>FR997842.1:4902672-7354009 GCA_905475405.1 Schrankia costaestrigalis
GATACCTACAGAGGGAGATACCTAAAAAATAAATTAAATTAGACAAAAATATTTTATTTATTTTATCTTTGTATTGTATTTGACCCAAATTAGTTGCAGTCTTCTTGATAAAAGTAGGTTAACTTTCTAGGGCCACATTTGATCCGGATTCTAAGCGATCTGCGAAATTGGCCACTTTTTTCTTATAATGCTCATAATCTGACACCATGAATTCCTACACATCACAGCGTTACTAAACTGAATGAATAGTAATATTCAAATTTGGCTTACCACCTAAAGATTGAACTAAGAGTTTTTACTGGGAAATAGAGAGTCTGTTGGACTGGCTTGGATACAATTTGATATCAAGATTTTAAAACACTAAAAATTATCCATTTTTTAGCCGTTTTCGAGAAATCAGGTAACAAACACAAAAAAAAATACAATTGAATTGAGAACCTCCTCCTTTTTTTGAAGTCGGTTAAAAATAAAAAAAACAACACAATATTAAGTTATTTTTTTTACTTTTCACAGAGAGATAACATCTGCAAACTTTTCCTTAGGTGGCTTTTACGTCACTTAAGGAGTGACGGAGTTCTCTACCATTAGGAAAAAGATGAATAAGCTACTAGTAGTTACTATCAGGGGACGATATACTTCCTACAAAATGTATAATCATAACAGCCCATTAATGTCCCACTGCAGGGACGGGCCTCCTTCCGTGACGGAGGGATACTTGGCCTACTAATACCACGCTGGCCAGACGGATTGGTATAGGGTTTAATTTCAAGTTTTCTTTCTTTCTATGTAAAGGTAATATTCACAGATAGTCACTTAGCCGGTTTCTACGACACCCATGGGATGAGATGGGGTGGTGATACATTGTATTCTTACTCCGTCACCACACGGAAAAAAAAAGTATTATCTTACCTCTAAATATTATAATCTGTTAAAATCAAAATAGTAGTCTAAAAATCCAAGAACCCCTAATTTACATAATTAGTACCGAAATCATACACTTTTTTTTAAGAACACATTTCAAAAACCTTGTGACGTAACGTGAGACAACTGACGCACACATAGAATGAGTTCACGTGTAAAAATCGCGAGTCACACACAGATGCATACATTTATTCATACACACATTGATGTATGAGTATGTGTGTATGGTATTGCACGTGTGTGTATGGACGACGTTGCACGCGATGGAAGTGCAGCCACACGCAGTCTGGGGCATTTATTCGTGTGCTGTGCGATGATTAATATAATTTTTTTGAGATAGTGTTTTATGTGTAGATAGATGATTTGGTTATTTATATTTATTTGTATTTTTAGTAAGTAATGATATTTTAGTTAGCCTACTAATATTATAAATGCGAAAGTTTGTAAGGATGGATGGATGGATGGATAGATGGGTATTTGTTACTCTTTCACGCAAAAACTACTGGATGGATTTTGATGACATTTGGAATATACCTAGGTAGTTTAGGGTGTAGAATAACATTTAAGCTAATTATACAAAGCGGGTGAAGCCGCGGGAATCAGCTAGTAATAAATATTTATAGTATGACCTTGGGTGGCAAATTGTTATGCATGCTTCGCTATTGCACGACACGTTGCAGACTCAATCTCACACATAAAATATTTATGCGAACTTTGAATAACTGTCCTGAGCCTGTATATTGTTTAAGTCCCCAAGTAACTAGACTCAATCTATAGTGCGAGAGCTGTTCTACAAATTAAATAACCAAGAAACGTTTAGAAGCACTTTTAGTCCTTATGATTTAAAAGTTTAAGCTTTTTAAAAGACCGAAAAGTATTATTATTTTAATCAATTTTATCTGTTGCATAATTCAACTTTATTTATAAATAAAAGCGGATTGTGTTTAAATGGAGAGACAGATAGGATAGTAGGATAGACAGTATAGTATATTAAATATCAAAAGAATAAAATGTCACCTTTTTGGTAAATATTTAATCCACATCGAACTTACATCACATAGATCATCAATTACCTACTAAAATCTTTCCATCTCTAATGTGTTTATACGATAGGAAATGAATAGGAAATGAAATAGATTATGATAGTTAGAAATTACCAAAAAAACAATACCTACTTGACCTTGCACAACCTCCCAATCCGGACGGAACGTAGAGTAGAACAACTTTATTTTTTTATTGACTGTAGCAGACATGTCTCAGACGACTTGATAATTAGTAGTTAAAGTTAAGTAGGTTTTTATAGGTAAGCTTAGACTGAAAATCCTTTTAAATATTTTAATCTTATTAGATGAGAGTTATCAATAAACGAAATTGAATTGGACTGATTCTTGTTTAACATTGAATATATTTATAAACAAACCTCTGACCGGTATGACTAATTTGCATGAATGGAAACGTGAGGGAAAACGAGTATAATGTCATAGTAATTACAGTATAAAAAATTGTAGAGTTGCATTCGTGCACAGCAATAAATGCAGTAGCGAGGAGAGGAGGGGCGCGGGGCGGTGCAGATTGTAGAAGCGGCGGGGGCAAGCAGTCGCATCGTAACCGCGCGTCGCACCGCGTGTGCGTTCGTTTCGCGCCACTCGAATTCGCCGCGAACACGGCCGAAAACGAGGGCCACAACATGGTGTCCGTGGGCGCATGGAGGCGCCACACTCCTGACGATTGCGAAGAACGTTCCGAACCGGGAGCATCCAGCTCTGCTGTTCCTCGCGCTCCACCGAACTGTGCGCGGTGCCGTAACCACAGGCTGAAGATAGAGCTGAAGGGACACAAGAGATACTGCAAGTACCGTAACTGTCGTTGTGAGAAATGTCGCCTCACAGCTGATAGACAACGAGTGATGGCTTTACAGACAGCATTACGGCGTGCCCAGGCGCAGGACGAAGCGCGCGCACGTGCGTTAGTGGCGGGTATACAGCCGCCCGGTGTGGAGCTAGAGCGTCCTGAGCCTCTGCAAGTGAAGGCTCCGCAGAGTCCCCTGGTGCAGCCACCACCTCCACGTTCTATGGGTTCTGCAAGTTGCGACTCTGTGCCTGGTTCCCCGGGAGTGTCTCCGTACGCGGCCCCGCCGCCCTCCGCTCCACCTCAACCAGCGATGCCACCTCTGCTTCCACCGCAACAACCCGGTTAGTGCTTGTTTTGTTAAGTGATATTCTTATAAGTGTGATTATAGGATGCAATGTCACTCTGCCATTTGGTAATTATTTTCGTGTTTCTCTCTTATTTTACATTGAACACAAAACACCTACTCGTAATTATTTAATGTCACCTTTCGTGATGTTTCTTGAGACACTTAATTAGTCCCTGTCAATGTCCTGCATAAATAAAATTACATTAATAAGGTTCAGATTCACTTCAATAAAACTCGAGACCGCAGCCGGTGAAGTTTGTCCGTAACGTCGGAAATTCGAAAGAGGTTTGCGTCTTAAAAAAAAGTTTTTACTTTTAGGCTTAATTTTTCATTAATTTTGTTAATTTTGTGTATTAGTATCTTTTTGGATATACCTAATAGTAAAATCCATGATTTATTAAACTTTTTTGTTTGAACTTGTGTGAAAACTGCATAATTAGTTAAAACTACTAATATTGACCCCCAAATGCCAATGTGTTTTTTTGTTAATATCCGGATACGTTGAGAAATGCAATAATAAAATGTAATCTCATCTACCTATTATTACTAATTAATAAAGTGTTATGAAATAATTGTTAAACATTATCATGCAACTTTTTAAACAAAGACACTTTAGGCCTATTTGAATAAACTTACAGTTTTATTTTATTCTATTTTTTTCTTGTTTTTAATAAAAATCGTAATTTGGTTTTTAGTATTTAGGCATCTGGATTCACTTTTTCAGCCCTTGCTTATAATTTATAATAAAATCTAAGGAGGGAATATTTCCCGACTTATGGAAAATTTCGCACATTGTTCCCATTCACAACACTGGCAGTCGTGATGACGTGAAAAGGTTAAACTTATAAAAACTATTTTTATCATTATAGATCTAATAATCACATAAAAACTATTTCACGCCGGTTATATAATAGAGTAAAACTTTGTAGCTAAAATTATTAACACGTTCCCAGTGCAGTGTACCATATATGGTACACGTGCATTGTTTTACTATTGTGTCTGCTGGCGCCACTGTGAAAGGGTTAAAATATATGGCCTATTAAAAATAATGTCATTCATAATTAAACGCAATACTGCTTATTTCCTTACTTGGAACATCCATTCAGATAAAAAATCACTGGCAGGTTTGCCATGACACACTATTTATTGTTAAACTCTCTTATGACTATTAAGAATGGAAAAAAAGGATTAGATTACTTCATAAAACATACGAAGTTATGACGTAAATTACATGCTCGGTGTCTCTTTTTAAACCGATTAATCTATATGATGTATGGCTTTTAGATTTAAAATAAAATTTTAAAAAAAACTTGCTCTAACAATAACCACTGCTCTATATTTCTGTCCCTTAATAGGTTATCTAGATCACATTAATGTAAGTAATAAGGTCGCCTATTTTACTTTTTCAGTTTTCTTAACGTAATATTAGCCTATTGCACATATTCAGTTTTATAACAAAAAGTTATAATAACTTAATACATGAAAAACAATATTAAATTGTATCCTCGACGCAGATTAAAATGTAAGAAAAGGTCAATGTTTAGTGGTTGAAGATATAGGTAGGTAGGTGGGTACCTACCTACCTATGCCCACCGTTTTTTTAATGTATTATCATTAAGTGACGCTTAGTAATTACGTTCATGGTAGGTATAAATAGCTCTAATATTTGTAAGTAAATCAATGTATTAAAAAATCTTTAATCTAAATTATGACCATACGAAACTAACCCCCTTACTCATAAACGCCTCTTAAATTTTAGTCAATTGATTAATTAGCTTAAACTCTTACGTTGTTTGGTATAAAGTTGGTTTTCGTAATAAAAATCTCGCTAAACAGTGATTAAATTTAAGAGGCGTTTATGAGTAAGGGGGTAAAAATTCATTGACAATATTTTTTACTTTAACTAACAGTAGATGTACCTACTTAAATATAAAAAAATCCTTGTACCTACCTATCAAAAATTGGATTAAAATAATTTACTACCATAGATTAAAATTACAATTTACAAACCTTTAATAGCATAGACAAGTTATAGAATTTATTAGTTAGGTACTTCCTACTGCGAATATGATTGATTGTTTTATTGAAAGTATTAGTTAACGAACGCATACATTATTAGGTACTGTTCATTTTATTTATACAACTATTGCCTTAATTAATGTATTAAAAGATTTACCCTAACCCTCTTACTCATAAACGCCTCTTAAATTTGAGTCAATTGATTAGATTAAATTCTTACGGTTTTGTTTGGTATAAGGTTGGTTTTCCTAATAAGAATCTCGCTAAGCAGTGATTAAATTTAAGAGGCTTTTATGAGTAAGGGGATAAATTGATAACTACATTTAGATCTTACAAATTAAAGCTTATCTTCATTAGAAATACTGATTTCGAAAGTAATTTCTCTTGATTAACTGCTAACTTTTGCTCAATTGCAAGATTTTTCAGTCAAACATTTTTGGTAACGTCGTTTCCGTTTCTGTACGAATTATGTTTGATGCTGTTGTTCAAAATAAGTTAAATAATTATCAACGTTTTGTGTTTAAAAAGATAATGAAAGTAAGTATTGCTATAATGTAACAAGTTACTAACAAAATCTTACCTGGTTGAGACCATTAACTAAATATGCATGTTTGTCTAAAAAAAAATGGAAGAGAATTTTTTTTTAAAATATTTTATATGTTATAAATTGTGTATTATTATTAATTTATTAAATGTTTTATTATTGTATAAATAGAGTCTTAAATAACTCTACATGTCATGTAGAAGCTTCTATCATTATCTTAGTTATCATCATCTTAGTTAAAAGGAATAAGAAAAATGTTGCCGTCGCCGTCGCGTCGGTTCCGCGTGTTAAATTATCTTTCCGACGCGATTTTAAAGAGACATGAGACATTTTTTTATTATCTTTTAAAATATTATTTGCTTGAGTTATACCATTAAAATCATCTGGAATTTCAATCAACGGTACCTGATACAGATCAGTTACCGTTAATTAAAGACAATAATATACAGATATTGTCTCAGTAAATACAATGTCTTTTATTTAAAAAATATTTAGTTTGGTCACGAATACTTTGGAAATGTGCTTATAATTATTATTTATAGGGTACATTTTTAAATTCTGTTTTTAATCTAGTAAATAAGTATGACTTCCTTTATAATAAAATGTATTCAGTATATAATAAGATGTGTTAAGGAAAATTTTACCTATGTATGTAGCAAACTATTTTTCGCATAGATAATGTTTGTTGGTGCTATATAACCTTCCATTCGAATTTTTTACACTAACCATTTAGTAGCCTACTATTTTATGAGTGTTATCCACCCACTATCCAACAACTTTGATCCCCTAAAGCGAGAATCAAAATTGCCACTTAGTTAGAGTCATACAAAAATGGACTAGTTAGATAGAAAAACTACTCTTTTGGCAATACGGGAGACTTGAATGCAAATATGCTACACCTAAAACGGTCCTTCAAACGTAGAGAAAAGATATTTGGCTAGACCGTACAAAGTAACGGAGTCAAGTCATTCCATGACCTTCCGTGCGTCGCGTCGCTTCAAATCCTGGACAGTATTCGCGTTTTTAATCCTTATCGATACCGTCACATTGCCGTATCTTGTATTAAAAAAACTATCTACGTCCTTGCCATATATAAATATGTACCTATATTACACGTTTAGTGTATATGTTATAGTCAAAACTCATAACCGGTCAAAACCACTTTTGACCGAAAAAATCAGTCAATAGTGGTTTTGACCGACGTGCTTAGTCAAAACCATTATTGACTGTTTTTTGCAGTCAAAAGTGGTTTTGACCATCGATGTTAGTCAAAACTCATTGAAAATTGATCTTTAATACATATTAAGGTAAAAGTCCGAAACAGTTGGTTAGGTTAGGTTAGTATGGTGGTTCAAAAAACAGTCAATAAGGGTTTTGACTAAGCACGTCGGTCAAAACCACTATTGACTGTTTTATGCAGTTAAAAAGGGTTTTGACCGGCAATGAGTTTTGTCTGTAACATATACACTGCTTATAAGCAACCACAGAAATCTAAATAAAAGGAGAAGTGTTATGACGGGGTTTTCGTCAAAACGCAATATGATTAGAACGATTATATAGCTAAAAATGTCTGTCACCTAGGTTTAGCTGTGTTTTGACAACGACCGGGATAACATATAAAATGCCGAGTTATTCAGTGGTTGCCTGTAAAAATAAGAGCAATAAAAAAAACTTTATTAATAATGGAATCACTTACCATATGTTAGTACATGTATTTTATTGTATTTACCTCTAAAATCATGAAAAAATAATCTTCGATGTCCTCACTATGTTATTTTCATGTTCGGACAATTAAGTACTATAATATTTTTGTAACATATACATTGCATCTCTAATGTTGTCTAAACTAGTCATTCAATGAATATATGAAGCAATGAACTATTCGCTCAACGATATTACGTATGACAAGTAGTTGCTAACCGTGATCGCTCTAACAACCAAACGATAGTGACGACCCGTTCATGACTACGACTATCTATCGTTTTCGATAAAACGTCGTGTATTGTAGGAATTTTAAATTGTAAAAGATTTATAAAGTTTAGAAAAAAAAATTTTTTTTAATTGTAAATTATGTTATTTCAATATAAGTATTACAATGTTGAAATAATATCCTAGATCAAAGGTGGAGTAAGTACTCTAGAACATAAAGGTTTAAAATGTTGATTACAGTGGTTTTGAAAGTTTTTTTTAAACGTTCATCCATTTATTAGCACACACATGATTTGAACTGGCTTTATCAGATTTGCTTTAAATCAGTCTAAATGTTCATCTATCAATCCCTATATTCATGCTATTGTTTTAATTTAACTAAGCGCAATATTGCTCGTGAATTTTGGCATGCGTATGCTCATGCTTGAATAAATGAACTGTACACGCTAAATTATAAATTATCGCTAGCTCTCCCTCACAGAGCGTTAATTTTGTATGACAACAGTCAAAATGTTACAAACTATATATATAAGGACGCAAAAGAAGTATGACGCTTGAGTTCCTTCAATCTGCGATATTACGACATCAGTTCTCGAATTAATTTGTTTCACGACATGTACGATCATACACACAATATTATTTTACAAAAGTATTGTACAATTATATATTATTATGTTATACATATTCATAAAAAAGTAATTATTATTTATATGATAAGTATTTAATTTTTAATAAAATATAAGTCTTGTCTATCGATAAATTTTATTAATTATTTATCGATAAGGTCAACGCCTAGCATAAATGTAATTTTTTTGAATGTAGTAGTTTTAAATTGTAGTAGTTCTTCTATCTAAACTTTTTGAAGTTTGTTTTATTTGTTTAAATATAGTAGCGCTGATTGGTTCGCTGTGACACCGTGTAAGGGAGATATTTCAAGGAAAAACGAGACAGAGTATTTCGTTCATTGATAATCTAGATGTAACTGAGAACAGTAGTCTATTCGTATATTCTATAGCTGTGTGTGTTAATAAAACTGGCGACATTAGGTTTCCATACAAAATGACATTCAGGGCACATCTCCTTTTTTCAGATATCTGTGTAAGCAACCATTTATTTTGGTGCAAGATAGCGTTGTGTATGAAAAAAAAAAATATAAAAAAGTGCAACGACAATTTATTTACAATGTAATAATTGACACTGTAGTGACGCCCTAAGAATACCGAGTCATAACCCCATAGCATCCCTGCTGAAGTACTAATACTTAAAATTCTGTGACTCTACCACAATATTTCCTGCGGCGATATCTCAGGGCCGTTACGACTTGGAGAGCTTCAAAAAACGAGCGTACTCCCTTTTTAAAGGTCGGCAACGCATCTGTGAATCCTCTGGTGTCCATTGGCGGCGGTGATCACTTACCATCAGGTGACCTGCTGGCTCGTTTGCCTCCCAGCATATAAAAAAAAAACAATATATCGCACGCTATAAATAAAAGGGTATTAAGTCTGAAAAACCGTTTTTTTTTTATTTTGAATTCGGAAACCTAATTTTTTTCTCTATAAATTGGTAAGAAAATAGTATTTAAATTCCAAATACTTTTTGAAATATAACGATACAATTCTTTCTTGACTATTTATGCACCCTATTTTCGAGATAGGTAAGACAGTCGCATCTTAGTTGATTCAGTAGCCGGGCATCGTTCGTGGCCGTCGCACGTATCTTTCTGAGTTACAACCCGTCCAGTCGTCAATATGGAATCAATCTATAAAGTTGTAAGTATTCTAAACAGTATTATGTAAAGTTAATACCTTATTGCTTGTTAAAATTTATACTAGTTTCATGTTTTATTTTAAATAATACTGTCTTGCCTGTTCAATATAATATAATTTGGTAATTTTAACGAAATAATATTAAAATAATACTTTATAGCTCCCGATTTGCTTGAGATAATTCTGTACATCTTGTCAATTGTATTTTATGGTTGCAAGTTTCAAGTAAAATACTACCTTTTAAGTTGTTATTATATTTTGTCTTTTTTAAATTTTAGTTATAATCAAAACAATGAAGCGAAGTAGGAAGGCTGGTTTAATAATGAAAGCAATCAGCAATCGCCTAAGTACACCGGACAGTTCTTAAAATGAAGAAAACAAAGACCCATTTGCTCATCATCATCATTTCCCTGCCCTTATTCCAATTTTATTTGGGGTCGGCGCAGCATATTTTTTTCTTCCATACTGTCCTATCGGACGTCATCTCACTAGTAACACTCTTCGCAGCCATATAGCTTTTCACACAATCCATCCATCGTTTCTTTGGTCGTCCTCTTCCCCAATATCCATCCACACACATGTTCACCACCTTCCTCACTACATGACTCTCATTTCTCCGCATAACATGCCCATACCATGACAGCCGGCTGCCACGTAATTTTTCTGCCACCGGTGCCACTTTCAAATCTTCTTACATACTCATTTCTTACTCTATCTACTCTCGTAACACCACACAGATTGTCTTTCATTCATCTCTTTTCTGGCCAACTCTCTGATCCATACAGGACGGCAGGTGTAATCATAGTTTTATAGATCTTCCCCTTAAATTAAGGGGACTGTGGGGGTCACAGATGGTTCCCGTGAAGCAATGACCTGCTGCCATTTCATCCATCCTATGTTAACTCGGTTCTTGACCGCCCGATCTACTACGCCATCGCTTTGAATGAAAGAACCGAGATACCGGAAGACAGAGAAGACTAGAAGGCGCATGCCGTTAAGCGCTATGGCTTCAGGACTGCCAACGCTCTAATCTGCTCTGGATCTTAGGTCCATCCTCCCCAACCAGAACAATGTAATCGGCAAACACTGCACCAGGGTGCCATTTCCTGTATGCCCGCCGTCAAGGCGTCCATAGTCAGTAAGAGGTAAGGACTTAATGCCGACCCTTGGTGCAAGCCTACCGCCACACTGAACTGGTTGGAGTTGCAAGACGATCGGACGTATAACTGGTTTGTCTTTACATAGCACGAATTAACTTCACATACTTCCCAGGTACAACTTTCTCTTTCATGGCCCACTTCAATACTTCTACGAAGACCCATTTGCTGACAGTGACAACAGGGATCTAACGTATGTCCCCAAAGTATCACATTTGATTTAGTTTTGTTACTGTAGGTACCTACATAATGTTGTTAAATTATGTTTCTTTCATATTGAGTTTCTTTTTTATTATAACTAATTATGACACTAAAACAAATAGAATTTCTAGATTTTTTAGATGCAATCAGTATTTAATTTATTGTAATACCAAGCAAAAAATATCAACCAGAAACAACTTGGTCAAACGCCTAACTTCTGCGTCTTGGGGGGCAGCCCCACATGTTGTCAGGACTACGGGTCTGGCATTGTCCTACACGGCAGGAGAGTATGCGTCCGCGGTATGGCACCGTTCAGCTCACGCAGGTATGATCGACTCTGCCCTGAATGAAACATATAATAACTGGCTGCTTGAAACCTACCCCATTGGTCAAATTATACTCATTGGCCGCCATTGCTCGACCTGGTGTTCGCCGTCAGGTCATTTGCGAAAGTGAAAGGAAAAACAAGAGACCGACCCTCGTCATCCACTTTACTCGCACAATATACCCAGGGCACGCCTCAAAAGTCGTAAGAGTTTTTTGCGACACACACGTGCACTGTGCGGTGACCCCAGTAAGGCTAGACTGGACGGGTGGGCCTCAAACTTTGCACCACCGGCGGACTTCATTCCACCCGCCGAACATCTTCCACCTGGTTTCGAGGAGCAGTGGCCGATCTGGAGGTCGCTCAATAGGCTACGTACCCAAGTAGGCCGCTGTAACTCTAACCGGACTAAATGGGGTTATCTGAACCCCTCCTATAGTGGATGTGGGTGCGGTTCTCTCGTCCAGGACATGGAACATTTCCTATCATGCCCAATGTGCCCTGCCACCTGCACACCAGAAGACCTAAAGAGTGCCAACGATAATGCTGTTGCTGTCGCTGGTTTTTGGGCAAAACACATCTAAAATATATTTGAAATTAGACTTATTGCCGTCGAAACGAAGAAGAAGAAGAATTATAATCCCTTAGCCATGTAGGCAAAAGATAATTTCTGTGCTGCTTAATATAGTATCAATATTAATTACAACTGGTTATCGAAATAATTTGGTAAATTTTGGTTAAGCTAGAGAGTAGCAAGTTAAACTTAAGAGCTATTTGGACTGCTTAAAGGGTATCATCTTTTTCTGTTCCCATAAAACTATTAATATAAAAAAACTGTTATAGCTACACAAACTAAACTTAACCAGCATAAAGAAGGATAGTGTACTTTTAAATCTAGAGATAATTTTAAATATTTGAGTAAGTAGTTCCGAATCTATGATTTTTTAAAACTTCAATACGCGATATCTCAAAACAACGTTTTCGAAATAATACCCTTTTGTTTGTGACGTGCGATATGTATACTTAAAAAGACAACCATTGCACCAGGAATGGAGTCCTGTGTTGCGGGGACTTTTACGGAAATTTAATGAACAGACACTCAGAACATCCAGCCTTAAGACAGTAATTATTTTCCGGGGATTTGAACCTGCGACATGTGCACGGCAGCCGGATAAACAACCGCTTTGCCACAGAGGCAGTATAAGTAAATGTTGACATAAAACCATACCGTGTCTATGTGACTTGTTTGCCTAGTTATACGAAAGAGGTTGGTCCAACAATAATGAATTGATTGAATGATAATTAATTGTGATATAATAGTTTAGGGATACTAGACACTGCTATGTCAGTCATCCCCAATGGATGTCCACTGCTAGACATTGGCCTTCTCTAATTAAGTATTTCTACCTTGCGTCCTGTTCGGTTCCCGCTGGAATGAATGTTTGTGTCAATGTGTCAAAAAATATACATAATACATAAAGTAATGTATATTCTGTACGTATTTCGAGTGATATTATAATAATAATGTATCTACAGTGTGTAGTTACGATTATCAGTTGCATAATGATAACGTACTCGTGTCATTGTATGTCAATGAGGTGATAATACTTGTTAAATGTTTATAATATGTATTATCTGTATGCATTATTATTATGTATAAATTCATATTTAGAACGTTCATTTTTGTCAAAGTCAAAATTATCTTTATACATTTTGAATGTAGGTAATGTTTAATATTATCACCGCCCCATCTTATCCAATATGTCATCACCCCATCTCATCCCAAGGGTATAGTAAAAACCGACTAAGAGACTATCCGTAAATATTTTCTTTACGAAATAAAAAGAAGGAAAACTTGAAATTAAACCTTATACCAATCCGTCTGGCCAGCGTGGTATTAGTAGGCCAAATATCCCTCCGCCTCGGGAGGAGGCCCGTTCCTGCAGTGGGACATAAATGGGCTGTTATGATGAATATTAAGCACGAGGTCGTGTGTGTATTTATGTGATGTAGATATGTTCTTGGGCCTGGTTATTGATTGTGTGTGTATGTTCCTGCATTACAGGACATGACCCCTAATGTAAGAATTGTCATTTTATACCTTCTGTAGGACACAAAGTATTATTTTATTTTAATTATTTTAAGATGAGATTAGGTAAACATACTTGACATAATAATTTTTGCAAAGCGGTTGAATCAGACGCATGACAATTATTTTTGCAATCTACAAGTGATTAGTATTGAGTCTGTTGTGTGTTCTTAGTCACCGTTATTTTTCTGCGACGCCGACCTTCCGTTTCTTGTATGCAAGTGCATGGAGCTATATCAGGTCAACAAATAAAAAAATATTGTAACATTTTAGTAGCTAATATTTATTTAGCCTGTCTAAATATTTTAGTAAAATATTATCAATATAAATACAGACAATTTTATCTGCACATATTTAGTGAATGGGAGCCGTGAGGGAACGACTTTAGAATAAAAGTTGTTTCCTTACCCGTTGGTATCGAAGGTCCACCTCTTGAGGTTGGTGGTAGCATAGCTAAAGGTTGCGTTGCGACCATCGTACACTCGAACGAAAGAGTCCTAAACGGTTTGCACTTGCATATTATCTTGTTTGAAGATCAGCCATTGCACATCTAGCGCATGTAAGAAGTAATACCAAAGTCATGGCGATGATGCTTTCATTCCATTCATAATTGTAAGCAATATATTTATATAAATATAAATATTCCTCACACATTCTCCGTGTGGTGACGGAGTAAGAATACAATATGTCACCACCCCATCTCATCCCATGGGTGTCGTAAAAACCGACTAAGGGACTGTCCGTGTATATTATCTTTACGTAATAAAAAGAAGGAAAACTTGAAAATAAATCCTATACCGATCCGTTTGGCCAGCGTGGTATTAGTAGGCCAAGTATCCCTCCGTCACGGGAGGAGGCCCGTTCCTGCAGTGGGACATTGGTAGGCTGTTATGATGAAAGAAATAAAGAAACAAAATACATTTATTCCTGCTATACGGATACAATGATGATACAGACAATTACAAAAACAAAACAAAAATAAAAAAGATATAAAACAAAAATTATGAGAAAGCCACATCTGTGCAGGAATCGGACCCCACTAAGCATAATGCTGCGGCACACCAAGCAGTAATGCTCAGTCGCTTACAGCGCTGATTTTCAGTGAGGCCCATGATGATGATGTTGATTAACCCAACGCCATCTAGTCACAAACTAAGCAAAGTTTGTACTATGGGTACTAGACAACGGATAAGCATACTTAAATACTTTTATTTTGTATTTAAGAAGATATACATATTTCACAGAAGTAAATTGTTTTAACGCAAGCTGCATATTATTATCTTCTTCAAGAATGAAAAAAATGAATATTAAGTGTAATTTTACCTATTAAACTTTGTAAAGATTTTTTATAGGTTGAAAATACTGCAATGATGATATAATTAGATATAATTGCAAATTAATTGCTTGTATTGGTTTTATCGACTTGCGTAAATAACAGACTGCCGAATTACGAATGGATTAGAAAAGGATCACAGGATATACCAATAATTATTGACGTTTATCGCCATAGCTGCAGTAGTACTGCGATAATAATATAATTATGAGTATTCAAGATTTCATGGTTATACCAGCCTATCTCATGCCACGGGTAACCTAAAGCATATAATGAGGTAGATAATTAATTACCAGAGATCTCTACAAAAATGAAAGAAGGACTTGGACTTAAAACCTTATAGGAATCTGTCTGGTCAGCAGCTTATCTGTAGGCCAAGTTTTTTTCCAGCCGTATGAAGAACGCCGGTCTCTGTAGAGGGGCATTCATGATCTCTTATGAAGATGCATGTAAAATAATAATAGTATTTTTTAAGAAAACTTGAAAGTAAACTTAGTATTGTACCGCATAAAGTGTTTCGGACGTGTTTTTAACGGACTAATAACATATAGACACTTGTCATAATGCTTGTAACACAATGTTACAATATACAAAGTATTTATTAATTACAAAGATCTCTTTCAAAAATCAATACTTAGGTATACAATTACTTAATAATCTTCTAATTAAAACTATCTGAAATTAGCGCTTTCAATTAAACAAATGAAGAGTTTAGTTTTTAAGATTACTGTAAAATTGCTTGTTTGTCAATTTTTATTATGAATATTGCTTGATATGATAAGCTATAATTATGCAGGTATGTAACGTGAACTGCCAATAATTATAACAGAAAAAAATATTATAAAAAAGAACGTTTTTCTTGCCATTTTGAGTCTGTAATTTGAATTTAAAAAAAAGCTTTTTGTTTTTAATCTGTGTAATGCCTAGTTAGTCTCATAGAAATTTCTACAAAGTTAGAAAGTTAGACATGGAATGATAATAATATTAATTTTATGTCTTCCAAGTAAACCAAAACAAAATTAAATATTTTAATAAGAATCACCAACTCTTCTTTACTTTCAAAGTCAAAAACTAAGAAAAACTATATTCTTTATCCGATATACTTAATTATTGTTAACATTATTAATGTAGGTTGAATTACTATTTTAATTGTATAGATACTGAAATTGAAAATTATTGTAGTGATATGCATAAATAAACACAATTCATAACATATTATAGGTAGGTGACCTAACCAGAGATAACTAGACCTCTTTCGTTCTTAATTTAATGATTTCTGATAATTGAATAAAGCTTGTTACATTTTAAAACGAGTGCAAGTTTGGACGTCATCGAATGTGATAAATCTTTTGATAAGTTTTGATTATTATTTTAATTTGAATTTATTATATTGGCGGGACAGTGGCGGAGTAGGTAGTAAACGTGGTGTCTGCACTGCGTCTCATATTGTCATCTGACCTTATGAGTCAGGTAAGGAAGAAATATTTACCTACTAATCCGTTAAGGCCAGATTTTTATTAGTAGCCCATGGCCTACTAATAAAAATCTTAACGGACTAATCTTAATCTTAAGTCTACTTGACCTTAACGGACTTAGAATCATGATTTTAAGTATTACTTGAGGAGGCTAATGTTGATGTTTCAAGAATACTAAATGTCACCACATATTCAGATACCCTCTCTTCCAGTGATACTTCTATACTAATATTATAAAGAGGTAAAGTTTGTGTGTTTGTGACGTTGTAGGGGATAATCTCTGGATCTACTAAACCGATTTTAAAAATTCTTTCCGTGTTGAATAGTCCATTTAACGGGGAGTGTCATAGGCTATATAGTATCACGCTATGACTAATAGGAGTGGAGCAGTAATGAAATATTTAAAAAAAGGGACGTGTTTTTTTCGCCGCCCAACGAAGTGGGCACGGGTCAGCTAGTGTTACATAAAAATGTAAAATAATACAAAATATACCATCGAATTCATTGTAAAAATGTTTTAATATGAAAAAAATAATCACAAAGTTTAATAATAAAAGTACCTACAAAAACTAAATTTTAAAAACAAATATAAATAATCAATTATCTAAAACTTACATACACTGCAACAAAACTTTCTTATTTCTAAATAAGTTAGACAAAACTAAAATAAGTTTATAATGTTTACATTAAAAGTAGACGCCCATTCGAGTCGATGTTCATCGTTTTAAATGCGCGTTATACTTGTATCTCTTTCCCCCATGCTAGTGGGGTTATGAGGGGTGAAGAATTCCGATAGGTCGTTCAAGCCACCCCGGCTGCTCGACGATAAAAACTTAAGCCTATGGGCGGGGCTGGCCTATCTCTATGTACTTTAAGAATGTTTATTTCCTTGTCGGCTTGGCTCATGCCCGTATGACGCGGTCCCGAATGCAGTAATCTGTGGTTTGGTTTTTAGTCTGTTGACCTAGTTTTTTAGCGGGTTGTTTTTATAGTTCTTTTTTTAAAATATTTATTTATGTTGGTAAAAAGTAGTTTGGTTTTAAAAGGATTTAAGTATTTTTAGGGGTTGAAAATAGGAAAAAAAATAAGCTAAATTTACTATTTTTAATTTACTATATTTTGTACTAACATCATATAAATGTAAGTGTGTTAAAAATATATAAGCTCACAAAGCTCTCTTATGCTAATTATTGTATGATAATTGCGAGAAATTAACAAGTTTTTTTTATAATCTTCCATTTAAATAAAGATACATCTCTAGCACCCTGATACCAACTCTTTATAATAATTAAAACTCTTGTTTGATTTTTAACATTTGTGTGCCTTAACAAGGTTGTCTGATTTAGTCTGAATATTATTTTTATGTTTCTTATAAAAATATTAATTAATTAATCGTAGCTTGTGCTACTAGACAACTGATATTATCAGCTCCGATTAATTAATTAATATAAGTAGTAACTACAATGTACCGTCTTAATATGGCTAAGTATTTATAACGTTTGGTTTGGAACATGTTTCTGAATAAAATAAATACGCTTGCGACTAGATTCGTAGAATAGAATATTGATTAAATTAATAAAATACGACTCTCCGTGTGGTGACGGAGTAAGAATACAATATGTCACCACCCCATCTCATCCCATGGGTGTCGTAAAACCGACTATGGGACCAACCGTAAATATTATCTTTACGAAATAAAAGAAAGGAAAATGTTAAATTAACCCCTATAACAATTCTTCTGGCCAGCGTGGAATTAGTAGGCCTAGTATCCCTCCGTCACTGGAGGAGGCTCGTCCCTGCAGTGTAACAATCCTTAATGTATCAAAGACTAAATATTTTCATTCTCATCAATGAACCAGTTTTTTTAGTCTTAAAAGAATTAAATTATAATACATATTGTTTATCACGTAACGTAATGAATACCACGTAATTAGTAAAGTAAACTCACAAACGACCTGATCAAGGTTTCGGGAGAACCCACGACGTGCATTTTTATGAAAATATGGAATAGGTTCCTCTCTATTTGAGTGTAGATGAGGCAAATCATGCTTCTAAAGATTGAAATACATGGCGTTCTATACTCTCTGTCTAACCGCAAGGAAATAAGTCGTGAGGGTACCTAAGCATGTAATTATTATGATTACTTAGGGTTCTAAATACTTTACCGTTTTTCAAATAACGAATCTATTCCATTCCCAAATAAAATTCGTTCCGATTTTGACTAGTTAGACTGTTATTTCCGATAGTCTATGAAAATTTTTAAGTTAAGAATTCTTGAAGAGTTTAAAATTGGAATGTTTGGAATCGAAAGTTGAAACTTGAGGAAAACAAGGTAACGTTTCCGTTGAGTCAGTAGGTAGCAGTGTCGGGTGGAATATCTAGCTATGTACCTATTTCTAGTTTGTTTTGTTTGAGAATAGGGTTGTAGGTCACATGTCAGGGTTGTGTCAAAACTTAAATATAACATTAATATGCCTCGGGTAAAGCAGCGAGGTAGCGACTGCCGTGTTTGAGGTCGTGACTTCGAAAGTTCTACAATTGTTTGTGGCGATCTACAAATTTATTGTCCTGAATTATGCCATCGGATAAAATTATATTTTATAAGTCCTGCGATAATTGCATGACACCTGGGAAGCTCTGCTTAGTTAAGTTAGTCACAGTAGTACCTACTGTGTAAAAAAAACATGACAAAACATGGCAAACAAGTGTCTTTGTATTAACTTTACATATAAATACGGTAGTCAAAAAACGACTTCATGCCGTCGCAATAACTTTGTTATCATTAAAGATGGCGTTACAACATTAACAGTATTCATCAAACATTTATCAGTACTAACAAGAAACTATTTAATTTATTTTCTCTAAAAGTGAACAAAAAGAGAATTTGACAGCCCTGACGTACCCGTTTGATGTTTTACGATCGCACCGCTCGTCATTAAACTTCCCTATTTCGGATGAATAGAGTAGGGTTGTCAACAACAAGGGATGTTTTGTGTTTATTATAACAGTTTTATTCTGTCCCACTACAGAGACTGGTTTCTATGATAAAACATGGGTGCTTAAAAAACCTTTACCTGATTGGTTTTGGGTTTTATTTCTACTATTGTTTTGGTAGAAATCTGATAACGTTCGCAATGTTTACTCCTTCTTAGTTCTACTTAGTAAGACTAACAAATCCTCACCCCATCGCGACAGCGCCATCTCGTTCCGAACTAAGACTATAGATCTTGTATTATGCCACCTACACAAATAATAGTCATAATTAATTTTGTTTTACATTCATGCAAAAGCAAAACTAATGTACACAAATGTTTAACTTGTACGGAGTTCAAACCCCTTGTGTGCCGGGGACATACTTTGAACAATGCGCTATTTCTACCTCCGAGTGGTGACGAAGTAAGAATACAATATGTCACCACCCCATCTCATACCATGGGTGTCGTAAAAACCGACTAAGGGACTATTCGTGAATATTATCTTAACCAAAATAAAAAGAAGGAAAACTTGAAATTAAACCCTATACCAATACGTTTGGCCAGCTTGGTATTAGTAGGCCAAGTATCCCTCCGTCACTGAAGTGGGACATTAATGGGCTGTTATGATGACATATTTATTCTTTGTGATCACCCATAATAAGCAACACAACAATGTTTGGCAAAGATTTATTTATTTATTTATTTATAATTAGGACAACTTACGAATCATACACAAAGACAATTAGCGATACAATATTTGGTGGCTCAAGCAACAGTGCTGATTCCATTACAAGTTGCCACGGCAATCAAAACATTACACAATATTAACATTAATTAATTAAATATAGATTGCAATTATTTTTTTTATAAATGTAAAAAATAATGCAATTCCATTACATTGTACGTGAATCATTATTTAAGTTTAAAGATTCAACAAAAAACTTTCTTTTGACAACCCTAATTTTATAAGGGTTAAAATTTTACGTGCTCCCGTATTTCGGGCAGTAGCGCTTTCGGACAAGGTCGGGGGAAGCTTATGTATAGTAGGTACCATTGTGTGTTCTTCTTAAACTCTCCTTTGTTCTATCTAGTTTTGTTTTATCATCTAACTTTGAGATACGGAGGGAAGGTTTTATTTATACAAAAAAATATAAGGTAAAACAAACGTGTAGTAAATATAGAAAAACGATGGATAGCTATTTTGCGAATTCGAATTCGCATCTCTTGCGTTAGAATATTATGTTAATTAAGCCGTTACACCATGCAAGTATTTTCTGAACTCAAATTTTTTTTAGTGTTTTTTTAAGCGCCAGCTAATTATTTAGTACAGTGCCATCTTTCTTGCAATGTATTAAACTTAATTATTAGTTAAGAAAATATAGCTTTATCATGTCTAAAGATTCTGATTTTATTAGTTTGTTTTCAGTAGATATGCATCTTCCTTACTTAACCCTCTACTGCATGAATTATTAAGGAGATATAAAAAAAAAAATTTTTTGTGGATGTTGCTTTATTTAAATAATATTAAGACAAAAAAATCGTAAAAAAATAAAAAAGCAGTTTCATGTAGAAACTAAGACTCCATATATGGGCTTGTATGCACTTAGACAAAATCTCGATCGGACATATATGGTATCCTATGCAGTCAATAACTAAGTAGAAAAGGAACATTACCTACATAGTATCTAAGAAGGTTATAATATATTTTATTGTTAGTCGTGGAATGTAACGAGACAGTTTCTTTTATCATTGTAGCATAGAAAAACTTTGCATTTTGTGTATGTCTTCATAGAACATACTATGCAATGTTGACGTTTTTTCTGCCACATAGGCCAATGTCCAGTGTTATCTGTTCTGACACAGCCCAAAGGAATTGTGTTTTCATGCACCAGTTAATCATTCAGTACAGCGCCATCTTTCTTGCAATGTATTAAACTTAATTATTAGTTAAGAAAACATAGCTTTATCGTGTCTAAAGATTCTGATTTTATTAGTTTGTTTTCAGTAGAGATGTAACACATTCCCTTTCGAATTTGCACAAAGTATTCGGTTTTGTTACTGAGTTTGTTCGATTCCTCTAGCAAGAGGTTGTGTATTTCGGTACCACCGCTGTGTCCGCTTAATCCACCTCTATTAGTAGTGTGCGAATGTTATTGTGCTTAGGTGGAAGGGTACAAACTTAACAATAAAAGGCTATCAGACTTAAGTACTTTAGGACCGTGTTCTGTGGCGCATGTTGGAAGAGGACTGCGATAGGCTAGTTCATTGATTGACTTAGAATGTTACTGTGTTTAGGATGAAGGGTACAGTAGCTAGTGCTATTACAGGGCTATCAGACTCAACATCTTCTACACTTCTGTTTTTATTGCCTAAGATGGATCGTTTGTTCATCTGCTACTTAAAACAATAGGAAAAAGGTACTTTTATCAGTGTGAATAAAGTAATAAAACAGAGTAATCAAACATTTATTTTTAATTTAACTTGTGTGGCAAATTGACTAGGATAAAATCTTATGCAAGTCTTGAGATATAAAGTAAAACAATAAAAAAGACGCGTGATTATTTAAATGTTTATAATTTAACAAGAGATAATCATCATCATCATAACAGCCCATTAAAGTCCCACTGCAGAGACGGGCCTCCTCCCATGACGGAGGGATAATTGGCCTACTAATACCACGGTGGCCAGACGGATTGGTATAGGGTTTAATTTTAAGTTTTTATTTTTTTTATTTCGTAAAGATAATATTCACTGATAGTCCCTTAGTCGGTTTTACGACACCCATGGGATGAGATGGGGTGGTGACATATTGTATTCTTACTCCGTCACCACACGGAGAATAAAGTAAAACAATAAAAAAGACGCGCAAATATTTAAATTTTTATAATTTAACAAGGGATAATAGTAGAGAAGAAACAATGAAGCTTTAACAGAAAAACTTAGCCCAATTTTAAGTTTGATACAAGTTGAACCGAATTATATTCATAGCTCTGTTACATTTTACACTACTGACGACCTCTGTGGCGTAGTGGTTATATAACATGACTGCTACGCAGAGGTATCGGGTTCGATTCCCGCTCAATGCAAATCTTTGTGTGCATGAACATGATTGTTTGCATTGGTCCGAGTGTTTCTATGTATAATATGTATGTATTTATTAAAAAAAAAATTAAGTAGGTTTAGCCGTTGTCTAGTACCCATAGTACAAGCTCTGCTTAGTTTAGGACAAAATTGCATTGTGTTAATATGTGGGAATATATTACTTATACTTATTGCGCACTGTTTAGACGAGTAGAGCAAAATGTTAAGGCTAAGTTAGAGCAATCCACTAATCATTGTCCTGAGACTTTACATACATACATAAACTCACGCCTTGTCCCTTCCGGGGTATGCAGAGACGACAGAACGCCACTTGTCACGATCCTAAGACTTTATGACCGTTAAATTGATGTTTCTTAAGTTTTACAATATAACCTTTTTACGTAGCATATATAATTGCAGTCTTACATGGACATGCACATAGAAACTATGATGTTCTATTATCTTGTAAACATTAGAGTTATATAAGTGATAAGGCACTGATAAGCGATAATAGATAATGTTGTCTGGACGAGATTTGTTTGCATGTGTAATTGAAAAACTAAACTTTAAAATGTAAAGTAGGTCACTGTTAGTAATAATAAATGCATTATTCGCATGTATGACTCGCTTAATGAATGTGGACGAGGCCGAATCTGTTTGCCAGGATCGTGACAAGTGGCGTTCTGTCGTCTCTGCCTACCCCGGATGGATAAGGCGTAAGTTTATGTATATGTATGTATTGTCTTACTGCATGGAAAGGCTTGCACTCGTCCGTTATCAAACTGGTCAGGGCGATTAGTATACCTAGTATTTAAGTTATTTTTTTTCTTATTTTCGCACAATGGATGAGACGAAATGATAACATCAAGTATTCCGACAGCAGAATCGACAAAATAAAAATTCGCTGTTAAATCATGACGCTGAAAATTAATAATTTGGTAATTATTGCAATATGTGTAATACTTAAGGGCACACAGCGCGGAGAACCGACAGACTTTGGGGCAGAAAGGTTCTGGAATGGCGACCGCGTATCGGAAAACGCAGGGTGGGGAGACCTCTCACACGGTGGACCGACGACCTAGTTAGGAAGGCGGGAAGCCGATGGATGAGGGAGGCACAGAACCGCACAAGGTGGCAATACTTGGTGGAGGCCAATGTCTAGCAGTGGGCGTCGATTAGCTGATATGATGATGATGATGTGTAATAAGTAGGTAAATAGAAGCCATTGTACATTTACTATTGTGTTGTATTTATTGTACCTTTATACCTAAACAGTATTTATGTAAGTTGGTGTGCTATAAAGTATTATCTATCTATCTAAATAAAAATATCATTGATGTAAACGAAATAATCAATACGAACTCTGTTTGAAGAGTTGTAGTTTTATTAAACGACATTTATTTAATACAAAACCACTATTACTACATAAACCGCAATCACAAAAAAAACGGCAGTAACTCAAAAGTAAAAGATTAAACTGTCCTACTGTCGTACAGGTGCGGTCAGGGTCGCGTGAACATATCCCTTTGCAACAAAATGAAGTTACAAAATGTTTTGTGTTTCTACAACATGGAGTTTGTTATTTTGTATAGAACGAGGTAACAAAACTAGTTTTAGAAACTTTGTTTCAATTTGACAATACACAAAACTGAAATCATAGAATACTTTTTATTAACACCCATACTAAACAGAGATTATATTATTGTAGTTAGTCGAGAATTGGCAAAGATATTTACACACTTTTTTGCCAATGATTTCTGTGATCCACTAAATATGTTGAGTCTAGGTGTAGTTTGTGTCCTTTAAATGTTTATTAAAGCAGCGACATAGGAAATGAACGTCCAGTTGTCTTAAAATAAAAAAATGTAAGTATCTTTAGATACTTACATTTTTTGTGTCGTTGATTAAGTTGATTTAAATAGATAGAGAAAAAGTAGGATGGAGATCTATTTAAATCAACTTAATCAACAACTAACTACTTAACTCGCTACTGTACTTGTCGATGTGTAAATCGAGCTTACGAGGGGACTTAAGCGCATATCAAAAGCTACAGAAAATTGACTAAGTTGCTAACTTTAAGCCTAATTTTAGCGAAATCTTTAATAAGTACCTATTCAATAACATTAACTTTAGAGTAAAGCATCAATGACTGAAGTTGTAATGTTTTTGCAATCTTTTAGTTGAATTTTATGAAAGCCATGGAAAACTGGTGATATTATTTTCTATCAATATACACATAATAGAGATTATTAATTTATTGATAAAATTACAATAACATGACATCAACTTTTATCTAAAACTAAATTTGAATCGTTCACACATTTCAATTGAAAACGAACAAATAGCCAATTGTCCTAAAAATCGATTGTGTTTTGTTTATTTAAAAAAGATAATAAATTATAGAATTACATATATTGTTTTTGAATGTATTATGGAGCATAGAGATTTTTTATAATCATCTCTTGTTATATATTGAATTCGTCATCTTTATTCAGCATTGCTTGTTGTTTAGATAAGTAGATGGTAAAGTGATTTTGAATTATTCTTCATTTTGTCACAGAGTTAATACTATTTACTTTAATTTTTGAATAAAATAAAACCAAAAAGACATACTTCCAAGTTTATTCATGGATTTTTTATGAATTTTAGTGTGTATTTATTCAAAAATTTATGTTTGATCCAAGTAAATGAAATCGCGTAGGTGCTATAATCAGTATCACCGCGCCGCTTTTGTTTAGGAGTCGGTGTTTTTATACGGACAAACCCTGTGGCGTAGCCGTTGTAGTCCGCAGTTGCTTGCTGAAGTCTCTTGTTCGATTTCCGATAAATCTTTGTGTGCATAATATGTGTGTCTAGTACTAATAGTACAAGCTCTGTTTAGTTTGGAACTCGGTGGGGTTGTGTGAATGTATTTATTATTTAGAGTTATTTACATTAATTAGAGAGCAATATTATTTTAGTTTCTTCCACTACGTAACAATATTAAGTTCCAAGTTTTATTTAAACATGCTTTGACGGAATGCTTTAATAGAAACCGTTCAATTTTCATCGTAAGAAAGCTAATAAAAGCGTTCGAGTGAAGGAATTCACTCAGCCAATATATAAAACCTCTTTCTTAGCTTAACTTCCTAAAACATATTCGAGAAATGGGCTTTGTGCCAAGAGACACTTTAACTGTAATACGTTTAAATGTACCAAATAATTTTATTTACGATATCAAATATTTAACAATCTTACTATTAATTTCGACTGCCGTGCTTGAGGTAGCTGGTTTGAATCCCACGCAGGACTAAGTTTGTGCAATCCACAAATTTTAGTCTTACTTAGGGTATAGATGGCCTTTGTGTTTGACTGCCTTGGTAGCGGTTTTTGCGATTAAAAAGTATACTTTTGAGATTTCTTTAACGCCTGGTAATTCCGAACTGACTTCACGATTATGACACGCTGCCCCTCTTATGCCTTTATATGACTACGAACTTTTTAATCACGCAGATAAGATTTAAAATGATTTGTAATCTCTTTCCTCAAAAATATGGTGGTGGCCGCTGCTCTTTTCAGTGAGACAACCATAAACGGTTTTCCGAGACCGCCGCGCCACTGAGGCAGTTTCTAGTATTCTTTAATAGACATACACGGAGACTTTCTAGACAGATATTTAAAAAAAAAACATCAATGTAATAAAGTTGTAATATTCCTTACATATTACGACTCATATTTAAGCCAGTTATACCTATTCGATTACATGTTCAAAATCGTTAAAACTTTTATTAAACTTGTTAATTGACTTATACCTATTTATAACCTTTATATATATGTAAGTACGCTAATATGATGTCTGATCTTATGCTTACTGGCAAATTGTTAATAGCTATTCCTATAAAAGTTACTTTGTAAGAAGTTTTATTATAACCCATTGCAATATTGTACTAATAATATGAGGGGAAAAGTATGTGTGTATTTGTTAAGGTGTATCTTAGCGTTGAGCAGTAAGTTCATGGCAAAACGCTCGCGCCGCGTGGTGTGGTTTGTTCAAGACACATTGCCGTTTGTCTGCCGCGTTTTAGTAAAGCGCCGATTACACTACCCTGTCTAGTGTAATCACATGTAGGCTGTTAGGACACTACATATCTGAGATTGGCGAGTCCCGACCGGCCTACATCATTTAGTGCCCTACAAGATTTAGTGCCCTACAAGATGTAGGGCCCTAAATGTAGGGTAGTGTAATCGGCGCTTTACTTGCTGGCTTGCGCTTCGAATGTTTGAGGCATTGTATATAGCGACACTACAAAGTTTCGTTGTGTGTTTGTGCTCAGAAATATGTTCAAACTCAAATACTTACATCAAAGTGGTCAACCTAGTGTCTAGAATCGTTTAAGATGCGCATAGGAAGAGTCCTATGCTAGAGAGCATGGCTTAACGACTGTCATAGTGATATTACGACAGACAGGATCGACTTTTTACGTTCCTTTTCCAAGCACAGAGACGCTTAGATGAAATACCATTAAGCTGTTACTCGTCAATGGAAGGAACTCGCCATCGCGTCGTTGCTTAATAAGCGTTGTCGATTATATAGCAGTGATTGCATTTTTTTAAGAAAGTCTTCTTGAAGGCATTTCTTGAAATTGTTAGTTTCATTATTCTTTCTTCCATTATTCTTTACTAATAAAATATAGGTCACGAAAAAAGGCATACCTATTTTATTAAACCTTCAAGATACAAATATAAATAATATATTGGTTATAAAAGTGCAACAAGTATACATAGTGCATACACCCTATATATATATATATATATATAGGTATCCCACTTGCTTTTATAGGCTATAAAAAGCCTTTACGACTACCAGGACCATAATACCCATCCGGCTAAAAGGGTTTTGGCTTTCGAAACTTATAGATATAGACTGGATGTGGTAATTAAAAGTGTCTGCAAGTTATTGGTTTTTCTTTGAGTAATTCATGTGTGAATATAAATATTGTTTGTATCGTGATGGAGTAAGAATCGATGGGGGTGGTTATCTCAGACAAAAGTGTATGAAAGCTTCTTAAGGGAAAGTTTGTAGATGTTGTGTGACAAAAACAAAAGATGGAAAGCCTGATATCAAATCCTGTACCAATCCATTATCCAGCATGCTATAAGTAGCTAGGCTTGTCCCAATTTTGTTTGAAAACAAAGTTCTGAATTAAAAAAAACTAAATATGAGTTTTTTTATAGATTTTCTTCCGTGGCGGCTCAAGTCATCTACAAAGACGGCGGTAACTAGCAGACAATTCTTTTCGGCTTCCTTAAGTTATACTGTGTATCCAAATTGACAAATGTTTCATTGGATTTGTAATGAAAGTGTGAGTCATCATAACAGATTCCGTCATCTTTACGTTCTATCCAGATCACTTTCATCATCATCATAACAGCCCATTAATGTCCCACTGCAGGGACGGGCCTCCTCCCGTGACGGAGGGATACTTGGCCTACTAATACGCTGGCCAGACGGATTGGTATAGGGTTTAATTTCAAGTTTTCTTTCTTTTTATTTAGTAAAGATAATATTCACGGATAGACCCTTAGTCGGTTTTTACGACACACCCATGGAATGAGATGGGGCGGTGAGATATTGTATTCTTACTCCGTCACCACACGGAATCACTTTAGCTTAAAGTAACTAAGGCCAGTATGATAACCATAATATTATATTTTGGTGATCCTTTGAGAGACCATTTGGCATTTAACGCTAAGAGCCACGGTAAAAAAAAGATGTCTTCACTAGATTATCAATCTTCAACAGTCGTCACTTAGTCACCTCTTACGACAATTTCTTACTCTGTCGTAGTACTTATTTTCTAACTTAGAAGTAAAAAAATACCTCTTTTACGCGTCTAATGTTTAAATCGAATCAAACCTTATTATTAGTCTTAAATTATTAACACAAAATCACTCAAAAAAAAAACAAAACTATCTATGACAACATAAAACGTCCATAGAGATATGTTTCATTTGTTTTGCTTACCGCAACAATGGCGTATCGCTCGCCACAATTATACGTTTCTCTAACATTTATGAATAACGAGTGCGTCGTGTTTAAATGTGACTTATCTTACGATAAAATGGGAACATTTTAACGCCCGCATTCTCATTCTGTACGTGTTAGTTTCAAACCATTAAATACATCTCCGCCACTCACTAAAACACTAAAAGTCACTTCAAACCCCTCTAGTCTCAACTGAAACTTACATCTCCGAGTTTAAGTTAATCCTTCATAATAAACTCTATGAGTTTCACAAGAAAACTTAAACCGTATAAATCCGCGACGAGATCGTAAACTCCATCTAGATACTAAGCCAAAAAATCCAAAAACAAATAGCTTCATATATAATTATACAAGAAATAAAACGCGTGTTTATTACTGTGTGGTTTATTCGTTTTATGACCTCCCAGGATCGTATTGGATAGGACGTCAGTAGGGAGCCTAGACGTCGTAAATAAGTATGAAATATGATAATTGCGAAATTCTTCAATATATTACGATTTAAACATTGATGATTCGTCTGACGTTTTGTAGGGCCATAACTCGGCTGTTCGGGGAATCAGAGTCGGTGATGCTTGTTGTCTTGCTCCCACATCGCCTCTAACCTGCGCGTACGCACAAAGCCTATTGAGAACCTTACCATATTATGTTTCGTGTACAGAGTTATATTTTTGTTTGTTTTTTTTATTTAAACGAGTATTGTGTGACAATTGTGTTCTAATATTACTTCTGAGTCGTAAAATACTATAGACTTGGGTTAGTAAATAATAAAAAAGTACCTATATTGTTTTTTTTATGTTTATGTGGCGAATAGTATTGTTACCATCCCTTTTCGTTTACCTTTAAACTTGAGAAAAAAGTATTCGACAATAATTACAAATAATTACAAAGAAAATCCGTGAATAATGACTATACGAAATAAAAAAAGAGGAAAACTTTAAATTAAACCCTATACCAATCCGTCTGGCCAGCGTGGTATTCGCAGGCTAAGTATCCCTCCGTTACAGAACGAGGCCCGTCCCTGCAGTGGGACAGTAATAGACTGTTATGATTATGATGACAAAGAAAATGGAAATTCATCAGGTATTAGCAAGCTAAAAGTCACCACTTTTTGTCCCGTAGATGTGAGCGCCTTTTAGTGGGCTTTACAGGAAATTATTTTGTATCGTCATCATCATTTCAGCCAATTGACGTCCAATGCTGGACATACATCTTATTAAAACAGTAGTTGTAACGTACATACAATAACAGTTTGAAACTTCAAAAAGTTCCAAATATTAAATCGTATTTCTTTCGTAAGCATTCTTCATTCATGGACGATTTTAAATATTTTTACGATTATAACTTAACCAACCAAATAAAGGCTTTTTTTAAACATTAGTTCTACATAATCTTCTTATTACACGCTTTTAATGTCCCACTGCAAGGACGTAATAATTAGGTATAATAATGATAATTACAGAAACTGTAAAAGTAAACAAAGCATAGCGTTATTTTAATCAAAGTATACTCATTTTGTAGCTTCACGCATAATTTGTATTGATTGTAAATGTATGTATTCGATCACCGTGTCGCTAAGCTAATTGCAAACATGATCGTAAAAAAATAATTAGTTTAATCCTTATCGTAAGTATCGCTTAATGTTGCAAATGTGACGGAAGGCTGTTTAATTAAATCTGTGACTTTGATACGGTATAATGTCGTAACTTACGATGTGACATTATTTATTACCTATACAGATTTATCTAATAGTCTTAAGTGGAAAATATTTTTCATCATAATTATTTAAACTGTCATGGTCACATTCAATATTAATAAACGAACTATCGGGATATTAACGGTTGATCGGAAACTCAACAACTCTAAACATGGTAAATATCCCGATAGTTCGTTTATTAAATAGCGTTTTTCATCAATTTATTATTTGAAGAGAGGTAAACTGAAATAAGTTATTATTTTAGCTAAAATGCACTTACTAATTTACATAAGGCTCTATCAATACTTTCCACCGCGCGCAATCCTCGAGTGCCTCCGCCATCCATCTCTTGCACCCTTACTCAGGTCATCGGTCCATCGCGTTATTTATTTTACTTTTAATTAATGTCTCAGGTACAGTAATGAAGCATATAATACGATTATTTAAATGTTAACTCTTAATAAAAGTCACTGATAATAAATTATCATGCAGTACTCGAACTCCAAAGGTGAAAAATATCAGTGTGGTGAGGAAGTAAGAATACAATATGTCACCACCCCATCTCATCCCCCATCAGTAGCGTATAAACCGACTAAGGAACTATTTGTGAATATTATCGTTACGAAATAAAAAGAAGGAAAACTTGAAATTTAACCCTGTACCAATCTAATCTCTAATCGTTACAAGATAATGCATGCGTGATCGACCCATCGACCCACTTCATGAATCTCAGCAAACCCACATCACACCTAAGCCGGCCTACTTTGTGACACAAGCTGTTAGACCTAATAACCCTGAAAATTCACTAGCTACCCTTGAAAGGAACATTTTGACGGCCACTGTGGCGTAGTGGTTATATAACATGACTGCTATGCAGAGGTCTCGGGTTTGATTCCCGCTCAATGCAAATATTTGTGTGTTATGAAAGAGAGATCTAAAATTAAGTCTTTGTTAAACCTGTCAACTGCCGCAACGCGACATTGAACACGGCAGCTGCCTAAACGAGAATTACAAATCTTAGTATCTATAGCTACATTTCCTTAAAATAACTTTCTATACTAATTAATATATAAAATACTTTTACACAATCAGTGGGTAGTCTAATTTGTATTAACAAGCTGATATGAATAATGTAACTGAAACCATATCACATATCAAATGGCATAAGTGACGATACAACGTTTTAAAACAAAGAAGAAAAATGAGTATACCATAGATAACAAGTAATACGAGTATGACGTTATAGATAAAAAATATATTTTATCTTTACCTTACACAATATTAAATGTATTATCTGTAGGTTAAGATTTAGTATGAAAAAGATAGTATTTGAATTCTGTTGTCATGCTATCAGATATGAAAGTTTTTAGTGTATTATTACCTAATTGTTGTCTTTTTTAAAAAGAAAAGAAAGAAAATTACTAGGTATGTTACTCTTGCCTTGTGATAGAGTAAGATCATACGGTCTCATCGTCCTAAGACCAGGCGCATACGGGCCACCGACCACAGCCACTGGTGGCCAGCGACAGCCACTTTTTTATTTATAGTGACTGGCCACCACCGGCTACAAGTCTGCGGTGCGTATTAAACAAAATATATAAAAAGTGTGTTAAGTGGCTGTCGCTGGCCACCAGTGGCTGTGGGCCGCGTTTCTTAACTAATGGAAGATGGTAGGGCTCTTCGTTAATAGACCGTTTAGGTCGGTACCATTGCTTCCACCTCTACACCCTTACTCATAAACACTTCTTAAATTTTAGTGAATTGATTAGCTTAAATTCTTACGCTTTTGTTTGGCATAAGGTTGGTTTTCCTAATAAAAATATCGCTAAACAGTGATTAAATTTAAGAGGAGTTTATGAGTAAGGGGGTTAGTGTGTAAATGTTACTGTGTTTAGGTGGTAGGGTACAATAGCTAGTGACATTTTGACACAGATATGTGAATCAAAAACTTCAGTCTAGGGTATGCAGTTACTTTTCGCAGTGTCGGTAACCGCTTACCAGCTGATAAGCCGCTCGTTTGCCACCTTAACCCCTTTACTCATAAAATTTAATCACTGTTTAGCGAGATTTTTATTAGTAAAACCAACAAAACCGTAAGAATATAAGCTCATCAATTGTCTAATATTTAAGACGCGTTTATAAGTAAGGGGGTAAAGCAATGAAAAAAGATTATCTACGAAAACGCTTGTATATATTGACATGGCATGCGATAAGTTTCTCACCGGGCGACGTCGTCCCTGGAAGAGCCCAGTTCCTGCAGTAATACATAAATAGGCTATTATATATTAATAACTACCTGACCCGTGCCCACTTCGTTGGGGGGGAAAAAACGCGTCACTTTTTTTAACATATTTCATTACTGCTCCACTCCTATAATTCATAGCGTGATACTATATAGCCTATGACACTCCCCGATAAATGGACTTTTCAACACAGAACAAAAAATTAAAATCGGTTCATTAGATCCAGAGATTACCCTCTACAACGTCACAAATACACAAACTTTACTTCTTTATAATATTAGTATAGATTGATAAATAGAGGTAGGCATAGTAACAAAATGCAATATAAACTAGTTAAAATAATCTGTATAATATAATTGACCCGTATTTAAAGTTCATGCTTATCCTAGCAAGTCCTTGTTAAGATCACTTAGAACATTTGTTTATACTTACTTTGTTAATTAGGTTATCAGATTTTATATAAACTAATTGCAATTTATAACGACACGTTATTATACAACATGATAATTATCTGTCATACAAAGCTTCCGAATTTAGTTGCATGGCAACATTATTGTTATATCGTTGTCGATTTAATTAACTACTTCGTTCAGATAATGAGATGACACAGTTGTTATAGAGGTTAAACCTCTAATTTTACGAAGACTTATTAACGTCTGCAAGATGTAATTAAGGGAAGAACTCTCAGTCAAAAGAAATCCACTACTCTTTCTACCCTTTGCCTTCTATGAACAAGAAAACGGATTGGTATAGGTTTTAATTTCAAGTTTTTCTTCTTTTTATTTCGTTAAGATAATATTCACGGATAGTCCCTTAGTCGGTTTTTACGACACCCATAGGATGAGATGGGGTGGTGACACACTGTATTCTTACTCCGTCACCACACGAAAAGTTTTACTACACTTTTCACCACACTTTAATTATTTATTTACGTGACTCGAGACCATGGCTTTTTTTTTGCCGACACGTCGAGCGGCTCAAGTTAAATAATGAAAGTGTTTACCAGAAACCGGTACGTGTTAATATCCGTAAATATTATAATAATTACAATTACAATTAGATATTACATTGTATGAAGCTCATCAGGTCCCTACACTTCCGTACTCACGTGGTTAACACTTAACATAATATGGCGTAAGCTTCAACACAAAAAGTAACTCTTCATTGTATTACTTTAAAGCCATATGTTTGTCGAAATTTGCATAGCATAACTCCCATTGTTATCAGTTTACTCTCACTATTTGCACTTTAGTGTCCCATTGCTGGGATGGTCTACGGAGATAGCAAGTTGACATTTTGTTTTTTTTTTCCTTTCTGAACTGCATTCGCGCTGTCCATCAGGATTGATAAACATTTTGCCTTGTTCTATGAAAAAAAAAACTTTAGAATAATATTTTACAGTGAAGATTTTTTTTAAGGAAATAGGCTTTTCTACAAGTTTCCTAGAAAAAGAATTTGACATAGATATGGTTGTCAGAAGAAAGTTATACCATAACTATGTGTGGCAAGAGAAAGTACACACCCAGTACCGTGTGGTCTTTGTTTATGCAAGGGTTTTCTCATAATATAACCACAACATGTTGTTAATTAGTACCTACTTAATTACCAGCTAACAAGAACTCATCCAGTGTGGTGACGGAGTAAGAATACAATATGTCACTACCCCCTCTCATCCAATTGGTGTTGTAAAAACCGACTAAGGGACTATCTGTGAATACTAACTTTACGTAATAAAAAGAAGGAAAACTTGATATTAAACCCTATACTAATTCGTCTGGCCAGCGTGGTATTAGCGGGCCAAGTATCCCTCCGTCACGGGGGAGGCCCGGCTGTTATGATTATAAAGAACTTCTCCAGTGATGGAGATACCTTGGTACCACACTAGCAAGGCTAATTTGTCAAGGCACAACCAGGCAGTTCAGATTAAATATCACAGCGGTCACCCATCTAACAAATGACCTCGCAGACGCTACTTACCCTATATTACGCGTGTTTTAGATGAAATTACCCATTTTAAGATTGACCTATTTCCTTAATATCCTACATTACCATTTTATTCTATAGTAGTCGCAATTGATCGTGAACGCCTAAGGAATATTATACTTTCTTGCAATGTATATAATTTACATTAAAATAAATAAATACTCCTCACACATCCACAAAAAGCCCTCTAGTCCCAAACTAAGCTGAGCTTGTACTACGGGTACTAGGCAAGGGATAAACATACATAAATTCTTTTCTTTTTGTAAATACATACATATTATACATAGAAAACTCCCAGACCAATGCAAACAATCATGTTCATGCACACAAAGATTTGCATTGAGCGGGAATCGAACCCGAGACCTCTGCGTAGTAGCAGTTATGTTAGATAACCAGTAGAGGTCGTCACAAATATGTAATTATATTTCATAATAATACAAGGTACCCTAATAAAACAGTATAATCTTAAATCACAATCTAAACATCAGAATGCACCCGACATGTTTTACAATGCACGAAGTACCATCGAATTTTGATGGAATTCGACAAACTCAATTTGCAACCACCAAATAGGTTACTAGTGACATTGGGTCAGTGGCGAGTAATTGTGGTGGGACTAGCCATGCAAATCCCATTGCACAAACAAATAATACAATGGAAATTATAACTTAAGATTAGTGGGATAGGGTTGGGTATTTGTTTGCGTGTTTCAAGGACGTGTCTGTGAGTAAGATCTGTTTCAAATAATGTTAAGGTGAAGAGATTTTTGTTTGTTTGTTTATTTAGTTGAACGCAGTGGTATTAAAAAAGACAATTTATCTAATTTAAAAATAGACCTCAAACAGAGCGTTGGACTTGATTTATATCTATATTTACGCTTAATATAATTAAATTAACCATTGAAACATTTTAATTTTTGGTTTTCATGTTTTGACATAATTTAGGGAAGATAAAAACAAACCTAAGAATATTAAAATTAATTTCTACGTCTTTGTTAGAACGGACTGAAAAAAGCCGTGCCGGATCACCCAAAAGGCGGATAAGGGATTTTTCACTTGGACGTCTCAAATAAAACTGTGGTTTTTTTTAGTACATTAGAAAAAGAAAATCTAAATATGTTTTTTATGAATAATTAAGAAATAATAAATAATTTTAGTATAATACTTTGTTAAAGTGGCATGATTTAGTAGCAATTTTTTTCATTTATTTTTTGGTCAAGTATCTGTAGTAAATATTTATCTTATCAAGTAATATAATGATAATTGACTGTTAGAGTGTCCGCCGAGGAGGTATTGAAACCTTATACGTTTAATTATGAAGTAAACATACTTGCATAAACTCTTGCCTTGTTTTCGGAGATTACTGATTCCTCAGCACTACGATTTTTCAGCATATCACTAACTAGCGACCAGCCCCAGCTCTGCACGGGCACCTACTACAGAATGTCTTTGAACAACGCTTAAGTACAGCTTCATTAGAAATCTCTAAATTTATATTGTGTTTCTGTACTATATTTTACGTGTGTAATACATATATACCGTCCTCTTGAATCACTCTATCTACTAATAAAAACCGCATTAAAATCCTTAGGGTAGTTTTAAAGATTCAAGCATACAAAGGGTCATAGGGACAGAAAAAGCGACTTTACTTTATACTATCTATAGATTATCCAGAAAGAATTATGAATAGATTAGAAAAGTCTAAGTTATGAGATAGGAGAAGAAAATTACAATCAAATTAAAAACTTTTTTTAAATCCGGTAAAATTACAATCGCATTAAAAACCTCCTCTTTTTGGAATCTGTTAAAGCTGAGTTTTAGCTGATTTGATGTGACGTGAAAAATCTTTTATCTCATGTGAAACTATACATATAAACAAACTAGTCTCTTTCGTGTCACTGTTGCATTTTGCATTTCATCAAAATATTTTTACTTACGACATTATTTCGTGAAAATATTTTTTCAGTTTCAAAGAAAATTCTTGGAGCTATATTTTAACAGCTTACTTAAAGCTTTAAGTTTAAAATATCTTTTGTTTATACAAAGAAAATGTCAAAGAAAAACTAACAAAGCTCTTCTATATTGCATCTCTTGAAATTTTTTTTTCATACCGTTATAACAATGTTCTTCTGTGGGAACGGGCCTTATGTTATGGAAGGAAACTTGATCAGGCTGATCATCTTATTAGTCTCTTAGTCACCATTTTCAAGGCTATCTGGATAAGAAGTTGTGGTGAGATACGGTAATTCCTTATCATAACAGCCCATTAATGCCCCACTGCAGGGACGGGCCTCCTCCCATAACGAAGGAATCTTGGCCTACTAATACCAGGCTGGCTAGACGGATTGGCATAGGGTTTAATTTCAAGTTTTCCTTCTTTTTATTTCGTAAAGATAATATTTACGGATAGTCCCTTAGTTATTTTTTACGACACCCATGGGATGAGATGGGGTGGTGACATATTGTATTCTTACTCCGTTACCACACGGAGAGTTATTCCTTCTACGACTAAGTATTATAGGTACATAACTGGCTTGTGCCTGCGACTTCGTCTGCGTATTTTAAACAATTTACGCAATATCTTTGTAAATTGTAGCCTATGTGTTATTCTGATGTAGCCTACACATCCCTGTAAAGTTTTATCAAAATCCGTTCAGTAGTTTTTGCGTGAAAGAGTAACAAACATCCATCCATCCTCACAAACCTTCGCATATATAATATTAGTAGGATAGGATTAACTCTAACCATTGTAAAGGCCTGCTTGCAACAGAGACAGGACTCATGATTTGCTTTTTTTTTAAATGCCGTGGTAAACTCCGGCTTCACAAATACGAAAACGACATCTATAGGGTGGCATTCAAGGAGAAGCAGTATAAATGGCGACCTACTGAATAAATCCACGACCCCCCAACTATAACAACACTTATTAACACATTTTTAAACATAGTTTAAACTAGAATACATACTTTATTGTTTTTTAAGTATAACTATAAACATTCTCACTATGACATTTATATAAAATTGTCACTAAAATGTAATTTACAATCATATTAATAATTATTTTAATCGTTTGTCGGTTAATCTTATTTAAAAAATAACAATCGCGTATCTGAGGTGGTCCCTGAGTATTTAAAAAGCGTGTCCATTCAGGTAAAGTTACTTTATATTACTTTTTTTTACGATGCCATAAATTTTAGTTAATATGTTCGATATCTATGACTAAATTTTAATACAATTTGTTAATTATAATTTTGACGTTTTGATATTGTGACTGTATTGCTAAAAGGCTTTTTTGCAAAGTTTTTGTTTTGTGTGCCATTTTGCCAAATTTTAGCACTTTTGTAAAATTAATTAAGGTAGCTGTTTTCTTTCATCTTTCACGTAGTTTCTTTTGAAAACACAAAGATTTTTTTGAAACAGGAGTACCGGTCTTCTCTTGCCCCGAGATAAATAATAGTTTCTATCAAAATCACCCACCTGTATACCTGTATGAGTAAGCCAGCCACCATGACCGTGATATTAGTAGGTCTGTGAAATCAAAATTAAATAATAAATCAGGTCTCGGTTTAGATTTTTGCATTGGTCTCAGTGTTTTTTATGTTTATTATGTATGTATTTACAAAAAAAAAGTATTTAAGTATCCGTTGTTATCCGTTGTCTAGTACCCATAGTACAAGCTTTGCTTAGTTTGGGACTGGATGATTAATTATTTATAAAAAAAAAAACAATCTCACAAATACGTTAAAATCATGCTTTAATTCCTCTGTTAAATAGAACATTACCAGCGACTACTTAATTTTTTTTTTTAGGAAAAGTAATCGAATTATTAATACCCTGTATATATCTGCTGCAGGCGAATAAGCATTCTTTCAGTCTAATCCTGCTTTGATCTTGACAATGCATCTTAAATGTAATTAATAAAATACTATACAAATTACCAATTAAAAACTGATATATTTTATTAAACACTACCTGACCCGTGCCCACTTCGTTGGGCGGCGAAAAAAAAGGCGTCCTTTTTTTAAACATATTTCATTACTGCTCCACTTCTATTAGTCATAGCGTGATATTATAATATAGCCTATGACACTCCCCGACAAATAGACTAAGTAATTAACACAGAAAGAATTTATAAAATCGGTTTAGTAGATTTTTTTTAGTAGATCCAGAGATTACTCCTTACAACGTCACAAACACACAAACTTTACCTCTTTATAATATTAGTATAGACTTCATTTATTAGTATACCGAGTAGTAGTAGTAGCAGTAACCGTACAAGCAAACAAATATCTCATATACAGAGGTTCTCTATGAAGAGAAAATTATACCGCGCCGGGCAAATTTCCTCTCGAAATGCAACCGTCCTTTGTACAGGACGAAATTCCCATGAGACATCGATGTGATTTCTTAATCACACGTGACATGACAAACAAAAACTACTACTATTGGTTTAGTAGCCAAAAACTTATCAATTCCGACCTTTGTAGCGTAGTGGTAGTTGATAGTAGTCACAGGTTCGATTCCACCGTGATAAAAACCTTTGCATTGGTTGCTATAACCTGTGTCTTTTCTATGTATTATTTACCCTTAAAAAATGTATTAGTATGTTCATCCGTTGTCTAGTACCTACCCACAATAAAAAAAGAAAAGAAAGAAGAAAGAAAATACATTTAGTACAATCACTGTTTAGTAGTTATTATTGAAAATAATTAAATACCTAATACATTGTAAAAAGATTTTTACATTTAAATATTTTGATAAAACACCTTATCAACCGTACCCTTACGGATTAAAGCACTTTAGATTCAACTCTTGAATGACTTTTATATCGCATTTGCATATTTTTATGGTTTTCTGGCGGTGAAATTAAAGTATAATATCGATGCAAGTATACGATATAGTCATAAGTCGTAAAGTAACGTTGTTGATCGTAAAATGTACCATCGTGGTATAAAAAATAATAAAGGCAAAAAAGCTTATCGGACCATTTAACATTATACTTGATTGTTCTAACTAGAAACTACAGTTTATTGTGCGAATTTTACAACGAAATTGCGTTCTCTGTTAACTTAGTATTGATGGTATGAAACCGTTTTTGTATTAGTATTGAGTGGATTGATCTTGGGTCATTTTTAGACTTTAAACCGATTCCCAATTTAGGTGATTGTTTTATGGTTGTTAATTCAAAATTATGTACTTCGTATAAGTCATCGTATAGCTCGTAAATTACACCAAAATTAAAAAAAAAAACTATATTTTAAACGCCAAACTGTCAATTGGTTGATCTGCTATTATTCAGTTTATATTACTCAATTCAAGAATAAGGGTGTAACGAAACGTAAACGGATCGTCACCGTATCAACTCGAGCCGTTCAGTATTATTTGCATGAAAATCCTTACTGCAACGCACACTAATCGGAATCGTAACGTAATTTTTGGCGTTTGACACCGAGGAAAAAGGCGAAGCGGTGCCGACCCGATTACGTTACGATTTATGTGCTAAGACCCAACAAGTTCTTTTCTTTCAATTCAGAAAGAAAAGAACCTACTATTACCATAGTACGGCTAATTTGCTACTGAAAGAAATGCATTCTTGCCGTGGCCTATTTAAGGGTTGGAAAGTACCTATTTCACAGGTCATGAACATCGAACTTCAGAGATAAGTATCCTCTAACTTGCAATACATAATACATTGGCCTGCTTACTTATTCATCATCATCATAACAGCCCATTAATGTCCCGCTGCAGGGACGGGCCTCCTCCCGTGACAGAGGAATACTTGGCCTACTAATACCACGCTAGCCAAACGGATAAGGTTTAATTTCAAGTTTTCCTTCATTTTATTACGTAAAGATAATATTCACAGATAGTCCCTTAGTCGTTTTTTACGACCATCCATGGGATGAGATGGAGTGATGACACACTATAGGCTTACTCCGTCACCACACGGAGATTAATTATTAAGTACATCGCAAAAAAAAGAAATCCTAAAATTTAAAAAAATACTTGTCAAAATATCCGTCGACTCCTTTCTATACCCTTGTTAAAATCGTTTTAATACTCTTTTGTTGGGGTGAGACGCATGAACAAATTCTGTTCTTTACTATTTTACAATGCATGGTTAACTTTAACGACAATTTGATTACAAATACTTCTTAAAGTTAATGAAATGTAAGTTTATGTTCAATGTATAACTTACAATATTATTTCGATTGTTTATTGTAAACGATTTTGTATTCAACTTGTAAGCTTTGTGTTTACGGCTAGTTGAGTTTTTGAAAACATGTTATTATGTTACACCTCGTATTAAAAAAGGCTTTACATTACGGAAGTCAATAACTTAATCAAATATTAAAGTATTTAGTTTAGCTTCCGCTAAGTAGAGAGCTTTTCGATGTTATGTTATACCTAATACACAAGCATAAAAATTCTCAAAACTGGAGCTATAATTGTATCCCCATTGTCTTCGTTATACAAGCTTTTCCAGGCAGACTGTCAAATGTCAACCTTGGCTGATGCACATATAAAAGAAGGATGCCGTTATCTTTAAAAAGAAAAGGATTTAATAATATTAATTCAGTTTACAGGATACACATATATGTATTTTAAATAAAACATACAATATTAAACTAAAAACCACATTAACAATACATAAATATCAATAAACTTCCGCTACATGGTACTTTGTTACCCAGCACTTAGCCACTGTGTATACTGTTATATAACAAGTCAATGTCGTAAAAATTAGTTTTAATATTACACCTGCTCAATTCAGAAAGATAATAGAATCAGGTTTTAATTTGTGGAAGACTTAATAAGTTGATTTTCCACTTAGTAGAGTGTTTTGGATACAATATAGGTACTGGAAAGGACAGTCCTCCTACCCGTTAGTCCCTAATGGCTAACGCAGACCTGGACGGCATGGCAAAGTATTTTAATTTTTACTAATGGAAATTCAACCGTACTGTTACAGAAATACGACATAAATTGCTATGCTTTAAAATGATGCCGCGGCATTGAATTCAATGAATTCAATGCCGCGGCATGGCAAAGTATTTTAATTTTTACTAATGGAAATTCAACCGTACTGTTACAGAAATACCGCGAATTCAATGAATTCAATGCCGCGGCATCATTTTAAAGCATAGCAATTTATGTCGTATTTCTGTAACAGTACGGTTGAATTTCCATTAGTAAAAATTAAAATACTTTGCCATGCCGTCCAGGTCTGCGTTAGCCATAAAAATACGTAGCAGGTGATTCATAAAATAATAAAAAAAATACATTTTATACAGAATTTGCAATGATTAAAAATAAAATATTCAATTTTAAACTAAATACCCAACATAAATATCAATAAATTTCCCTTACCCGGTACTATTTTACCCCGCACAGTGACTAAGCATTAGTTGTATAAGAGTTACAATGTCCTGTTATATAATATATCAGTCCCTCTCCTCGCTGAGGGATGATCACTCACTTTGTAAGACATCTCAATGTACACACAGATGATGTCGTAAACTTTGTAATTAGTTTTAATGCTTTAATTTTGTCGTTACATACGGGTGTTGTGGTTGTGTGGTAGTTTGTATTTTCTTTTTGGATTTACTAGTTTAAAGATGCCGTTTGATAAAAAAAAAATTGTGGTACGTATGTATTTGGTGAAGAAAATAAAAATTTATGGTGTCATCGTACTTAAGAGCATTTTAAAAGAGGACCAGGGGATATCATGGAATTTATTATCTCTATGAGAACTAGAAAAGAGAACTTGAAGTATATTCCAGACTGACCCGCTTAGTATTAGTAGGTTAAAGTCTCAATAATATGACCATATCGATGGTAAGTGCTTACACTGTCCAGAAATAAAGTCAAAGGATGGTAATCAAACTTTACTCCGTTGTACTCACCGTGCCGGTTTGGTCAGTTACATTTGAAGGACGCAATATTCTAGAAGGGAAGAAACACGTGTGCTAGTAGTTCCACAATTTAATGGTACGGCAAAGAAAGGAATTCTCGAAAATTTTACTACGTGACGAAATCAAGCAGAATGTCTGAGTATGACATCAAAAAAAATAAAATAGAGGCGTAGAGAAGATCAAAGTTCTCTACACAACACTTTTCATGATACTTACCTACTACGCCTTTTTATACTATACGGTTAAAGACACAACACTCTGCCAAATCTGTAGCAAGTTGTTCTAATTCGTCCGTGTGTATCGTGCTTACCTTTGATTCGTTGCGACGCATAAATAAGCGCAACAATCGTACTAAACCAGAGTAAGAATGCGACTCGCTTACATGGTCAACTAAACGCGATCAACAAACAAGAATGGTCAACGTATACAATACTAACTAAACGTAATGAAAACATCAATCTCAGAGTATATTTATTTCTTTTGAGGTCTTCCGTAGTAGGGTAAATTTATTTATATTTATGTTTTATTTTGTTAAAATAATTATCATAATAAATGAAATAAAAAGAAGGAAAACTTGAAATTAAACCATATACCAATCCGTCTGGCCAGCGTGGTATTAGTAGGCCAAGTATTCCTCCGTCACAGGAGGAGGCCTGTCCCTGCAGTGACACATTAATGGGCTGTTATGATGATCATGATGATGAATTATCATAATCTACATTAAAAGAAACCGACACGGCCGAAGCTGGAGTTTAGGCGAATTAGGCGTTTCTGCGATACGGATCTTAGGAGTCTATTACAGATCAATTAACCTCCTTAATGTTTAAATCCTTGCCTTCTTGTTCCATAAATTTATTGTAACATAGAGGCACAGGGTATTGCTACAGGTTCCGTATACAGGGGATGTGCATTTAAGCTTCCTATTTTGTGCTAGTGTGTGACGGAACTCCGTGTGGTGACGGAGTAAGAATTCAATATGTCACCACCCCATCTCATCCCATGGGTGTCGTAAAAACCGACTAAGGGACTATCCGGGAATATTATCTATATGAAATAAAAAGAAGAAAAACTTAAAATGAAACCCTATACCAAACCGTCTGGTCAGCATGGTATTAGTAGGCCAAGTATCCCTCCGTCACGGGAAGAGGCTTGTCCCTGCAGTGGGACATAAATAGGCTGTTATGATGATTTCGTGCTAGAAGGGATAAATTCCTACTCCTCTATTGTCTTCTTATTAATTTCTTTTTGGATTCCATGTCATTGCAGTTTTTTCATGTAGTATCATGCTTAATGTTTTTGGCTAATTCGCGTTGTTGAACTATTCTAGCTTACTGGGATAAGACTTACTGGTCCCAATAAAATTATGAGATTACTTTATCTTCTACACTTCTATAAACATTTTTCTATTAAAAAAGACGAATGCTATGAATCATGCACTGTGACGCCAATTATTGGACATCAATTTAACGGACACAAAGTACATGCAGTCAGGACATTGACTTGTGAATCGCACAATTTGTCCTAAATGTCCTGACATGATAATACTTCCAATACAAAAGCAATTAATCAAAATCATTATTACTTTTCCATAGCGGTTTTCGTACACTTTTCAATCAAGTTTTCTAACATCTTATTTACTTGGAATAAGGTACATTTTTCAATAGAAATAAAGTTGTGTCATTCGCTGCGTACGCGCTGTCATTCACACATAAATCAAAGAGTTTAGTGTTAGTACCAATATACAGATAAATTCAGAAGCTAATCTGATCCATTTGATTCGATTTTTTATATGTACTTACAATCTGCGATCACGCTCTGGTTGTTAAGTTTTGGCTTAAGAACAAAATCATCATGGTAGTAGTACTACCCGGTCTCGAGATAATCTCGAGACCTGGCGTCGATGACGTCACGTTCGCGTCGGACGAATCACTGATGCGCCCGTGGCGAGCGCGGGGGTTAAAAGGAGAACGGGACGCAAATTCGCATTCCAGCGAGGTCTCTAGATAATGTCACTGTGTAGTACTTGTATTTTGTTGTTTGTTATTGAAACTGTGGCTTTAGTCGTAGAAAACCAGTTGTTAAGCCACGTCAAAGGCTTATGGGCGGCTTGAAGAACTCTAAACACATTGAATTTACTTATGAAATACGAGTATTGTAATGTTTTTTTTTCAATTTACTAATTAAAAACCTGACATCCTAACCAGATCGTTCATATCGATTGCAATACGCATTATTGTTTATAAATATGGCCATTGGCCAATTTTCACTTTCAAATAAATATAATTGGTCTAGAACTAACACAATTCTGAGATGACAAACAACCGAACTGACAATTTTTTCCTCTTTTTGGAGTATATTCCTGAGAATTTTTTGCGCTCGCATTGTTCCCGACCATTTCGGAGACGTGTTCTCCGTGTGGTGAGGGAGTTAAAATACAATATGTCACCACCCCATCTCATCCCATCGGTGTCGTAAAAACCGACTAAGGGACTATCCGTGAATATTATCTTTACGAAATAAAAAGAAGGAAAACTTGAAATTAAACCCTATACCAATCCGTCTGGCCAGCGTGGTATTAGTAGGCCAAGGATCCCCTCCGTCATCGGAGGAGGCCCGTCCCTGCAGTGGGGCATTAATGGGCTGTTATGATGATGATGATTTCGAAGTGCATCGTGTGCTTCAAGTGCTTGTTTGTGCGTAGATAGACTTTTGCACATATCTCGGTTATATGCAAATTCTATTAAGGCGTACAAAGAAGCTTAAAATTAACCTTGAACTAACCTAATCTAAATTCATAAGCACATTCATTGTTTTATTAATTTGACGAATTTGATAACGTCTAGTCTAAAAGGACGTGTCCCAAACTACTGACGGCTCATTACTGTAATATATTCCAAGTTCTATTAAATTAGATATTGCATATACGTTAGTAGTTTGTATTTAAATTTGTTTTTTTTTTCTGTTTTTTTTTATGATGCAGGAATTTGCTCGTAAACTTTAGTACTAGGAATTGGGACAGTGTTGAATAAACAATCCCAATAGGAAATAAGTATCCTTTTTACAAAGAAACAAATACTTAATTACTTTTTATTTATTACACATATTCCTTTTAATATTTTCGAATAAAATTTATAGCTTGAGAGCTTATCAAGCTATAAATTTTATTCGAAAATTACTTCGAACTTTACCTAACTTAAGCTGCTTTAGCTAACTTTTTACTAACTTAACAAGTTAGTAAAAAGTACATATTATTATACATAAATATCTTTAGGTAATTAACTTAAAGAGTCTGCCCACTACACCGTACTATACCATGACTGTGGTAGGACCGTATCAGGCACGTAAAGTAACACATACGGTACTGGCCGGTTACAGAACGGTCTAGTGGGCATAGTCTCATACGTTTTAATACACAGAATACTTTTTGTCTGACACGTTCATAGCACGGTCATCGTATGGTACGGTGTAGTGGGCAGAGGACTCCATTATGTCAAAAACTAGCAAAATATTTAACCTACCTATATGATTGTCCGTGTGGTGACGGAGTAAGAATACAATATGTCACCACCCCATCTCATCCCATGGGTGTCGTAAAAACCGACTAATCGACTAACCATAAATATTATCTTTCCGAAGTAAAAAGAAGGAAAACTTGAAATTAAACCATATACCAATCCGTCTGGTTAGCGTGGTATTAGTAGACCAAGTATCCCTCCGTCACAGGAGGAGGCCCGTCCCTGCAGTGGGACATTAATGGGCTGTTATGATGATAATTATATGATTTTCTATAACTTACTAAGCAAGAGGCCCTTTAGGTCGGTATTATCTGTGCCCGACAAATCCGCAGTAGAGCTATTGAAAGTACTTATAGGCCTTTGGACAGGACAAGAGTCCATTCCACCTAACATCTGATAAGCTTCCTCATCTGCCACCATAAAGTCATAAAAAAGCAAAAGCATTGTTTTCGTTTTATTTAGTTAATTTATTGACTTCATTACAAATTCACAGCACGTAAGTTTCTACAACACCGGACATAATCTTGACAAGGATGTGCAAAACCATTTGTTACCTACTTAAGAACCCATCGATGCATTGTCTAATATATATGTGTAAACAGTTTGTCCGTCCGTTCTTCGTTGTCAAATTTACGTAGGTAATTGTTTCTTAGAATACTGTTAGTAGTTTGTTTATCGTTAGTAAAAAAAATTGTGTTACTGTTTCATTGAATTCTGCGTTATAATGAATTCATTATTTATAGATTGTTTTAAGAAACGATCATTTTAGTCAACACTTACGAGTAAAACATATAGGGATCCAACGAAACTAGACAGTAATTTGTGTAGGACAACATTCTGCCAGAAAAATATAGGTACCATGGCAATTAGGGTGTATAACATGATACCTAAAGAAATAAGAGAGTTACATTTCTCATTATTTTACAAAACACTAGTAACATGGCTAGTAAATAACTGTTTTTATACTATTAAAGAATTCATGAATTATAAAACAAATAAAAAGTATGCAATTAAATAAAAACTTTATTATGTATTCATGTAACATTAATTAATTAGTTAGTAAGTTTTAGGATAATTAAATAGATATAATATGATAATAATAATTATTAAGTAGGATAGTTAGTAGATAAGTTTATATAAGTTGTTAAAAATAAAAAAATACATTAGAAGTAGTCAGAGTGTATGCTACACTTAAATAATTTGCATGCTGAAATAAAGTAAGCGAAACATTGTGTACATAATATTTTATAAACCATCATCTGTAAAAAAAACCATGTTTCAAGCAAATAAATGATTTTGTATTTGTTTGTATTGTAAGTACATTAAATTTAATTAATTTTAAGAGGTATTTAATTTGAATATATCGACACCAGAAGTATCAATTAACGTAAGGGACATTTTGGCCAAAATGAGTTATATATACCGTTGGATTCGGAATTTCACGATCTATCGTTTGGTATATTTGTAATTTCTCTATCGTTAAAAAAATGTCCCTTACAGTACAAGTTTTCGAAGGTCTAGACTGTTTTTTATACTAAAAACTTAATATAACGGACGTAAATATTTTTACGTGTTAGAAAAAATAATGTAAATAGTTCTGAAATTCAATCCAGTCCCTTACATTAAACAAAAGTTTTGTACAATTCTCACAATATGACCTTTACGTTAAAACACAATACATAACTTTACTTTAATTTGTCGCTTACCTTAATATACATTCAAGGGCCCACCTTTAATTATGTCTAAAATTACGAAAAAATGTACATTACACAGTATTTTTCGGTATTATCATATATTTTACTTAATTACATGTATGAATTAAAAAACATGAACAATTTTTTTTTTAAAATCAACAAAATGAGAAACAGCCATAAAAACTGTAACATTTAGTTAATTGTTCTAGACATGTTCCATAAGATTTAAGTCTGAACTTCAAGGAGGCCACAGTAATTTTCGAATCACACCCTTATTCAGGTATTCAGTTGTGATTTTTAGGGATGTGTGGCCGGGCACGATCATGGATTAACAGAAATTATTCCCCAATAAATGGTGCAATTGGCATCACATGAGGTTCTTAAGCCTCTGTAACATATTTTTCTGCGTTTACACCACCACTTTAAAAAATAACCAAGTCTAAGTACGAGCCCCGTAAATGATGCCACCCAAAACATTATTGAACCACCTTGGCACACCACAGTTTCAAGGGGCACATGGGGCAAACTTTTTATTTTTGTGCCTGTAAGAACTCTGATGATCTTCACGATAACTTAATGATATCCGATATTCGTCTGTAAACACCACATTTTTCGAATGCTCTCGACAGATCGACATCCGTATTGGCAAGGCGGCAACCATGTTCGGGAAGCTAGGTACAAGGGTATGGTACAATTAGTACCTTACTACTAAGACCAAGCTGATTGTCTTTCAGGCTTCCATCTTAAGCATACTCTTGTACGGAGCTGAAACCTGGACATCGTATGCAAAACAAGAACGTCGCCGTCGTCTTAACTTATGGTTCATGCGTTGGTTACGAAAGATCTTGGGCTTAGCATGGCAGGACAAGATGACAAACGAGGAGGTTCTAGAAATCGCACAGCTGCCTAGTCTGACAGTGCTTCTTAAATAGAGACGTCTGCGTTGGCTAGGGCATGTGCATAGGATGGAACCCTCTCCATTACAACGACGTGATCTTCTTGGTGTAGTAGCGAATGGAAAAAGAGATGTTGAGAGGCCGCTGCTTCGTTACAAAGACTGCACCAAGCGAGATATGGCAGCATTTAAAATCGACCATCGTGACTGGGAGAAGCTCGCGGAAAAACGTCCTGAGTGGCGCAAACGTGTCGGAGAGGGTCGCAAATTTATTTATTAATTTTGTAATGAAGCCTACATGAAGCGAAACATGGTTCGACACTAATGTCCAGTTACTTCTTTTGTCAAGCCTGTGGTATCGGTCTGTACAGTCATCAAAAGCGATGTATCACAGACACCACCTCATAAATTGTCTGCAATAAACGAAAAGGCCTTATATATATTATCCATTGCCTGCACTCACGAGAGAAATAAGGAACTGTGGTCCTCTAGCAGTTTTAAAACCTTAATCTTCTTCTGACCGTACGTATACCCCCACACACATTTTTAACTTCTTGGAGTTGGTTACGTGCTTAAATTGCTGTAATGAACCAGTCCTTGAGGACATTTCTGACGATAAAACGGTCATGCCAAGTCAAATTACAGAGCTTACGACTGTGACCTGGTCTCCGTTCATAAGATCCTGTCTCTAGGAACTGCCTAACTGCATTTACCACAGTCGTATTTACTGTTCGACCAGTCCGAATTTTCTCCAAAATTTTCAAAATTAATCTAAAGATATTGTAAGTTAAAGTATATTTTTACTAATGGACTTAATAATAAAGATATCAGGTCCAAAATTACATGATAACTGCTCTTAATAGTTTATCATACATCATATTTCATCCAGTTCATATTAGTTTATGTCCTTTACAGTAGATTTGTGTTATAGTTTCCTATTAAACTTGGTGCCTACTTTAATATGGGATAGTTTACATTGAAAACTTGAGTACCTTAAAGGACAACTAGCAGGAACTAAGCAACTTTTTTTAATGTAAGGGACATGCTATTTTCTAAACGCGTAAGTTTACGTAAATATTTTATTTATAGTCATAAAGAAGAGAAAATTATAAGAAACTTTGTCCTAGACACTTTTAAGATTAGGGCAACTAATAAAAAGTTACAGAAGAATTTGTAAAATCGGAATGGTTTTTTGGCTCTCCTGAAAAGTCGTGTTTTGTCCCTTACGTTAATTGATACTTCTGGTGTCGATATGTGTAATAAGTTAATATATTCATAACATCCTACTAATGGATAGGTCTTTTCTAGTGACAAAGTTAAACTAGGACTACTAACATTACGCTGGCTTTACAGAAGATTTTACTTTTCATAGTGATATTATATCTAAAACTCAACCTTAGTCAGCTTGAGATGATGTAAGGGCACGGTGTAAGGGGACCGTGTATTCATACTCCGTTTCCATACACAAATAAATGTGATAATTTTGTTAAAGGTATTTTACCCACAACTTTTTTATCAATAATTACATTAAGTATACATATTTCCTACGTATATTATTATCAACATCCAGGATGTTCATGTTCAAGCACACAAAGTTTTTTTATAAGATATTGAGTTATGGCAGATTTTCCCGCTGTAGTGACAATCCATGCTATGGGATTAAAACATAGAAATATAATTGAATGATTGTGTAACTATATTTAGTAATAAAATACATCAACGTAACGCTTTTTTCCTATTCTAGTTTAAAACTAGTTAGTTAATCCAAATTCCCATGGAAAAAGAAAAATATATGTGAAACAATGAAGTACTTTGTGAAAATTACATTAATGTTTATAAAACTTAATTATGATTTAATTCTTTAAGATAATGTTTAAAAATTATTTAAAATTTTATACCTCATCGTCGATAATATTATATATAAAATAATAATATTGTATATTACACTATTCATGGCTCAATACCATTCACAAGCTTGTATTAAGTATATTAAAAAAATCTCGCGTTTATAATCACTTTTTTTAAGTAATAATAGGAATCTTTTTAGATAACGTCCATCCATCTTTTGCCTAGGCGGGAAAGAGTGTCACAAATCCTAAGTGATCCGATAGTAGTACCCGGTCACATTATATCGAGACCTAGCGTCGATAACGTCACGTCGAGTCGGTCGTGCCGTACTGAAGCGCTTGGCGAGCGCGGGGAGGTGAAAACAACGGGGGCGGGAAATTCGCATTCCAGCGAGGTCTCAAGATAATGTGACCGTGTAATAAATGTTATACCGACAATAATTTACAATGTTTTTTTCTCTCACCCATTAATAATTTTAGGCGAAATTCAGGAAGGGCAAAAGCCTTCGTGAAGAAAATCGCTACTCAAAACGCTCCTGCGAGTGCTGCGGATTCGGAAAACGATCACCAAAAAGTATTATACATACGTGGTGATTCTTTAGCAAGTATTCTCAGTGTGGTGACGGAGAATACAATATGTCACCACCCCATCTTATCCCATGGGTAGCTATCGTTAAAACCGACTAAGGGACTATCCGTACATATTATCTTTACGAAATAAAAAGAAGGAAAACTTAAAATTAAAACCCTATACCAATCCGTCTGTCCAGCGTGGTATTAGTAGGCCAAGTATCCCTCCGTCACGGGAGGAGGCCCGTCTCTGCAGTGGAACATAAATTGGCTGTTATGATAATTCTACGTAGTGATTCTTTAGCAAATGCACCAATTTACAATTCCACTCATTTTCCTCTTCACGAAAAGCAAATTTAATAAAAGTTATTGTCCCTCTTTAAATTACAAATAAGACGCTTTATGTATTATTCAATAATAAAAAAATAATAATATTCTTTAAACGTAACTTTAATATATTTATTGAGAACAAAAGGGTTCGATCAATTCTTGGCCAACACAGGTGTTCCTTGCGAAAAATTTCTCCGTATCGTTTAGCATGGTAATGTGTGTGCATGCATGCATACATACGATATAATGTGCATGAGAGAATAAGAATTATAGTCGACAATGGAATTTATATGGGTTTCAATGCGGTAGGTTGATTGCTACCTAGTGCTTTAGTTCAGAGAGTTAGGTACTAACAATACTTAGGTGTACGCTTTCATTTTTGATAATATAACAGCCCATCAATGGCCCAATGCAGGGACGGGCCTCTTTCCGTGACGAAGGGATATTTGGCCTACTAATACCACGCTGGCCAGACGGATTGGTACAGGGCTTAATTTCAAGTTTTCCTTCTTTTTATGATAGTAACTTAGACGGTTTTACGACACCCATGGGATGAGATGGGGTGGTGACATACTTCTTACTCCGTCACCACACGGATATTTTTATATGGTTAGTGGAAAAATCTACAAGAAAATTATAGAATCTTGTCCTGACACAACAACTTGCCGTCACCGCAAAATTTTGGTGTTTCCACCAACACGGTGGGTGTTCTAAACGGTGAGATAAGCCAACTAACAATTGGCTCCTCGACAGTCGATGTTTGAGACTTAATTCGTAGGAATAAAATACATGTAACGCACAAACATTTGTGTAATTATCCTGGAGGTGAATGTTGATCTAGGAATACAAAATGTCACCACACTTGAATCTACCTTGTGTACTCTGTAAAAGTGTAGCTGGTTATTCTATTTGAATAAAATATTTTCTTATTACAAACGGCTCTAACTTCAGAAAATTGTTACCAATTAATAAAGATACTTACACAATTTTGTTTGCTTGGAGGATTTACAATAATTCTATATTTTTTATATAATAAAAACAAAATAAAAATATATTTCGAAGACATTTCTGTTGAAATAACTATAAAGCCTTAAAATATAAAAAATAAAATATTTCTTTTAAAATTAAATTGGGTTAAGACACATAATTATGTTCAAATGAAGAAAACTTTCATCAACTCTACTCTCTATATCATATTTTATACACAACCATTATTTTGATTTCCAAAAACATTTATTTTCGTAAATGACAGTATTTTCATAAGATTCATTCATTTAGTAAGGTTTGTGTAGTATTATGTCATAATTAGATCACTGTTTTTATTCATTATAAAACGTACACAATAGGTACGTATTAAAACATCGATCTCTGTTATATTTATAAATAACTGGTATAGTAAACTGATTCTTATTGTTGTTGTAGTAATAGTGAGATCTGTATAGAACTTTACGTAATTCTAAATTATTTACCAAATTTAGTTAAAACAGGGCGGGCAGTGGTACTCCGTGTGGTGACGGAGTAAGAATACAATATGTCACCACCCCATCTCATCCCATGAGTGTCGTAAAAACCGACTAAGGGACTATCTGTAATTATTCCCTTTACATAGAAAGAAGGAAAACTAGAAATTAAACCCTATACCAATCCGTCTGGCCAGCATGGCATTAGTAGGCCAAGTATCCCTCCGTCACGGGAGGAGGCCCGACCCTGTTGTGGGACATTAATGGGATGTTATGATGATAAGGGTGGGCAGATCGCTCACGTTGTTGCAGACGATCTGTTGAAGGATAAGGGAGGCACAGGACATAACAAGGTGCAAACGTTTGAAGGAAGCATATGCCCAGTAGTAACTTCTTTGGCTAAGATGATTAACAAAATATTTAGCAACTTCTTGCTAAGGCAAACGAAAAACAAATGATACTATTTAATTTACGTGTTACCTGTGTGCTTTGGTCTTCCACATTTTATCTATACTATTATACTTAGTATATTTATTATATTAATATCTATACTAATATTATAAAGAGGTAAAGTTAGTGTGTTTGTTTGTTTGTGATGTTGTAGGGGGTAATCTCTGGATCTACTAAAACGACTTTAAAAATTTTTTCCTTGTTGAATAGTCCATTTATCGGGAAGAGTCGTAGGCTATATAGTATCACGCTATGACTAATAAGAGTGGAGCAGTAATGAAATATGTTTCAAAAAGGGACGCGTTTTTTTTCGCCACCCAACGAAGGGGGCACGGGTCAGCTAGTTGGGTCATATAATAATTATTGTAATGTGAAGAAGCATTAGTTAATGTTGGAAAAGAGGCTTCATTCTACCTTCGTCTTCATCGTTCTTGAAGTACTTTGACAGCTAGGTGTGAGCCATTCACTTTGTCGATTCACTATAAAAAATGTAAAGTAATAAATTCTGCATAGCTCCTGTCAATTAATATTGTTTCTCTTGCAGAGATAATGTTGCGTGATGGCGTCCTTAATCTGCTTTTACGACACCCTAGAGATGAGATACAGAATGGCAATTAACCTCGCTAGCATCTTCTTGTAGAGTATGAATGTCGTACTATTACTATAGCTATTATAATCAGCTAGTACCTCTATGACAATAACCTCACAATAAATAATGATAAAACGTTCAAAATCGAATTCCGAACATTGTTCTATTTGCCCATAGATCAATGGTTGATAATTTATTATACATATAAAATGTCAAGAATGATCTATTTTGCATTATTTAAACATAGAGAAAAATAAATGTATTTATAAATTCCTATAAAACTTGTAATAAATAATATAATAATATGTTTAATTATGATAGTAGGTAATATCCTGTTTTATTGTATACGTTTATGGTTGGCAGAAAGTAGTAAAACAACGGAGGCTACAAGGAAGTAAAGCACCTCTACTTGTGCATATGGTTAACCTCTGATATTGCACGCGTTGAGATAATACCCGTACTACTGGTTCTCGAATTAAACTCGAACTTTTTACATTTTATATGATAATAATATGCATGTCAATTCTCGTTCCTTAAAATCGTTAAAACTTCGGTTAAGTTAACTTTTAGTTGTCAAATTGTTATACCTATTGTGTGACAATTTGACAATTAAAAGTTAACTTAACCGAATTTATAACGATTTTAAGGAACGAGAATTGACATGATGTTTAAATTCATACATTTTAATTAAAATGGATTTCTACATTGTGATTCTACATCTGTATTTTACTAACACTTCCAAAGTATGATTTCAAGTTATTAGGGTATAACTTGAAATCATACTTTGATTGGATTGAAAGGCTTTTACACTAATCTTATGATGTTGAAACTGAGATTGTTTAAAAATATTTAATAATATAATATATTGTTGCAAAGACCCAGATGGTGGTCCAATTGGCTAAATTATTTTTATCTTAGACATAAGCCGTTCTTTGCTAAACGTCACCCTCCAAATCCACACCGTCCTGTGCCTCCCTCATTTACCGGTTACCAGCAACCAATACCAGACTTTAGTTCCACCTTTACCAGATTGGATGTTATTATCATTCAATCATTTATGCACGCATATTGCTTAGTCCAATTCTATTAAAAATAAACTTGATAATATAAAATGTTGTTATAAATCTATAAACACAGATAAAAAATTCTTCCAGTATCGTCCGCTGGAATGCAACAAATAGTTTTAAAACAATAGAGAAACAGTAAACAGTAGTACATAGTATAAATAAAACAATTGAAAACTATCTTATAAATGTGTAATTAAAAAGATGTAAGCTTTCGGATTGGTTGATAAATCGTTATGCGTTTGAATGGACCAATCATAACTCGTTATTTTGTGTCGTGTCTTTCTAAAGCTGTTGTTGCGTGTCCTTTGTCAACAATATAATGTTGTTTCTTTGTTATAATATATGTAATGATTAAGTAATACAGAATGATACACGTTATTATTTATTACTTTTGTTGCAAACAAGTGTACATTCTTTAATTTTTCAACAAATTTATTGCTTGTAAAAATTTATTTATTATCATGTTTTAGTTCAAATTTCGTTCAATCCAGTAGCAATCCTACAATTACCTAGACCTACTTAGTTTTTTTTAAGAAATTAGAATTGCATTATCATTTTGCATTATTGGTTTGCTATTAAGTCCTTCTTTGAAATATTAGACTGCTGCTTATGACATTTTGTTACCGTGCGTCGTCGAGATGATTTAGTAGGTAATTTAAGGGTGTTTGGTTTATCCCCAAACACAAAAGAGAAACTAACATAAAAAAAAATAGACAAGTATTTTAAAAATTTTATTTTTATATAAAATAGCAGGAGGGTAAAATATAGACTGTAAATGAATATCTTTATTAAATTAATATTAATATCATGATAGGTTAGTGTAAAGGGCAACTTTTAATTAAAGGAAGCCACGTCATCATTGGCTATTACGATGATGTTGATAGGGACGTCTTTAACCATTTAATGAGAATAAATTACTTCACGATAAGCAATTCGGATTTACACGTGGTCGTTCAACTACCGATGCCGGAGCTAATTTAGTAGAACATATATTTGAGGCCTGGGAAGAATCACAAGATGCTTTTGGCGTTTTTTGCGATTTATCTAAGGCATTTGACTGTGTCGAACACGAGACATTACTGGGAAAACTAGGTCACTATGGTGTTAGGGATTATGCTTTAGGTATTATTAGATCATATTTAAGCGATAGAGTACAAAAAGTAGATGTAAATGGTAAGCGTTCGCCTGGATCGGTTGTTAAAATGGGGGTACCCCAAGGCTCAGTACTAGGACCATTTCTATTTCTCATATATATAAACGATTTGCCATATTTAGTTAAAAAGAACCCCGAGATAATTTTGTTTGCCGATGATACATCCTTTATTTTTAAGATTAATAGACGACAACCTGCGGTAGACTACATAAATAATTCTCTTTTGGAAATAGTGTATTGGTTCAATTCAAATAATTTGTTATTAAATAAAACCAAGACAAAATGCGTAAAATTTACCTTGCCAAACGTACTTAATATAAATCCAATTGTTAAGATTAGTGATGAGGAATTAGAAATCGTTAACACTACAGTATTCCTAGGTATTACTTTAGATAGTAAATTACAATGGGGCCCCCATATTGAAAACTTGTCAGGTAGGCTTTCTTCAGCAGCATACGCAGTGAAAAAAATACGTCAGTTAACAGACATAGAAACAGCTAGGCTAGTTTATTTTAGCTACTTTCATAGTGTTATGTCGTATGGTATTCTGTTGTGGGGTAGTGCGGCTGATATCAACACAATATTTGTATTGCAAAAAAGAGCGGTACGTTGTATATATAATATGGGCCCAAGAGAGTCTCTTAGAGACAAATTTAAAGTGATTAAGATTATGACTGTGCATTGCCAGTATATATTCGAAAATCTAATGTATGTACACAAAAATATAAACAAATATAAAAAAATGAGTGATATACACAATGTTAATACAAGAAATAAAAATAAACTTGCTGTTCTCCACACTAGGCTTCATAAAATAAGTAATTCTTTCGCTGGTAATGGTATTCGTTTTTATAATAAGCTCCCTATGGAAGTTAAAGAATTGTCAATTAATAAATTTAAATCTTTCATTAAACATAAGTTAATATTGAAATCATATTACAGTGTAAAGGATTACTTAAACGATAAAAATGCCTGGATCTGAATTGTCCTGTTTTCTTAATAAAATATTTGTGAAGTGATCACCTAAAAGAGCGATAGGAACCCAGCAGAGTTTCTTGTGGGTGTCTTCTCTGTCATGGTAGTGTTCCGAACCCTCAGTAAACTTAGCCGTTAAGTTAGACGTGCTGTGATCACTATAAAAACTCCGACGTTCATAAGTGTCATTGATTTGACTTATATGAAATAAAATATTTTTTCATTTTTCATTTTCATTTTCATTTTAACTGTACCTAAATTAAATTATACCAAGTAAATTATTGAATAAATAAAATATCCTGTATTTATTTATATTCATAAATTAGCATTTTTGACTTTATTATTTTATATTAATTAAGTTATAGTAGTTTTAATTAGGGATATCTTTATTCATATTTATTAGCTAGTAGGTTTTCGCAGCAAGGGACCGTCCAGCTCAGTAGGTGTACCCGCTTGATCCACCCCCATGCAGTAGTGTAAAAATGTTATTGTGTTTAGGAGGAAGGGTGAAATTACACGGCTATGGGAATTACCAACTTCTGTTGAGTGTAAGAAGTAGTGACTTTGCTGTGCTTAGGCATGGCTGAGTTTCATAAGCGGTGATTACCAATTAACATCATGGCTTTTGCTTGAAACATTTTCACGTATTTTTGAATTTGATTTTATCATATTAATACAGATCTAGTTAATAGAAATTAAAAAAACAAACATTAATTAATGCACATAAACACAGCTCCAATTTAAACAATTCATCGCTTTTTACAACTCATACCTACAAGTAATTCAAAAACTTTACAAAATAAATATAAAACCACGACATTTTTATATCAAATAAAAGTCACTGAAGTGTTAATCATAACATTTTACACACACAACAAAACGTTAACGAGGTACGGATTAAATCCCAACTTTTGACCCTTAAAAGTCCCTTATAAGTTGTAAGTCTAATCCTATCATAAACAAGTCAATAATTACGACAAGTAGTAGGGGATGTTAGCGACTTTCATGACAGTAATAAAAACTTTTCATTGGACCAGTCAACTTTGCTAGAGGTTGAAGTTAAAGTTTATATCAGTTTTATTACTGTCTACGTATTAAATACATGCAGGTGTTTTGCAAAACATGACATTAAAATAGGCGGTATGCTTTATTTTGTTGCGGTGAACGATAGGTGTCGCTGTCATGCAACTTCTTTTTCGTTTGGTTAGTGGCCAAGCTGGTGGTGAAAGTTGTTCTAGCCACAGATCTCCGACGTGGTTTTGATGACAGATCGACTTTCTAGATGCCCGTCCGAAGCAGACGCTTAGGTGAAAGACTACGGACTCTCCACCCTGTCGTTGGCAGAATCATCGATAAACGATGGAGCCATAAACAAAAAGAAGAAGAAAGTCCACGGAACATTGCTGTACCTCGCTAACATTGCTTAGCCAGCGTTATCGTTTCTATATTATATCAGTGTTGTGTGACAGCCGCCGTTTATTTTTAATAAAACTTACTAAATATTTCCCTAACTGCTAAATATTATTTTCAACATTTACAATGTTGGAAAGAAAAACTGTTTACGTAATTAAAGATCTATTCACCATTTTTGACAGTTTACGTTGCCGCCATATTGTTTTTTAGTAATGACATTCCTCGAAAGAGCACGAATCAAACATTCAAACGACACTTCCAATTTTAAAAGCGTTATAGAGGTTTGTATTTTTTAAAAAAATGGAACAGACAAACATAGCCTTAGTATCAATATATTTTAATATTTTATTAACATAATTATTTACCATTACATTAGCACCAACTCTTAAGTTTTTAATTTATTATTAAATTAATAAAAGTCTTTGTTACTAATGTGAACGAAACTAAAAACACAGATCGTAAATTATGCTTAGCTATTTTATTGCTTGCTTTAAAATAAAATCGTTATAACGTTAAATAGCACATATTTATATTTTGTAGTTTATTTAATTTAAGTATAATCCAGCTATTTATTATAATCTATAATGTCTTTCAACACCTTATTGGATGTTGTTAATATAATTATTTTACTATAATGTATGTAATATTTGTTTTTTAATGTTATCTTGTAGTGGTTATATAAATTGTTATTTTTTACTTGGGATTTCGTTTACTTTTTAATAAAAATTAAGTTCTGTATTTGGTGAAATACTCTGATTCCTTTACATATAATATTTATTTAACTGGCCCAATGAATCTCCGTGCGGTGACGGAGTAAGAATACAATATGTCACCACCCCATCATGGGTGTCGTAAAAACTGACTAAGGGACTATTCGTGAATAATATCTTAACTAAATAAAAAGAAGAAAAACTTGAAATTAAACCCTATACCAATCCGTTTGGCCAGCGTGGTATTAGTAGGCCAAGTATCCCTCCGTCACAGGAGGAGGCCCGTCCCTGCATTGGGACATTAATGGGCTGTTATGGTTATGATTTTTTTTTTCTTTAAATAGACAACTCCCGCACTAGGGATCATGCCCTGTGTCGCGGGGACTTTTACAAACATCAATTAACGGACACATATAACACCCAGACTCAGAACAATAATTTGTGGATCTCACAAATTATTGTCCTGCGTGGGGATCGAACCCACAACCTCATGCGCGGCAGCCGCTGGCTTTACCGGCGCGCCACCGAGGTCGTCAAATGATGAATGAACCTCCGGGTCCAGAATAATCATTCGTGGATCGTTTCTTTAACCATCGAGCTTGTGCAATTTGTGCATGCCAGCAACATTCCGGGAAAGGTTTACCTTATAAGGAAGACATAATTTATGTTATGATTCTTTGCATATTAGATCCATACATACATAAACTCACGCCTTATCCCGTCCGGGGTAGGCTGAGACGACAGAACGCCACTTGTCACGATCCTGGCAAACAGATTAGGCCTCGTCCAGATTCATTAAGCGAGTCATGCGCATGTCATATTAGATCTGTTTGTGTTTAAATATTTTTACACACAGGACGACCTCGGTGGCGCGACGGTAGCGCAAGAGGCTGCCGTGCAAGAGGTTGTGGGTTCGATCCCCACGCAGGACAATAATTTGTGAGATCCACAAATTATTGTCCTGGTCTGGGTGTTCTTTGTGTCCGTTAATTGATGTTTGTAAAAGGTCCCCGCGACACAGGGCATGATCCCTAGTGCGGGAGTTGTCTTTTAAAACAATAAAACAGTAACTACGCTAACCAATTCTGTAATTTATATTTCTTTTAATTAATTTATACGATACTTAAAGTTGAAAGCTTACCTTGAAAGGATATGATTCATAAGTGCATATACCTAATGCATGTACTTTAGCTAGTGACTGAGGAAACTTTGCCCTTTTCATAGCATGTAAGCTAGACGTAGAGGAGGTTAGGCCAAAACGGGTAAGCTAATGGGAAAATCAAAATTAAAGAGTATGGTTTATCTATATAAACTTTATACACATACCCGATTTAGGCGGCTACCCGTTTTGGGCCTACCTCCCCTACCTATTCGTATTGGATTTATGTCGTTTTCCGTTTGTTTATGTAGAGATCTGCAAACTTTACCTTAGTCGCATTTTACGATAACCTATACTAACTTTCCTTTAGTCGATATTTACGACACCCATAAAAGAGATAGAATCTTGACACCATAATAGTGTTACTGTCAAGTTTTAGGTATACCTGTAGAGTACTAATACTTATAACCAAAAATACTCAACATATTGAAAATAAAAACTGCCAGCCTACACTCATTTATCGCGAGAAGGCGTGCCTTACCAGCTTGAACGATTATACAGGGAGTCAGAAAACAAAATTATCATAAAAAAGCTCTTCAAAAACTCTATAATATAACACATAAGGTTCAAATTACAATGTGAGAAGCATTGTATATGTGTTGTTTTGTAAATGTGGTCGTACGAACGGGTGGAGCGTAGCAAGTGACAGGTATTAATGAGTACTAGCTAATATATTGTTTTTGAACGTATGTGCTGTCTTCTTGTCTGTAGGTAGCAAGAAGGTTTAATATAGGTACTGTTATGCCAGTAAGGAAGTTTCTGTAAATATTTCTAGGGTTATCCTTTTTATGGCCTAGCTGAAGGCATATGGCTACTGGGAAGAACACTGTGTGGTTTTAGTTGGTTCGAGTTTGACATGCACTGACAGCCATCAGAGTCGAAAACTCAGTTCAGGTTTTTCAGATGGCAAAAAAAGAGAGAGGTTTGGGTTCCGTTTTTGATTCGTGCCCACTTCGTTGGGCGGCGAAAAAAATGCGTCCCTTTTTCAAACATATTTCATTACTGCTCCGCTCCTATTAGTCATAGCGTGATACTACATAGCCTATGACACTTCCCGATAAATGGACTATTTAACACAGAAAGAATTTTTAAAATCGGTTTAGTAGGTCCAAAAATTACCCCCTACAACGTCACAAACACACAAACTTTACGTCTTTATATTATTATAAAGTATAGTTAATAGCGTTACGAGTTTCAAGGCCATTTGGCTTTTCTCGGCATTGCAGAGTGTTAAGCTCAGTGCTTTTGCAAGGGTGTTGCTATTGAATCTGACTGACAGGAGGACCAGTAGAAAGAAATATTCTGTAACTTTGAGTTAGTCATCATAACAGTCCATTAATGTCCCACTGCAGGGACGGGCCTCCTCCCATGACGGAGGGATACTTGGCCTGCTAATGCCACGCTGGCGAGACGGCTTGGTATAGGGTTTAATTTCAAGTTTTCCTTCTTTTTATTACGTAAAGATAATATTCACGGATGGTCTTGCTACGTCACCACACGGAGTGTGGTTGAGTTTTTAGTATTGGATATTTTTAACTAGATTCTAATGTTGTAGTATTATTTGCGTTTGCGTACATGGTCTGATAAAGATGATACCGTAGAATAAGTACCTAATGGTTTTTTTGTTGTTGAGGACGAGTAAGTAGTTTGTCTCCTGGGACATTTACTACTTTACGCGGGCTGTAAATTAGTACCTAAGCTTCCTCTAAATAATACGTCTTATTTTATTTTTTTGTATGTGCACCCTTTTGTTCTGATGCTAACATCTCGGTAGGGAGATAAGTTGGGTCTTTATTCGACAAGAGCTAGCTGGGGAAAATCAAATGCACCATATTGTAATATCATGCTAGGTAGTCCATTTATCTACTACGTCTGCAAATGTAGTTTCTGAACGAGTCATCAATAAATTTTAAGTTTAATTTTTAGGCTGACTGAATATAGAATTCCAGTTTATAAATAACTAGCTGACCCGTGCCCACTTAGTTAGGCGGCGAAATAAACTTTATTGAACCCCCCTTTTTTAAACATATTTCATTACTGCTCCACTCCTATTAGACATAGCGTGATATTATATAGCTTATGACAATCCTCGATAAATACTCGTAGTCTATTAGACACAGAAATATTTTTTTAAATTGGTTCAGTAGATCTAGAGATTACCCCCTACAACCTCACAAACACACAAACTTTACCTGTTTATAATATAAGTACAGAAGAAAAAAAAAACAGCTGTCAGATATTAATAACTTTTTAAAAGTTTCTAGCGGGTGAAAGTTGCTTTGTTTTCAATGTAACTTTCTTTTTAAGCCTTAGTGCATTGGCCTACAAGGGACTAAAAGGGGAAAAAGGTTATTGGAAGAAAATTAAATTATAAAAAGGAAGAATTAAAAGTTAAATAATATTTTAACTATGGACTCCAAGGTTTTTAACATTATTAAATAGTTTTATTACAAATATACGACTGTAATACTGGATTTCAAAGTTCAATACTGCGATGAACGGTAGCCTTAACTTAAACACGTTAGTGCGAAACCGCGATTCCTCGATACACATTATTTAGAACGTATTTCATATCACACTATAAAGGGCGTCTATCCCCTTTGTAGGCATCTATCCTTCTTAGTATTTTCGTGGTGGGGCAACTATCAGTACGTTAGGCATCTATCCCCAAAAAAAAGCTAAATTATGCAAAAGCTGTAATTGATAGCTTTAAAATAAATGACTACAATTAAACACGAATGATTAAGCTAACCCACATTGATAAAAATTATTAATTTTAATGAATATTTTTATGAATAAGAAGACTTTTTCAAAAAGTCTGTCCCGGTTTTACCCTATATAAAACATTAAATAGCGAAGACAAACTATTTTTATGTGACACGAACGGCAATATCAGTACATAATGTAATAAATAGAGTTTTATTATATACTTTATTGCCATATAAACGTTGGATCGTGACGGAATATTAATATTTATTTATATTTTTTAATTACGGACGCCATCTTGTTCGTCGGTCACGCCTCCATTCTTTATTACTGCCATAATTAATATTTATTAATATACATAGCGCATAAAATACACTGTTTTACAAGATACTTGTATATATACGCTATTAATTATCTTTTCTTTACATTATATGGGTTCTGGTCTTTATTACCCCTACTCTTTATAACATACCTACATAAAGTAACGCGTTACTCTAATGGGGGTAAGTAGAGATATATTTTAAAAAGACACTTGTCACATGTCGGGCAGTCAGGTACTAGGCCGAGTTTTCCACGATCACTGGTGCGAGGAGTGCTATTCTTAAGCCTGATTTACATACACATCGACAAGTACAGTAGCGAGTTAAGTAGTAAGTTGTTGAGTAAGTTGAAGTACGAAGTAGCCCTTCTATCGCGTCTCGCCATCTTAACTAGCCAAAAATAGGATGGAGATCTATTTAAATCAACATACTCAACAACTTAGGTACTACTTAACTCGCTACTGTACTTGTCGATGTATAAATCGGTCTTTAGAGCTGCCAAGAAAGTACCTATATTGTTGTATTTTCTTACGAAGCTATTTAATGATCTAAGTAGACAACTGCAACCTTGTGTAGAAGATACAGTGAAATGATCTCTCACTCGGTGGATAAGCTTAAAGAGGCGCGTAAGAGGGAAGAGCGGGTAAATTGAAAGAGGAGGCAGCCTAAGTGCAACAGCGGACGTCAATTGGTTGAAATCTATATCTATACTAATATTATAAAGAGGTAAAGTTTGTGTGTTTGTGACGTTGTAAGGGGTAATCTCTGGATCTACTGAACCGATTTTAAAAATGCTTTCTGTGTTGAATAGTCTATTTATCGGGGAGTGTCATAGGCTAGATAGTATCACGCTATGAATGTGGAGTGGAGCAGTTATGAAATATGTTAAAAAAACGGACGCGTTTTTTACGTCATCCAACGAAGTGGGTACGGGTAGTGGTAAATATTTTTGTTGAGAACAATAACAATACTTCCTAAAATATATTAAACTAAATTGCCTTTACACTTCTGTAGATTTTACCTGTTATACTTGTGTTACCTTGATTTTTATTACTCAATATTTCATCATCTGCAGAGCCCTTACCTTCGCAGAATGACAATTTACGAGAGAATAAAGTTAACATTATGACTTTAGACAATAATTTATTGCGCACACATAAATAATGTTATATTTAAACAAATAAACCACTAAGACTTATTTAGATTGCCTTGTGTAACAAGAAAAAAACCTTTTCCTTATTGTTGAGAGTTGTCCAAACAACTCGAAACTCCTCATCGAGCTAAAAGACTCACCTTCGGTTTCCGAATGACTGATCAAGTAAAAATCAACTAATCAAGCGTCAAAACTGTCATTTTAGTTCCTGAAAATGATAGTTTTGACGCTTGATTAGTTGATTTTTACTTGATCAGTCATTCAGAAACTGGGGGTTAGTCACTGAAGTTGATATTTTTTTTGTCTTGTCCACAAAGAGGTCACTCATCTACAGAATGATTGTGATAAAGCTACTTAAAATCTTTTTGGTTGCAACTATTTAGTAAGAATTTGAATATTGGTTAGTCCCATACGCAATAGGTTGTCTGCCACCATTCATCATCATCATAACAGACCATTAATGTGACCACTGCAAGGACGGGCCTCCTCCCGTGACGGAGGAATACTTGGCCTACTAATACCACGCTGGCCAGGCGGATTGGTATAGGGTTTAATTTCAAGTTTTCCTTCTTTTTTATTTCGTAAAGATAATATTCACGGGTAGTCCCTTAGTCGGTTTTTACGACACTCATGAGATGAGATGGGGTGGTGACATATTGTATTCTTACTCCGTTGTCACACGGATAATCTGCCACCATTGCTCGTTAATTATCTCTATCTCAGTCTGCAAATGTGACTGTATTTAAGTAGAAGTGTAGAGCTAGCTATAGTGATGTATAGGGCTTTGAGTCTTAACAAGGTGACGAGAGTAGTGTACTTCATATTTAAACAGAATCGTTCTGTATTAGTTATTGACAAGCTCGTTGACTAACAAAAAGCTTATTAACATAACGCCATCTAGTCTCAAACTAAGCAGAAGTTATACAAAAATATTTTAGAACGACACATACCTACACTTTTTTGTAAACACTTTCATCAATACTATACTATATACTATACTATCATATAAATATCTATACTAATATTATAAAGAGGTAAAGTTTGTGTGATTGTGTGTTTGTGACGTTGTAGGGGGTAATCTCTGGACCTACTGAAGCGATTTTAAAAATTCTTTCTGTGTTGAATAGTCCATTTTTTGGGGAATGTAGTACATATCACGCGATGACTAATAGGAGTGGGGCAGTAATGAAATATTTTTCAAAAATGGAGTCGTTTTTTTCTCCGCCCTACAAAGTGGACACGGGTCAGCTAGTACCTAAAATATATAAAAAAACCACAAACCATTTACGTTCATACACACAAAGATTTACATTAAGCAGGTATTTTAACCGAAACCTCACCAAAGAACACAACCACTACTCCAATAGTCACAAAACAACTACATTATATAGTAAAACTGATACAAAAACATAGCAAGACATAAGGCGTGGCTTACTAGTCATTATACTCTACAGGGAACCTTCAAGCCGTGATTGATGTATCTATGGTACAGTAGTGGGTATGTGGTACATTAATCATTTTGTGGGAGGAGGACTTAACCTAATTGATGTATTTTGATATCTATGTATTGCTTTAATGATCTTTTTTATCAATATGGGCAGGATGAAAATGTAGGTAAGTACATGTAGGTTTTTTTTATGGAAGATGCAAAAAACATACACGTAAATGGATGTACCTGTGCTGTTTTATTGTTTAGATAGACAACTTTCAAGGGAACGAATAGCACCGCTGTGCCCGGTTAATCCACCTCCAAGCAGATAAAATATTACTTGGTTTTTGTTGAAAGTGTAGTAGCCTACTGCTAGTGATGTATAATATGTATAGCTATACCTATTATATTTCCCTAGCTATACCTACTCTAGTCAATGAGACCTAACATGATTTGTCTTGCGTAGCACGGATATGATCAATGGCCCACTTGCTAATCTGCCAGCTCAAAGCAATATTTCTTTTTTGCATTTCTATTTATCATTTTAGTGACAATTTAGGTTACAAGTAAAGACACTAACATAAACCTAGACTCCTTATCTCTAGCTTTTCCAATTTTCCAAAGCGATTAGTAAGCCAGTAGTATTCAAGCAGCTGCGCGTTTGTTTCTACAATGGAACAGTGTTAGTATCGTTATCGACACAGTCCACTTCCTGCCGCGCTCTGCCGCTAGTCACGTAGCCCGCCCATAACGTACTATGTAAAGCGTTTTGTCGCACCTCCACAATGGCCCCTTGTACCAATATCGAACCGGACGCAACGTCATCGATTAGCGTTATTGTTTCTCAGTTTATATTTGTTAGGACTGTTATTATGGATTTAGTTGATTTATTTCGGCTTAGTTTTGTTAAACTATGAGTTGGTTTTCCCTATTTAATTATAGGCTTGTATAGTTTTGAATGGGAGTTGGAAGTTAAATCGTACAAATACAACAGTTTGTACCAATATATTTACAATGCTGCTTTTGCAACAACCACAAAAAGGAAAAATCGCTTTTTTCCCCACAACCCCGTAATAGCTATGGCATTCTGTCAAATCCCTCTTCTTTTTTATGGTTTCTATAACAACGATCGTAGTTGATATCATAGCATAGCTATACCTACACACTTTACTGGAGTTTTTGTTTAGACCAAATGAAACACAATGATATTTAACAATTAACGTCGGCCATTTTTAATTCAGTGCAAGCACATTGAAAAGAAAAAGTAGCTTTTATTTTATTACATGGCAACGGCCCACATGAACGTAAATAACATCACTCACGGACACCATGAATACAAAGGCAAAGTCAAAACACAGCCCTAAAGTATAATTTTCGATGTTCACAATAACTGTCGGCCACTTACAATTTATATCTTATGAGATGTAGAGCAGCTGATCCGAACCATCGTTGTTTCGTTCGTTAATGAAATAATGATTTACTCTCATTGCTTCGTAAAATTTTAAAAGGTTTGCTATAAAATGGCCCCGGTAATACAACATTCATATTCTTGTAAATATTATGATTAAACATTTGAAATACGACTCTGTAATCTTATTAAAGTTTTAAGGTTTATGTTCTTTTATTGCTAATACATTATACGAAGGAATAAAATCAAGGAGGTTTTTGTTGAGATATCTAAATATGCTTTATTTATAATACTTACACAAAGCTATTCTTAAATTGCCGCTATCTTGATTTTTGGCTGACGTTTAAAGTCACTTCGAATTTTAAAATGGATCAAGCTGTTTAGGTTACAGAATGTTTAAATTAAAGGGTAAGTACGTGAAAAACTTTACTCTCTTACTGAATTAGTTGAGAATCTAAGTGTAATTGCGGAGTGTATTTAGCTCGACGTTTTATTCTTAATTTAATCTTACTTAGGTTAAATTAAGAATAAACGTCGAGCTCGAGAGAAAAAGTCTTTTAGAAACATCAATGAATCTACAAACAAAATACCTACATACTTACTTGGTTTGGTTGCTAATTCGAGTCTTTTTTTTTGTCTTTCCTTGCTGTGATCTGCCATCGGCTGCTCAGCCATAATCAGATGAGTTCAAATAAATTGGCTTTTAGGAGGTGTCATTTCATTAAATGGCACCATCATTGAATTACAGAGTTCAACTTCTTTGGTCAAGCTCAAGGTCCAGTATCCACCACCTTTTGAGGCGTGTTACATTGTCGTGCCTATTTTATAGGTCTCTAGCCTGTTCGTTCATGTGGTTCTCCAGTCTTTCCTTATATTGGTTCGAGTCTGAAGCAAGATTATTGTTAGTGTTCACAAATGATTATTCTAAGCCTGGATATGTTTTAACAGATTTACATGAAAGAAGAAAATGCATTCTCTTTCTTACAAGTAAGTAGTTTTTTAACAGACAAATTGCATGGCACGAGATAGTATTTTACAATTATTTTCTCAAGCTATCACAATGTTAAAACAATACTGCTTTTGTTACATCTCTTTTCCACACCAAGTTTCATGTCAAAAGCCATAAAATACGTTCTTGACTTCATAATAAGTAATTGACCAATTAGAAACGGGGTATTATCAATAGAAGAGCTCTGATTGGTCGATCGATCGTTCGCTAGCACCTTGTAGATACAGTGACAATACATTGTAGGAACAATTATGTGCTTGAGTTATGTTCGCCATGAAAATACAATAAAATGGAAATAGCTCTCACAAGGTCGGATGTTTTTATGACTAAATTGTTGCTTAGATAACGAGTTATTATGGGTAGGAGTATTTCGTTACACACATAACGCCATCTAGTCACAAAATAAGTAAGTAATAAGTAGAGCTTGTACTATGGAGTGCTAGGCAATGGATATAGGTATGTACATATTGACAAAAAAAAATTAACATGAAATCAGTAAGTACGTAAATATTTTATAGAGCTCATCCAGACCAATGCAAACTTTCATGTACGGTCAGCTGCAAAGCAATCTAACCCCCTTTAAGAATATAACAGCGCGCTAAAGGGGTTAGATTTCTTTGCAGCTGACTGTACCTACATTGCTTCATGCACACACGTCTCTGTCACCTCTGCTACAGAGCTCACAGAGACTACGAAAATGCAGTATCTTCTGCTGTCAGTGTAAGTACTATTTAACAACAGGCGTTAAAGCATTCAGAATAAGTATTAAATATCATTTTAAAATTGCACTTTCAGCAGATTAACTAAACTTTTAACAGGCGTAATATTATATCCAATAAACGTTTTAAAGCGTTTTAAATTAAATAATACCTTTTTAAACAAGCTTTACTATAAGTCATAACTAAATGAACCATATATGGTCCCTACATTACACGAGAAAAGTACACATTAAAGAAGTGTAATAGCGTGTCCAATAATACATTAAAAGCATTTTCAACAAGTTCTATTAATAGCAGTTACAAAATAAATAGCATTTTAAATAACAGTTAGCAATGAGCTTAAATTTAATCTAGTCTTTCTGCCCGTTTCTACCGAACTAAAAGATTTTATAATTCCTTCCTTATACTTATTTAAATTGTGGCCATCATCCATCCATGTCTACGCAGTGGTTTCAGAACCATTTACCTAGGTACAAAAAATAGCTTAAAGGTATGTTTATCCTTTGTCTTGTACTCACTGAACAAGCTCTGCTGTGTTTTGGACTGGATGGATTTGTGAGAATTTGTTTGGACTAGGTATTGTAAGTATAATGTAATTTATACAAGCATGTAAAGAGCTAACGCTGTCAAATTAATTGCCCTTATACCTACCTAAGTTGTAAAATCATAGTAGGTATCTGAAGCCTTTGAATGTCTTACTTTCGGGACCAGCTGGGATTAGGTACAATAAGAAAAATTAGTTGAAGCTTTTTAAAAAACATAAATTCATCGAGGAATGTGGTACACTAGTATTTGTACCTTTAGTGATGCACTCTTAAACGCAAGTGCCTTGGTGGCAAATATGTCGTTTATCGTGTTGTTGTTCTCGGCTTAGAATCCCACGCTAGACAATTATTTTGGCTCGAACCACAAATAATAGCCTCGAGCCTAGATTTTATTTGTATTCTTTAAAGACATGGTCTATCCCTAGTGCTAGAGTTGCCTTTGAAAAGTCTGACAAAGTTGCATGGGTCAGTTAGTGTTTTATAATGGAAAGCGCCATGGGAATGCACAGCTAACGGCGAAGCTTCAATGAGGCTAAGTTTATTACTACTACCTGTCGTAAAATTACTACTTACTTGCATTATGTAGGTAGGTAGGTAGGTATCTAAGTAGCAGAGTGCTTACGTGTATAAATAAATATTCTTCACACATCGCCACCTAGTCCCAAACTAAGCAAAGCTTGTACTATGGGTAGGTACTAGACAACGGATAAACATAAGTAAGTACTTAAATACTTTTACTTTTTGTTTGTAAAATAAATACATACATATTATACATAGAAAACACCCAGACCAATGCAAACAATCATGTTCATGCACACAAAGATTTGCATTGAGCGGGAATCAAACCCGAGACCTCTGCGTAGCAGTCATGTTATATAACCACTACGCCACAGAGGTCGTCGTGTATGAGGACGTGGGTTCGTTTATCATGTGTTTGTCTGATCTGTAAATAATTGGTCTGAGTCTTGATGTTCTTTGTTGCTGCAGGGATTAGTGTAGAGTGGTGTAGAGCTCCTCTCTGCCACTGTAAGAGGCTAGTCCTTGCAGTGGGGTATTAATATGAATTTCCGTTAAAAGGCTTTTACGTATGAGCGTCGTAGTACAGATATCAAAACGTGAAGGGATCGTCACCTTGCCTTTATCCTCGGTATCAAACGACAAAAATCTGATTAGGTACCTAAGTAGTACGTTACGATTCCGATTTGCGTGCGTTGCAGTAAGGAGTTTCATACAAAAAATACAGAACGACTCGAGTTGATACGGTGACGATCCTATTCCGTTTTGATATATGTGCTACGACCCTAAGATGTAAATTTTGTGTCTGTAATGGGTGTATAAAAAATGGGTTATAAATTATCTAGTAATATATTCTAAGACTATCACCACACGTTTCACCATTACTTCTAATTTAGTAACGCATAAATATCTATTCATTAACTCATAACTGTCAAAATATCATTATTAAAAAAGTAAATTTAAATCAATATTAGTCTATGTGCATCCTTAACTAAAATAAAAAAAAAGTTATTAGTCTATTGTATTCAACTCGACAAGTTGCCGGAGCTTACGTAGGCGTTAGAGAAAAAAGTGGTTCTATATTCAAAGTTGGTTGTTGCACCAATAGCGTGCGTGGTAGGCGGGGCGGCGTGTTCTGATTGGTCGGTTGTGCGAGCAGGCGCTTCTAGCGTGATGGAACGCGTTTAAAATGTTTTTAGGTTATTTGATGGTTTTCTATCGTTACGTGCAGGTGTGTTTTTGGTGTTTGGAATGACATTAGGAACTGTCAAAAATGTAGGTAGCAGTTTGACACTTTGAAGAAACTAATTTTTTTTGGTGTCAAAGTAGCTTTGGATGCTTTGCGGTTACGGTTCATATCTTAGCTGGACAATACTTTAGTTTGTGCGATCCACAAATCATTGTTTTGAGCCTTTTTGTGTAATTACCTGTTTTTAGATATTTGTTTGTGAAAAAGTTGATCTGACACAACGATTCGTGATCTTAGTCGGGGAATTGTTTTTTTAAGGATGAGTTTTGTTAGGCAGTAGGTACTTTCTTGTTAGATTTTTCGAAACCTATAAGATAAAATGGGATTTAATTTTGAAATAATATCTATCGATTTAAATTGGTATATTATAATAGATACTTGATGATCGTATTTTAATTTATTTTTCTTTTTTAATTTAAATTCGTCTCGAAACATTTCAAATAGCCTATGATCGATGAAACGTTTTATTAGTCAATGACGGTCCAGGTCCAGGCCGAGGTTCGTACTCCACAGGAAGTGCCCTTGCATGTCACAAGGCGTAGATTACGCCCAAAGGCCCGGTTTCCTTTTCCCGTTAGGTTGGCCCCTTGCTAGTATGCCACCATAAACCAATAAAATTATGGAGACCTACTACTTATGTACAGCAGCGTACCTCAGTTAGCTGATATGATGGTTATCTTAATAAACATTCTACATAGTCTATACTAATAATATAAAGAGGTAAAGTTTGTGTTTTTGTGACTTTGTAGGGGGTAATCTCTGGATCTACAAAAAAAAAATTCTTTCTGTGTTGAATAGTCCTTTTTTCGGGGAGTGTCATAGGCTATATCACTAGTATCACGCTATGACTAATAGGAGTGAAGCAGTAATAAAATATGTTTAAAAAAGGGACGCGTTTTTTTCGCCACCCAACGAAGTAAGCACGGGTCAGCTAGGATTAAATAGCTTGGTATCACCACTAAAGCTAAGTCTACAGCTAGTTTTATATAATAAAATAAAGGATAGTACTATGGTATGGCAATCTCTGACGCCATTAAAACTAATCTTAAATGACTTGATCGTAAAAACATATTCATTACATTATAAATTAAAACATTAGGTATATTAGCACTTTATATCCTAGGAGTTTATTTAGAGTTCGAGTTCTGCTACAAATAAAGTTTTATTTTAAGTTCCTTTTTTTATCTACAAATAGGTGCTGTGATTATCTTTCTATAAGTAGTTAGTTCTTCGAGAACTTAGACTTTTTTGAGAACTGATTTGTTCTGCGGTTTAGTTATTATCATAACAGCCTACTAATGTTTAACTGCAGGGATGGGCCTCCTCCAGTGACGGAGGGATACTTAGCCTACTAATACCACGCTGGCGTTTGGCCAGCGTGGTATTAGTAGGCTAAGTTTGGGAAGGATTGGTTTAATTTCAAGTTTTCCTTCTTTTTATTTCGTAAAGAAAATATTATTATTAAATATTCACGGATAGTTTCTTAGTCGGTTTTTACGACACCCATGGGATGAGATGGGGTGGTGACATATTGTATTCTTACTCCGTTACCCCACGGAGAACACCACACTCCACCATAGAGTTGCTTAACCCTAATTATCGTTAACTAGCTCATGCCCGCGGCTTCACCCGCGTTGTATGGGTAGCTTAAATGTTATTCTATACCCTAAACTACCTATATTCCAAATTTCATCAAAATCCATGCAGTAGTTTTTGCGTGAAAAAGTAACAAACATCCATCCATCCATTCCTCCTCACAAAATTTCGCATTTATAAGATTAGTAGGATCAATCAACGGCCAATAATGACTCTAATAGAAAGGTCTTTCATTAACTCCATAAAGTAAATAACCAAGTACCTACTTTAAAAGGAAGTAAGTACCCTGAGACCAAATAGCTTCTAAGTAAATCAACTTAATACTTAAGCGGCGCTTAAGTGTAAAGTGACACTGCTTATAATATAACTTAAGCGACATTTTGTTATTGTTACAAATAATATTATAATATAAATAAACATTGTTCTGAGGAACAAACCGATTCCTTCAGAGAAGTACTGTGTTTATACAATCACTGTATTATTTTTATTATTCGAATCTCTATGTGTCGGTTTGTCACAACTTAATATACTTAGATAAACATACTTAAATACTTTTTTTTCGTAATTACCCACATATATACATAGAAAACACTCGGACCAATGCAAACAATCATGTTCAAGCACACAAAGATTTGTATTGAGCGAGAATCGAACCCGAGGCCTCTGTGTAGCAGCCATGTAATATACCGACTGAGCCAGAGAGGTCGTCAAAAAAAGATTGTATTGTAAAATTGTCTTATTACTTTTTACTTATCATTTTTGCGTCATATATTAACGAAAAGAAAGTCCTATAAGCAAGCTTAATCATTTATCTAGTGCCAATTTTACAAGCTATATATTTAATTTGAGACGTTATTTAAATACTTCTTAGAATTAAAACTACTTTATTAATAATCGCGGCTACTATAGCGAGCAAACTCTGAAACCATAGCTAGTATAAAACAACTTTGTTTATTCAGTGAGGGCTAAGATGTTTCAAGTGTGAGAAATAATGAGTTCTTGGATAAAGTATTGTTTGTATAAGTAAGTTGAAGCTGATGGGTTCCACTTAATACAGTACTTATTGTATTAAAGGTCATACTATACGTATATTAATTTTATTGTATTTACATTGAAGTTTGTGACTGTACTTACGCTTAGTCCAAGGTTGTCAATTTGAAAAAAAATTAATTGAATATTATTTTACAGCTATCAAAACAAAGAGTTGGAATACAATATTAATCTATAAATTTATTTACTTATTCTATTTCTGATATTTTATTCTATATCCCTACTGCAAGGACACTTTTCCTACTTATTCCATACTGCTCAGATGGATTGGTAATTGTTTTGCGTCAGATGACAGAGTTCTATTACTCTGCTTTTACAAAAACCACAGGATGAGTTGAGGTTATGACATTGTTTATTCTTCGTACCAATACCAATGGAAACATTCATGTTTATGCCCAGAAAGACTTGTTTTGAGTGGTTCTTGACAGGTGTTTAGCACAAAAAACAATAAGCCATTGTAATTGACTTTGTTTTAAAGACTGTTGTGGTGGAAAAGCTCGCAATGGTAAATTTATTTTCAACGTTACTAAACATTTTTTCTAAGCTTAAAACACAGCATTTGTGTACAAAAAAAAAATCATTTTGTTAATCATAAAATCAAATTGACGGCGTTTCTTATACTACATACAATTGGGCCAATGTAAATCATAAAGTTTGCAATAAAATACTTTTCCAAATTCTAAAATATCCGCATTGGTACACGTGCCAAAGAAAGAGAAACTGTTATCATATTATTATTTTATATGCATATGTAGGTATAAATTAAACTTAATAACTACTGTTATTCATATTTCTGTTGTTGTGAAGAAAGACGCAGATTGCTCACGATTACTACTTTACATTACATAAAGAAAGAAAAGTTATTTAGTGGCCAACCAAATATTTTCACATACAGTAAATAAAAATAAAAAAAAAACAAATAAAAAAAAAACACAAATATCGTAAAACACATAAATATTGGTCAAAAAGTCCCCTGACTCAGCATTTCCCTACTACGACATATTATTACCTTACCTTATAAAGGTGGCGAAAAGATCGCACACAGAAGCACAGAATCGCGCGAGCGTGCACGAAGTTTATCACGAAGAGTTCTTCCTTCAAGACTGCTAGTATCAGGTCCTGCATCTTTGTCCGCATGAAAAGCACGCTCCACACAAAATCGCTTAGAAGACAGCTAGCATTACAGTGAAGTCTCACTGGACAACTAAGTAGTGTATGGTAGTGGCAATCTGTTTGAGATTGTAGTAAAATACTGATAATACAAAAGACACTACGTTACCACTAATTACTGCCTACTATCAGCTTACTACTGGCCGGAATAAACCCATAAAAAAGATAAAAAGAACGTATTACAAGCAGGCCAATTAAATATACTAAAAATTAACAAAAAACAAACCATATCAAATACGATATACTAAACAAAAGCCAACAAAATCCTCAATCGCCATCAATGAAACATAATAGTATAGACCATAAACAAGGATTAAGAATAATAATCGAGAGGTGGCACATCACTAGTGCCATAAACAACATGACATACGGTTTGCGCCTCATGCGGACACTTTGCTTTTATGACTTTGACGAGTTTTACGTCGTCCCCTTTTGTTCCGGACGCTACGTTGACGATAAAAACCTATTGAGAGATGGTATAGACACTTGGAGAGCCCGTCATGCCTTTATATCCACGGATAAGTGTTCGAATATCCGTCTCTGTATTGTATAGTGAGGGCTACTTAGTCATTATTGTACATACTATTGTATTGAGTTTGTATAGAATTTGTTGTTAGGTCATTTTGAATAAAATTATGTCTATTTTTATGTTTGTGTGCATGAACATGAGTCTTTGCATAGGTAAAACTTGCATAGGAGAGTTTTCTATTGTCTGGTACCCACAAGCTCTGCATAGTTCAGGAATAGAGGGAGCTGTTGACTTTTCCAGTTCTCAGAACTTCTAACTAAGCTATAAATATACTGCTATAGGGACAGGACTTCCTATGGAGAAAAATGTAGTTTACTAAACACCACTTTGGCTTAACTAATTAGGTATGTGCTTTCTTTTAAGTTCTATTCCGTAATTTGTGGATTTTGGAGTGGGTTATTCATTAAATTTTCGCTTCTAACGTAACTGTATGTCCCTATGTAATTTAAATGTATGTTAAAAGTTAAGTAAAATAGGTGTTAATAGAAGGAATGAATGCCAAATGACGTCACAGAAGTCGCACTGCGGACGTACAAGGTTTTATGTTAAAATTTACGAGCAAGACTTTATTGTACCGATGCAGGCTCTAGTCAATGATACGCAGTACCTATCTACATTACTTTGATAACAATTAAATTACTTTCTTATAAGGGCTAGAATTATACACAGAATTTAGACGACCTCTGTGGCTTAGTGGTTATATTACATGGCTGCTACGCAGAGGTCTCGGGTTCGATTCCCGCTCAATTCAAATCTTTGTGCGCATGAACATGATTGTTTGCCTTGGTCTGGGTGTTTTCTATGTGTAATGTGTATTTATTTACAAAAGAAAGTATATAACTATGTATTAATATCCGTTGTTCTGTTACCCATTACACAAGAAGGTTCTGGATAAGCCTAGCTTACTTTGGGAACAGATGGCGCTGTGTACAGATGTCCGTGAATATTTATTTATTATATGATTTTAGTCAGTATTAAGACGATCAATGATCAGTCAGAGTAGGTACTAGGATTATCCTTTCTAGAGCTTACCTATGAGACCCCGGCTTATGGTAGCGATCGGTTATTTTCCGTAGTGTTATAGGTTGTCCCATTGATAGGACGATGTAAAAAATATATACCTAAACGTAGACCCATTCAAACAAAACAGGATTTAGAATTTATAAGAAAAAAGTTACTAAATAGTCAAAACCGATGCTAAATTAAAATAAAAAAATAATTGAAAAAGCATCTTCTGAAGCCGCCATAGTGAAGACATTCATGCCTCTACAATTATTGTAGCTGGCATGGTACTCGCCATTTTTGGACTCTAATGGATGCTTAACATCAGGCACCTTAGAGTCATTCTGGTAGGCCTTTAAAAAAAAAAAATATTGAACATGGCGTAAAGTAAAAAAACTATTAAGTTATTTTATTGTTTTTATTACTATTCTGCCTAATGGCGGTACAGACAACCTGTTAAGGAAATTCCATAACGCTTAAACTTATAATCATAGTCCAGTCTACAAAACATCACAATTAAAAAACTATTAATAACTGACCAAAACGCAAAAGTGACTGCTTACCAGACCATCTAACCATATACCAATTAACCAACAGCCAAGTGACTCTCATTGTCTATGATCATTGATTAACTATCCCTAAGGAGGCGTTACTTAACAACTTGTCAATGCCTTCTGACAACTTAATATAAGTTATTTTACAAACAACAGCCTTAACCGTCATTACACCGTCACATAAGCATTAATTAAAAAGCGACAATGATAAAATTACTACAAGTCATTACTAATTTTAGTATTAAGTTACTAATTATTGTGAAAATTATTACCACTACTAATTATTGTAAAAAATATATTATTTTGTCGAGCGTGTTTCCGGTCTGAGGGTCTGCTGTGGTAAAATCAGTGTTGGTTCAGGAAAGGTCATTTGTTGAATAAGGAGGTAGGTATACTGAATAGTAATTTAACTAACTGGGAACGTAGGGTGGACAGTACCTAGGTAGAACGGTGGGAACCGATGGATGAGAGCGGCAAAAGAAAGCACAATGAGGAAATATAGGAAATATATAAATATTATTACTCAAAAATAATTGTTATTTATTTTTTCGAATTTGTTTTTATTTTTTAAGTGTCTAAAAGTGTTTATTATTACTATGTAGGTACCTAGTAATGTCAATTGTCTTACGTAATAATACTAACACACATTTTCTTTTGTTTACAGCGGTACCTCTTGAAACGTTAGTGGAGAATTGTCACAAACTTCTGGAGAAGTTCCACTATTCCTGGGAGATGATGCCTTTAGTGCTGGTCATCCTCAATTATGCAGGCAGCGACGTGGATGAAGCCTCCAGGAAAATTGATGAAGGTTAGTGTTGTATTTTATTGGCTGATGCGGCTGTTTTATAAATATGTGTGCTAAGCGATAATAATCTGCAGTTAGATAAATTAATGTGAAAATTATTACTTACTTACTCCGTTGGCTCAACGACCCTAAATTTTTCTTGACCTCCGACACGAGAGAACGCCACTCTGCTCGATCCTTGGTCACCTCTTGCCAGTTGCTGCCTTGAAGTCCCCTCAGATCGTTTATAACCATATCTTTCCAGCGGTATCTGGGGCGACCGATAGGGCGACGTAATGTGAAAATTATTACATAAAAGGATGAATTTAAATAAAAGTTATAAATAAATATGTAATAAGTTACTTTGGTAATCTTGTCTAGTAATTGAATTACATGTGTTATTATAGTAAAAATAAAACATGTAATATGTTATTTAATTATACATTTACGATCAACTCGCTGTTTATACTATAATATAAAATTAAAAAGTATAATTTATATTTGTAATAAGTTATTATAAATAACGTTAAAATACACTTAATATGAGATAAAACAATTTATGAGAATAAAGTTATAATGATTACAATCTTCATAATTAAATTAATAAGTAGTAATTTTTCACATTAATTTACCAAATTTATTTGTGTAATTCTTGTGCTAGCGAAATGCATATCACGTCATATATTATATACATTTTATTTATTTTTATTATTGCCTATTTATTATACCTGAAAATGTCTTATTATGTTTTACTTTTAATATGTTGTACATATTATTATGTAAGTTTTTGCCTTACAACTTTTCGGAATACAATTTATAAGTATATAAAAATGAATAGGGCCTTAATTGTATAAAATTATAAGTCAAAATTATTTAATATACCTATTATTAGCATTGTTTTTGTTATTGTCGTTGATAAAATTTACAGATTGTGAAGTCTCTTTTTTATAATTAAATGATATTTTATAAAGAAATCATAATAAGAGCCAATGACAAGGTAATGACATAAATTAATATAAATTACCATGTAAATTACGTATTACATTTATACACAGGAACTATTTTTTTCCGTAAAATAATTACTTAAATACGAAATTTTAACGTTTATTTTTGTAGGTATAGGTAATTTACTTTTAATTAATTATTTGAATTTTAAATAAACCTATTTTAATTCTGAATCATTCTCGTAAAACATACTTAAGTCTATTTTATTTATCGTCTATTATTACCCCTTGCATGTATTTTTTTTATTTGGTGCCTCAAATTTTGACTTTGATTCTGGGTGAGCTTTCACGCTAACAGAACTATGCAGAAATTGTCTATTCTCTTTTAGATTTTAAAAGACAAAATTCTCTATATCTTGATCTTGTAGTAGGTATTATGCAATATTTTTAAGTATATAAAATGACGTGATATGTATTATTCACAATACAATTAATACATAATTACAATCAAAGAATCTTTTGCTGAATTTACTGCAAAAGATCTTTGTATTCTTTATCTTAGCTCTCATTAAAAAAAAACTGCATAATGAAGTAATTTTCATTTAAACCTTGTGCCTTGTGAAGTAGTCACATGATAAAAATATTTAGATTTTTTTATGAAATGTAGGCACTAATACTTTAATGTTATTCAATTTCATACTAAAATGTGTCATCTTATTGTAAAGGATTACAGTCTTAAGTTATCTTTGTTGATATTATGTGTATGAAGCGTTCTAATTTCAAATTGCATAACTCTTTTAGTAAATCCAATAATGTTCGTTTTTTTTTCCTAAAAATAATGAATAATTCCATTTATAACATTAATATAACTTGCAACCCAATATAAATGTTTCAATTAAATTTTACTCTTTTGAAAATTTTTGTTTTCCTAATTTCTCATAACTTTATTGACTGCACTTATTTGTTTTCTCTCTCCACGACTGGTAGAGAATGCCTCTGTCATTCTATTCCCCACTGTTTTGTGCACAGAGTTAAAAAATTAGTTCGAGTAGTTAATTGAATATCTTTAGTAAATAAATGCAATTTTTGTACACACATTTCAAGTTAAAGTTAAATAAATAAATATAATCGAACTTTATTACAAAATTTATGCAGTTTTTTTATCGACAAATATTTTGCTCAGCGAATGTCCCACACTACGCGGCTTTGTTGTCCACAGGGAAAGAAGTGGTGAACGACTACGCAAGGAAGCATAACCTGAACGTATTCGACGGCCATGAACTAAGGAACTCCACTCGCCAGTACGGACTTTAATAGTAATACATAGTTTTTACCCAACACACACAATCGTGCGCACACATTAACTAAATGTGACATTTTTTTGAAAATTTTGGGTTATTTTTACTATTGACTACGATTATAGTAATTATTCCTTTTTTTTTTGTTTTCTGGTTCTCACTTGATCAATTAGTTTTTTAAATTTTTTAAAGTTTGGTATATAAAATTTGTCACAATTAGTTTGACAGAGAAACTATTCCGATTGATTTATTATCTATTCTTACAAAATGAAACAATATTTTTTTTAATTTTGTTACACAACATTCAAATAAACGCTGCAGATAAATATTAATATAAAAAATAGAATTTGTTAAAAATAATTAATTCATTTCAACATTATCAAAATGGTATTTCGGAAAAAAAATATAATATCATCGATACTTAATACATGGAACTTTCTATGGAGTTATTTGAATATGAAAAATTATAAGTCATTATGTAGTAGTCGCGTTTGTCAGACACAAAACGGTCAAATTGCCTAATTTTTATTTTCTAAAAAAACAGTAAAATGGCATTTTATAACCGTTACTCGCATTATGACAATTAGGTCAGTTGTTTTGTTACAAAAAATAGTATTACTAAATAACAGTAAAATATATACTAATTCATTTATCTATTATTCATTTATCTATGATTTTCATTATCATTTTTAATTTAATTCAAATTAAATATTAATAAAAAATAACAAACAAGCCAGTAACATCATTAAAATCACGACTAAAATAAAAATTGATAAATAGTTTATTCCTGTTAACATAAATATAAATATCGATAACACAACATACACAATCGGTACAGTACATAACATACACGTTCAGTACATTACACACAGTGCATTAGAATAAAGAACTAAACTGAATTTGTACACTGTATTGTCTCGGGGATATGCGTGATTTATGGTATGACATCTTTCTTAGGCCAAGTCGTCCACCGGTCCATAAAGTCGTATAATAATTACTTTCAAAATAACATGTACTTACCTAATCTTTTCTAATCGTGTACTATAAAGATTTAAATACTTAATAGGTACTTAGGTACATAGGGTAGAAAACGTAATTTTAAATACTAAAATTATTTTATTACTTACGTTTAGTTAAAATATTTTAACAACATATTTATTATTTGCATGACAGGTCGCAGTTCAAATTCCTTATTTAATAAGTATAGTGACACGAGATCATGACCTCTTATTGTCATCTAAAATGGTAAAGTTGAAATTTAAAGGCAGTAGAATCACTATAAATATCACAGTATTTTAGTGATAAGATACAATTTATTTCCTTAAAATATAATTAAAGGTAAAGTTTAGAAATAGTGTGACTGCTACGATGTAAAGTCAGCATAGCTAACGTCACAAGATAACGTTTTCGAATTTATAGCTGGACAATTAAATTTACAATGCTATAATTATTTTTATATTCTTTATTTCTGTTAAATTGTGGTCGATTCAAATATCGAATGAATGTGTGTTCCAATAAAAAGCAATCAAGTTAGTCAAAAATAAAATCTAATAACATAAAGGTAGGTATTATAAATCGAATAATATAATCGATAACTGAATTTCAAACACACGTCCCATCCCTAAGCGCCTGTCAAACATTTTTGAAAACAGAACTTTAACGTACAACAGTCTAACGAAATTGCAAACTGTAACTTTTTAGTCCTACTGCATTTCTTTGTACTGTGGTAAATTATATAATAGAATAAAGTCAATATTGTTTCCTAATCTACACCCGTAGGGTAATAATTATCTAAAACTATTGAATGTCCCAATACTAAACAAAAGACGTACAATTTTGATTGTGAAATTAAATTACTGATTGCATTGAGACATAACAGTTAATTTGCTGAATCGAAGTTGTACGAGTATGAAAGTGATTATTTATTTATTGTTCTCTAAAGTCAGACGGAACTTTAAATAAACCTTAATGTATTAAAGTTAATCTTTTTATATTCTTGTAATTTTGTGCTGTTTTCAGTATTTATTTCCCGATTGATTTCTTGCAAAAAATATTATCTTTATCTGTATAAATGCCCGCAGCCTGATTTAAATTATTTATTTATGAAAATAGTAAGATTATCAAATTACATTGTAATCTAATGTTTATTAAGAGACCTTTTAAAGAATAAAAAATTGTAGGTGGAGCATTAAAACGTACTAAAATATATTTTATGATGATGGTTGCAGTTTCTGAGAATTTACTATATTTAGCCATAATTATTGATTTTCTTCTAAATTATTAAGTTAATGGGCGCCTCTTTTAACATAATAGTTTACCGCTTATTTCATGGCCCTCATTTCATGGACCTCCCATTATTTCAGTCTCTTTTTTACATTTTTAAATTAATATAAATAAATAAACTCGTATGATATAAATGCATATTTAAATTTATATTACTAAGTAGAAATAATAAGTAACAGATTATAAAAATCGATGCTTTTTGAGAATACTTTTTAAAGAACTACCTACGTTAGAAATATCTAACGTAATTTGTTAGTTCACCTAAAGTCGCACTTTATTTTTTAAAGTTTTTTTTTAAAAATAGGTATATTCTTCTAATTTAGCTCACTACTTTCGTACTAACTATCTCATAATCTCTATTTAGTTTACGTAATAATTTGCCAAAGAGTCACGCATATCCCTGGTACTAAAATGACATAAAAAGAAGCTTCCGCTTACGCTTATTGACGTCTAGCCGTCTGCCGAAGTTAATCAACATAAATCATTGATAAATAAACGTTTACAAATCAACTTCTCAATCCGCAATCAAAACGGATTCTTATTACAATTGCGTAAGGTTCTAATTTTGTATAATTCATGTACATTGTGTTACATTGCAAGCTCAGTCTCGTTCACAAACACAACAAAATAGTTGCACAGATTATACGGTCAAAGTTATCAAAATCATTTGTATACACACACAATTAACCAGTCATGATTTCAACTTTACAGTGACCGGACGAAGGTGGCCAAATTCGAAATTTAAAACCCCAGTGTCTCGTTCGAATTTAACCATCCAATAGTGTTGTGCAAGTGTCGATCTTTTTATTATTTCTTTTGATTTAGTTATTATTTTTCTTTTTATAGGAAAGTGCAGGAAATTAATAATACAAATATTACTAGTGTAGTTTCGGCGTCGATGAAGTTATTTTGCGAATGATACTTTGTTTTACAAGTGCCGTGTTTTGTGTGGACATATGCTGTGCGAAGCTGTGTTGCGAAATACAACGGACTTTGCCTTTTGCTGTGGTGTATCGGTGAGTTAATTTTTACTTTATAACTATTAAAAGCGATTCAAATATCTTAGTGTAGGTATATTGAGTCGTTTTTACTTATAATTATATCTATATACAATTAAATCAAACGCCTTTAAAATGTTTGTCCGTCCATCTGTAATATTTTAAAAGCGTTATTATATCTAATTTCTTTAGTACATAAAAACATATTAGTATTTTATACAACACGTATAAAATGCTACTTATGAAATAAGACAATTTGCTGTGCGATGTTACTGTTTTATAGCATCAGGGGGCGGGGTACAGTATGTGATTACCCGCCTTTATAGGACGTTATTACTATGTTTTATAATCGTTGTTAGCTTATATTGTAACTACAGACTTAACTGCCATACTGTAAAAACTTGTACGCAATTTTATATTTTTATATTATACAATACATATTATTATGACATGTATACATAGTTACCGTAGTTAGTTTTAACGTACGTTTTTTGAACGTACGTTTTCGGAGTACGCGAGTGTGTGTTGACGTTATTACAATTATCGAATTTTTTATGCTCATTTAAGAGATTTATGATTTTTTTGAATTTTTACTTACTTAACTTTTTTTTTCACACAATTTTTAGGTTTTGAGATGACACTTTTTATTACTTTTTGACTTTCTTTTGTATAACAAATTTAACAATACTTACGTTATTTCGTAATTTTGATATTTTCCTACTTTTTGTTTAAAACAGGGCCAAATAATTTTAGCCATTATGGGTACAACTAGTTTGGCCTTCAGCTCTATGAAAATTTAGTCGGTTTAATGTAGCGTTACATTACTATAGAAACCTGATTTCACTTCCTATAAAACGGAAGTCTCCAATCGAGTTATCGATACTACTAATGAAATGTTATATCGATCAAGACATTAGTACTACTCTAATCGATAAACAGTTTCGTGCAAAAACAGAGCTACTAGACACAATAACACATAACTAATGGTACCTATTACAAACGTTGAAAATTAATACTTTTAGTTCGGTTGCATATGCAGCCATAACATTTACTGTTTTATAATATACAATTAGGGATAGTAAAAATGTTAAATGGAAATCTTTAATGGCGACTGTAAAAGGGACCGGTTGTAATAACTCGGGTGTTGGGTAGGCAAAAATTCGTGTTTATATTCTGCATACCAAGAAAGAACAATAAAAAATTTTGCAATTATGTTATAGATGTCGATGACGGCTCGTTGTTAACGAAGCCTGGTCTCAATAAACAGACGGTTGGTTATTATGATACTTAATTGTTTTATTTAGAAGTAATTGTATGTTTTGTGAAATAGAGTTAAGTAAGGATTGTTTGAAGGTTGGCGCCGTATTTTGTTAAGATTTTAACTAATTCGAGAATAAGGTTTAAGTATTTAATTGATGTGGTATTCTTTGTGATTATATTGACACTGTCACGTGTTTAGCCCAAAAGCGGAAAATGTCTACAGAGGCAGTGTCTCCGGAGTATAAAATTGATAGCAATACGTAACGTATGTACGTCCTAAAATTGCAGGTAGCGTCCAATACTAATATTGAAAACTATACTGGCGTCGGTCAGACATGAACTCTCGACATTTAATTATATTAAACAGTAGAGTTAAAATGAGATTAATACCACTCAATCTCCGTGTGGTGACGGAGTAAGAATACAATATGTCACCACCCCATCTCATCCCATGGGTGTCGTAAAAACCGACTAAGAGACTATCCGTGAATATTATCTATACGAAATAAAAAGAAGGAAAACTTAAAATTAAACCCTATACCAATCCGTCTGGCGAGCGTGGTATTGGCCAAGTATCCCTCCGTCATGAGAGGAGACCCGTCCCTGCTGTGGGATATTAAAGGGCTGTTATGAAAACAATATCAAATTGTCGACTAAAAGCCGCTATTTTAACAAGGCTTTTTAAAAAGTAAGTTAACGAGGTTATTCGACTCGGGAATTGCATGCTATTAAGCATAGTACTTAATTAGCAAGTAATTAACAAATGTATATTAGGGGGTGCATGAAACATCAGACAAGAAAGAACAGGATATTGTTACTACGTACTTGCATTTTTAAAAATAAAAATATAATTTAAACGAAAATTAACGCAGCGTGGATTTTACTGTTTTCATGCTTGACGTTTTAACATAGGTTGCAAAGTGATCATTGATAGCTAGGGCGATACATCAAGCAACAAACAGACTCAGACCAAATAAAAAATAAACTAAATGGCTTTTCGATTAAATGTTTCATCGGCTAAATGGCTTTTCGATGAAATGGCTCCTCGATGATTCAGCGTCGTAGAAATGACTTTCGCAAAAATGTCTTTCGATGATAAGTACGAAACCCAAGACCAATAGGGCGAGAGTTGTTTCAAAAATACATTAGGTATCTACTGTATAATTTCTTTATTACAAAATTTCTTTTTTTTTATTGCGGGAAGCTTTTTATTTGCTGTCTATCCCTCTTCTGAAACAGGCATGCAAGTGAGTAACACGGTATATACCGATTACCAAGTAACCCAATCGCACCATCAAACAATAAATTACCAACAAGCATAAAATTACTTCAACATACTTTTCAAGTAAATAACTTAAAACAACATATTCTTATGTACAACAAAGGTAAGTAATAAAATTAATAACTCGATTTCAATTACGTTTACGGTCGTAAAGTAACTTAAAACGGCGTATCTACCAATAGAAGTATTTACCGTAAAAATGCATTTTGCGGTGTTTTATAATTTTCATGTTGTATGGTTTTTTTACAACCGCAGAACTAATTGCCCCTATCCCCTATGTTAGAAATATGTGTAGATACGTAATAGATAAATAGTTGACTGCGGTAGGTCGTATACAAAATTGCAGTTATGACTTTTTACGTTCGGTGTACTCGGTATGATACGACGTTGTTCGTGGTTCGCTTTAGTTACCATATTGAAATTTAGTTTGAGTTTTGAGTGTTTTGAACATGATAGAGTAATAAGTTAAAGCTAATTTTAAATGAGCTATAGCTTAAATATAAAGCACGAGCCTACTTCTTCATTCTGTTTAGAGTGAAGCGGCATTAGCATTTTAACAACTATCTTTTTGCAAAGTTAAAAAAAAACAAATTTGCACTAAGTATAAAGTTTATTTAATTTTACTTACATTCATTGTAAAGTAAATGGATTACACACCTTACCTAAAGCCGTAGAAAATGTTGTCTAACAAAAAGACAATGGCATTTAAGTTTTAAAAAATTGTACCTATATTCAAAAAATCATAAATGTAGGTAAACAAAATTGTATTAATATTATAATTGTTAATAAAGCTCTAATAAGAGTCGGTTTTCTAATTAAAAAATATATTATTATAATATTTTTTATGATTTGGTATGAATCTGGATATCCTTTACGTGTGTTACTTTCATGACTATAAAAATCCCCAAAACACAACCTCAATCTCTACAGTAAAAAAAAACAATATCTAACATATTATAATAAACATTTTCATATTAAAACATAATGTATCACCACAATTGACATATAACTTGACCCTTAGACACGTGTAAAGTAATACATCAAGTTATCTATGTGTCGCAGGGAAATGAGGAAATCAGGGATTTCACGAAATCCCTAGGGATATGACGAAATTCCATTTGTACTAGAAAAGAAATGCTCATATTTTTGTTTGTAGGTTAAAAAACACAAAAATTCTATCTTCTGTGGGTTAGGTTAGGTTAGAACTGTGACCATAATGCACGAGGCGAGCGAGCGAAGCGAGCGTGCCGCGGCAGCGGCCGCCGAAGTGCAAGGCATTTCGACATTTACCGGGATTTCGTGATATCCCTAGTGATTTCGTGAAATCCCTGGTTTCCTCATTTCCCTGCGACATATGCACTTTATAACATTATTAATATCGGTACGTTTTATTACACGACCCAAGATAAACTGTTATACTTAGTTAACTTATATTATTGTATTATATCTGTATGCAACTTGAATATGAATAATATAATGAGTATTAGTTTGAAAGAGAGAATTATTTAAGTTTGTGTGAGTGGAAGAGGTATGTATGTATTAAGTTCCCACCGCAGATTATAAGGGAAAAAAAATATATATCCTTAAAAAACACAACCAGTGAAGAATCAACATACTTAATTTTTTCATAGTAGGTAAATCCGTGTGGTGACAGAGTAAGAATACAATAAGTCACCACCCCATCTCATCCCATAGGTGTAGTAAAAACCGACTTAGGGACTATACTTTAATATTATATTTACGTAATAAAAAGAAGGAAAACTTAAAGTTAAACCCTATACCAATCCGTCTGGCCAGCATGGTGTTAGTAGACCAAGTATCCCTCCGTCACGAGAAGAGGCCCGTCCCTGCAGTGGGACATTAATTGGCTGTTAAGATGATGATGAAATACATACCTACTTTATCATCTTCATCATCATAATTATCAGCCAATGGACTTCCTAGGCCTCCTCTAAATATTTCCATTATTCACGGTCCTGTGCCTTCTCATCCATAAAATTAATACATACATACATATTGTATGTATAAATAATAATTATATATTGCGTATATTGGGAGAGGTCTATGTCCAGCAGTGGACTGCAATAGGCTAGTTGATTGATTGATTGATTGATTGATTGATTGATTGATTGATTGATACATATTGTATACTTACTTATAAATAACTACCAGATTAATAGAAAATTCATGTTAATCGGTTAACATACTATACCCTTTCCACTATATTTAACGACATTTGACAGATTGACGTTAGTGACGTTCAGCAGTATCTCGAATGTAATGCCAATCGATTGTAAGCGATTTTTCGATTTATCAAATTACTTTATTTTACACATTTGGATCCTTATATCAACTTACATTATCATTTTATTACTGTTTCTTTCTTTATCTATGTAAAGAGAATTAGCCTATAGCTTAAAATGATAAAATTATAGTTAGCGTAGGTATTATTTAAAATACATAATTTACCGTGACACATTCGCGGGTTATAGCTAATCTAAAATATCATATTACATTTTATAAACGTATTATGAAGAGTTCAGGTTTATTCATAGCATTTATTTCTACCGATTATTTGTAATTTGTTTCATAATGGTGGTAATCGTTATGATTGTCCATCACTAAGTAACCATGGCAACTGAAAAAAACATGGGTACGTCCATGAAATACAATATTATTTGTTTGAAAATTAAGTAGAAGTATTACGAAACTTCATGGACGTGAACTGTCAAAAAGCTAAACTTACGCTGGAAGGGGTATAGTTAGGTATAACGCTTATCAAATCCGTCCGGTCACGCGGTTATTTATTACCATGACTAATAATGTTTTAAATAATTGGTTTATGTAATTTGTCTATCATCATCATAACAGCCCTTTAATCTCCCACTGCAGGGACGGGCCTCCTCCCGTGACGGAGGGATACTTTGCCTACTTATACCACGCTGGCCAGACGGATTGGTATAGGGTTTAATTTCAAGTTTTCCTTCTTTTTATTTCGTAACGATAATATTCACGGATAGTCCCTTAGTCGGTTATTACGACACCCATAGGATGAGATGGGGTGGTGACATATTGTATTCTTATTCCGTCACCACCTTTTATTAGGTTGGAAATCGCGGAAACGGTCGAACAATGATGGTGTCACTTAGTCATAAAATGACTGTTGGCAGTGACCGGACTACTAATACCCTGGTATTGCTAGCGTCCGTTCTCATCTGCACCTTATGGTAATAAACTTAGTAGGGGTCTGGCTAGATGATTCTTCATGCTGCCTTTAAAGGACCATGTTTTATAGGACGGAGGGAACTCATGAGACGAAAGAAAGGTTTCACAATTTGAATGGTACTGATTTAACCTTACGCGATTCTATCCCTCCTACGTACTAACTTTCGATAAAATTCCAGAAAGAATAATATTCTGCGTGTCATCATAACAGCCCATTAATGTCCCACTGCAAGGACGGGCCTCCTGCCGTGACGGAGGGATACTTGGCTTACTAAAACCACGCTGGCCAGACGGATTGGTATAGGGTTTAATTTCAAGTTTTCCTTCTTTTTATTTCGTAAAGATAATATTCACGAATAGTCCCTTAGTCGGTTTTTACGACACCCAGCCATGGGCTAAGATGGGGTGGTGATATATTGTATTCTTACTCCGTCACCACACAGAGAATTATGTGTCTGTTAAATTGTAACTTGTGTAAATGTCTAAGATGTTAAATATAGTTCACGAACTTTAGTTGATGTCTAGCATCAACTAAAGTTCGTGAACTATAGTTTTAAACAATCAAAATAGCCAAGGGCCTCATTTTACAAAACTATGTTATCAATAAAACCGCATTTATAAAAACTTGTGAACATATCAAGGTTAACAAGTAACTAATTGCTAATTACGTTGTCAAGCGCATTTGTAGACACGCGAACACTATTGATTACTAAAGTGGTAATTTGACGTGTTATATGCATCTAGAACTTATTATACATACTCGTAACAATAATACATTAATCACAGGAATTCCTAGTTTGGGAGCTAGGGCTAAAGCGCCGATTACACTACCCTACATTTAGGGCCCTACATCTTATAGGGCACTACATGTTGTCTAGTGTAAACACATGTAGGCTGTAAGGACACTACATATCGGAGATTGGCGAGTCCACCCTACATGTAGGGCCCTACATCTTATAGGGCACTACATGTTGTCTAGTTAATAATCACATTTAGGCTGTTAGGACACTACATATCGGAGATTGGCGAGTCCACCCTAAATGTAGGGCCCTACATCTTGTAGGGCACTAAATGTTGTCTAGTTAATAATCACATGTAGGCTGTTAGGACACTACTTATCGGAGATTGAGCGAGTCCCGACCGCCCTAATTCATGTAGTGCCCTACAAGAACTAAGGCCCTACATTTAGGGTAGTGTAATCGGCGCTTAAAATAGAGATATCTATTTGTACAACTTTAATCCTTTTGTAACTTAATTTTAAGCTCAATTTGTACAAAGTTTTATGCATCAATAAACACATTATTATTATTAAAAAAAAATGTTTGAACGCCTAGGGCCAGATTCAGAGACCGCACTTTGTCTTTACTTTAGCAAAGTCTAGTTATTATCTCTGAATTTGAACAACATTAAAGTAATTTTTCGCATGAAAAAGTTTACTTTCATTATTTATTACTACAAAGTAAACTTTTCATGCGAAAAGATTACTTTAATGTTGTTTAAATTCAGAGATAATAACTAGACTTTGCTAAAGTAAAGTCAAAGTGCGGTCTCTGAATCTGGCCCCTAGAGAGAGGACTCTTGTCAGGTGGGGATTATTTTGGGGGTTATTATGACTAGAGGTGCTTGTTGCAGCTGCGATTTACTGTCTCATATCCCAACATTGTTCATGCACAAAAACTTCTGCATAAAGCGGGAATCGAAACTAATATCTTAGCATAGCTGTCATGTACTACGACTATACCTCAGAGGTCGTCAATATCAAACCTCGATGGTTGGAGTATAATTAATAAAATATATTAAATTAGTTATTTTCTTATACATCCGAGAGGGATCTACATATAATTGCTGAGATACATCTGCAACACTCAAGTTGGTGGCTGCTAAGATTTGATACTGTACTCTTAATTCCTTCGGCAACTTCATAATTATTATTCTGAAACCTAAAATAGTTGAACGAACTTCTGGCTCATGTGGGTCCTTACCGTAGTGTAATGAAGCAGTTACTGTGTAAACGTAGTGTAATTACCGTAGTGTTAAGATACTTCTTAACACTAGGGTACTGGGTAAAAGTAGTGTAAATGATGAAACAGTCACGCGGTGTGACGCTGACGACGATGGGAGAACCTCATTCTTGGACATGAATCATGCTTAACATCTGGTTCTTGGCAATAATATTACTAACTAGCTGTCCCCGCGACTTCGTTCGCGTGGCCGATGTTACTACTTCGCAATTCGATTTAATACTGAAAAATTGTTTTTTAAACCTTGTAACGAAAGAATATACTTCAAACGAATTAGGATATTAAAGAACGAACCAAAACCTTTTTAAAAACAGATCTTTATAAAGACAAATCTTTAGAGACTGCTTCTAAACCCATACAGACATAAGCGAACGTCATTCTTTCAAGAAAAATCTTAACAACGCGATACTGAAAATGACGTCACAGGCACAACGACATCTGTTGTCAAATTTGTAAGTTAGAATAAATGACATCGCTTATTTCATCATAACAGCCCATTAATGTCCCACTGCAAAGACGGGCCTCCTCCCGTGACGGAGGGATACTTGGCCTACTAATACCACGCTAGCCAGACGGATTGGTATAGGGTTTAATTTCAAGTTTTCCTTCTTTTTATTTCGTAAAGATAGTATTCACGGATGGACTATCCGTGAATACTATCTTAGTCGGTTTTTACGACACCCAGGGGATGAGATGGCGTGGTGACATATTGTATTCCAGCGTGGTATTAGTAGGCCAAGTATCCATCCTTCACGGGAGGAGGCCCGTCCCTGCAGTGGGATATTATTGGGCTGTTATGATAATAGGTATAGTTTAACTTTAAAAAATAAGTTTGTACGCCAATATTGTCAAAACAGGGAAAGACTATTTATTTTTGTCAGATGATTTGTACCTGTGATTAACTAATAAAGGTTATTTGTATTTATTTACATTAATAAAAACAGGTGGAGTCTGTTGCATATTTTTACGTTGACCACTAACTACTACAGTTTAAACTAAATAAATATTAAAAGAATAATTGATATTTTAGATTAATAGCTTACTAATACAATTTATATTTAATTAAATTGCGTTTCATTTACGAAAAACACAAAAATATAACAATCAAGTAAACTTATAATCGATTTAATTTAATAAGACTTATAATTGATATTACACATACCATTCATGGTTAATTTTATTAACATTTAAAAGGAATAACTTACAATTAATAGCACTTAATAATAAAATAGTTATAGATTATTTACATACACATTTATTTTGTGATTACTACTGGTAACGCCATCTCGTGAACAAAAGAAACGAAATTTAAATTCATTCAACATTAAACCAAATCCATTTTTCATGACCCCTGATTTGTATTATACTGTTCTAATATAGAGATCTAGCGATATCTCGTGTAATACTGTTCCGATTTTGATGAAACACACATCAGTTTAAGCCTAATAAAAAAGGCTACAATACAATGTATTGGTCTTAAGATTATAATAATTCGTTTTAAAGATGACAGATAGACATTAATACTAAATATTGTAATTTCGTGGTTTTTGACTTTTTTCTAGATTTTATAGATAATTTTTATCTGAATTTTCGAAAAGAACAGACATTTCGACCTCTACAGTTTTATTATAGTATAGATAGATACTTTAAACTTAATACCTAATAAAAACTACGTATCTATGTATTTTAATATCTAAAGCGCGCTTATTCCGAGAAGAGTCAATAAGAACCACGTCCGTTCGCATTAAGAGTCAATGTAAATGAAATTATATAGATGCAGCGGTTGGCCGTTTCGGACGTTAAACAAAAATCAACCGTACAGCCGTACTCATACTGGCGCGGCGACATTTGGAAATTTTCTTTCATCTATATCTTGTTTGTTTATAAACCGATTTCTATAATTTTTTTTATGAATAAGATATTAAAGTGTACTTTTGAAATATGGGAGTTTGATAAAGATATGTCTATGCAAAATACAATATATTTATGTATTTAATACACTTTGAAGAAAAGCCTAACGATTAAACACGTTATTGTGGGTAATATATAAAAGATCGATATATACTATTGAGGACTTTTTTGTACATCTTTTGAAGACCATTATTTTTGTAATACATATTTTTAGCGTATGATCAACGTATGCGATGATAAGAGCTCGAAAGCGCATTTTCAACCGACTTACTTCAAATTTATCGTCACTGCTCAGCTCGTATGTGTCTTAGCGTTATGTTATACAGCCTATAACCTGCCCAGGAGTATGGACTACAATCGTACCAAGTTTGGTTAATATGCCTTCAGTAGTTTTTGACCCATGCGTGCACATACAGACAGACAGACAGACAAAAAATTTATTAATTGCATTTTTGGCATCAGTATCGATCACCATTCATCCTCCAATATTAATATTTAACATATATTCAATGTACAGAATTGACTTCTCTACAGTTTTATTATAAGTATAGATAAACTACAATTTAAAAAGATGAAATTTAGCACAGTATGTTATTTGTACTGATAATGACATATTAGTATTACATAAAACCGTCTAGTTCCCAACGAAGCAAATTCACGACAGCATGCATTAATATTGACTTGTTTAAGGATCGAACCGCGACCTCCAGCATGGGAGTCAGACGCACTAACTACTATTTTTCCATAGTCATAAATATATAAATTAACAACATAATCCTAATTAAATTTAATAATAATTTTTATAAGTGTTAACTCTACCTTTGTATTAAACGGCACAAAGCCATCTTTTATTCCTGTATCGACATTTGCTTACAATGTTGCATATCTTTTCTCTCGCTTGCACATTACAATTACTCGTAACGTGCGAGTGGGGTAGAAATATAAAGTTTTACGACTAGATCGTGCACAGCTTCGAGGGCTTAAACAATTTCATTGCTTTATTTTTACTCTGTGACTAATTTTATGCCAACAGGCTACAATACAAGTATTTCTAGGAATTATTTTATGTTTTATTTTCTGTAATTTAATATTACTTTATTGTTTTTATAAGTTATTATTCAATTAGACCTTATTTTAAATAAATTTTACATTACAAAGTCAAATTATTTTATTTGTGGAAATCCCGGACGGGCTTTAGGACGCCCTGGGGGCAGTCAGCAGTAGTGACGAAAACCTTACGCTGAGGCACTAATGCTATAAATTCATTTAGACGTCTCTAGGGTCATCCTTTCGAGGACTTACCAGGAGTCTCTAGCATATGACAACTGTAAAAACCCCTGTGGTTCTAGTCGCTTCGACTCCGATAAACCACACACGTTCAAAGAAAAAAACCCCATAGATTACGTTGCTTGCATCATGTCTAAATGAAAACGTTACCACAGTGTTGTGAATACAGTAGGTACAGTAGATAGAAGGGATAAAACAATTACAAGGTATCGTTAAGGGTGGCCATCCCATTCATTATCTCGTGTCTGGACTCGACTTATCCATTTACTGTCAATCGTATTTCACATAGATCTAAAACTTATAGAAGAGACATTCATAAATTTTTATGAATGTCATAAATTACATTAAAAATTTCGAGCGTACTTGCTTGATTATTAATTTTAGCTTTTTTACAGTTTATCACACCTTTATTTATCATCATAACAGCCCATTAATGTCCCACTGCAGGGACGGGCCTCCTCCCGTGACGGAGGAATACTTGGCCTACTAATACCACGCTGGCCAGACGGATTGGTATAGGGTTTAATTTCAAGTTTTCCTTCTTTTTATTTCGTATAGATAGTAGTTACGGTTATTCCCTTATTCGGTTTTTACGACGCCCATGGGATAAGATGGGGTGGTGACATATTGTATTCTTACTTCGTCACCACACGGATAATTATAATTTATCTCATTTTTAGTACAAGTACAAGTATAAATGAATACAAGAAAAATACTTAAAAATAGCAAAACAACCAAAAGACCGAGCTTCTGGTGGCTCTAGAGATAGGAAATTTCTAACAATACGTGCCGTGACAAAAATAGTAAATGATTACGTGATCTTGCTTACTTTCCCTTTATTTTTCATTTTTTTAAGAAAGATCTATTCTACGACTCTCACATTTAATCATTTACACAAATTATTCATTGTCTCTGCTTCACGCAATAAAAAATAATTAAATTTATTCTGACGTGATCATTATAAAACTTTGTATCACTTCTAGTAAGAATTCTACATCAACTGATTACAAAAGGGTTCCGTTGTCAATTACAAAATAATCGACCAAACTGTTTAAAGCAGTTTATTTGTCAATATTATATTATCAACCCTTCCCGTACCTCTCTCTGGTTACGTTAAAATAGACTAAAGTATGTTTATCAAAGACCTTTTTGACGACCTTGGTGGCGCGACGGTAGCGCAAGCGGCTGCCGTGCAAGAGGTTGTGGGTTCGATCCCCACGCAGGACAATAATTTGTGAGATCCACAAATTATTGTCCTGGTCTGGGTGTTCTTTGTGTCCGTTAATTGATGTTTGTAAAAGGTCCCCGCGACACAGGGCATAATCCCTAGTGCGGGAGTTGTCTTTTATATTAAAAAAAAAAAAAAAAAAGATGGCCAGAGGACACTATATCATTTGATAATAATATAATGTCTGTCTTGTTTTTTATATATTTGTGGAGTGCTCTGAGGAGTTGTTTCGGACATTGCCTGCAGCTGAGTTTCTCCACAGAACCACTCGCAATCGACTGTCTTACCATCGTCATCACCTTGATGGTTGGCGGTCATCCACTGTGCGACTTTCGCGAAATTTCCTACCGCAAACAACTATTTTGTGGAACAAGCTCGCTGCGACAATATTTCCGGACCGTTACGACTTGGGGAGCTTCAAGAAACGAGCGTATTCTCTTATAAAATGTCGGCAACGCATCTGTGATTCCTCTGGTGTTGCGGGTGTCCATGGGCAGCGGTGATCACTTACCATCAGGTGACCTGCTGGCTCGTTTGCCTTCTATTACATAATAAAAAAAAAACATCCCGCAAGATAAAAGATGATTGATCCACCAAAGTTTTTTTTATTTAGTTATTTTATTTAAGGAACGTTTAACAAAATGTTACACCAATTCCATCGTAACCTTATACATTTAGATCACTAGATCACAATTACAACGTTACTAATGAGTAAACTAACATAGCTTCTGGCGACATTGGATTAGTTAAAATAACATTTAATACTCCTAAATCTAACTTATTTATATGTATTAATTTCACTAAATAACGCATTTTCCATCAAAAATACAATAATCAATTTCATTTGTTTCTGATACATTTTTAAATCACTCTGTATACAATCTCTCTGATAAAAGAATCAATGAAAGTAACTTTTTTTTTTCACTTTATTTTTTTTTTTTTTTTTTTTCTACAATTAATTATAAACTTCTTAAAAACAAGAAAAGGTAAACTTCCAACTGTATCGTTAACTACTTCAAGCAATAGTCCCCATACAATCGTTTAAACAACTTCTACATGCGGTTTCATTCAACTCTACCTGTGATAAACTCACAAATTTTCTTCCTACCCCCAAACTGAGTCAAATTAACTCTCTATATACACTTTTAAGGTTGAATTTCCATTGGTAGGTAGTAAATTTTGTCTGTTTTCCCTTGGACCGTGGTTGAAAGTTTCGGGATGTGTCCCACCACATATTGACCACATTTTGGAAAACAATCAATGGTAAATTAATGTGTACGTGTTGTTTTGTGGACGTTTTAAAGTTAAGGTAGACAACTGTTTCTGCTTAGTGATAATAAGTTTTCGTACGTAATTAAGATTTGTTAACATCTTTTAGCTTAATGACTAATTATCTTTTCCGTGTGATGACGGAGTAAATAATAATATTATGATGTTCTCTATGGCGTAGTGATTATACAACATGACTGCTACGCAGAGGTCTCGGGTTCGATTCCCGCTCAATGCAAATATTTGTGTGCATAAACATGATTATTTGCATTGGTCTGATGGTTATTGATTAGAATTTACCTGCACCTCCACACGCAGAAATGGTGATTGCGACATAAAACAGTTTACGAGTATGTTTCATTATGACACAAAAGCTGTAAAATGTTATCAAAATTCATCTTAAATTTTAACAGACTCATTATGTACTCATTATCACCATAACGCGCCTCCTCCAGTGACGGAGGGATAGTTGGCCTACTCATACCACGCTGACCAAACGGATTGGTATATAATTTAATTTCAAGTTTTTCTTCTTTTTATTACGTAAAGATAATATTCACGGAAAGTCCCTTGGTCGGTTCTTACGACATCCATGGGATGAGATGGGGTGGTGTGGTGACACACTGTATTCTTACTCCGTCACCACACGGAAATTCTAACTCATTATGGTCAGAAGATTTTCAATTTGTTAGTACATTAGTACCTCAAAACTCATTCAGTATTGGACTAATTTTAAAATTAAAAGTTTAGTAAGTACAGTAATTAGTATTTTTTTTTTCAAAAACAAAGATTCTTTTAATTAATTGTAAACGAAATGGCGTAAGCATTCCTACTAATACCACGCTGGCCAGACGGATTGGTATAGGGTTCAATTTCAAGTTTTTCTTCTTTTTATTTCTTAAAGATAGTAGGTATTTACGGAAGTCAGAATACTTATCATTATTCATTCTGTATCATACATCCAAAAATCTATTTAGGGTACAAACTCACTTTACGTTAAGTAGCTCCATTTTCTAGTTTTCTCACATTTCGATACCGGAAATATGAATTAATGTAAAGGACATTTTGTCGATCGATTTGTGTCCATGAGCCGCGGTTACTACCTACCATCAGATGCTTGCTTGCCTGGCATATCAAGGCAATAAAAATATGTGTCCTCTTTTTTCTTAATATCTTTGTTGTTGCAGATGTCAGCTTCCTTTATTACAAACCAGGAAGCAACTCTTTGTCATCTATAGCAATAAAACATTCATATTTTATTTGTTTAGGGCACGTTCTCACATAGTCACTGCTAGTACCTATACTGCTCCTATAAAGTTTCCATTAAACAGTGATTATAGCTTTGTATCTGTAATACTTATTACCGACATTAATATCTCAAATAACACATCAAAATGACGGAAAACAGTTGGCAAGGTAACAAATTCATATAAATAATAAGAACTCCTACGTTGCGGTTTTTGTTAAACGACTATTTCATACATAAAAATATTTTTATCCCCCATCAAAGTCGACTATAAAAAATTAACAAGCTTTATTTGCATTTAGTACCAATATTCCTGACCTACGCTACGCCGTAAAAAGGGTAATGTTATAAAAATCTCTAAAAATTTTAAATCGCACATAAAGCTAGACGATACATGGCAGGGGCCCGGTAGTAAAACGACGTAAGTCCGATACGCCGGATTCCGGGATCCTATCAAAAGTTTTATTGTCGTTATACTCCGTCCCTTTCGTTCAAACAGGAGACGAAGCTAGTATTATCTTTTTCAGGAATTCATTGTCGTAGTTTTATGTTTCTTGAGCATCGCATATTTTTATTGCGTCTCGTGGATTGAAAAGCTCTGGCGGGTATCTAGGTCTTTGGTTATATAGATTAGTTCGGCTATTTCCTCACTATAACTTGAATATCTACTTGAGCTACGATTTTAGTTTATACTCAAATTTTTATGTAATTGTTTGAGTTGATTTAGTTTCCTGAATTTTATGTTTGCTCATCGACTATTGAGTTTATTTACAAATACAAATACAAATTCCTTTATTCACAATAAATAGGGTATGTACATACAATGTAGGTGACATAATGTGGTTATAATCAGTGCTTTGCCTATTTAGCTGTCAATTGGAACAGCGTGTGATATAAAACTATAAAAATAAAATAAAAAAACTATGAACTTATAAACTAGACAACTACTAAAACTAAATGAAAATAATTTATTTAAGTTTTTATTCTACATGTTTCAGGAAGTCGCTTACAGAGTAGAAGGTATGATGTAACAACCAGGCACTGAAAGTATTTATAAATTTATTAAGTGGCAACTCTTTAATATGTTGGGGAATTTTATTATAGATTTTGATACACATTGCATAACAGTTACTTTGAAATCTATGTGTTCTGGGAATCACATCAACTACCAGCCTGTCCTGGTTTCTTAAATTACTTCTTTGTGCCATTTCTTTGGCTTGCCTAAATAAATTTGGATTCTGTTTAACGAATTTACCTATCTCTAGCACGTAAAGACATGGTAAGGGAAGAATCTTTAAAATTTTAAAATATTACAAGGACAGTTACATTTTTGTCGATGCAGCTATCTTGTTATGTTATCAATTTTCATCTTGGTTGCTACAAACATATTCCAAAAGTAATGTTCTAGATTGCATAGGCTATTAACACCCAATGATTGAGGTTCTTGGGTGTTAATAGCCTATGCAATCTAGAACATTACCTCAATCAATAAAAAACTAAACACTATCAGTACCTACATCTTTTAAGCATTAGCTAAAGTTGACAACATTGGCACGAACGCCCTTCGTATCTAATAGCCTATCCGTTATGTGGCAGTGTAACTTAACTTAACTTTTGTTCTTAATAATAAAATTACCTACTTCAATTTTCTTAATAACATCGGAGATGACAGACGTATGTATGTGTAAAAGGTAATGAAAAATGCTGCAGTAGAAAAATTTACGTGCAATTCCTGGAAGCGAATTCTCGTAAATATATTCTCTGCTATAAAAATGGTATTCGGTTATAAGGTTTTTACACCGAACGCCGTGAGCCCGTAACTTTACTGAAACGTATTACATTCGTTGCATATGTATTTAAGTTTATTAAACTTTTGGTCAGATTATTTTATTTAAATTAAACTGTAAAATACTCGTGTTTAACGGACCTAATAACACTTTATGATTCATTACACAAGTTACTGTAGAAATTTGACTTATAAATACTCGTATTTGTTTCGAGTTTTGTAGGTAATTACATTTATACGAATAGTTTTACAGTAACTTGAGTAAAATTGCCTGAAACTAGAGTCCTTAAATGCTTGAATTCAACACAGTTCCGTTCAGTAATTAGGTAAAGAGTTTTAGATACAAACATAAAATGAAAGCTATCGAAATGTGTATCAAAATTTAGTGCTCTTAGTCAAAATATCGAGCTCGCAAATGTCCGCGTTTTCGAGTTGAGTCACTTTAATTAAACTAAGGTGTACGTCACGAACGTTAAATGTAGACGAAGCCAGCCATTGTAAATTCCACCAGCGTTTCAGTTTCATAGCTTTAGTTAGAAAACGCCGTCGGACTTTTATGGGCAATTTCGGTTCAGACGTTTTGTTATATTACCAATGCTTTTAAGGTACTGCACCTCGCTCCGGTAAACATATGTGCAATTTTACGAGCCACTAGTTTATGGTAAATGTGTAGTTATATGTTCAGCAGCGTTAACTCTTATGTACCGAGTGCGCTATTTATCTTGTCCTGACAGATGCGCCTATTGAAATACACCGCGTTTTGTTTCTGCGGTAGTCGAGACAACAATCGTATCTAAAATTTAACGTCTTCTCTCACACTCAACAAACGAGTCAAGTTATTACGACTCTCGGTTTAAAATATAATTTCAAAGTGCTTTTATGATTTTATTTTGTTGTTTACACAAAACGAGAGATATGTAAGTTATGAGTTTTTGAACTTTTATGTTTTATTAGTTGTAATGGTTTGTTTTAATATGTGTTTTCTTGGAATTTAAGTATTATAGGTACAAGATCGGATCATTTGAAGTTGTGTATCAGCTTATTAAAGTTTGTGAGGGTTTGAGAATGCCTACTTTACCAGTTTTCATTGCTATAGCAGTATTGCATTTTATACTGAAAAACATACTTTCTTTTATTCCTCTAACGACAGTCGGAGTACGCAATAGAAATATAACTAAATGTAATCAGTTCACCTCACCTCTCATAAATTCACACCACACAATCAAGTCCCAAACTAAGCAAAGCTTGTACTTTGCTGAATATGTTAATTTTTTTAAAAGTATGTATGATTTTAAAAAATTTAATGGTTTTTTCATTATCAAAGCTCATGTCTACCGAATCAATTAGTGGTATCAGTAAGCTTAATCTCTTTACACTAGTAGGGAAGGCCCATCTAATGACAATGAGTTCGTCGTCAATCACCTACCACATAACAGAAAATCAGCAGACAAATTGATGTATGTTAAAGTCCTCGCGACAGAGTAGCACCCCTAGCGCTGTGCTGTCTCTAAAATAAAAGCCTAGCTAGTATTTATTAGTAAAGTACATTTACGATACTAATATTTTTATAAAATTTTACAATCTCACTCTGCAGTGTCGTTACCAATTAGTGTAGCAAATAGCATAGCACACATTGCAGCGAATAAGTCATTAATACGATTTTACGAGTGTCTCAGATAGTATCTAATAAAGTTCGCGTTTAGTGGTGACTTGCCGCATTAAACTTAGAGCCCTGGGAACAATCAACCTGCAACTGGAGTTATTGCTGTGTCAGTAACGCGAGACAAAATAAATGTTGTTCGATTTTAAACGTTTATATTGTGGATACAAAATTTAAATTTTGGAGTTATATTTGTTTGTGTTTAGGGTTAATGGTTTTGATGCTTTACTCTAGAATTGATGGCGTTAGTCTCTTTAAGTGGACTGATTGCCCATCTGCAGCAATAAACAAATACAGCCAGATAAATCACTTATTTAAAGTATGGTCACTCAGCTACTTTTGAAATGAAAACAAGGTCATGAAAGTTTTGTATTATTGGCGTATTGCAATAATAATATTAAATTGCTATAATAAGTCATAATTGTGAATGACACCAAAATGATGCTTACAAAATTACTGAGTTGAATAGCTCTCCTTTACTTCATTTCCTCTCTGTCTTCTATCATCATAACAGCCCTTTAATGTCCCACTGCCGGGACGGGCCTCCTCCTGTGACGGAGGGATACTTCGTCTAATAATACTACGGTGGTCAGACGGATTGTAATAGGGTTTAATTTCAAGTTTTCCTTCTTTTTAGTTCGTAAAGATAGTAGTTATTGTATGAGATGAGATGGGGTGGTGACATATTGTATTCTTACTCCGTCACCACACGGATAACTTTAGCCGAATTAATCTATACGATGTATGGCTATTTTAAACAAATGAGATTTAAAAAAAACTTTACAGTTTCAAGTGTTGTTTACGTCTTAGTTTGCACATACTGAATTCAGTTCTGTGTGATATAATTTATTTCAAACGTAACCAATGGCAATCATGTCTGGCCATCGATGAAGCCCCTTCCCGTAACTGAGTCCAAACAGTAACTTTAAAATTTTACTATGTTAAAAAAAAAAGGTTTATTTGTCACAAAATTCAGATAAATTACATAAAACTTAAGCTTAATCTAAGAGACATGATTGCAGAAGACACAAACATTACTGTTAGCTGTTTCCCAAACTAGAGATCTGTTATTCTATTGATGCTGATAGGATTTTGAGTTTTTCTTATTTTTTAATAGTTGTTTTTTTCTCAGTGATTCTAGCTGAATGTATTTTACACCTACAGGGTGTATTGGTGACATTGTTAACCCCAAAATACACTTTACTTTAATATTTTCCCTAAAACAAGTAACAGTACATTATTTATAGTCGAGCAATAGACTCGAGCTAGACAAGGGCAACACAGGCAGGCTTTACTGCTCGTAAAAGGTTATCAGGTATGTTTGTCGATTTTTATTATCTAGTCTGAAATTTAGATTACATTTTGACGACCTCTGTGGCGTAGTGGTTTTTTTACATGGCTGCTACGCTGAGGTCTCGGATTCGATTTCCGCTCAATGCAAATCTAGCTTACTTTGGGAACAGATGGCGCTGTGTAGAGAAGTCCGTGAATATTTATTTCTCTGTGAAGAAAGTATTGTTACATAAGATATTAGTGAGTATTTTTCGGTTTTAGTTTGATTTCGTCAATAACAAGTTTAGCTTAACTTTTTAAGCGATTACAAAATGTGGAAGCATGCCATTTCGGTTGTATGTTTTTTTTATGTTACCTTACACTATTAAGTTTGACGTATTAACGTTTAATGAAAATATTAAAATGTATTTTTTGAATGAATGTTTGCTACCTCGGAATTTAGTTAACAAATGAAAAAAGGTGTACAAAATTTTGAAATTTTGTAAAAAAATTATCGACGTTAAGGGCGATCTCAATCTGTTGAGATAATATCAGAATCTGATAACATTACCTAAGTCCGTTTTTACACACACGGCATGGAGAGGTGACACCATATTCTTTTCAAATTTTACTACATATTACTCATCAATACAAAAAACAAGATACAACCCAGGATATCTAAAAAGACAGTACAATCAATACCGTCCTCTTTTAAATTCCATCCCGAAGTGATCATAAAAGAAAGCCAGCGGTACTAAATAGAACTATAACAAACTAGACCGACTGGGGGACCAATTAAAACTTATTAATTACCACGCCATTCGTCATAAAACCGACGCTTTATGTCATAAAAGTATTCCTTTTAAAACGTTTAAAAACGATTCCTGTTTTCACTAAGAAGTTTCGAATGCACGATTCCTGTTTTTACCAAAGAGTTCGCAATTCTCCAAAGAGTTCGAATGCAGGCATATTATTTTACGAGGTTAAGTTACGTGACTTTTTAGCTAATATTAGTGTGTTTGATTGCTTATTGAATATGTTTCTTCTGGGTACTGTTAGCTAGTTTATGGATTGTGGAGTAAAGCGTGTGTTAGTCGAGATTAGAGGGATTTGTAGTTATGTGTTACGAGGCGACAAAATTTACGGCTTTAAAAGACTTGACGTAAGGGATTTTACTGGCGAGTATTTTTATTACATTTTATGAAGAAAATAAGGTTTTCAGATTTTGTTTTAGAGTATCGGTTAGTAATAGTTCACAAAAAAGTGACTATAGCAATACTATCTAATAGCTAACCAAACAGTCTGGCTAGATTAATAACACCCCATTGACGGGCCTCCTCCCGAGACGGAGGGATACTTGGACTACTAAAACCACGCTGGCCAGACGGATTGGTACAGGGTTTAATTTCAAGTTTTTCTTCTTTTTATTTCGATAATATTTACGGATAGTCCCTTAGTCGGTTTTTACGACACCCATGGGATGAGATGGGGTGGTGACATACTGTATTCTTACTCTGTCACCACACGGAGTAAGAAGTTAAGAACCACACTGGCTAGATTGTTATTTGTAAAACAATTTTCCCTTCATAAATATATTGAGTTTGACATTTATTGAATGTTACAATGATGACCATAATCTGTAACTCTTGTGTATAAGAATACAAAAAAGTTGTTTAACTAATTCTCAAATTACATCTAAAAACATTCAGCAATTTAATAATATTATAACACCCAAATAAACGTAACAGAAAGTACAAATATAAATACTTTAAGTATTCAAATTGAAGTAAGAAGTTAGCAATGTCTACTGTTTGTTCAGTAAACGATGCTAATACTCATAAACTGACTTATTGACGTCTACCCTGCTTTACCAATCGATAGAATCCAATTCACCCACTTAAGGCTATTTATACGCTTTGCTTATAGTTTGTTGCGTATGTTTTGCTGTCTGGTAATTACACCTTTTTGTAAGTACGGCAAAGAAATGGCAGAATTTTTATGGAGAATATGTTTCAATCCATGCGCGTTGTTGTCTGTCTAGGAGGTTTTTAGAGAGTACCTAAGCCTCTTGGTTACACGTCTCAAGAAGAATTTGCCTTTAAAGCAAATAGGACTAACAAGCGTTTGCCTGAAGTGTTACATGAAAGTGATTTGTTTTAAGATAGTGTTTAGGACATTGATAGAATGAAACCTTACGAAATCTGAGCAGTGATTAGTGACTGCTTAATGTAAATGTTCCGCAATCGCTGTCTTCGTTACCAGGTTGTTTTTTACAGGCGCAATTATGTTCTTGGACCCTTTTAGCTATGTTCCGCTCCGCTTAGTCTGGCCTATATAGGAACTACCGCATTCAAAATTCATTTATAAGATTTTGTATACATAAAAAAAACTAATTTGATGATCTAATTCAGTTGTAGTTGTCATACTATGATTTAGTACATAATGTATTACTAATATGATGTAATACAATCTAAACAATTATGTAATCAATAAACAATTTAGTTGTATCTACGTAAACATAAACATTGTATGATTGAATCATTGTATATGTATTTGTCAGGACGTTTTCTAGAAAATCTCGAATTATTTCAGATATAACCTTTATTAATTTTTCTGTCTACACTTTGATATAGGTTAGATTCAAGTCCGTTATTTAGTTTTCAAGGTTTAGGTTAGGTACATATAGACTCTCATTGCAGGTTCTTTATAGTTCTTTAATGATGTTTTACTGTGGTTATAAAACATTACTGCTCGAATTCTCTGTGTGTAGAACAATTAACGTTTGCATTGGTCTGTTTTTTTTAAATACGATTATATTATGAATTTACAAAAATAAATCAATCTAGTACCCATAGCACAAGTACTTCTTAATTCAAGACTGAAGACATAGTGCAAAAAGAAGGCTTGTGTGAATGTATAGGGATTATTATTTTATTACTGTCTTTTTTTCATAATAACTAAATAAAGGCTCCATGACATGGTAGACAAATTACTCTCTTCGGTATAGCAAATCATTCATCATAACAGCACTTTAATGTCCCACTGCAGGGACGGGCCTCCTCACGTGACGGAGGGATACTTGGCCTAATAATGCCACGCTGGCCAGACGAATTGGTATAGGGTATAATTTGTTTTTTTTTAATTCAAAAAACGAATAGCAAATATTTTGCTACAATTAGTAAGCACAGTAAGTACGTATCCTATATAGTTTTTTATCGTACAAAGTTGCTTTACTTAGCTCGTAAACTTTTGTATTCGCCATCTTAGTTAAATAGCTCTTTTTATTACTTCCATACTTCGCTAAAGTAATATTATACGTGCGCGATCATTTAAACCTGTAGTTTGCTTTTTTATTAGTAACCCAGCACAGTTTAGCTTTAGAATAGTACTTGACTCTCTTTTCTTACCTGTTAGGGTTGTAAGAGGTGACCGAGGGTTTATTGAACAATTTTCATATTGCTTGGTAGGATGTCTTACAACCCTCACGGGTATGAAAAAGGAGCCTAAGTAGTACCTATTCTAAACCAAAGCTGTGCTGACTCTACGGTCAACTAACCGTCTCTGTAGTGACAACCTGTCCCAAGCGAAGCCCAATCACCAGACGGTTTGCATTTTAAAGTCTAATGTCTATCTCTTAGATGCATGGTGGACTGATCCATCATATTATTATGGCAATGTTATAAATCAGTCGAAGAACTAAAATCCCAAGCAATGTGGAAACTTTTGGCAGAGACTTATGCCCAGTAGTGCTATGGGTTATAAGATGATGATATCGTAATACATAGTAACACATAGAATTACCACCACTCATGCCATAGTTATCGTTAAAGCTTACTGAGGAAATGTTCGCAGAAATTATGACTACAAATACAAAAGTAGTATATTAATATAACAAATGTCTCCATCTATAAGCATACTTTAAATAAATGTACCTGTAATGTTAATCCTCAATATCTGTAGTAAGTATATACCTAACCAATGTAATGTAATATTAAAAATGTTTAAATATTGTATAAAGTAATGCATGCCGTGGCAGCTTGTAAATGAAACAGCACTATTGCCAGAGCCACTAAAATCTGTTTTGATGCTTTCCTAAGTGTATGTTTTGTAAGTTGTCCTCAAAAATAAATAAATAAATAAATAAAGCACTCTATACCGATCGGTCTGGTCAACTTGGCAACCAGTAAGTTAAGTTCCTGTACGCTATTTTCGAAGTTACTACAGTAAGACATTAGTTTGTATGTCTGTGGTACCTGTTGAATATACAAGCATAGATTAAATCCTGACTCAAAGCCGTTTCTTTTATTAATGCGGCATTTATAAAAGGGCACACTCAATAAACTTAAAACGATAACGTATTCATACAGTTATATGCGCGTGCGTTTAATTTGACAGCAATTCACGCGCAAACATAATTCCGAAATCGAAATTTGCGTGTTCCTTACAAAATATATGGAAATTATTGGATTTTTTGGACTCGGAAGTGTGTATTGTCTTTCTACAATGGTGTTTAGCCTAAGGGATTCAATTTTTGATTTCATTGTTAAACAAATTACGTGGAAATACCGTTATTTTGGTGAGTTAAGCAATAAAGGCACGGTTAATGTTTGCGGAACTTTCTGGAATTGATATGTTCGCACGCGAAGGAGTTTGAGCTTCATGATGTGCTACTTGCAGTATGAAAGGACCGAGTTTTATCCCAGGAGTGCGCTTTTTTAGTTAAATAACAAACATCCTACCATAGCAACGAGCTTCCTCCTTTTGTAGCGGGAAACTAAGCCTACTTATACTACGTAGTATTAACATGACGTGCTTTGTAAACGATTCCTGGGAGTCAACAACTTGTTGGCAAACATAGTAATCACAAAAAGTACAGAGAATGTGTGGTGATGATGCCGAAACAGAGGAACGCCTTATGTGTTACTAAGCTATCACTAAACAAATAATGAGAGATCTTGGAGCAGCATACCCAGATCCTAGGGATGTTAAAACACTCCCTACGGCAGTCCTACGTTTTTAGAAAACAGTGCAATACAGAGAACATCCGTGTGGTGACGAAATAAGAATACAATATGTCACCACCTCATGGGAGTTATGGTAGTTATTATTATACCACCCCATTTCATCCCATGGGTGTCGTATAAACCGACTAAGGGACTATCCGTGAATATTACCTTTACGAAATAAAAAGAAGGAAAACTTGAAATAAAACCCTATACCAATCCGTCTGGCCAGCGCAGCGTGGTATTAGTGGGCCAGGTATCCCTCCGTCACGGGAGGAAGCCCGTCCCTGCAGTGGGACATAGATGGGCTATTATGATGAAGTCTCTCTTTAACACTCAGTTTTAAGATATCAATTTATTCAACGTCAGGACTCACAAAAGGCGGTCTTTTCATTAAAAAATCACGTTCAAAAAGTAATTACATGAAAATTGTATAAACATTACATCAAAACTCGTGTTTAAAGGAATTTAAACAGAATTGTTGAATGCATTTTTGTGAAACTACTTGATTTTTAAACTTAATTTCATTGTAAATGCTTGAAAATAATATGTACCTATTAGCATTGTTCGAATCGTGATTATATTCGACGGCATTCACTTTAAAATTGTTCAGCTATTGAAAAAGACTTTCGAAAAGCTTTTTGTGATATATACTGAGAGTTTCATATGATTTTAATTTGTTTACGTAAAACTTGGAATATATTTCGTACCAGCTGCAACCAGCGACTTCGTCACGAAAATTTTGTTTAGGTATAAAACGATGAGTTGACTCTATATCATTAAAATCTTCATTAATAAGTAGATCTTTTTATTCTACTTATTAGTACTGTTTTGTTAAAAAATAAAAAACTCAGCAAACGTAGTGTAGGACGCCGCCCCAGCTAGGTGGACCGACGACTTCAAAAAAGTCTCTGGATCGGACTGGATGCGGAAGGCGCAGGACCGTGTTTTGTGGCGCATGTTGGGAGAGGCCTCCAGCAGTGTACTGCGATGGCTAGTTGATTGATTGATTGACAAGATATTAACAGATAAACAACATTTAAAAAATTCAAAGACTTTGTTCCTTCTGCAGATTTTTAATATTGATTTATAGAAAAATAACCTTAGTTACTCTTTTAAAATATTTGCTATCTCCCATTGAATATCCCGTTAAAGACAATTTTTTTTTAATAATTGTACATTTAAATGTGGCTTTGCTACTTTTAACATTACTGCCCAAGTTTTTAATTTCATATCGCAAACTCTGTCAAGTTTAAATATTCATTTACGTATCTTTATGTGTTCATAAAGATACATAAATGAATATTTAGATAACATAGAAGATATTTTGTTTATTATAATACTAAGCATCATTCAAGTAACAGCTAGAAATGTAATGTATATTTGCATATGCAAACAAATACTAAGTAAATATGTGTATAATTGTATTTTTGTATGTATTTGTATAAATACAGATGCTAGTTTAGATAATCAAATCATATAGTATATAGTTACTAATATTCTGTTTTTGCAATTGACTTCCATTAAGATTTCTTTAAAGATAATATATTCAAGCGTATGTTTGTAATATTCACGCAACTAAATAGAAAATTATACTTATTTTTATTTCTGCGTTTCATAATCCTAGTTTTCTAAGTGTTTGGTTGTGAATTAAAACTATAAAATGACTATAAACTACTAAATGTCACTAACTCATCTCATTCTGAAAATGTAATAAAAAGATGTCGTACTATTATGGGGATATAAGTTAACCATTATAATTTTTTTCCCTCCTAGAACAGGCAACATCTCAGGGCGGGCTGGGAACTTCAATGAGTACCAGCGCAGATTAAATCTATACTGGTTATGTCAGACTATTACTAAGTAAGCCCGCATTTGGTGATGGTGTCTGTTACACAGTATCTTAACCCTAGAAAGATAACCTACGCCTCAAAGGCGCCTTCGATTTAATGAAAGCGCTGTCTCTTTCAAATGAGCGCGCATAGTTAGCCAACTTTTTTGTCAGCTCAGCTGCATGTGTGGAGCGTCGCGGGACGACTGTTGATACGCGGTAAATACCATAGTTTTCAAGTCATGCTCAAGGAAAACTAATAGGTATAGATTTCCTTCCTGGGATAGATAATAGAAAGATAGTTTGAAGTAATAAGCATCAGCTCATTAAAGCCCTTTCCGCCTAAGAGAATGATTTGATCAGTGCTTATTTCAATGAGGAAAGGGGAATCTACTTGTTGTCCAATTGGATAGAAGCGGGTTTGAAAAATGACTAACTAAGTATAAGTAGGCCTTGACAGTGGGACAAAGTAAACTGTTTTAATCTTGAATACCAAAAAAAAAAATACACATTTACTTTTATACAGCGTTCCAGGCTCTATTTGGTGGAACGACTGGTGTAAGCATATCGCTACACCAAAACTCAATTCCATAAACCAAATTTTAATGTTAATGGTTAATATGGACAGAGGTACCTTTCTCTGTTACATATTTTTTTGCATTAATATCCTTATAATGCATTCCTTTTACTAAAATGTAATCACTACAAAACACTCGCTAAAAACACGTTTCAAATAAGGGTACATACCATTAATAAAACATTTTATTTTGTTTTATTTTTAATACTTTTTCTTAATGCGCCAAGTGAAGTTATGTCACATAAGGTCCGTTATCCATTCATCTTGTCTTTTGAGTACATATTTTGGAATAATTTATTTGTTACAGATACATTAAAAGTATCTTCAATTCTTTTGTACGTAGGATCACAAATTATCGTCTTGTCTAGATGTCATTTGTGTGCGGTAAAAGTTCCCCTAGTACCTACGGAAGTTATCTTTTTTAAACAAACTAGCTGACCCGTGCCCACTGCGTTGGGCAGCAAAAAAACGGGTCTCTTTTTTAAACATATTTAATTACTGTTCCACTCCTTTTAGTCATAGCGTGATAGGTACTATAAAGCCTAGGACACTCTCCTTTAAATTGACTATTTAACACAGAAATAATTTTTAAAATCGGTTTAGTAGATCCAGAGATTACCCCCTACAACGTCACAAACACAAACTTTACCTCTTTATAATATTAGTATACTTAGATAAAAAATGTGTACTTACAGTCGGATTTTAAGATACATTTTGGGAAAGATAGTGACTTTATCACCACTTCGTAAGCGATATTCAATCCAATTTACGAATAGCAAGTAGCCAAGCAAATAAGTAGTTGCAGTGGTAATTGTTTGTCAAGAGTCCAAGCATAAGGTTTTGATCTATAGATAGGCCTCCAGGGATATGATTATCACAGTATCGGAGGCTTATTGTATGGAATTAGGCTTGAAATTACTTCGATTTGCTCTCGGCGGTACCTACTATTACTTATACTACCTATTATTTTATTTACTTTTGAAATTTAACTTTCCTTTATAAGGTGTTAAGAGAGAATGGAGAGCTATTAAGGCCATTTCACATCAAACGCGTTTACTTAGCTTATGTATAACATATAAAGTTTTACTAAGTTTGTAAGAATATTTCGAGCTCATCATAACAGCCCATTAATGTCCCACTGACGACTGACGGAGGGATACTTGGCCTATTAGGTAATACTACGTTGGCCAGACGGATTGGTATAGGGTTTAATTTCAAGTTTTCTTTCGTTTTATTTCGTAAAGATAATTTTAACGTATAGTCTCTTAGGCGGATTTTACGACACCCATGGGATGAGATGGGGTAGTGACATTGTATTCTTACTCCGTCACCACACGGAGACTATCAACTATTTTGATTTAATTATTTGTTGATTTAATTATTAACTAATTACATCACAATATTATCCATGTCCTTTGGGATAACACAAGCAATCCGTTAAATAAATATATCCATCCACAAAACGTCATACAAACGCAATACAGACAATTTGAAAAGGCCTTTAACTGTGTAAAACAAGTACATTTGTATTTGGGCACGTATTTAAAGTGTTGTTTAAATAATTAATTATTATTTCTCTTATAATTGAACATGCACATTGCTTTGACACATGCGTATTTACATGCTAACCGATGTGTGAAACTGTTTATGCATGTAGCGATGTTAAAGCGAATTCACTTAGGATGTGGTAACTATAACTGTGGATCAACTGGGACCAAGTTAATATTTTCGTCATTTTAATAGTTTTTGGCATATCTCCGTACTGAAGGATAAGGTAATTGACACTCTTTAGCAGAAATTCGGATGCTTGAACCTTCTTTGATAAGCCGAAGTGCTCTTTGCATATTATCTTTGGTATGCCCGCCAATTTTTCTTTTTATCACCTTGTTTCTGCCCACTCTAAAGCGAAATAATTATTTTACTGTAATTACTAAATATATTCTCCGCATATTTATCATAACATAAAGGGGCAATGTCTATCTATCTGTTAAAACTATTATAATTCGAAAATTATAATAGTTTTTAACACATATTATGTTTTAAATTTTCAATAGACATGTTTATCTAGTCTAAGAAATAATCAAACCCTTTTATTCTAAGAACTAATTCCTTCTTAATTATGTATTTTTGATGTGGTTCATTGTTAGGTATTTATTTAAAGAAAATATTCTTCTTAGAAAACTTCTCTCACGGTTTTAATAAAAAGAGTAATATAATGTCTGACTTTAGATCATGTGTGATGAGATCCTCGTATTTTACACTCGCGTACGTTTGTTAATAGCAAGTAGGAACCAGGAATGATGACAACGGTAGTCAAATTTTACCGATCGGGCCATTTGGCCAAACCGTAAAAGATTTTTCTCCGTGTGGTGACGGAGTAAGAATACAAAATATCACCACCCCATGTCATCCCATGGGTGTCGTAAAAACCGACTAAGGGACTATCCGTGAATATTATCTTTACGAAATAAAAAGAAGGAAAACTTGAAATTAAACCCTATACCAATCTGTCTGGCCAGCGTAGTATTAGAAGGCCAAGTATCCCCCCGTCACTGTAGAAGTCCCGTCCCTGCAGTGGGACATTAAAAGGGCTGCCATGATGTAAAAGATTTTAAAAGTAGCATTTGCTTCTTTACACTACCTTTCGCTCTTAATAGACCCGAAACCAATATCGTGTAACTTAATAAATCTCAGAATCAAACCGCCTTACAGTACCATTTAAGGCATGCTTCATAATGGCATACATTGGTGACATAAGCATTAGTCTTTAAGAACAAAGTGACTTATTATAAAAAATAAAATCTTTATCTTTTCACACAATGCCCTTGGAAAGATCACTAACCGGTCCCGTTCGTGACCAAAGTATAGTATTCGTGCCACCTTGCACAACTCAAAATGTAATTTTAGGAATTATAATACTTTACTACATGTTGCATGTATTCAGAGTTCCCGAGGTAATTGTCTTATGTATTTATTTTCATTGGAATATCTTTACTACTGTGTATGTTAAACATTTTGTTGCTCAATGATCGGTTGTGTGAATAAACCGACTGCAAGGCAGATGCGATTATAAAACGCAATATTATTTCCTTGTAATTTTGTAGATATTTATTAGGTAATGAAATTAAAGAAATTTGATAGTATTTTTATAGCAGTAACTTTAATTAAGAACCCTGTCCAATTAAACCATTTTATCAAATTGCGTGTGACGGACCGTGCGGTAACGGAGTAAGAATACAATATGTCACCACTCCATCTCATCCCATGGGTGTCGTAGAAGCCGACTAAGGGTCTTTCTGTAAACACATATTACCTTTACATAGAAAGAAGGAAAACTTGAAATTAAATCCTATACTAATTCAGCGTGGTATTAGCAGGCCAAGTATCCCTCCGTCACGGGAGGACGCCCGTCCCTGCAGTGGGCCATTAATGGGCTGTTATGATGATATCTGTCTGCTTTAATTAAAATATTTTTAAAAGTTATTACTTACGACAGCTAGATCAATACTTTCACAGTTAATTAAAATCATACGACTTGTTAAAACTTAATACTCCTCATTTCAGTTAAAATGTTCAAAGTTTCTTATCAACATATAAATGTTTCTTGCCTTCCTGGGAAAATGGGAAATAATCCTTTCTTAGCCATGATATTGTTTATGTTATATATTCTTCAACTGACCTAATAATACTTACTGAATGAAAGAATGATGACACCTAAATGTCAATTCTCGTAACTTAAAATCGTTAAAAATTCGGTTAAGTTAACTTTAGTTGTCAAATTGTCACACAATAGTTAAGACAATTTGACAACTAAGGTTAACTTACCCGAATTTTTAACGATTTTATGGTACGAGAATTGGAATATGGTATGGGAATTATTTTGAAAACGGTTACATAATTTCTAAAAGCCATATTTTAACAGTTTCGGACCCTTAAGACTCGGCCTTAGAAACCCATCAAATCAGCTAATGCTTGCATGGAAGTGATGTTTTCTAAGTATGTCTATAACTGTTGTCTAGTACCTATAGTACAATTCTCCTTAGCTTGGGCGTTATGTTGCAAATGTTTGCGGAATACTTATTATACTGACGCGGTAAAAAAACACAAACAAATAAACACATAAAATAAAAAGTATCATACCTATAAAAGAAAGAAACATTTTTATGAATCAGGTAACCGCTTGTAACAAACAAGCATAATTAAACTAGAGAGGCATATATGCGTATACAGCATATCAACAAGAATATTGCCATATTTAAATAATATCTACCATAAAATAAGCTCCTTGCAACATATGGCAACAAAGTAACTGATATAAATATAATTATATGAGTTTTTTAAACCTAGGTCATTCACTATTTTACGACTTATCGCGAAGAAACTTTAAAATCAGACTTATCATATTTGACCGTAGTGTTGCCGTTGTTTTGTTTTTTTTAAACGTTTTATTTTAGTCTTGCAACATTCCGTTTTTTATGGTTCGAGTCGATTTTAATTATTATTAAGTGTATATTTCCTTTGCCTTGTTGTGACAGACATTTATGTATTTAAGATCAGGTGTCCCAATGCAACGCAGTAGGTATTCTTTATCTAAGTTAGTCATATGAAAAAAAGTGTAAGTAATTTTTTTAAATATATTTTATTTTTAAAGTTACGTTTAACCAAAAATAAATAATTTTTAAAAAACGTTAAAGCTGAAGTTATATTTGAAATTAGAAATTGAAATTAGTTTATTATTATCAAAACACATGTACAATTTTTACACACTTTAAGAACAACCTCATAGAATTATTATAACATAAAATAAAAAAAGTAAACAAATTGCATTTATTTTATTATTTTATAGCTTTGGGGTTGTTATTCCCTAACGAAAATCTAGTTTTCTATAAAGAAATGAAAAATTGTTAAAAACAAGAACTACCAAATAAAAAAACACATCATAAATGTTTTTTTTTCATTAATTGAAAAGCTACCAGCTAGCTGTACAAGACATACGTAATACATGCAGATACTTAGCTACAAATTCTCTAGATCCTTGCAGCATACAAACAAAAAATAATGCTTTGTATGACGTCAAAAACTTGTATTTAGTAACCTATTTAAAATTTCTGTGACGCATCATTATCTTTTTACTTACATTCCCTTGCTATCTTTTTATGTTAATAAATGTAAATAGAACAACATTATTAACAATTTTCTATTATTAGAATGAGTTAATTAAATAATTTATGTATTACATTTGAAGTTTTTTAAATGACCTTTATCGTATTTGGGCGACAGCAAGGTCAAATTGCGGACTCATATTTGAACTACGCTTCGATCCTCATCGACAAAGCTACCTGACTCCTAAAGTAAACAAAAAACACATTCTTCTTAGTTCGTTACCACATAATTATATAGAAAAAAATATTAATTTAAAATAAAAAGGAAATTATAATGGCTTAAGAGTTAAAGTCAGCGATGTTTTTGAGAACTGTTTGACAAATGTTCAGGCTTCCTCTCGTAAAACAAAGAAATAAACATTATATGACAACTGTGGCATAGAGGTTATAATCCTAAACTGCTGCAATTCCTATCAAAACTCACATAATGTTATTTTTTAAATGCATTAACCTTGCATGAATTGGATATATTTTCTATGTATATTTATTAATTAATAGCGTTGCGTTCGCAAATAATTATTTTTAACATAGCTACCTAGTTTTAGAATTTTATCCTTATATCAGCCTATAAAAGTCTAACCACAGGAACGGTAGATAAAGTTATTTTTGTCTCATTACGTATGAATTACTCTATGAATGACGTAGGAACTCTTTCTAGTCAATAGGCACTTTTTTTTTAATGTTCAAAGGCTTTGGAAGGTTTCTACCTCCCGCCACATTCCTCACTTTCTTCTGGATGAGGTAGAAGATCGTGACTTAAACATTTGGTGGAATGAAATGATCCTTATAACAAAGACAGTCTTGAACGAGAATACTCCAAATACTTGATATAGCCTTTGGAGAAGAAGCTCTAAATCGGAGGACAATTTCTCCGGTTGGTCCACAACCACACAACGTGGTCTATGCAGAAGACGTTAGAAGTAGTTTTTATTGCCTTGATGTGGCAGACAAGCTAGCGAGGTGGTACCACCATTAAGTGAGTGATGACTCCCGCTCATAGCAATGGCAAAGCATTCAAGCTGCAGCCTACCTTAATGAGTGGTATAGAAAATGGGACTTTGGGACTGCTTCCCTTACTAAAGGATTAGATATATACAGATTTGAAGAGCCTATCACAGACCTATTTACAGAAGTAGTATTTATATAATACAGTTTACTCAACGTAACGTAATTATGCGTGATCTTTGCCTTAACCTTGACAAACGGTATGCGTTTATTATAATGTGTGATCTATGATAAATATAGTGTTAGGAAGAGCCTTGCCTATGTTTGAACTGTGATATTGTTAGGAAATGTCATGCTGTCACTATTTAATTTATTTTCATCAAGAAATGTATTCGTTATTCCTGTGTTGAATACATAAAAGTAATATATTCACCATTTCCCTTTGTTAAATTACCTAGGCCTATAAGGCTTAACTCCGTGTGGTGAAGGAGTAATAATACAATATGTCACCACCCCGTCTCATCCCATGGGTGTCGTAAAAACCGACTAAGGGACTATCCGTGAATATTATCTTTACGAAATAAAAAGAAGGAAAACTTTAAATTAAACACTATACCAATCCGTCTGGTCAGCGTGGTATTAGTAGGCCAAGTATCCCTCCGTCACGGGACTGCTCCCGTCCCTGCAGTGGGACATTAATGGACTGTTCTGATGATAAGGCTTAAGAGCTTCCATGAATGGTGGTTACCACTAACTGTCATAAGCGGCACTTGCTCGTCTAACCCTTAAAGCAATTGGGTTTTTTGTCCGTCTGTTATATTGTCCATAGACAAAATAATATCTGCAAAGTTTCAGTCAGTTTAACGAAACCTATGGGTACTATGACGTTCTCTTTTATCGATACCAATACGTTAACATGGGGATCACACCCCTACATTTATGTCACCACACTGACAGCTCTAATCTAATATTTATTATTATTTATATCATTTCCTTAACAACTTAAACACGTGTTAAAATGATAGCAAATCGCGAATACAATGATATCGAAATGTATCCTTTTATAAGCGGAGAATGACTATCGATAGTAACTACAACTATAGACCGACCGCTTATCTCAGTCCCCGCCTGCGGTATGAAAGGGACGAGGGAGCGGGGTAGCGGTGTCCGTTATGGTAGCGTACACAAGAGCTATATCGAGTTGTTTACTATGCCAAATAAAATAAGTTTTTACAATAAAAAAAAACCGATTTCAAAGACAAAAATTGCACTAAAAAGTAAGAAATAATTAGTTGTATTTTGGTTTTACAACATTAAATCAGACATTCTTTTTACTTAATTATAATCTAAAGAATAGGTTCTTTTAATTATTGTAAAAAGTATTGTTAAGGATATTTCTTGAAGAGTCTACAAATATATTTATTTGAAGATTCTTTAAAATATAATCAAATAATGTAATATTATTGTTATTTTTGGAGTAATGTGACAGCCACGATAGTTATATTCTATATTTTATTCCTGACTATAAATTTAAAGAAATATGATGTCGTGTTATACACTGACTAAAGACTAAGATGAGAAATAAGTACTACGAATCAAAGACAATTACTTAAAATTCTCATGCGAAAATGAAACGGCCATGTTTGTTTTAAATAAAATATTTATCAAATTAAAAACTATTTAAAGTGATCAGAATGTGTTAGACAAAACTCTATTGCCTTTTCTAACGACTTTGTAGACAACATTTTGCATTATTGATCCTATTCACGAATTACGATTTTTTTCAATTGACGGTGCTGGTTAGCCCCATAAACGCCCATAAGTTATGGAAAGCTTTAATCAGTTACTAAATAGGTATATTAACACGTTTGAACGTGACACAGGTATTTTAAAATATATTTATTTAAATATGATAAAAATAGTTATTTAATATTTGTTTAATTTTTAAACCAATCCATAAACAATCAACAACTTTATGTCAAACCCCGGACTCATAAACGCAACTTAAATTTTAGTCAATTGATAAGCTTAAATTTTTACGGTTTTGTTTGGCTTAAGGTTGGTTTTGCTAACAAAAAACTCGCTAAACAGTGATTAAATTTTAGAGATTTTTATAAGTAAGGGGGTTAATGTCGAAGTCATATAATAATATAATCTGTAATTCATGGCCGCCATTCCATTAGCTTATGTATTATCGTATTTCGTTGGCTGACACCGACTCCAAAAATAACAATAATATTACATAATTTGTAATAATTTGATTATTTTTTAAAGAATCTACAAATATTTTGAATAAGAATGTTTTGAAAAAAATAACATTTCATTTAGTTACTTAAATAAGTTTTTGTTTAATTTGTGTAGTTTTAAGATATTATATTGCATTATATTGCTATAATTTGCATATCCGATGTGGATAGACTGTTGAGAATAATGTATTCATACACTAACACCTGATATACACAGTTTTGCAATACATCTTTGTCTTTAATAAATATATTTGTTATTATACGAATGGCTGATTTAAACTATAAATATAATTATAACTAAAGTCTTAGAAAATATTTACAAATAATAACAATTGTACAATCATTAATTATATATATTAAATCACAGTATAATCACATTACAATAATCACAGTTTACATTAAAACAGGTATGATTTAAACATATTAATTTGTAAGAATCAATCTTAGAAAATATTTACAGATAATAAGAACAATAATAAGAGCTTTTTTTATTTTTACACGCTACCATAACGGACACTTAGTCAGTATGTCAGTATGACACTAGTGCAGTATGCTAGTCCGTCTTCTATACAATTTACAAATGTCAAAGATGGTGGCGTCATCTTGGCTCTAAAACTAGTACTTTCTTAGAAAAAATTATGCAATCTAAATTATTACACAATTTAAAGCCTGACCAGAAAAATAAAACAACCTCTTCAGGTATTTCGATTGCTTTAGGGTATAATTTTAATTTTTCCTTCTTTTTATTTCATAAAAATAAGCTAGCTAAAAATTAGAGGTGTGTTGTGATGTAATGTAGTTCGGGTCACAGTATCTGAGATGGCGCCGTTTTGGCAAAAAATCAAGAGATAGCTCTCTCCTTTGTCCTCGCCCCCCGCGCACCTCTATTACCGCAGGCGGGGTCTGAGTTAAACGGTCGGCCTATAAATTATATCTTTTTTTAATCAATATTTAACTAAAATAATGTATTTAAGATATAAAATAAACAGTTTAATTACAATATCAATAGTTACAAACGTTTAAGATAAGATATTATATTGTACAAGTAAGAGTATTACATTTGTCGCGTATAGTTTGTATGGTAAAAAGTGCAAGCTTCAAGTTTAGTATCCGTTTCAAGGTGTAGCAACAAAGTTGCAGCACAACGACCTTACCAGATCAACGATTCTCGGACTTTTACACAACACGATCGCTACTAAACTATCCTTTACATATCTACATCTCTTTCTCACTTTTATAATTAGATAGGGACAGGATTATTTTGAACTTTCATAATTACTGATGTAGTTTTTTTTTAATGGTTGCCGAGGGTTTTTTTTGTTTTTTGTTCTTTGCAATTTTGTGACGGATACCGTTTTACCAATTATGGAAGTTATAAATATACATTATTATATTATGAGGGTTCTAGGACCTTTGCTGTATGTGTAGGAATGTATCTCAATCATTCTAGGCTTTATTAACGGTAGTGATTGTAACATGATACGTAAGTTTGTTGACCGAACCCTTAGAAGATGTAAATTGATTAATCTGTGTTATTATTTATTATTAAATTCGTATTATTATTAAAGTTTACCTTGATAATAAATATTGCACAAATTTTAGTGATATATTTTTTCTTTTTTTTTTTATTTATTTATTAAACAAAAATACAACTAACTTTACAGGATTACCCTAATGCGATAGTGTATATCTAGGTGCTAACTTACAAAATATCTATCATAAATCTATACTCATATAAATATGTACATTATCCTTAATTAATATTCATAGATACTACACAATAAGTTACTCTTGTGAATTCGTTCAATGAACACGAAAACAAGTCAATTCTGTTCGCAACAGTGTTGAGCGTACGCAATGCCCGCGACAAGGGTGCTCGCTGCAGCAAGTTAGTGCGCGCCCGCGGCACGTCCAACAACGGAGGCAGACGCCGCCTCGTACGTCGTACCCCGTACTCGTCCGGGACACATAGTCCCTAGCCTCCGTGACACGCTTTAATGAAATTTAGATTATACATAATACACTTATACTACAATAATACAACACATAGATTCTACTATGTAGCAAAATGATGTCGATGCACTGTCTGAGGTCTGACAGTTCGCTATCATCACCCCTGCACTGTATCCATGCCAGTAGTCTTTATTCACTCGTAATACTTTGTCATAGTATAAAAAACAGTATCTTTATATATGTATGATTATAATTTATGTGTAACATTACAATAATCTTGTTCGTATATAATAAAACTCATAATTGTTTACGCTTCAACGCACTAAATGATTCCTTCACGCGTTGTCTAGGCGGAGAATAATTTACTTAGTTAACAGTTCTAGTACCTTGTATCTACAGAAATACTTTTCATTATGCCTAGAACTTAAAATTATTAATCTTTTGTTCGAACTTTATGTAAATAAATATACGTTCAAGATAGCGTAAACATAAATAAAATTAATGCTAATATTTTAGTTACTCAAAAAGGTAAAATTTGAACTATGGTTGATTGAAGCCTCTTTTTAAATTAATAAAACCTGTGTTAGGAGCCTCCCCTCTCTCATAACTTAAATATCTTATGCATATATATATGCATATAAATATATTTGTTTCGGTGGCAATGCGTGTATCCGCTCCGGCCTCCTTCAATGATGGAACGAATATCGGCCTACTAATACCGCAAAGCAGCAATGATCTTAAACTTGTCAAAGTGAGTTCAATATACTCGATTTGACGGTATTTGTAATAACACCCGTGACAAATGGTGTGGGTGACATAATGTAATTCTTAATATGTTCTTATAAGGACATTATTAATATGAACATTTAAACAGGTTACTGCTCGGTAGGGTCGTAGAACGCGGCGTCACAAGCTCAAATGTCACGAAGTGCACGAACCTGTCTTATGTGATAACATTTTTTTAATATTCGTCAAAAAAAATTCTAAAGTCTTCACGAAATAGAGAACTGCTTTTATAGCAGAAGTTTTTAGTCTTAAAAAAATATTTAGTATCCACATAAAATCGTATCGTAATCGTGTCGTATACTATAAATAAGTGTCCGAACCTGTTTGTTTTCATTACAACGGAATTGTTCGAAATTAAGTCGCATGGTTACAACGCATCTACAATGTATGCAGTGAATCAATGTAGTTCAATGTCAAGGTCACTACTACCTAACGACAATGTAACGTTACGTAACACTGACTGATGTTACAAATGATGTGTCAGTTTGTACACGCGGACGTCGCGGCGTTAGGGCTGTCAGCAAATCATTTAAAAAGATATAAAGAAAATAGGAAAAAAAAAAGTTATCATCATCATCATCTCAGCCAATTGACTTCCACTGCTGGACTTAGGCCTCCTCCAAATATTGCCACCGTGTGCGCTCCTGTGCGTCCCTCATCCATCGGCTTCCCGCCGTCCTATCTAGGTCGTCGGTCCATCGTGTGAGGAAAGATTGACATACTCGTATTTAACCAGAATTGTCAACTTTATAATATCAGTATCGTTTAGTACCTACATTAATTTAAAAATAAGCGACAGCGAGTCGCGAAGCGTTACTCGAGCCGTGCCGGTCCGCTTAGAAGGCCCATGATACCGTTAGGGCATGGCCATGGTCTTAGAGAGACTGCGGGTCCCATAACACGTTCGTCTTCTTGTTTGTTATCTATACTAATATTATACAGAGGTAAAGTTTGTGTGTTTGTATGTTTGTTTGTTTGTGACGTTGTAGGCGGTAATCTCTGGATCTAATGAACCGATTTTAAAAAATCTTTCTGTGTTGAATAGTCCATTTATCGGGGAGTGTCATAGGCTATATACTTATAGTATCACGCTGTGACTTCATAAACACGAAAACATATTTCGAAAACATATTTCATTACTGCTCCACTCCTATTGGAGTGGAGCAGTAATGAAATATGTTTTAAAAACGGTCGCGTTTTTTTCGCCGTCCAACGAAGTGGGCACGGGTCAGCTAGTGCATAAATTCATGTGCAGTTAATAAAAGCCTATATGCTTGACGATACAGACACTAAAATTTCATGTATACGTAAAGAAATTTAGTATTGACAACCCTATAAATGTGCTAATGATATTATCCAGTCACGATTTCAAAGGTTTTTTGCGATAGATTCAAATTTATGTGCGATATGATAATGATTATGGTATTAAATGATTCTAGTTTATTATGCGCTTGTTAAAGCGAAATACGATAACGATTTCTTTGACATAGTGGTTGTAGTACATGACTGTAGTTCTAGGGTTCGGTTTCTGCTCAATGCGTTGTGTGGATGTTAAAGGAATATTGTAAACATAAACCTCCTTACTCAAAAACGCTTCGAAAATTTTAGTCAATTGATTAGCTTAAATTCATACGATTTTACTTAAAAAAATCTCGCTAAACAGTGATTAAATTTAAGAGGCGTTTATGAGTAAGGGGGTAAGTCTTTTGAAAGAAGTCTTTTAGAAATTTTAGACGAGACAAAATTTAAAATTTGAGATGAAGTTTTTGCTCGATTAAACAGTGGCAATGAGCATAATTATATCATTATCTGCTCATTGCCACTGTTTAATTGAGCAAAAATTCCGTTTCAAATTTTGTCTTTCTCTCTTAATCTTTTATGCAAATTCATTAACATTAAAGATTCACAGAAATTCCATATGATTAGAGATAAAAAACAAATTAATTAAGTAATTTTAAGCAAATTGTAGGGAGCGACTTAATCACATGCCATCAGTTGGGTCTTTTACTCCTCAACTAGGTACCAAGCAACAAGAAAACTATTTTAACCAATGCATACCTTCGATTTCCGAATGACTGATCAAGTAAAAATCAACTAATCAAGTGTCAAAACTGACATTTTAGTTCCTTAGAATAATAGTTTTGACACTTGATTAGTTGATTTTTACTTAATCAGTCATTCGGAAACCGGGGGTTAGACTCTCAAAATAGCTAAAACTATTATACAAAGACACGATAAGAAGACAACAATTCCTCATATTGTCTGTCGGTGAATACAAACGTTTCACGATAACAACTAAGTAATTGTAACTTTCATTCATTCATACATTGTATGATAAATGAATGCTTTTTTGTAAGATAATGATAAGCATACATGACCTATGATAAGGACAACAGCGTCTACTGTTTGTGGGGTATCACCGTATGACTTTGTTGAAGTCACGCCAGACGACTAATGGTGAGATGAATGACTTATGATGACTCAATGGTTCCCTAACTATTGAGTTTTTAATGAATTATTTCATATAATTTTTTCATTAAAAAAAAACCGACTTGAACTAGCAACTTCATTTTAATAGTTACGTAATTTCTTTTACGTTGACTTTCTACAGAAATTTTATACTTTGTTAGATAAAAACTAAACCTATTTTGATAAAATTTCTATGTTGTTGAAATTTCTATACGACCATGTACACTCATTAAAAATCGATACATAAATACTTTTTATCAGGTGACGTGCTGGCTCGTTTGCCTCCCATTAAATAATAAAAAAATAATGAAATAATCGGCGAACATACAAAATAAAAAAAAGGTCGAATTTAGAAAAGAAGGAGGTTTCTCAAGTCGGTAAAAACCAAACAAGATTTCTTTTTTTTTATCTCCTTTATTTAAAATAGCCATACACAAGATTTCTTTTTTAAAGTTATTTTGTTACATGGTCAATATGTCTGTAATAATAAGTTATTAAAATTTTTTTTTTATTACCAAATTAGTAAAATTACAATAAACGTAAAAACGCACTGTAAAACCTTAATTATTTTTTATATATTTGTTTTTGACATTATCTTTTAGTATTTTTCGAAATTAATATTGACTGGTAATTAATACTTTTAAGTTTTAAATTCGCAATATATATATGTTGTTATTTACAAGGTAAAAAAAAGTAAAAAAAAATTGTAAAAATTTTAATACTCGCGTTACAACTACCGGCTCTTTAACGCAAATTTTATTAAAATAAATAGTATACAGTAGGTGTTTAACCAACACAAAAAATAAAGTACATACTTACCTATAATTAAACGCTTATGTTTTTAAAACGATATGGCAGGTGTATTAACTTAATATTGTAATATTGTCAATAACATAATCAAGATAACCACTAATATTATCATCAAGTTTTTACGATTGATTTAAACCGGTATATGTTCATCTGCCCCCCAATATCTTCTAAACTACCATTCTTTTCGTATTAACGTTAATTAGCTGCAGTTAGATATGGTTTAGCTCATTATAAGGGTTCAAATGAGTCGAGTGTGTCGATCGATATAAGAATATCGATTTTATAACGATGTTTTTGTTACGATCGAGAACGTTAAACATTATAATAATATTATTTATAATTATTTTATTAATATTATCATAAAATTATAATTAATATATAATAATCTAATCATACAAACATAAACTGACGCCTTTTCCCGTAGACTACTGGGTATAGACCCAGAGTCATTGCCTTTACTCGTAGTAATAGTACTACGAGTAAAGGCAATGACTTTTATACCCCATTTATCTACGATCCTTCCAAGGTGCTTTGCCTCGTCATAATGTTTATGCATTTCGATATGACCTTCCTATGCCGTAGTATTTATATAACACGACTGCTACGCAGAGGTCTCTTGTTAGATTCCCGCTCAATGCAAATTTTTGTGTGCATGAAAGTGATTGTTTGCATTGGTCTGGGTGTTTTCAATGTATAATATGTATGTATGTACAAAATGTTTTTAAGTATGGTTATCCGTTGTCTAGTACCCTTAGTACAAGCTTTGCTTAGTTTGGGACTAGATGACGTTATGTGAATGTGAGAGGATTATTTATTTATTTCTGTCGATTCAGAATACCATGCACTTGTCCTTTTGGAAGTATGTCCCTGTAAGAATTTCTAGACGACACGTTACCTTTTACATTCGCGCTATAATTTCCTTTGTTATCCATTCTCTCAACAGATGTCGACCTCGAGAGATGTCGAAATAGTTCGTGTAATAAACCCATTTATCCTGACCTTATAGAACCATCAAAGTCATTTCAGAGCCCGTGACAGCGGGAGTCTTCAACGTACCTTTAACGAAAGCGTAATTTTAATGTTCTACTTAATATTAATTAATAAAAGAATAAACATCCATGAGATTAGATGTTTTTTGCAACACCATACCTTAATATCACTACAATATAATTTAAATTTAAAGCAAATTCAATAATATTATTTACCGTAATAAAATTATTGATGTTGTAGATGTCTTAATTTTCAACATGTCGGCAAATAGCCTGGACATAAAAGAACTTGTTACATTAACATTAAAACTACATTTTACGAAAGATCGATAAAAATATTATGTTTGACAGATCATTGATTTTATCAGAGATATGTTATAGATATGATAATGATTACAAGAAAACTATTGGGAATGAACGAGGACTTTAAGTTTATAATGGCAACGTGAACTGTTTTGAACCTGTTCGAAAGCGTGAATGCAGTCCACTGCCCTTAGTACAACATACTCTAATTAAATAATATTATCTTGAACTTGTCAAAAAGAATTTAAAAAAGCAATATTTTTTACATAAGCAGTAATGAAAAAAAACTAGAAGTAGAATACAATTAGCTGCTACTAAAAAAACAAATCAATTTAAATTTTATTTTGTAGTTAATTAGTTTTTTTTTAAATTTATAAACTCGAACTAGAGCTACTTCTAGATGCTTTAGATTTGCTCCCAGTTTAATTTCAAACAACCTAATACTATCTCACTTATGTACTGATCATGATTTAATAATCGCATCTAATACAAGACAATTATTTATGATCATCCCCAAATTAAAAAATATTATGTTTACGTAATGAAAAGAAGGAAAACACCCTATACCAATCCGTTTGGCCAGCTTGGTATTAGTAGGCCAAGTATCCCTCCGTCACTAGAGGAGGCCCGTCCCTGCAGTGGGTCATTAATGGGCTGTTATGATGATCAACAAATTAAATCATTGAGTCTCGATGTTTCTTCTGTCTGATTATATCATGTTTGTCATTTCGTATTTATAATATTTATTAAAAAATCACAAATTTTCTTTAATAAACCCTTATCTACACTTTTTAAAAAGAGATTGGGCATAATTAACCCAGAACCAACAGGAACAAAATATATGCCGGTTTATTAGTCTTGCTAAGAGAAACATTTTAATAAAAAAAATTCTCCCCTAGGTGCTGTCCAACTATAATTACACACAATTAAAAAACAGTTTTTTTCTATTTCGTAACGCTAATAAAAACAAAGCAATACATGTAACGTTATCTAATTGATATTAAAATCTTTACTCGCTACAAAAAATACCATAAGCGACCCGCGTCATGCGCATATTCAGGTATTATTTTACTTTTTCAGTCTCACACCACACGAATTACGCGGTGTCCTACGTAGGCGACGAAAGCGACACGACGCGATGCTACACACGACAAGGGTTCTATATGATTACACCAGGTCTCGTCGCAGACCGTCACATAAGACACAAGTAGGGTACGCCGTTGATTTGATGGCGTATGTCGCGTTCGTCGCTTCGCGGTGCGTCGTTTTCGTCACTCACGTAGGACATCGCGTTAGACAGAGTTTGTTAAATTAAACATTTAGGAGAATATGTCGTACAGAATCCTGTATCCACGGTATGCGTACGTTAGGGAGCTGTTCTCATATGATAAGTGTAATATATTACTTAGGTCACGCTAGACATGTACGCATAGAACATCCTGCAGGTCCAATGAATTTCTTTTTTTTTTATTAAAAAAGACTACTTCCGCTCCAGAATGTCATGCCCTGTGTCGCGGGAACTTTTCACAAACATCAATTAACGGACACAGAAAACACCCAGACTCAGGACAATAATTTGTGGACCTCACAAATAATTGTCCTGCGTGGGGATCGAACTCACAACCTCGTGCACGGCAGCCGCTTGCGCTACCGTCGCGCCACCGAGGTCGTCGGTCGATACCGTGATTGTTGACTTATATATGGTTATCCGCGTGGTGAAGGAGTAAGAATATAATATGTCACCACCCCATCTCATCCCATGGGTGTCGTAAAAACAGACAAAGGGACTGTCCGTGAATATTATCTTTACGAAATAAAAAGAAGGAAAACTTGAAATTACACACTTTACCACTCCGTCACGCCAGCGTGGAATTAGTAGGCCAAATATGCCTCCGTCACGGGAGGCGGTCCGTCCCTGCAGTGTGACATTAATAGGCTGTTATGCTAGATGGTTATGTATTATTAAACATTAAAACACGTAACGTAGTTTTCATTCATAGCTAACTGTTATGAGCCTTATATCTCTCATACCCCATACATATACAATAAACAAATAGTGAAAATTACATAAGTTTAACATGTGTAATAATGAGGGATATATTAGTTCTGTTGATCCTGGGTTTTTTTTGTATGAAATTTGCCCATTGTCCTTTGGATTCAACAGCAATATTTTAAAAGGTCCTATGGTGTCGAAGGTAGAATTAGCATACTAATACCATACCGATTGTTATAGACTTGGTTTCGGGCACAGACTTGTTTCGAGTTTTCCATTTGTGTGACATTGCCTGACAACATCTCATTTGTGGCAACTTTTACGATAACCAAACTTTCAATCTCCGTGTGGTGACAGAGTAAGAATATAATATGACACCACCCCATCTCATCTCATGGGTGTCGTAGGAACCGACTAATGGACTATTCCTGTACTAATATTATCTTTACGAAATAAAAAGAAGGAAAACTTGAAAGTAAACCCTACACCAATCCGTCTGGCCAGCGTGGTATTAGTAGGCCAAGTATCCCTCCATTACGGGAGGGGGTCCGTCCCTGCAGTGGGACATTAATGGGCTGCTATGATGAAACTTTCAAAAAGAAGTGGTGATTTTTTGTATTCCAGAACCCATGACAAAAAACCAATAAATAAATACAATTACAATGAGGAATGTACTAGAAACCTTCTTCACGTACCAACGTTCATGACCCTAGATGTAAATGTTAATATACAAATTTAAATACAATTGAACTGAGTAAACACTGTTTAGTAATACTAGGATTACTAGTAGTAGTTGTAGTCTAGGCGACAGAACGCAGCTGCGTAGGAAGCCCTTTATAACGGAGACCTGTCAACTAAAAGGTCATTGATTGCATGTATTTATCTTTGTAATGACAGATTACGTTGTTCTTGGTTAGGTTTTTCTAAAAAATGTAGCAATGCTTATAGGCGATGCTGGTCCGTAAAGAAAGTAGTATTTATTAACAGCAAAAAAACTTTGTTTAAATTATAAATATTAAAAAAAACATAAACTTAAACTTGACAAAAGGATTCACAGTCACACTCAGCTCTATCAATCAAACAGCCCACTTATGTCCCACGGCAGGGACGGGCCTCCTCCCGTGACGTCGAGATACTTGGCCTACTAATACCACGCTGGCCAGACGGATTGGGGACAAAGGGTTTAATTTTAAGTTTTCCTTCTTTTTATTACGTAAAGATAATATTTACGGTTAGTCCCTTAGTCGGTTTTTACGACTCCCATGGGATGAGATAAGGTGGTGACAGAATGTATTCTTATTCCGTCACCACATGGAGAACCACGTTCAGCTCTATACTACCTCTCTAAAGGGCTAATTTTCAATATCACACTGAAAATCAGCCATCATATATGGCTAAGGCATTACTTTTTTTATGTTTTTTTCGGGTTTAATATTTAAATACGTTTTTCCCATAATCCCACTGCAGAGATATTTTTTTAATAATGTAGACCCACGCTTGTCTGGCTCATATAGAGCGTTAAGATATAGTAGTATGGTTCAAGCGAAGCGTTCGTGAATAAGTATTATCGTTACGAAATAAAAAGATGGAAAACTTGAAATTGAACCCTATACCAATCCGTCTGGCCAGCGTGGTATTAGTAGGCTAAATATCCCTCCATCACGAGAGGAGGCTCGTCCCTGCAGTGGGACATTAAGGCTTGTCTCTCGAAAAATCAACATTTCTGCAATCTTTGGGCTCGTACTGCTGTTCAAATCAGAAAGATATGATTCTCATACTCATACACTTTATTTTTCATTTCATTGTGAATAAAAGCGCCAAAACGCTTTTTTGATTATTTACATTATGTTCGATGAAAAAAATATTTCAAATAGCTTAATTTTAACATCTAATTGCCTTCTTCTCTTTACCAACATAACATATAGACTTGAAACCTTGACTAAAAAATATAAATAAGGCCGGGCAACAGTTTGGCCAAAACGAAATTTGGATTACATGAACAGTACTCTAAAAATCAGAAGAAATCATTTTGGCGCTTACGACTTTTACATCCAAGCAACTGCGGGGCTCTTGCGCGGTGAGAGGGACGAGCCGCCAGTACCGCACATGCTTTCTTAGACGACGGACCTACGCTGCTTTCTACAAAACTCATTATCCGAAACAAAGTATACTTTCCTAATATTATCGCGCAAAATGGTGATATTAGTGATGATGAAGAAGTTCCCAACAAAAGAAAGAAAATTATGTGTGAACGAAAATTAAATTTTTATGAGTTTTAAAATGATTGCTTACAAATTTTATAAAATATTTTTTTTACTTTGCACATACATAAAATAGTTTCCTTATTTTAATGCCCGCTTGTCGGTTACTAACATTATATTCAGTTTGAAATTCTTGTATGCATTTTTTTTAAGTATTGGCAACCCTAGCCGTTACGGAACTACGCGGTGTCGAACATAAATACTGAAAGTTTTGAATATATTATATTTATTATTTACAGTCACATAAATAATAAGTATCATATATCACTAACCCCCTTACTCATAAACGCTTTTTAAATTTTAATCAATTGATTAGCGTAAATTCTTTCGGTTTTGTTTGGCATAAGTTTGGTTTTGCTAATAAAAATCTCGCTAAACAGTGACTAAAGACGAATGGGCAAAACGTCCCCACCCTTGCAACATTTACATCTATACATCAAATAAAAGTACTTGAAAAGTGAAGCAATTTATTGTATGACAGCAAATCTGTCAGTCATGGGAAAACAGAGTTATTGAGGAGAAGAGAATAAAAATAATAAACGATAATATTACATACTTTATACACATAAGCACGATAAAGTCAAAGACTATCTTACTAGTAGAGGGACCATACATCTAGAACTTCCTACATCATCCAGAAAACCATGCATTTCGCTTTTCAAATAAAAAACATACAGCCTTCATAAATATAAAAACTTGTACATCATAGCAGCCAATTGACGTCCACTGCAGGACATAGGCCTCCTCTAAACATTGTCACCCTCATCCATCGGTTTCCCGCCGTCCTAACTAGGTCTTGGGACCACCGTGTGAGGGGTCTCTCCACCCTGCGCTTTCTGATAGGCGGTCGCCATTCCAGAACCTTTCGACCCCAATGGCTGTCGGTTCTCCGCGCTATGTCCCCTGCCCACCGCCACTTTAACCGGGCAATTCTAAGCGCTATGTTCGTATGCACAGTTGGGTATATTAGAAAGATAACTGGATCTGACGCGGCAACTATTTCTAATGCAACAATAATGGGTTAATGCTAATCATTAATGAATATCACGCACCTATTCATTTATTGCATAAATCTGATGCATTCATACTACCACCCCGACACCGTTCATATCCCCACAAAGGTAATCATCGATTAGAAGAGGCTCGAGAAGAAACTCGCGTCTGTCGAATCCGCCTACCTAGATAGTAGTCCCGACATTCTGGATACTGTAATGGACACTGAGGCGGCGAACGGCGCTCTGACAGGTCGCGTCATTAATTAACGATTGCTCTCGGACAGTTGAAGACCTGTGCATGCAATTACCCGCAGAACTGCGTGATCTGTTGAGCCGCAAGATCACTGCCACACGTGCTTACGACAGGGCCCCCAGCGAGTCCAATAGGGTTAGAATTAGACAGCTTCAGTGGTCTGTCAAAGTACATATAAATGAGTTTCGTCAGCCACGATGGTAGGCGCAATTGAGTGAGATCGAGCCTTCTTATCTCGCTTACTAGCAGCTATTCCGATCGTTAACGAAGGACGTATGCTGTACTATGCCTCCTTTGGTTAGGCCTGATAGGAGGCTAGCGTTCGATGATGATGACAAGGCCAAATGCCTGGCCGAGAGTCTCGAGGCCCAAAACGCAGTTCTACTCAGGGTAACAATCATGATATAATATCAATCACACACACCAATTTTAAATAGATGTCGATAGCGAATTGAAGCGGCGAACTTCTCTCCCGGTCTCAACCCTCAAGGCAAATTCATCAGATAGCTGCTGTGAATGCGATGAAAAACAGCAAACAATGGCACACCTACTGAACTGTTTAAGGTGCCCAAAAAGCTGCACAGAAAAAGACCTCATAAACGCTATTGACAATGCAATCACCGTGGCCAAGTTCTGGGCTAATTGCATTTGACTACTGATGGTAATGGTACTGCATTGTGTGCCTTACGACTCGAGAGAAGAGAAGAACCGCTCAAGGCAGACAAACAACGATGTACCGTTAGTCACGCCTACCGAGGTGATAACCGTCATTAAGCTTCTCGCCCCTAAAAAGGCACCGGCTCAGAAAGAATAACAAATATAGTCATCAATAATTTATTCCCCGAACGTCTCTCGATCCTTAACATGCATCTTTAATGTCGCAATACCAAATTGTGTCTTTCCACTGTTGCAGGAAGCCACAGTGGAAAGACGCCATGGTTATCGGAATACCGAAACCCGACAAAAGCAGTCCGACCCGGCTTGTTATCGACCTATTAGTCTGAGTCGAGCCGTTTCCGAACCTGAGGAATATAAATTCTGTCGTTAACTATTTCTGCAATGGTTACTGCATAAAGAGCATTTCTTTATGGTTCTCTAAATGTTTAGTTTAGCAAGGCTAGATATCCGAAGGTCAGAAAAATGCTGTGGATGATTTTCTCGATGATGTAGGATAATCTAGATGCATGGTCCCTTGGTCCTTGCAAAGATACCCTTTGACTTTACCGTGCTTATATAGTAAACATTAACATAAAGTGTGTAATATTATCGTTCATTATTTTTATTCTCTTCTTCTCAATAATTCTGTTCTCCCATGACTGACAGATTAGTTTCATACAATAAAATGCTTCACTTTTCAAGTACTTTCATTTTGATGTATAGATGTAAGTGTTACATACAAGGGTGGGGACGGCTTCCATACAAAAATGCCCATTCTTCTTTAAGAGGCGTTTATGAGTAAGGTGGAAAATTTCTATTTTTGTAAAGATATAATATTTATTTATTTCTATAATATAAAAAAATTTATACACATATTGTGTTGAAAATTGCGTTAATTTTCAACACACTTCTTTGTAAAGTGAGAAGTTATAGTAGTATTCATCAAAATTATTATTTATCTTGAAGTTCGTTATACAATTATTATTTATCTTGAATTTCTGTGATTGTTTATTCCGTGACGACCGGAATGGGACGGCTCAACGCAATTTACACGTCGCAACGCAGTGCAGCCGCGATCTTTTGATGCGGGGGTAAGGAAGCGAGACAGCGTGCTCGCGCGGGGTGAGGTAGCTAGCTCCGCCCAAACACTGAAGGTCATTGGAGTGTACCTGAGCCTTAATGGGCTGTTATGATGATGGCTCAAGCACTTGTACCATTATAATCCCACATCAACTTTGAAGCACAAGTAACCACAGAAACTTGAACATTCCTTCATAAATGACCATCGCAATAAACTTATAATACCAGAAAACTAAAGATCGCTCTTCATAGCTTTTAACGAATATATTCCTCTCTTTCTTACATACAAAGAGAAAGAAAGAAAGAATATAGACGCGAATATATTACACATTCAAGTAGATTTATTGTTACGATGCTGTTATTCAGAGGGAACAACACGTTTATTAAAAACTTGATTTCACTTTATCTCTGTGGTAAGGAACAAAGAGTTTGTAATGCTTCTATCCCATCCCATCCCAAGAGTCAGATAGCTAGATTACAGCCGTGGTGATTACAGGCGAAGACTTAAGAATACCACTCGTGTTCTCTTCCATGGTTCTGCAACCATTCTCCATTGGACTATTTATCGACAGAATGTTTTATTTTTTAAATTATCACCGCCAAAATTATTCTCCGACAGAAAGGTTTGCATTTATGTGTTTTAAGGACAGGTCTTTTCCTCTATGGATAATTCATCGAAACAACTTTTCGCCTATAGATTTTTCGTTACCCTTTTGGGGTAGTTGGAGGGTACAGAAGCCATTATTTATCTTTTGACTTGGTGACAGGTCAACTAATGGTTGTCTAGGTAGCGACCACCTTTCCTTACACTCAAGCGTAAAGTCTTCATAACGGTTAGGAGTAGCACATCGAGTTCAGGTTTCAGAACACGATATACAAGTCGTATAGCTAAAGAATTTATATTTCTGAATACCGGAAAACCTAGTGCGTAGACCCGCGAACGCAATATAATAGACTGATAGTGGTCGTCCGTATGGTGACGGAGTAAGCCTCCGTGTGGTGACGGAGTAAAAATACAATATGTCACCACCCCATTTTATCCCATGGGTGTCGTAAAAACCGACTAAGGGACTATCCGTGATTATTATTTTTAAGAAATAAATAGAAGAAAAACTTGAAATTAAACCCTATACCAATCCGTTTGGGCAGCGTGGTATTAGTAGGCCAACTATCCCTTCGTCATCGGAAGAGGCCCGTCCCTGCAGTGGGACATTAATGGGCTGTTATGATGAGAGGTCAATAGATGAGGGATGCATAAGATCGTGTGCGGTAGCAGTATTTGGAGGAGGCTCGTGTGCTGCAGTGGACATTTTTTAGCTAGACGATGTCAGAACTTGTTTGATCGGTTTAACCGACTACAAAAAAAGAAGGAGGTTCTTTATTCAGTTGTATTTTTTTTTGTATCAAAAAAGATAAATAAGACCAATAGCAGAATTTGTTTTATCCATTTTGACAATTTTACCTTGTACTAGACTCAGGTCATTCACAAAATAGATTTACATAATTTCTATCAACCGTTACTTATATAAAAAGTTAAACGGCCAATCAATCACATGTACAAATAAGTTTATAAATTACGAACAGATGTGGTAATTATATAACTTGTATTTTGTCTCAAGTTTACCGTGTCAAGGTGGTACGTGCCTTACAATGTTGCAGTTCTTTGATCTTGTTACATTGTTGCAACTAGTTACTAGGGATGTTACTTGCGGATAGAAAACTGCTGTACTGTATATGGATCATCGTGTTAAGTTTAATACGATCGTTGTATATCTTACGTTTATATCTTATGAAGGATAATAAAATTAAATTAAATAAGTTTACACGTTATCTGAGGCACCCATGTCAGAAAAGGATTTTCATTTAAGTCTCTGATCTATGATAGTTATAATATGTCCATCCATATTAGAGCCGTTCTAAAGAAAACTTTTGCGTTCTGCGAAAATATTAGGTCGATTCTACGGACATAAAGGTGAGAGATTTTTTATGAGGTTTAAAGAGGTTACAGGTTGCCTTAGTAAGAAGCAGCCTGTAAATCCCTTTGTCTTCTCTTAAAATCGATTACAAATATTTCAGTAATTTAATATCGGTTGTTAGCCGACTTAATCTACACGATGTATGGCTATTTTAAATAAATGAGATTTAAAAAAAAATCGGTTGTTTGTTCAGGGTGTGAGGGTACAATGATAGGTCGTTGTTGAACAATTATAAAAATGTTAACAGCGTACTGTTTAAATACCGTTTTAAATAAATATCGTTAAAAAGTACATTTAAATTTTACACAATAATTATTTTAGTTTTGGATCCTTTCTGTAATCTGATATCCAATAATTAGTGCAAAGATTACGGATCTTTGTCCCATCACTAGCAAGTAGACTCGTCGCTCAGCTGTGAAGTGAAAACGAACGCACAATGATAGGGTTTTGAACTGCTGTTAATTTAAAACGTGTCTGTTTAAGTTTTTTTTATTTTTTTTTTTAAAGAAAACATAAAAATTCTTATACTTGCAAGTTGTTTCTCATTATTGATTTAATTAAGTTTATATTTAACGTAAATAATATGAGTTGTGTTGGTTGATGACATTATAATATTGTATTAACAAGCATGGTAACATTGAAGGGTAAATAATTACATTCTACCATTATGAAGGATCAAAATATTGTCATTAGTGTTAATATCAATGATAATAATCTTTGTTGGAAGGCGATTGACAATTAAAAGGGAAACGCACCTTACGCGTAAGGCCACGCCTTCGTATCGCGGTTAAAAGTAAGGTCATCATCACCTTACGTTTTAAAAATAATAATTTTATTCCGCACACAGCTTTATATAATCCCAAACTAAGCTACGAATACTCTTTACTTTTTAAAATTAAATTCATAAAAAACAAAGAAATAAATTGATGATTAGATTAATTTCAAAGTACGTTTGAACCGTTGTGCTTCAATTGGGTACTGAACAAAATTTTGAATACGATTAAAACGAAATGTATAAAATATTATCAATATTATAATCATAGCTTGACTTCTCGAAATCGTCCTCTACTGGACATAGGCCTCCTACAAACGTCTCCCACCTTTCTCTGTCACAGGACATATCACATGGATGAGGGATCCCCAGGGCTCCTTCGTAGGTAACTCGTAACCTTCACCAGATTGTCAATCCTCGTTGCCAAATACCTCGTTGGCGCGACGGTAGCGCACGAGGTTGTGGGTTCGATCCCCACGGAGGACAATAATTTGTGAGATCCAAAAATTATTGTCCTGGTTCTGGGTGTTCTTTGTGTCCGTTAATTGATGTTTGTAAAAAGTCCCCGCGACACAGGGCATGATCCCTAGTGCGGGAGTTGTCTTTTTAAAAAAATCCACTAACTATTGCCTATAGTTAAAAAGTAATCAATTCTGCACTGTACTTAGCGCACCAAAAGGTGACATAACACTTCATCACCTCCCATATCAGATCGTAAAATCTAATCACACAACAAATCTCATACAGATTTCATTGATACAACAAAATACATTTCTTAAAAGAGTACTGCAAGGCTGACTACTGGCTCCTTCATAGTATCTTATCTTCGTAATGAACATAATGCACCATGAAATAGCCGAAGGCGTATTCAATGTAAAACCCTACTTTGTTGAAACCCTTGAATACTGCTTAACTCACTCAATAAAGCTATAATGGTCTAACTCCCTGTGTTTTATGTTTAATGGGTTAATAAGCTTCCTATTTATAAACAATATAAAAGTAAGTCTTGGTATAGAATCAGGTGCTTTGATTGCGTTATTTTTTTTTAAGTCAAAGTCATTTTTTGGTTAAAATTTCATTTTAAGCGTTCTGAGGATGATAATTACTTTCAAATTTACGTACGTATTAAGGGGCACAAAAGTCCTCCCTGTGAAACCCCTCAGGATTTTTATTGGACTTAATTTTATAAAAAGATATTTATAACTAAATTCCTTTTTCTAATAATAGATTTTAAACTATCGCGATTTGTATACATAATACTATTTTATAACGTAAAGTAACGTCGTCGGAGTATAAAATAGTATACCCCATAAAATAGTATTATGCCTTTTTCTAATGCCTAAAATTTTAATATTATAGTTTATCAATGTTTGTAGGGTCATATATTATTAGTATACTTTAGTATTTTTGACTACACAACACATAAGCCAAGCATGATTCCGAGTATTCCTATCTTCATAAAATGTAGTGTTCACGCGAATTGCAAATTCGTGACTAATTATATTCCTAATTACGTTAAACAGGCGATTAGCGGTCTGCTAAACAGTAGCATGTTTAAATTAACTATTATAATCAAACCGATTGCTATGAAATTATTGCCGAAAAGGTTTTTTAAAGATTATAATGATAGAGCGGGAACATTATTGTATCGGGCTTGAGTTATCAATGAATAGAAATGCCATACGGCTCTTAAGATACATGATCCTTTGTAGACGAAGTAAGAATACATATCAAAGTCAAGTTTTGGGGCATGATTAATAAAACTGTGAGGTGATAATTATAAGAGCGTTAATTGTTCCCTATAATTAATATACAAGGAGTTATTCTTATTAAATGAGTAATAGCAAGATTGTCATTTTTAGAGGGAATCTGTTTAAAAGACACATGCATACATGATGTCATGCAGTAAATGACTACGAAATGTCACTTTTTTAATCTGAATATATAAAATTCGTTGGAAATTGATTCCCTTTTTGAAAGGTACAACGTAAACGTTGAATTATTTTAATGTAAGAAAATAATTTTACAGATTTCAGGCATAAATCAAGTGTAGAAATGTACGATCAACGATGACGTTTAATCATTTTGTCACCTCTACTCCTTTTATAGCTTCTATACCCATTTATCTGCAACACATTGTATGGTTCAAAGCTTACGCCAGTGTATAATTTTCTAATTTATTTTTCTGTTAAATTTAAAAGCTAAGCATTAGGTAAAAACTGTTCTTGAATGAGATTAAATTCATTGATATTTTAACTAAGTACCAGTACCAGATAATGCTAGAGGTGCATCAATATTCCGTCTGAGGACTCGAGGGTTATCCTTTCCATGGCTTACTTGGACTGGAGTCCATGGCATAAAACAGCTAGGACGAACACCGAGTAGTTTGACAGTCCTCTGTAAAGTCCATTCGTGATTGTCACACGTGATATAAAAGAGGATACATCAACATTTGAGTTTAAACAAAATCTGCTAATCTCTTAGTAAAGAATCCTTACAAAGAGTTAACTAAAATTATGATGCTAAGCTGTCCGCGTGGTGACATAGTAAGAATACAATATGTCACCACCCCATCTCATCCTTTCATTCGTAAATATTATCTTTACGAAGTAAAATGATAACTTGAAATTAAACCCTGTACCAATCCGTCTGGCTAGCGTGGTATTAGTAGGCCAAGTATCCCTCCGTCACGGCAGGAGGCTGTTATGATGATGATGCTAAGCAGAATAGGAATCCGACTTCTCCGTAGATAAATCATCTATTTAAACGATTCTCGATTACTTAAATAACTTTAATGTCTAGAGAGTACTGTAGCCAATCATATAATGCCAAGTGTTTATCTTAGAAACAATGGTTCAGTGTAAAAAGTATCGAGAGTTGGATTCTGATAAAAAAGTACATGAGGTACAATATTGAGAAGATTCTAGATTTTTTGTTATGTGTATGGGTAGAAATTTATTTATTTTTAAATACTTAAGGTTTTAAAACAGTTTTCCACTGCGCGGAGCATAAATAGAGAGTTTGGTAATTTACTGACCCTTATTTTAATTCACTTTATATTATCCTCCCTATTCCAATCTTAACCTTAAAACTATGTATTTTAAATCGATTAATCGTTTGTTATCTGAATCGATATATCTCCCAATAGATTTCAGACACCCAACTCTAGACCACAACTCCCTAACAGGTCATGGTATCTCGGAAAGTACTGAATCGATTGTTTTTCTCAGTTCCTGTTTAGCGAACGTTTCTGAAATATAACTTAAGAACGATCACGTAAAATTCCGCGAGCTTTACATAATTATGTTTGTCGTTAAAATATTTAGCATTTCCAGACTTTATAGTCCCTACAATAGAACATTAAAGGGCTGTTATGATTAGTTCAAAGAATCGTTACGTCATTGTCGTGTAAATCATTCGTTTTAAGTATCTATATTATGCCTAGAGTTATAAAGTGATTTACAACTCGTTCGTTACACAGTAGATGTTGTTGTGAATTCTATCGTCGTAGGTCATATATGTATTATCATTAGAATACAAACCCTGCCTTTCCATACCCATAAGGATCCTGAGTGACAACTATGGGTTTAAGCACAATCTTTTAGGCTTAGTGGTCTCTCAACTAATGGTCCCCAAGTTAAAGAACTAACCTTACTCATAAACGCTTCTTAAATTTTAGTCAATTGATTAACTTAAATTCTTGTGGTTTTTGTTTTGATTTTACTAATAAAAATCTCGCTAAACAGTGATTAAATTTAAGAAGCGTTTATGAGTAAGGGGGTTAGTGGACAAAGCATTCTAAACTGTTTAGGGGTTCCTTAAAGAATCGGGGTACATCCATCGCTTGGCAAAGTAATTTTAGAGTCGGATAAAAAAACTGCCTTAAGCAAAATTAGTTATGTTTGCGGCTGCTATGCGCAAGATTGCGGGTCACGCGAAATACTAATTTATGCAATCTGCAAATTATTCTTTAGAACCTAGATGTAACCTTTGTGGTTCATTAAAAAAATAATAATATTCTTCACATTTTTTCACACAACGCCATCTAGTCCCAAACTAAGCAGAGCTTGTACTATTGATACTAGACGGATAAACTAACGGATAAACATACTTAAATACTTTTTTTTCTAAATACATACATATTATACATAGAAACACCTAGACCAATGCTAACAATCATGTTCATGCACACAAAGATTTGCATTGAGCGGGAATCAAACTCGAAACCTCTGCGTAGCAGTCATGTTATATAACCACTAAGCCATAGAGGTCGTCCATGTAAGACAAAGTTTTTGCAGTCCCTTCAGACTTGTTATAATGTAAATAAAATATGTTGCAAGTTAACCATTATTATACAATTTATCCAATACTACTACATTTTTCTATGCATATTATGCATGTAATCTTATTTACATAAAAAGACCAGTATGTTTATCCGGTGTTTAGTATTCATATTACAAGTTCTGTAGACTTTAGAACTGAGTGGCGTTGGCTAATTGTGTGAGGAATGTACAAAATATACGGTACTAGCTTATCCGTGCCCACATCGTTAGGCAGCGAAAAAAACGCGTCCCTTTTTCAAACATATTTCATTACTGCTCCACTCCTATTAGTCATAGCGTGATACTTTATAGCCTATGACACTCCCAGGTAAATGGAGTATTCAACACGGAAAGAATTTTTAAAATCGGTTCAATAGATCCGGAGATTACCCCCGACAACGTCACAAACTCACAAACTTTACCTCTTTATAATATTACTATAGATTACCATAAGGTAGGGCCGCTAGATTACCTTAAGGCAATAAAAAAAACTACAGAGACATTTACTCTAGACTCAAATCATCCAAAAGACCGGTTACTTATGTAGTAATGTAAAAAAGCGCGATTTATTTCAAAATAGTATCTCATTATCTTGGCAACATCGCATTAAATTTTTAGTTCAGTCCATAATAAATCCGTTGCCTTCGGCTCGTACTGTCGACTGCAAAAGTTGGTAAACACATCCGATATTATAACTGCTCTATTCGGGGTTGGGGTTAGATTTTGATTTGATATAAAAGATAAGCTATAGAATAAACGAAAATATATTTAAACTTCACAAATTAACAAGATCTAAAAGTAATATTAAAATGAGGTGAAAAGATTGAGATTAGGATGAGTATCGCGCACAGTTAGAGGTTGTAAACGAACTAACTTAAAACTAATTAATTTCATATAAAATTAGTCGCGTGACGTAGGGTCACGCGTTGCAGTCTTATGATTTTTCTACTTATGTAGCGATTTACAATATTGTACGGTCATTGATCCGTACAATCTCACTCAACGCTAAAAGCATCCATGGTAAGTGCTGTGACGAGAAGAGATTGAAGAGTCTTATCATTCGTAATGTCTAATAAACAGAGACACAATTTTTATTATTCTTTCATCGTATGATATTAGGTCCTTAGGAGGTATTGTGAAGAAGCATGTGGCCAGATTGGTAAGGTGATGATGACAGAGTAAATTTATTTTTAAACTTTCATCCGTTGGCTTCATTTCTGTAATGTATTCGCTTTTCATCGATATGCCCGAGTTTTTATAAAGTAATCTAGCTGAAGTTGAAAGTCAACTATTGGATGTTTTCCACCTTTTGTAGTCGACTGTACCTCGTGTTCATATTAACTGGGCGTATATAACAGGTACTTAATAACGCCGAATGTGCGTATAGTAGCATCAAATCGATTTTAATGGCTTATAATTATTTGTTTTGGATAAAACTATACTTTATAGGTTTTATTAATTAATAACTTACTCTGTTTAGTAGGTTTTCTTATACTTTTCTTCTTATTGAGGTGCTACTTTGACTAGGTAAGGTTAAAAAGGTTTAAATGTTAAGATTTGGAATCAGTTTCTTCTTACTTACTTTTGTCTCTAGAGAGAAAAGTTCAGATGCACTTGCTTTTTCCACCAAATGAATGTTAATCAACCAAGATTTTCGATGGCTTTAGAATACAACTTGTGTACATTTGGAGGTCGTAAGACCATTTTTTATCTTTTGAGTTTGGTGGTCTAATGAATTATTGGTAGCATTCTGGTGCGCAAAGAGTATAGGTTGCGTTCCAAAAAACACGTTTATCTTATTAAATAATCTTTAGGCTATATCATTAACCAATCATTCGTGGAACCAGGTCAATATTAAGAATCATATTCACGGACATAAAGATTGCCATTGAGCGGGAATCTAACTCAAATATATACTATATACTACATCAAATATATACTACTAGCTGACCCGTGCCCACTTCGTTGGGTGGCAAAAAAAAACGCGTCCGTTTTTTAAACATATTTAATTACTGCTCCGCTCCTATTAGTCATAGCGTGATACTATATAGCCTATGACAATCCTCGATAAATGGACTATTCAACACAGAAAGAATTTTTAGTAGATCCAGAGATTACCCCCTACAACGTCACAAACACACAAACTTTACCTCTTTATAATATTAGTATAGATTTGTAAAAATGTTCAAATAAGTACTTATTTTACAAAAGCAACATTGTACAATTATATCTCAAAACCCACGAAGTAGTTAACAGGTCAGGGTGTAACTTTACAACAGTAAAGTTAATTTCTAAACAAAACCGTCCACACACAGAACTTACAGTTAATCACTCAACATTGTAACTAATAAACAATTTCTTTGTTTATTTTTTAAACAATTTATTAACATAAAGACTTAATTGTTGACTCCATTGACGCCTATTGATAAGCATACAAAGATGGCTTCACTCATCAGTGGCCCACTAGTAATATAGTATTCAGATAAAAATGGTCGGATGTTTTTTATCGTAAGTTTTTATAAGAGCCAGTAAAGAGTTTGTCTTTTCTTTACTATTTAATCTGTATGAGATTAATTGTATTACGATTTACGTAATTGGGGGGTCACAGTGATTTCGATATCGGCGTCTGTAATTAGCAATGTTGTGATAAGCGCGGAAAGTTTTTTTTTAATTAATATGATGAATAAATCGCTTACGCGTAATTGTTGGATTTAATCACCATAGTATGGGTACTACAGTTAAGAACTTAGGCATTGCCCTAGTTAAGGGATGTTTTTTTTACATTTAAAACTAGTATATAAAAAGGGTTAAGTAGGTATACATTTATAAAACAGTATTGTTTCTTTAGCAATTTTGATTACGTTTTCAACCAATTTTTATTAGGTTCTCCATTAGACAGATCTATATAAATAAATTAGTCAAAATCTGGTAAGTGACATAACTTTACACGCCATAATTTAGCCAATAAAACAACAACAAATAACTTTTAGAAACAAAAAAGGTGTAAAATTAATCATTATTTTAACCCCTTAACTGGCAGCGGCAATTATATCGGCACCAACAATTTATACTACGCTAACCCATAAAAGTGAACTTTACAGTAGACGCGTTTAAAGGGAAAAACGCGATCACTTTTATATTAATAAGGATATTGATTTGAAATGTTGTATGATTAATATTTAATTTATTTATAGTTATTTCATATTCATCTTTCTCCTTAATTGTGTGTATTTTTTAATTTAGTGCAAGTTAGCTGTATATACCCCTAATTCCACAATATGATTTTACGCACTACACACGTCTAACTAGTAGTCAGCGTAGTGTATTACGGGCGGTCACAGTACTAAACAAACGTGATTTTTATTGCTTTACATTGCTTACTCTAAAATATATTATGCATTCATTTAAACTTAAGCCTACCTTTAAAAATGTCAAATATACTGTCAATAAAGTATAACAACAGTAACTAAGTAACAGTTAGCCTAGTGTTACACGAACTTTAAGCAAAGCGGCTAAAACTTACAAAATAATATAGTAAATTCTATAAACCATATTTTATATACTTCAACATACAATATAATATTTAATAGCACATTCCACTTACCTCTTATAGCAGTATAAAGCGGAATCTCATCCTTTTTATCAACACTTCTCAGTGAATATTTTACCTTTTTGGTAAATTTCACTAAATAATTAGCTCGTTTCTGTGTCATTTTTGTAAAAATACACTAACACTATTAATATTAAGACTAACTTGTAACAATAGCTCTATTAATTAGCATTATACTAATAAAGTGTTTCAAACTGCGCACTTCCATCTTATAATGCGACAAGTGAAGTTAGCGTAAACTAAATCGAGCGATTCGAAAAATTACCTGTACTTAGCGTTGTATAAAATTTGTAACTTCGTTATTTTTGTATATTACTTCATGATTTTTTTATTACAAATAAAATAGCACATTTTAAGCACTTTAGCGTAAAAAACGTATTTTCCTAAAATTCGAGTTAGCGTAGTATAAATTGTTGGTGTCGATATTGCCACCTAATTAGCAACTCTAAAAAACCTTGTAATAAAGGTCAAAATCAATGAAAAAACGAAGTTACTTGTGCCTGTTATAGGGTAGCAATTTATTAACTAAGATGCAGTTCATAAAATACTTTAACACGCTATCGGTCTTATCTTCATGTAAGATGAAACAGAATTGGGCTTTAATACATGCTACCCTGTAATTTAATCACGGGATGAAGGGAATTTAATGATTCAATTTGAGTTCATGATTTATATTGTGTTCTTTTATTCTTGTTTGGATTAATATTGCTTAGAATTTGGTGCCTTATGGTCTGTGATACACAAATGATTATCCTCTGATACTGGACATGGATCTAGACGTTGTCTGGCCGATTACAGTTTCATCATCATTCCCCTGCCCTTATCCCAATTTTTTGTTTTGGGGTCGTCGCAGCATGTTCTTTTCCACATGCTGCTAAAAGTTTGGCTACTTATACGGCCGGCTGCCTGCCTGACGCCAACCCTCCTTGGGTATGCTGTTGTTGGTGATTTACTCCCCACCAGGAGGTTGACCTTAAGTACTAGGTGGTATGCACCGGGTCGTGGTATCCCTTAGTCGCCTCTTACCTCACCCACGGGAGGATATGGAGCGGGAATCGCACGGCATTAGATTTTAGTGTAGCAAATTCTCTCGCCTCTTATTCATAACAACTTCAACAATATTTCTAAATAAAATCTATATTGTAACAAAATTAACAAGCAGGTTTGAAACAGATCTTAGCTGCGGTCTAAAAAAGGACCCGTTGAACATATCCTGCCGAGCGGTGGGCGCTCATAAGTACTCTGACATAATTAAGACGCACGCCACTCAGGAACGCACTATGCTTTCGTCTCAGTTCTAAATTGTAATATACTTAGTTTAGCGTAACCAGACATACTGTGTCCGTATGGTGACGGAGTAAGAATACAATATGTCACCACCCCATCTCATCCTATGGGGTGTCGTAAAAACCGACTATGGGACTAACCGTAAATATTAGCTTTACATAGAAAGAAGGAAAACTTGAAATTAAACCCTATACCAATCCGTCTGGCCAGCGTGGTATTAGTAGGCCAAGTATCCCTCCGTCACAAGAGTAGGCCCGGCCCTGCAGTGGGACATTAATAGGCTGTTATGATGATGATGAGACATACTGCGTTAAGAGCAACTACCATACGGATATTCCCCATTATTTGTCTTTAAAAATAATTTTCCTCTTTTCTAATTTTTTTATTAAATTAAGTCGTGTAATTAACTTAATTTTTGGAATGCGTTTGCGCTTCACATCAGGTTCCATATGGCATTGTTAATGTTTCTAGAAAAAAAAAATAGATAAAGCGTTCGTTCAATTGACGCTAAAAAATAACTACACACCTCGCTATTTTTATTATGACTTTGCTTCGCTTTTACAAAACTAAAACAAAGCTTATGTTGAATTTTCCGAATTCCTCTTCATTATGACCATAAATATTTTTTTAACCTCTTTTATTAGCCTTTTATGACAATCACGGGCAGATAATGGCTGATGACTATTTCAATTCCTAGTCCGTCACCACACGGGAAAAGAATACCTACAAAAGTAATCCTATTTAAAGTGCAACTTAATTAAGCCAGAATTAATTAAGTTCAATCTTTTTTAATATTGAAGCAGTTTAGGAATAGACATCAAGCCGCCGAAATGTAAAAAGGGATTAAAAAGGTTTTATTATTCTCTCTGGCTGGTATAGACAGTGAGTGACGTGGCCCGTTTAGAATAGTTACTATGAGCTTAATCACTTATTAATGTGTCAGTGTGAGAGTTTAATTTAAGTTTTGTAAAATAACAAAAGGAAATTCTATTTTTTGACTAAATTTAGCGTTAAATAAGTAGCTCATCAATTAAGTTTATAGATTTTTAATCTCTAGCTTCCGATTAGCGTATAATTTAACCGATATTGTAACGTGTAGGGGTCACCACAAAACCGTGAACATAGGGCACTTTTAATCCCTTGTGCAAAAACAATGAAAGAATTAAAACGCAACCAAATTATAATCAGCCTAACTACCACTAATTAAGCTTCACAGAGCTATTAAGCAAAGACAAGTGGTGAGAAATGATCCATCCTATTCGGACACTATCTCCTTTGCATCAAACTAGAGTATAAATCATAAATAACTGCACATTAATAATGCACTCTGAGCACGTGGCGGCTCCGCTACTATATTTACTTTATTGAGGATATCTGCGTTAGTAACACGTATCGTTGTATCACTCACTCTTAATTTTATGTTATTTCTAAGTAATACTAGTGTTCCTTGAAATTTATTTATTTATCATCATAATATACACTGTCCTTACAGGATATTTAACCTTATACAACAATGTATAAATATTATATTAATTAAATCTTAAAGTAAACATTCCTATTACTAAAATTAACATCATAAAATCTTATAATAAACACCAAATCCTATAGTTAAAAAATAAAATCATCTAGTTAACGAATAAATTCTTACAATAAACATCACAATCATAATATTAAAAATAAAACAAAAAAGAAACTCTTACAATAAAAATAACAAAATCCTATACAGAGCATAATACATAATACGTGGCCTTTGTAATTTAAAATAAAATTGAAAATTAAAAAGAGAATTTAAAATAAAAACGTGGGCATTATTGTAATTTTTTTGAAATCTGTTTAAGTGAGAAATTGAAAGAAAGAAAGAAAGCGTTTATTTTGGCACACACACATGCGGTACATTCACAGAAATATAAGAAAAGAAAAAATTACACAAAAATCATAGGTACTTAGTGGTAGTAAACATGAAAGCCTTCTTGCCTTCATTATAGAAGTCTATTTTTATCGGTTTTGTTCGTTCTTTTATTCTTTTTTGTTGAACTCTATCACTTGTCCAATTAAAAATATAACATACTTAAAATGCGTCACTTTTTTAAACACATTTCATTACTGCACTGCTCCTATTAGTCATAGCATGATACTATATAGCCTATAATACTCCTTGATAAATAGACTTATTACTCAGAATTTTTTTTTTAAATCGGCTCATTTGATCCAGAGATTACCCCCTACAACGTCACAAACACACAAACTTTACCTCTTTATAATTTTAGTATAGATTATTAGTATACTTGTTGTAACCATTTTTACACCGAATGGGCCCATAGAAAAATTAGAATTTAGTATCTGTATCAATAAATAATAAACTGCTTTATGCAGAAGTTTATTAATTTGACCGTCACACAACGACAAACACTAATGTCTACTGTCAAGGGTGTTTTCAATATAAATCGACTGAATTAAACAATCTCTCGATACCTTTCATCGCCTTTGTACTTGATACTCGGTAGTATTATCTAGCTAGTACAGTGACGTACATACAAATAACAGAACATAAATCAAGTTGTTACTCGCCTGTAAGTCTAATATGTCGCAGGGAAATGAGGAAACCAGGGATTTCACGAAATCACTAGGGATATCACGAAATCCCGGTAAATGTCGAAAATGCCTTGCACTTCGGCGGCCGCTCCCGCGGCACGCTCGCTTCGCTCGCTCGCCTCGTGCGTTATGGTCACAGTTCTAATCTAACCTAACCTCCAGAAGTTGAAATACTTGTGTTTTTTAACCTACAAACAAAAATATGAGCATTTCTTTTCTAGTAGAAAGTTCATTTTTGTCATTTACCGAGATTTCGTGATATCCCTAGCGATTTCGTAAAATCCCTGGTTTCCTCATTTCCCTGCGACATATACACAAAATGTTGTTCAGTTATTTTAGTGTTGCTATTTATATGGTCTAATAAACGTCTATATACTCCTTCAATTCTGTTTTCTTGTTATCGTAATAGTGTTCAGTCTGAGACCGTTTATAGATTTGATTAAAATAAAGAGACGGGTGAAATGTTACGGTAGTCTGGTGATCATTTTACTATGGGTATCTAAATTACTTAAGTATTAATTTTAAAACCGATTCTAAAACCGGAGCGTTCGTACCGATTTGTGATTTCGCTTACATCCTATGATTTAAAATCAATATTTGTTTAAATAAAAAGTTAATTATCCAACTTATTTTGATAAAGTTTTAAAAGTTAAAATTAGACTTTCAAACAAAAAATAATTTTTTAAACAGCATGTGTATTCTCGTACCTTAAAAATTGTCACTATTGTGTGACAATAAGACAACAATTTGACGACTAAAGTTAACTTAACTAAATTTTAAGCGATTTTAAGGTACGAGAATTGACATGCAGATCAAGAAATAAATTAGTTTTGACGTGACTAAATACAAACGAACAAAAAATACTAATATTCTTTATTTTAGAGTTGGTTAAAGATGTAACCAATACTTATTCTTCTAATATTGTATAATTTATCAATAATATTCATTACAAGTGCGAACATCGAGATAATGTTTTGCCAAAATATTGTAACTTTAGAATCGTCCAACCATAACTAACTTGTGTTTTTACATAACACTGTAAGTAATAGTACACTGTATTTTGTCAAAACTTAACATAATGTTATGTTATTAAGTAGTTTATTATTCAATTCATTCAACATAGAAAGAAAAAATATATATTCAGACATATTAACTACAAACATAACGTAGTGCAACTTTGAGAAACAAACAAAAAACAGATACATTTTCAGAATGTCAGAGCGATGGGTTTCAAATGCAAGCCTGCATTCTTCTGCATTATGACAATGGCCAGCTATTACTCTTCAGACTACGTAGTGCCTGCCTCTATTGGCATTACTGGGAAATAAGGCTAGGGACGGGCCTCCTCCTATGACGGAGGGATACTTGGCCTTATGGATAGTCCCTGGATAGTCCCTTAGTCGGTTTTTACGACACCCATGGGATGAGATGGCGTGGTGACATATTGTGTTCTTATTAATTTGATTTCGTTTTTGTTGTGTATCAAAATTAAGATTAACTTACACTACGAGTAGATGCTAAGTATTGCCAAGTTACAGAGCGTACGGTCTACTTAATTTCAAGCATCTAAGTAGCAATGACAGGCAAGACAGACAGTTTTATTCGTTGTCTGACAAAGATGCCCGCGTTCAAAGTTAGGTCTGAACTTTTTTGTTTTAATACTAGATGTTATATGAAAAGTTTATTCGAGTAGGTAATATTTTTATTGTTTTTATTTTATTTTCTGCTGAACTCTAATGTTGGTTTTGTAGAAGAGTAGCTGAGGTTATTCTTAATATCTGCAAGTACTTGTCCCGAAAAAAAATTATAACAATAACAATAATAACAATAAGCCGCTAATGCAGGGGCAGCTTGTGGCGAGCTGATGGTGAGTGGCGACACCACGGACCCTGATTCCTTGATGGCCTGGCTTACCTTCATTGGTCGGCCAGGACTGGAATACGCAAGAGCGGATCCTATGCTCCAAGCTGGAAGTGTAAAATGTCATAACGCCGGGGGCCCTTGAACGGTTGACCGGAATTTGGCGCCCCGCAGACTCACCTCTCCGCAGCTTCTAGCCTCTCTACGAGATGTTGCTCCATTGTCGCACTGTACGTGCGGCCGTTTTGTGGGGCCCACTCAACGAGATGGCGAGTCACTACCTGTCTTTTTATAATATAGAGACTGATTATCACGACAGGTATCCGGTAGTCTCCTTCCATAGCCCAATAACTTATCCACCGAACATACTCATCCATAGACTATTATTTAAATTTCCATCGCATCCTTAGAGATGCACTACAATAGTTTTTGCACTCGGCAGGGACCATATCTGGATGTATCATATTGTGCGTTCAGAGATGGTATCTGCCCTGTGTATCCATAACCAGATTAAATATCTCTTAAAGGGCCTCTTCGTCTTGGCTTCGGCCCGATGTATGCCTTCCAAAGAACCGGGTCTCCAATAGACCCGAGTATTATGGAAAAGAATAACAATAACAATAATCTTTATTGACATAAGAATAGTACAAGTTATTAGAGAATTCCCTGGTACCTACGAAAGTATACAATTATACTGAGGTGTAGGCACCAGTGTCTTCCCCTCCACATAATTGACAATTTTATCAAGATTAAATATAGGTATTTCAATAAGCTTGAATGTTTTTAATAAAATAATATTAACAAAAAAAAACTAAAAGTATTGCGTACTTTAATGCATGTAGGCGCGCGTGTTTGTGTGTGTGTGTGTGTGTGTGCGCGCGTGTGTGAAGGTGTGTATTTGTGTGTGTGTATAAGGGTGTGTATTTGTGTGTGTGAGAGGTTGTGTGTTTATGAAACTTTTAAAAGAATTTCTACTGCATCATAGTCCATTGTCTCTAGCCAGTTATATATTATAAATTTAAGTTTACGGTTGTTGATTTTTCTAATTTTACATATTTTGTTGCATTTATTGTATGTAAAAGGAGCAATAAAATTAAAATGTCTTTGAGCCAGTTTAGATTTACAACGTGGTGTAGGACAACGTTCTACTCGCTTGTGCGTCATTGGTAGATTAGGAACTACTTTTTTGTGATATCTTCGTATCATTTCCATTACAAATAGCTTTCTAACCGAGAGCACTCCTGCTTGTTCATATAAGGACTCTCTAGGATGTCGGTATGGTAGGTGTAACATGACTTTGAGCAGCATGCGTTGACTCCGTTCAATCTCAAGCATATGAGTCTTTGCTGCACCTCCCCACACACAGATGCAGTATCTAATTATACACTCGCATAAAGCTCGATACGTTTGAATTAGTAAAGTATGGTCAGCAATTGGTAAAAATTTACACCTTTCTCTCTGCGTACCCTTTCTAATTATTATTACAGTAGCCTACGTTACTCATTAATTAAATTACTGAACGTTAGCCCTCTTACTCATAAACGCCTCTTAAATTTAGTTTAAGATGCGTTTATGAGTAAGGGGGTTAATATATACCGTGTCATTTGTGAATCACACAATGTTGTGCGTGGATTTAGACCGGGATGTAATCAAGACAGTTAATTATATCTTTAAGTTTTACTTATATAATAACTAGCTTTTGCCCGAGGCTTCGCTCGCGTTAAATTCGGGGTAGCACTGTTCCTACGCTCGCGTTAAATTCGGGGTAGCACTGTTCCTGGACACAGAAGACAAAAAAAAGTAGCCTGTATTACTCTCCATCCCTTCAACTATCTCCATTTAAAAAATCACGTCAATTCATCGCTCCATTTTGCCGTAAAGAAAGACGAACAGACACACTTTCCCATTTATAATATTATGGGAAAGTTAATTTCAAATACTTTTTTATCTATTTGTATTACACGCGACTGCAACTCTCTGCCAAGACTTTCTTTGTCTGTGAAAGAGTATCTATATTATATAACTAGAATAATTGATGCTGTGCCCAAAATATTTGAGATTTTCATCCGTCATAGGTCGCAACATTCATTAAGCATACATGTTTTAATTAATTAAACACTTTAACTGATATTATACCTTCTTACTTTCGCTATTTTATGACTTACTTGAGTAATTTCCTGCTGGATAAAGATCACGTTATACGTGGTGGTGGATGATTGATATAGACATAATTAACTGGCCAGCATGGTATAAGTAGACTAAGTTTCCGTCAGTCACTGGAGTAGCTTCGTCTCTTCAGTTGTCACAAAAGTACGCACAGGATCTGGTAACTGGTATCAATCCCGGTCGTGCTAGCATGACGGGCACAATGAATATAAAGACAATATCCACTTATTGAAATAAACATTATATAATGATTACATATTTAAAACTAAGTTTGCTAATTTGATATATTATTAAAATCTAGCATCCTCCTCTCTTCTAAAGTGCCATAACCAACAGGGTCCATATTGTACCTGTGATATTATAAGTAACACCCTTTTGTAACATATGGATTGCAATAAAGATATTGAGTATTGAAAAAAAAATGTGTTTGGGTGTACTAAAATGTACGAGTTCACTTTTACGCGTACACACAGCAACACATCAAGTTAAACATTTTCATTTGAAATTGTGTCTTATTTCAAGGTATTAAGGTACACAAGTGTCTAGGTTGATTAGTTGCTGTGTGTACGAATAGTTGAGTGGACAATTGATTGACGAACGACTCCGTAGATATTCTAGCTACATTGTTTGTATTGAGTTAAACGTTCACGTGCCGCTGTCTGTTAAGTATGTACCGTCTGTAATGAACAAGTTTGCGAGCTCTGTATATACACATACATATCTAGTTTAAACTATACAAATTAGTATTAGTCACTTATATCATCATAAAAGCCCATTAATGTCCCACTGCAGGGACGGGCCTCCTCCCGTGACGGAGGTATACTTGGCCTACTAATACTACGCTGGCCAGACGGATATGCATTGGGTTTAATTTCAAGTTTTCCTTCTTTTTACTTCGTAAAGATAATATTTACGGATAGTCCCTTATATACTTACATATAATTTTTAATTGTAAAAAAATAAATTAGAAATATAAATAATTAGAACGAGTTTTTATATTTTTGAAGTGAACTAAACGCATTACTGCAGGACCGCACAAGGTGGCAATATTTGGAGGAGGCCATGTCCAGCAGTGGACTTCAATTGGCTGATATGATGATGATGGTGAAACGCATTAATACCAATTCGTTCACTTTATCGACGGGACAATTGACTGTCGAAATAGTCCCTAGTCACACGAGTCTACAAGTCTAGATAAATTGTTAGTACTGGGTTAAACGTTCACGTGCCGCTGTCTCTTAAGTATGTATATCTGTCTTATCTTATCTAATGAACAAGTTTTTATCAGAAATCTGACGACCTATGTGACGTAGCTAGTAGTTTTTTTTTATAAATGACCCGAAGTTTTGCATTGTTCTGGTGGTTTTCTATAAGTAGTTCCTACGTATTTATAGATATTTAATTGTGTGATCCACAAATTATTGCCTTTAAACATCAACAAAAAGTTTTATAAGTATGTTTATCCGTTGTCTGTTACAGTACAAGCTCTTCTTAGGTAGGAACTAAATTGCGTTGTTAGAATCTCCGAGGAATATAACATATATATGTTACCTATATTTATATACTTACATTATTATTTATCTAGTCTAGACTACACAAACTATACTTAGTATAATTAACTACAATATACACGTGGTTCTGAGCTGCGTGTGCCCGATTTACACATCGACAAGTACAGTAGCGAGTTAAGTATTATTTTAAGATTAAGTTGATTTAAATAGAGTTCCATCCTATTTTTTGGCGAGTTAAGTACGAAGTAGCCCCCTCTCTCGCGTCTCGCCAACTTAACTTGCCAAAAAATAGGATGGAGATCTATTTAAATCAACTTAATCTTAAAATACTACTTAACTCGCTACTGTACTTGTCGATGTGTAAATCGGGCATGAGGGACAGTTGAGCATGTCATGGACACAGTAATTACACTTAAAGGTTAGAGAAGTAGTTGCTGTTGCTATGCTAAGTTTTTAGGAACGATTTTTGCACTATGGCTTGTTTAATTCTGAATCTATTAAGTATTATTGTTATATTATCAGAAGAATTTTGGCATTTTTTTGGGTGCATTTACGTTCCCAGTGCAGTGTACCATATATGGTTCACAGGCATTGTTTTACTATTGTGTCTGCTGGCCGCACTGTGAAAGAGTTAATTTTAATTTAAGTAGATTTTATCACGTTTTACCTTTGTGGAATCAGAATGCACGAAGTCATCATTCCATCTTATTTGATGCATATTTGACGATATAGAAAGGTTGAGTAAGAAAAACTTCGCAAAATTAAAATAACCAGAACTTCTCTTGAAACCCTATACCTTACCATTCCCTCTGTACACAATGCTTGCATTGAGTTGAAAGGGGAAAATAGGCCGTGAAAAATAATACAATGTAATGATGAATCTCTCTTAATGAGTACAGGTCATTCATTGTTAAAGTTTTTCTTAAAGGAAACAATACTTACGTAAGAGTCGCAATCATAGGAAGCTGTCAATGTAATTAACTCGTAATCATCTCACTTCACAGACGGATGTTACATATCTCATTGCAATTAATCGCCGAGCAATAATATCGTATCAAAGTAACATTTTCTATCTTCGTATTGAGAACCCACCAGGATACTTTGACCCACCTCACCCCCCTCTGTTAGAACTTAACAGTACCAACAAGACGCTATCGTAACTAATCACAGGGATCATATTCAACTGGAATGTATTTATGTACATTGCATGTATATAAATACAGATATAGAGACACGTGGTCGGTATATATAACTAACGCCTTGGCAGTTGTATCACTGACACTACTACTTACATTCTACACTAACTCATTGAATAACGTTATATCTACATCAATCTAGCCTACAAAATTGCGTTTAATTGTTAGGCATATAAAGTTTATATTAGATTGGATGGTTGTATAAGATGTGTGTATGTGTGTAGCAATAAAAATAGATATAGTGTGATAGTGGCATTACGTTGAAGATTTAAATATGCATCGCAGTGTGACATTGTTGCAAACTAGTTGCACTCTATGTCTCGTTTTACGATCTTAAGCTTCCTTATTTTGTTAATAATGTTCATAAGTTTATTTTAGTTTAGGTAATAGTTAACATGTGGGTGTTAATAAAGTCCTTTTGAACCAATAAACTCATATTAAATTATGTTAAATTCGATCTTATTTGTATTTCTGTTTTCTACACGAGGTTTTAGGAAGGCTATTGATTTTAATGTTTATGTGATTTTGTGTTTAGTAATATAATTTATATTTTATAGTTAGATCGGTTCATTTAGCTGACCCTGGTTTTGAGGTTACAGTGACATTGTGGCAATCAATGTCCGAGAACTCTAGGGTCATTCCTTTTGAAGCTACGCGGAAATGAAGTACGCAGTGTGGAATTGGTATATTCGAGTCCAATATGTCCATTTTAGTATCATGGGCATATCGGACGCAAATGTCTTGTAGTAAGTTTAAATACGTTAGGAATACGAATAAGTTTGATCTCCTGGAGGGATGTTCAATACAAGCCATTCAGATCTCAATTATACCAGCTAGTAAAGCCAACTTTACATTTATTTCCTAGCATTTTGTACTGATTAAAATTTTTTTGGGTGGCAAAAGAGTCTGTCATGGGTCATGTTTTTACAACTATTAGAAATGGTTACTGCCACCGACAACTGCTTAACGTCCCTGAAGCACGAATTCTATTTCACACAAGCAGCATTCGGTCAGACCGAGTAATGGATGACGACGGATGAAAATTAATAGTTTGACTATAATCCGTTACCACAATTTCTGAAGTCTCATAGCTTTTGCAAAGAAGCGAAATTATAATAGGTATTAGATATACAGGGTGTCCCAAAACTCGACGTTAATTCGAAACCGGGTGATAAGGCAAGTCATGCTGGTTATCAGAAAAATATTAAAAAAAATCTAAGTCGCATGGTTGTAAAATTATAGGCCTTTGAAAAAAAACGCAAAAATGCCCACTTTGTGACACTCTTTTCCCTCCTGTTGTCACAAATCTTAACTTTTTCCAACTTTTTTTTTTGCTGTGTTACCCTGGATAGTGCCTCTTTAAATTCTAATAAATAATTTAAAACCACCTGGTCTAGTTTTCACATCAATAGGACTTATTTCTTAGAATAAAATTTATTATTAAAAAAATGTGCAGTTTGAACTGACTGTAGTGAAAAAAAAAAGTACTACGCGAGTTTGGCAAGTTCCGCCAAAAGTTGGCGCATTTAGTAAGGATTTGAAAATGATATCATACTTGGTAAATTGTTGCCGCTATCATGGACAAAAAAATTCATTTTTGTAAAATTTAGGAGCCGATTCCAATGCTGAATAAGTTAAACTGCTAAGTAGTTGAGCCAGAAAGAGTCACTATATCAAGTAAAAGTAGTAGAAACTATGGTATTAGTTGAAAGTGCCAAAAAGCCACAGCCTATCGCAATTTTAAAAAGCCACGAGTTACACTCATTACATTCATGCAAATTAGGCATGTTCATGTTGCTGTCTTTTTTAATGTTAAATCATCAGGCCAAAACTTTTTTTTTTTTAAAAAGAGTCATCTCAGTACCTCTTTAATATTGTCCGGGAAAATTTACTCGATGTTGGAAGTCCCCGGATACTAACGTTTGTACTCGCTGTACTAACGTGGTACGGGAGAAATTCGTGTGTTTTTAAAATACAATGGGCTGTATTTTTGGCACTTTTAACTAATACTACTGTTTCTACTACTTTTTACTTGATATGGTAACTCTTTCCGGCTCAACTACTTAGCAGTTTAACTTATTCAGCATTGGAATCGGCTTCTAAATTTTACAACATAAAATTTTTTTGTCCATGATAGCGGCAACAATTTACCAAGTGTGATACCATTTTCAAATCCTTACTAAATGCGCCAACTTTTGGCGAAACTTGTCAAACTCGCGTAGTACATTTTTTTTTCACTATAGTCAATATAAACTGGACATTTTTTTCATAATAAATTTTATTCTAAGAAATAAGTCCTATTGCTGTGAAAACTAGACCAGGTGGTTTTAAATTATTTATTAGAATTTAAAGAGACACTATTCAGGGCAACACAGCAAAAAAAAAATAGGAAAAAGTTTAGATTTGTGACAACAGGAGGGAAAAGGGTGTCACAAAGTGGGAATTTTTGCGTTTTTTTTCAAATGTCTATAACTTTACAACTTAGATTTTTTTAAATATTTTTCTGATAACCAGCATGACTTGCCTTATCACCCATTTAGTTTGTTTTTGACAGCCGTTTATATCAGACTACCACGTTGACTAAGAAGAAAATGAAAAAAAGTGAATTTCGTGTGGTCATAAAGCATCATTTTTTGCGAAAAAAATCTATTACGTAAACAAAACCTATGCTTGATAAATATTATGAGGACTCTGCACCATCCATTTCTATGGTAAAAAGTGGTTTACTGAATTTTGATATAGCCGTACAAGCACATAATGGCTAACGCAGACCTGGACGGCATGGCAAAGTATTTTAATTTTTACTAATGGAAATTCAACCGTACTGTTACAGAAATACGACATAAATTGCTATGCTTTAAAATGATGCCGCGGCATTGAAAGGGATTTTTCCCAAATTAAAATACTTTGCCATGCCGTCCAGGTCTGCGTTAGCCATAAGACGCCGAACGTTCTGGACGCCCAGTTGAGGTCTCCACATCCGAAACAATTAAAAAAATTTACGATACGGTTTTAGTCGATCGGCGATGAAAAGTAATAGAGATTGCGGAAGCCACAGGCATCTTATATGGCTCAGTGGTTTCTATTTTGAATCATAATTTGGGTATGAGAAAGCTTTCAGCAAGATGGGTGCCGCATTTGCTCACAATCGATGACAAACGCAAACGTGTGACAATTTCGCAGGAATGTTTGGCTTTGTTCAATCGCAATATTAACGAGTTCTTGCGCCGTTTTGTAACCGTGGATCCACCACAACATACCGGATACCAAACAACAGTCAAAACAGTGGGTTTCTCGGGGTGAATCGGCACCAAAGAAGGCAAAGGTGGGTTTGTCAGCCAATAAAGTCATGGCGACTGTTTTTTGGGATGTACGCGGTTTTATCCACATTGACTACCTTCAAAAAGGGAAAAACAATCAATGGTGAATATTACAGCAACTTATTGGGTCGATTCGATGAGGCATTGAAAGAAAAGCGACCGCACTTGGCCAAGAAAAAAGTCCTTTTCCACCGGGGCAATGCTCGGGTGCACACATATGCAGTTTCCATGGTAAAACTCCATGAATTTGGTTACGAGTTGCTCCCTCATCCGGCCTATTCACTAGATCTAGTTCCGTTTGATTATTATTCGTTCCCAAATTTGAAGAAATGGCTCGGTGGAAAGAGATTTGCCACCAATGACGAAGTCACCTCACACACAAATGCCTATTTTGAAGACCTCGACAAAATACAATTTTCGGAAGGGATAAAATAATTGGAGAAACGTTGGGCTGAGTGTATAGATCTCGAAGGAGACTACGTTGAATAATAAAATAAGTTTTTATCTAAAAATCACGGAAAATTAAAAAATTATGCTAAAAGTCACGGACTTATTGACCTGCTCTCGTACATTAATTTGTCTTCATTTGGTCAGTATATTATTTAATATTTGACATTTACACATCTAAATAGTAAAATCTGTGAGTGAAATAGAGTACTTTAATGTACATTGCTTCTCAATAGCACATTAAATTGCCGAATTAAATACAAAAGAGATGTATATTGAAAATAGCTATTCAACAATAGATAGTGAACGTATGGGTGTATTCCGTTGATAGAAAGGTCACTAGACAAATGACTGCTACACATTAGTTTTCTTGATTGATTGCTTTTAATTATAAGGTCGTATATCGATTATTATGTATCAAGTAAATATCTATTGTAAATACTTATAAATAAGGTTGATTTTAAAATGAAAGGAAATAAAAACCTCGTAAATCAATGCTGAATACAGAATTATGTCTTAAGTAGAGATGTTAAGATTTATAATTGAAGAAGTATGCTCTTATCTAATTGTAAGTAATATACATGTTAACATTCGATGCATACACGAGGAGATATTGTAACTAATTATTGCTTTCGTTTCTCCTTTTTTTTTAAATTCTTTTTTGAATTAAGTACCTTCTAAATTTTAATGAAGACCAGGTTTTCATGGACAGCGATTAGCAAAGATTAAGCCCCAAAAAACAGAATTCTATTAGATAATCTTCCTTTGGATCTAAATCCGTAAAAATACTGTCTGAAATAGTCGTATAGGAATTAGATTACACGTTGACTGCATTCTTCATCTATACTAATATTATAAAGAGGTAAAGTTTGTGTGTTGGTGACGTTGTAGGGGGTAATCTCTGGATCTAATGAACTGATTTTAGAAATTCTTTCTGTGTTGAATAGTCCATTTATCGGGGAGTGTCATAGAGTATCACGCTAAGACTAATAGGAGTGGAGCAGTAATGAAATATGTATAAAAAATGGACGCGTTTTTTTCGAAGTGTGCATGGGTCAGCTAGTAATAAATACTTCAACTCGTCGTTTTGGACTAGCCAGATAGGGAAAAAACACAAAAGTCGCAAAAAGAAACTGTTGCAACTCTTAAAGTAATAAAGAGATTTCCACTTGATATTAGTAGAGCTGATAGAGACTCGTAGCTACTTGGTTATATTTCTCGATCTCACTTATCACCCTCCAACGAACACTTGGCGGCTTGTTTAGTAGATTTAACCCCGGTTTCCGAATTTCTGATTAAGTTAAAATCAACTAATCAAGTGTCAAAACTGTCATTTTAGTTCCTGGAGAGGTCTATGTGCAGCAGTAGACTGCGATAGGCTAGATGATTGATTGAAATGTAAATCATGCTTAATCATCACGACAATGCTGATGAGATGTCATCGCTGCTAGGTGGAGAAATATTTTGTCCGGGTAGTAGCTTTATGAATCGTTGTGATAAAGCTCGGCATATATCTACGAGATATATCCGTGTAGTGACGGAGTAAGAACACAATATGTCACCACCCCATCTCAATGGGTGTCGTAGAAACCGACTATCTGTGAATATTACCTACCTTTACATAGAAAGAAGGAAAACTTGAAATTAAACCCTATAGCCATCCGTCTGGGCAGCGTGGTATTAGTAGTCCAAGTATCCCTCCGGAGGAGGCTCGTCCCTGCAGTGGGACATTAATGGGCGGTTATGATGAGAAGTTATTTGTTATTTATTATTAATGTTAACACGGTTTTACAAACCAATTACATTAACATACACTACAGAAATACACTATAAAAACAGTAAAACAAACGATAAAATAACTAAAGAAAAACAGGAATATTAAAACATTTACAAAATAAAATATATAAGAAAAGAAACAATAAAATAACTATTTATAAACTTTCACAAAAACTTAAACATAAGTACTATATTTACAATATTAGACTCATCTGCGAATAAGTCACAATCAGGGAAAGCTGAAAAGAAAAGAAAAAAAAAAGAAGAAAAAAGAAAAGAAGTGAAAAGAATGTGTAAGATTACTTTCCATATCACGGTAGACTAACTGTCTATCACTATAATTATGTTGTAAAACACCTACGTGTTACATGCGCAAACGCAGCGTTACAGCTCATTATGTTAAACTATACTTTTTTATTCACAACTACTATTTGAATAAAATAGTTATCGTAATCCGTTTAACGCCCCATTAATGTAGTGGAAACTTGTTTATTATATAAATATTGCGTGTAATATGCGTATAATCTTTGTTTGAAGCGTTAAAAAATATGACTTTAGCTACTTTTATTTTATTTTATTGTTTTCGGAATGCCAACAGCTTAAATATTAACATACAATAATTACTAAATTTAAATATCTAAACAGCTATTAACAAGTATTAAGTTCTGTGGCGCGTGTTGGGAGAGGCCTATAGCAGTGGACTGCAATAGGCTAGTTGATTGATTGGTTGATATTAACAAGCTATAAATTATTTTATTGTGTAATTGGTTTTTAGTGAACGCTGGTTAATTCAGTATCGATTAGCCGGCACGCACGACGCGACTGGTCTTCGTCTCTGATCGGCAACTTATGAGCTGTACTCGCCTACGTGTGAACTGTACTTACTACTTATTACTTACTACTGAACTGTCTATTTTTTTAACTCGCTACTGTACTTGTCGATGTGTAAATCGGGCATGAGAGTCGAACACAATTAAACTGTATGACCATTGTTAAGTTAACTTCTTATAAATTGAAAACACCAAATAACCCTATCATATTTATGAATAATATTACCCTATCATATGTTATAAAACGACATAAGGCTAAACCTGATCTGTTTAGCGTTAGTTTGTAGTAAGTATACATATTTATTTCTGTTAAGATACGCAAATTGTCTTATTTCTTTGTAAGTAAGGGTACAGTAACAAGTTACAGGCATTGCTGACAGGACATCTTGACATACTTTGAAGTGCCAATAACTCCTAACTGACATTTTCTGAGGAATTCACTTTTAAATAGATTTTAATTGAACGGCATTATTTGCATGTTTTAGTGAAATCTCGTACATTTATTTTTATTCTAACAATATTCAATTTACATGTGGAAATACCTTTAAACTAAATTAACTTATTATTATCAAAACAAAACTGTCACAAAATATACTAATTTAGCATTATGCATATATTATTATTATTCTAAATTAATTTCAAATATTTTAATTGATCGAAAATTAAAAAATTAATTGCTTTTTTTCGTTATCGTAAAATTTGGTCTGAGTTAGTTAGGAGCTATTGGCACTTCGCCGTCGATATAATGATTAAAATTAGAGAATAAGGAGTATGCATAAGCCAGGATAACCTTTGTTGTTAGTTTGACAACAAAACGAAATAAATTCAATAACCTATTTACAATTACCTATCTGGTTGTAAGCCAATATGGCTTAGCGAATGTCCCACAAATAAAATAAGCAAGCACTCTAATACTTAAATTAAAACATTGAACAGTAATAATATTTGACCAGAAATATTACAATCCTCTCACTATCTACGAGTTTATCTTTGTAATATGACAATAACGTTTTACTTCATAAAACAGAAACTTTCTTAGGGGTATTAGTAGTTTCTGATCAAACTACATATATTATACTATACTAAAGCCAAAGTCGATGTGAAATGTTTAATAACAAGCCTATGCTTAGCAACCATTGACAGGCAAAATAATTAGGGTTGTTAATTGTTATAAAAAAAATTGGAATTTCCTAATTTACTTTTCTGGGGAAATACGAAACCCCATCACATTCGCCGTAGTTACTTCATGTGATAAATTGCCAAATTATGTTGCAAAATACGGAAATACTAATGAAATTCTCATTTTTAAATACAAATATTTTGGAATGGTGTGATGACCCTACATGTCAATGACATAATATGGTTTGTTTACAAAGATTTCACATCGAGATTGGCTTTAGTATAAGTAGTTATATATTATATAAGTATATATAAATATTATATGCTTGGCTGCGACCTTTAAGTATTTAACACGTGCAGTATCTGAGTTAACCGGCTTGAAGTTTGTTGCAAATGCCAAATTTCATTTTTGGAACTAAATTTCGGGGAGCGTCTCTAAAAGCTAACTTCAGCCCGGTTAAATAAGATTACGCGAACTGTAGAAAATGCTTAGCTGCGACCTTTGAGTATTTAACATGGGAGATTCATTTTGCACAAATTACTTTTAAATAATGTCCCTGTGTGTGACGCTATACAAGTTGGGCAGAAAATCGTGGATCAAACGGAATACAACAGCGATTTTTAATAGAATTATATATTTTCTTAACACGTTCCCAGTGCAGTGTACTATATATGGTACACGTGCATTGTTTAACTTTTGTGTCTGCTGGCGGCACTGTGACAGGGTTAAGAAGTCTCCTAAGTTAAATACTCAATTTATTACAACTAACACTATAAAACTAACAAATAATAATATTTCGACAGCACATTGGGTGGTCCATCAATGGCGGTTGTACGAGCGGTCTCTATGTTCGCTGCTGGAGCTGCAGGCACGCAAGGGTTCCTACGCGATGTGCTGCTCGCCCCGGTACGTGCTCGCCCCGGACTACGCCCCACATCTCCTGCCGTTACCACTCACGACCCGCGCCTCGCCGCCGCCTGCGCACTTGTAGCGATGCGATCTTGCGCCGTCACAGGTATACACACACTTTATTATCTTATCAGCTATTGCATTTCCACTCCTGGACATAGGCCTTAGTAATTAAGACAGTTTTAGGCCTTAGGGCTCTTTCAGCCGTTTGCAGCCGCCGTACGGCAGTATGTATAGTGTCTAGCGTTCACCGCACGGCAGCTGTACGGCAAGATTTGTATGAAAACAAACGAACGTTGCTTTTGCCGTTCAAAAAACGCACGGCGGCCGTACGGCACGAAACCCTTAGAAATTAAGACAGTTTTGTAGAAAACTCATAAGAAACGACTTAATTGAAACATCTTACTGCCAAAGTCGGGCAGCAGTTACGATTGCGGCTTCAGTCGAGGAATTCGCGAATTCGATCGGATCGAAGTGTCTATACTAACAGGTTTGATGACCTGTTATCCAAAATGTCCGGAGAACAACATCTGAGCCTTCTAGTTAAGATTTCTATTAAAAAATGTCAGGATTTTATTAAGTTCTATCTTAAAAAAAGTATTCATTTTTCATCAAGACGACGACATTAATGCTAAAAATGATATTTAATAATTTTTCATTAGTCTGCAAGTATGTTTGTTCTGTATAATATTTTAAATGGCTAAACTTATGGTGATGGGTTTTTTACTGGTAAATTGCAAATTTTACGAAGCGTAATAACTTCGGCTACTTTTTTTTTTTTTGGTTTCGCTGGGATAAAATGCCTACGCATACCCTCTCGTCGGGGGACGGCAGGGGTATGTGGGGCTCCCAGGAGTGACCCCCCAGTGCACCCACTAAAAGTCCCCAGGGACACTCCTTCATCGCCTTACTTGGAGGGAGCCTGGGAAACCGGCATAGCCTTTGCGTCCAGTCCCCCTCCGGCGATCCCCGCCATTACAGGTGGGCCCTTCTCTTCTTGAGAACGGCCGTGAGTGCTCCAGCCGTTCTCACCCACATGGTGGTGGTGAGTCGTGCAATGGGATAATCATTAAATACCAATCTCATACTTACCGTCCTTGCCATACGCATTAAAATGATGTAACTCGATTGACTAAAGTAAGAGTGTAACAGGAGCCGTTTGATTGACAATAACGTAGTATTAGCCGTTAAAAGTCTAGAGTATCGTATTTACGGCTGTCTCGATCCCATTACGTTCGATAAGCGATATAAAACCTATATGGTTAAATAAAGTGCCGTAAAATTGTATTCTGATGTAATAATGATAACAAGAACTGGCTGATTGGACTGGGTTAATGATAAAAAGGTTTAGAATGTCATAATCGGACTTTTTGCTAGGCCATGCTTTTGATCCTGGTTTACAGGAGTCACTGTTAAGGAAGAGTGATAGAGTAGTCCCGAAAATGCAATTGTCCTAAATAGGTTAAGGGTTGTGGCACATATATCGTAACGTAAACGAATCGGCACCGCCCCGCCTTTTTCTTCGGTGTCAAACGTCAAAAATCCGGTTACGTTACGATTCCGATTAGTGTGCGTTGCAGTAAGGACTTTCATACAAATAACACTGAACGACTCGAGTTGATACGGTGTCGATCCGTCTACGTTACGATATGTGAGCTACGATATACGACTACCACGCACAAGGTTGAGTTAGATTTTCACGCTGAACAATACCTTGTGCGATCCACAGATTATTGTCCAAGGATTCGTTCTTTCATCAAAAAAATCATCATAACAGCTCATTAATGTCCCACTGCAGGGACGGGCCTCCTCCCGTGACGGAGGGTTACTTGGCCTACTAAAACCACGCTGGCCAGACGGATTGGTAAAGGGTTTAATTTCAAGTTTTCCTTCTTTTAGTATCGTAACGATAATATTCATGGATAGTCCCTTAGTCGGTTTTTACGACACCCATGGGATGAGATGGGGTGGTGACATAATTGTATTCTTACTCCGTCACCACACTGTGTCCGTTAAATTGATTTAATTAGCAGTCTCGGCGATATAGGGCATGATCTCTTTTAGGTATACCTATTCTAGCGAGTTGTATTTCTTAAACAAAAAGGTGTATACTTTTATGGTCAACAAAAATCTTCAAACGTTATTTACACCAAATTTAATATAGCTATCCTTAAAACTGTAGTTAAAACGTGTTAAGTATTTAGCTGTACACCTCCAGTCTTAGTTTATGTGTCCATCAGTTTGAGAACGGCATGAATAGGCTGTTAAATGTACTGTCAAATGTAAAATAAATGTGTTTGTACGTACAGTTATTAGCTATAAACTTTCCAAACAATGGCGGAGACGAGATACTAAAACTGTTATGTCATGCTACTAGTATAAATATGAGGACATAGGTTTAGTTTTTTAAACATGCTGTTGTAGATTTATTAATTTGCTACTGTGCAGACGACCTATGTGGCGTAGTGGTTATACAACATGACTGCTACGCAGAGGTCTCGGGTTCGTTTCCCGCTCAATGCAAATATGTGTGTGCATGAACATGATTATTTGCATTGGTCTGTGTGTTTCTATGTATAATATGTATGTATTTACAAAAAAAAAAATTAAGTATTAATATCCGTTGTTCTGTTACCCATAACACAAGCAGGTTAAGCCTAGCTTACGAGTACTTTGGGAACAGATGGCGCTGTGTAGAGACAGTCCGTGAATATTTATTTATTTATTTACTATTTGGATGGGTGTCCTTTAGAAGGAGTGTAACTTGGCCTGGTAATGTGGTAGTTTGGTGTTAAATTTTGGTTTATATTTATGAGTTTTACGATACCCATACCCATGAGATGCAATGGCAACACTTTGTACTCTTACTTTGTTATGATACATCAGAGAAGCAGACGTCCCTTTCACCAACGTGCTAGAAGTAAACTACCGTCACAGAAGAAGGTAGCCTGTAGTAGGCTTATGATTCAGGATATTTTAACAAAAGCTCAAATGACATAGTAATGAAAGGGTCTGGAGTGCTTACTCTAACATATAGGTACTCGTAATATCATCATCATCATCATAACAGCCCATTAATGTCCCACTGCAGGGACGGGCCTCCTCCCGTGAAGGAGGTATACTTGGCCTACTAATACCACGCTGGCCAGACGGATTGGTATAGGGTTTAATTTCAAGTTTTCCTTCTTTTTATTTCGTAAAGATAATATTCACGGATAGTCCTTTAGTCGACACCCATGGGATGAGATGGGGTGGTGACATATTGTATCTATTCTTACTTCGTCACCACACGGAGATTGCCTTAATAGGTACTCGTAATATAAAACGTTAAAATAAATACACAGTACACTTTAACTGTTACCCCCTTACTCATAAAAAAATTCTCAAATTTTAGTCAATTGATTAATTAGCCTAAGCTCTTACGTTGTTTAGTATAAGGTTGGTTTTCGTAATAACAAATCTCGCTAAACAGTGATTAAATTTAAAAGGCGTTTATAAGTAAGGGGGTTAATGGCTAAACTCAAGATTGAAGGTTTTTAAGCTTTCATAAAACCTCAATCGCTTTGGTCTCACCGTAAAATAAGCGGATCAAATCATTTGTGTATAAGTACCCATAGAGTACTTACTCACATCACAACCAAAGCTGTATATTAAGAACAAAAGAAATATAATTAGATTATGTATCTTAAACTTAATTGCCATGAGTTTCTTTGCCAGGTTTCTTCTCATTGGCTCTATGCATTTGGAAACTGGAATTAATGGATCAACACAGACAGACAAGTAGATTTAAGTAGTAGATTGGTTTTATTTTTCTCCTCTAATTTACATTCGACGATACAACGCGTTTTTTTAGTGCTGTGGCGTTTGTCTGTGTCGATCTATAATTTTAACTGTAGGTTTAATTTTAAGTAAATTGTAAACGACTATTTCGAGCAATTTCTGATACATTTTATGAAATAAAGCATTTTGAAATTTGAAATGATTTGAAATAATGTTAGTAACCGAGCATATCATTATCATCTTAGCAAGAAACGTCCTCTGTTGGACATAGGCCTTCTTCAAACGTCATCGTCACAAGGAATAGTTACCAAAAATATGTCTGATTAAGTCAATCATTTTTTTTCCTTTATTTTAGCCATACACCATAAAGGTTAAGCCGGCTATAAAAAGTCAATCATTTTCGTTTTTATAATTTTTTTTAAGAATAAAATTGCATTATACGCTTTGAAATACAGTAATGGCTTCAGAATACGAATCAGCTTTTTATAAGAGATTCAACTTAACAAATGCTACCTAAAGAAAAAATATGTTCTCTGATCTAAAACAAAATATTTAAAAAAATAGAACACAATTTTGACATATTGTTTTGCCGGCAAGCTTCCTAGCTAGTGCTGTACCTACATAAGTTCACATCGCTTGCATCGCAAACCCGGTAATAAAACTACCGGTACGTTATACCTATCTCGCGTTTTCATGCTCGTAAAACTCACTGTGGAAAGGGACAGCAAACCTTTATAGCACCCAGTCGCTTTTCGCAACAAAAAGTTTTATTACCGGCCACTCGTAAATTACGCAGACTTAACGTCGAGTCGAGGAAATTTAAAAAAAAAGTGAAGCTATACTGCGATATTTTGTTTATATTTTATGTACCTACCTATCGGGTCTGTTTTTTCTTTTTAAGATTATAATGTAACGAATTCTCCGTGTGGTGACGGAGTAAGAATACAATATGTCACTCAGCAATCCAACCAACCAATCATATGCATCTCATCCCATGGGTGTCGTAGGGACCGACCAAGGGACTATCCTTTTATATGTATTATCTTTACGAAATAAAAAGAAGGAAAACTTGAAATTAAACCCTATACCAATCCGTCTGGCCAGCGTGGTATTAGTAGGCCAAGTATCCCTCCGTCACTGGAGGAGACCTGTCCCTGCAGTAGGACATTAATGGGCTGGTATGATGAATAATACACAGACACAATCTTCTATAATTAGCACAACAAATTAAAAATAAAACATATTTTGATACGAAAAACATAGTGACTTAGTGGTTTACATTGAAATTACAAGCCGTTCTACGTAGGAGACTGAAATCCCTTTGCTTTTCAGTAGCTATTTGTGACTTTTTGTGGTTAGCCGTGTAGACTAAAACTTCAACAATGTGATCAGGTCCTAACTAAGCTAATATTAGTTTAAATAACAAATTATTATAATTTAACCGATGACCTACCACAAGTAGACCCACTTAAAAATGGAACACAGGAACGAGACGGTCGTAAAAAGAACGTCTGACTGAGTAAAGTGCCGCACTTAAAATAGTTTATCGATAAAAAAATAAATTGACGTTTTTTCATCACACTCATAAAATTATTTTGTGGTGAGTATTTATTTGTATTCATCAAATAAGCTCGTTGTGTACAGAAGAGGAGTAAATAATCATTTTGCTCATATTATTTTTGTATTATTTAGAAATCATTTTAGTTGTAGTAATTTCAATGTTGTGTATATTATAATCTATAGGCAAAAAAAGAACTTAAACAATGTTCAAAATCTTGTTAATTGCATTTTGTTCTCTACAGGGTTTAAGCCGATTAAACTTGCGTTATAAGCACTATACAATTTTGCATAAAAAAATAAATAGGTTATTTATAGGTGGTATTATAGGTAGCTCCATTTATTTTTCTACATACTACTAAATTACAATTTTTTTTAGTAACAGTTGGTAATACTATTATTAGATATAATATCTAACTGATTATTTACTCACTTAACACTTTAGTGCGAGCATCAATCAAATTCAACTAACGAAATACTTTCATAAACAAGCACGCGACATAATAGTTGATAAATTCCTAACACAAACATCGATATATTGACACAGTAGCTTATTACCTCACTGTTCCTTTGACGCGTCGTCGTCTGCGGATCGTAAAACTTTTCGCGCGTAAACGTCACAGTTGACATTGGCTAGCAGATGCAGCGCTGTGCAGCGCTCCTTTGTGTTATAACCGTCTAGTAACAATATTGATTTACAGCTTACGGGTTTGTTGTTGCTCAAATTTTAATGTTCATGTTTCTGGTGCGTGGTCAACGCCCTTTCCAAGTTTGAACTTTAAAAACAATGTAATTTTTTTTTAGGAAAAAAATTCTGTTTGTATTAAAAAGTTGGTTTTCTTAAAGTTTATTGATTAAAAAGGTAATCATAATACATTGTTTTGAGTATATAAAAATGTATTTTAGATGAAAACAATGTCTATAATAACCGTTGCAAATAATAACTAAACTGTTAAACAAAATACATAATTCAACAGCTTCCCTACTTTATCATATCAGCCACTAGAACAGACGTCTACTGCTAGTATCCACCAAGTATTTTCACTTTATGCGCTCCTGTGCTTCATTCATGCATTGGTTTCCGCTCTGACCAGGTTGTCATTACACTGTACGAGAGTTTTGCCCATTCTGCATCATCCAATATACATTTTTGGCCTTCATTTATCAAATTTAATATTTCATAAAAGCTTACAAAATGTACTTAGTCTTGTTAGTTGTTAATACTAAAATAAACTAAAATAATGATCGAATATTTCAACAAATGTTCACAACTGCCATACATAAAATTCTATCTGTATTATATATATAAAATGTAGCTGCCATAAAATCTAGACAGACATTCGTCCCGGTCTCGTCTATAGTCGTAAAGCGTACCTAAAATAAGTCATAAAATATTGTCATAGTATTTAAATTTATCTATATTACGTAGGTAGAATGAGTGGTATATTGGCACTTGTAGGTGATACAGGGTAGTTAACGAAGCGTCCTATAGGGAGATACAATCTCGTGCATGTTTTACTTACCTACGTAAGGATGTGTGGTGACGTTGTAAGAATACAGTGTGTCACCACCCCATCTAATCCCATGGGTGTCGTAAAAACCGACTAATGGACTATCATCATAAGGAAATAAAAAGAAGGAAAACTTGATATTAAACCCTGTACCAATCCGTCTAGCCAGCGTGGTATTAGTAGGCCAAATATCCCTCGGCCGGAGAGGAGGCCCGTCCCTGCAGTGGGACATTAATGGGCTGTTATGATAAGGAAAAAAGTTTTCTGTTAAGTTTTTGCTAAAGGTGTATTGATTTTTAGGTAGAAAATTAGATAATTGTTTTTCTTGTCATCAGTAAATGAGATGTCACTGTATTTGGGACATGATTCTTAGTATTTTTCTACAAGTTTCGTTTCCAAATAAAAAATATATGTTGTGTATGAATTCGTTTATTCACTCATATTTTTTATTTGGAAACTTTAGTCTTAGTAAAGTATAGATTTAACACAGTGATCTACCCATAGTATGTTGACTTTATCAACTTTCTTAAGGTGTCCCTCAGGGTACTGTGTGAGGACCTTAGTACTGATGCTTTAATACCTATATTGATCGGTTAGTTAACGGTATTTTAGATAACGCGTAAGGTAAAGGTTTATTGGCTTTATTGTATAAGCTTAATTACAAGCATAATTAGTTAATTTAGTAGATATTTTACGTGTACTTTCTTAAAATATTTCGAAAATGTAGCATTAGCATTGGAGACGTTTTTTGCTGTTCCCTTTTAATATGAACTAAGAAGCTGAGGTGAAACGACAACAATGTTGTGTCAAGCAATATGTTTTACGATGCTACAATCTAGGCAGTTATGTCCATTGCCGCTGTGAATCACAAATAATGACATCACTGACTCTGATGGTCTTATGCCTGGATGTTCTTTATAACCATTAAATTAATACTAATTTGTTAGTCCTACAGACGGCATGAATCGTAGCGAAGGAGTTGTCTGTTTTATGACAAAATAAAAATATTGTTACAGTGTCAAACGCTTGCCTCGAGTCTGTAGAATTGCATAGTGATGATATTTTAGTATAGATGTTCGCAGTTAAAAGTAACATAGCGAGAAGTACCGAGGGCTATTAGGATATCCAGGGCGGTTATGATATTTAATTGATGATTTAAGACGCAGATAAATTTGACCTATCTACTAATACTATGGTCGCAAGCTTACATTCTATTGTTTTTAAGAGATAATAATATTTGGTTAAGTATATTCCTTTAGCTTTTTGACAACTACAGAGTGAGATAGGGATAGTAACACTACATATCCTTCTCGTGTGGTGACGGAGTAAGAATATAATATGTCACCAACTCATCTCAGCCCATGAGTGTCGTAAAAAATGACTAAGGGACTATCCGTGAATATTATCTTTACGTAATAAAAAGAAGAAAAACTTGAAATTAAACCCTACACCGTTACGTCTGACCAGTATGGTATTAGTAGGCCAAGTATCCCTCCGTCACGGGAGGAGGCCCGTACCTGCAGTGGGACATTAAAGGGCTGTAATTATATCCTTACTCTATTAACTCACGGACATTTTAGCCCTTTTTAACAACAAACAAACTCAAAATGTAAAACTCCCCGTCTAAAACTGATAAGGCAGTAGTTGCGCCCTGGAACTAATAAACCACGTGGAAGGCACTACGGTACTACGTTTAATACTATTCGTAACGATCTTCAGAGTCACTTCGTGCTAAGTTTATTGCTACACCCCCCACTCTTATGAGCTAAACCTTGCATAAGTTTAGCTTGAATTTACTTATGTTTTATATCTGTTTGGTTAAGCGTTTTTTTAGTCTCTTTAAATGTAACTTTTAATTTAGTTTCGTTTTATATTCGATATAGATTGAAAAATATTAGTGAGAGACTTGAGCGACCTAGATTTGGTTTGCTCCAATTTTGTAAACTATGGCGCCTGCAATGTTACTGGCAAAAATAAGTAAACTATACTAATAGTAAAGTACTACCCGGTCACATTATCTGGCGTCGATGACGTCACGTCGCATCGAACGTATCACTGATGCGCCCGTTTGAGCGCGGGGGTTGAAAGGAGAACGGGACGCGAGGTTCGCATTCCAGCGAGGTCTCTAGATAATGTGACCGTGTAGTACTATACAGTCCTTTTTCTCTACTCTGTGGAGAAATGAGAACAACAATTTAATTATTAACATCAATACATTATTAAATTGACATTGTCACAAAAATGAATTAAACATTCTTATTCGACTTCGAAGTTTTTGAAACTATATCACTCAAGTATGTTTTCCGTGTGATGACGTGGTAAGAATACAATATGTCACCATCCTATCTCATCCCATGGGTGTCGTAAAAACCGACTAAGAACCTATCCGTGAATATTATCTTTACGAAATAAAAAGAAAGAAAACTTGAAATTAAACTCTATACCAATCCGTCTGGCCAACGTGGTATTAGTAGGCTAAATGTCCCTTCGTCACGGGAAGAGGCCCGTCCCTGCAGAGGGACATTAATGGGCTGTTATGGTGATGATGAAGTTTCATATGATACGTTTTCAATAAAACAAATAGCATTACGTATGGTATAGGTAGTACTTGTATTACTAAGTAGCTTGACAATGTAGTTTTAGTTAACTTTATTGTCATCTTAATAATAAATCCAAAGGTTTATTGTTCCGCAAAAATATATAAACACTAAAAAGGATTGTCTCAAGCCAAGACAAAGGGAATATTCGAGGGTATAAAGATTTATTTACATTTTATTATGAATAAAACCTACTTGGTACGCGGACTTTATTAAAATTCTCACAATATACAAAAGGTGAGGTTTTTACTTTTTAAATAATGGCGAGTTTATAGGCAGACCGTTTAACTCAGACCCCGCCTGCGGTAATAGGGGTGCGCGGGGGGCGAGGACAAAGGAGAGAGCGATCTCTTGATATTTTGGCAAAACGGCGCCATCTAGAGACTGTGATCCGAACTATATCACATCACAACACAGCTCAAATTTTTAGCTAGCTTATTTTTATGAAATAAAAAGAAGGAAAAATTGAAATTATACCATAAACCAATCGAAATACCTGGAGAGATTTTTTTATTTTTCTGGTCAGGCTTTAAATTGTGTAATAATTTAGATTGCATATTTTCTCTAAGAAAGTACGAGATTTACTGGTAAGATGACGCCACCATCTTTGACATTTGTAAATTGTATAGAAGACGGACTAGGATACCGCACTAGTGTCATACTGACATACTGACTAGATGTCCGTTATGGTAGCGTAAATAGTGTAAAAATTAAAAAAAACTCTTAGTACATATTGTTCTTATTATCTGTAAATATTTTCTAAGACTGATTATTAAAAATTAATATGTTTAAATCATACCTGTTTTAATGTAAATTATTGTAATTACACCAAATGTGATTATACTGTGATTTTAATATATAATTAACTAGCTTTTCCCCGCGGCTTCGCTCGCGTTAAAAAGTATTATTATAAATTATGTTTAAACAAAACCGGAACCCTTATGAGATCACTTTGTTGTCCGTCTGTCTGCTGTATGCCAAAACCATTTTTCTAAGAAATGCGTGGAGTAGCTAAGTCGTAATGTCACAGAATTTTGGAAAGATGATTCTTGACGTCATAGAATTTTTGACAGTTGAGTCGTGACGTCATAGAAATTCTGACAGATGAGACGTGACGTCATAGAATTTCGGCAGGAATTTTTTTTGACAGCTCTGTGCGTCGTGACGTCATAAAGTTTTGGCGGGATTTTTTTTTACAGCTAAGTCGTGACGTCATAGAATTTTTTAAAGACGTGACGTCTTTGACAGATAATTCCTGACGACATAGAAGTTTTGACAGATAAGACGTGACATCATAGAATTTTAGCGGGTTTTTTTTGACAACTTTGTCGTTACGTCATAGAATTTTAACAGGGGGGGGGTTTGCCAACGTCCTAATAGCTACATGCATGCAAAGTCTCGGCCCGATCGGTTTGAAACTGACAAAGTTTCATACAAACTTTCATCACCTATTTTATCCCCTTGGGGGTATAATTTATAAAAGTCCTTTCTAAGGGGGTGCCAACGTCAAAGTAGCTAGATGCATGCAAAGTCTCAGCCTGATCGGTTTGTAACTGACAAAGTTTCATACTAACTTTTATCTCCTATTTTATCCCCTTGGGGGTAGAATTTATAAAAGTCCTTTCTAAGGGGTTGCCAACGTCCTAGTAGCTATATGCATGCAAAGTCTCAGCCAGATCGGTTTGAAACTGACAAAGTTTCATACTAACTTTCATCCCCTATTTTATCCCCTTGGGGGTAGAATTCAACAAAATCCTTTCTTAGCGGATGCCTACATCATAACATCTACCTGCATGCCAAATTTCAGCCAGATCTCTCCAGCGGTTTGGGCTGTGCGTTGATAGATCACTATGTCAGTCACCTTTGAGTTTTATATATATAGACTAGTAGCTATATGCATGCAAAGTCTCAGCCAGATCGGTTTGAAACTGACAAAGTTTCATACTAACTTTCATCCCCTATTTTATCCCCTTGGGGGTAGAATTCAACAAAATCCTTTCTTAGCGGATGCCTACATCATAACATCTACCTGCATGCCAAATTTCAGCCAGATCTCTCCAGCGGTTTGGGCTGTGCGTTGATAGATCACTATGTCAGTCACCTTTGAGTTTTATATATATAGATGAAGATGATTGTACATGGTTATTATTTGTAAATATTTTCTAAGACTTTAGTTATAATTATATACTTTAAATCAGCCATTCTTATATTCTAAGGAATAGGTTCTTTTAATTATTGTACAATATTTCATAATGTCGAAGTCATTTATTAATATAATCTGTAATTCATGGGCGCCATTCCATTTGCTTTGGTATTATCTTATTTCGTTGGCTGACACCGACTCCAAAAATAACAATAATATTATATAATTTGTAATAATTTGATTTTCTTTTAAAATCTACAAATAAATATATTTGTTATTTAAGAAACTCGTGACACGTCCGCGTCCCTGCATATCGGTCCATATGCAAAATGATCCCGGTCCGTCCGCGTCACTACATATAGGGCCAAATTTCCCGCGCTCATTCAATTGGTAATATTTCACGTTTCATTCACTAAATGCACTATGGTTTGATGCTAATTATTTAAATAGTTTGTAATCTATCGATCAAATAAATATTTACTGTGGCAATTTACAAATAAAAATATTTTTAAGAAATGAAACAAGTGCAGGTGTTTATTCTTCGTGATTCGCGGGTTTTTGTGAGTGAATTGTAATAACGGAGTATTCTGTTTCAATTGTGTAAATAAAGTGATTTATTATCTCAAGTAGTGTTAAATGTTACTAAAGTGTTGTCTTGTGTTAATAAGTAAATTATTTAAAATGTTTTATTGTCGAAATGTGTAAAGTGTGTGTTTTTGAGAATAAAGTGTTGACGCCCGGGGCCATTTTGGTTACTGTTTTTGAATTTGCTAATAACAAACAGCTCCTGGCAAGAAATGTATGTATTTTATTTCTTCATTTATTCATTATTTTATCGCTATATAATATGACAATAAGTGCTACTCGTTTCATAACATATAATTATAGTTTTCATTCATAAATTTTCATTTATTGAGACGGGTATTTTTCTCATAAAAAACGCATAAACAGTTGGACATGTAGGGGTGTGGGTCAAAATTTGGTCGGACGCTCGAAAGGTTATGACATAAAATTTTTGATTGTTTATGGATTAGAGTATAAATTTTAAAAAATTTATTATTTTTTAATTTTTTTTAGTAACTTTACTCAGTAATTTTAAATACATTTAGTCTTAAAACAATGTAGGTATGTATATATATTATTTGTTTATTATGGCATCATGAACATAGTTACATATTTTGCCAGTGTCAAGTGAAATACCAATAGAAATATAATAGCACTTTGGCTTTTTTCGCTATTGCATGACACACCACACACGGGAGTTAGAGTGCAATTTAAATCCAAGAAAAATTGCCACCAGGACGTAATGTTGCTGCAATACCTGAAGATGCCACCGCTAAGGCAATTTTTCCCATTCTTATAATTTCCGCTAAAATCACTCGGGTAAGAAATGTTTTCCCTGTTCCACCAGGAGCATCGAGAAAATATACTATGCCCTCTTCGTTTATTACTGCTGTTGTTACGGTATCATAAACACATTTTTGTTCTGCAGTTAGCCTAGTAATATTATTATTAAGAATTGAGGATAGTTCGGCTGCACTATTATCCTGTTTCTTCAATATATTCCCGGTTAAGTCTAGGCTGAATTGGAATGACTACTGGCTCAAGTAATCCATATTGTACAATATTGTTACCACCCATTGTGCTAACAACTTCTTTATGTTACGATTTTGGAACTATCAGATAGACGCACTTTGCAGAGAATCCTTGACATAAGTAATAATAATAAATATACATTCATAATAATTTTGAAATGAAATCCGTCAAGTTATGCAGAATACAATATTAACTATATATTTGGTAGACCAGCAGCATCCAAGGTTGCGTAATGTGCGCATGTAAATTGGAAATAAAAAAATTGTGTAAATAAAAATTGCCCAAAAAAATTCGTCGGCATGGGATACGAACCTCATTACCCAGCTCCTACTTTAACCATTTGTCTATGAACGACTTTCAAATACTTAGATAAGGAACGAAATTTAAATTCATTCAACATTGAACCAAAACCATTTTTCATGACCCCTGATTTGTATTGGACTGTTCTAATAAAGAGATCAAGCGATATCTTAAATAATACTTATCCCATCTCAAGACACGTGACATCATTCAAACTTTTATTTTATAAATATTATGATAGGTTTATTTTACTACTGAATAATAAATTGTTAAGTATAATGGCTAAATAACACTACAACCTCTAAAAATTGTAATGTAATTGTTTAATAAAAAAAAATAAAAGTTGGACTTTTAAAAGAAATCATACTAAAATAAATTAAAAACGTCTCCTTGCGCAACCGGTTAAAATTAACTTATATCCATATTATCTGTGTCACTTTCATTTGATTCGAGATCTGTACTACTGGTATCGGAATCTTCATTGAAATTTATAATTAACCTATCTACGGCATCATCTAAAATACCGTCGTTTTTGTTATACTCGTCTTCTATCTTAATAATGTGATTGACGCAGTTTCTCCATTTCTCAACGGAGTATTTGCTAAACAGTTCCTCTAATGATTTTTTTTCCGTCCAAGTTGGTATCGATGGTTGTTTGAGCTTTGTCCTTTTATTTCTCCCCATACTAACTCAATTGGGTTTAAGTCTGGGTGGTATGGAGGTAAACGCAGCACATCATGTCCATTTGCCTTCAATAATTCGTCAATTTTATAAATGTCTTCAAAATTATGCATTTTAATTATCTTCACCAAGTCACATTTTCTAAGTTTTTCATCATGTGGTACGTTGTGTCGTGTAAGCCACTCAAGCATCATTGCTTTGGTACAAGACATGCTTGGCTTTTTATCCTCCCGAACGGAATGATATGCTGCGTTATCCATTACTATCACAGACCTTGGCGGTATATTTGGCAAAAGTTTTTCTTTGACCCATTTATTAAAATTTTCAAAATTCATATCATTGTGGTAATCTCCAGTTTTACATTTGGACTTAAAAATCAATAAGGCGTTATTCACAAAGCCAGTTTGACCTCCACAATGAACTATGATCAAACGTGGTCCTCTACCTATATGAGTAAGAACTCCGCGTTCGTCCTTTGATTGCCAACACTTTGACACATTGTGAGAGGAATTGACATACGTTTCGTCAAGATATAATATAGTTCTTCCTTCGTTACGATAGTTTTTTATGGCATTGAGATATTTCCATCTTCAAGAAGTTATATTAGGTTGTTCTTTAAGAAAAGTCCTTTTGGATTGACATCTCCGAAATTTAAAACGCAGATTGTGTAATAACAGCCTTAAATATTCTTTGCCGCAGTGTAATATACCTTCTTCTTTGAGTGCAGCATTTAACGTCTTAAGAGTTGGTATTTTTTTGTAAAACGTGTAAAATTGAGTTATTTTCCTTCTTACCACCCCTTTTGTAAAATCGTCTACATCTAATCGCTTCCTTCTGCTTTGCTTAGATTTTATCGGTGATTTAAAACAGTCGTTATTATCTATTAAAATTTTTCCTTCTTGTACAATCCTACTGACAGATTTTTCAGATAGTCCAGTAATTTCTGCTACAGTTTTTTTTCAAATTAATATCTTGCTGAAATTCAACAGTATTTGGGTCCAATTTTTTTTTTCTAAAGTATTCGTACACATTGAATGCCATTTGCTTGGCCTGGCTACCTATTTTGTGTCCGAAGATACACCGGCTCATCATAATCTCGTGTGTAGCAACAAAGCAACCACAGTTGACGTGTGACAGCTGGTTGTGCAGCATGCTAGTCCGTCTTCTATAAAATTTTCAAATTTCAAAGACGGTGGCGTCATCTTGCCACTTAAATTCGTAATTTCTTAGAGAAAAAAGGCGTTAAACAATTTAAAGCCTGACCAGAAAAATAAAAACCCTCTCCGTAATGCCGTATTTTTAATAACTAATTTTCGGCATACAATTTGATAGAAGATTGACAAACACGAAAGCGCCCTCCTGTCAGGTTTATTTCTGTTTTTCTCTGTCCTTATTTTTAAAACTATTTGATGCAGGCAGGGGAATGATGACATACATATAACAAGGAAGAATGAGAGTGAAATTTAAGATATGGCAAATTATCGGTGCAATCTCGTCAATAATCGGTGCGATCATTTTGCGACTTATACCATCACTACCAACTTCATTGGAAGTTATGGTTAATTGTGCCACCCGTGCAATCCCCGCGCGATCCCCTTTGTCGTCATTCCCCGCCCCCCAGTCACCCTGCAGGCGAGGTCAGAGTTAAGCGGTCAGCATTTAATTATTTTTTTACTTTTTAGTGTTGTCAATTTTTGTCTTTGAAGTCAGTTTTTTTTTTGTAAAAATTTATTTAATTTGACATAGAACCAACTCGATATAGCTCTTGTGTACGCTACCATAACGTACACCGCTACCCCGCCCCCTCGTCCCTTTCATACCGCAGGCGGGGACTGAGATAAGCGGTCGGCCTATAGTTAACGAGACGCAAGACTTCGTACTTAACTCGCCAAAAAATAGGATGGAGATCTATTCAAATCAACTTAATCAACAACTTACTACTTAACTCGCTACTGTACTTGTCGGTGTGTAAATCGGGCTTTAGGGTAGCTTTCCATGAGGAAAGATTATCATGGAAGTCTTAGACTTCCATGATAATCTATACTAATATTATAAAGAGGTAAAGCTTGTGAGTTTGTGACGTTGTAGGGGGTAATCTCTGGATCTACTGAACCGATTTTAAAAATTCTTTCTGTGTTGAATAGTCCATTTATCGGGGAGTGTCACAGGCTATGTAGTATCACGCTATGAATAATAGGAGAGGAGCAGTAATGAAATAAGTATGTAGAAAAAAGGGGACGCGTGCAAAAAGTGCAGTACAGAGTCTTTCTGAGTTCTTCTGCATCTATTATGGAGACCTTGCTACTATCAGGCAAGCCACGTGTTTGTCTTGTTATGATAAATCATCATATTATTGTTATGATAAATACATCCACTGATACATACTGCTCTTCCAAACGTTTCTTTGCGCGCGAAACCGTGCTATTCTAGACATCGTCTACACGCCACTTTTACTCGGGCGTTGATCCACCATGTGAAGGATATGCCTTCTGTATTTTTAACCGACTTCAAAAAAATGAGGAGGGTCTCAATTCGTTTGTATTTTTTCTTGTATTTGTTACCTGATTTCTCGAAAACGGTTAAACCGATTTGAATTTCTTTTTTACGTTAAGCGGTTGCCGTTTCATAACCTTTCTGCCTCCGGCTAGATAGCAGTCAGTTTTTTTTGTAACAAATATGTTTTTCTTCAATTCTTTTTTCCTACAATATATTTTTTTTGTTAAAAATAAATCACTCCACGTGGCATTACATTTATACTTAGTGTCGCAACTTGGTCTGCACCTTGTTAATACATGTATTGATTATGATCGTACGCGGCGGCATTCCTCACCGTATTCGGTCGTTCTTATGTTCGTACGTAACAATGTTGCATGTAAACAATAACAAGTTATAAGCGACGAGCGGATTATTGAAACTACTTACATATTTTGGAATTTTAATTAATGGCTCGTTTAATTTTTTATGATAAAGATATTGGTCCTATCGAAATGAATGTTTTTTTTTACTATATAATTATGGCAAACGTAGTGTAGGATGCCCCCCAGCTGGGTAGACCGACGACCTCAAAAATGTCTCTGGGTCGGACTGGATGCGAAAGGCGCAGGACCGAGCTCTGTGGCCCGTGGTGGTAGAGGCCTGTGTTCAGCAGTGGACTGCGATGGGCTAGATGATGATGAATTATGGCAGACAGACAAGAGGTGTGTGGTAATCGCTTATCTTAGCTGCTGCACACCCTGGATCTGAAGATGTTATGTGCCATATCTATAGCACTAACTTCTGTAACCATTCACAAAATAACATCTGCACATTGCTTTTTAAAGGTGGATAAAGCGGCCACAGCGTGTGTACCGAACTAGTCCGCAAAAAAGACCTACCTGGTGAAATACCTGTATAAATAACTTTATTTGAACGAAATATAGTTGTATTAATTAAAATATTTGAAATGTATGAGTGTAAAAAATATCCCAACTATAGTATGTGGCACCGCGTATGCGATGATGTTTGTTCTGTACTAGTATGATCGGTAAATGACTTGTAGGGCGATGAACTCGTTCATTGACAGCTGATCACTACCGATCAACTGTTCACGCGGCAAGGACAATTAATATTAGTAAGAGATAAAAGGATTTAGTTTATCTGGATATCGTTTATTTGAATTTCTAAAACCTTGATTTCAAAAATCTGGATTTTGTTTGTCTGGATTTCAATAACAGTATTTAAAAATATGTGTTTTAAAAATTTGGCTTAAGTGCTTATGGATTACGTCATCTTAATTTCGTGCATTTAGTTTTTGTATGTCTGGAACTCATTCATCTGGATTCTAAAACATCGTACAAATAAAAAATGGGCAAATGAAATTCGAAGTTGCGGTTATATGGCAAATAAAACTTCTAAATTTTAAAAAATAGGATAATGGTGAAATGTCTAAATGTTTTCTGGATTTTGATATTCGGAATATTAAAATTCGGGATTAAAATAGGTAACCTCAAAAAAATTTGCTTAGTGTCGAAATCGCTATTTCCTCTTCACTTAAAACCTTCACTTATTCTTATCGCCCTTGCCAAAGAACTACGCGCTATCGTTGACCAGTATCTCCATCTGTCATCTGAAGCGGGAGACTATTTAAATGAATGAAGTAAGATCCCAAACATCATCAATCAAACTAAAGGATTATGCTGAAAAATACTTGAAAACTGTTGTAGGATGGAAAATGTACCCTATTTGTTTTGTAGCCTAGAAATATTTATTAAAAGTATTGCTTCAGTAACTATATTACTTTATAAAAAAAAACTATGGTACAATTCCGTACAGGATTATAGCGCAGTATAATATGCTAGGTATACATAGTATAAGTCTAAGTTTTAAGACTTTATTAAAATTTACACAATATACAAAAGGTGAGGTTTTTACTTTTTAAATATATGAGGAAGGGTAGCTTTCCTCATACACTTCCATGATAATCTATACTAATATTATAAAGAGGTAAAGTTTGTGAGTTTGTGACGTTGTAGGGGGTAATCTCTGGATCTACTGAACCGATTTTAGAAATTATTTCTGTGTTAGTCCATTTATCGAAGAGTGTCATAGGCTATGTAGTATCATGCTATGACTAATAGGAGTGTAACAGTAATGAAATATGTTTAAAAAAGGAAGGCGTGATAAATACTGCTTTTCTAAAAGTTTCTTTGCGCGAAACTGTGCGATTTTAGACATCGTCTACACGCCACATTTACCGGGCGTTGATCCACCATCTGAAGGATATGCCTTCTGTATTTTAACCGACTTAAAAAAAAGTAGAAGGTTCTCAATTGGGTTGTATTTGTTTTCTTTTGTGTTAGTTACCTGATTTCTCGAAAACGGTTAAACCGATTTGATTTTTTTTTTTACGTTATGCGGTTGCCATTTCATAACCTTTCTGCCTCTCCGACTAACTTTTTTTGTAACAAAGATATTTTTCTTCAATTATTTTTTCCTAAAATATTTTTATTGTTATTTTTTTTTAAATAAATCACTCCACGTGGCATTACATTTATAGTGTCGCAACTTGGTCCGCACCTTGTAAATACACTTATTGAGTGTATTGATTATGATCGTACGCGGCGGCATTCCTCACCGTATTCGGTTGTTCTTATGTTCGTACGTAACAATGTTGTACGTAAACAATAACAAGTTATAAGCGACGAGCGGGTTAATAAAACGAACGATTGTTGCACCGAAACAAAAATCAGTTGAAAGTTTGAGATTTTGGTAATGTTTCTGGTCTCAATTAATTGCTTTATTAATTTGAATTATGAAGATTGTAATTTGTCTCGATGATATTTAAGTGGTATTATTAATGAAACTACTGTACCTTGTTTATATGTATAAATGAATATTATTCATTGTATATTTATGACAGACCTACGCTTATTTGGCTTAAGTTATTATCGATTAGCTATGCTGCTTCACACCCTGGATCTGAAGATGTTATGTGCCATATCTATAGCACTAACTTCTGTAACCATTCACAAAATAACATCTGCACATTGCTTTTTAAAGGTGGATAAAGCGGCCACAGCGTGTGTACCGAACTAGTCCGCAAAAAAGACCTACCTGGTGAAATACCTGTATAAATAACTTTATTTGAACGAAATATAGTTGTATTAATTAAAATATTTGAAATGTATGAGTGTAAAAAATATCCCAACTATGGTATGTGGCACCGCGTATGCGATGATGTTTGTTCTGTACTAGTATGATCGGTAAATGACTTGTAGGGCGATGAACTCGTTCATTGACAGCTGATCACTACCGATCAACTGTTCACGCGGCAAGGACAATTAAAAAGGACAACTCTTACACTAAAGGCCGTGTGGTGCCGGCGGAGGCCGTGTGGTGCCGGCGGAGGCCGTGTGGTGCCGGCGGAGGCCGTGTGGTGCCGGCGGAGTAGAATAGCACCAACCCATATCTTTACTGTGGGTGTAGTAAAAGGCTACTAAAGGAGTGTGTGAAAAAAAAAAAAAAAAAAAAGTACCGATCCCCTGTACCTTTTTCACACATAATGCTGCAAACAACTGCGAGGGCAGAACGTAGGTGACGGGAAACACCAACGACAGCATTCCCAAGGAGGGTTGACGTCAGGCAGGCGGCCGGTTATAAAAAAATTAATTGCCAAATCTATATTTGTAACATGAATGCTATGGACAATGAGTGCGACAGGACTAGGGCGTACCCCCGAGGCGACGCGCAGGGGCAGCACCCGGTCTCTGCGAGAAATGGACAAGGGTTGTTGCACCAACAAGGGCGGGTGCAACGTAAGAGGATAGTCCAGAAAGCAGGAGAGGTGTGTTTAAGGTTTGGAAGTTGGAATATTGGCACAATGACTGGAAGGGGAAGAGAGTTGGCAGATGTGTTGGAAAGGCGACGAATAAGGGTAGCTTGTTTGCAGGAAACTAAATGGAGAGGAGCAAAGGCTAAAGAGATTGGTGAGGGTTATAAGTTATTCTACAGTGGAGGCGACGGAAAAACAAATGGGGTAGGAATTGTACTGGATGATGAATTGAAAAAATGCGTGATGGATGTAAAACGACCGAGTGATAGGATAATAGCTGTGAAAATTGTGCTTGAAAACCGTTTATTGAATGTGGTTAGTGCATACGCACCCCAAACAGGTCAGGATGAAGCTGTGAAAGAAGATTTTTGGAAGAAATTTGATGCCTTAATGATGGATATTCCAGGTAGTGAGGAGGTATATGTCGGAGGTGATTTTAATGGACACGTCGGAGAAAGAGTAAATTATGAAAGGGTTCATGGTGGATGGGCACATGGAAGTCGAAATGAGGATGGGGAAGCCTTACTCCAAGCTGCTTCTACTTTTGATCTGGCAATTGTGAACACATGGTTCGAAAAGAAAAAAGAACACCTCATCACGTTTAAAAGTGGCCTACATGAGACACAGATAGATTTTTTCTTGACTAGGAGAGATAAACTCGGTAGTGTCAAAGACTGTAAGGTTGTGCCAGGGGAAGATCTAACGACGCAACACAGATTGTTACTGATGCAAGCAAAGATTAAAATTGAGCCAAATAAAAAGAAGCAAAAGCCCCCACCTCGGATTAGATGGCGTAGGATAGAAGATAAGAAGTATGCAAGCCAATTTAGGAAAGAGATAGTAGAAAAGATGAAAACTATGAAGAGTATGGAAGATAAAACAGTAAATGAGTGTTGGGAAGAAATGGCGCATTGCATAAGAGCTAGGGCAAAAGATATCTTTGGTGAAACAAAGGGAAAGGGTGTGATAGAGAGGGATACATGGTGGTGGAATGTAGAGGTGCAGGAGATTCTGAAAGAAAAGAAAAATGCTTTTAAAGAATGGCAAAAAGTTGACGTTGAAAATGTGAGTATGAGAGAAGAAAAAAAGATGATTTACAAGGAATTTAAAAATAGAGCGAAAAAGGCGGTGGCAATATCTAAGGCAACCGCACAAGACCATTTGTACGGTAGGCTTGATGAACCATGTGGCCAAAAAGAAATCTTTCGGATTGCAAAGATGAGAGAAGAAAGAACGAAAGACACTAAACATGTTAAGTGTATAAAAGACCAAAGAGGAAATATCCTATTGCAGGAGAATGATATAAAAGAACGATGGAAGACATATTTTGAAAGACTATTGAATGAGGAGAATACGTGGCATGGAATGCTAGAAGATAGAGCTGAAAATATTGGTTTAGTAAAGGAGATTGGTATGGATGAAGTAAGGAGAGCGATAAGAAGTATGAAAAATGGGAAAGCGGTGGGACCAGATGGAATACCTGTAGAAGTGTGGAAGTTATTGGGAAAGGACGGATGGCAGTGGCTGACTCTATTCTTCAATAAGTTGTTGCAAGAAGTGACGATCCCAAGCGAATGGTGCAGTAGTGAACTAGTGCCCATTTTTAAAAACAAGGGTGATGTTCAGGACTGCAATAACTATCGGGGAATAAAGCTCATGTCACATAGTATGAAAGTGTGGGAGAAAGTAATTGAGAAACGAATGCGTGAGGAAAGTGAGATCACCCAAAACCAGTTCGGTTTTATGCCAGGGCGGGGTACCACAGATGCAATATTCGCATTGCGCCAACTATGCGAAAAATATAGACGCGTGCACAAGAACCTGCACATGGTGTTTGTGGACCTCGAAAAGGCGTACGATAAAGTTCCTCGATCGGTTTTGTGGTGGGCCCTGAAAGAGAAAGGTGTGCCAGGGAAGTATGCAGAGTTAATCCGTGCCATGTACAGGCAATCCCACACGCATGTTCGCTCGGCCGCCGGTAACACCGAAGAGTTCAGTGTAGCTGTAGGCTTACACCAAGGGTCAGCTTTAAGCCCATATCTCTTCCTGTTAATAATGGATGCACTAACATCGGATATCCAGGAACAGGCACCCTGGTGCATGTTATTTGCCGACGACATCGTCCTTGTGGGTGAGGATGGAACCGAGGTCCAGAGTAGGTTGGGGAAATGGCAACAAAGGTTAGAGAGTGTGGGCTTGAAAATTAGCAGAACCAAAACTGAATACATGTTCTGCGATTTCGGCGGTCTCTCTAACCCCACGGCCATAGCGCTTGATAGCTCCCTTATACCAACCTGCTCCGACTTTAGGTATCTCGGTTCACTATTACAGAGCGATGGAGCATTAGACCGAGCTGTGAAGCACCGGATTAACGCTGGTTGGATGAAATGGCGGCAGGTTACGGCAACTACATGTGATTCGCGTATGCCCCTTCGGCTGAAGGGAAAAATCTACAAGAGCATGATCCGGCCTGCCGTCCTGTATGGATCGGAAAGCTGGCCCGTAAAAGTGACGGACGAAAGACGACTGCACGTAGCCGAGATGCGAATGTTGAGATGGATGAGTGGTGTGAAAAGGACAGATAAGATTAGAAATGAGTACATTAGAGGAAGTTTGAAAGTTGCACCAATTACTGAAAGGCTACGAGGAAATCGTTTGTCCTGGTTCGGACATGTAATGCGTAGGGATGAAAGTAATATAGTAAGGAAGGCATTGGCTATGGAAGTGGACGGGTACAAGGGGAGGGGTAGACCGAAGAAGAGATGGATGGATTGTGTGAGGGATGATATGGCTAGGAAAGGAGTGAATGTTGAGATGACGGGAAACAGAGATGAATGGAAAAAGCATACATGTTGCGCCGACCCCAAGTAAAAATGGGATAAGGGCAGGAGGATGATGAACTCTTACACTAAAGATCATGTTCTGTGTCGCGGTTACTTTTACAAATTCATTTACATTTACATTCATTTAACGGATGATGATCACAAATGAATAAGTTCGTAATTATTCCAATTTAAAAAAAAATAAAGAATGAATATTTGACAACAAGACGACGTGACGTATTGATTAGTGTAGTATATGTTCTGATATTTCATGAGTCTACCTTTTTAAGGTCTGCTTTAGATGGCAATGTATGAATGAGTGAGGATTACCTACTGACTCATCATTTAGTAAGTTACAACTTCATCAAAAGACATAGGTACTTATTTACGACATATATTTCTCGAATATCAATTATTAACTATTTTCGGAAAAATATAAAACTATATTCAAAAACATTTGCTTGGTGTCAAAATCGCTATTTTCCTGTGACTTAAAACCTTCACTTATTCTTATCGCCCTTGCCAAAGAACTACGCGCTATCGTTGACCAGTATCGCCATCTGTCATCTGAAGCGAGAGACTATTTAAATGAATGAAGTAGGATCCCAAACATCATCAATCAAACTAAAGGATTATGCAAAATACTTGAATATTGTTGTAAAATGTACGCTATTTGTTTTGTAGCCTAGAAATATTCATTAAAAGTATTGCTTCAGTTGCTAGATTAATAAAAAAACTAACTCATAACACTACATTCTCCTTGTGGCGACGGAGTAAGAATAAAGTGTGTCACCACCTCATCTCATCCCATGGCTGTCGTAAAAACCGACTAAGGGACTATCCGTGAATCCGTGATAATATCTTTACTTAATAAAAAGCAGGAAAACTTGAAATTAAACCCTATAGCAATCCGTTTTGCCAGAGTGGTATTAGTAGGCCAAGTATTCCTCCGTTAATTGGAGGAGGCCTGTCCCTGCAGTGGGCTGTTATGATGATGATGATAACACTACATTATCAACCTAATTGGAATAAAGACATCTAATTCTAGATAAGTCAGATAAAACAACTACTTATCTAAATAATCGTTTCATGCTGAATTTAGTGTAATACTTTGTTGTAAGTTTGTTATTTTAGAAAAAGTTTTCGTATAACATCTTGAACATGTCAAAATAAATGAGTTAAAATTCAAAAATGTCTGTAAATTAAATTACTTGTTTTATTGACAACTCTTTTATTTTTAACAAATAATAAATAAATAAATAATCCTCACACATTCACACAACGCCATCTAGTCCGAACTTAAACAGAGCTTGTACTATGAGTACCTACTAGACAACGGATAAACATAGTATACCTACTTAAATACTTTTTTTTGTGTAAATACATACACATATTATACATAGAAACACTCAGACCAATGCAAGCAATCGTGTTCATGCACACAAAGATTTTCATTAGCGGGAATCGAACTCGAGACCTCTTCGTAGCACCCATGAAATATACCGACTGTGCCACGGAGGTCGTCAAAATTACTTGTTCTATTTACAACTCTTTTTTTGTAGGGGTGACATACTCATACTTAGGAGTAAACCCCCTTCAAAATAAAGATTTAAAAAAACTCTTTTTTTGTAACAAATATTTTTAGGTAAAAAAAAACATTTGAAGCTCGTTTCAACAAGTTTATGTAAGTAGTCCTAAACTTTTATTGAATCGAGAAATTCATTTTTGAAAATTGTCTTTTACGGAGACTATAAATTATTCCAAGCAGGACAAAGTAAGCACTTTGTCCATAAGTATGATCGTAGTGTTTTCTCATATGATTCATATTATTATTTCTAGAATGGCATATTACTTTTGTCCGCCATTTGTCAAATGAAATAACTTCTATGGATTATGGTTTAAGCTATTGCAGATGTAAGACATGTTAAACGTTTAATCTTTCTTATTTGTATGTGCTAATTAATTGCGATTGTAATAAGAGTTACGTTTTATAATACACTTCTCATCAAAAAAATCGAAACAGTTGCAAGTTTGTGTTTTGTAAGGATTATCTGAAAAATGTGTATATTGAGGAATATGTGTTATATATCATTTAATAGGGAATTTAATGAGGTTTTCAAATAATGATGTTAATGTTCTAAATTCAAATTAAATTTTCATTGATTTCGTATTTTGTTTAACAAGTCGTTTTTACCCTGTACGTACTTTGACGGAAATTGATAAAATTACGCACGTAAATAAACAAAAAGCTAGGAAACGTTTATTTAATAAGTCGGATACTATTCCTGACCTCTCATTACTGCTTCTGTACGGTTTTTCATCGATCGGATAAGAGTCAAGTTCAAAAATAGTGGCGCTCTATTCCATTCCTGTTGGATTGCATTTTAAAGATGGCTAAGTGTTTTTGAGGCATGATCTTTTACACTAATTCGTCTTTTTTATTAATCCCATAGATGTTTAATCGGATTCATGTCCGGGCTTCTTGCTGGCCAATCAATAATAGAGATATCGAATTCAGTAACATAATCTCTTACGACGCTCGCGGTGTTTGCCCTAGCATCCTCGTACATAAATGTCAAACCGGGGTCAAATAAATGTGCATAGGGCATCACAAGAGGTTCAAGATACTGTTCGATGTACCTATGACTGTTAAAAAAGGGCAGACGGGACCCAAACACAAAGACAAACTCTGTCTTGGCGTTGCCACTAATTTCTCCTCAAACAGTCCATGAACCGCCACCATGGATGGCCTTTTCTTTTAATCCTGCATGGTGCAAAGCGTTCTCCATCACTTCTGTAGACCTTAGTCCTTCCATCGTTACCATAAAATACAATTTTGCACTCATCAGAAAGGAGGAACTTGTTCCACTAGATGTATGACCAATTTAGGTAATTACGTAAAAAGTTAAGGCGCGCTTTTCGATGATCTGCAGGTAATTCCTCCCTATTTGCTGGCTTGTACGGTACAAGTCCACGTTTCTTCAACCTTCTTCTAATTGTAGAGTCACTTACAGCCACCGTAGGTTCATCATGAAGCTGCTGCTGCGGTTGAAAGACATTAAGGCATAGACTATGTAAGAAAGGTGTTACTATAAATCGATCTACTCAGTCAGAAGTTACCTGTTTTCTGCCAGATCTATAACGGCGCGTGAATAAACCAGTCTCTTGATAGCGTTTTCAGATTCTATGAAAAGACGAGACGCTAAGATGCAATCTTTCAGCCGTAATAACCTGACTAAGTTCAGAATTCAGCAATGCCACCACTTGGCGGTTTTTGCGGGTAAACATCGCATGGACGCAGTAATAAGAGGAGCGAGGAACTCTGGGTGCGCGATACGGGTTAATAAATAAACGTTTTCTAGCTTTTTTTTCATTTACGTGCAGGGCAAATACGACTTGTTAAACGAAATCTATGAAAATTTGATTTGAATTTAGAACATTAACATCATTATTTAAAAACCTCATTAAATTCCCTATTAAATGATATATAACACATATTCCTAAATATACACATTTTTCAGCTAATCCTTATAAAACACAAACTTGCAACCGTTTCGATTTTTTTGATGAGAAGTGTAATATCCGTGTAGTGACGGAGTAAGAATACAATATGTCTCCACTCCATCTCATCCCATGGGTGTCACAAAATGATGTTTGCTGAATGAGAACTATTTATATTGAAAACGGTTTAGTGCTTTGAATTCCATGCAAGCTAATTTATTACAGCTATGTAAATACTATCTTTACGAAATAAAAAGAAGGAAAACATGAAATTAAACCCTTTACCAATCCGTCTGGCCAGCGTTGCGTTAGTAGGCCAAGAGTCCCTGCAGTGATGGATAAAATCGGGTGGTGACATATCGTCGCACGAATACTTAAGTGTCCAACCTCCATTTGCAACATTTTACACCAGAGACGTTTTATTGATTAGTTTAAGCAAATAATATGATTTTATAAAAGTTTTATATTAAAAAAATAGTTAATGTGTTTATGAAATGATATATTACAAATAATCATTAAAAAGTCAAACAGTTATGTTTATTTTCACAATTTTTTATGGAGGTTGAGCAAATAAACACATAAATAATTGTGCAATTGGAGATAGACCACTACCGGGGTGGAGGTTGAGCATTTTGCATTCGAGTATATTTAGTACTTAAGTGCCCTATAACCAAATACAGTGTGTTTGGGTATCGTCTGTGGGTATCGTGGTAAAAAAAAATAACTAGTTAACTGGCTATTTATTATTAACAATAACACAGAATTAAAAAAAACACTGTTTGATATATATAAAATACAAAATACAATATTTTTTTGTTTTTGTACCAATACAAGATCGTTTACTTCGCCTGGTATTGTTTATGTTGTCTGATCCTGTCAAAACCTTTTTAATTAGAGATTCCATAAAGGCTTTGTATAGTAGTATTTTCTTTTCGGTTAGTGTCTGATTTGAATTAGTCCTTATTCGTCGTATTCTTGTTTGGTCGGATTCTTGAATCATCGTACGTAATGTCAACATTAAATGAAACTACGGTATTACCGTGACTCCACTTCTTCATTTCAATATGTACAATAAAAACGACATAAATTGAAAATAAAACAGTGATAAGATCATACCTACACGTATAAAAAATAATGAATATACTGAGACTATTTAAACAATTTAGAATTGATTTATTTTTACAAGAAAATTAACCCTTTTTTGACGATGTTTTCATAAGGAATTCTTTGGTTTATGGGCTATTCATCCCTCAACGGCGTAATTAGTTCTGAATTTCTCATCCAAAATAGGGAAGAAAATGCAAAGCAACGGACATAATAAAAATAGATGTCCAATGTGAGCAATGGATCTGTGGCTAGTAAAAAATAGTATTAATCTACTTATCTAGCATCTAACATAATTGCGAACACAAAGCGTAGGTATACGTAAACACAAAACTACCCATTTAATGCTAAGAAATTTACCCATTTAACAATTAGCAAACATACAAGTAGCAGGTATATTTTGACAGTCACCGCACAAAATCATAACAGCCCATTAATGTCCCACTGCAGGGACGGGCCTCCTCCCGTGACGGAGGGACACTTGGCCTACTAATACCACGCTGGCCAGACGGATTGGTATAGGGTTTAATTTCAAGTTTTCCTTCTTTTTTGTAAAGATATTATTGACGGATAGTCCCTTAGTCGGTTTTTACGACACCCATGGGATGAGATGGGGTGGTGACATGTTGTATTCTTACTCCGTCACCACACGGAAGGCACCGCACAAAAGCAATATTTTTATTATTATATCAGTTATATTTTACAACCTTACGAAATGTTCAAAACAATCTGTTCATTTATAGATACCTACGTCACAATTTCATTTAAAGATTTAATTAAATCTGAAATTATAAGAATTAAATTTAAACATCCTGTACTATAAGTTAACGATACGCAGTGATAATCTACAAAGAAATGTTAACAAAAATACAAGTTACCGATTCTTTTCTATAGTTGTGACTATATTTTCTGATTTATATTTCGTCACAGACATTTGGGGTACTGTTTTCTATTAAAATTAATACTTTTTTCTATATTTCGCGTTAGTTTTTACTCAAATGCGTGCGAGCACGAGCTTCGTCAAAAAAGAAATTAATGATGGCGGCGTATTGCGTCATCAAAATGCGATGTCGTGATTGGTTACCTGTGAGGAGATTGAATACTTAAGCACGCAATCGAGGCTCGGATGCACGTTTGGTGTTTCTGTACGGACGTTGAGCAATTAAGCATGAAGTTTGAATTCTCTTGTGTTAGTTTACAAAAACTTAAATTCCTTATAAATAATGTATTTTAAGTCCAAACAGCAAGTATTATATACCAATCGAACCGCAATTTGATCCTTAATAAAATTGCATTAAAAAGTGAAATTCGTCAAAATGGTCGGTTGAGCAAATAAGCATTCAGGCGACGATATTGTATTCTTACTCCGTCACCACACGAAAATATGCCAAACAATAATCGATTCGAATCGAATCAACAAAATAATTTTTTTACGACATTTACTACAAATTTTAACGACAAACTATTATTACAGCTTCATCTTATTAAGACGGCCATTCCCACGTGCTTACTCTTAAGTTACGAGTTTCCTGTTCGTCACGCTTATCCAGACATGGACAAAGTTTAACTTTATTACTTAACGCATAATAACTTGAAATTAACTTGGAGCTTAATCTTATTTCCTTTCTGATGTTTCTCTTGCTATGATTTATTTTTAAACGACAACTCCTGCGAAGTCAAAGGGGACATGTCATTTAATAACTTTTTCTAGATCAGGAAGACAATTATCTTGCCTGGGATTTGAACCCGCTACCTCGTGCACGGCTGCCCGTTGCTTTGACTCATAGGCAGTCTCTGGCAAAGTGGAATGAAGATCTTTGATTTTACTTCCTTTCTCTAGAATTCCTTGTTCTTTGTAGTCATAAAATGGCTTCATTCTATCGGCATCACTTTGTGCAACAACCCTTGTCAGGTGGATGTACACCGGGTGATTCCCGAACATGATATGCAAGTCGAAACCGTTTGGTCGACCTTCCGCCTGAGTATTGGATGGTCGCTACCCAGGCTACTATTGACTGAACACCAAAATCAACTACGGTCGTCGTTGCCTAAGGGCTTAAGCATCCGATTTACTAACATATTATTATGTTATACCTTTCTTACCCATCAACTGGTTATCACTCTTAATACGCGGATTGTTAATAACATTTTATTTGTACAGTTCATTATTTTCATTGGTAATAGATTTAGACTTTTAAAATATTGTGTTTCATGATAAGCTTGTCGAGCTGTCAGCTTGATACTATCAGCGTAACGTAGCGAAACGTCAAGCAACATAAAGGCAAATAGCATGCCGCGATTCATCGCAATTCATCTCCCGTTTACGTTTAATATTCATAGTAAAGATGAAAGATGTATACTATAGTATAGATGTATTACAAAACTCATTCGTGTTTTATGATACATTTAACAATTTCCTGTTAGTCACACATGTCTTTTGACATAGTTAAGTTTTATTACTTAACGCTTAATACTTGCATACTTAAAAACATATTTTTTTATTCTTATATTTTAAAAGAAGGACGAGGTTTTCTATCGACATGGATGTTTGAAATACGTTAAAATATAACAATGTTTTCCTTTGAGTATCGTTTTGCTTAGAGTATTTTTATGAGCATGTATAATATGTTTAGGCGAGGTCGCTCCTGATGTAATATTTAAGTACAAAATAAGAAATAAACTTTGACAAGTATGAATAACATTGTATGGAAGATTTTTTTTGGTAAATTGTATTAAATAAATTACATAATGTACTTAATCCGTGTGGTGACGGAGTAAGAAGTCTACTGTCCGTGAATATTAACTATACGAAATAAAAAAAAGGAAAACTTGAAATTAAACCCTATACCAATCCGTCTGGCCAGCGTGGTATTAGTAGGCCAAGTATCCCTCCATCATGGGAGGAGGCACGTCCCTGCAGTGGGACATTAATGGGCTATTATGAAATTACATAATCTTCTTTATTTATATTATTACTATTGATTCGGTGTGATTTTGTTTTTTGGCTTGGTACACTTCCGATTTATTTTGTTTTTCTGTAGGTCCAAATTTTACTTAATATTTTACATGTACTTACATAAATATAATTGTGTCTTTGATTTTATTACTTACATAGGTTAATATATTTTTAACATAATAAAATTTGAAAAAATAATCCCTTAGTCGCTTTTTACGACACCCACGATATGTAGTAAAGTGGTAACACTTTGTATTCATGCTTCAGCATTACACAGAGAGCTGTCACTTACCACGAGTAGGTATATTATCCGATTTCTTTCTACTTGATTTTCTTCCCTAAGCAAGTTGATATTATGCAAGCTTTTTATAAATGAAATAAGTATATTAATAACTTATTTATACATTGATTCACATGCAGATTTAATGCCTAAGGCATTCACTTGTCATAGTTTAACTTGACGTAGTTTAACTTGACAAAAACAGATACAAATTACGTTTCTTTTTTTGCAAAATGTAGACCTCTATTTATTTATAGATATTCTAGCTTTATAAAATTACTAGCTTACCCGTGCCCACTTCGTTGAGCGGCGAAAAAAACGCGTCCCTTTTTTAAACATATTTCATTACTACTCCACTCTTATTAGTCAAAGCGTCATACTATATAGCCTATGACATTCCCCGATAAATGGTCTATTCAACACAGAAAGAATTTTTAAAATCGGTTTAGTAGATTCAGAGATAACCCCCTACAACGTCACAAACTCACAAACACACAAACTTTAGGTACCTCTTTATAATATTAGTATAGAAGTATAGATATTATACGAAGACTTATAAGCAAAACACATTTTTGCATAAAAAAATACATTGTTCAGCCATAGACAGAATACACAGATATAATATTATCCCCTCTGCAATAAAACCAATCAATAAATAACAATGAATTGCTCATTATAACCATATCAGCCGTATAAATATTACAGAATATTGTTTTTTATAATTTCATTTCACATACCTAGTTATTTTACACAATTATTATCATTTCATAAAGTATTCAATAAAACTTAACGACTTATGTGACAAATGTTTTGTGTTTCTTTTTAATATACTTATTATCAAATAAAATAATAAAAAATGGTCTTAGTCCATGCACATAAATATTAGTATTATACGTTGTATAAATAGTGTCTGCTAAAACTGAAAAAAGAACATAAGAGCGTTTATAGTGCTCACTAGCGCCGCCAATTGAAAAAAATCATAATTCGCAAATAGGATAAATAATGTTCAATGTTGTTATTATGGTATATAAAGGCAATAAAGTATTTGTATAACACGCTCTCAACAATTAAAATGATTTTCAATTAAATAAATATTGCATTATAAACAAAAACGGCCGTTCTTTTTTCGAATGCGAAATTTTACTTTTTTTCTATTGGCGGCGCTAGTGAGCCACGTAAAGGCCCTTATTAGTACCAGAAAATCAAAACTAATAAGTCATCATTAAAATTACGACTATAACAAGTTAGATAATAATTATGCTTAATGTCTATAATATTCATAGACGCTACAGAGTGCATTACCCCAGCAGAATCTTGTCGAAATTTGTAATTTTTTTTTATCAGATTTTTAGATTTCTAGCTCCTGTAAATGTCTGTGTAGTTTTTGGAATTAGTTCAGTCCTAATTTTAAAGATATTTGACAAAAACAGATTCTGCTGCGGTAACGTTACCGCAGCAGAATCTTTTTTAAAATAATGGAATTATTGAAAAAATCTTTAGGTACATTTTTAGATCGCTGGACGAAGTAAATGTTTCGATATAATTTGAATTTTTACGTTTCATGGTTTCGGAGATATTCAAGATGCTGCTGGCGTAACGTTTGCGTGTTTGCTGGATCTCCGAAACGGTACAGCGTAATTTCCTAATTTTTTATACAGAGCTTCGTCTTAATTAGTCTGAATTAGTTCACGAATAAAAATGTAATAATAATGCACCGTTTGCAAGTTATTTTAAATTATATAAATACCCCTTTTTGGGCCTTTACTCCTAAGATATGTACTCTGGAGACTTGTTTAAAACGTCATTTTATAGTTTATAGTTAGTTACAGGTCTGTGTGAAGTTTCATTAGTGTACAGTAAGTAATTAAAAAGTTATCACACAATTTAGTTCATTTTGGCCAGCGATGTGAAACGGGTTAATTTAACTGCCTATTAATTGAGTTTCGTATCGATTTACTTGCTGAATTCTGTATAAACAATTAGACTTTTGTGTCACCTTTATACCATGAAATTTTGAGCGTAATCCACTCAATAATTACAGAGATAAGCGAAAAAGAGTCATTACGTTATGCATGCAATAATGTCGGTACAGACGCGTACACAATTAATTTTAATGGCGCTAGTGAGCTGCGTTAACGCTCTTGAAACTAAATTAAATTCGTTTAAAATAAAAAAGCCGTTTTTGTTTTAAATGCATTACTTCGCTAATTTAAAAGCATCATAAGTGTTGATAGTGTGTTATACAAATATTTTATTGTTGTCAACACTTTAAATGTTATTAAATTTGCATTTAAAATTAAAACTGCCTTTTTTGTTTTAAATGCAATATTTAGCTAATTTATAAGCATCCAAAATGCTGACAGTGCGTTACACAAATAAGTACTTACTTTATTATCTTGTGTAAATACTGAGTTGATTTTTTTTCAATTGGCAGCGCCATTGTGCCGCGTAAACGCTTTTGAACGATTTCCGTAATGCATATGTTATACACAAAGTAAATACATACCCCCTTACTCATAAAAAAAATCTCTTAACATAGAAATCCTTTACAAAAAATATGATATCTTGGCTATCATAGAATTTCAACCCCCCCTTAGCTCAGAAGGGATAGGGCATTATAAAGCTCATTGCTTTAGATCCCTAAACGAAAAATACCAATGTTACGATGACCTGAATCGTATAATTCAAAAAAGTAATACTTATTTAGTACCACATGCACTAATTTATACATTAAAAAATGTATAAATTAGTCCATGTGGTACTAAATAAGTATTACTTTTTTTAGTTTTATACATAATTTAAATACTTAAGTATTTATTATTTAATTATTTTTTAAATAAGTATTACCTTAATTTGATTATATTTGATTTATAAAGATTTAGTTAAGAACATTTTCCATTAGTGATCCTATTTGTGATTTATTTTTGTTTTTTAATTGGCCGCGCAGTGTAAAACATTTATTTTACTTACAGAACTATTTTATGTGCTTATTGAATTTACTGTGTTTTTTTTAGGCCAAAGTGTAAGACAGTAAATATTATAAAATAACTCTGTGCGATAACTGATTTTTCATTTGTTTTTTTTGAAAAAAAAAATTGTAAACAATGTTGACTGATAAAATTATATTCTATTGTCAATTTGTCAATCATTTTATATTATGACAAAAATTTAAATGTTATCGTAATTAAATGTTGAGGTTTTGTTTTATTTATCTGTGATTTTTAAATTAAACAATCTTTAGCGTAATGGTTATTTAGTTATAAATGAATAATTACTGTGATTTTATAAATTAAGTTAAAAAAGTAAATTTTTATATACCTACTTAATTTTACTTATTTTAAGATTTTTAGACAATAGCTTTATTTTTAAAAGACAGTTATTCAATGACAATCAATACTTATGTTAAATATTAATTGCCATTTAAATAGTGTAATTGCTAAGCAATTGTTATTAAACTGTGATTTTACAACAAGGTATTTTGATCGTTTTAATATTTCTATCCTGAGCATAAAAGTTTTCAAATAAACTTCTGTTTTATTTTACCACTTGTTTACAAAACTGTACCAAAAAGCAAATATAAATTTTATTATCCTTTACATGTTAGTAGGTCAGAGTTATGTACTACACTGACGTTTTTTTGTGACCATCTATACATGGTCAGGTTACCACAGTCATTCATACGTAATGACTTTTTTTCGCTTATCTCTGTAATTATTGAGTGGATTACGCTCAAAATTTCATGGTATAAAGGTGACACAAAAGTCTAATTGTTTATACAGAATTCAGCAAGTAAATCGATACGAAACTCAATTAATAGGCAGTTAAATTAACCCGTTTCACATCGCTGGCCAAAATGAACTAAATTGTGTGATAACTTTTTAATTACTTACTGTACACTAATGAAACTTCACACAGACCTGTAACTAACTATAAACTATAAAATGACGTTTTAAACAAGTCTCCAGAGTACATATCTTAGGAGTAAAGGCCCAAAAAGGGGTATTTATATAATTTAAAATAACTTGCAAACGGTGCATTATTATTACATTTTTATTCGTGAACTAATTCAGACTAATTAAGACGAAGCTCTGTATAAAAAATTAGGAAATTACGCTGTACCGTTTCGGAGATCCAGCAAACACGCAAACGTTACGCCAGCAGCATCTTGAATATCTCCGAAACCATGAAACGTAAAAATTCAAATTATATCGAAACATTTACTTCGTCCAGCGATCTAAAAATGTACCTAAAGATTTTTTCAATAATTCCATTATTTTAAAAAAGATTCTGCTGCGGTAACGTTACCGCAGCAGAATCTGTTTTTGTCAAATATCTTTAAAATTAGGACTGAACTAATTCCAAAAACTACACAGACATTTACAGGAGCTAGAAATCTAAAAATCTGATAAAAAAAAATTACAAATTTCGACAAGATTCTGCTGGGGTAATGCACTCGACGCTACACGCTTAATCAGAGACACAATAACTTTTCATGTTGTTGGCAGAATCATTAGAAAACGACGCAGTCTAAAAAGAAAATGAATATTTACTTAATATTGAAACCGACAACTAATTAGTTAAAATACAATCTGTATAATCCTACAAATATTATAAATGCGAAAGTTTGTGAGGATGTATGAATGGATGTTTGTTACTCTTTCACGCAAAAACTACTGAATGGATTTTGATGAAATTTGGAATATAGATACATAGTTTAGGGTGTAGAATAACATTTAAGCTACTTATACAACGTGAGTGAAGCCGCGGAAATCAGCTAGTAAGATATATTATTATCAGTTATTCAGTAATAATAGTTCGAGATCAGCTTGGTTGGAAGAATAAGAAAGGGTTGTGAATTGTGATGAAGGGACGTAAAATATTATAATTCAAAAGTTGCTCTAATAAAAAAAAAATTAAAATTAGTTAATCAATGTGGATTTTATGCTAAAAAAATGCGAAGTTACTGAACGCATTTAAGTATTTAAAAGTATCAACTGATTTTGGAGTTTATTTTTAAAATGAAATCCAAATTTAGTAAACAGGCCTATTTCTACAAAAGGACACGGCACGTAATGTCAAACCGATTTGCTTGTCATACGTCTTGTGAAACTACTTGTATAATAATATATTTCAAAAAACGACCCCGACTACGCCATTATTACCTTCAAAGGTGTCCGAACCCACGTACTTAAATGGTATACTTATATTTTTTTATCTTTTTTAAGTAGCCAATCATTTAAGATGTTAAAACCTGTCGTTATCTAGATTTCCAAGATATGTTCTTTTGCATACACTGTTGGCAAATGGCAACTGGTAACAGAAATAAACAAAATGTTATTGAAATAAATCGAAAAACAATCGAGGCAGGCAAACTATATGAAGCCAGTGCAATTACTGGGCTATGGGCCAAGATAATATTCACGAATAGTCCCTTAGTCGGTTTTTACGACACCCATGGCATGAGATGGGGTGGTAACATATTGTTTTCTTACTCCGTCACCACACGCAGGTTGATGGTTGTTAATAATGGTCAATATTTACTTGACTTACCACCAAGATGAAATCCGTCCTATTTCCACACAATATTATTTGATTGTACGAAAGTCCTTGTAACACAGATGACCCATGATAACAATTATGATATGTAGTATATTATTTCGCATTTACAAACTTAACCCCTTCAAGCCTTTAAAGTAATAAAATCTTGTCATGCACATTTTTTATTAACCTAACCTAACAAAGCATTTCTTAATCTAGTCAAAAAACTTTTACAAATGGGGCACATATTAACATCTCAATCCAAATCATTTAGTTTTATGTTGATGTTTTAAATGGCTTCTAAAAGAACTGGGAACTCTGTAATATATTCAATAGTCTCACTTCTATTCACTAAACCACTCGTTATTTTATAATCTGCTTTGATTTATAGTCTTGGGGACAAGCTAGTATAAGTATTTTACTCGTAAACCCACTTGTAAAAAAGTGGCAAGGGTTTGTAGTTAAGCTAGTGGTTCCGTACACTAAATTTTGTCACCTATGGGATATTGTAAAAATGCCTGAATTATCAAACTATGTACTTTTACTTAACAGCCGACTGTTATTTTTCTTTTTATCAGAATAAAAAGATCATCAAAACAGCCCCTTAATGTCCCACTGCAGGGACGGGACTCCTCCCTAATTTGAACTGGGATTTGAAAACCTAATTACTGGTTTTCAAATCCCAGTTGAAAATAATATGCTAAGGAACCCTAACAATATGATACAGACATTTTTTTTCAAATCCTCACCACAGGAGGTCTGTTTACAATTAATTGGTGAACATATACCAAATAACAACAATTTGCTTAATTCATACATTTCACTGCTGGATAGATACAAACCTGCACTACTAATGAAGACTTTGACCTACTTTGCGGGACCTTTAAAGCACTGCGCTTAAGTGGCAAAAGTATAGTATTGCTACTGGTATTACAGGGCTATGGGACCTTGAGGTCTGAAGCTAACGAGCCGCAGAAGCATTATAAATAAATAAATAATCCTCACACATTTACTCAACGCCATTTAGTCCCAAATAGCGTTGAAAATTCCGAAAGAAACAGATTGTTTTTTTTCGTCGAAAAAAAGGTTTCTTCGTTTTTTACCGTTTTATTTGTTTGTTTCATTGAAACAATAAAAGAAAAATCCTTACGAAAAAAACCGGTTTTAATGAAAATTCATTTCAAAATTCGCCGTTTGTTTCGAAAAATATTAAACTATTGAAAAAAACAACTTAGATTTTTTCAACATAATCATCTGTGATCCGAAATACCTATGTGCATGACAGCAAAACAAGAAATTGTCATTCTACCCTTCAAAACATAATAGAATATATTTTTCTAAAAAAACATCTATATTTTTCCGTTTCTTTTATATTTTTCGGTTTTTACCGTTTTATTCATAAAAAACATGAAATATTTCCGCTTTTTTTAACGCTAGTCCCAAACTAAGCAGAGCTTGTACTATGGCAACGGTTAAACGTACTAAAACACTTTTTTTATATTATATTATACTCGTACTTACTTAGAAAACATCCAGACTATACAAACAATTATTCATGCGCAAAAATGGAAATGCTTGTAGCATTATTATTAAAGACAACTCCCGCGGCTTCGCTCGCGTTAAATTCGGGGTAGCAAAAAGCAGCCTATGTTACTCTCCATCCCTTCAATTATCTCCATTTAAAAAATCACGTCAATTCGTCGCCGTTCCGTTTTGCCGTGAAAGAAAGACAAGCAGACAGACACACTTTCCCATTTTTAATATTAGTATGGATTAGCTAAAATAATAATAAACTTAAGTACTGTCCAGAGTCCAGTCTCAACCCTAACAAACTTCAAACTTCAAAATGCTTTATTTCATAAAATTTATCACAAATTGTTTGAACAAATAATATACATAGTTCTGGTTCTCATAACTAAATTGGTCAAGTAGTTTCTAGACTATTAACCCGCAGACAAACAGACGTTACGCATTCACCCTTGTTACATTAAAAGTAAAGAAAACATGAAGTTTTTTTTACTTTTAATATCAACGAATTATTTTCTGTTTAAAACTGTAAAGCAGGGTGTGCGTTTAGCAATCACAATAATCACTTTTTAATAAACACCTTATATGGTTGGAATAAGGTGTGTTTTTCAATGAAATAAGTTCGTCATGTTTGTGTCGCCTTGGGTACGGAGCTCGTAAAATATAACGATTGTAATTTTATTACTTCAGACTATTTAACCCTTTGTGGTAAAGTTATAATTTTAAAACGTAAGTATTCATGACAAAATGTATGTACTTGGACAAACAAACAATATTTTATACGTGTTTAGTATTATTATTGAGCCGCTCTCATGCCCGATTTACACATCGACAAGTACAGTAGCGAGTTAAGTAGTAAGTTGTTGATTAAGTTGATTTAAATAGATCTCCATCCTATTTTTTGGCGAGTTAAGTTGGCGAGACGCGAGAGAGGGGGCTACTTCGTACTTAACTCGCCAAAAAATAGGATGGAGATCTATTTAAATCAACTTAATCTTAAAATACTACTTAACTCGCTACTGTACTTGTCGATGTGTAAATCGGGCATCAGCCCTCAGCCACTGATTCATAGGTGATAGTGCGTCGTGATGGTAATTCTAAGATCTGAGTGTCTCCAACCGCTCAGTGGTGTTTCATGCGTACCTCTTTGCTTTGGAAGGCACATTCGAAAAGTCGGTCCCAGCTGTCGTTGCCGTAGTGGCACAATTGTTAAGAGTATCGTTTGTAACAGCCGCGTAAAGTCCCACTGCAGGGATGCTCCAGCGATGGGGTCATGTCTCATCGAATCAATATGTTCTTCTCCAGTGAAAGAGGAAAACATACTATGTAATAAAACTGTGCTCAGAGGAATAACTCGACAGACCAAGATTACTCGTCGGGCCAGGGTTCGCCCAAGTATACCACCGGCATTACAGGAGGCCCGTACCAGCACTAGGACAATAAAAGACTGCTATAGTAAATTTGGTTTAGCTCAACTAGATAGGATATTTACTTGATTACCTACTTGTGAAAGGTATTAGTAAAACTATGCTCAAATTTAATTTACTCTCAATAGAATTGCTTTAACTTACGTATGAAGTAAGAAGCCAAAAACTTTATTACCATGGACAATCAAAATATTCATTCCCGTCGTGACTTTAAGACCCATCCTTGCGGTCTAGACTATATAAACTAATTCATCCAATACTAAACTTTATTTCTTACACACTAGAGTATAGTTTACACTGTCTCATGTTTACTAATGAAATTATTTGTAAACCGCTGGGTTATAAAATGAGGTTTTATTGCCTAAAAAGTATCTTAGGTCATCACAAGTTAACCCTAAATATATTTTTATTGAATTCAATCTTATTTTTACCTATTAAGTTACGTTTTGTTTATGTCAGCACGTTATAGATTTCACTAGTCTTTGAAATATGATTTTAAAAACAATGGAGAAGTAAGCTCGTGTAGCCTAATTTAGCATCAGCATTAGCATCTCCTAATAAAGCGAGATGGTCGCGCTATTCGGCTACCGTGCACAAAGACGCGGCTTCGAACGACAAGCGGTTTTTTTAAATTTTGTCTGTGTAATTGATGAGTTACCAAATGCCAATACGTGGAAAGGAGACCTCATTGAACCTACATCTGAGTCGTAAATCCTAACCACTGTTACAGTCGCAATTTTTTTTTTACTATATCGAACTTGATGGAAAGCTCGAGTACAGTCCACAAATGAAGCCAACAGATGTCTAAAAATAACTTTAATCCGTCGTCATCATCTTACTGGTTTGGCCAAATGCTTTTTCACATTGCGTTTGAAGGACCCAATATCATACGATGGAGGAAATACGTGAGCCGGAAGTTGGTTTTGAAGTTTTGCAATTGCTCCTGCTCTTCAATAACATATTGCACCTACTACGCTCACCTATTATACCCTACCTACGCACACTCTCAAAAATCACAAGAATGCCAAGAATCAGGTCTACACATATAACTTCAATCGCATTACATAAAGCCTTAAAAACAAGGACAAAAACAAAGAAATTCTCAACGAACAATGTATTTTTCAACATAAAAACTCATGGAAGGTAAAACTCCATTTGTCAATATTGTATACCGAGCATAACAGTGGTACGAAAGTCGAATCCCGGCTGTGTATTACTTGATTGTTTTAGAAATAAACGCGTTCGTTCGGTCACGCGCGCGTGATTTTAACGTAAACATTTTGTTTTCGCACCCGTATGTCTGGTGTGCAAACTTTCTTAGCACAGTACAACCAGTAGTCTATCTCGGCCGAATATTTATTATAAATGCCTACGGCTGCGCGGTACGTAAACATGCGATAGGGCTGCCCACCTCCAGCTTTTTAATTACATTTACCTACTTTCCCGCTCGTTACTGCGGCACAGTCACGACTGTTCACTGCGCAATCGCTATCGTGAGCGTGTAGATATAACTCGCGTTTCATCCGTTTCTATGAAGTCGAAATACTGTATATATTTGTACTATGTCCTTAGCAACATACTTTATAGTATGTCACATTGAACAGATGTTTGCTGAATGAACTATTTATATTGAAAACGGTTTAGTGCTTTGAATTCCACGCAAAACAACTAGTTATTTGAGCTATCCACAAATGATTGCTTAGAAATTGGAAGTACATATCTAAATTACACATAAATTTTTACCTATAAAGCTTAGGTATAACTAGAAAAATCTGAAAAGAAGAAAGACAATGGAAAAAATTGGTACTCTGGACTATACGCGTCCAGCGCCATGACCACTAGGCCACCCAAGCAACCGTCTCGACTACCAAACTAACTGATCACCTTAATTAATTTTATTAGTAGACATCTCCTCAATGTTTGAAGTAAGCTTACCTCTACATAAGGACAGTTAACGGCTGTGAATGATGTAGTTATGAAATCAAATAAAAAGGAATTAGGTTTTAATTCTTTATTTAAGTAAAATCCAAAATCACTGTTATCTACAACAAAAATCTTCTCAACTATTGTTTATATTAATAGTCGAATAAAATAACCTTTAAACAGCCTAACAATTTCCTTCTATAGTTCAATAAAGATGTAAGAGCCAATAAAATTCAGTAAGCTCATAATATAAACTATACGAGTACTGGACATTTAACCCCTCATACGTCTCGAGCGTATGGGACATTGCTACTGCCTCTTACATGGTTATGGCCTTTTAAAAACCTAACAGATGACACAGCCAGTAAAGGGTTAAAACGTTGTTTTGTAATATCTCTGCTAAACAAGGGTCATTGGATTTTATCGTAGTTTTTGTTGTATTTTGGATACTTAAGTCAAAGTTTTTTTAATAGAAAGTAGCAAATTACTAGAAACTAGCTGACCCGTACCCACTTCGTTGGGGGCGAAAAAAACGCGTCCTTTTTTTAAACATATTTCATTACTGCTCCACTCCTTTTGGACATAGCGTGATACTATATAGCCTATGACACTCTCTGATAAATGGGCTATTCAACACAGAATGAATTTTTGAAATCGGTTCATTAGATCCAGAGATTACCCCCTACAACGTCAACGGCGTCGTATAGATAAAAACATAGCAGTTATTTTTAGAAACACCTATGAATTACTTCCTAATTAATATAAATAATATAAAATACCACATCCATGTCTCCAATTACTTTAATAGCACTTATAAACACCCATCTATATTTAGATAAACTCCTTGCCAATAAACACTATTTGCAGACAAATTGACGTGCTAAATTATACCTTATTTTAAAGGGTTAAAGTATATTATAGATTAAAAGGTATTCTGATTGAATTTATTTGAATGGAAGTATCTATCGGCTGTATTGGATATCGATTAAGCAGTTAGAGTTAAATTGTTGAAGTGATTAACTTTTCAACGATCTTATAATGGGCTTGGGCGTGAAGTTATAAAATTATGGGGACCACTGATATTGTACATGAAGGTTTAACTAAATAAATTAAAAAAAATGTTTTTAGTTTGTCACTACATTAATTTGGTATAGCTTAGAAAATGACATTACGGGACTTTTATACTACCTGCTGTATCACGATGGCCGTGTCGTAGTGGTTTTAAACTAAACCAGTCGTATACTACTACAACTATGCCGAAGTATCAGGTTAGATTTCCGTCCAATGTAAATACTACAAACATTAACATGAATGGTTGCATTCGCTTAAGTATTTAACTTACAAGTAACAACTAGTGTTCTACAAGAATATTACAAAATGCTACTAAATTTAGGTTAATTAAACCATTTCAATCAACATATCAAATAAAGATAAACTAATCTTATTATTTATTATAACAACTTTACTAAATAATAAATTCCAACCACATTATTTCGACAAGAACCAATCAAATAACTAATTTATGGCTACACTCGACGTTTATATGATATTCTAATCTATATCTTAGTTTATTGATATAAGGACTGTTGTAGATTGCAGTTATGTTTCGTTTGAATTGTCAAACGATCTGAACTGTAGGATTACAATGTCTTTATTTATACACCTAGTAAGTGCTTGGCACCGAACTGATAGAAAAGCATAAATAAAATTAGGTTAACGGTATGTAGGGTGAATATAATTTATTGAAGCAAGAGATTGCTCGATGATCTCTAGACATCTGTTTAGACTCTAGGCTGTCTCTAGGCAGTCTAGTCTAGATACTGACTAGGTCAGTCTCTCATTTCAGAGTACTGCTGCGCACGACGTATTCTCGGGTTTTTCTTAAGGTTTACGCCTATCTTAGCCACGTGGAAATTACAAAATGGAATACTACTGCCGATTGGAAACTACACACATCAAAAAAGTCTAAGCAACATGCATGATATTACAAATTTACCATTTATATTAATTAATTTCTAAGTATTTACTCACTCAAAGTGTATAGGTAAGTAAACTTTTTTGTTATTGATGACATACTGGCTGGTTGTAAAAAAAAAAATTCGATTATGTTTTGTTTTTTTTCATAAAATTCAAATGACTGCGAATTTGTTTGAATTTGAGTGCATGTTAATTGCTACGTTTTAGTCTTGATTTTATAATTTTACCAACCATTTAAATACAGTTGGCGACAAAATTGAATTGTTAGATATTCTTTACGTCATGGAGCGACGTCATTTGACGGCAGATGAAATGCAAAGAGCTGTAGGGATGTTGCAAGCGGGAAGTAATCAATCTCAGGTATCTCGACATTTTGGTATTCATAGAAGTGTTATTTGTCGTCTTTGGCAGCGCTACAATAATACAGGGGAACCCGCTGAACAGCATCCAGGCCGTAAAAGGAGTACAACCACTCGGCAAGACCGGTACATACAACTGACTGCAAGACGCCAGCCGATGTTAACCGCTCGAGAGATAAGTTTGAGGCTACAAAATTCAAGTGGTGTTGATGTAAGTCCCCAAACTGTGCGAAATCGACTGCATGAGTACGGCCTACGAGCTCGACGCCCTATCAGGTGCCCACCGATACGTCACGGGAATCGCGCTCGTCGAAATGAATGGTGTAGAGGACGCATAACATGGACCCAGGAACAATGGGATAAAATTATGTTTTCCGATGAGTCGCGAATCGCGATTCGGGTTTAGGCCTGATACAAGAAGGGTGCGAGTGTACCGTCGACCCGGAAATACTGAAAGACTCAGGTGCGTTCAGGAAGTTCATCCATACAGCGGCTCAACAGTTATGGTATGGGCGGGTATTATGAAGAACAGGCGAACTGAGCTCGTTTTTGTAAATGGAAACATGAACGCTGAAAATTACGTTGAGGATATTCTCAGACCTTATGTCCATCCATTTGCACAAACCTTTGGCTCCGATTTTACGTTAATGCATGACAATGCGCGTTCACATACAGCTCGGCGAACCAGTGAATACTTGGCAACGGAGAACATCCAGGTATTGTCCTGGCCTGCACAATCGCCAGACCTCAACCCCATCGAGCACGCATGGGACATGCTCCAGAGACGTGTTTTGAAGGACTTGGACGGAGTGACAACAACCCAACAGCTGAAGGATTTGCTACAATTCCATTGGGAGCGAATACCGCAAGATGACATAAACAGTCTCATTAATTCAATGAATAATCGTTGCCGACAAGTTCTGAATAGCAGAGGAGGCCATACTTTGTATTAAATTGTCCTATTCTTTCACAATAAATTCATTTTCTTAAGAAATTTCAATTTGTAAAAAAAAAGTTTAGTTTCTTATGTACCTGTATATTCTAATATTGTTAATTTCTGTTATTAAAAGAACTTATAAAGAAAACAGCTGTTATTTTTACATCATAGAACCCTAAAAATATTATTTTAAAAATAAAATACAACGTTATAATTAAAATAAATGGTAAAATAAATTAATATAAATGGTAAATTTGTAATATCATGCATGTTGCTTAGACTTTTTTGATGTGTGTATAATGAAATATTATAACAAATGACAATGCAAACTTTCAAAAGAAACAATCCAATTAAAAACTAACTAGTTTTTTCTTAACTTTTTAGAGTCAGTTAAAAATACGTGGCACGTGACTTATTTTAATGGACAATTAATTATAATGGATAAATGTATATTAACTCTATGGTCTCAGTAAACTGCAAAAAAATATTGAACCAATTACTGACATTTTAATGCATTCTACAAGTTTATCAAAGTAATTTATTCATCATAATCATAACAGCCCATCAGTCCCACTGCAGGGACGGACCTCCTCCCGTGACTGAGGGATAATTGCTCTACTAATACTTACCACGCTGGCCAGACGGATTGGTATAAGGTTTAATTTAAAGTTTTCCTTCTTTTTATTTCCTAAAGAAAATATTCACGGATAGTCCCTTAGTCGGTTTTTACGACACCCATGGGATGCGATGGGGTGGTGACATATTGTATTATTACTCCGTCACCACACGGAGATACGCATATACTCAGGATAAAAAATATATCTCAAGTCACGTTTCATTAGAAATTTAATTTAGTAAGATTATAAAGGGTATAATTTAATCATGCCTTTCTCGAAGGATATAGTCAGTTTTACGAAGGAACATAAAACTTAACATAAAACCGACGCATCCACTTACTTTTACTACCGGCTACCAGAGTTGCCTGAAATAAGTTTTCAGAAAGGAGTTTAGGGCTAGACTTTGCTTTGAGCTCTCGGAAATACTGTTTTAGATCTAAATAGTTTTGGTATTAATGTTGCAAGTTTTTTATTTGATCATTTACTTGTCATGATTTGGTTATCGGTATACTTATTTGTTATAATATTATCACGACCTCTGTGGCGTAGTGGTTATATAACATGACTCCTACGCAGAGGTTTCGGGTTTGAATCCCGCTCAATGCAAATATTTGTGTGCATGAACATGATTGTTTGCATTGCCATTGTCTAGGTGTTTTCTATGTATAATATCTATGAAACTACCTACATATTTACAAAAAAAAGTATTTTAGTATGTTTATCCGTTGTCTAGTACCCATAGTACAAGCTTTGCTTATTTTGGGACTTGATGGCGTTATGTAAATGTGTGAGAAACAAAAACGTCAATTAAAATATTAAGATAAATACCAATTTAATCATTGCCTATTTCTCTGTCGTTAACTCTCTCTTTTCTTCTCTATCTGTCTTCTGTAAAACAGTACGTTGTATTTATTTCGATACTAATTTTGAGCCTTTGGTCATACTTGATTTTCACAAACTGTGTCGTCAGCACAGAATTAATATGGCATTCCTAAACTTGGCGCCACAAAAATGGCGAATCAATTTGAACTCCTACAGCTTAAATGGCCTGACCGTTTTTGAAGTCATTTGGTTTTTTACCTGCATGTCAATTCTCGTACCTAAAAATCGTTAAAAATTCGGTTAATTTAACGTGAAATTGTCACACAATATTTATTCTTGTAATTATATTTTTTTAAAGTAATGTAATTGTAATGTAACTAAGCTTAAAACGGCATTCTTGTAATTTTTAAAGTGAAAATTCATGTAATCTTCTCCATTAAGAAACGTCAAACTTGACGTTTATATTTTAATTTTATTTTTAACGAAATGTTTAACGACCAGAATACCACTTTTGGATTAATTAAAAGTTAAAATTAAGTTGGGTTAAAACAATTTAATTCAATAACCTGCTGATTGCACCAAGATGAATTATTAGTAACAGGCATCTATATTATGTCCGTTTCTTTAGTAAGTTTGATACCATTAACAACGTTTATATTTAACCTAAATATCAAAGACATTATAGTTACGTTTCGGTCTCTTTGAGAGAGCTAAATATTAATCTTGCATCCATATAAATATGTATTTCTCCTTTCCTGTTAAATAGTAAAACGTTTATAAATTCGTTCCACCAGTACTAATATCCTGTGTGCAAACAAATAAATTTAACGTCTTATTAATTTCAGTTACTATTAATTTATTTTCCTGGCAACATTACCCCGGTTCATGGCAACACTCAATGTAACGGCTTCGTAGAAATCCCCTTGGCATTTATTTTCTGCTTTGCGCATGTTATATAATAACTCAATATTCTATAGAATCGTTAATAGTTTAAATTTATAAGTATTTGTAATCATTTTATTGTGTTACTTTATTATTAAAATGTATAAAATGATGTTTTAAATAAAAAGTAAAGTTAACCACTTTACTTTACACTCAGTACCTACATGTCTGTTAAAAGCGTTTACAGGGCTCACTAGCGCCGCCAATTGAAAAAAAAAACATAATTCGCAAATAGGATATAAATAATGTAAAATGTTGATAACAAAGTCTTTAGAATAGGCCATAAAGTATTTGTATAACACACTCTCAACACTTTAAATGTTTTACAGTTAAATAAATATTGCATTATAAACAAAAATGGCCGTTTTTTTTCGAATGCGAAATTTAACTAATTACTAAATACCTACTTTATGCCTTTTCTCAAGACTTTGTTATCAACATTTTACATTATTTATCATATTTGCGAATTATGTTTTTTTTTCTATTGGCGGCGCTGGTGACCCACGTAAAGGCCCTTAAGTAAAGACATTGCTGTTTGATTCAGTAAGTATTTTTATACAAACAACTGTCCCAATGCAAACAATTATTTTCATGCACTCAAAGATTTGCATTTAGCAGGAATCGAACCACAGCCACTACCAACACAGAGAGAGCTAATAGATTTAAATAAGTTTTCTTGGAAATAGGTTTATAAATTTCTTATTAAAACTAACAAATTATGCAAAGAACGGTCCATAATAACACAGAATACGTCCAAGGCGAGCACTAAAATCGTTAAAACTTTTATAATTTGTAATTTAGGTCATTTCAACTCGTAAATTTTGTATTCCCAAATGACATTTATGTAACAATAATATTATTCCGAGAATACAAATTATGGGTTTCGAATACTTTTTTAATATTTAATTGTTATGCTCGACTCTCGACTTCTACTTTTAGAAAAGTAATACTTTTTATGCCGAAGACTATAAGAACCTCATTTGTTCTGGATCTACTTAGCAGGTCTTTGTTGATCTACCGCAAGTATATGCCTACACTATTATCATACCAGCCCAATAATGTCCCACTGCAGGGACGGCCCTCCTCCAGTGACGGAGAAATACTTGGCCTACTAATACCACGCTGGCCAGACGGATTGGTAAAGGTTTTAATTTCAAGTTTTACTTCTTTTTATTTTGTAAAGATAATATTCACGGATAGTCCTTTAGTCGGTTTTTACGACACCCATGGGGTGGTGACATATTGTATTCTTACTCCGTCGCCACACGGATTTTTCACAATATTTGTTACAATTTCGTGCAGAATATAAAACAGTACTTCTATGCTTCTTTTCTTTGTTTAAAACCTAAATTCTACATTACAGGGATGTAAAGGTTAGCCCTGTGTGGCTGGAACTTTTTTAGAAAAGTGTTTGCGCATTGTTGCTTTTAAAAAAAAAATCGTATGCGTGAGCAGTACCTACGTTCGAATGTAACAAAGTCTATGCGTACATCTAAACGTACTTTGTAAGTACGTAGATGAGTACGTACTTAATTATTATTATATAAAATTTTACCTGAATCCTAGTTCACAAGATACCATTGTTTTACAAAGTTAATTATAATTTTAACAATAACATTATGATGATGTTGCCACAGTTTTCTCCAATTGTCCTACAAATATTAGACATTGTTTAAATAATATGATTGAGTGTTGCTCATCGATTTACATTAAAGCTATCGTTAATGTTTCAATGGTAAAGTAAACACGTGAGAATATAACCCTATGTTTATAACTTAATACCATCTTGTACGTACTAAATCGCGTTTTCGAGTAATTCACGTTTATTATTCCAAACAATTGTTGTAATTATACTTAGTTGATTAAATATTGTATTGTATGTGCGCTAATCTATCCCCGTGTGGTGACGGAGTAAAAATACAATATGTCACCACCCCATCTCATCCCATGGGTGTCGTAAAAAACGGACTAAGAGACTATCATCTTAACGAAATAAAAAGAAGAAAAACTTGAAATTAAACCCTGTACCAATCCTTCTAGCTAGCGTGGTATTAGTAGGCCAAATATCTCTCCGTCACGGGAAGAGGCCCGTCCCTGCAGTGGGACATTGATGGGCTGTTATGATGATGTGCGCTAAAGGAGAGTTTGCTTGACTGACTGTTAGCGCAGCGGTTGCAAATGCTGTGCTTAAGATCGCGGATTCAAATTCCATTTTTGTGTGCTCTTCAAATAGTGCCTTAAGCCTAGATGTTTTTGTGTCCGTTCATTTCATAACTGTTAAAGCCCCTCTCCAGGCCTTTTTTTTAGTTGTTTTTATAAAGTATATAAAATCTACCATGATGTATGTTTGTAATATTGATTAAAAGAATAGTTATAGAGCTTCCTGTCTCTAGTATAACTTATCAAGGCAACTTCACAAAGTGACGCTCACAATTTGATCTGTAAAAGGGATACTTACAAAAGTGAATCATAAAATGGCATTAGACGAAATTTACGACTACCCTCCATTGAAGAAACTTTCAGTGTTGAAGTTTTAACGTGTCTTCGTTTACGATCGACGCCATTATTGCTTATTGAATAGATAAGTTTGGAATTAATTATAATATAGATTTTATTGGTGATTCTAGTGTCTAATGAGATCAAAATGGCCGTCGAATGTCTTTTGAAGTTAAAGTGAATTGATTAAGTTGTTTGAAGAACAGTATCGAGTGGTTGTTGTTTTTGACTGATACGCTAAGTTATTGGGTTCGATTTCTGTTTAATAAATATCTTAATAATTATGCATGAACGTGGATGTTTTGTATAAGTGTATGTGTTTTTTTAAGAGTTCGAGTGTTTTGATTACCTACTTGTTCGTTTGACATACCACCGGCGCGATTTGCCAACTTGGTTTCGCCTACTAGCGCCTTTTACCAATGTTAGCTATTTGTTAGTTTAGTGAAAAATATGTTCGTCTTTTCCGTAGACTAGTCATTTACTCACCGTGAAACCCTGCTTGGTTTGGAAATAATCTCATTATCCTTTTAGGAGTCCGCCCATTAGAGATATATTTTATTGCAGTCTGAGAAATATAGAAAAAAAATTGCATTTATTTATTTAAAAACACTTTCTACTCTGTTGCCATAGGTTCAAATGACCACAGTTTTTTTAAGTGCTCCCTTATCTAGTATTCTGTTTCCCGCCATTACCTCCCCCATAGACTATACAAAAATAATAGACAACAAGAACACGCAAACCAAATAGTTTGTAAAGGGAATACAAAGCAAACTATTTCAAATTATGCGTGCATCAATGCTGCCAACATTACTTTATTGTTTACCAATAGTATACCTGGTCTTGAAATTGAATAATGATTAGGTACGTACGATATTAATTACTATGCGGTACGTATTATGGTATATAATTGAAGGGAACTATTACTAATATATCTTTATGTTGGTATAATTGTAGAGTTGAACGCGATTAGTATAATTGGAAGCAGTGAGCTACAATCAGTTGCTACTGAAAGTTTTAATATTTTGTTTGTGAATATATAATTTGGATTTTATATCAACCCTTAGATATAGACTAGACAATCTAGTCTATTAATCACAATTGTACCACCCTTTGTGACGCACCTAAAAGACTAAATCAGATTCCATGATCATGATAACCATGATCGTCCAGCGCATTTTTTGTGGTGTTTCATCCTTTACCAATGTATGTCTATTCTCTTCATGTTTTTGGCAAACCCAAGATATGTGTCTTATTTATTTCTTATTCGCCTGATGTTGGAAGTAATCTGCAAAAGGTCGGACCCATTTATGTCATTGCTATATTTAAGAATTTTTTTTTTAAAGACAACTCCCGCACTAGGATTATAGCTGACACTACACGCAATTATAGCTAATTTGCATCGGAACAACTTTTCTATTAGTCTGCATGTCAATTCTCGTTCTTTATAACCGTTAAAAATTCGGTTAAGTTAACTTTTAGTTGTCAAATTAGTTGCCAACCTGGTTATATATTTGACTAGCTGACCCCTGCCCACTTCGTTGGGCGGCGAAAAAAAGGCGCCAGTTTTTAAATTATATTTTATTACTGCTCCACTCCTATTAGTCATAGCGTGATACTATATAGCCTATGACATTCCCGGATAAATGGACTATTCAACACAGAAAGAATTTTGAAAATCGGTTCAGTTGATCCAGAGATTAACCCCTAGAACGTCACAAACACACATACTTTACCTCTTTATAATAGTAGTATAGGTAAGCCTCAGACGTGTCATATCATAACTACTTTGACAACCAGGACCGACTTTTTACGTGCCTTCTGAAACACAGATATAAAAGCAACTAATTCAAAATGATGATGAGATGTCAACTTCTGGAAATAGGTCTACTCTAACTTGAGCGTTCCTGTGCCTCTCTAGTCAATCAGCCTTCCGCTGTGTTTAGTCTCACACAGAGATATTGTTCTGATATCTATGCTCTCTCAGGTGCTCTGTCCACCTTGTGAGGAGTCTGGAATGCAATCGTTCTTGACCTTTCTGCCCCATATGTTATGTGCCGTGTATTCCCACTTATCGAGAAATTCTGATCACTAGGTATGCTGGTAACTTAGGCTATCTTGCGGATCTCCTCATTCCTGTTTTATTTACGCAAGGAAACTCCCATATCATAGTGTCCCATACCGTATCATAAAGCTACTTAGCTTTACCTCGACATAACAATTATCGCCATCGTATCAATCGTATCAGTCAAAACTCATAGCCATCTTGGAACTGTTCCCAACGCACAACAATACATGCTACTTTGTGCCTCCCATATGTTGATATTTTTTCTGTAAATAGCAATTAGGTATTTTTAATAGAATCTGACAGAAAACGCAAAAACGAGTATAATATGATCAGGCTGATTATAATATTACTACCCCCTTACTCATAAACGACTCTTAAATTTAATCACTGTTTAGCGAGATTTTTATTAGCAAAATCAACCTTATACCAAACAAAATCGTAAAAATTTAAGCTTATCAATTGACTAATATTTAAGACGCGTTTATGAGTAAGGGGGCAACAGTTCAAATATTTTTTGACTAGTCTGAATTTAATAGACAAAAAACACATTCAGACTAATTAATAGATCACGAAAATAATCTTGATGGAATACGGCAACTGTTTAGAAGTTTTACATTAGGAATATTATGACCTCCTTTTTTATCATTATAAAGGAGCATAGATGACAAAAAAAACATCTTTACTACGACGTCATCACCTTGCCGATAATAGATATAAAATTTAATCTATTTATGTTAGTCATTATTCTGTTAAGGAGCAGGAACAAAACGTTTTTCTATTTCATTTTAAATGTCATTGTGACAGTTGCTTTTTATAAAATTTTCTAAATTAGAACATCTGTCAACTTTAAATTTAGAATAGATAGATGTTCCAATACTATTATTTTGCAGTTAATTGTATAGTTCACGGGTTTTCTATGACCAGTATTAGAAGTTTGCGTTGTATTAGCAAAATAAGTGGAAATAAATTTTCCTTCTTATGTAAACTAAAAGATCTAGGAACTTTTCTTAACTCCTTTTCTTTTACGACACCTTAGGATGAAATTATGACACCATGTATTCTAATACATACTTATATTTATTACGCAATGTTAACACAACACTTGTTGCTATGTCATCATCATCATCATAACAGCCCATTAATGACCCACTGCAACGACGGGCCTCCTCCCGTGAAGGAGGGATACTTGGCCTACTAATACCACGCTGGCCAGACGGATTGGCATAGGGTTTAATTTCAAGTTTTCCTTCTTTTATTTCGTACAGATAACATTCACGGATAGTCCCTTAGTCGGGTTTTACGACACCCATGGGATGAGATGGGGTGGAGACATATTGTATTCTTACTCCGTCACCACACGGCTATGTCATACCTCTACACATATTTATATATATTAACAATAATACAATTATTAAAATCTGTCCATTGTGACCATATAATTATTATTTTTGACATGACATGGCGTGTTTAAAAGTTTTATCGTTAATCTGAGCAAGAGTCGAACGTGGTATTCCGATCATGTTGCGCTTGAATGAATTTCAGTTTTTAACCTGTACTAATAAGGAAGCTTTTGGACAGGTACGGATTTAGGAATAAATTATTATTATTATAATTATTTTTCGGAATGTGATTAACACACTTTTTAAAGATAATTTACTAAATAGGGATCTTACCCTGACTTAAGACTGCAAAAAAAACATCCAGGGTACTTTTTAAAGTCTTCGAAAATCCACAAAAAAATTCCTGCCTAATTCCATCCTTGATCTCGTGGCTGACAAGAACCGCATGCAGCGACCAGTACACCGAAATAGTCTAATATGTTCACCTCTGACCGAACTGGAGCCTGGACAAACATTATATCTTATTACAGACTCTCTTACTAATAATCATTTCGTAGAACTAAGACGGCCTTCAGAAAACTCTCTAATAGCGCTTATATCCAAGATGGCTTAGTCACAGATAGAGGGAAATTTTACTTACCTTCTAATAACACGCTGAGCAAGTGTAGGGTATATGTAAAATTATAGGATTTATCTTAATAGACTTTTACGACACCCATGACCCATAGTATAACAAGTGCTAGAAGCATTTTATTCTCACTCCTTACCATACTGTATCCATCCATGAAATTTTCTGACCTACCTTGCTTAACTTTATAAAGGTTTCAAGTATTTTGCTTAGTTGGCAATGGACGCGTTTACGCTCTTAACACGCGCTAAGATAATTATTATAATAGATTATACAATTATGAATGCAAAATGTCAAGAAAAGATGTGAAATTACTAGGAAAAAAAAAACAACAATAGCATAACCGTTATCTGTGATCAGGGACGAACTTAGAATGACAGTTTACTAATAAAATAAAAACGTAATGGATTATTATTAAAATATATATTATTATTAATTAAGAATAATAAATATTTAATGAAAGACCAGTTAAAAGGTTATTTCAATAATACATGTTATTAATATTAATTATTCAGGTATATATATCTATGTATTTTTTAACTATTTTTTCATCAAAGTTGTCGTTAGCCATGGAAATAAATGTAGATTTTATATTAATAATTTTAAATTAAATTATAATTACGGTCAGCTTATGGCGTGATGCTTATTACCTATATGTATTATGTGTGTATATGTCCATGTTGCAACGGAAGTCGTGGGTTCGACCCTCTAGCTGTTTTACTGTCTAGTTACTTTATTATGAAATAATGTTTTGCTTCTTTCATAATATTATTTTTATTTCCAATAAACATTAGAAATAACATTATTATTCCAAGTATTTTTCCCAACCACAATATGCGATGTAATGCATTCGTTTGTCAATTTCTTCGTAAGCTATAAAATGGAAATACAAATTTATTTTGAGTACCCTTCTACAGAATCAATCGCACGTGTGGTGTGAGCCACTCTAAGTTTTCTGTTCGCAGAAATTGTTCACTACATCACGCAAGTAGTAAAACTTTAGCTCATACATTCTCGTATGAGTAACAAGTAATACTGAATCCAAAACACAATTAAACAGCGTAATAACACAATATATTCGTACACTCGCGGAACTGTTATATGTAGCGGTGAGATTTATCTTTGATCTCTTGTTATATGTAGATATATGTTTTGTAAATACATGTTTTATGTTTTTGCGCCCTAATGCATAATGCATAGGGCCTACTTCAGTTAGGAGGAGAGTTATTTAATTCTACTAATTGTAAACTCATTGCAAAAGAAAGAAAACTCGTAACGAATCTTCTGTCTATCTGTCTAGCTACAATATGGTATTAGAAGGACAAATTTAAGGTTGGTAAGAGTAACGGCAGCGTGTTAATTCAATAGATGGGTGACCGCTCAATTGTATTTCCTGAGCTTTTTCCTGCTTCAAGCTTCAACAACTCTACATACACCGGGTTGGCTAAGAATATCAGGCACCTTGTAACCTCAGACGACTCAGATAAACACATACAACTATCTGCAATTTTATACAACATTGCAGGTAATCGAAGTGGTTTATGTTATCGATTCATACTAATATTATAGTAGACAAGCTACTGTTTTGATTAACATGAGTCATATCTTACGAAAACTTGTTTGGCTAGCAAACGTCTTCATATTTTCAATAAATAGCAAATTCACATCAGCGCGAACTGTTTGAAATTATTTTGGTGTGTAATTTAAACAAAATTATGGCGTTTATTTTAGTTATTCTGAGTGGTAATACGCGACATTTGGTGACATATCTCGGTGCACTGTTTATTGCTTACAAATGTAGTATGTACATGCATCTAAAACATATGCCACTGATCCAATTTTTATTTTTAATCTTTACTTACTTTTAGATCTTTTCGTATGGACTGACAGCTTTAAGGTCATATACCTATTAGGCGTATATGATATTTAGGACACAGAGGGGTTGTTATAAACCTGCGTTAGGATGTAAAGGTTGAAAAAAACGCTTGAGAATATGGTTATGATTTGCAGTTATTGTGCCTTAAATAATGTTAATCGTTTTTTTTTAATGTTATATTTGTGATTTAATTGGGTCGCAATAAATTGCTTTTTCTTTTTACGATCATCCAAAGTTGTTTGACATAGCATGTTGCTTATATAGCATTCGGCAGATATATGTACTTGAAATCGAGAAAATTTTCCAGACTATCTTGTAGATCTGCCGTCAGCTAATTAGAAACAAATTACTATCGTTAATTTATTGTAGCTAATGGTTGCTGTTCAACTATTTTGTCAAAATTATAATATTTCCAATGTTTCTAAATAAAGAACTGGTATAGGATGTAGCTCTTTTAGCATTTAGATTGTTACCACCTCTGTGTAATAATCAACGCAGTGTTTAAAGCATACTGGGCCCGCTTGCTTATTTAGGTTAAAGCAGGTATTGAAATTACAGAACTATGCGACTTAACGATTTGTGTCATAAGGTAATAGCTTTTTATTAGCATCAAGTCTTTTGCATATGAAATCGAACAAGCAAAACTCTTTTTCCTTACATCATTATATCTTTAAATAAATCATAAAATAACTACTCACAATTATTTAATTTATAAAACCATTTACTACTAACAATTTTCACAAGATACTTTTAACCAATTACGATTATTTTTACTTAATTTAGCGCCGCCGAGTACGGCCCCTGTCCGTAACAGGTTTGCAACATAGTTGCGACGAGTTGCAAGTAATTGTTTTATTGGTTTTATAAGCGAGCAACTGTTGCGATCCGGTCTTGTATTGTGCCGACGTACCGTGTTGCCTTATTGACCGATATTATTTTTTGAACAACTTCATCACTCAATAATTATTATTATGATAAGGACAAAATTTGGAAGTTTTTATAGGGAATGATAAATTAGTAAGGTTTGAAGGTCTTGATCTATACTAATATTATAAAGAGGTAAAATTTGTGTGTATGTGACGTTTTAGGGGGTAATCTCTGGAACTAATAAACCGATTTTAAAAATTATTTTTGATTTGAATAGTCCATTTATCGGGGAGTGTTATAGGCTACATAGTATCACGCTATGACTAATAGGAGTGGAGCAGTAATGAAATATGTTTAAAAACGGACGCGTTTTTTTCGCCGGCAAACGAAGCGGGCACGGGTCAGCTAGTATATTATACAATATCTCAGTTTAGTAGGAACCAGATGACGTGTTAGAATGCGTGAAAAATTTGGTCTGGGAGTTTTTATGTAGACAATTGTCTTTTTATCTGACCATTATTGACCTACTGCTGAGACGGACATCGACCCAAAAGATGACCTTCTAATAAAAAATATGGTTCATTTCATAAAGCTTTTAGTCAAACTTTAAAAAAAGTCTGCCATACTTTGCCCGTCGCCTGGGAGACCCCACGGGATGCTGTGTCAGTCCCTACTCCCTCCCTATCCGGCGTACCGGCTAAAATGCACGTAGCCACCGAATGCGTCAATTTTGTTCTCCCTCTGCGACCGCAACTGACATAGACTCTGGAGGAACTCCAGAGCCTCTTTCCGACAGAGAAGCCTTCTTATAACTGTTAGTCAGTGATTTGTTTTTTTTCTTTTCCAGACGGCGCAAGACTCTGCAGAACCGGCTCCGTCATCTTCAGCGGGGTCAGCAGACAGCTCGTAAACATGTGGGACATTGTGTATCAGACATTAGTGCTAGTTTTGTTAAGTACGTGAGACACGCCCACGTGACTATGTACCTTATCTATGTTGTCATAAGATATACTATGCATCGACATGTGAGTTGTGATTGTGTTCTTTTAAAATTAATGTATTTATAACTCTTTTCAAAAATTGAATGTGTTATTTGCTGCCAGTGTTAAGAGTGATAATTATGACGTGCTCTTCATAGAGAAAAGAGGTTGAATAATAAAAAAAAAATGGTGTTCTAATTTTAAAAAGAACAATGTCCAAAGAGCATCTTCTTAATAAGTGCCATTTGTCCAAATGAGGCTTTGGAAGTGCAGTTTTATTCTTCCACAAAACATAAGAGAATTCTTGTAATCCTGAGATGAAAATCTCTGTTCAATGGATTACCTATAAAGTTTATGTACTTACTTATATTGTAGGGACCGCGCTTACGGGAGACAATTGAAAGGCTTCAAGTTCGGTTATACACTGATTTATTGTACACAAAGATACATGGTTATATATTCCTTACAACTAATACACCACACCTTCCCCTTTAATAAAAAAATAATAATTATACATTTTATTATTTTTAGAGTTACATGGATTATACATTATAAAATACACAAGTTGGTTAATCATTTTATTTTAATAATACAACAAATAACATAATTGGTTATGTTTCATTTATTAGGGATTCTATATTTTATTGCAACAATAATAACTTCAAATACAATTTTACAATTATTAGGTACTTTTATTATAGAGTTTTGTACGATTTTTATGCACAACATATTCTTTTCCATTTTTTAAAATTTTTACATTACATTCTTCATCGCTAATTACTATATAAGGTCCTAAATATATAGGGTCCATTTTATTATTTGAGTTATTTTTTAAAAGCAATAAATCACCCTTCTTATAATATACTGGGTTTACACTTATGTCATACTTAGTTTTTCTTTTAATCTTACTACTAATTAAATTACTACGTGCATCTTTTTGAGCTAGTTGAAGTCGGTATTTCAGCTCAAGAGCATAATTGTCATGAGCATATAAAGGATCTACAACGCTTCCTTCTAAATTTGATGGTAAAATACAACGCTTGCCAAACACTAATTCGTGAGGGGTGTACTTAGTTTCCGTGTGCACGGTGTTATTATAGGAAAAACACCAATACGGCAACCAAGTACTCCACGCACTTGTTTGATTTTCGCAATTTATTCTAAGATACGCACCCATTGTTTTATGAGAATTCTCCAACGCTCCAATACTTTCGTGATGATAAGCTGTGGAAGAAATTTGTTTTATGTTTAAGATTTGGCATACCTCTTTCATTGTACTTGATATAAACTCGGATCCACAATCAGTCGCTATTTCCTTAGGTATGCCGAACCTCAAAATAAAATTATCAACAAAAGCACGGGCTACACTTACGGTTTCTTTGTTGTATAAAGGGTACGCCTCAGTAAATTTTGTTAACTCGCACTGCAAAGTTAAAATGTATTTATAATTATGTAGATCTGTTGGATACGGTCCTACTATGTCTAAAAAGACTTTTTCGAAGGCTGAATTTGCTGTTGTAGTTATTTGCATAGGTTGCTTAATATGTGTAGAATATTTCTGCTTCTTACATTGGTCACATTTAGAAATAAAATCACTTACATCTTTTTCTAAACTAGGCCAAAAGTAATATTTTTTTATATTATTTGTCATCCGTCTAACGCCCGCGTGGCCACTTGTGGGCAATAGATGGAAGTCATTTAATACAACACGTCTGTTATCTAAATTGTTTATTCGTTGCACTTTACTTACTATACAAATACGTGGTCCGGACCACTTATTATAACTCTTAATTTCGTTTATAAGCCCACTTATAAAATCATTATTATTTTCATTTTTCAATATGCATATTTCATTTAGTTTTAATTTTGCACATAGACATAACAAATCTCTCACCAACTCGGCTCGCGTAATCGGAGATCGAGATATTGTTTGCAAATATATTATTGACTTACTGGGCACATACGTAAAATATTTAAAATTTTCAATTAAAATACCTTTTCTTATTAATATATTTATTTTCCTAGAACTAACTAATGCGAGTTCAGTAATATTTTTCGGTTTTTTAATTATTTCCACCACTCTCGGTTGATCAGGCCTTGAGTGTGTGTCAATATTATCCGCCGATAAATTATGACTGTTCTCTTCACTATTTAATCTACGCAACTGTGCTCTGGTCATCACACTGACGACATGTTCATTCATACACTTTAAATCTTCTGATGAAATAACTATTCGCGATAATGCGTCCGCAGCAGAATTTAACTGACCCTTTAAATATTCTATAGTAAAATTAAATTCTTCTAATTGTAGTCTAAATTTTAACAATCTACTAGATGGGTCTCTCATCGAAAATAAATAAACTAATGGTCGATGGTCAGTCTGTATTTTAAACTCTCTTCCGTATAAATAAGGACGAAAATACTTAACACTCCACACTATTGCTAAGAGTTCCTTTTCAATAGTTGGGTAATTAATTTCGGCCTTATTTAAACCGCGACTAGCGTAAGCTACTGGCCTTCCATCGCCATTACATAAAACTGAACCAATTGCCTTGCCTGAGGCGTCAGTCTGTAGTACAAACACATTGTTGTCTGAAAAATTAGGATATTGCAAAACAGGAGGATTTATCAAGGCTGATTTTAATGTTTGAAACGAGTTTTCACACTCTTCTGTCCATGCATAGTTTACATTTTTACGACATAAAGCATTTAAAGGAAAAGCAAATTTACCGAAATTCTTAATAAACTTTCTATAATAGTTAGTAAATGCAATAAAACGTTTTAATTCGTCAGCATTTTGTGGTCTGGGGTAGTTTTCTACTACTTTTATCTTTTCTGGGTCTGGTAAAATACCTTTTCCCGAAACAACATGACCTAAATAGAGAATTTCTTTTTGTAGAAAAGTACATTTAGAAGGATTTAATTTTAAATTTACATTACGTAATCTGGTAAAAACATCCATTAAATTTTTATTATGCCCGGACAAATTTCGGCCTACTATGGCCAAATCGTCGTGGTATATTAAACATTTGTCATAGTTAAGGCCAGACATGGCTATGGTCATCATTCTGCTAAAACTGCTAGGGCTAGACTTTAGTCCCATAGGCATACGAGTCATCTGATATTGATTTTTACCTGTAGTAAATGCTGTACAAGGTCTGGAGCCTTTTTCAAGAGGAATTTGGAAAAAACCCTGAGCCAAATCTAAATGACTAAAATACATCGCTCCCGACAAAGAGTCCAGAATTTCATTTATATTGGGTAACGGAAATTTATCATCCTGTATGTTGTCATTTAATTTTCGGTAGTCTATTACTACTCTCCACTTTTTATTGCCCGATTTATCCATTTTTTTAGGGACCAGTAGTAAAGGACTAGACCATGCGCTACGAGACGGTTCTATTATGCCGTCATCCAGCATATTTTTAATTTGTTTATCTATTTCTGATTTTTGTGAGTAAGGCAAACGGTAAGGCCTAGTATAAATAGGAACAGAATGTGGTTTTAAATCTATTGTCTGCTTATATATGGGTGTAGTGGATAATTTATCACCCGGTAGATGAAAAATATCAGGAAATTTGGCACAAATGTTTTCAATTGACTTTTGTTCCTCCATGTTCAAACCTTTTAAATTTAATAAAGAAAATAATGATTTTACTCTATCTGAATTAATTGTAGGTTTGTCAAATTTACAAATAAAATAGTCACTTAATTCACTCGTATTTATTTGAAAGCAATTAATCTGCACATCAGTATCTCGTGTATTTAAGATACAAACTGGTATTTTTCCATTTTTAGGTTTATTTACGCTGCTAGCTAAGAAAACACCATCACACAATTGTTGATTACATACCACTAATTCTTCCTTTAATTGAGTTTCTATGTAGTGAATTGACTCGCTACGTGCTGGTAATGTCAGATAAAAATTACTCATACTATTTGATAACTTATAATTTAAAGATAATGTAACCACCTCCGAATTACTATTAGATAGCTGTAATTCATTTTTCTCATAGTTTAAATTAGCTTTATAATAAGCTAAAAAATCTTGACCCAAAATACCGTCAGTCATACATGGTAAATCTTTAAATACGATAAACTTATGAGGAAAATTAAATCCATTATAATTAATAGTTAAATAAACATAGCCTTCTGAAACTAAATATCCACCTATACCTTTTACTCTAACTTTTTCTATATGGTAAGGAATTTGTAAACGTTCTAAACATAATAACTTGATGCCCGATATAGATGCACCTGTATCAATTAACCAGTTATGATTACGATTACAAAAAGATAAAGATACTTGGTTTAAATTATTACAAGAAAGAATGACCTCAGTCACGAAAAAACTGATTCGATGTTTCTTTAATAGGAGTCTCTGTTGTCACCTGGCTATCGTTTGTTATCATATTAACGTTCCTTTGTAACCCGATACCTCGGTTACCGTGTGGTCTGTTCAAAGGACGACGACTATTAAAATTTCTATAATAATTATTGTTATAATTACTGTACGATACCTGTGACCGATGACTTTGACCGCGTGGCTGATGCGTGTACGCATTTTGAGCACGACTTCTTGCACCGAAATTGCTTCGACCTCGGTGCCCTCGTTGCCCTCTCCTTGCAGAGTAATATGATTGCTTATACATACCCATAAATTCTGAAGATGTACTTGGGACAGAAACCTCTTCGTCTTGGGCCGCCTGGATTGCATCTGTTAAGGAACTAAAATTACGCGCAGCAATTATGGTGCTTAAGCGGCGATCCCTCAATCCGTCAGCAAATCGTTTAATGGCTAATTTCTCGTTTAATGGTTTTAAAACACTATAATTGTTTGAATTGCCTTCGGATTGCGAGATTGTAAGATCTACAAAAAGTTCAGATATTTCCTTTCCATAGTCTGTAATAGTCTTAATATTTTGCCTACAATTTTGTAATTTCGTTTGTAAAGCGGTAAAACTTGTCTGTGGTAATAATAATTTTCGCATGTCCTTTATAAGCTCATCGACATTTTTATAATTGGATTGTAATAACAGTTTTGCATGTTGGGACAGTCTACTTTTCAAAATAAATTGAACTAATTTGGTTTTACATGTCTGTTCGTCTAATACCGAATTATAATATTCAATACTTTCGATTAATTGTTTGGTGTTTTCTGTATTATTTGTCATTACAGGTAAAAGATGCAATGCCGTCTTTAAATCAAATTTATCCATGATTACGTTGTCTATAGTACTACTACATAAAGAAATAATTTCAGAAAATATTTGTTCAAACTTTGCACAAAACTTTGTAATCAAAGACACTTCTTTATCCGTATAATCTTTTAAATTTAACTTATAATTTTCTAAAAACTGATTATATTTTAACAAAATAGAATTAGCTTCTTCCTTCTTAGACTGTAATATGTGCCCCTGTCTACGACTAGGACCTATTTTAATCAAATAAGTTCGTACGTTTGTTAATTCATTTAGTATTATATATAAATCTTCTGCCATACCACATTAACATAGGATGTAAAACATGTCGTATATATCTAAATTAAAATTAATACGTTACGTGCACTATACTTTCACTGGCGCGTACACTTGACACTTTAAAACCGAATCACTTATTTTACATTGCCACTACTAAATTTGTTGCCGTTTTTCGTCGTAAAATGCAGCCGGAGTTACATGTCTGAAGTACTTTTATACTACCTCAGTTTTGAGACCTGTAGGTACCTGGTGTCTTCGCAGGATACTGGAATATCGTCTCAATGTGACTTCGTCTATCTGGCGTTGTATCTTTTTCTTATGGCAGCGGTTATATAACTTGTACAATATAATTAAAATGCCAATCGCCAGAATTGTACATATTATTATTAATATAGTATTTGTAGTCTCGTGTTGCTGTGAACTTGCCGAATTAGAACCCGTTCCTGTAGTCTGTGCTATTACGACCTCGTCTTTAGTATTGGAACCACCCATTTTAATGTCCAAATGCACCACAAAAACAGTTTTTGAATCTATTCAACACGTATATTACGCCCGGTATGAATGATGTCATTTCGATCATGTAGGTCCACATTCTCACTGTTACACGAATTGTTTTTACATTTGATCACCCATATAAGGATAGAATTCGCGCGCCTCGACTAGAGTCGCGTTACCGGCAGGCAGGGTCGCCATGTAGGGACCGCGCTTACGGGAGACAATTGAAAGGCTTCAAGTTCGGTTATACACTGATTTATTGTACACAAAGATACATGGTTATATATTCCTTACAACTAATACACCACAATATCTAGAAAATTTAGTAGGTACCTACCTATATTCAGCTTAAATGACACTGTCATAATTGAGTGTAAATTACAAGAGATAAATAGCTTATGTAGTAGACCGAAACCAAAATCTATCAAGAATTCCCTTAAAATCAATGTAGAAAATATTTACAAATTTTAGTGGTATTTTTGTTCCCCTTTACGAGATTTTTCAGCAATTTAAAATAGAATCTAACAGCAAAAATATTATAACATGCCATTTCACATGAAAAGACAATCACATATCGATGCCGAGTATAAATAATAATATTTATATTAATACAACAACACCCCATGTTATTACGTCCCCATAAGATTGTATCGATGGGGGGTCATTCTGTCATTATGGTGTATTTGTATTTATCTTTGTAACATTTACCATCACCTATTATTTTAATAATCAATTGAAATATCTTTACTATGAAAAAGGGTAATGTAACTATTATTTATTAACTATTTAATTGTTAGTAGATATTTTTTGACGCAATGTCATCTATTTTCAAACTCAACGATATCGCTTGTGAAAGTAGTTTTACAGTGATCACATATTATCCTCGTCTAACTTAACGGCTAAGTTTACTGAGGGTTCGGAACACTACCATGTCAGAGAAGACACCCACAAGAAACTCTGCTGGGTCCCTATCGCTCTTTTGGTGATCACTTCACAAATATTATTTTATTTAGTAAACAGGACAACTTATTTTTGTTAATACAATAGACAAACACATAACCCCACCTTGCTTCGAGTAGTCGGGTTAAAATATAGTCACGGTCCAACAGGAACACCTAGATACGACAGTCAGTCAACGGCACAGTCACGGCACGCAGTCGTCATAACGGGAACGACACTTTTACAACGAGAAATTAATCGTGGTGAACATAGTGGAAACGTGCACTAAGCGGATCATCATCATAACAGCCCATTAATGTCCCACTGCACGCACGGGCCTCCTCCCGTGACGGAGGGATACTTGGCCTACTACTAACCTTTACCACAATGGCCAGACGGTTTGGTATAGGGTTTAATTTCAAGTTTTCCTTCTTTTTACTTCGTTAAGATAATATTCACGAATAGTCACCCTTAGTCGGTTTTTACGACACCCATGGGATGAGATGGGGTGGTGACATATTGTATTCTTACTCCGTCACCATACCATGTTTCATTTGTTATCTCACAATCATGTTATGCTTTTGCCTTTCATCGACTTTGACGACACCCCAAAGACATTTGTTATTACACAGTTATGATAAAGAACGTTGATATAGGCTAAGTATTTTATAAAAGCGTATTATACCTTGTAGCTTCCGAAGTACCTAATAGCATGATCAACAGGACTGGTATAGTGTTTCGTTCTATACTTATTTCTATATTTATTTATATAATTATTACTTAGCATAAGTTCGTAAGATAATAACAACGTATCGTATAAGATCCCATTCACTACGATTAACTTACCATTAAAACCTTTTTGTTTTCTCTCACCCCATTATTCATCTTACAGATGTTTTAATCCCACTTTGTAAATTACAATACACAACCTTATTCAATGGCTGATAAGGTTGAAATTAACTTTTATTGGTCAAGTTGTTAGGTGACATTAATAAATGCATCTGCTAAATTATTGCCAACTGCTTTTAGTTATACCCACGTTTGATCCTCTGCCACCTTATAGGAATAAAAACAATCTCTTCAATTCGAATTTTCGTGTCGTAAATGTGTGATTTTTTTACTGCTTTTGTGGTGGCAGTCGAACAAGCGTAATTATTGATAGTGCACATTTTATACCCACGGGGTAAGTGGATGTGACATTTTGTAATATTGACTCTATCACCACATGAAGCTCAATAGTTTATACATTACATAACCTGTCTAAAGGCTTGTTATTAATGGTGTTAGTCCGCGCAGGCGTCGTAGGGCGGAGCTTAATTTAAGCACCTCCCTATAACCTACTTTCAAATAACTACGATAACTCTATGAAGATATTGTTTTCATCCAAATAAGTGTTGTGGTAAAAGCGGTAATAGCTATTTCATCATCACAGCCCATTAATCTCCCACTGCTGGGACGGGCATCCTCCCATGACGGAGGGATACTTATCCTACTAATACCACGCTGGCCAGATGGATTGGTACAGGGTTTAATTTCAAGTTTTCCTTCTTTTTATTTCGTAAAGATAATATTTACGAATAGGCCCTTAGTCGGTTTTTACGACACCCATGGGATAAGATGGGTGATGACATATTGTATTCTTACTCCGTCACCAAACGGACAGTGTCTGAAGTCTGAAGAGTATTATTAGAGTCATTAGAGACTTATTTTTTTAATTATTGTAACTTAAAACTGGAAACAAATAACTTGTACTCATGTTAACTGTAAAAAATTATATAATAAATAAGTTACATTACCCCTTTTCATTTTGATGAAATAAAATATTTAATATTGTAAAGTAAATTTCATTTTATTATAAAATTAAATGTACCGTATTCATTCCATTTTTAAAACACTGTTTTTCGTAGGCATGATAAAAATGTGATAATTACAGATATAATTAATCAATTAATTCATAAATTATAATTGGTTATGATCTCAAACTCATCAACTGATTCATAACTTTTGTAATTAAATTTTGATGTTTAATTTTTAATTAAAATTACTCAAACAAACCAGCACTTTATTACATTTTAAGTCAATTTCTTCATCACAATTTCTTTTTATGTAAACATTTACAAGAATTATTTTATATTTCGATATTAAATGAACACTAGTCAAGACGAGAACAGATTTAATATGTTTTGGGATAAAATAAATGTACTTTATTGAAATAGATTCATTTTGAACATGGACACACATATTATTATGTTAAACAATATTTTATTTATTTTAAATAAATATTTTACGAATCATTTCATTTTTGCAATAAATGTATCATTTGTAATATAAATGAATGAATCCGATAAAACAAATGAAGTTTGTAATTTACATTTAGGTAATGACAAAACGTACCGCAAACCTTCCATAGTACGTCCAAAAATAAAATTGTACCGTACCATATGACGTCCTTTTACATATTTCGATATTCGTCTATAACTAGTTATTTCATAAATCAAAGAATGTAATTATTATATATTATGTATAACAACTTGGTTATAATCAAGGTAATATTAATTAATTATGCACCTACGTCATTATAATTATTACATTAATGTAAATATTTTGTAAATAAATTGTATTTTTAACAGCTCGTTAAAATATTATTTAATTTTAATTAGGCACTTAAAAGCTCTAAGGGGCTTGTTACCTAAAAGTTAAAAAAATGTCTCATGTTTTGTTTTAAACAATAAATATGTGAAGTTTTATGTTTATAATTATTTAGGTAAAGAAAAATTAATTTTACCCTATTCTAGTGTAGATTTAAACTGTGAATGGATCCTAGTAATTTTTAAGATCTTTTTAATTAATAAGTTAGTCGTAATTGTCATTACTTATTTATGATTAACGTTGTAACTACTAGACTAAAATAATAATGTTAAACTTCCGCCCAACGAATAGAGGCATCACAAAACTAAATACAGTGATATTCAAAATAAAATGTATTATTATTAAAAAAAAAATGTTTGTAATTTTGTCCATTTCTTGAGTCCACTAAGATTTTAAGTAGAAACAAAGTAGGATTTAAAAGTAACGCAATCATATTAAAAAAAAAACGCCAAAGTTTTTTAATGTCTAGCCGCTTTTGTTTATGAGGTTTGTAAAAATGTGTAGGTACCTATCCGTTCGTCCGTAGAAAATATCTGGTGCTTAGGTCACAATCTTCCTAAAAACACTACATTATACCGTTTTTTCTCTTATTAAATAGTAGTAAGAAGTCAATAACAGCACTTATTGTAAGCGACAGTCCATCACAGTAGTATAGCTAACAAAATTAAATTAATTATTACAATATTTAAGTTTTAGTTTTACGAAGAGAGCGATGGTTAAAGGTCACCCTAACTCATAACGGTAGTGGCTCCATCTGTTTTTTAAATAGAGGAAACATTTCGTCTACTACATATTTTATTTTTTAAATTTTCGTTCGTTTGAAATTTTTGAGGTTCGTTGTATAAAAAAGTACAGATTTAAATCGAGTGGAACCTCTTTTATCGAATAGTTTAAAGTACTTATACCTTGAACCTTGTACAGACTTCAGGGTGGTGTATTTGCATGTGTCCACATCGACATATTATACGTGATTTAATTCTTAACCCACAACAACTGAACATATTTTTTTAAATTATTGAATATATGCCTATCTAGATACACATATTATCCAACATTTAAAAATGTCTTCAATGAGTTTGCGAAGTAAAGTAACGAGCTTTTGAAGTCAAAATAGGTGATTGCTTAAAGGTCAATTGTTCAAGATTCTTATTAGGCTGCCGATATTGATTGTAGGTATGTTAAAGCGCTTATAAATTTAAATAACTGCTTAGAAGTTTTACCTACCGAAATGTTCTTAAAGTAGGTAAACTGTATAGTCTACTTACAAATTATTATAAAAAATACTACCCAGTGAATAAAAGGTTTATTTATTCATTTATGAGTCTCCAACAAAGGCAATACACATTAGAAATTAATATAAAAAACTACAGGAACATTGCGTGTATTCCTTAAGATTAAATGTAACACTCTGGAAATACTTTTCCCACAAGAAAAACATCAGTTGTAACTTTTAGGCCAGAATCTCTAGTTTTTTTTTTAATTTTCATGCAAATTTTCTTGAGTAGCTTAATTTTTATGAGACGCTCAAGAATTTCCTGTAAGAAATATCAGGATGTGGTAGCAAATGTTCAATATTTTGTCGACTGAATATTTCGTAAATAAATATTTCCCGAGCATCACTTAATTACGAGTTAAATTATATTATATACTAAATTAAGATCAAATGTCACCGTACCCTTCCTATGTGAAAAATACTTTAGATCTACAAACCAGTGTATCAGTCCATTTAGTCTTAATAAAATATTTTATTTAAATTTTAATTATTAAAGTTATTACCTACTCACTGCTTCTGAAGTCTGTACTAAAGAACTGAGTCTAAGTACTATTTTATTCAACAGTTTAGTTTTACGTAGCTACATTGTTGAAATATCGTTCGAAATATACTATACCTTAGCTCTTCAATGTTCGAAAACGCTTATTAAATACATAATTATTTAAAAAAATACTTATTCTGTATACCACTACCGATTATTTAGGCATCATGTCCTCAAGAAAAAAAATAGTTTTTTTAATTCTACTAATTATATTATTTAAAAAAAAGCTCATTAAGTTTTTTGATAAATAAAATCAAGAAAAGATTTTGTTGTCAATTAAATAGTTGTTCCAATTAACAAAGTAATTTTTTTATAATAATAATTATTATCTTCTATGTAATTGATTAGCAATCGTGAAAATAAACAATTCAATTGGAAATTATACACATCTATAATTTGAGTGATTCAATTGGAATCTGGACAATTGAATTGGAAATTGGACAATTCAATTAGAAATTGTACCAGTAGACAAAATACCAATAAGTAACTTGTTAGGCATGCGCCACAGTGCAAAGCAATATTATTTGTGTGATACTACAATAACTTTCTTTAGCCTAAAATTCTGAACACTACTTTCTTTAAAAGAGTTTTTTGTTTCCGTTAAATAAATGTTTGTAAAAGACACACGATACAGGGCATAATGATAATGCGAAAGATTTTTTTTTAAATATAATGATGAAAGATAAAAGTTAGGTAAGATGAAATACATAGGTATAGTTTTCCTATTCATTAATATTATTCCCTTTTCAACATTAATTATGTTTTTAATAAGCGTTATCAAACTACAAAATTATGTAATAATAATAACACTTTTATTTATAATTGATAGAAATATTTACAAAATATTTCTGCAAAGGTTTGCTGATTTTCTAATGTGAAAAGTGATATTTAAACTGTCTTGTCAAATAAACGATTTTGATGATCGTTTTTAATGTGTTTGATTTTTTTTTACCCCATTTTTCATCATAACAGCCCATTAATGTCCCACTGCAGGGACGGGCTTCTTACCATGACGGAGAGATACTTGGTCTACTAATACTCGCTGGACAGACGGATTGGTATTGGGTTTAATTTCAAGTTTTCCTTCTTTTTATTACGTAAAGATAATAGTCCCTTAGTCGGTTTTTACGACACCCATGGGATGACATGGGGTGGTGACACACTGTATTCTTACTGCGTCGCCATCACCACACGGAGATAACGTGTAATGTAAGCATAAAGACATTATTTATATACGAAGTAAACCACGATAGATCTTAAAGATCATGATGTAATTGTTGGTTGCCATGGAAGTCGCGGGTTCGAATCCCAGGACAATTTAATTATCATAAAATTACCTGTGATACAAGGCAAAATCCCTTTATATTATACAATCTTGCGCTGTAATAGTTCAAGAATTGGCTATCAACTATACAAGGGTAAAATATTATTATAACCAACTCACTGACTTTACAATATTTTTGCGCCCAAATGTAGTCTCTCCATCTCTTTTATTCGTTGGAAGCTTGCCTGTTACCAAAAGACGAAGAGTGCATTACCCCAGCAGAATCTTGTCGAAATTTGTAATTTTTTTTTATCAGATTTTTAGATTTCTAGCTCCTGTAAATGTCTGTGTAGTTTTTGGAATTAGTTCAGTCCTAATTTTAAAGATATTTGACAAAAACAGATTCTGCTGCGGTAACGTTACCGCAGCAGAATCTTTTTTGAAATAATGGGATTATTGAAAAAATCTATAGGTACATTTTTAGATCGCTGGACGAAGTAAATGTTTCGATATAATTTGAATTTTTACGTTACCTGGTTTCGGAGATATTCAAGATGCTGCTGGCGTAACGTTTGCGTGTTTGCTGGATCTCCGAAACGGTACAGCGTAATTTCCTAATTTTTTATACACAGCTTCGTCTTAATTAGTCTGAATTAGTTCACGAATAAAAAAGTAATAATAATGCACCGTTTGCAAGTTATTTTAAATTATATAAATACCCCTTTTTGGGCCCTTACTCCTAAGATATGTACTCTGGAGACTTGTTTAAAACGTCATTTTATAGTTTATAGTTAGTTACAGGTCTGTGTGAAGTTTCATTAGTGTACAGTAAGTAATTAAAAAGTTATCACACAATTTAGTTCATTTTGGCCAGCGATGTGCATCGGGTTAATTTAACTGCCTATTAATTGAGTTTCGTATCGATTTACTTGCTGAATTCTGTATAAACAATTAGACTTTTGTGTCAACTTTATACCATGAAATTTTGAGCGTAATCCACTCAATAATTACAGAGATAAGCGAAAAAGAGTCATTACGTTATGCATGCAATAATGTCGGTACAGACGCGTACACAATTAATTTTAATGGCGCTAGTGAGCTGCGTTAACGCTCTTGAAACTAAATTAAATTCGTTTAAAATAATGCATTAACTTCGCTAATTTAAAAGCATCATAAGTGTTGATAGTGTGTTATACAAATATTTTATTGTTGTCAACACTTTAAATGTTATTAAATTTGCATTTAAAATTAAAACTGCCTTTTTTGTTTTAAATGCAATATTTAGCTAATTTAAAAGCATCCAAAGTGCTGACAGTGCGTTACACAAATAAGTACTTACTTTATTACCTTGTGTAAATACTGAGTTGATTTTTTTTCAATTGGCAGCGCCATTGTGCCGCGTAAACGCTTTTGAACAATTGCCGTAATGCATATTATACACAAAGTAAATACATACCCCATCATTTTATACATATCATTTTATATTATGACAAAAATTTAAATGTTATCGTAATTAAATGTTGTGGTTTTGTTTTATTTATCTGTGATTTTTTAAATTAAACAATCTTTAGCGTAATGGTTATTTAGTTATAAATGAATAATTACTGTGATTTTTAAATTATAAATACAATCTTTAGCGTAATGGGTTTTTTAGTTATAAATGAAGAATTACTGTGATTTTATAAATTAAGTTAAAAAAGTAAATTTTTATATACCTACTTAATTTTACTTATTTTAAGATTTTTAGACAATAGCTTTATTTTTAAAAGACAGTTATTCAATGACAATCAATACTTATGTTAAATATTAATTGCCATTTAAATAGTGTAATTGCTAAGCAATTGTTATTAAACTGTGATTTTACAACAAGGTATTTTGATCGTTTTAATATTTCTATCATGTGCATAAAAGTTTTCAAATAAACTTTTGTTTTATTTTACCACTTGTTTACAAAACTGTACCAAAAAGCAAATATAAATTTTATTATCCTTTACATGTTAGTAGGTCAGAGTTATGTACTACACTGACGTTTTTTTGTGACCATCTATACATGGTCGGGTTACCATAGTCATTCATACGTAATGACTTTTTTTCGCTTATCTCTGTAATTATTGAGTGGATTACGCTCAAAATTTCATGGTATAAAGTTGACACAAAAGTCTAATTGTTTATACAGAATTCAGCAAGTAAATCGATACGAAACTCAATTAATAGGCAGTTAAATTAACCCGATGCACATCGCTGGCCAAAATGAACTAAATTGTGTGATAACTTTTTAATTACTTACTGTACACTAATGAAACTTCACACAGACCTGTAACTAACTATAAACTATAAAATGACGTTTTAAACAAGTCTCCAGAGTACATATCTTAGGAGTAAGGGCCCAAAAAGGGGTATTTATATAATTTAAAATAACTTGCAAACGGTGCATTATTATTACTTTTTTATTCGTGAACTAATTCAGACTAATTAAGACGAAGCTGTGTATAAAAAATTAGGAAATTACGCTGTACCGTTTCGGAGATCCAGCAAACACGCAAACGTTACGCCAGCAGCATCTTGAATATCTCCGAAACCAGGTAACGTAAAAATTCAAATTATATCGAAACATTTACTTCGTCCAGCGATCTAAAAATGTACCTATAGATTTTTTCAATAATCCCATTATTTCAAAAAAGATTCTGCTGCGGTAACGTTACCGCAGCAGAATCTGTTTTTGTCAAATATCTTTAAAATTAGGACTGAACTAATTCCAAAAACTACACAGACATTTACAGGAGCTAGAAATCTAAAAATCTGATAAAAAAAAATTACAAATTTCGACAAGATTCTGCTGGGGTAATGCACTCAAAGACGAACCAAACTCAGGATAATTTCAGAATGATAGCATGCTGTCTGTAAGAGTTACTATTTGAGCCAACAGATGGCGTTAAGTTTCCCACTCTATCACTGGATCCCACCACTTGTAGAGAGAAACTAGGCCTACTAATATCTCGCTAGCCAGGTGGATACCGTTTTTATGTCAAGTTTTATTTTTTTTTACTGTCGTACCTACAAGTAGGAATAAAATCTGCGAGTTGTCAAAAATCCCCAGTAGCTACATGGTGATTAATACTGCATTAAAAGTAGGGGAAGCAGAGGAACGTTGTTTGTTTTCATAAGTAACTTTGAAATCTGGTAAAAAAGCAGATTCTTCCTATTAATCTTGAGCTCTATCACATTACGACATTAAATTGTTAGGAACTTTGAAAAGCGCCATCTATAAATGTAATAACGAACTACTACTACTACCCAGACGTACCTCACATTGACTAGAGGTACCAAGTATGAATGATACTAGTTTGACTAGTACACGACAGGTGGTGCTATTGTACAGTCTTTACAATTTATATTTTTATAGAATAAACTTTGTAAAATTATAGAATCCTAATTGTAAAAACAGAAACCTTTATTTTCTTTTATAATTATATTTAAATGGTTAAGTGCAGTCCTTGCGACTTGTCAACATTGCCTTACCATTGTCATTTTTAAGCTGTCAAATGTCGAGTGTCAATCTGTCAAGTCAATGTTATTTTATTGCGTAGGTACCGGTTTTATTACTTTCTTCATCCACGTCTGTTTTTATTGAAATTTACTAAGTTTTCTAATGTTTTACGTTCAATTTAGTTAAGTATATTGGTGAAACAGTCAATACGTAATAAATAACCAACATTTAAGCACCTATGCGTCTGATTAAGGGTCACGATGCAAGCAGACATTCAGCAGACTATTCTAAAGTACGAACATTTTATAAACGACGTCCTCAAGGAAGATCTCCGTCAACTAGAAGTGCGATTACAACAAATTAACGCAGAGATAACAGACCTCATTCAACAGAAACATACATTGAAAGTTATTACAAACAAAACCACGCACCCCGATGGGTTTAAAACTCAAATGAATTTAGGTTGTAACTTTTTCATGGAAGCCTCAGTACAAGATACTTCATCATTGCTAATGAACGTGGGCTTAAATCATTATTTGGAGTTCACATTAGACGAAGCAAATAAATATTTAGATATAAGAATTAAAGCATTTGAGAGTAAAGCTGAAGAATTACTGAATAAAGCGGCTGATATTAAGGCACATATAAAGTTAATGTTATTTGGAATAGGAGAATTACAAGAAAAGTTTGTTAATAGTAGTTGATTTAGGACATAAGTATAATTTGATTGTTAATATTGATTTTTTAAGTTGTTAAAAATACATTTTTAATTGAAAAATCAAATGTTTCTTTATTGTAGTAGAGTTAAAAGTAACCAGGAAGTGTATTGTTGCTTAAACCAAGAATTTAATTTATATTAAAGTTGATTGGTTGCTCAATTAGAGACAGTCATACTATTTATTGTGTGTTACTTGGATATTGTCTAGGGAACTTAGAGACAGAACCAATATAAGCAAGTTTAGTGTGAATTTGTTTTTATTGTATAAATAGTTAATACAGTCCAATGCCTTACAGTCCGTGTGGTGACGGAGTAAGAATACAATATGTCACCACCCCATCTCATCCCATAGGTTTCGTAGAAACCGACTAAGGGACTATCCGTTAATATTATCTTTATGAAATAAAAAGATGGAAAACTAGAAATTTAACTCAATACCAATCCGTCTTCCCAATGTGGTATTAGTAGAAGTAACGTGGTAAGTATAAATTCATTTATTTACTAAATAAACAAATTTATCAAAATAGTAAATGTTGCAATCTATATCAAGATGATGTGAGTAAATTATGTAATGTCGACGGCCAAAATATCGATAAATGCTAATACGATGCTACAAAATTGCGAAGCACGTTACAGCGAAAGATTGTCTCTGCGAAGCCACTGCACTTCGATGCACGTTACCGCGATAGATCTTCACTGCGATATTACTTGACTTCGATGCACGTTACTGCGAAAGATCTTTACTGCGATGCTACTTGACTACGATAAACATTACCGCGACGTTATTGTGGGAAAATTAATTTTAGCAATTTATAACGCCTGCAGATTAATTGTGAGCAAAGTATTTCCGTATGTAATTGCTATTTGTAGATCTAGGTTTTTCTTTTCCTAACCGTTGGTCCGTACTATGCCTGATATTTGTTATTATTAATGAACTACTAACTAGGATGCAATGCATTATTTGTTTTAAATAATATTTATAACATTTATAATAGATATACCTACCTATACAGTAGGTATTATATTATTACTTATTCATTTCCTATTTTGATACAAGTGTAATAATGAGGGTAATTGGAGATTTTGTTCGATACTGTGTTGACATTTTATAGTGAATCAGTTCAAGGTTTACATTGAAATCATGGCTACTCCTTGTTTGTTTATTAAATCAAGAAAAGGCAAAGACCAGTTGTTTTTGGATAATTTTCTATATAGTTTAAATAAAAGATCTGAAGACAGTTTTTATTGGAGTTGTGTAAGAAAAGGGTCTTCAAAGTGTGCTGCAGCGGTCAAAACAAAAAAGATTGGTGAGCATCACTATGTATAACATAAAAATTGCATAGAGCATATGCATGAACCTGACCATGACACAGCACGATCTTCCGTATTAAGGAAATCATTAAAGAAAAAAGCAGCCGATAGTTTCGATTCTCCGGGACAAATTATTCAAAAAGTAATCCAAGACGTACCTAAAAGAGTTGCCCCGTATATGCCCACTAAAAAGGCGATGAGAATGATAATACACCGCGAAAGAGTCAGAACTGAGCCAGCATTACCAAGATCGTTAAACACGTTTACTGTTCCACATCAGTATACTGTAGTTGGTCCTGAACAATTTTTGATTGGACATTATAAAGGCAATGATAAAGAAAGTGAATCGATTCTTGTTTTTAGCACTGGAAGTAATTTACGTTTGCTAAACAATTCAAAGTTTTGGATCGTTGATGGCACTTTCAAGTGCTGCCCTAAGCTGTTTTGTCAAATTTTTACATTGCACGGGTTGGTCGGGCCTGAGCATGGTGCTCAAAAAATTGTACCGCTTGCATATGGGTTGCTGTCAAACAAAACAGAAAAATCGTATTTTACATTTTTTTAAATAATAAGAGTTTATTGCAAAAATGTATTGAGCATAGACCTAAATCCTGAAATAATTATTTCTGATTTCGAACTCGCTATTAAAAATGCCAGTCTGAGCGTATTTCCCAAGAGCTGTCACAAGTGTTGCTTTTTCCATTTATCGCAAAATATATGGAAGCACATACAGAAAGCTGGCTTAAGTAAAAAATACACCAATGACAGCGAATTCGCTCACAAAATGCGACATATTTTAGCATTGGCATATTTGAAACCTGAAGATATTCCAGCGGCCTTTGAGCTTATTCGGCGAGAAGTGATACCGGATGAGGCAAAACCAGTGGCAGACTGGTTTAGTAAGTACTACGTAAATGGAACATATATCAGTAAGAAATCATCGTCTTCTCCAAACAAACCAAAATGTACTTTAAAGAAGAAACCGCCCCTGTTCCCACCTAGTTTATGGTCTGTTTGGGACTGCTTTGTCACGGGTACCCATCACGCAAAATGCAGTTGAAAGCTGGAATAACCGTTGGAATAGTTTACTTAACAGAAGGAAAATAAATATATACAAAACAATGAGAGAACTTGTAAAAGAGCAGAAAAATACAGAGTATGAAATAGAGAGGTTAGCTGGGGTGACAGAAAAAAAAGAAAAAACAAAAACGCAGTACTACAAAAAACTCCAAGAGCATATTAATAAGAAAGGTGATATGGATATGTTAACATATTTAGATGGTCTTGCATATATATGCTACATAAAGAAATAAAACAAAATTTTGACCTACAAATTCTTTGATTATTGTTTAGTTTCGTATCAATCAATAAAAACTTTTTTTTTATTTTGATAACATTTTTGTTTTATCTAACTGTGTAATTTATGTTGAGTTGATTTAATAAATATACTTACTTAAAATGTGTTGACTATACATTATTATATTATGGTTGTCTATTATTTACCTACTGTACAAACCTGTTATGTTATGTACTTACTTAATATTATATATGACGGAGAAATCACCTCCGGAGTGTTTTTAAAAAGTGTGACGTCAGCGTCGCTGACGTCACAATTGCTGTTTTCATGAAGATTACTCATATTTGGTCTTTGAAGAAAAAAACTTCATATAAGTACTTTTACAACCTTCGTTTATTCAACGGGCAATGTAATGACTTCACAGAGAGGTCCGTACTGTAAGGCGGCTCGAGAGCGACTGACCCATCGACTACAGTGCGGCCGTATTTATAGGACTCGGCACACGTGTACGAGTTTACAAGTTTGTTGGTTAAGTATTGAAATTACACTCATAACATTAATTTTACATCGTAATCAACTCAAAAATAATACACTGATGATTTTATAATTAATTTAAGGACAATCAAATGATTAATCTTAATTATTCTCGACGAACTGTTGTAGTTGCGCCGATACGGCCATACTGACAGGCGGTGCGCGCTCTGCACCAGCCTCGTTGGTTCTCGTAGATTGTTATGAATTCTCGTAGATCTGAAAGAAATGAATTCTCTGAATAGTATGTCTGTAAGCAACTTTGTGTTGCTTTGCTTTTGGGGATATCAATGGTTATAAGTTTAGTAGGTTCTCGGAGGGTCTCGTAGAGTTCTCGAAGGTTCTCGGAGGGTAGCGTACTCATAAAGTTCTCGAAGATTCTCGGAGAGTTTTCGGAGGGTTATTTGAAATATTTGTATTGAATTACTCACCATTTATTCTGAAAGGTGGTCTTGGTTAGAGTCGTGGTTTGGCTGTACTTGCAGCCCTTCTCGTGAGGTCGACGGAATGGGCTCATTTAATTCTGCAGCAGGATCTTGGTCAGTAGGTGATACGGTTCTCGCCGATACGGTCAACTGATCACCAGGTTGCGGAGCGCGGCGCAGCTGATCATGAGCAACTTTGCGAGGTCGTCCTCTGCCGACCACTTTCTTTACCAAATATCGGTCATTTTCCAGTATTCTACAAACTTCGTATGGTTCGCTGAATTTAAGGTCAAGCGAGGTTTGGTTTCGGGGATTATTTTTTACTAATACGTAGTCTCCTCTTTGAAAATGATGGATTTTGGCCTTATGTAAGTTAAAACGTTGTCTGTCTTGTTCGCTACACCGGATCATTTTCTGTTGCACTTGTTGAGTAAGTGCTTCAATATCGACGGTTTCGTTGTCAATATTCACCAGGTTAAGAAGCTCAGGAGGTACACAATGCTTTCGTTGTGTAATAAGTGTCAGTGGAGCAACGCCGGTGACCCGATGGGTTGTACAGTTCATTGCTAGCTGAAGTTCTTCAAGTACACTGTGCCACTGCTCTACTTCATAATTTTTAATCATTACCAAAGCATTTTTGATGGTTGCAACTACTCTTTCAACTTGGCCATTCGCTCGGCTGACTCCTGGGGCGATAGTGTGGATATTTATTCCGATAGTGTCACAGTACTCCTTGAACTCACCAAGGAACTCTCTCCCTCCATCGACTATGATTTGGACCGGCGCACCAAATAGATGCACAGTGCGTTTCAGAGCGGCCAATGTACTATGTGGGTTTTTATTGGTACTGAAGTACAGTAATACGTACTTTGAGAAAGCGTCAATGGTGACTATGACGTATTGCTGATCATCTGGGGTACCTAACTTTCCTGTTATGTCCATATGAATAACTTGGAAGGCTGCAGTTGGTTTTTGTATAGGGTGTAACTGGGCTTGAATGGCCCCAGATCTTCCTTTGGATGTACGGCATACAACACAGTTATCCACAAATCTTCGGATAGTAGAACTCATTTTATTAAACCAATAGGTTTCTCTGATCTTCTGCAGTGTCTTTTCCCAGCCAGGGTGTTTTAGTGCAGTGTGAAAAGAGTTTATAATGCTCCATTGAAATGATTTAGGAACAACGGTACTGAGTTGCTGACCGAAGACAGGATCATTAACGTTCTTCTTTAAAACGTTATCTTCTAAAACATAGTCATCCACTGGGGTATTTTCATTGAGGCTGTCCATTATAGGACGCAGTTCGTCATCTCGTCGCTGTTCAATTTTTAGCCAGTTTAAGTCTCTTGTCATAATATTGACTGCAAGATCAACTGGATTTCGACTGAAAAAATCAGCATGTTGGAGACGTTCGCCTTTGCGGTATTCCACCTCGAATTCATAATTTTGTAAGAACGCCCACCAGCGATGAATCCTTGGTAGAAGGTCCTTTTTGTGTTTTGACGCCTTTAATGCGTTGCAATCCGTTATCACAGTAAATTTTCGCCCGTATAGATACTGGCGAAAGTGTTTTATAGCACGTACTACTGCCAGTGTCTCCAACTCGTAGGAGTGGTAGCGGCTCTCAGCTTCCGTGGTTCTCATGCTCATAAAGGCAACAGCATGTTGTCGTCCGTCAATCACTTGGACTAAGACTGCACCAAATCCAAGACTGCTTGCATCCGTGTACAGTAGTATGGGTGCCTCTTCTTGGAATAATGTAAGGACTGGAGCCGATGTTAGGCATTCAATGATTGTATGACGAGCTTTTTCATGTTTGTCTGTCCATGACCATTTAGCTCCTTATTTCGTCAGTTCGTACAAAGGCACCATTATACGAGAGAAGTCAGGAACGTACTTTCTGAAGTATCCAGCCAGACCATTGAACTGCCTTACTTGCTTTACAGTTTTTGGTACTGGTGCTTTGACAAGGGCTTCTACTTTGCGTGGACTCGGTCGTACTTGTCCATCGGAAACTACGTTCCCAAGGTATTCGATGGACCGTTTGAAGAAAGCGCACTTGTCTGCATTGATAGAAAATCCCGAGTCTTGTAGTGCTATGAGGATTTGTTCCAGGTGTGAAATTCCTTCAGGAAAATTTGTACACTTGCTCAATACGTCATCCACGTAGACTTGTGCAGCTGTTCCCAGTAATGATGTCAAAGCTCTGTTGATGCATCGTTGGTAAACCGAACAAGCATTGCTCAAACCAAACGGCATGGTGAGGTATTCATATAAACCATCTGGTGTCACGAACGCGGTCTTCTCTATGGAGGTCTGACCAATAGGAATCTGGTGGAAACCAGCCGCCATATCAAGACTCGTATAGAAGTGTCCGTTTGCCAATTGGTCAATCTGATCAGAGATTAATGGGAGTGGGTAATGGTCACGAAGAGTATTCGAGTTAAGCTCCCGAAAGTCCACACAGAGCCTATCATCACCATTCTTTTTCTTGACCAGTATAATGGGACTCGAATAGGGAGATTTGCTCTCACGGATGATGTTATGTTTTAGTAGTTCTTGGATTATGGTTCGAACTTTCTCTCGTTCTACAGGACTGAGGCGATATGGTCTTCTTTCCACAAATTTATCAGGGTTTTTCAGTCTGATTTCTAGCTCGCCGGTGTTGACCCGAGTCTTAGGATATCCACGAATAAACAGATGTTCGTATTTATTCAATAGTCGTCGAAGTTGTAAGACATCATCTTCATTTGTTAGGTCACAGTCCAAGTTATTGAAAAGAGATGAACTCATACTTACATGATGAATGAGAGTTCTATGTATTAACATTGTCCCAGTAGATGTGATTATAACACTTAGATTAGTGCCATGGATCAAGTTCATTCCTACTAAAATGTCCATCGTCATTTCATAGTCGGGTAATATGAAAAATTCAAGTTCAACACTGATGGTGTCTATAACGCATACAGTCGTAATCTTGCTTAACGACAGGGCGGGAAATTGGCCAATACCTTTTAAATAGTTGACTACTGGTCTCCTTTGACCAGGCAGGGCTGTAGCAAGTGATTCTCTGATAATTGAGCATTCCGCGCCGCTGTCAAAGATGGCTTTCACAGTAGTTTCACCTATTTTGATAGTGATTGGAGCTAGTTTATGGCTTGCAACACAGTTTACATTTGTAGTCAATGAACGTTCACGCTTGAAGCAAGCTTCGTAAGTGTGGCCTGCTTTCTTGCAATAGGTACATGCAGGTATGGGTGGTGTTGTTTTTGGGTCCCTATTGTTAGCTTCAGGTCTAGACGAAGTTTTGAACCTGCAGTCATTAGTAGAGTGGTTCGTCTTTTTACATATACGGCAGCTTATCGATGGTGTGTTGTCCGAAAAACGTGAGCGTTTGCTGTTATTTGTGCAATTAGAGCTTGGGTGACTTCGTTTCTTACGTATGGATGTTGCAACTGAGATGAGCTCAGGGACACTGGTTGCCCTAGCATTCAAAAGTTCAATACGCAAGCGCTCGTCATTAACGCTTCCAATCACAGCTTCCACAGCATGTTCGTCTCCCAGTTTATCTTTGGTGATTCTTCGCCACAAAATCCAGGCACGGGATAAGAACTCCGCTATGTCTTTTGTCGCATCGTAAACATGTTCTCTAAACATGGTAATGTCCCGGGAGTATCTATTTTCAGGTTCAAAAGTGGTGATGAGGTTTTTCCGTAACTCATCCCAACTTGTAGTAGTCACCATCCAATCATCAATCCACATTTTAGCACGCCCCTTTAATAAGCTACAGACTTTCATGCGTACATCGAAATCATCAAGTTTGTATGCTTCAATTGCTTGATCTATATGCTGGCACCATTCTCGTACACCAATGTGTGTGTCTGGATCGAAGGATGGTAAGTATATGTCCTTGATCTTGATTTTCGTTTCAGTAGGTCGATCACATAAGCGCTCGGACATTTTCTGCATTGTTTCCATCATTTGCATGATAAGTTGTGGTGGTACCCCTCCTAACTGCATTGCCTGGTGGGGGTACACTTGCGGTCTTGATGATATTAGAGGTTCCAATGGAACATTGCTGATCAACACTGGTTCCTGTGGTTGGACGTTGGTTTGTTCCTGTGCATCAGGTGGTAGAGCTGATGAGAAGGTGGCTTGGGCAAGAGTTCCTTGCAATCCCACTTCTGATGACGGAGAAATCACCTCCGGAGTGTTTTTAAAAAGTGTGACGTCAGCGTCGCTGACGTCACAATTGCTGTTTTCATGAAGATTACTCATATTTGGTCTTTGAAGAAAAAAACTTCATATAAGTACTTTTACAACCTTCGTTTATTCAACGGGCAATGTAATGACTTCACAGAGAGGTCCGTACTGTAAGGCGGCTCGAGAGCGACTGACCCATCGACTACAGTGCGGCCGTATTTATAGGACTCGGCACACGTGTACGAGTTTACAAGTTTGTTGGTTAAGTATTGAAATTACACTCATAACATTAATTTTACATCGTAATCAACTCAAAAATAATACACTGATGATTTTATAATTAATTTAAGGACAATCAAATGATTAATCTTAATTATTCTCGACGAACTGTCAGTTGTAGTTGCGCCGATATATAATATATATTATTTTGTTCACTATGCGTTTTGATTATTATCTTAAGCCCATTCAAAACATATTAATTGATTAATTATGATATAGTTCCTCTGTAATGAGTCGCTCCGTAGTTTTTCGCGGTAATGTTTATCGTAGTCAAGTAGCATCGCAGTAAAGATCTTTCGCAGTAACGTGCATCGAAGTCAAGTAATATCGCAGTGAAGATCTATCGCGGTAACGTGCATCGAAGTGCAGTGGCTTCGCAGAGACAATCTTTCGCTGTAACGTGCTTCGCAATTTTGTAGCATCGTATTAGCATTTATCGATATTTTGGCCGTCGACATTACATAATTTACTCGGTTTTAACCCAATCAATTTATCCCTATAATAATATGAAATCATTTAGACATTACTTCTACATCTAAACAGAGATACTCTGTATTCTTAGTTCAATAAACAATGTTATGTTTTTGGAAAAAATATTTGTAATTATAGAGATAACTGTAACTTACATCCAGTGTATACTTTCAAAAAACAAAGATATGAAGCAAAACCAATTTACCTACAAAGTGGGCCCGAGGAAGGCACAAATTCACCGCTTACGTGCTTTTTATTTCTAGACTACTTGGGAACCTTATGCACACGAGTTTTGACACTTGTGTCCATAAGGTTTCCAAGTAGTCTAGAGATAAAAAGATATACAGTAGGTACCTAATATTTAAAACTGAACTATTTAATTGGTGGTATATGTCCATTCTGATCTAAACGTAACCACTAAAGAATTAAGAAGAAACGTTATTCAAATAATTACTTATGCATTAGTATGGTAAGTATAGCGGGCTGTTTTCCGCAGTTCCACGTCAAGGCGCCGGTTTTTGCGTTTTTGCTGGTGGTTTCTCGGAGAATACATGGGTTTCCTAAGTACTTAGCCCTGTATGTGGCGGTCGCAGGGCAGTGTAGAGGCACATGTACCGCCGTTTCTTCCTCTCCCTTGCAGGCTCTGCAGAGAGGACTGTCTGTGATACCTAAAACTGAAAGAAGAACCATGCCCTGTGATGGCAGCTGTAGCCATTTGTAGTTGCCAGTTGTAGTAGGCTCCTTGTAAGTTTATGGTCACGCACAGGGAGTGCATCTCTAGCTTGTCTGCACTCTGCCAGATTTGCCCATCGAGTGTTGTGGTTATCCTTCTTTCGCCTGCGTAAGTATGCATAAGTATATAGGTATGTGTAGTTAAGTACCAACAGAGCTTAAAACACTCGACACCCCACGGATAATTAAGATTTAAATTTATTCCTTCCTGAATCTAAGTACTTAACAATATAATAGGTAATCAAGTGACCTCTTGAGACTTAATAACCTAGGTCTTAACCCGTAATCGGCTCAAAAGTCGCTGTCCTAAGCTCCGTACGGCAAATTTCGGGTTACTTCGAAATTTGAATATTAGTCTCAAGATGTAGAAGGGTACGGGTAATATTCATTTGGTTGGAAACTACTTGAATAAAATTAGCATTGTCAAATAATTGTTTAAGAAGTCAATAGCTGATTATCATTAGCTGATGACGTCTTGCCGTGTGGTGACGGAGTAAGAATACAATATGTCACCACCCCATCTCATCCTATGGGTATCGCAAAAACCGACTAAGGGACTATCCGTAAATTATCTTTACGAAATAAAAAGAAAGAAAACTTGAAATTAAACCCTATACCAATCCGTCTGGCCAGCGTGGTATTAGTAGGCCAAGTAACCCTCCGTCACGGGAGGAGGCCCGTCCCTGCAGTGGGACATTAATGGGCTGTTATGATGAAGCCTTCAGCAAAAACTGCGGCGATTGCGGTAGCGGCTGGAGTGCAAGACGTCGCAGTTTCAAATCTCACGCTCACATCTCATTATTTATCCCATTCACAAATACGTAAATGATTGTTCTGTCGTTCGTCACCAGTGTCACTTAGGCATGATAAAACATACAATGTCAAATAGAAGTAAGTAGGGATTCAATCTTTTATAATTTCAACCTTATGCCGAACGTTATAAGATACATTTTAATGTGATAATTTTCAAAACTTATAAGCTAAAATTATTAAGCTATTTTCGGTAATCGGATGTACTTTTCTTACTCATTGATTTGCTGTCTTTCTTTATAAGCCAATCACATTATCAATGTCCCCATACTGTACACTTAAAAGACAGACATAATCTGGCAACTAGCTTTTAATATTATCAAAAAACTACATTACCTACTGACTCTGGAAAGAGAAGAGGTTCGGTAAAAATTTTTAAATGTTTGTGTAGGAGTACTCGTAGTATAAGGAAAAGTGGATACAAAATTCATAATTGCCTTATTTAAGATTTTGTATTATTATTGATAAGTATTTTTCCATCATTACAGAAAGTCCATCTATTGAGAATATAGAAACAATTTATACTACAGTGCCATCTAGCGGAAAGTATGAGTAGCTTTTCACCAAATGTAAGTTTAGTTTTAAAATGGATTGCTAGTTCCAGGAAATATTAAAAGATGTCTCTTTCGAAAAACTTTTTTCACATGAATATTTACCAATCTTTTGAAAATAATGATAGAAATAAATAATAAAGATAATTATATATATATGATAAATAATAATTAAGTTTAACCATAGTGAGCATGTTACAGAATTTGAAATATAAGTCTCATAATCTCATGGTCGTGAGTTCGTTCGTCACCCGGGGCACCACTGTGGAGGTCGCGGTGACGTAACAGCACCACGCCTCCAACGAAAAGGGAGGATCCTCCAACCAGGCGAAGGTGATCGCGCCTGGCGGGCCAACTGCCCGACAGTTGTTCGTTGCACGTTGTATATATGCGGAATCGCTGTGCGAATGTTGATATCGCGATTCAGGATGGAGTGTAGGTGTTCGCTTGAGTTGTCGGTAGATGACGCTACAATAAGATAAAATTGTTTTATGAATCTAATTTATGTAATTATTAAGTTAACATATTTATTTAAGTACCTACTGTCTATTTAACAGGGCTTGACTCCTTTTATCCTGTTTAATTGTTAGCTTTTAATGAGTAATCCCCATGGCCTCCAGTCACCCTATTGACTACTTCTTCGTTTGGTATTTAATTGCACCAAAATAGTAATGTTTAGTAATGACAGGGCACTAAGGCGCTTTCTTGATGGTAATGTAATCCTATTATATTAATAAGGAATTTACTCCGCATCCAGTTCTCGCACATAACTCTTTCGTGGGAAAAATTGTAGCATCTGGTTACCTAATTCCTACCTCACCTACTGCGTTTTAGTAGGGATCCCAAAAAAATTCAAAGAGTGAAGCAAAGAAATTCACACACATTCTTAGCTTTAGGGATTTTAAATGCCTATGTCTTACGGCAAGATATACTTTTTTTTATATTTTGGAATATCTACTATCTTGAATTTGTCATAACAATGAGTTGAAGTACATAATTAAAATTTAGGTATTTTAAGTATGTTACCTACCACCCTTATCTTTTATCAACAGGCTGTGAACTTAGATCTAAATTGGTACCTATAGGTACAGTCACCATCAGACATTCGTAGCAAACAAAGTGATCAAACACTTCTGAACAATTTAAAATGATAATAAGTTCGATACGCTACAAGTAATCATTAATATCTGAACATTAAACGAAATATCTGTTGGTACACAGCAACTAATCAAGCTAGACACTCATGTACCTTAATACCTTGAAATAAGACACAATTTCAAATGAAAATGTTTAACAACGGCAGCATGAAGATACAAAATGCAATAAGAAGATCGTTACCTTAACGTGTTAAATATTGTATTGAACAAAACGGTGGCCACTTCGAACACCTACTATGATAAATTAAACTATGTGAAAACAATGCATTTTATTCATTTAAGACATAATGTTTCATAGAGATATTTACTGCTTAAGACCTACAGAATCGATATTTAAATAGAAAAAGTATAAGTTTATTTTTGCAAAACAACCGGGTTCGATTCCCCAGCTGGGCACAGTATCTTTTTCAAATGTATGAATGCAGTTTTTCTTTTTATCAAAATCGGTGTCATGGTTCCTAAGAACAAATCTTCGTATGACTTATAGTTTAAGACTTTCCCGTACTGACCCTTTTGAATGAGCCACCCTGTATAGGTATGTAATAGGATAGGGTAAGTAAAATGAAAGAGCATAATTCAAATAAAAGCTTAGCTTTATTACTCGTTATATTCACGAAGAAACATCCCTCACTGGTATCAACAAGTCTCTATGCTGACATATCTAGTAGAGATACAAATTTATTCTTTATGTTTCACCGTACCAATAATTTTGATTAATTTTGATTCAACAGACTTTAGAACCGCCAATTTTAATAGCCAATAATATTTTGAATGCAATTTGCAATGAGCTTGTCAGCCATCAACTGACTCGCTCTAATTTTGATAAAATTTTATATTTTTTTTCTCTCACAATAATCCACTTTATGTCTAATACACCAAACAGTGGTTAGTTCCTAAACATTCACGGACAAAGACACACGCTCGTAAATTATAAGCATTATGACAATGTGATATTATATTAATGTATAAGTATTGTTGTAGTATTAAGAACCGTAATAATTAATGCGTAGTTAGGTTAGGTTAGTTTTCGTGACATTAGGTATGAGTTGCTGAGGCCCACAGATTACAATAGTGACCCGCTAGCAGCCATTCTAACACAAATACCGAAGAATCGCTTACAATTTTTTTTTCCACATTTTTTTTCACCTTAAAATTGCTTTAAATTTATCTTTTTTACATCCAGAACCATATAAACATCTTTGAGTTATTTATATATTTTTTTACCTATATAACAGGCCGTACGCTCCACCGCCTCTAGCCGCGCCGTTCAACTTTTTATTTACAAATGGTTAATGCTCCTAAACGTTTTATATCCGACACTATTCTTAAAATTAAATACAAAAAACGCATGACATTCTAAATTTACCTAATGTCCCATTTTGTCATCGCTATAATTTATGAATTTTGACCATTACACCAACTTTAGAAATATTCAATACAAAAATACTCTTTTTGAATAAAATTTTATACACGACTCATTTATATCGTAGGCGCGGGCAGAGGCGTGTGTGCGGACGCCTCAAAAGAAAAGCTTTGAGCCTCGTAACCTTAACATCATGAAATTTGTACTAAATATATCAAAACAAGCGGACGCGGGCACTTATTACTTAGCCGAAATGCGAGGATACCGAAATGACGCCTAAACACTAGTCAAAATTTCAATTTTATTAATGACACGTCACATTTCGTCCATGCCGCGAGCACAGTGGGTAATATAGCTCGTGATTAGAACAAAAAGCAACGCGTCACTATCAAAAATAATTTTGTTATTTTTAAATTTTGTCACTAATTTTATCACTGGCGTCCGCGTCCGCTCGCTATAGTTTACAAATATATTATAAAAATGCCGCCACAATTATGGACCGTGGCTCGCCAAAGTAATGAAACACAAACGTTACATACGAACACACAATACCGAACAGAACGTGTATCGCTGTTACCAATGAAGACCACAAGGATATTTAAATAATACAACTCACTACTGTTTATCTCGAATATAAAATTATGAACGCTTTTGTCGCCCTGTATAAACAATACAGGGTGTTACATTCTTGCATGTACTTAGACAATGTTACATGCATCGATATTAATTTGGGCGTTCGAGCTTATCTCACTAAACATTATTGATAAGCGTCGGCAGTATTTTGTTTCAAAGACATCCTAATAGTATTTCCGTGCTCATTTTTGATTTTATTTTATGAGATAATAATATATATTAAGAATGATACTTATTTCCATAACTACCTAATTTTTCTGCATTTTCCCTTATTGAATTTTTCACGTATAGAAAAGTTGATACAGCTATTTGGTACATCTAAATCTCCTAACCTCCAAAAAATGAAATGCTACATACAATAGAGTCTATTACAATTTCGAAAATTTAGGAACCATAATACCCAAACGTGAAACCAAATACTTTCTACATATATTGTTTTTTTTATTTATAATTAATTTTGAAAATAATTACAATATTCATTTCATTTTACATTGATAAATCCAAACATTTTCGTAGACGGATTCCAAAATATTAAAAGTGTAAATCAAAAACTTTTTTGATAAGTACATAAATAAACTATCATCTAGATAAAGAATGTTTAAAACAATGAGAAATGACGCCTAAACGGGCAATTCCAATAAATCTACATACATATTATATAATAGATACAAACATGAATTTTAAAGTCAACACCGAATTTTGTACTTTATCTGTGGGATAGCCACTATGATCACTGTGGACTACATATTTCGATGTTTTAAAACTTGAGTCTTTTTTTTTATTAAATTTAGAAAAATTGTCAACCGATAACTTATAAATAATCGAACATCGAATAAATTTTATAAAATTGGCTCGATCGCATGTTATATCCATTGTGGTCTTATTATAATTGCACAGTGAGTCACTCAAGTATAAAATCCGGACAAAAACATTTTTATTTTTAATTAAAAATGTATACATAATCAGAGTTTTGATCGTAAAACTATAGTTAATAATATTAAAAATATTCACGGCTCCAAGTATTTGCAAATTACGGCATGTCGTTTGATAACTGTTGATGGGAAACCAATACATTTCTATTGTAATATGTGTTGTATAGCCTGCGAAACACATCTAGTAGATACGAAGAATTCTATGGAGAGATCGGAATAACGAATTCATTACTTACTATATAAGTTATTAATTGGTAATTGTCACTTTAGAGCTAGTAGGCAGCGATTATAAATACATTTTATAAACCGTAAGCTTTAACAAAACTATTGTGCTTAGGAATATTCTGAGATCAATTCCGCTCGTGATCAATTCAGATAATTGAAGCACTTCTCAGCTCTAAAACGCCAGTGCCTATGTTACGGAAGAAACAAACAACTTTTAACAAAATACAATCGTAAACGTAACGTAGAACGTTGCTCGATCTGGAATCTGCCCAGCGACGACTGCGTACCCGACATACGGCGCGAATCGTGGAAAATTAACCCGGGCTATTGCTTACAAGGGTGGGTGGTTGTGGTACAACGTTCGAGTGTATCAAACGTTGTCGGGGGATTAAATTTAGAACTTAAAACCGGTCATCCGAACAAGGGGGAGGCTGCGTGTTAATATATGTGTCGATGTCTCAAAAACTTTAGTATCTCTAAGTCTCACCTAACCTGAGCTACAAAGCCAACCAGTCGACGCCTGGTCCATCCTAAACTGAGGTACTCTTATATTATCGTAATAGTTCAAAATGGTTACAAATGAAACGATAACAAACGTGTAATATCAAATGAAAATGCTTACTTGCTCAACTATAGCCGACCGCCCACTCGCCGGGTTACATACCACTAAATAAGGATGATATAAGTTTTGTACACTTTAGCAAAACAATAGATATACCAGTTCTGTCTATTGTCTCTTAATTAATACCATTAACGCTAAGATAGTTATCGATAATCATCTCTGTATTAAAACTATCGGGATATGTACAAGTTGCTATACAGTTTTGTACAACTTTCTATCTTATACGCTTTATAATCTACTTGACAAGCAAAATTATTGTTTGATCAGTTTATTCTGTGTAAATAAGGATGTGAACTGAAAGTGTCGCCTTGTGGCGGGGTGGCGGCCGGCAACTACATGATATAACAAATACATCGAGATCAGCGGCAGTCTCGAGCATGCTCCCCAACCTGCGTCACATCTAACAGGTCTAAGTCGTCAGTCTGACACTCGTGTGTGTTACAAGTTCATCTCTACCGAGGGTCAGGGAGCAGCTTCGAGCTGACCGCGCTACATATATCTACGAATCAAACTAATTATTCTTCTATAGTATAATAGTAAGTGTGTATGTATACTGATTGTTCGATACGGGCGAACTGATTACGTTGCGCGGGCTGGCGGTGCGCAGGCGCAGCGCGACTGCTTCGGTTGGGCGACTAGTTCTATTGAGGGCCCTTTTGTATTTAATTTCATATTATTTTCGTAAAAAATCAACATTATCTGAAGGCACTTCTGTTCGGACGAGGTGGCCCAGTGCTTGTTATTGTTTAACGGATGCCAAATGATGGAGCTGTGTGATTTTGATTTTTTTTTTGTAATTTTGAGGGTTCTTGATTTATTGTAGTGTATTATTGCCTTCAACTATTTCTGCTGTTTGGGTGTGGATCAAAATGTCTATTTGGTTGATAGCAGCTGCGAAGCGCCCGCAAGCCGAGTACAGGTGCCATAAATGGAGATAGGGGTTCAGTCGTGGACAAAGTAACAGTTCTCTTAAACAAAAACATTTTGTATTACAGTAAAATGCCTTATAATTATCGGATACATGGTATTGTTTATTAATATGATTAATATCGGGAAAAAGATATCATGAAATACATTTACGGAATTTGTGACACCCCATACTCGCTTGTTAATAATATGCCCGCGCAATATTTCGGCAAATAGTATTTTATCTAACAAATAAACTTAACCCTAATCCAGAACGATATGTAGGTAACGTTCTGGACAAACAGAACTTGCGATCCGAACTCTGTCTAAATATTGTAAATACAAATCAGGATGTTTATATAAAAATGTACATAAGATGTTTAATTAATTTTCGAATTTTGTATCTGCTTTACTGTTTATTCTATTTCATAAATTCTCTGCATGAACATAAAACCGGCTATCAGTATAAAAATAATCTTTAAACTCTTTGTTTGTGGATCGAAAAATAACCCTGCTCTATTGTACTAATGACTATGATTAACTTTAATTAATTACTCCTAAAATAAGTGTGACGAGGTAAAGGTTGACAATTTTCGGCTGCTCGTGGCATGCCTACAACGTATTACTACTGGGGACATAAACATAATATACTTACATGCTCCAAACGACCAGGAAATTAAGGATTAAAAACAAAATAAAAACAACAAAAATCAAAACTTAAGCAGTTAATATATTAATCGTTTTTTTCCTTAAAGAATAAATCAATAAATGATTTCAAGATATACACAACTATAAAAACCATTTTAAGATAATACTTAATAATAATATAATAATAATTATATATAGCGAAATATATTATGTGCAGAAATAAAATTCTAGGTGACTTAAATTTTCTCTTACTCGTTATAACCTAATGAATTTCCTAGTAGAGCGCAGTGTGTGGCGCCACACGAGGTGCGTGTCACGCCACGCGACGTCCAACGTACAAATTCAAACTTTTCATTTAATAATTTAATTTAACTTTTTTTATCAATAATTTTGAATCTGAAGGCCTAAATGCGAGTGTCGTAAAATTTTGGTGTGCGAAACAATCGTCCAATGATTTGTTTAACTTTTTTTTCTAAAATAGTGTTTTGCCGAAAAGGTGGGCGTCGTGTCCACGTCACGCTCACTCCAGTTGCTCGAGGAAGTTCGGCGACTTGAAGTACTCGGGCACGGGGTCATCGAGCCGCGAGATCACCTTGTAGATGGACTTCTTCCAGCTCTGTTCGGCGTCCTTGCCGCCCTGGATAGCACGGAAGAATTCCCTCAAGGTCTGCTCGACCACATATCTGAAGTTTGGTGGAACCTAGAAAAGCAAGGAATTTTTGTTTTACATAGGATTCAATTGACTACTATTTAAATATCTATTAATAAATCTGTTTATTGAACTTAAAAATCGTTTAATTATTGGGAACAGTTTATTTAACGGACGGGATTTAAAAAAGACAAAACTATTACGATGCTTACCTCAATGTGGTTATTTCTGTTGTAATGTAGGTTGAGCACCCTGTATAATTCAGAGTCGCTCGCGACGTGCAGGTCCTCAGCTGTCTTCAAACCTTCGCTGATCGCCTGCCGCGCATACTTTTCCATTTGTATGTAGTAGAATTCTCTGCAAAGATAAAAAAAGAAAACATTGTTATACCATATTGAACGAGTAAGCTTTCGTTTTATAATGGAAGGTAGTACTAAAATGTTGATGGAACTCGTTTTTTTATAACAATATTAATAGGTATCCACATACCGTGACACTTCACGGCACAATGAAAATAAAAAGCCCTCGAATACCGTCGAGAGCGGGAAAGGATTTGATTAGCCATTTTCGCTCTCGTCGCATCGCATCGCTATCTTCGCTCCGGTTCGCTTACGAGAGCGAGTTGAGCGGATCGAGAGTCTCGCGAGGCTAATTACTTACGAGTTTGCATTCAGACAAGCTAATTCGGTTTTTCACGTTCCTGCAAGTGACGAGCTAGTTGCAGGGGATAATTTTATGAGTCTTTTTTATTAGGGTTACGTTTCTTAAAAAGTTGGCCTTGCTTCTGGATTGAAAATGTTTTAATATTTAATATAAGAAAGCTTATGTACGTACATTTTATGAGTAGTTATATCAACAGGAAAGTAATAAATAGACAATAAATTACACAACATTGAATTCTTAATTTATTTGTAAGCCTATTTAGAAATGTAGCGAGTTAGTCTAAATCACACAACGAATACACTCGTATGTGAATGGGCGCGGATCATCTCTAAACCTCTCGTGACAGCCCTCCCACACCGGAGGCTTCTATTATTTTTTAATTGGCACTCTGCGCGATATCGCAGCCTTACTAATTGAATAAGTAAATGAAGTGTCTAAATAATTAGATGTCTTTTTGCCTGGCGCGGGAGGAGTGCAGCCCACTGTGCGGTTCTATATTTAGCTGGCAACACACTTGGGATTAAAAGATGTCATTTTATTATTGTCGAGTTTTTTTATTTCAAAAACAAATAAAGAATAATAGACAAGAAAGTGTTGTGTTTGTATGAGTAATGATTTAGTCATATTTATCTGTTACTCGTTATTAGTCATATGATAATAGTCGATTAATCGGACACACATTTCGATGTTGTAAGTAATTAAAGGCATATGGCTTATGTGACATGAGTGTTCAAGTGGATGCTCTTTAGACAAATATTAGTAGGTTTTTTTTTATTTGTTTGGTAACGAAGAATAATCATGCATATAGGAATAGGCATACTCTATAAGAAAGAGTGGCATACCTAAGTAAGAAGTAAGAAGTTTCCGTTACTAGCGGACATTCTTTATTCAAATTATGACAGCAATAACATTTTGACGATTGATTTTTGGCGGTGAACTTTTTATTTTTATTGACGGATTGATTTTTTATTTTAAACGTTGGATGTCGAAGTATTTATCCTGGCTGTAAAAAGATAGTGATCTACGTAAAGTATGACGTTAGACATTTGTAAGCGGTTAACGTACCGACACTTCAGTTTATGTTAATCTAAATGCGGGCTAGTTATTGCAAAAAGAAAAAGTGTGCCTTTACAGACCTACTTTTAAGAATATATTATACCTACTGTTATTTACAAAGTAAGTAGGTGTTCATAAGTTAGATAAGATGGTGCCTTTTTGGTGTTCATAAAATTAAATAGATATGTATTTTTAAAGACATTTTCAACGTTTTTTTATAAGATCTATGCGCGCCAATATTTGTGAATTCTCCTGCGTGGGGTTTGAAACCCAGGGATATTAACGAGTTAGATATTATATTGCTAAGGATTGAAGATGAACGTTTCTCAGCTTAACAATACAAATCTTAAGGACAAGCGAGTAACAAAACTAGTATTTTAAATAAAACCGTTACGTATGGGAATCAGCTGTTCTATTATTCACACAAATTCACCCTTACAAGATTTGGCAATGTATCACACGAACGGATATCGAATCTATTCCTTACAAGTTAAAGTTTTAAATTAGTTGACTTAATTTTTTTGACATTAAGAAATGTTTTTGTTGAATTTACGACTGTACAAAGTAAACGATAAAGTGTATTTTAGTTTGAATGTTGTAGCTATTATTATTTTTATAAGATTTCGCATCTTGCGATTACCTGGACCCCAACGTCTTTGATTATTTTTTTGTAAAGTTTCTTGAAATCAATTGATTCCAAGTTTGAAAGATAGCAGAAGAAAAGTATTTACTACTTAACCGACTTTTTGTATTATTTTTAATTCGTTCGAATTTCGAATCCGTATGAATAAAAGAATCAGTAGTGGTAACTGGCTATTACTCCCTATTACTGTAGATACGGTCATGCTCCAGGCACGGGGGAGCCTTGGCCTCGGCCTTGGTACTAGATTACCACACTGGCCTGCTGGTTTGGTGTATAGGTATAGGGTTTATGTCCATTTTTATTCTACACCCTTTATTTTATTCGGCGTTTGAATGTGATAGAAAGCTGACCACATGTATATTTACTTCGTCACAAAAATAGAGTATAGACAACTGTCATTTTCAGTAACACAAGTTTCTACTTTATTAATGTTTAGTATTGTCTATTCCCCAAAGAGAAAGTATCAAAGTTGTAATATTTCTGCAACACTGCGGTAACTTAGGGCAAGTTTACATTGTAAAGATTACCGAGTAAATATCTTAAAGGGGACCCCTCAAGAAAACGATTCGATTCCCGTGTGAAAGGCATTTAACACATAGACTTCATGATTTATAGAATGGGGAGTTAAAATAAATAATTTAGGTGAGGTTGTAATCGATACTTTTTGGGCAGAGTATTGTTATGTAGGTAATTAAATAACTATAATACATTTATACCTCATCATCGTATCTTATCCTATGCGTGTTCTAAATGGCGACTAAGTAAAATTTTGCATGTTTACGCAATTTATAGACCGTTTTTTTTTCAAAAAACCTTATACTAATCGATCTGGCAAGCCAGCGTGGTGTTACTAGGCCCAGTCAACATCCCTATCTCTTCTTTACTGGTACATTGCCTTTTCTAACTATGATAAAATATATGCTTGGTAAAATTAATGTGATCTAGAAAGTATAAGTAACTTAAATTTTGCTTTCACCAGTCTCTCACAATTTCTCACTAAGATGGCCGCTTCTAAACAATTTAAAAGTCTACATTATACCAAGACGTAAGTCGAGGTTCACCCTATTGTTAATATTTTTTCTGGTTTCTTTTCATCCCTATTCATTGTTACCAGTACTGAACGTGTGGATTTTTTGTAAATATAACTTTTATAACGTCTTCGATAAAGTTAAGGCGTTTATCACAAGCTGTGATAGTCATTTTGCTACACGTATGCATGTTTCTTTGTGTCTTAGGCTAAGTTTTATATCAATATTGAACTTCGTTGGGGTATCCCCGCAGAGGTTGTTGGTAAAAGTCTTTGGAAAAGGCTATGTCCTAGTGCTTTAGCTAAAAGCTACTGCATGGTCGGACGGACCCACATGATTTGAGAAATAGTATAATATATGGTGAAAAAGATTTAGGTGGGAGAAATACTCTTTACGGAAAATTAAATCTTTTCTGGACTCCGTAATATTGCTTGTTAATATTGGTATTAGTATTATTATTGGTATCTCTTGTCTATAATACTCGGGTCTATTGGAGACCCGGTTCTTTGGAAGGCATACATCGGGCCGAAGCCAAGACGTAGAGGACCTTTAAGAGATATTTAATCTGGTAATGGATACACAGGGCAGATACCATCTCTGAACGCACAATATGATACATCCAGAGATGGTCCCTGCCGAGTGCAAAAACTATTGTAGTGCATCTCTAAGGATGCAATGGAAATTTAAATAATAGTCTATGGATGAGTATGTTCAATGGACCGGTTATTGGGTTATGGAAGGAGACTACCGGATACCTGTCGTGATAATCAGTCTCTATATTATAAAAAGACAGGTAGTGACTTGCCACCTCGTTGAGTGGGCCCCACAAAACGGTCGCACGTACAGTGCGACAATGGAGCAACATCTCTTGGAGAGGCTAGAAGCTGCAGAGAGGTGAGTCTGCGGGACGCCAAATTCCGGTCGAACCGTTCAAGGGCCCCCGGCGTTATGACATTTTACACTTCCAGCTTGGAGCATAGGATCCGCTCTTGCGTATTCCAGTCCTGGCCGACCAATGAAGGTAAGCCAGGCCATCAAGGAATCAGGGTCCGTGGTGTCGCCACTCACCAACAGCTCGCCACAAGCTGCCCCTGCGGGCTTATTGGTATTATTATTAATATTGTTATTATTGGTATAAAACGCGGGCAAACAACATATAAATGGTTTCCCACCAAATTAAAATGTTGCTATTAAAATAATGAAAGAAGTATTAAAAAGGTTGTTTGTTAGCAAAATATCGTAAGTAAGTAGGGCAGTGATCGCGATCAGTACTTGTATAGGTTACGGTGCTTTACGATGCGGGTGACATACCGCTACTAAGAGATAGTAGGGTAAGAACCTCTCTACTTTGAGAAATTTTGCTTTTACAATATTATAACTGTGTAAAATAAAGGTAAATTAAATGCGCGTTAATATCCCGTTTATATAATATTTATAATAATGAAACGCGATAGTTTAAAAGTTACAATAACTGTGTCGATTGCTAAAAGTTTAATACATAACGGTAAACGAAATTAATTTCTATGTAAAAGAAGAAATATTGCTGTTTTTTTTTTCTATGTTTTTTTAGAAGTATTTATGGGGCGATTGTTTGGTACTATTGTCTTTGCAAGCAAGAAAGTTGTGGCCGTTTTAGATGTTTAACGCGTAATCGTACAACAAGAGAATTATATTTGTTGGTCATCATCACAATATCTGTTATCTTTAAAATTTTATGTTTGTACGAAACAAGGAGAGTCTATTTATTTTTGTAACATGCTTTTTGCCTGTGTTTGACGAATAAAGATTATTTGTAATTGTATCTAAGACCTAAGTTCATTTAACAAATAATTTAAAAAAGTAATAAAGCTCAGTTCTAAAACAATATCACAGGTAAATTTTGTACATACTTAATCCTAAACACGTGTTATGCTATTTTCGAACGCGCGTTTCGGAATGTTGACTATGGAACGCACACATAACTGAATATCTCTCTCTAACACTTGGCTGTATACGTTGTAAAGCCTTAATTTAATTAAAAAACTTATTTGTTTTGATTTGCCATTTCTGTCTGATAGTATTATGTATAAAGACATAATTCGTTCAGTTAAAAATGTAGAGTTAAACTTCCATTAATAAAAAATATTTCATTTATAATAGAATGAAGATTGAATCTTTATTTTATATTATTGATTCTTGCATTACAAAGTAATATTATTTTGTATTTTTTAAACAATGTTATATAAAACAAAAATAGTATAATGTTTATGACAGAAATGTTAAAATTATAGGATTTAAACATAAAAATATGGGTTTGTTGTGTATGCCAAAATAACCCTTACATTTTGAATGTCTCTACTATCCCTGCGTAATTCAATATAGATAGATTCTAATTTACTTATAGACATTAACTATAGTATGTAATATAATTTAAAATAATTTAAAGGATGAAGTTGCTCTATAATAAATTATTTTGTTTACCTACACTTATAATAAGAATTGAGGTCAAGATACCAAGCTACTCTATTTATTAATAATTAAATGTTATATTTTTCCTTATGATAATGTACCAATGTGTTCAAGATTATTGTAACATTTAGTTCCTTAACTTAATCAATGTAAAACTTAAACATGAAAAGTTTTATTTCGCTTTTAATAAGTTAAATTAATACTTTATTTCGAGATAATTATTATTTAATTTCGTTTTGAAAGTAAATTACACTTCGGTAAAATTTGTTCCGTCTCATAGACCTTGAGAATATGATAGAGCAAATTTATTGTTAGTTGAGTGTAAACACAACTAGATGGCGCTGCGTAATATAAATGTAAGCTATTGTTATGTTCACTTCAATTTATTAGGCTTCAGTACAAACATTTCGATACGGTTTTGTATAGAAGAGTTTTCCTTCTCTTACAGAGAGTTTTTGGTATGAAAGCATCACTAAGAGTGATAAGCTTTCTATTAATAATATGTATTATTAGAAGATAATAGAAGTTATCGGACCAGCATCTATAAACCTATCTATAGACGCTGGTTCTATAACCTAAGACTCTAGTTTATAATAATAATACACTTAAAACAGGTGATCGTACCGGCTTCTAGTTTATGGTATAATACTATAATAGAAGCAGGTTCGGCCTTCGATCACCTGTTTTAGGTTAACGGAGCGGATATTCACTATCGTACAATCGCCCGATTGATTGATTCAATAACATCAACCAAGAAGTTCGTCCTTAACCAACTATTATGATTCTATTATCTAAAATGACTTAAAAAACTAGCTGCATGCTGCATCTATATTTCGTAATGCTCTTAAGAGTCTACTTCAATCAAGGATCCTCCACACAACCAGTTTCATAAATCATTAAATATTACGATCATACATAATTAAACTGAAACTCCCCGAAAGTCCATCTGAATAGCCGTCAAAAATGCCTCAAAAATAAACAAAGCGCTATCGAAAAAAACTAGTTTCCAGACATTTTCCCAACGACTGCAGAAAACATACTCATTTCGATCGTTACCAAATACAATAGTTATTAAAACCTGATGCCCGTAAGTACTTTGCAGACCATGCACCTTCTATACATAGTACACAGTGTACTTATGTGTTGATACACAGTGTGTGTATGTGTCGTGTGTGTGTGTGTGTGTGTGAGTGGACGGCGTCCAGGTTTCGAGGAGCACGGGAGAATGAGCCGACAGACTGCAGTTTGTAGACTAATGTTTGTGTAGACACGGCACTTTTTTATTTTGCTGTTATCTATTTTGGCTTTTTAGTTGAGATAGGTTGTAATTTTGGATGCTATAAAAAAATTAGGTTCTGTAATGCTTGTTTATAACAGTCTATTAATATCTTAACTGTGAAGACACGGTTGCTACAGTGAATAATCGAAATCATACACGTCAGGAAAATAAACTTTTATGTAAACTTTGACATCTTTTGTTTTAGTATACACTGATGGTATTTAATGATAGCCATAATATGAAATGGGACATAATTTTTACTGCGTCACCACACGAAGAATGCTTCACTAAGCTTGAATTTTTTTTAATAATATTAATTGAAAGAAAATACTAGTTTACAAATAATTATCGACAAATAACTAGGACAAATTGTCCATTAAAAAATATAACTAAATAGTTTTACAGAAACCGTATAAAACTACCTCATCAAACCCTACTAATTACAAGCCTATTTAAAACGCCAGGTCTATATTTTCAACTCTGTGGTAAAAAAAGTTGTTCGGCATCGCACACACGGATCGCCACACACACACACACACACATAAATAAAAGCGAGTAAACTAATACCGGGCCGGATTAATGCTTCAGTTAGTGAAAAAACTTTTTTTCAGACTACGCCGTCCGGCACAGGGTTGGGCTTGGTGCAGGGAAATTATGACACAATGAATAGTTAGTTGCTAGTTCAGATATGTAGTTCGTGATTTATTTTGACATGTGTTTTTTTTGTTTTTTTTTTAAATCTATTGTTAAGATCAAAATTTTAAATAAGTAAATATTATGTGGCTTTTTAGTAAAAATAAATTGTCTTGTCACGAATGCGGGTGTTACCAGCGGGCGACTTTCTATTTAATAGTTTATGCTATCTTACGAGGAGAAATTAGTTTTGTAAAAATATTTTTATTTTTTAAACACTTTTTAACTTCACAAACGAGGCTGGTATTTTAACTAGACATTCTATGTCCATTTCAAAATAAAACTTTTACTTTTTCTTCCAAAGGCTCAATAAATCACTTTTCTATTATAACATAAAACATAACAAATTTATCTCTTAATTATTTATGCAATTAATATTTTAATGACTAATAATTAAATTATCCAAGTACGTCCCTGTTCCAGGCTCCCTCGCTCGCTGACCCGTCTGTCTTGTACCCTAGGCTTCAAAAGTTCAGCTCATTTGAGTACTCGCCGAGATTTTATTACCCCCCCAACTACTCAGTACGGTTCGGTATTAAATTTTTTTCGAAAAAAAAAAGGGTTAAACGTATGCGTAGTTAAAGGGCCCATATAAAGCTGACCATTCACGGTTACTTGATCGTTGAATTAGTTCGTTAATTACTGTGCGGAGACAGTTTTTAAAAACATGTTTTTTATAAATGTTTGTTATGATTTTGTGTTGATGTTTTTTTTGGTTGTGTCTGTAGTTTTAGATCGTTTGTTGTGAATGAAGTTATATTATTATCAACTGAAGCGCCGATTACACTACCCTACATGTAGGGCCCTACATCTTGTAGGGCACTACATGATATAGGGCGGTCGGCACTCGCCAATCTCCGATATGTAGTGTCCTAACAGTCTACATGTGATTACACTAGACAACATGTAGTGCCCTACAAGATGTAGGGCCCTACATGTAGGGTAGTGTAATCGGCGCTTTACTTAGAAATGATGTAAGGTAAGTATTTAAAAGGTTAAAAGTTGCTGACGGTATTTTTTATCTTTTTATGTTTGCGTTCGACTTGTGCAATTACATGCAAAGCTTTTTATTTCATGTGACTCTAAGATTTACACTAGTGCCAGTATAAGTAGTTTTGAATCACCCTGATTCTAAATAGAAAGCCCTTATACACTACTACCCAACCAGAAATTACCTAAAACCACAAGAAAGATTTATCAAACAATACACAGCAATTTTTCTTTACAAAATTTAGACTTCACATTGTCACAATATTCATACAGAAAACAGAATAATATTTTCATAACACCGTATTAATATGGCGGCGGGTGTGTCTAATAATAATTACTTTAATGTGACTAGATATAAACTTGCTTGCAGCGTTACTTAAACTTATTTCCCTGGAGTGAATCTCATTGCCATTCGTCAAGACTTTTATAACTATGTGAATTTTATTTAGTAGCAATGTCAATAGGAATCTTTAGCTTTTTTGAATTTGGAAGACAATATTTTTGACAGTTATTTTTACACATTATGCGGTCCTTTACGGAGTCTTTTACAAACAAGAAATCATCTGGACTCAGGATAATCATACGTGGATAGCCCAAAACCAGATTTCTGGGTAGTGTCAATGAAAAGAAAGATAAGTAACAAGCCCTTCTTTAGGTGTAAGAAATAAAGTCGTTTTGTAGCATAGTTGATTGTACTTAATGTTAATGTTTTCGTTGTCGCTAAATAATTATGTTTTCTATGTCTTTATGTAGCACTTTCGAAAAATGATGATATAATATAATGTGTTATAAAAGAATAGAAATTAATAAACTTTATCAAATAAAATGATTTTCTAAGCCTGTTTAAAGCGTACCAAAAAACCGTAACATTTCTCATAAAAATAAGGGTATGTACACACCTTAATTAATTACGTCTTAGGGCGTGTCGCGACAAGTTGTCGCACTCTTCTAATTTCCCATGTGTATTGTGCCTACCACACGTTTTCACCTTTCAATGAACATTTTCTTAATAATAGTTATTTTCTTTACAAAAAGCTTATTATGTTATATAGTTGAAAAATATTTATATGATTATTACCGCAGGGTAAACCATTTTTATTTTTTTCTCTTTATTGAACTTAAAGGCTTTTTTTCAAAAAGAAAAGGTATTTGATTATATTTCGGCGTAGTGGCTATTAGATCAATACCTGCTCAATACTTGGACACGAATTTCAATTAATTAAATATAAAAATACCGATATATTAGTAAGTAAGTACGTCTAATAATAATAAACATCTATAAGTGTACTTGTAGTAGTTAATTATTTATATAAATAAGTTAATAATAATTAAAACATATAGTTCCTTGTTCTTATTTAATTAGTCTTGTGTGGTTTTTCATGTTTACATTTATATTAATGTCTTTGTTTAAAATAATTACGCCATTGTTTCCTTAAGCTGATATACCTAGTTTGTTAAGAAAATATTATATTATTAATCTTCCTCTAGCTATCAATCATTAGTTAGTTTATAAAATAATTTATACTTAGTTGTTATTTTATTTTTGAATTTGTATTAAGTAGTTATCGACATACTTATAAAAAAAAACCACGGAACAAAAATTCAAAAAACATATTCGATTTTTAAATAACGTCATGATATTGCTTTTTTCTTTTTGTTTGAATTTTTAAAGAGCTTAGAATTTAGTAAATGCAGGAATGGAACTTACAGTTTACAGTATAAATAATTATTTACAGTACTTTACTTTTTCTTTTATTTTACCTTAGTCTACTTTTAAGACATTTAGGATACGAGTTATACGACTGTAGTTCATTAAAATAATAATAATATGTGACAAAAACTTAACACCAATCTAACAATTACAAAATAATAATTAGATTACAATATTGTACTTGAACGATATTCATGGAAGTTAGACTCTTTGTTATTTGAGATAAGAACGAACTGGCCGACTTCCGTTAACGCCGATAATGGCCACAGTACCTAAGGATACATTAAGGACAAAAATATTTATTATAGACTATTATATTCTAAGAATTATTTTATATCAATATGCGCATAATTTTATAAAATGGCTTTTTAATGGGGTCATTACTTTGTATAAGAAATAATTTAAAAAAAAGAGGCTATGTATGTCCTATGGCGGGAAAATGCTTATCATGTCTGTCTGCGAGCTTTCTCTCAGTTCGTTTTTATAAATCCCGTATGATGGAATAGGTAAGTAAGTCATTTTATGTATTCCCAGACTAAAAGAATAAAAAAAGGTACCTAAGTACCTATAAACAAAAACCTATCGCATTTCAAATATTTTAAACTTGAAAATAGAAAATAGACACAATAACATCGTTTATAAAACTGACAGTGATACCAACCTAATTAAAAAAATTAAACTTCATATTTAACTCGCATCACGGTATTCATGTCATCGTAAAAAAATCGCGTGACTTACCCGCCCAAAACCCATGTCATAATTATACTCGTAAGGTGTAGAGGCTAATGAAAGAAGCGCCCGCTCCTTCGAGACCAAGCAAGGCGTGTACGACCTCGCATGACAAAACTATACACGAAGTACGCTACATTCCTGGTCGATTATAACACAAGAACAGACAAAACTATATACGACTAATAAAGTACGTTAAATTCCTGGTCGGTTATAACACAAGAACAGGTAAATCTATTACAAAACTCTGTTGTTAAGGAAAATTTGAGTGAAAACTACTTAATAGATTCTGATAGTTACGTTAGCCACTCATGGGTGGAGTAATTAAAAAGCTAATACCCCATCGAAGACAAGATAAGGCCGTTTACCGGAAGAAACCAGCACTTTTCTAATTACACTCTCATTAGCTGATGGATGGGGGCATACATTGGCCGCTGTTTGTGTTCGCGGTTACATTGCGATGTTCTTTTCTCAGTTAACACTAGAAAATTACCATTTCAGAAAAAGAAAAAAATGAGTTGCTAGTAATAAAAAATATTTACAAAAAGAAGTAGTTTGAAAGACTTTTTGGTAAGTAATGATAACCCCCTTACACACGATTCACTCCTTGATCGCAGCGATAAGTAAGACCGCGCCTTCGCGTGTTTTAATTATATTATTAACGGCGATGGCCGACTAAAGGCTAATATTTTATAATGGTCAACGTATCGCAATGATATGTAAATATAACGCCGCACCCTCCACACGTACCTACGTAGTTGCGTGCGTGTAAACTTTAATTCGGAAGTAAAGACATGTTAGCCACAATTTAGTACTAAGGCGTGACGTTCTCTTTCAGTTATGGGCTTTGACAAATTCTTATGCTAAATAAACTCAACCACTAATGGGATTGGTTGAGTGGCTGGGCGCTCCTAGCGACACTTTCATACAAGTTAAAACATCTAACGTACGTAATTAGCACGATTTTAGAAGGAAAACTACTCATAAGCTTCCTCGAAAGGGTCGTATTAATTACTCGAGGTGCTCGTATAAGCATAGCGCGATATAAATGACCGGCCACTTGGCGCCCTAGCCTCGCCGGGCCTTATTAAAAATGTTAACACGTAAATTAGACTCCACACGGGTGCAGTGTATTAGCCAACCAATTAAATTTTACAGTTTCTGTATACAATGCAGTGCTAGGCGACTGCAAGGCGGGGGATGAAATAGTGACACTAACTAGACTCGCCTGTGAGCTCTCTTACACACATATACGTATGTGGAAGTTTCTTTTTTATTCTACAAAGTATACATTTATTCGTTTCCCTTAATACTTTGATAGCGTTTCAAGTACCTAAATGCGAGAAACAGTGATCCGATAAAATTATACACTTAAGTTTTTAATTACAACATTAAATATTGAACTAAATATGTACATGCTGGCAGTTAACACGGTAAGTTAAAATGGCGTATTGAAATTGCGACGTAAGGCTGGCAACATTTCCGTATCCCGAGTGTAAGAGTCCTTACATATGAGAGATTTAAATCTCAGTTAAAATATTTTAGGTCTGATTAATAATCGTTAAAAATGTTTTGGTTGTTATTTCAAATAAAACTAGTGCTGCTAAAAAGGAGAGTAAGTAAAGAAGTAACCAGAAAATGTCAATCTTTTAAGGTTTTAGTTGAGAATAAAAATCATAGAGTAATTACATGTTAAAGATATTGAATTAGATTGATTATTATATTGATCGGAAGTCACGTTTTACGAATCGTATCTTATTATTAAATTGAGAAAAGTATTATCAACAAAACTCTACAGAACGATGTTACTTGTCTAACAGTTAAACTATCAAATGAACACTGAAATAACACATCATCAACTCAATCATTAGTTGCGCAATATTCTGCAGGTAATTATTATATTACCTAAAAATTAATAGCGTAGTTACACACACGCGTACGTGCGCGTCTATACACAAGCTCGTGTGTACAACGCTTAAAAGGTTTTTACCTCGGTCGGTCTAAGTGCACACCCTCATGCGACTAGTTGGATGTGTAAAAAGATTAATTGGAGTGTTGCCCGTGTTTCTAACAATTTACGACGCCTTCTCTGGCCCGGCCGGCCGCAGACCACTTCTGCGCAACTTAATTAAGCGAAATAACTTAAACGAGTCACCGTTGCTAATTAGTCCTATCGTCGCGCCCGCAACGGCTAATTCTACGAGTGACTCTTTGTTTGCGAGCCCGCTCATTTCTTTGAGTTCGCGCGCCAAAAGAATTTGTCTTTGCATCGACTTTGAGTAAAGGATGTTTGTTTTACCCCCCCGGGAGAGTTTCTGTGAAGACTTTTGTGTTTGTATGAACTTTTGCTACGTTATTGAATGAAGAAAGACGCCAGTGGACTTGTTTAGAAAACTTGATACATTGTGAATGGAATTTTATATCGTAATTAAGAGCTGTTTAAGCTTTAATACCACGAATAAATCTATAGAATCTAAATGAAACGTTTTTAACTGTGAACCTTTAATTTACTTTGAATATGGGTTACTACGATGAGTAATTATCTTATAAAAGGTTATATTTGAAAGTATGCAAAAAAGAAAATTGTTTTTAAATCATCTCACATCCGAGGCGTCTAAAAGTCACAAGGAGAGCTCTCGGCAGCTAGAGCCCTTGAGGTGTCCTACACGTCAACAAGTGGCCGGTCGTGTGTAAGGGGGTTTACATCTTCGAATGTCGAACGACGTGAAATGACAGTTGAACTCTAAATTTGAAAAGGTTCTTTTTTTAAATATAATCATTACTCTAATGACAGAAACGTAAATACTAAATTTGAAATTTGTTCTATTTTTAAATATTAATCGTTGCTTTACGAAAAAGGTTGTTAAGTAATAATGTTACTAAATGTTTTAGTAATGGAGTGCCTTGGTTTTAATAAGTTAATTATTAATAATGATTTATATTTACACTAAGTACTTATTGCAGCGTGAAACAGATTACGTTTAATTGAAAATAAAATGTAATGTAATCAACGTAAAGTTAAAGTTAACGATAGCCTTTTAGTGTGTAGATAAGTTTAATTATGTTAAATCCGATAAAAATAATATTATTGTGTTAATTATTGATAAATGAAAGTTTTATGTGTTTACATTTAGTTGACATGTGTTTTAGAATATTTATTATGACGTTTCTATTACGCCTTTTGATTCTAGTGATAAGAGACCTGATTATGGGAGTTGGTTTAATGACTGATGTTTCTACATCAGCAACCAGCTCAAAGATGCACCTTGAAATACGGAGACGTTCAGATGAAATACTGTTCGGTCACCCATCTATTAAAAAAAAAGTATTTAAGTATGTTTATCCGTTGTCTAGTACCATAGTACAAGCTTTGCTTAGTTTGGGACTAGGTGGCGATGTGTGAATGTGTGTGGATTATTTATTTATTTAATAAATCAGTGGTAGCAACTAGGGTAATTATGAATTTAGAAAATGATGAATAGTTTCGAAAATTCCCGACCCAAATGAGCATTCCTTTTCACGTAAAAGTTACACAATCAAGTGAAGTTAGTTTTTTTTTTAAACTTTAACTTAATCGATGTCCTTTTAAAAAAGCATTTACCGGATACCTTAGTAATTGCCTTTCGTGTAGAACTAGCCACCCTCACCCTTTCAGTTCTTTTCAGAGATGTTTATCGCGAAGGAAATGGCCGTTTTCCGTTGTCCATTGCTACCATTAAGGGGGACAATACTAATGGACTAAGTTATACTAAGTCGGGGAAGATTTTCACGTGTTTTGATTGACAGATAACTGTTGTAGTTTGTGTACTTCGATTTTTTTTGTTATGGTTATTTTTGAATTTAGAATCGGTTTGAATAATAACTGATATTAGAATTGTAATAGGTTTGTAATTTTAAGAAGTCACTATTATGCAGCTTTGTAACGTCATAAGTTAAAAACGCAACTTTGCACAGACATGAAAATAACACCATTACCAATATCAAGATAATAGGAAAATAAACAACCCAACGAAACTCTATGAATTTCTTAAGTTAGTAGGTAAAGTTTACTGCCTTGGAGAAGCCCAGTTTGCAGTTAAGCAAAGCTTAAAGAATACTAATTAATATAATATTAATTTCATAAATAATAAATGTCTCATAAAACTCATCAATTATAATCTAATCGTAGGCAAATAATATTGTCATTTAGTGAATATAACTAAATATAGAAATATATTTTAGTAATTGCGTTATGTTTTAACAAAAGCTTTCACTCAGCCACACTTATCTGCACAGATAATGTTAATACAAGCTTGAGATAGCAATAGAAAGGTTTAATATGAATGTCGATATATCAACATCGTTGAAGTGTTTGCGTATATCGCGACAACGCACGACCCTATTCTGTGAACTGTTGTGTTAAAGGTGAGATATTGAAACGATATAGTTTATTGCGATATCGAATTAAGTAATGTTAGCATTCTCCACTAATGAAAACCTTATAAAATTCAAAGAAATTTAAGAATTCAGTTTTTTTAATTTTTTTATTGGTAGTAAGATTGACCTCGTGCATTATTGTGTAGAAAAATAGGGACAAAAGTAATATTTTTTTTTCAAAATCGATAAAAATAATATAGTGTAGTATCAGAATAATCAGTTAACGTAAAAGAAGGGGGAAGGTGTTTTATCATAGAAGCACGCGGCTTATGGCAGGTGCCCCTTATCATGGGACTTAGATAACGCGAAAAATTAGTCGAGTAGAAATCAATACTGGGAGGGAATTTTCCATCACTTCAGATTAAATATACACAAAAGTTATGAAATGTGAAAATATTATTTAGAAGTAAAATACTTTTGGAAGATTTTCTGGTAAAAATATTAAAGATGGTGATGGATCAAGAATACAAAGTGGTAGTCCACATTCTATCTATCTCATGCCAGGATTATCGTAAAAAATGACTAAAGGAACTGTTAAAGAAAATATAAGAAGAAAAATTAAACATAAAGTCCTTCACCAATGTCTTAGCTTGGTTAGCGTGTTAGTCTAATTTTCTTAGTCGCTAGTGTATGTCCGTCTTTACAGTGTAGTAAAATGGACTATTGATGATCACAATGTTGTTTAGCTCACAATCGAAATCCAGAATAAGTCTCCCTGAAATCTAGGGTGGTTTCTAGCAAACCTTTCCCTTACAATTATTTCTCCCTATATTGTCTAGGAGGGTTCTTTAAACGATGTTTCTATAATTTTATAGAAGAAAATATTGTAGTTTCTCCAATTGGCAAAATTAATAGGCACAGTCACCCTCTGTTTGTATTTGTCTATTTCTTAAGTAATTTTATAGTCATAACTCTATTATTTATTCTGTTAGTTGTCTAGGAACTTTTTCTAGAAAACTGAAAGCCCTATTATAAACTTTTTTTCTTTTAAAGCTTGTTAAATTATGATGTTAGCGTAAATAATCGTTTTATTTGTTTACGTTAACCCATTTGATATTTAATTTAGGGTTGCACCCCTCCAATGAATTTGATAATTAGGAAATAGTGAATCTAAAACCCTTTACTCAAAAGGAAGATGTCGGAATTGGTGTTAATCAATCGTTTTACTATATTATGAAGGGATTAAATGTATTTATGTATTTAATATTTAAATCGTCTCTATCTCTATCGTAGCTCTACCTACCCCTAAGGGAACATAGCGTGATTTTATAGTAGTGCGTAGGTATATAAAAATATACTAATATAGCGTAGTTTTTAAATAGTATTTGCAGGTAAAAATAACTGCAATAAATAATTCTTTTTAGTTTTTTATCCTGTTTTTGTTTCCTAATTCATGAGTAATCTACTCGACATTTTTTGAATTTGGAATTCATGCTATCGGATTATTTTTGTGCATATAAAACCAGTGAAAAATAATTGAACTACTCATATTTCAAAGTACTGAACCTAAAAAAAATATAAGCTCGCTATTTTACTGTAAATTCACAGAAATAATTTATTTTGCTTATGTATATGTAACGGTATATGACCGTTAGTAAGTACTTATAATTATAATTTTATGATATAACAAATACATGGGTTTTGTATACTAGGCTCGCTATTTTTCTGGTCATTGCCTATCCTATTATTAATATTATAAACGCGAAAGTTTTTGGATATTGATTTTAATGAATAATTTTTAAGTTAGAAGACATTTTTAAAAAGTGGGGCGTCTATCCCGGTTTTACCCTATAAGTAGATAAATGTTTGTTACTCTTTAACGTTAAAACTACTGAAGGGATTTTAATGAAACTTTACTATAATATAGCTTATACATCAGAAAAAGACATAGGCTATAATTTATAATGATATTGTTTGAAAAATAAAATAAAAAATGTTTTTTCAAAACTTACCGGAAATTTGAGAACCATTTGACGAGTTGTGCTGTATTGTTTTTGTTGAACTTGATATCTGGGAAGTACATCTTGAGGACTGCCGAGCTTGGATACCGGACCCAGAAGAACATCAGCTTCGCCTTACGTAGGTGCATCGGTGTCAATGTCGAGGAGTGCAATGGAGTTAAGGCATTACATTGAATGGTACACAGTTTTATAAAATAACAATAAAAATTGCAATAAATAGATATTAAGTAGCACTTTAGTTTAAGATTCTTTAAAAGGAGGCTTATTGCGTCCAAAACTATGCTGCTTAGTAATAAAAAAAAAATGGCTCTAACTATCTGCAATGCAATAAAGAGATTTGAATTTAGAAACAAGAGCTCATGTCATCTAGTTGTCAAATAATACCGCGAACTTTTTTCTATTGTTTGTTTTCAATACGTAAATATTATTTCGTTATATTATTTGAAATCCTTCGAGATATGCTAATAATATATAAACTGTTTATATAAAATCTGATTAAATAGTGAACGCAACACGAAGCACCACAAATACTAAATCCGTTTGCATTTTCTAATCTTATAATGTGCCTTAGCCTTAAGCTTAATGTAACAGTGATTAAGTAAACAAATGGACATTCCTGTTCCATTTTTAACGTGGAATGGAAGTCTGTTAATATTATTAAAAACTGATTCATTCTTAAAAAGTTTATGTTGTGGATTTTTATTTTAAAATGTTGTAATGTATGGATTATTAATTCAAATTAATCTATTTAAATATAGTAACAATTGTAAGGAAAAACCGTTTTATAAATATAGCTATTATACATTTCCTAAGTACACGATAGGCCTGGGATTGTGGAAAATGTAGAAACCGCAGCATTTGTGAGGTTTCCACACTCGTAATACTTGACCAGTAAGTAGGAAGTAGGTGGTTGAAGTCGTAAGGTTAAATACTATAGAAATAAGATATGAGAGTGCGTGCGTTGCAAAGGATTTATACTTAGTAGATTAGTTTCATTGTAAAGCTGTAATAAAATTAGTTATTTTATATTGAAAAGGATATAGTAGGCTGAATTCCATCGTAAGGCAGGTCTGTGGAGTTGCAGTCCGAGTGCGGGTCCTGCGCGTCCATGTGTGGGTGGTGCGGCGGGCCCGCGTGGTGGCCCACGCTGGGGTGGTGGTGGCGCAGGTAGTCTGGCGAGGCGTGGTGTGCAGCAGCTAGCAGCGCAGGGTGCAACAGCGCTGGCGCGTGAGGCAGTGGCGGTGATTCCCGCTCGGGCACCGCTGGAGGAGACCGCGCTAGGCCACCTCCCGCCCCGAAGAAAGGGGAGTACGGAGAGAACACTTGACTCTCGTGTAACGATGGGTTAGGTATCGCTACAGACGTCGACAACGCCATGCCTCCCGGGAATGGCCGTGGGGACGGTGACTCCGGGAATTTGCTCTCCGGTGATTGTCCCACCACCTCTCCTCCTAGGATTCTGCTAACAGTGCGCGGCGTGATCCTCGTGTCCGTCACCTTGTGTCGCTTCTTTTTGGGTGTGGCTACCAGGTTGATCGCTTCCGTCTGCTCGCCATTGGACTCTCGGTCGAAGTGTCCGTTCAGGGGTCCGTAGAGCGGCGCGAGAGGTTTCGGCGGCGTCTGGAACATCCCTGTCGGAGGTCGTATGTGAGCACCGTGACCAGGCCCGCTCGCCTCGGCGTGCATGGGGAAAGCAGCACCGCCCGACGCGCGGGGGCCATTCATTTGAGGCATCATCATTGGATTATGTGTCATAAACGAGGGCATGCCGTTAGGCGCTCCCGGGTGATGGACGGTTGGATTACCTGACATCTGTGATGGTCGCTCCTGCTGCTTCGGTGTGGGTGACTTCCTCTCCGCGAGCATCCTCTGCGCTCTGATTAGATCTTTGTTAAGCTGCTCCGCGGCCGCCGCTGCCATTTCCGACTGCTTGCCCATAATACGACGTTGATGCACAAAACGTGTCACAATAGAGTCAATAAGGCTCGCGAGTGATGCCGTAATCTCACTTTTCAACACTTCTGCTAGTCCTTCAAGATCAGCTCCCGTGACGGGCCCTACAGAGCCTGCGTTATTACGGAGAGATTCTAATCTTTCTTGTAGTTCAGACGACTGAGGGGGCTTAGGTGTTTGACCCATGTGTCGTTGTTGTGGAGAGTGTTGGTTTGACTGTGGCCTTTGTCTTTGTGCATTTTGTTGTTGTTGCTGCTCAGCAGCCTCCTTCATACGAGCCTCCTGCTCTAGGAACAATTTCTGACTTACATTAAGGTACATGGCCGCAGCATTGTTGAGGTGTTGATGCGGATGAGGTGGGTGCATGTGGTCACCGGGTGGTAAGTGTGGCAGCATCGGCAACGTACCGTTGAACCCGGGCACAGGTAAGTGCGGGTGTCCCACTGCATGCACGTGCATCTTTGCTGTCATCATTTTATTCATCACTTGCGCAACACTGCTCGGTATAGGCGGAGGAACTTCCTTAGCTGGAGACGCAGGTTCCGATTTGGGCACAGGGTCGTCGTTCTGTTCTACGTCACTAGAAGCACCATCATTATCGATTGTCTCTGATTCCTGTCCCATACGATTGCACAATTGTAAATATTTTTCTTGCATCTCAGCGAGTTGCTCTTGCATTGTCCTAAGTTGTGACTTGAGAGCGTTTTTCTCTACTAACTTCCGTTCGATAGGCGGTCGCTCACCATCGTCCTCTGAATCATCCGACACAGTCTGTGCACTACTGCCGTGGCTGGTGCCATACCGCTCCGCGGCTCCGTCGTGTTGCTGTGGATGGTATAGCTTGCGTTTCTTGCAGCCGTTCACTTGTGGTTGTTGCGGCGCGGGACTGGAACGCATAGTCGACACAATGTTCTCAACACGAGCACGTTTCACATCGAGAGGTCGCGGCGAGGAACGTTGAGCGTCACTGTCACGGTCCTCCGGCTCTGACTTCGGTGCGAGCAGGGAGTCAGAGTTGGGTGCAGGCACCGGAGGAGGCGAGGTCCGCGAGTCACCGCCACTGTCAGGTCCGAGGAGTACGTCGTCGAAGTCCGGCCGCGAGTCTCGTGACACCGGCCGCTCCGGAGACATCTTTTCTTTGGGTTCGTCGTTGTTGTTGTTTGCGAGTACATTATTATTGTCGGGCGAGAGACGCAAGAGCTCTTTCTTGCGGCTCTGCAGGATGTCGCGCAGCACACGGTGCGCGATGTCACCTCCTGTCGCGTCGTCACTGTTATCTTCCTGCTTGGGCGTGCGCCCAAGCAATTCATTAATCATTTCGGCTGGAGGGTAGCCCGGTCCGAAGAGACCGAAGTGCTGGCGACCCTCGAAGATGGCGCCGTAAAGTCCTCCACTCATGGGTACGGCGCGCACGGGCGCGGGTCCGTTCGTCGCAAGAGTCGAGTAAGAATTGCGCGGCTCACCGGCGTCCACGCGCTGTCTGGCACGTTTCTGTTTCCTTAGCAGTTTATCCGAGTAGGGCGCGTGTGAGTCGGCCTCCTCCTCTGATGACATCATAGGCTAGATGCGCCGGGATTGGCCAGGCGGGCGGCGGGTAGGGCCCCACCGCGCTACTCGCGCCGCATCGCCCGTTCTGAAACAAGGAGGGGAGCGTTAGCCGAGCTCGAACACACCTGCCTGCGCGCTTCGTGCAAGCGCGTGCGCCCATAGCGTCCTATACTACACATTCAATTACTTACAAGACGCGTTATGTTATGAGTCGATTAAAATGCGAACACACAACACTTAGTTTACTAACAACTTTCTGTAGTAAATATTTTAGTTTAGGATTAAATATTGTTCGCATTGTTTTTATACTTAAATTAATTAGATAAATACTTTTCTTATTAGACTCTTAAGATAATTTTATTGAGTTAGAATTTATGGTTCATTTTTGACCACTAAAAGTTCTTATCTGTCGACTGTATATTTTTTAACTTTAGATCGTAAAACAATTTTTTGTTTTGAACAACAAAAAAACAATAATTATGATGATTGATAAAAAATATAATAAATGATTGTTTGGTTAAAACTTTTTGAAAACTTTTACTTTAATATTAACAGCCTAGAAATAGTTTGACTCTACGTAGAAACGTCAACGGTTGACAAATACCTACTTCCCAAGTACCAAAGTACTTTTTTGGTGGCATTAATTTCTTTTGGAGCGTGACTGTTTGAAATACCATACAGTCCATTATTTCGTGAGACACATAATTTTAAATATTTCCGCTGTTGATTTAATTTCAGTTACTTTAGGGAAGATATTATTTTTATTTATAAATAAATTGTTTTTATAAATAAATTATTTTGAAGCTTTCTTATAAGAATGATCCAGTTTCTTGTTGTTTGTACTATAATTTGTTTTTGTTACTATAATTTTTAGGATTAGTTTTAAGGGATTTTGGTACATACTGCGATTATTTTTAGGGTATGACTTTCTGTCTTTATAAGGAAATTTGGGCTACAGATCACACTGGCCAACGTTAAATTCTACTTCTTTTTTCAAATTTTCGAATCAGAATTCCAAAAGATTCCATTTTCGAATTAGAACGTCTTCGAATTTCAAGTAAGTAGGTGGTATATAAGATTACCATTTTAAGAAGACATTTCTATTTAAATAAAAAGAATACAATTTGTAGGTCTACTGTAACTGGTCGTGTTAACATCCGGCTGCAATTTGCGTACACAATGAGATGGTATCAATAGCGGATGACTTCCGATGGTGGCGTGTACACTTGCGACCGGCGTCACGCGTCGCGGCCTGCTTGTGTCACGTGTGATATGCGTAATAAGACTAGTTAGTAAGTTACTAGATCTATCTACCATTTTATTTTATCCAGTATATTTACCAATTTAAACTAAATGATACCAAAGGTAAAGTTGTTAGAATTAAAAAGAAATTTGTGTAATAACATGACATTCTCAAATAGATTTTAGTGAGGATAACATAATACCTAATTCACACAACACCGGCTTCTTATTTTGTCTGAATCCGTAACTAACGTATACTATTGAGGTGGACCGGTAACCTGGTAAAGATGACGTGTAGTCTATGGATGATGGCGGTACACGATATGTCCAGCAGTGGACGTTATATACTTACCTAGTTTTTAATAAATAAAAATTAGGCAATTTGTTGAAATGCTAATTTAATTTATTAACAACAACACATTTGCCAACATCTCGATGTCCACACAGACTCGGGTTTTCATGTGTTTTTCTATACATTACACATTACCAATTAGATTGTATATAATGTACTTAGACTATGTATTGTATGGTCTATTGTGTACTCGTACAATCACACTGTATATGTGTACTAAGTACTGCCTTTGTGTACGTTAGTCTTTATAAAATACATGGTGTAGTTATTTTGTTAAGCTATTTAATTTTTTTAACATTATTTTGGTGTGAGGTCTGCAGGAGCTATTCAAATTATTACTTAATTTATGTTCTTCCCCTAAATCGAAGATGGTAATCGAAGTAGAGTACATTTTGAAAATCAAACATTTGTTATTTTGTCTTGTAACTTTAATAAATATGCTATTTTACTTCAAAACACACTACTAGTGTAACCTGTGCCGAAACGTCAAGCAAAATAAAAGTACCTAAATAGCAAGCCACGTTAATCTCTTGCTTACGTTTAGGTATTATTTATAGGCACCTTACGTAAATACAGCCTTTAATATTTTAAAAGCATGCGTATTAAGCGCCGATTACACTAGCCTACATGTAGGACACTACATCTTGTAGGGTACTACATCTTGTAGGACGGATCATGTAGGAGACTAGATGATGTAGGGCGGTCGGGACTCGCCAATCTCCGATATGTAGTGTCCTAAAAGCCTACATGTGGTTACACAAAACCACATGTAGTGTCCTACAAGATGTAGTGTCCTACATGCAGGGTAGTGTAATCGGCGCTTTATACGTACACGCCCTGTATAAAACTAAACAAACACATTTAAAAATATATATAATACGAATCCCATCAGAAGCGTACCTACATGTCATTACTAACACTTTACCTATTGTAACAATGTATTATCTACTCATTTACTATCAAGAGATTGCGAGATGGGTTACTGGCAACCACGCAACCAACAAAACAACCACTATACACCTTATATTTAAGGCAATAAGTTTCATTTTTCTATAGCAATAAAATTTGATCTTGGCAACCACGCAACAACCATTACACACCTTATGTTTCTAGCAATAAGTTTCATTTTTCCGTAGCATTAATATTTGATCTCGATTTAGTTGGTACACTTCCTGTTCTTTATAAAACGCGTTTAGGTTCGATATACTTTTTGTCGGAAGATTAAAATGTATATTTTATATACTTTTTGTTTGTTGCGAAAAATTTGAATTTTTTTTTGTGGTGTGTAATCTTTTTTGTTGGACAATAGGTAACAGTTCATATATTACGGTTGAGGTGCTATGAACTTTAGTGACATTTGGTAGGGAAAATTGTACTCTTATTTAGTATGGCAGACTTTGTATTTGTTCAGACTATTTCGTATACGAAAAACTTGGCCTATAGATTACATGCTGGCCAGACGGATTAAATATTAAACATTCCTCACACATTCACACAACGCCATCTAGTCCTAAACTAAGCTAAGCTTGTACCATGGATACTAGACAACGGATAAACATACTTAAATACTTTTTTTTTGTAAATACTTAGATAGGTATTAATACATATAAAACACCCAGACGAATGCAAACAATCATGTTCATGCACACAAAGATTTGCATTAAGCGGGAATCAAAAAGGAGACCTTTGCGTAGCAGTCGTGTTAAATAACCACTACGCCACAGAGGTCGTCAAAAATTGTAAAGTATTTAGGTAGTAATAGCAATCTTTGGATTTGACAATACACTATACTGCTTTGTTGTCAGAGGGATTGGTAGAGAGTTTTATGTCAAGTTTTAGATTAACCCCCTTACTCATAAACGCCTCTTAAATTTAATCACTGTTTAGCAAGATTTTTATTACAAAAACCAACCTTATACCAAACAAAAACGTAAGAATTTAAGCTAATCAATTGACTAAAATTTAAGAGGCGTTTATGAGTAAGGGGGTAATAGTTTGTGTGGTGAAATCTGTCATGACATAGAAAAGCATCTTAAATTAAGTAACACCAAACGTAGTACTATTCTAGAGGATATAGAACAACCTATTCTTAACTGTATCAAAACAGCCCTCGAACACAGGATTTGGTTTTCGGCAATCTGGTCAGTTGCAGTTTGACGAGTAATATTTTCCCATACCCAAACACTCATCACCATCATCATATCAGCCAATCGACGTCTACTGCTGGACATAGGCCTCCTCCAAGCATTGCCACCTTGTGCGGTCCTGTGCCTCCCTTCACATTCCCATTTCCCAAACACTCGTTTAAGGTAAATTTTTCTGCGTGTAGATATCCGTGAATGTAAAATATTTTCGGTAATTTAACCTCATGAATAAAACAAGTCAAATTTTGATCTGTAAGGGCATCTACATTATACGATGTATGCCCTCACAGAAAAATTTTTGGGATGGTTACTTTGCTGTTGCACAACTGGCCGTACAGTACCTACCTTGAGTAGATTATCTTGAAGTAGGTAAAATACGTTTTTAAAGATGTTTTATTCAACTCTAAAAAGACGTGTAGGTTCTTAAGATTGGCTCTAGATAAATTTCATAACTCGTTAAATATCATTGAGGTAATATGTACTACGTTAGTACATACCTATTACCTCAATGTTAAATAGTCGGTTTTGTTTAAAGCATATAGCCAAAAAGAAGATTTGTCATGAAACGCGAAACCAACCCCTCTACCACGATAATGTCTGTAGATCAGGTATCCCTGTACTAAGACTGTTATAGGACTATACGATGACGTAGCATTAAAAAAAAGAAAAAAATGTATTTTCTTTTCTTAGCTACATATTTTCTCCGTCGAGCAGTGTAATGCGGGGTGCAGGAATGCAACGGGGACCTGTTGATTTCCACAACGCACGGAAGGGTACGCTAGTGTGCACCCCAAGCCGACAGGTAAATATATCGATAAAATGTATTATAGAAATTAAACGTTAATTTATACGTTTGGAAATAGTCTTGTTATATTTTTGTTAGTGTTGTCTATTCTTAATGCACGGTAAAGGCATTTTTCCCTTTACTTCTGCTTGTTTCGATTTGTAGTCAATGAAGACTTGTATTTCTGTATTTTGTCACCCCTTATGTGGTTTGCGGCGATGTCGATTTTCAGATTTTTATATTGTAAATATTAAACGTAAATAGGTTGATATCACAACTGACAACCAGTGTAATCTGTAAACTACGCTGTACAGACGGATTATTTTAAATCTAGTATTTCCCATAATAATAAAGCGCAATTCGTATTAAAATTGAATTTTCCAAGTAGGAACCTATGTATAGTTATTATGTGAAATTTATTTAAATATGGATAAAGAAAGGTATTTTAATTAAATAGATAATTACTTATGATGTAATTATTATTGTTTTTTATTTACTAAATATGTTTTGCATACGTGTATAATTATTATATTCACTTGTCTTGCCTAGCCAAATGTCTGTATTTGCAAAACCAAAGGCTATGCGTTTGGTTTATGTTTTCAGACAAAGTAGGTATAACAAAAGCTTAAGTAACTAAAAACAGAAAACATAAATTAGTCAAATTGCAAATTAAATCATTATTCGAATTAAGAATCAGAACAATATATTAGTATTTTTTATCGACACATTATTTGAGTTACCTTCTTTCATAACTGTCAAAAGAGTTCCTAATTCAAAATTTTAATTATCTATACAGAATTAAAACCTATTTTACTCGTAATATCGATAGTTTCCAACACTAGTGTTACAACCTAGGTGTGCTTAATTTGGCGTGACCCCGCCGACGTCTAATTTTTACGGAAACGTTTCTTTACCCTCCCACGGTCGGGACAAGGACTAAAACCGTTCTGTGAGCATTTTATGTTAGTACTTACTGTGAAAGTCCTTACTTGTATACTTGTTATTGCATGTAATATAATAATGTTTGAAATGGTATGGTAAAAAATAGTGTTTGGTCTTGTGTAGGTTTCCCGCTACCTTTGGTATAATTTAAGTAAAATAAAGGCGTAATGTAGAGATAGATTTCATTTTAATTTTTTGTAATAACTTTATACGGGAAATGAATAAGTGATATCTATGTAAAATTGGAGTATGAAACCTTAGTAAATGACCCGGCGATGTGTAGACAGACTAAAAATACATAATATCTATTGTACCTAATTTCTTACTGTAAAAGTCCTAGGCAAAGCAATAAACCAAGCGCAAAGACATTGCAAGAGAACTTTTTAATTTCATCTTTTATCATGGAGGATAAGGACGTCTCTGCAGTGGGACATCAAAAGACAATTAAGAATTCTTCGCATAAATAATGAATAGTTAAAGATAGCGTCCATTTTTCTTCCACAAATAAACTTAAGTAACAATTAAATGTAAATTACAAATTTCCGATAAGATCCATAGACCATATGCATTTAAAACGGGGTAAGTATGTATGGGAATGTGTGGGAACAATTCCACCCTTCACAATAATTGTCTTTGTTCACCTTAGCAACGGTGACTTATGGTCATTTGACCATATGGCCATGGTCACGCGATATACGCATAAATAAGATAATAATAATATTTAATAGGTATTCGTTCTGTTGTGACGGAGTTTGAAAATGTCACCATCCCGTCTTATCTTATGGGTTTGTAAAAGTCTATTAAAGGCATTAATGTAAATATTTTCTAGAATAAAATAAGAGAAAGAAAAATTTACGTTAACCTACCGATGTTCTTCAATAATTAAGTGAAAAGTAATTCTCCATTGCTTGCTAGTAAGTCAATGCGAGTTTTCAACTGTAATGTCTTGCTAGATTACGACATCCTAGTAAGGGAATGGCGGAGTAGGTGATGAAATAATTTTGAAGAAGAACAAGCATTTAAAATGCATTTTTTGCAATAATTGCGCCCAGTTCCGATACCGAACCTGGCTTAGAACTATAGCCGAATCGTGCCAAGTATCATAGTTAATCCCATAAATGTAACTCGATTAAAAGAGAAAGTACTTTTATAAAGAACTACAACTGTGAAAACAATTATTAATCTCTTTTAAGCTATAATGTACGACAAAAAACGACCTTGAGTCATTTCATTGTAGTTTAATTTTAGAGATGTTAAGATATCGATATTGGGAGACAAAAAACAAATACGGTTCGTGTCCAGTAAAGGGTGGAAGTAGAGCAATCACCATGCATAAGTTATGAGCATGGATGGCGTGCCTTCTAGGCCATTACTGTGCTTCTATGAAAAAGGACATTTCAGCCTTATCGCTGGATATCACGAGAATAAAAACCGACCGATAAGATCGCTTATAGTGCTGTCGAAAGTCGATATCGATAGTTTAAACTTATCGATGTTTGCGTATTTAGTTTCCTACTTACCTTTGACGGTACGACGTATGTAATTTTGAAGGAAATTTGTTTGAAAATGCTCCGTAGTTTGGCATCAAAACTTCGTGTTTGTAATTTTCGTGAACTCAATCCACGTTAGTGATGACCTCAATAAAGTTTTCAAGTAGTACGGTCTTTATTATGAACTAGGTTTAGCCCGTTGCTGCGCTTTGTGAAGATACATTTTCTGCCAAATTTGCTTATTTATTTCCGCTTTTAATGAGACCATTTTTGTGGCGTTGATCTTTCTGTTCTATAAGAAGTAATGATAAATGTAGTGTGTAGCAGTAGTAAATTAACTGGATCTTTTAATCATAGTATTTATATACACTAAAAAGCAGTATTTGCATAGTGCAGTAATCGAATCCGAAAGAGACGTAGCACTCATGGACTAAAAGTACCTCACAGAGATACTCAATTATCAAGCATGTTAAATTTTACTGAGTTATATAATATCGATATTATTCGCATCCCTACGATGTAGTGTTGGAAGACAGGCACTTATTAGCCGTCATTATCTACAATGGTATCGCCTGTGACATATGGCTAATATTGGACATGACTCTACCTACGACATGCAAGTGTGCCACGCTACTCCTTTGTTCAAAAATATGCTTTAATTACTCGTTTGTTTTATAAAATGGCGTTATTGCAATACTATCTTTCATATTTCTAACGTAATTGTTATAATTTTTTGTTTTATAATGTATTGGTTATCGTTTGAGGTCATCTTGATTGTTTTGTGGCGATTTTTATGAGTAATTTGCTTTATATTTTTCTCTGTGTATTCACGGAGAAATTTAACTTAGTGTTAACACCAGCATGTCAATTCTCGTTCCTTAAAATCGTTAAAAATTCGGTTAAGTTAACTTTAGTTGTCAAATTGTCATACAATAGATAAGAAAATTTCACAACAAAAGTTAACTTAACCGAATTTTTAACGATTTTAAGGAAGGAGAATTACATGCTGGTAGACTTTAACAGGTACTGTAAGAGCCTACTTAAATCAATTTAGTAGATTTTTACTGCCTACCTTAAATAGGATAAAGAAAACTTAGCATAAGACCCTAAATATCCGTCTGGACAGTATCAGATCAAGTTTACCACAGTATTAGGAAGAGGTCCAGCCTTGCAAAGGTACATGAATGGGCTGTTAAGGAGATAAAAACACATGGTATACTACGCAACAGCTTTACTCTTATCACCACATGAAATTTAAGCTCCATCATCATTAGAAATAATTTCAGCGGATCATTACAAATACACAATGATACAGATTGCGAAACTCATACGTTTTATGTTCTGCCTCACTCAACACTTATCAGCCGGCCGTCTGTGTCGCACAGAAAAATGATAAAACGTATCTCGTTACATTTTAATATGTGAGTTGCAAGTTAGAAAAGAGAGCGGATGAAAAACGTAGCTAGTTAAGTTACTAGGCTGTAAGACTTAACAGTTTATGTCTAAGGTTAGGTTCTGGTTGTGCTCTAGCATAGCTGACGTTTTTAAATAGCAGTTACCATTTACCATTAGGTGGACCAATTGGTCAACTTCCGACCCAAATGTAGATTTAAAGAGAGAGGCCTTTTTAAACCTTACTCTGTTTATTTATAACTCATTAAGGTTCTCCTTCAACGAGCCTGTAAAGAGGTTACTGAAACTCTCATAAATACAAAATCATAAGTTTTTCTTTATTACTTTACTTACCTTAAAGTGATAACCTCCGCTCATGGACGTTACCAATGTATAAACAAGGTAACATTTTCTACTACTTAGAGGTAAGAAGAAACAAAATATATTTAAACGCTTAAAGTTTTTGACATAAATCTATATTATAGTGTCAGTCGATCGTGTACTGAGCACGACCACATCTGTTTCGTTTCTTATCAAACAGAAACACCAGTTATTATGTTTTGAAGGAAAACATAGTTTTTATCACTTGTAACATTGTTCACACATCCGTCCTTAAGTTACTGTGGACTCTGTTTTTGTACTCCGCAGTCCATTTTAAACTTCCTAGTAGATTAAACTTTAACACACTTGTCGATAATTATTTTTGTTATATCCGTCTCCTTTGGGAATAATCTTGGGTTTATTCTAAAGCTTTTTTTCTGTTTGACAGCGTCAAAGTGACGTTTGTTGTTTTAGTTTCATGTTGTCAAAATACTGTTTGTGGATAAGTTTGCTTCTTTTGATAATGATTTAAAGGGTATTTTAAAAGGTCTAATGATCGTTTTGTTTAGGATAAGACAGTGTTATCTTGTTAACATTTGATGGATAGGGATATATTACTAGTAAGGATGTGAAAAAGGAGCTGTCTTAATAATTATACCTACAAAAACCCATTGTACCCTTTTTGTAACTTATTTCATAGACAAACTCAATTTCGCCATTATTCCAGTCGCACAAGTACTTAGTTTCTGAAATAATATTTACCAATTTTTCATCGAAAATACTAAACGTCAATCAATAAAATTAAAAACAATAACTAATAACCCAATAAATATTATGATAGTAAAGCATGTATTCATATAAAATGGAGTCGTCCAATTGGTTTAATAGAGACATCCTAGAGAAGTTGGCACGTCAAAACATTCATAACCCATTACTTATATCAACTCGTACTTAGATACAGCACATGTGTTGTCAAATGAAATTGTCCCTTCCTCTCAATACAACTTGTAGAACTATTATATCTATAGATACGTCACGTATAAAAAATCTTGTAAAATTTTAGTTTATCTTGTAGCTTTTTGAAGGAGTTAAAGGAAAGACCTTGCGTACTGTATCATATTAAGCCATAATTTAATAATATTTGCAGAAAAAGGAAAAGCTCATCCAATGCTTGTTATGAAAATACCTAGTTTCTATCTATCGATGAATGGATTCAACATACTTTAATTTGACAGAGAGCTTAGAGTACGTTTTACCTAGATGCACATTATAGCTTAATGCAGCCTTGTGTCACAGGGATGTGAGTCTTCTACAAGCTCCGTTTTTGCTTGGAAACGCCTAAAGTTACTAGTAAATGTTTAAGTAGTTTACTTTGGACAAGTAGTCTACATTTTAAGCTAGAGAATATTAATGAAACTTATTTTATTCATCAAACCTAACCTTAGTAACAAGTTTTTACTAAGAACACATTTTTTTTTTAACTTTACCAATGTATTTTTTTCTAAAATTTTTTCCGATGTGCTATCTATAAATACTTAAGCCTACATACAGCTGAGATTGACTGTGGTTCCGTTGCAAGTGGAGCGCGTACAAGATTGTTTCCTCGTTAGCCCGCCAATTGAGATGGTTCCGTTGGTTCCGCTCCTTGCGTGCGGTACCCCACTCTAATAGCTCAATTGCTCTGTACTGTTTTGTAATACTGTAGTTGGGTCGCGGAGTTGTGTGAGGATAAAGAGTTCAAGGAGATTGAGGAGTTGGATTGGTTCTACTGATTCAGAGAAATTAGAATGTTTGAGGCTTGATTGTATCAATCAAAGATAAAGAGAAATAGTTTATTTTCAATAATAATTAATTGTTTTAGTAAACTAATAAAGAAATAGGAATAAATAGATTTAGATTCCGTTTGTGTCTTTTTTATAAAGATAATTCCCGAACTAGGATAAATGTCTGTCATGGGGAACACCCATACTTGGGACACTTGGGGATCGCACAAATAAGTGACCTACGTGGGAATCGAAACCGCAATTAAAAGCACGGCAAGCGCTACCCCGACCACTGCGCAGCGATACCGAGGCAGTGAAATCATTATATAATCACAACAGCCCTTTAATGTCCCATTGCAGGGACAGGCCTCCTCTCGTGACGGAGGGATACTTGGCCTATTAATACCACGCTGGCGCTGGCCAGACGAATTGGTATAGGGTTTAATTTCAAGTTTTCCTTCTTTTTATTTCGTAAAGATAATATTCATGGAGAGTCCCTTAGTCGGTGTTTACGACACCCATGGGATAAGATGGAGTGGTGACTCCGTCACCATACGGAGACATTATGTAATAACATAAGTATATCTAAGCAAAAGATTTCGAAGTTATTCCCTATCATACATAGTTACTTATACAAACTTTCAAACTTACAGCACAAAGTTTTAAAATAAATGCTTTTCAACAACAGTTATACTTCTAGTCCTGTATAATGCAGTTATAAGTCCATACGATTAAGTCACAGTTCACAAAGCCCAGTCTCAAAGTTGATAACTACATCTTTGAGGCCAAAAAGACTTCTGGCTTCAGTCCAAAGTGTTCTACGGTATGAGAATTGGGACATACGGGCTGTTTGGTATGAGAACTTTTGTTTGAGGGGTTGGTAGGTGTAGTGGGTAAGTAAGGGTGTTGCCGGTTTTATTATGTAGGTTCGATGATAGTGAAAACCTAATAAGTTATAGTTTAAAATGGTTATACATCTAAAGATCTCTGTGCTTAAACTGTTGCTAAAATAGCACAATTTAATCGACTCCAAAAAGATATCTCAAAAATATTTTCTACCGTATGGGGATAGAATTTAAGATTGATTTTTAACAATGCCTTTTTGCTGGTCGGATAAAGGTTTCGTATATTTTCATTATGAAAAACAATTTTTGACCGCCAACATGCGCGGTTTGAAAAATGATCGTGGTTCTTAGTTCTTAACCTAGGTACAGGGTTGATTCAAACTAATATGCAATATATTAGTATATTTATATTATATTAGGGTGTTTCGTACATAATATGAACCGATTTATTTAGTAGTGTTTTTTATCCTTTATTCGTTAAATGGCAGATTCTGTAAATGGCAGATTATTTAAACGACAGATTCTGTAAACGGCAGAAGTACAGTACCAAACAACGTCGTAATTCTATACATTATTTATTAAGGGTAATATTTATACCTAATTGTACTAACTCATAAGAAATAAGGGTAATATTTATACCTAATTGTACTAACTCATAAGAAACTGTAAATTACCTTTATTAGTCTCCTATAATTAATTTACAACCATACTTCTTTCGATCATCTACTCTACATTTGCTCTCAATTCACTACACTCCCTTAAACTAAATCACATATAGTGTAGTATATAAATTTAATAAACGTGACAGCCCTAAAAACGAACGCACACACATGCAATAACGATACAAGTTTTGATGCAGTTTAATAGCAATTGTTGCTAAGTGTAATATCGCTATTATGAGCAAAGCTTCTCAGTTTGAGAATGAAAACTAAACTTTATAATTTTGGGTATACCTTTGTGATATAAACTCTAATAACGTTATGTTATATAACAGTTATAACTTAAGTTATGTTTGAATAATGTTGGAATCTATACTAAGATTATAAAGAGGTAAAGTTTGTGTGTTTGTATGTTTGTGACGTTGTAGGGGGTAATCTCTGGATCTAAAGAACCGATTTGAAAAATTCTTTCTGTGTTGAATACTTAGTCAATTTATCGGGGAGTGTTATAGGCTATATAGTATCACGCTATGACTAATAGAAGTAGAGCAGTAATTAAATATGTATAAAAAAGGGACGCGTGTTTTTCGCCGCCCAACGAAGTGGGCACGGGTCAGCTAGTACACAATAATTTCGACAGTTCAAGGACAAGACTAACCTATTATAACACTTAAAACAATATGTCAAAAAGACAAATTACCACAAATGAGTTGTAATTAGAAGTAATATAATGTTTAATTAACAAGAAGCGTTTATTCTTCTACACGTGTTAATGAGCCCATCACCTAGGCTATTTGCGGGCCGGATGCGTACGCGCAAACGGTTAATTAGGTCGTCTAATAACCTGTCGCAGTTCTATTGGGAAATAAGGTCATGTTCTTAAATATACGTATATTGTAATTATAAATAGGGTATTTATAGCCTCGTTAATGTATTTATAATTAAAATAGTTTATTTATAACTTCTGTTAATGTTAAAACTTAAATTAGACTTTATTTTTAGTACTTGTATCGATTAGTAAAATGTATATAATTGTTTTAATTGCAGAATATTAGGAATTGTTTTGAAATCCACAAATAATTATCCTGTGCCTGGAGGACCTTTGTGTAATAATTCTAGCAACTAAATACTAGATCCACAGAGTGTGATTTGTTTTTTGTAATGTAAGATTTGAATTCAGGTGCCACTATTGTACATACTTAAGTAAACAAAGATCATCATAGGCAGACACTATGACTAAGTAGACGCATCGTAATAAGCAACAAATTAACAAAACACACACTCAAATCTATCTTAATCATCAAAGGAGGTCAGTTAATCTTTAAAGAAAGCTCTATAGCGCCGTCAAAACAGTGAGTCAACACTTAACCCTTGCAATGCTTGGCCCATATTACACCGCTGTGTTACAAGACGATAGGATGTGGCAAAGGTTAAATCTATATCGTCACATCCTCGCACGTTTCCTGTTTAAATATGAAGCGTTAATTGTTTGTGCTTGTACATATTAGTTGAAGTTTAAATGGCATAGTGTAGGGAATGAGTGTTGTAGAAACTTGTAGCTATCTTTACGTCATAATATTATAATCAGTAAATCAGTTTGGGGTAGGTAATAATGTTTAATGATTATAGTCCGTAATTCTAGTTCAAATATTGCTTCACACAAGGTCATCTTGTCCTAACTTGGCAGAGAGCTGAGCTTATACTATGGGTACTGGTAATCCAAAGCTGCTACACAGAGGTCTCATTCCCGATCAATGCAAATCTTAGAGAATGAATAGTGTTTTCTATGTATTTACGAAAAATAAACTAAATTTCTTTATTAGTTGTTTAATGCAAAAAAGGGTTATGGGAATGTTCGAGGAATATTATTTATTACAGACCAACTGCATGTTTTTACTCTGTGTCAAACAATAGTGCAGTACACTAAATATGAGCGTGGCCGCAAAACTAACTCGGTTGCGTGAATTGAGCGCGCGGATTAATTGCTAAAAAGGATATATCCTTAATGAATGATTAAGCCACAAGATTATACATCCGAGGAAGTCGTTTCGTATGTTTTTGTATGGTCAAAGTTCTTTGTCATTTCCTAGTATAAGTTTAATTAAAGTAACAAAGACAAACACAATGTCGCTAACTTTTCACATCTTATAAATTCCAAAAAAAACGACTTAGATAAAGATTACAAATATAAGATAAAAATACAGGTAAGTAATACTGAGCCAAATTACCCGCCGACTTCGGCATTTTTGACATTGGGACATAAATTCGTATTAAAATATATCAGTTAATAGGACTTCTAATATAATATTTGCTATGGTACAATGCCTCAGGTTCGATTATCGTACAATGCTAATCTTTGGCTGCATTGACATGAATGATGCATAGGATAAGCTTAGTGGCTGTTACCTAAATAAATATTTTCTGTAGATACTTTTACACATACATATTTTATTCCTAGTTATATTTTTATATAGTTTCTAAAGAAAAGTTTAAGCAATTACTAGGATAAATATTTCGGTTTTAATAACAGCTAGGTCTTAATAGCGTATAAGTGAAATAGCATGACTTAACCGTACGCTATCAGTTTCATTTTAAGTGCAAGTTAGATTAGAGATAGCAAGTAAACTTTGTTTCAACTAAATGCGTTTGTTTACCACCCTGGCTTAGATGGCAGCAAGTTTATTGTACCTACAGTTTAAATTTGTTATCGATTTTGTGTTTTTTGTTGTATAAAGGGTTATTTGAAAAAAACGTTAAACATACATACAAAAAAAATTTCTCTAATAGTATATTAATATGACAGCCCGATGCAGCGATGGACCGACGACCTGCGAACGGTGACCAGAAATGCCTGAGTCCAGCACTGGATTGGTTATGGCTAAGATAGATAGAATATAACGAATAATGTATAAAAATTATGCAATAAAAAAAACCTGTTTAATTCCCGACGTTTCACACATTAACCTACGGGCTACATTTCACCAACATTCCCTACTTAAACACTGCAGACGTTCAAACGGTTAAAGGTAAAGTTTCCCTGATCCCATTTGTAGTTTAACCTGCCCCAACAACAATTACCGTTGTCTTAATCTTATCTTTAACAACAACAATTCGACCGTTTAGACACCCTTGCAGACAACTTTGTCTAAGTTGGACGCTTAAGTTACTATAAATGTACTTGTTTGTTAAACTTAGGCTTGGTATTGAAAGTAGTTATTTTAAGACGATTACATTTTAGTATTACAAATTCATGCAGTTGTAAAATATTAACTTTTTTATTTATTTTTATGTTGTTTAAGGCTTTGTTGTTGTGGTAGAAGAGGCATACAAAATATTAGATTAAGGAGGCGGACCTCACCTAGTGTCGGAGAGAAAACATGGCCTTCTTATACAACGTCAGCCAGACAAATTAATCTACTATATAAAAAAAAGTCGGGTTTTCCTTCCTGACGCTATAACTCCAGAACGAACGAACCGATTTCCTCGGTTTTGCATTCGTTGGAAAGGTCTCGGGCTCCGTGAGGTTTATAGCAAAGAAAATTCAGGAAAACTTACAACAGAAAAGCGGAGAAATAATGCCTGTGCGAAGCCGGGACAGGCCGCTAGTATATTATAATACTATGCATTTCAAATAAGAATGAACGCGTCAATGACCTCTATCTGTCAAAGTTCGATTAAAAAGTATGGACGTTCACCAAATGGACAACTCAAAAAATTTACTAAATCATTAAGTAATTAATTCTAAGATAAACACTTAAAATGGCGGGTAAAGTTAGCCAACTTTAAGCCAAAAGAAGTTTGTAAGGCAGAGAAATGAATAGAGTTGCGCTTAAGTATGCCTCAGTGCAGTGTGGCAAGACTGAGACGTAACTCAAAGAGCAAGGCATTCAGTTCATTAACGTCTTACAAGCTCTTTATTTTGTAGTGAGGGGACACTGTTTATTTTGTCGATAGAAATATAAAGTTATATTGGCTGTTAGTTTACATAAATATTATACAACGTCATCTCGGTCCAATCTCCGTGTGACGGAGTAAGAATACAATATGTCACCGCCCCATCTCATCCCATGGGTGTCGTAGAAACCGACTAAGGGACTATCTGTGATTATTACCTTTACATAGAAAGAAGGAAAACTTGAAATAAAGCCAATGCGTCTGGCCAGCGTAGGCCAAGTATCCCTGAGTCCCGGGGAGACGCCCGTCCCTGCAGTGGGACATTAATGGGCTGTTATGATGAACACTAAGATTTCATTGTGTCAAATTCACGGCCTAGCAGGAGGATATACTAACTACAATGTTTTCAATTAGAACCAATGGTTCCTTAGCTTAGTGCTTATCGCGAATATTCGAGAGATTCGCGATAAGATGTATGGTTTGAATTCTGGTTATATTACAGATTAGCTGAAACTTATTTAGTATCACAAAAGGCTAGTCACGTAAATTGCCTATTTTTTCACACCTCGCCATCTAAGCTCTAACTAAGCACGTCATCTTAACATCAATATACAAGAAAATATATTTTTTTAAAATTTGTTTTAGTTTCGTAATTAATAATTTAATAAGAGATACTTAAAGACTCAACTACAAACGAAGCTGGAAAAACTGGAGCAAATCTTTGCAATTTAATTAAACAAAGTCCTCAAATGAAGTTGAAGTAAAAAAAAAACATAATCAACAAAATTACTATCCGCCGTCGTCGTCGTCAAATGCCGAAACTCACTCGAACTATCATCGCTGCAACGAGCCCAACAAACTGTGCCCAAGTGTGTCGATTTCCAGCGTCGTCGAGTAGTGTAGAAAAAAAATATTCTCGAGTCGCAAGTTCAGGGGGGTAGTCCCCACCCTACCCTTCCTACAGACCTCCTTAACTGCTGCCAGCGGACAAAAAGAATGAATGGATCCGCCCCTTAACGAATACACCGACCGGCATAATTCATACTTAGGAAACTGCAAGGAGTTGACATGGACTTTTTATTTTTTTTCGTTTTAATTACGATAGCGTCGCCAATGAGGTTAGGTTTTGCTTTCGCTGGAATGTTTTTAAATTATTTTTTTGAATTTTTTTTTTTTGGTTTTTTTATTTAGTTTGTTCTCCTTTTTTACGCGTGACGTTTGTATTTTTTTATTTTATTTTTTGTATTTTTTGCTCACATGACTTTTCATGAAAAGACTTAAGTAAGTAAGTCTTGTATGTTTTTATGCGCATTCTTTAACTTTCAACTAAAACACAACTACATATTTTAAGGAAGTTATAATATCTCAAACAGTGTTTTATTTTATTAACATGATTTTTAAAAAGTAAAATAAAAACTGTACAAAGCCTCTCCAACTACGATCTTAATTATAAAATCTTATGCTTCATTTAAACTGTTAAAACGTCTGTGTATAACGTGACAGTACTTGCCTTCAACTGATTACTCGCCCATCCTTGTGGCTCGTTTGACTAGCTCTTACTTTGTGACAAGTTATGACGAATTATTATATAAGTTAGTAATGATATATGGTGCGTTTTGTTGGGAGAGTTTGGTAGCGGATATTATAAAGAGTTTTTTTTTAAGTTAGTAACTTGAATAGCTAAGATACGATTAAGAAATAAGTTTAACCTGATTAGACTCGTACGTAATTATACAATATTAAGAGCTATAAATGCTGTGTAATGGAGGGGAATATTTTTAAAATTGCATTGTATTTAAAAATAAAAAATTTAAGACAGTGGTTTTCTCTAAATAAGTAGAGTAATAATGTATTTACCTGATTAGGCAAGAAATATTATGAAAATTAGTTAAGTGTCTTAAAATTTTAATTAAAATCAAATAAGTTTGTCTATGTTATAATCATATTATTCTTTAACTATCGAATCTGAGAACAATCTGCCATTAAAATACAACCAAGATAGGACTAGTGATCAAAATGCTAAATGATATATTTCATCATAGCAGCCCATTAATGTCCCACTGCAGGGACGGGCCTCCTCCCGTGCCGGAGGGATACTTGGCCTACTAATACTACGCTAGCCAGACGGATTGGTATAGGGTTTTATTTCAAGTCTTGCTTCTTTTTATTTCGTAAAAATAATATTCACGGATAGTCCCTATATATTTACTAACAGCATTTTACTTTTATAACGGTCTAGTTATCCACTATCTCAAGAAGTGTAAACAAGTAATATATTCAGTTCAAACGCACCTCGGAAGGCAACCTCGGAAGTTAAGATGCGTCGGTTGCCACGTATAATTTTTTCCACTCTCTTTCAATTCCCCCCTATTTCCCCCCCACTACCCTTCTCAACCCTACCGTCTGTCTATCTTAACTACAAGGCGGGAAAGCTCCGTATTACACAGTTCAGTACTGAGCCTATATTTTTTTTTTATTTTTGCTATCGAGGTTTTAATAGGACTGGGTAGGAATTTCTCAGAATCAATGATTTCGTGAATACCGTAGTTTGAGGGATCAGCTTTGAGGTGGATTTTTAGCGGTGACTTAGTTCTCTGATAAATTAGGGATGCTTTTTTAATTTTATTTTTTATAGAAAGCCTGTTTCTCGGAACTTAATATGCCTGTAGTTGTTAATGAGCGATAATTAGTGCTTAATTTTCGAATCGAAGTAGTTTCGAACTTTTTGGGTAAACGATTGCTAATATGAATTTCGTTTTTAAAGTTTCTTAATAAATTATTAATCATGACATGTTATTTTAATAGTAAATAGATATTTTAAAGCTTGAAAAAAAAAGACAAGATAGTAAAATTTTCAATTTAATTTTATACAAAAAAAATAGTTGTATTTTTTGTGTATTTAATCTTACGTCATTAAATCATTTTTACAATAATCTTCAACAACACAGTTTAAAAAAAAAAGCAAACTTCGATAACACATAAAACCTTAACCTACATTCAATGTTCCATTTTTAAACGACGCCGCCATAGATTATTTCTTTTCGTTGCAAGTATAGACAAAAAAAGTCTATACCACAGTGTACATTATGTTTTAGTAGGTAGGTACCGGGCATTTTTATTTTTTAATACTTTTATTCTCTCCACCTTGACGTTGGCAGAATCATTGGGAAACGATGATTGGGGAACGACGAAACGGCCATTTTATTAAAAAAACAGAACAGAACAGAGTACATTATGTCTATACTTATCTATATTCAGTATTCCTTCGTCCGTGCACTAATCAGTGGTATTGTAGTACTGTTTGAAGTCTACGTAATGGAAGACCAGACAAGCCAAGGGGGAAAAGAAAATAAAAAAAAATGCTCAACGCACGCATAAGTAGGCGGATGTCGCAGTAAAGTAGGGGACCACGTGAATGGACGTTTAAGAAAATAGCTGAAAGGAAAATTAATTGTTTGTGTTGCTTTATTTAATTTTGTGGAAACAAATAATTGTTTGAATTTGAATTTTATTTAATTTAAACCATATTACATATAAAATACATATTAAACATAACTTAAAGAATAGGTAGCTATTTTATTTACGTATTTTAAATCAAAGGATCCTGGGAAAGTAGTGGTGGGAAAGGAATTAGCTTTACAAGATTGCATCTAAGAGTGCTAAGTAGAAATAGGGATTTTGGCTTTCTTAGATTTTTTACTGTACTTACTTATTTCTGTATCTACTTATTTCATTATACTTAGGTAATAATAACATATTTTTTTTTTATAAATACTCAAACTTATTATCTCTCTCTGCACAGTATAATATAGTAATTCAAAAAGTACCAAAACGAGGAGTAGGTATACATTATATTTATAAGAAGAAGTAAACTAGTTCATTATTAATTTTACAAGCAGCAACAATACTTATTACCATAATCACTATTTTGTAACTTTAACCGCAACCCGAGACTCAAGATACATCACCAAAGGGGGTCCCCTACGATCCACTACGTTGTACAAACTTACAACAGATAAGGGCCTCAAGTACCCCCCAAAAGGGGTAAGACAGACCCCCCAAGTCTGCCTAGACGTTAGTGGAAGAAAAAATAATGCGAGAGAGGGTTGACATCGATGGCGGGAGGCGATTTTAATTTAGTCATATTTCTAGCTCGTTTTTGGTTAAAACTAAATTACTTAATTTGGAAAATTGTGACTAAATTATCTTTGGACTTATGAAAGCTTTTTGTAGTGTTATTACTTATAGCTTTTTCTGCTTTTGCTGAACGCTTGTGAATTAAGTCCATACCAATAAGTCCAGACCATTGCTAGTGCAACCTGGCCTAACGTCAAGAGCCTCAAAGGTAAATTATCAAATATTTACTGCTGAATGATGAATGAATGATGTGGTAGTAGCTTAGTCATCACCACATAATCAAAAACATGCTCTTAATATTGTATACACTACAAAAGGTGACCTTTAACTTAATCTTTTTTTTTATTTTACGAACAAAGGCTCTATTGTCTACATTCGTCTGAGAAAGTAGGATGCTCTAATTATTCCCACAGTGGCTAAAATATTATGTTACATATGTATTGTACTTTGCTAACGTGCCTTTTCTATATCTTATACGTAAGGAATCAATTTCAAGTAGGGACAACAAAAAAATATTGTTATTAATTTAAATTAAACTGCTAATAGTAACTAAGACTTCTGTTTAATGATGAATGTCAAAGGTTTAACAAGACAGCAACAAAAAAAGTTCAGAAAAGTAAACTAACAATAGTATTCTTGGCGACAGATTTAAGAAAACTTTTGATTAATAAAATATAACTTACACAAAGAGCCACTTAATTTTAAAACAAGCGCAGCGCTTTTTTTGTAAAAACTATTAGTAAAATCGACTTTGTAGTCCTAAGTTAAGCTTAAGATTAGTTTGGTTCATCACCGAAAGAATATATAAAGGCTAACGAAATCGGGATTCATAAAGAAAATGGCCGTGAAACACTACTTCGAGATCGGTCTCAATGTTTAACTCTAATGAACTGTCAGATAAACTATCTAATTAGTGTCTTGTTAGCGAATATTTTAAAGAAATACTAATATTACAAAAACCTTGTTTAAAAGTAAAGACGATTGAAAAACTAAATAATTCATTTTCACTTTCTGTCTGTACTTAAAGTACGACCACCTGAACTTGATACATGACATTGTCTGCCCTCTTCACGCACGAGACTCCTTTGTTCTACGTAGCGGTCCTGCTTTCTTGGTCACGCGTTTTAAGCTAGCAATATAACACATCTCTGCAATTGAATTAGAACGAATGAAGCTAGCTAAGGTTTTGTTTATCTAAATAATGACACAAGGTGGCAATACTTGGAGGAGGCCTATGTTCAGCCGTGGAAGTCGATGATAGGAGATAGTGGAATCTATAAACTTGTTATAAGCAGTAAGTATCAATTTTTTTAAAATATAATTATCAAGAAGTCAAGGGCCTATAAAACATACAATTGATGGACAGCAGCTACGTATAGGTTCAAGACAGTAATTTTTAGATTACACATATTTGAGATTCGAACCTATAACAAATGCGTATCGGTTGCATTCACGATTGCGCCACTGAGGCAGATATTTTAAAGATAGGATGATTTGAATATCGAAAGCAATACGGCGACTGACAGGCAAATGCTAGTTGCTTTATTGCTTTTGATATCATCATCGTTCTCTCTGTGAAGTTAATGAGGTAATGTAATGTTTCCTAGAAATGTCGTGGAACTTTTGCTATGACCGTAATAATTTAGCTTTGACTACAGTTTGTTAATAAAAATTTGCAATGAAATCATGATAGCTATTCTGTTAATCTGGAGCTCATTATTGTTACATCATTGTTTAACATTTCATACAGTTAATAAGTATCACTGGTAAAGTGTTCGAAACGTCAGACAAAAAATATCATTAAAACACCATACTATCTGTTAAAAGTTCTTTATTTTAATAAACATATTTAATACCAATAAACAAAATTTAATCTTCCTTATAATACAAAACAAAAATATTATTTAACTTGTAAATTATTGAAATGACAAAGTAACCCCTCCACAGCTCAAGTCCTTTGAGAAACAACACTTTTTTAAGTAGGAAAACTTTTATGCTACACTTTCTTTCAATGAAAACCACATCATTAGAAGGCAAGGATTTTGTAGGGAGACACTTTTCGTGTTTTTCTTCTTGCTTTTAAAATGGATGAAGTGAAATAATTTGTTTGTTTTGTGTTATTATATTGTATATTTTCCTGAGGTTTTAAAATGCTGCTTAGACAATGTATTATGACAAGTATGGTAAATAAATACGTACATTTATTTGTGTAATTGACATTATAATATCTCCAACAATAGACGACATGACCTTAATGTCCTTTGTGTCCACTACAAACATGTTTGTTTCAGTGGTACAAGATTGGTCCTATCCAAAGAAAGTTCTTTCGGCCGACTAATTTAGTCACATATATGTTTATGAAAAATAATAGTATGTAACATCTCGTCAATATTATATGCATTGTCAGTATATTTTTCTATCTTAAAGTTGACGATATATAAAAATAAAGTAAAATCTTTTATATAAAAAAATCAACTTGTTTAAAATGTAAATCTCAATTTCTTACCTGAGCTATCATTTCACTCGTAATTAAACATTCTACGCAGCGAGGGAAGGAAGGTGGAAGATGGGGGTGCACTTGACCACCCAACCCTTCATCGCCTCAAGAACAACATTGGGATTTTAATATAGTCTCGCTTTAACTCCCCGATAGTTAACGATAGTGAACGTGGAATTATGCAGTTTTTTTTTATCTTGAAGTTGTTTTGAATTTTAAATTTTTTTTTGTAGAATTATTATCTGTGATAAATAATGATTTTGTATCCTTTAGTGTTAGTAGCTTTGAAAATGTTTCTTTCTTCTATTTTCAAAGTCAATATTTGGAAAGTTATACCACAGAAAAAAAATTGAATCTTTAAGTACCTATTCGGAATGTAATACTGGGCCAAATATCTATTCATCATAGGTCCAAATTAACCAGACCCCGAAAATTTTGGGTTAGCTATCAAAAATAAATCTTATAGTTTTTAATAATAAAAATTTCAATGCGCGATTAAAAATCGTAGTTAAAAAATAAGCTCCTATTAGAAAAATAGTGGGGCTCTCATATGTTTAACCGGCGTTTCTCAAGTCTTCGCCAAATGAGGGTGAGCAGGGTTAATGAATAATTAATGTGCACACTGTTCTCGCCAATTATAATTACGTAAGGAAAGCAATTATGGCAGCCACCCTGTTTGTGATTTGCACATATTTAGGTAAAAACTATGCGACAACGCGAACTTAGAGTTTAGAACATTGTGTGTAGGAAAATGTTATCTATTTATAAATGTGGTGTCAGAGTAATAATTGGAAATTTCAGTAACTTTCTTTATCCTTATAACAGAATTTTTGTCTTCCTGGTAACAAAAAAGTAAGGACCACGATTTCCACTGTTACAACAACTACAAATTAACATGGTCCTTCGCATACCGCTATGTGTACCACTATAAGATTTTTAATTTATAACTTAACTTATTTATTTTACTAATTTATAGGAACAATGATGGACCCTTATCTTTATCTTTATTGTTGTTTTAAGTAAACTTTACTAAAATATCCAATTAACTTAAACTCTACCATTCTATCGATGCACATTTTTATTACAATACTCTACAAAAGAAAACCCGCGCTACACTAACTACAAAGTTTTGTTTATTCTCTATTACTATTTTTACAAAACGATAAAAGAAACTATAAATATTCAATAACAAAGAACTTTACTAAAGATTTAAAAATAAAATATGTATCTCTCACCTTTGTTTGTGTCTATTTAAGAACAAAAGCTCCCGCGGCCCGCGGTCAACACAAAACTGAACGTGGCGGGTGACTTCGATACAAAAATACTCTGAATTTTACTTTAAATACGACAACGAGAGGAATACTAAGTTATTCTAAGTTGAAATATTATACGAGTAGTAACTTAAAAAGTAATATAAGATAATTTTATTTCTTTTAATTGTCATAAGTAACTGAACAGTGTGCAGTTGGTCGGTTAAAATTATTAAAGAAAAAATTTAATTCGTTAGAGAATTTTTCAAATTTTCAATGTCTTTTGAATATATAAAAAAAATACTTCTAACATCTAGAAATTGGTAAGTGTAATATATTAATATTTGCTATACAATTAAACTACTCTACTTTAAAAATATGTTAATAGTAGGTAGTTGGGCATAATTTTCTCCTTTTCTGGGGACTAAATAAAGAACACTTACTAATAAGAGAAGCGGAGCTTTAATTTAGCTTTAATTATTTATAATTTCTCATGAAACCAGGACTCTCCCACATGAGCTAATATTATGTGTTGTATGTGATTGACTATAATACCTATTGATACCTTACAAAGTAAATACTAAACTAACTCAGTCTGTACAAAAACAAAACATAATTTAACTGACTGTATCCCCATACACCACAACACATACACATCATAGTTACAGTTACCATAATTAATACCGGAAAGCACATTTTTTAACTCAAAACTGTCGTATATTCGAGTAAATCAGTCCACGTATCTAATTAACAACAATGGGCGCGCGTGCGCAGGTCACGGAGAATGCGCGTCACGCCTTGCTCGGCCATGACGCCGGAAGTGAGGACATGACGCCGGACGTCGAGATTGTGGCCCCAGCCCCTGATTCCTTCCGGTGGATCCCGATGGGCTCTTGCGCGTGAAGATTTAAGTTAGGAGATGTAGAGGTAATGTAGAGATGGGCATGTGTGATCCAGGAAATTAAGATGGGACCAGAGTGGTAAGATATTTTAAGTAATAACAGTTCATATAATTTAAGGTCTAAATTCGTTTGCCTATTCCTTTTTGTTATTTTTACAATATTATTTGTGTTTTTTAACAAATAAAGCGAAAACAAATTAAAGAACGAATCAGAATTCGATACTACGTTCTCTAAGTAAACACTTCAGACAACATTGTCGATAAGTCAGCCGAGTCCTTGTATCGTAATCTTAGTACTTATGTCCATTAATTTACGTAGCTCTAAAAAAAAATATCTGATGCGTAGTGGATATTACAGTCCAGGTACACAGTACGCAGAGCTGCCAAGTTACTTTCTCATTTTATGTACCCATTTTTGTGTAAAATGACCATTGACTACGTCTGTATTTTAACAAAAAAAAGGGATAGACATTTTATTACTTGGTACCCAGATCCGATCTCTAGTCCTAAAGTAGCAGATCTTGCACTAGATCTGCTAGAAAGCATCGTATTGTGTCAGTAAAAATATAAAAATAACTATGAAAATTTTTAAATCGCTACCTCCCATGCCTTAACCCACATAAGGTCGTCGCTCTCAATCTTCGGTACATAGCGATTGGTGGTTGTTTTATTTTTTATTGAACCCGTCATGTGATTCATCGGACTCATCGCGGGATGTGTTTTGCTTATGACCTCTTACACTTTACTACTTTGTTTAGTGTTCCGCTATTTAAAGTGACGTACTGTTTACGAGTTCGCATTTGAAGGGTTACATTTTTTGCGATCGTGTTGCATATTAAAATAATTTTAATAGTAAATGAGGGTGATACAATAATTTAAATTAAATAAATTTTGTTTTTAGGAAGAGTACCTAATTTTTTTCATAATTACTGTATATTGTCGTTTTTTTTATTTTATGTTACTTGCTTTTTTAGACAATTTCTAAGTATGTTAACAGATTAGGTATAGATAATATATTATCTCTACAAAAGGAAAACTTGACTTAAAACCATAACTACCTATTCACCTTGTCAATTTCTTATTAATAGGTCATTAGATTTTCTTTCTTCACATGACATTAATAAGCTGTTAAAACGAATTAATATTTGACCACGTTAACACTAAAATATTTATCATCCATGCACAAATGACTAGATAATACTAATAATCAAGACGAGACGCTGCCACCTTATACTTTTAAACCAAGGACACATTAACCCTACACTACTCATGGTTAACTATTTACATAATGATCATTAAACCGCAAGACCAACAAATCATTGACCTGACTGCCCCACGGTAGACCACAAGTGGGAATAGAACAGGTGACGTATGTTCGCACGGTGCGCGAGCGCTTCTCACGCGTTCGTCTTACGTTTCCTTCCTGTCTGGGCTATCGGATACAATAGTTTAGCTAGGGATGTCGACTTGAGGTTTTGTCTTTTTATTTTTATATTTGTTTCTTATGGTCTTTAAAGTATTTATGAATTTGGTAAATATATATTTTTATGTAAGATAACAAATAAATGCAAAACCAAAGACTCCAAATATACAGGGTTCCTAGAGTATGAGTTTATTTTTAAAGAAAATAATGTAAGCCCAAGTATTTTTAAGTCGCTCATAAAGGTGTGTCACTCTTATTACGTATTTTATTAAGATATTGACTTGTCATAAAGATGTCTAATGAGGTAGGTGACACAGTAAAAAATACTCTGTCCCATTTTATTGTTGGATGTCCTTGCCAATAGTAAAAGAAGCACATTCACATATTATGTATAATTAATTTTTGTATGAACTGCTTGAGTAACCCAAGTTCAGGAAGAGGTGAGTGCAGGCGTTTTGGTTTTGATTAGGTTTTGATAAGGTTTTTTTCTTCCAAGTATCCCTCCGTCACGGGAGGAGCCCCTGCCTGCAGTGGGACATTAATGGGCTGCTGTGATGATGATGAAGGTTTTTTTCTTTGGATTTTGTACAAATAGTGTTAGCGAAATTTCCCTTATTCAGCTTTTACGTCGCGTTCAAAGACAAAACATGTTTAGAAAACATTATAAACTACTTTAGTTTGATGACCCTATTGTTTCGATTGAAACTTTTACTCATAAACGCCGCTGTACTCTTCAAGGGTCATTCTGCACCCTCCTGACAATAGTTAGGGCCACCATGTCCTGGGAACCTCTGCTTCCGTTAAAGTGACAAATCTTTTTTTGATTGAAGTCTCTATATCCGGGGGATGTGATTTACGAAAGACTTTTTAAGTACATAATTAAGCTTATGACACTTATTTTTTTTTAAGAACGCATTGTTTGAATAGGAATAAAATTGTAGGAGGTATTGGCGCCTTTTTTGTGAGGTTAAAATACTGTCAAAGTGTTTGTGGTTTTAGCTTAAAGTAATTTTTATGAGAGTGAAACAATTGGTTTATTGTACCATACTAGCCAAGAGCTTAGTATTGAATCTGCAAGAGGTTAGTATTGTATCAATATTCAGAAAGTGGTTACGGAAACGGAAACCTGGTCTTTTTCATTCTTAATTCGTACATTACGTTAAGAATAAATCTCCTCGCGCTCATTAGAAAAAATAATAAATCTTGAACGTCCTCAAGAAAATATCCTTTCTCCTTTTCCGTGTTCACAGACGTTTGCCTTCATCTTCTTGGCAGTTAACCCTTTTGTCGCTGCGGTTAAGGAGGGTATTGTTTCGAGCGGTCTCACGGGCCCCCGTCTCAAGCAAACAGGTCAGGATATCGCTTTTGTTTCTACGTTACATTGTTTAAGTAGGCTAATATTCCCATGGGAGTGGAGGGTTAAGGCGCTGTGTTAGTTATTTGATGAGTTAATGTTTTTTGAATGGGGTGATTTAGTGTTTCGTGTAAGATGAGATGGTTACGGAATATATTAACTGCTTTCTTTATCCTCGTACTAAGAAGGTAACAGGGGGTTTTTTAGTTTCCTAATTATTTGTGAATGTTTGAAGTTGTTCTTTTTGTGTAAAAAAGACGCCCACTAAAAATCTAAGCTATTTCTTAAAAAAATACATCTTAGCCACGTCAGACTAAAATAAACTAGTTACTTTTACCCCGACCTTATTTAGACCGCCTCACCCCACCGAGACGCCTGAGTATAATTAAATAGCTACCAGTAAAGATCTGTGTATTCTTAAGATTATGAACATGCAAGTGTGTCATTAGGGCGCGTCTTTGTCGCCATATTGCTAATTGCATGACAACTGCTATCGTTTGCATTTTAGGGTTAAGACGGGAGCTATTATTATGAAAGATTGTTGAATGAAGTTTAAATGTTTTGTTTAGTTAGATAAATAGTTTTGTATTTCTTGTCACTATATATCCCATTGCAATGACGGGCCTTCCTCAGCGATCAAAGCTCACTCGAATACTTGTTTTTTCTCAAAAAAAAATTGCCAAGAATTCCAGCAAAAGTAGTTTTTTAGGTAAGTTGGATTAAGAATAAAACATTGTATCCAAGATATTTTCAGAAGCATCAACTAAACGGCCACCAAGGAATGGCATCCAGTTCACAACCACACAAATTGTTTTTCATTAGATTTGAATTCGCGAAGACGTGCACGATAGCCGCATGTGCGATCACTGTGCCAACAAGCCATTTCATCATAACAGCCCTTTAATGTCCCACTGCAGGGACGGGCCTCCTCCCGTGACGGAGGCATACTTGGCCTACTAATACCACGCCGGCCAGACGGATTGGTATAACGTTTTATTTTAAGTTTTCCTTAAGTTTTCCTTCTTTTTATTTCGTAAAGATAATATTCACGAATAGTCCCGTAGTCGGTTTCTACGACACCCATGGGATGAGATAGGGTGGTGACATATTGTATTCTTACTCCGTGTGGTGACGGAGAGAAAAAGATCGCTTGGTCGGACTAAATTCGGAGGGCGGAGGACCCTGTTCTGTGGCATTTGTTGGGAGAGGCATTTTGTCCAGCAGTGGACTGCGATAGGCTAATTGGTTTATTGATTAATACCATTTTCTTAATCAATCGTTACACGGATATACTATACTAATATATATACATACTATACTAATATTATAAAGAGGTAAAGTTTGTGTGTTTGTAAGTTTGTGACGTTGTAGGGGGTAATCTCTGGATCTACAGAACCGATTTTTAAAATTCTTTTTGTGTTAAATAGGCCATTTATCGGGGAGTGCCATAGGCTATATAGTATCACGCTATGACTTATAAGAGAGGAGCAGTAATAAAATATGTTTAAAAAAGGGAATCGTTTTTTTCGCCGCCCAACGAAGTGGGCACGGGTCAGCTAGTGTGTTATAAAGAAGTACAGTTTGTGTGTTTGTGACGTTGTAGGGGGTAATCTCTGGATCAACTGAACCGATTTTAAAAATTCTTCCTGTGTTGAATAGTCCATTTATCGGGGAGTGTCATAGGCTATATAGTATCACGCTATGACTAATAGGAGTGGAGCAGTAATGAAATATGTTTAAAAAAGTGACGCGTTTTTTCCGCCGCCTAACGAAGTGGGCACGGGTGAGCTAGTATTTTATATATTTATCGCATAATTACTAAGCAACGGTCCCGCAAGCTGTTGTCGTGGCGTACCGGTCGCAAGGCATCTGTCGCAAGTATGAACTACTCCTTATAATATCATATGAATGTTATTTATGTGAAAATAGTTTTTATTGTCTTTCGTGTTTTTTTTTATTTGTGATATGTGGCCAGCTGGGTACGTTTTTGTTTTTTTAATAACTGTAGTAACATTAATATTTTAGATATTGAATTGTTACGGTATACTCGTAGTATGTCTTTTTTATTAACCGTTCTTTAGTTTTAGATTTAGCAATGTTTTGATTATAAATAAATTATTGAAGCTTTTTTAGGTTTATAAATATTGATTACGAGACAAAAATACTTACTTTTTAATTAATGGTTGGTACATAATTATGATGCATCAGAAGCATTCTCTACCAGTTAGCATGATGCAGAGACAGAGTATTGCTAAAAAGGTTCCTTGCTTATAATCCTCTTAATTTACCTTTAATTAATTAATAGTATTACTTTCTAGTCTCACTTACTAAGTTTACATTCAGAATTAAATAAAATGAATTAAGTAAAGAAACGTTCAAAACCGACAAATCGAATCGTATTTAAATAAACTAGCTTTCTTAATACAAATAAAGGGTTAATCATGATTTAGCAAAAATCACCTTCGTCTGTTACCTACCTACGACTTTAATTATAAATACATAGTTCTTTTTTCCAATAGGTTATTTCAAATTAAAAACATGTGTTGTGACCGTTACTGACTAGGTTAGTTTTTATTTCTTTATTTATTCCGAGATGAGCATGAAGAAGAGTGACCAATAAATACTCATACATAATTAGCAAGTAGACCAAGTAGTAGTAGACATTTTTTTTTCTTTATTCGTTTAATTCATTAAGAAATACCTTGTGTTTTAATTAAGTTAGTAGAGCTTTTGAATTCTTTCCACAGCATTTAGTTTTTTTTCTTTTCTTACTATCTATTTTAGTTTAATTAAAACCTTTTGATGTATAAATACTTACGAGTAAGAGTTTTAACAAAGCTGACTGTTATTGTATTAAAAAGCATCACTTGTTCTAAATTCAAAAACTCTACATTTACAATTGGAGTTTACGCCATCAGGCGAAGGAACTATGACTGGGCAAGTTTCAATTTCGAATTCGGAAGTCTTGGCTTGATTAGTTACTTTTTGTGGAGCACAAAGCGCACTTCCGGCTTGTCATGTTCCATATACGAATTTTGGAAATGACGTCGACGCGCTCCAACAGTTTATTAGAAATTGATATTGGAATCTTAGATGGTCATTAGACCGTCTGTCTTCCGGTGCCATGATGGCGCGTGCCAACTTAATTGCTTCATTTGTGACTATAATGTGGCATCGATATTGTTTTTTACATATAGGAGGTGTTCTGCTCTACTGATAATTGAAATTTATTCATCTAAAACACTCTAATGAATAACCATTCATTCGTAACAAAGCAAATATCAATCATCGCGATCGAAACTACTAGTAAACAAAATTCGGTAAAACTCATCATTTTCAACCTAAACGAATTATCTCGTAGCAAAATTTTAAGCCCGCCGAGTACAGTGCGTCCGCTTATACAAACAAAATACCGACCAATCACGATTTTGTGAATTTGAAATTTGTTAAAGCCCAACGGTGGTACAGAAAACCAATACGGTGTACATGTATGTACATGGTAAAACTACGCACGGACTAAGCAAACTGTATGCATGTGTATGTGCACGTATACACCGCGTACACACATACACATCTCGAGCCTAGCGTACGAACGTACACTCACTCACACAATGCGATATTGCAAATGGGCTAGTCGAATGTATTCGTTCGCCCGCCGGCCGGTGGGGGTGGGCCGCACTGGGCAGAAGGGGGGAAAGATGCGTTTTTGTGCAGTACTCTCCGCTTTAGCTACGTTTATGAGCAAATATAAGTGCGTAACCGATAACGTCCTTAATACGAGACCTGTCACTGTGTGAGTGTCCCCGCTTTTGGACTCAATTATGACTGTCCGTGTGTGTGACATCTAGACTTTCTTTATTACAGGGCTGTCACAAATACTTATATGGACTAATGTATAGTTTTGTACACAGATAATTGACTAACATTTGTTAATGGCCGCCGGAAAACTTTTTAATAACTTTTAAAAATGAATGTAGGTAGGTACTCGTAGTTCTTCATTCAAAAAGCTACCTACCATTAGACAATTAAATGAGCAAGGTGGTAGATCCAATTCTATATTCAAAAATCACATATAAGGAGGTATACAAACGTAAAGCTTACGTTAGCGACTGTACCAGTTAAAAGGCTTACAGATTCGGTAGCGGCCCTGCACTAGCCGGGTGGAACGGTAGGCTTTTAAAAATAAACGAGTTGTTATTTTTAGTGACAGAAGCAGACTAAGTGGCTGCGAGCCGGGGGAAGTCCATCGTCCTCTGAGAGTTAACCACACCTGACTGGCGATGCTCACGGCCCGATTCACACTTCTTTCAGCGCTTCGAACCGTCCGAACGGAAAGCACATGAAAGGCACACTTCGTTAATAAGAAAAAAATTAAAAAGCCCGTGAAAAATGCTCAACGAACAGGAATTCGGTGACGTTCTGTAATATTAGATAACTTAGGAGAATTCTGACGGGCTGATGAAGCCATTCATGTGTTAGTCGAGTCACTCTATCTTTATAAGGTGTTACTGGCTTATTTTGTTATTAAATTGTACGTTGTAAACCTATAGACTAGCAATTATATTTGTTTTAAATAACTTTCTAGAATGAGTGTCAACTTTAATTTGAATCTAGGATTATCTTGGTGTTCTTTTAAATATATTTGAAATTTTAAATACTTTCTATTTTCGAACTATGATGTCCATTACCATTTGAATGAGATGAAATGTTCTGCAATCGGTTTATTGCATTTACCAGTTATATCGAATGAGGTGTTCACCACAACAACAATGTGGTTATCCAGCGTTCATTTAATTAGAATGACATTAAACTAACCTCATGTCAATTTACCACGTTGTTACTAATATAAAATTTATTTTGATAAATCCGTATAAGTCCGTTGCTCTGGTAGGCTCGATACCATTTCCGTAGGTACACGACACGTACACAAAGCAATACTGGACAGTGTCCACTCCTCTTACGGGACGAAACACGAATTTTCGCACACACACACAAACGCCTATTTCAGTTTTACCACACACTGGTGCTTGTATAAAATTTATGGTGCACACTTTTGCATCGTACGCTATAGCAGCATAGATCTGTGTTGTGGGGGGGATGGCGCTCTGGTCAGCCATTTCGTGTCGACGAGATTTATAACCTCTCTGTGTGTTCGCGCTAACTTCACTAAGATGCGCGTGTGTTTGACGTTTCATTGTGACGTCACAGCTTTATTACACATCAAGTAACGGTTTTATTCTTTTTTCAAATTAAGTACGTTCGCAATTCGATATTTGCCGTGTGATAAAATTGGAAAATGGTGGGGTAGAACAGAGCCGTTGGGGGCATTATTTCAAAATGTACGGTTAGGTGGGAGGGTAGGGGCGGTTGCGGGGTCAGCCCGGCTGTTTGTCTATCGCCGCGCTTTCCCATTCACCGGGTGAATTTTCCGAAGCCCATTGCGCTTCCGACTCCCTACTACCCCCTGAGCCTTCCTCTCTGTATTTTTACTAACGGAATTACGGCGTCTGAATGAGTAGTGCCTACTTATATTGATTAGGCTTGTACGCGATATTACAGGATTCTGTTTACGACTTTTTATTTTGGACTGCAAATGGTACAATGCAAAGTGAAAATGTATTGTATTTGCGTAACGCTTATGCTTAAGTAGAAAATACAGTAAACTGGTACAGTATTATTTATAATACAAAATGGAGTAACTAAACATTGGCCGGTTGTATCAAATACACGTACAACATAAGGTATTGCATTGTTAATGAGAACAATAAAATGTATCCTTTATTCGACCGAGGAGGTAATCATTAAATTTGTAATTACAAATGCATTTTCGTATTTCTGTTGTGAACATAGAATTGGCATTTGTATGTAGTCTGTGGGCGTTACCGAACGCAAGGTTTTGATCAGAAACTCGTAACGGACACGTCATGTCTTATCTGTGGTGAAAAGTTGGGCCATAAAGGCTGTTGTTTTGGGGATGTAGTAGTCTGTTGTTTGCGTGTTTTGGTAAAAAAAGGTAAATCGAAAGTTGTATTTTAAAAATAATGTAATGAAGTAATGAAGAGGAAAATATGGAGTGGTTAGTGTGTACAAGGCAAATCAAAGAATAAATATATATTTAGCTAGGGTGTTAATATTAAATTATTTTAGGCGAAAAAATATTAATTTTCCTTTACGTATATTTCAGCTTAATCTTTGTATAGTGACGGAAAAAGATTACCTGCTGGCACCTCTCCATCTCCCAGGGATGTCGTAAAATTCGACTTAGACAAAGTTCGTCTTGTTTTGATAAAAAACCTGCAAACTTTAAAGTCGAATTTTACGTCTTACCAGCATGGCTGAAATTGGACTGGTTTAAGTTTTCCTCCCCCTATTATTAATTAGATCGTAATATGAAGTTGATATTATTAGTTATATACGTGTTCAGAACACACATACCACGCCCAATACAGAAGACAACAAGGGTTTTTACGACATCCCTGTGATAAAATAATGTGGCGAAACCATATTATAATCTTACTGTCACGACACGAAAGAATAAAATCTTACACACTCGCTTATTTACTAGCCCAAGTTTAAACTTGGAATTCGCGATGACTGCACAACGATACGGCTTCGATAGCTTAAAATCGTTGGTTTTCGATGTTCAAAACTGTTCTGTTGATTAATGTACCGGTTTATCGGTTTGTGTATGAATTATCGGTTTTTGAGGCATAGGGCGGTGTAAGGTTAGGTTAACATTGTGTTTAATACTTCAGTTTTATAAGATTCTTTTGTAGCTTTGATTTTAAGTAGGGAATGCTTGATTAGATGGGTGTTTTGGTATTTCTTTAACCCTGATTTTGTAGTTGTTATCATACTTGCTTAATTTCTGAGAAGTGGTTACTTTAATCACTGTAATAGTCGAACATTTGTGTGTATGATGTATGGAAGACATGGATGTTTGATTTGTCCATAACATCCTATGTTAATTAGTTGCGTAGTTATTAGTACAAGCTCTGTTTTGTACAAGTTAGGGATTAGACGGCGTTGTGTAAATATATCTAATTTAATGTCAAAAATATCTAATATTTAAATTCCAAAAATTCATCCTTTACGAAAAAAAAAGAATAGTAAAAATTATGATGTAGAGAGAGCTTTGAGCTACAATAAAAAAACGCACTAAAACTGTCAGAAGTGTCAACATAAAACGAGTTTAACATTATGATGTTGACTGTCCAATGTAGGTATGTACCTTGTAGAGTACGTCCGGAAACTCGCTCTGTTCAAATATTCACAACTTTTCACTATAAGGGGAGGGTAGGTAAAAAAGTGTTTGGATGTATGCAGTTACTGCATGTATGTCTAATAATGTCAGTTAATGTGATTATTTTCGTCGACACTTTAGTATGGGGTTAAAAATTTACACTAATGCTTTGGTTGAAAAAATAGGTTGTCTATTATTGTTAGTTTTTTTTCTGCTTAAAGGTAATATATTTATTTTGGTTTTATTTTATGTGTTAAGGGATAATATATATGAAAAAAAAGGTACACCTTTCTTTTTAAGTATGTTTATCAGTTGTCTAGTAACAATAATAGTACAAGCTCTCCTTCATTTGTGGTTAGATATAGTTTTGTGTATTAGTTAAGTATGAATTAAGTACAATTTATAATATAGTTTTATGACAAAATATATAAAAAAACAACACTTAAAAAATATGCATCACCAAATCGCTAAATGAATGTTTTCGTAAATATAAGAACATTTTTGCTACTTACACCAACCAACCCTTAAATTTAAACCACGTAAAATTTAAACATATTACAAAACCGAAAACACATTGAAGCTGTACAAAATTAATATAAATACGTAACATACGTTCATAAATGGCAGTTCAGTACCAAGAAATATAAAATGTTGAATCTTTGTGCGTTTGACAAGTACTCGTAATGAACACAGTGCTGTCGGGCAGCGCAAGTACTAACGGACGTCTGATTATTCGAAAATTCATGCCCTGTCCACCCCCGTCACTTGGCAGACAAAATACGGGTATATATGTACGGTATTCGAACCGTTTTATACCGACGAAAACCAGTTTATACTATACTACACTAAAACGCCGTATGTGTATGCCTGTGGAATAATTTTAAGGGAATTAGGATTTGGAGTTACTCTTTTTGGCTGTTTTGGTGGTATAAGGAGGATTTAATGAAGGAGAGGTTACATTTATATTTACGCTACCTTTTTGGGAACAGATCTTTCGGAAAAGATGTTATTTTAATCGTAGAAAAGTACTTAACTATGGCTTCGTAACCATAGCCGAACTTTGACTATATATACAGTTTTAGCGGTATTTCCATTGCCAAAATGTAACTAAAGGCCGATAAAACTATTTCTGGATACGGTTTTACGTGCACGTTATACTAATTGTATTAAAATTGATGTACTTAAATATTATTTCCCTTCAAAATATTAGTTTTTTTTTGTAATTAGTATACTAGAAAGTTGTTAGTAAATAATTGTATTTAATTTATGAATTAAATAAATTAAAATGCTTACCATTAATATGATTTTGTACACAATCTGCTGAGAAATATGCCCGTGGCCTCCGATGGATCTGTAAAAAAAAATATCTCTATTAGTTTGACTAAAAAAATAGTTAAAATTAAGTTAAGTTAGTTAGTTGGTTAGTTTTTAAAAAAGTATGCTAGCTAAGTTTAGGACTTAGGATTTTGAAAATATTTCTATCCTTCTATGATAATTAATTGTACCTACTTTTACTATGCTTTTTTTTATTTATCATTATTATCATATCAGCCGAAAGATATCTACTCTAAGTCATAGATGTTCTACAATGTTTTAATGCTAATATTAATCGTAAACATTAGAATAATTATGCTTCTATTATATTAAAATCGAACCCAAGACTATGTAGCAGCCATATACTGTACCCCAGAGGTCATTTAAACATACTACAAAACCAATTTTACAAAAAGAAAAGCAATACATCTATCTATAAACTCAATCAAGTACAGCCGTAGCCAATTTAACACTTTTTTATCGTCATGGGTCTTCTGTATATCGATAAGAAAGTACAACACTACTTATCGATATCGATCAGATAGGGGCAGCCACGTGCGTGACCACCCGGCGTGAGCGCGTGCGCACAAATATATACGCTTTATTTTTTTTTCTTTTTTTTAATCGACTTTAAAAAGAGCAGGAGGTTCTCTTGCTTTATTTCTTATTGTCTTTTTTCTTTTCTTTTTTAGTTGGTCCCGTAGTCATTATTTTAAAATTGGTTAATTTGGCTTTTATTTAATTTAATAAAGTGTTACTAATACTATGTAAAATTATTATTTCTACCAAATTATGTGTTTAAAAAAATATTTTTTGTAAATATATTTTCACAAATTAAAGATGGAATTCGTACTAGTCAATACTAGTACGTAAATTGTAATTTTTATTAGATATCTTACGGGTATTGTCCAGAAAGGGTAGGTAGAGCTATACATACATATGGAAAAAATTATGTCGAGTCAATACTCGAACCTGGAGTACTCTACTCTTTATTTATTTCCTCTCACTTTCATAATTTATTCTACAACATTGCATGTAGAGCTCTACCTACCCTTTCTGGACAATACCGTTATGCTATCTAATAAAAATTACAATTTTATTCTACGATACAACTGCAGAAAGATATTTACGAGTATATCCACCAGGTGTCGTAGCGTACTTATACGTCCATTGATCGTTTTATGGGCCTGTTATGGGCTCTTTCAAGGGTCTAATTGTCAGATAGGAAGCCCTTTAGGCAGGAAGTACTTTACGTACTTTACGTAAAGAATCAGGGATGATTTATTTTTATTATATATTGTTACTTATTTGAATGTAATTTGTTAATAATTGGAGGCTGTGTGAAGTTCCTAAATTGTCCAATGCTCATTGTGTCAAGAAGTATAGGTACTTAATAGCAAACGCTAAACTTTGGTGCTAATTTATTTGCAATTAAAAATCATATTTATTTAAAAAGTTAGTAACTAATTGAATAGATTTAAAATTAAAAACATTATACATTACAGAAATTTTTTGTTAATTTACAATTTGAAAAAACCTTTATTGTAGGTATTGTAGGCTATATTTTTGTTACTAGATTGTGGACAAAACAAAAAAATAATATAATTATTGTGATAAAGCTAGATTTATGAGCTCATGGACGGCAGCCGCTTACAAACCCTATAAGGTAGCCGGCCACTTTCTTAAAAGACACATTTCATTTCATTTTCATTCAATAAATTAAAATATGTACGTATATTAACAGATGTTATTTCTAATATGGCTACTTCAAATGACACAAAAGTATCGTACGTGTCAAATTAGTTGTATAATGGATCAATATTTTGCGCAAATTGTGCACAAAAAATACAGATGTTTCCTTTAACTTGTCGATTTTGGAGGACCAAGTAGTTTATATCAATGGTTTCGATTTCTATAAACATTTATCAACATTTTTTTTTAGTTATTCGTAGTTTGAAATAAGAAAACTGAAAGTATTCGAAATATATGTTCATTTTTTTCCATATAAGAAAGAATTTAATATGCCTAATTCAAATATTTTTGTAACTGTCTATTAATTTTTTCCTGCTGGATCAAGTTATGCTTCTTTTGTTTTTGTATAGATAGCTAATACCCGCGAACTCTTCCTTAGTCGATTTTAACTAAAAATGACATCAATAATGAATTCTAGTACCTATCGTCACCGCATGTTTTATAAACAACAAATTATAATAATAGTTTCAATATTTAGTAATTTTGTAAAATGTTCTACTTTGAAAGGATGTAGTTATTTGATTATGTACTTTTATGGATCTCTGGTCTGAAATAAAGAATTTATTATTATTATTATAATACGTACTAGTATTACTTATTTGATATTCTTAAAGCTAATACTAGCGTTCAAGTAGCCGAAATCGTAACAAAGAGTCTTCACTCGTACATTAATATTTATTCGCGGGATGCGGGCGCTCGCAAGGAACTATTCTTGGCCCCTCAACACAATAGCGTAAAATTGGCCTACTTGGCCAACATTCCCACAATACATACATTGATATACTTAGACCAAATTACCAGTATCCCGCATCCTTAGACCCCTGCTGAGAATTTAATTTTAACGTGATTTTTTTCTCTCGCAAAAGTCACCGGATGTTATTTCATTCATGTAATGTCTCTAAAGAATTCTGAACCGCGATTGTGCAAAGATATTCATTACATTAAAAAGGAAGAAGGCGTTATCCAATAAAAAAGTTAAACCGTGATTTGAAATTCAAAAAAAGAATAAAAAGAAGTCGTTCGAAAATTACACGTTACTACGTTACAGTAGTAACCCTTTACTTATCTTGTCATTGGATTGTCAAAACACAACACTAGTTAGGGGCTCGGTCACACGGCTATTTGTAAGACCTGTGACGTCACCGGATGCGACGTAAGGAGGCCCGTCTTGAATGAACACGCACACATGCACATGTAAACACACGTCTTGTTCGCATGTGTGCGTGAATGAACGTACGCTGTGTTTACGTCTAGATAGCATAGATTGACGGCCAGACTACGTACAGTCTACAAATACCACTAGATTGTCCAGACATCTCTCTAATTGAAATACGTCCGTTATTGCAAACAAGTCTAAAAACTTTCTAATAATCAACACACACGAAAATTCACACTTGAATTGCGACGATAGTTTTTTTTTTTAAAGTGTCTCGTCATTTCCGAACTTTAATGGCAGAACGTTATTTTGAATGACGGGGGCATTGGACCTAGTGCCAAAACCATAATACATGTTTAAAAAAATTCTTTCACTGTCGTTGATTATGTGGTCAAGCGAAACTGAACTCTATTACAATGGGGTAATGAAACTAGATTGGTAAATGGTAATTTGTGTTGTGTGGTATCGGTATGAATGTGAGGGGTAAGTCGCGGGCTTAGACAGGTGTGCAGACCAGATGTCTTGAACAAATTGCTATGCCATAAGGTACGTGTGGACACACCCTTAGTTGTGAACGCTTGGCGTGTGCCAAGTTTTAATTTTATGCTTGATTAAGACCGATATTCAGAGCGACTAATTAATGGCTAGGAGAACGATTGTGCGGACTTTTCAAGTGTTTTGCACCAATAGTTCTTGGACTTTTAAACAGATATGACAGATATACATGGTTATCTTGTATTTAGCTGGCATAAAAGCAATTATTTAATAGCCCTCATAACAATCTGTCAGTGTCTGTGTCTATCAGTTAATGTCAAACTGGAGAGACGGGCCTCCTCAGGCTAGGGAAACCTAGCGTAATAATATTTCCTGGTATCGAATCTAGGTGCCAAACTTTGTGTCGCTGGGACTTTTATAAACATACATATTTTAACAGACGCAAAGAGCATCTAAGATTAAGACAATAATTAATTAATAGAGTAAATAATTGTCTTGCGGGGAATTCAAACTTGTGATCAAGCACAGCAACCACAGCAGTTCATGTTTTGTATAATGCTTTTCTTCCGCGTTTTTACTTATTACTTACGCATACCTTATTTTATAAAAATATGTAAGCCTAGAACACCAGCATAGCATCAAAGTAACCATACATTACACACATCAAGCAATTTTTTATCGCGATTCATTGATCACTGGACAGTATGCCTTCAGCCAATGAGTGCGAAAATGCCGCATTGTAAAGAAAAATAACTAGTTTTTTATTGATAGTATTTATTTACAATTAATGTAAGCAACATTATTATAAGCAAAGTAAATTACATATTTTTTAATATTATAAAAATAACAGCAAAACAAAAGAGGTTTTGTTTTTTAAATAAATATTAGGTAGATATATATCTATATTAGGTAGAGTTCATAATAAATAAGTATAACTACTTTAACTTAATTTACATTTAAGCAACAGTGGTGCAACTATTGACCTTTTAAGTTCAAATTTACTAATAAAATAATAATAAATAGGTACAATAAGTTTCTTTCAATATCACGAGTCAAGTTACAATAAGCAGAAGGTTTAATAAAATTAAATTAAAAACCAATTCATCAAAGTCGCGGTCCTAATAATAATAACATTAAACAACATTTAATTAGTCATATCAGTTCATACATAATCTAAGTCACACTACTGAATATGCATCGATGTTATACAAAAAAAAAGTAGTGTATTTCGGCTATTTAACGGAAGTGACGATGACCGCGACGATCGTAATTATTTTACTACACGGAAGTCATAGTCAGTGACTCCCTATCCGTAACAGTATAGCAAATTTTATTTAAGTACACCCGCCATTGTTTATTTCCACTTTATTCCCCAATAACGTAGCTGAACTTTAATTCAGTAAAGGCGCGAAACAATATTTTTACCGCATTTAAACAGTATTATAAGATTAAAAATTTCAATCAAGTTTAAATATGGAATGAGTTTCAATGAAACCTTCGTCAAGATTTATTTTTAATACTTTTTTTTTAAATATACGATTCTTAATTTGAAATCTGTAAAAGAATAGTGTTGGCCGTTTATTGTTCGTGTGGATCGATTGTTAAGACCCTCATAACAGTTTCTAGGGCCGACTCATCGATTGTGACGTGTAATAATAGAGGAAAGGAGAAAGGGGTCGACTGCACCTTTGGCGTCTATTCCGGGATAAAATGTCGCGTGCCCGGTGCAATGTGCGTATGATGCGAGTTATCCCCGCGGAACAAATGTGTTTCCTACACCTTGCTGTAACTGTAACACTTACTACTTACTGAACCCGAAATCTTTTTAATTATGATTTTATAAGCAGATGGCAAATAGATATAAGTATTTGCATTATGGTAAAGCGAAGTACACAATTTAATATTTTCTATAATTTCGCTTGTGTGTAAGCTGCAAAATGCATCTGGGAGGCGCGTGCGTTGCGAAAAGATGTTTTGCGTTTGATGGATGAATATCTCCCTTTTGTGGTAAAACATATCAAATTTCGAGAGATTCGATTCGATTGTCTTGTTGTTTATAATCGAATAGGTAATTAATGATCTTTTGTAAAATAGATCGATATCAATCATTCGCGAAATATTGAAGTGATGATTACTAATATTTGTTTATAACAGATGTTTGATGATGGGATAGCTTTCGATTTTAACAACACCTGTTACATGTTTGTTTTTATTTGAACGTCATGATTTAATAGGGTATTTGTTTTGTGAGAATTTTTCTGTGTTGTGACAAATTAAGATATATAACAAGCTATGGGTTTTGTACACGTCGACAAAGGACAGTGCGCAGATATTATCTTTACAAGAACAAAAGAAGAAGAAAAAAAAACTAGAGATAAAACCTTACGTACCAACATATTTGACCAATAAATATAGGTCAAGTTACTCTGAGTCCTGGATGAGGCTACAGTAGAGCATTAATAAACTCTTATAAGAAATTAAATAGTAAATTATAATACTTAGTTCATACATTCGATTGTATAGTTGTAAAATTTTGTCGTAGAATCCGAGTAAAGCACATAACTTCATCGATTACCAAGTAGTAGTTTATCGATCGTGATGCACGGCCACCCCTCGCTTCGTCGCCATCTTGCCTCGCAGCTGCGCCCGCGCCGGGTCAAAGGTGCGAGGGGTAAGTAGCTATTGTAGTATAGTGGGCGATGAGTACTCTGCCTATACTTGCGTGCGCCAGGATTACTGATACGACTAGGGTGAATTAGACTTACGGTATTGGGAGATTGGACGATTTTTTAGGGATTTGTTTAGCGGAATTGAGTGCTTTAGAATAGATCATTTTGGTTGTTTAAAAGGAGGAACCTTTTAGAGGTGGCGTTCCAAATATTTTTTTTAGGTATATACATAATGCCAATTAGTCCCAAAGCAGATCTTGTGTTATAGGTGTAGGACAATTGATAAGCAAATTTTTTGATAAAACAAACAATGAATCTTGCAAATTTGACTTGTACCGGAACAGAACTCGCTACTCAACGTAACAATCAATGAACAATATAATTACTCCGATGACTCACAAGACCACAAACCAATATCGTATTTCATTCATAAATCATTAAAAAATAGCATAAACACACCTGGCCAATGTTTTAGGCGCCATAACCTCAAAGACATTTGATACACCCACAAAAAGACATTAAGTGCATCAAGCATGTGCATTGATGCTATCTTAAGAACACGTGCTTTTGGCCACCAAACAAAATTAAACCAAAATGATTTGCTAATAAAATCTAAATTACATTGGCATGAATTTAAAAGTCAAAGACAACCTTAGCGGTTCTTACAAGCGATTAGATGCTTTAATTGTAAAAACTTTAGCTCTATAATCGCATGAAGCTTTCAAAGATTGTAAGATTTCCAAGTAAGGTGTGTTCGATTTATAAAATCAGCTGTTCTGATGTCTCAAGCGTTACTTTTGAAGAAAACTTTAACATGTTTGAAATAAGACTCTTATTTCCTTTTCTCGGTTTTAACTTTACTTTCGAACAAAGTTTTCGGTGTCATAGATATTATTCAATTGTGGGTCTTAACAGCTAACATATAAGATAACTTTCAGGTTATTTGGTTCTTTCTTAAGTTTGTTGTAAGGTGCTTTACTTGTCCATGTTTTTTTTCTTCAAATAATATGGCTTATACATGGTGTAGATTTTAATCTTAATGTGTAGAGTCGTGTTTGTCATTGGTTAGTTACCAAAACAACCTCCTTCTTAAATATAATTTGCATAATGACTGTTATGTTCTAAATGTGAATAACTGAATGATAGATTTGTAGGCACTAAATATGAAACAGTGCTGATAAAGTTTAATACAATCAACTGTAGTTCAAGAAATCATGATCTTGCGTGAGCTTTAAACCCGCGACCTCATGAACGGCTGTAGGTATGCGACAAATACAAACATACTTTTTGGTATACAAAATTGATAGCTTTACACCGGCTGTGTTTAGCTAGGATTACAGAATTATTCTCATTTTAAACCAATCCACGTACTATGACCATATCAACACTTAAATAATAATATATAAAACTTAACCACTAAATGTATCCTTCAGTAATCCGCTAACAATACATACAAAACAAAGTGAGAGAGTATTACAAGCGGGCGCTGTTTAGGGGCCGACTGGTAGGGCCATGTGCGCACGCGTCGAATCACAGTAATAATAACTAAAAAATAATAATAAAATCGGGTGAAGAATAAAGAAAATCACCCCCTGTATGATGTATACTGCTTTATCTTGCAAACAGACTTGGAAATGTTAAAGATAATAGGGGTGGTTGTCCCCCTTGCTATGCGCTTGCACACCTTTCGTTCGGGGGTCGTGACGTAGGGAGAAGTGACGCGTGCGCAGAGGCGGTTACGTTTAAAATATTTCGAACGCGTCTTTAATTTTTGAATATGGAATATTTTGAATATCGAATACTTGTAAATATTTGACTGCTTCAGTTATTGTTATAATTAATATTACAGGCAGTGTAACAAATGTTATTTAATTAAATAGTGTTTTCTATTATTACCTACTTTTCAATCCTTTAATGTCTTATCAGTGGCAGATAATAACTTTGCCTACTAATCGACCATCCTCTCTGATTTATTTTAATTAGAGAGGATGGTGAAAAAGATTCCTACATCAATAATTTTTGAATTGGAACAAAGTAAAATTTAATTGGTAAGGCCGTAAATACTGTTTTCCCAAAGCAAGGTAATACAAAGCATAACTAAAAGATTTCAATTAAGTTGTAGGTAGGTAGGTATATACAACTCGTAATAACGAAGTCTAAAAAACCGATGCCAATTTAAATAATTATTCCACCATATGATCTAAAATTTACATTCCATGTACAAAAAATAATATAGGTATTGTAAAAAAAAATCTAGGTACATCAATTTGTATGAAAAGCCAATTACTGAATATGAATGAAACAAGAGCCGACTCGAGGCAAAGGACGCACGTTCAAAAAGCCAGAGATAGGCTTTGTTGTCCACCTTTGATTACCTGTGGACTGGCAGAACGTCGACCAAAGACAATATGCGGATGCGAGTGGAAGGAGGAATTAGTTTTTGTGTTGTGTTGCCTTTTTTTTTATTTCGCGATGAATGTTGGCATTACTGAGAATTTTGTTAGTCGTTGTTAGAATGTTGTGATCTGGATACTATATTTACGGTACTAGATTTCGTCATTCATACTTTTTTATATAAATTAACACCGGTTGTTGTTATTTCTTTAGTTGTTCACGTCCCTTTTATTTATGTTTGTATGAAGAAAGTTGTTTAAATTCTTCAAGATTTAATTTTTGCGATCAATATTGCACGAATGATTGAATATGTATTTATGTTTTAAGAGTAAGCCCGTAAAAGAACTGATGAACTATATTAGGTTTACGAAAACAAAGAGAAGAAAGACTTGACACGATATTTCATTGTCTGTCTGGCTGGTAAACGTGGTGTTAGGGCATTTCCCTTCGTCACTGAAAGTGGCCCGAGCCTGTATAATGGACTTTTAGGTATATTTCTATAAATTTTACAAACATTTATGTTCTAAATATACAAAATGTTTACATTCCCTTATCAAATAGAAGTGTATAATTTCTTGACAAAGTTTAATTGAATCAGAGATATTTCAACTCAGAATTGATGATTGATATTGCATTCTAATAGTTACATTTCAGATACAAAGTCTATGCACGTTGCAGAAATAATCATCATCATAACAGCCCTTTAATGTCCCACTGCAGGGACGGGCCTCCTCCCATGACGGAGGGCTAGATGGCCTACAATAACCACACTGGCCAGACGGATTGGTATAAGGTTTAATTTCAAGTTTTCCTTCTTTTTATTTCGTAAAAATAATATTCACGGATAGTCCCTTAATCGGTTTTTATGACACCCATGGGATGAGACGGGGTGGTGACATAAGTATTGTATTCTTACTTCGTCACCCACCACACGGATATAATCATATCATAAATATTGCAAAAGTTTGTTTAAATGTTTGTTACTGTATCACGTAAAAACTACTGAACGGATTCTAATGAAATTTTACAATACTATACTATCAGAATGAGACATAGGTTACTATTTTTACACATATTTTGTGAGTTGTCCAAAATACGCTAACGAAATCGCGGGCACCACCTAGTTAACAATAACTGATTTCATTCATACCATGTGCAATCAGGTAAACTTTATCAATGCAAGATGGCTACCAAAAAAAAAACTAAATAAGAAGACATGACCTACTTCAGAATTTGCACCTTTTAGTAGAAAGAGTTCGTCTTTAATAGAACACCTTGTCGGCACATGGCTACCCGCATGACACGACAGACATGTTTTTTTTTGCGCGCGCTTTTTTTTTCATCAACGAATTTCAAATAGAGAACTGAGTAGGTTAGGCAACATTGCTATAGGTAAAACGGAAGTATTGATTTTTTTTGAAAAACGAAGGAGTTTTATTTGATCCGTGGTGGATGATAGAAGAAATAGCGTTAGCTATCTTTTCGGACAGGGGAATAGAGAGGATTGGTAGAGTAACTCTGGTATTCTAACAAACTTAATGAAACACAGAAAAAAGATTGTCTTTATGATAATTACTCGTCGATATTTAGATAAAGATGGTTCAGATTTAGCCAAGGTAGGCAAATTTGTACTAAAGAGAGCTTGGCTATCTTCTTACCAGTAATTTAATGTACCTCAAATTTCTTTATTTTTGCAAAGCCTGTTTTATTTAAAGATTCAATTTTATAGTTATTGAAGTAATATAAACATCGTGGAACTTATCCCAGTTATGGGACTCTTTCAATACGAAGCCAATTTCAAAGTTATAGTAGGCGTAGCCAAATACAGAATTATCCCCATGACAAACCACCCTATACCAACCAAAGTGTTAAAAAATTAAAAATAAATAAACAAAGATCATATTACCGCATTAAAATTCATAATCAATTGTAACAAATTAGCACTTTCATTGGGTTCGCAAACTATGTCAGTAGACCACAAACGCCATAATCGATTTCATTTACCATCGAACCCCATACACAACACTATCAATCTAAATACAACACTAAAACTAAACAATCAAAGTTTAATTTCCAATAAACATTAAAACAGTACTTAATAACGACCAATTTAAATAGAGCTCTATAGAATTAGTCGTTGTGAATATTATGTACTAAATATGGGTGTCGATAGAGATTTATTTATGTTGGTCTATTCCCCTGTGGGTATTTTATGGTGCATCTGTTTGTTAGTTCTTGAACGGGATAACCGTGACATTTGGTTAAATGTTACTTAAAGGTTTTTTAATTTGAATATCTGTTAAAGGGAGAGATTTGTTATTTAGACATGGAATATGCTTTTTACAGTACTGTTTAATCATATGAAAATTATTGAAATAGGTGTACCATGGGTGTACCTAATATTTTTATAATAGGTACATCTTCTTCATCATAGCAGCTCATAGCTATCAGGTAGAGTCGAATCTCCTATTATAAAGAAGGTTAATATAGCCTAAGATTTACGCGCTGACGTAGCAGATTGGCATATGATTTACTTATGCTTGCAATAAAAACCATCCGTAGCAGACCCTAAATAACTTAAGTGACTTTTCAGTCCCCTGTTACGACATTTACCTATCATCATCATTACAGCCCATTAATGTCCCACTGCAGGGACGGTCCTCCAGTCACGGAGGGTTACTTGGCCTACTATTACCACGCTGGCCAAACGGATTGGTATAGGGTTTAATTTCAAGTTTTAATAGTTTTTTTTTTAGTTTTAGTATCGACATTCACCTATACTACTAAGATATAAAAATACTTAAGTCTACGAAATATGTTTCAGAGATATCTTAATTGTAAAACAGGTCTAATTTATACGGTCGAAGCCACGTGCCTAACTAGTATAGTATAAAATAAGATGAGAAAGACATACAATAAAAGTTATGGAAATGCGAAGTTAACATCAATAAAATTATTTAAATCATATCGTAGCCCCTTTCAATTAAAGTGCATACATCTGTTAGGCTATAGTTTAAGCGATAAGCGACTAGCGATTTTATACAACAAGACAGTGATTAGTGAACATTAAATTTAATACTAAGTAAGTAATACTAAGTACTAATTTTTGACATGGAGTCAGCGTCGTTATGGCGTTAGAATACGTAGTAAAGGTAAAATGTTTGTAACTGTGATATCGAAAAAAAAGAAAATTACCATTTTTAGATTTTTAACGCGTAGGTCATACATAAATATTTTATACATAATTGCCCTTTCAGATTTGACAGCACTGAGAGGTCTCCTCCAGCAATATACGGTAGTTTGGCCGATTTAGTTAATGTGTTTTTTTTAAATCATATAATTCCTTGTACTTAGTTCAAATAACTAGAAAACTTACAGAGGTCAACATTAACTTACCTACTAATACATATTTTTTCTTTTCAAGGCTCGATAAATAAGACTTTAGCTATACGATGTATGGCTTTTAAATTAATGAAATTTTAAAAAAATACTCGATAAAAGAAAAACAATTCCTAAATCGCCAAACTCTTCTAACTTAACCCCACGTCACGCTCGCACAAGACAGGAAGCAGTGAGCACACAATCCCACCACAAAAGAGATGAACGTACAACATATAATTACGATATCATACGAGACACATACGATACAAGAAAATAACGGCAAGTGCGCTACTTGTCATTTCCTTTGCTCCTTGAATAGAACACGTTTTTAATAAATGTACGTTATCATATTACTGTTTTATGGTAACAAGTTTTTGTATGTAAAGGAAAATTTGGTTGTAAGGTGATTTTAGGGTGACATCGCATGGTTTTTTATGGACTAGTCTATTAACAAGTTTTTAATAAAAATCTAGAATTACTTACTTAAAAGAAAATACAAGAGAGAGAAACTGCGGTGTACCACGGGGGAAAAAATTTACCCGTGGTACAATCAGGTGAAATATGTAACTATGGACCACGGAAAAGAAGGGGAAAATAATAGTGAAAAGACGGAAGTGATCTTATATGTATCGCTTTAAAAAATCTCGTAGATGGCGTAAAAGTCGATTATGGGAACAAAAGTATATAAGTATATTCTAGTTTTGAAACACCTTCCGGACTATTATGTTACTTATTTCTTATATATTAATGCGGTATAAGATACCAATACCACTATATGATTACGTCAACAAACCTAAAAATTATCAAAGTTCTGAGTACTTAAGCCCCAAAAAATTACCCAAATTCAAAATCACCGCGTCACCCCGATTTCCTATAAGTAAACAGGTGTATAAAAATTTCCATAAAGTGTAACAATTTACAATTTATAAAGGTGGATGTAGTATGAGTATGTCCGCACATTCCCACAGCCATGTTTCCCCTTTTTATACCGTAATGTAATTATTACACCTGATTGTACCGACAGAAAAACATTTCATTGAACTTTTACACCACGTGGCAGTGTTTTACTTAAACGTGTACAGCTTATTACAGAAATGGTTGATTTTCTTAGTATTTTATGAGTTAATCCTTATTAGGGCTTATTAAGTCTGGCTGGTGACGTCCATCATTCATCTCATTGCGATGATGTCTTAAAAGACAAGCAAATACTGTTACTTATTAATTAGTTTAATTAGTAGAGAATGAATTGATTATAATACCTAATTGCTTATGCTATTGTGTCTCTACCACGTCTTACCCGCTGAAAGTTGTAACACCCTAATACCTATTGAATTTCTTTTTATTACCAAAATAACTTCAGGAACTAATTCCTTCACAATAATAAGAAAATTATTGCCAATAAGAAAATCTACGCAAATATGACATATTATTATTATTTATTTTATATTTTCTGTCTAAACAATAATATAATAAAAAATAAAAGTTGCACTTTCTAAGTGGTCAGTACTGTCGGCGGTGCGTGACTCCGGCCGGAAGCAGGGTGGGCGCCATTGTGATATAGTTTCCGTGCAGTACCGGTATTTCCGCTAGCGCGCTTCGTTTGCACTATCGAGATCTTATTAGAATCGTCACCTTGTTGCGTTGAGATTTATTGAATAATTAGTGTTTATTTCTTATAAGCTTGTTATAAAATGATTAAATTGTTATTTATTTATTTATTTAAAGGTTTGCTTACAGTTAAGAGATTATACATCTACTAATACTACACTATAGGAATATAATACAGTAGAACCTCCATAACTCAAACCTCGGTAACTCAAAAACCTCTATAACTTAAAATTAGCAACCTCGATAAGTCAAATAAGTAATCTCTGTATTGGCCCTCAGTTACTAAAAGAAATGTTTCCACAACCTCCATAACATAAAATTGTTTATCAATGAGTCATTTTGAATGAGTGTGCAAAACAAAAGTTTTCGGTATTTATGGCTTGCACGTGTTCACTACATAATTAGATTGATAACGTAAACAATACATATGTCACCTATTGTTTGTTTCTTCGAAATTTTTTAAAGCTTTGCGGTGGCGGAAAATAGGAATAAGGGGTCATACATACACACGTACATACCTACCTCTATACATATTAACCTAAACCCTCGGTAACTAAAAACCTCGATAACTAAAAACCTTGATAACTCAAAATATTTTGTGTTTCCCTTGGACTTTTACTTATCGAGGTTCTACTGTCTGTACAATGTTTAACTAAATAAAAGCAAACACCACAAGCACATAATTAATTAAAAGTAGTAGTTATAGAAGGCGTAATGGATAAGTAGTTTTTCTAATGTGGTGAAATAGAAAATAATTTTTCAGAGTAAGACGCACGTTGATACATTTCGGTTTGTTAAGTTAACTTAATACAAATTATCTATCATGACCCAAAATAAGGGTCTAACTTTAATAAAGATGGAAGCTTGGCCAGCTTATATAGTCGATTGTAGGTACAGTAGACTGAATCTCTTAGTTGATATTTACGACATCTGTAAGATTGTCAGATAAACGGATAATTATATAGATTTAGGTAGGTATTTCTAAATTAAATTGATGTTTCTAGGAAAAGTGTTTTTTTTTTTTTTCTAAATGAGGTCATTGGTACCTTTATCTTAATAAATCTAAGACAGACTGTCTTAGATATTTTATAAAAGAGTCATTCAGCTTAGATAATTATTACTATGTAATTAACTTATTTTCAACCAGTGCTGAGTTATTAATCGTAGAGTGATTCTGAAACTGATCAGAACGACAATATTGCTTCAGTAAACAACATTCCACTCGAGCATCTATGAAATTTAAAAAAAACAAACTCCATATGACCACTCAGACAGAACAACGCGACATCGACGATACAAGAGGTTAAAAAGATAATTCCCGACTCTATGCTATTGGAATTAATAAAGAATTTTCAAATTGAAAAACGAACGACAGAAAATAGAATTTAAAATTGTCCATGGATATTGTTGAGTTCTAATTTTGAATTGTATTTCTAACAAAATACTCTTTGTATAATGAAAACAATAGAAAAAATGTCCTACTATTACATGAATACTAATTAGAACATTAACTAGAACTTAAAGCTTTGTAATAAAGCCCACGCTTAGCTAGTCGACTTAAAACAGAAATAAAAATATGAAGGCACAATTTATAACAAACATCTTTAATTAATTAAGTCTCTCATCGCGGTAAAAGCGTAATCTAAACCGAAATAGGTTAAACAAAGGCGGTGTGTAGTCGCGGCAGCGTCTCTACCGAGCCGTAGGAAGCAGCCGCGCTCGGGACCGCTCGCCCGCTCGCTCAGCCGGCTCGGTGCTCAAACGAACCAACCGGCTAATCCCACCGCATCTGCGCCGTAATGAGCTACTCAAGTACACCCTAACCTGTTTACATTGTATCTTTATTGTGTTTTTTGCTCGACTCTTTCTTTCCTATGTAACGAAATGATTTTTTTTCATACCTAGAGCCCGTAATAAAACGAAATCTCGCGTCGGTACCTCCCTTTGTCTTTTAAGCGATTTATTTTTAATTACGGATGTACCTAGTTGTGGGATTATGGGAAGAATAGGAAGAAAATATGTCTCAGTTCGTTTTCATTTTTGCTTAAATGACTAATGGTTTTTAGATCATTAAAATATGGCTAACAATTGCAGAATAGCATAGAAAATATTTTTGTCGAGATGAATACGTTTTTTTTTTCAAATTTCAACGCTACCGACCTATTCATTTTAAACTACACGTCACCTTCTAAATACATAATTTCAAGTAAATAAAAAAAAAAGAAGAAAGAAAACAAAACACGAGAATTCCACATTCAAATAAAACATTGATAAAAACGAGCAAATTACTCATAACGGCACAATTCGCGCCAAAGTTGCTAGTAACAAAAGTAGCCGGTACAAAGCGACTAATCATCATGGCGTATATGCGTGGCCCCGTTTCACACAATGTCTGTTTGCTGATTAAGAGGATTGTCTTCCTCGGATATTAAAAGCCTGGCATATAAGACATATGCTAGATGCGTGCTAGAAAGTTTAGTCGACTGTTACGTTTTAGTTTTTTCCATGTTTTGCATTTGTTTTGTGAGCTTTTTGTATTTTTTTTTGTGAATGCGTATTATAGGCGGCTTGTTCTCTATCAGTCATTTTTGTTGAGCCGTAATTATTGTTATGTGTAAAATATTTTGTTGCTCTTTTTTGCTATGTAGGTACGTTTAAAGTATTTTTTTCTTGTGATAAATAGATAGCTAAAAAAACGTATTTTTTGCAGTTATTGTCTAACTAATATTGAAATGTGTAGTTGATTCTTTTGCACATAATCTGATGTAGATTTCCCTCGATAATGTTGTGGTGTGATACGATTCATTTAATACATTATTAAAGTGAAAGTCCTATAGTAATTTAAATTTGATTATTAAATGATGATTCAGCCGTTAGAAAGTATCCCTCTAAGAGGGTGCGGTGAGAAACTTTCTTTTCTGTTATCTCTAGACTAATTTCACTACTTCTAATTATTACTTTACATCATAGCTTTTAAAAGCCCCACTGGTAAGACAGGGCTCCTATAGTCATGTAGGAAAATTCAGCCTACTAATGCCATGCTACGTATAAACTCTGTAGTCTATACAAGTTACAGAGTTTTGAGATCGATTCGAACTGGTGCATCTGTTTTGAAAACTACTTTGGTTTATCAGTCAAAAACTTATAACAAACTCCAAGTACAAAAAAAAGGTTGAAAAAAAAACGAACATAAAAACCAAAATATTGGCACATTTTATCGGATGTTAACCCTTCAACTTCCGATAGCAAAAAAAAACCATAAACAAAAAAGCGTGACGATAAATGGCAACACGAAGTTTAACATCCACAAAGATACACCTTGAGTGATCATCAATTTTTTGCGCAATATTTGGTTAAAATTTGGCTACAGCGCAAAACATATGTTTGCGGCGGGCGCGTGCGCATAAAATCGAACACCTTTCCTGACATTTGCGGGGATATATTCGTAGTAAATTTCTTTGTTGCTGATGACTTTAACTCAGAGATTATTTATTTTTTTGTTTCGGCATATGTTTGCCTAATGCTATTACGATTTCGTATATATAGAATCGAAGAGTAAGTCTACAAAAATGTATGTTAAGTACTTGTTCTTTTATAATTGTTATTCTATCTACTTCTAATATAAATATATTACATTTATTGTATGCTAAATTATATTAATATTATTTATTAGTATTTTATTAACTTATATAACAATCTAACGGAGCCTACAACCTTTATGCTTATTAAACCTATTGTCTAATATTTATAGGTATCTACTTGTCAATTAAAATAATACTATTAAGATTGACGGAAAAAACTACCCAACAACATCCACTAAGTGTCAAAGAATACTAATATTTTGTATTCCTAATTCGCCACAACCCCCAATCTTCTATCAAATCTTGATAAAAATATTATCGTCTCTATAATTTATTACAATTTCACAGATAATTAATAATATTTTACAAAACAAGTAACAAAATGAATGTGTAATCACAAATCAGAAAGTAACCCTCCTACAAGTTAAAGTTAAGAAGCATGTGTCATGCTCCCCTAAGCATGAAACACCTATTTAAGTGATAAGGTGTGGTGTGAGTGATAGCGATTGTTAAGACGTTTAGTACGTTCTTTAAATTTTATGTTTAACTTGATATATTGAAAGGAATAACAAGATAACAGATTTTTCTATGTACGGTCGGGGTATTTGCCGCTCGACCATCCTTAGGCGAGAATCGCTTGGCACGCGGCGCATGCGATACGTGGGCGTGCCACGTATCGCATGCGCCGCGTGCCAAGCGATTCTCGCCTAAGGGTGGTCGAGCGGCAAATACCCCGACTGTACATCTATAAGACACGTGTAATCTCCCGTTTGCGTCTAATTACTTTAACTAATGCTTATTATAATGAACACTGCTTATAAATAAATTAAAATTATTAAATTATAAATAATTTTTATATTGACTATTTAACAAGATATTTTTCTAAGTTATAAATATTAAGTAGCTTAATAATTTATCTCTCTTTCCCTAAACTCTCTTTAAAATGTTTGTATAAATAATTTCTATTTGATTACGAACTGTATAAACATACTATCACAGCAAAATAAATCATAAATTAATTCATCGAGCTTATCGCGTACACTTTATCACTGAGACCCCACAAAGGGGCACTTAGAACGTCTTGAGACGGTAAACGGAGGGTTAAGAAAGCGTATCGCAGGGGTGTCGAACGATGTTGTTAAGTTGTGGTTGCTTACACGCAAAGCAAACATAGGGTTAACTTAATAGGCTATTATGTACACGATATTAGCGGTTATCGTGAGGTTTGCGATCTGTTATTATGTAATGTTTTGTTTTATTGCTCACGTATTTACACGGTAGTATAAATTAATTTTTTTAAGGTAATTTGTTGCTAATCAAATGAGAAAAGACGATAAAAAGGCAAACTAGTTCTCCGTTAGTTGACGGAATGAGTATACGTTGTTTTACCTTGCGCGTGGATGTAGCAAATGCCGACTAACGGAAAGTTCCTAAATATCATCTCTAGCAGAGCAATGATTTGTCGTGGAATCTGAGAGCCTATTGATTACTGTGTGCGTTAAATTTTTACGTTTCTCGTGATTCCTTCAATAAATAAACATAATTCACAAATAACCTATTTTAATAGAAAAATAATTAAAACTCTATCTTTTTTTTAAATTCTAATAATTGACTTCGTACAGTAGGTACTCAAAACTATTTTAACAATAAGCTTTTTAGTAAAGTGGCAGCCCTAAGGCAAGACAAAATCTCACGCCATAAGACGTTCGAGGGTGCTCACTTAGAAGGGTCCACAATCACACTCTTGTGTTATTTTATTGCTCTTTTATACCACCATTCACAAATACTGCTTAATCGGTAAAATTAAGGTTAGATTATTTTGCGAATTATGTATTTTATAGTAATAGAAATAGATTTATTTATTCTTGAATTACAAGTCGTTTAAAAAACGCCCTTCTTTTATGATTCCTTGGATTGTATTGTATTTAAAAAAAGTATCGAATATAATGAATAAGTATTTGAATAGAAACTACATTTTTTTATTTGTCTAGAAAATTTCTAGATATTAACTTAGGACTTTAAATCTAAATAAGCAGTAGACATTTTCTCAATCTTCCAAATCCTTACATCTGATTCTAGCCGTTGTTAAGTAAATTTACTTTTTAATTTATTTTTTTAAAGTCCGTTAAGTGGTTTCGTGATGAATAATGACCAGCTCAGCTGTGTCTATTGGTAATTAGATCTGTGTATGGAAACGAATTGAAGAAACCCCACACTCGGCCATCTGGCATCATACATTCATATTATGAGTAAGCGATGTAAGCTTTGAATCATCCATTTTTATCTTATCGTGAAGTCTATTAAAAATAAAAACATATTGACACTTAGCATTTTGATATGGCAAGAAATAATTATAACGTTATTTATAACAGTGCTATTAAAAAGCATGACTATTTTGACATTAGTGTAAGTGACACATGGTTAATACCAAAGACGAAAAAATGGCAGCAAAAGGTAAGGTAGGGAACGATTAGAAATATAGGAAGCAAATAAGAAAAGGGTTTAGGAAAAGTCAATTATTGAACTAATATAATAATGAAAAAAAAATGTTTTAATACAACTACGAATTTAAAGTTAATATTGGATTTGAACAATTCGATAGTGTGTGCTGTAGAGTTTCTGACAAAAACTAGTCGAATAAATATAAATCTTATAGATATCGGTAATACACTAATCTGTAGCACAGTAAAGTAAAACAGGTACTTACTATCAAAATAGTTTAACAAACTCACTAATGCCCGATTTACACATCGACAAGTACAGTAGCGAGTTAAGTAGTATTTTAAGATTAAGTTGATATAAATAGATCTCCATCCTATTTTTTGGCAAGTTAAGTTGGCGAGACGCAAGAGAGGGGGCTACTTCGTACTTAACTCGCCAAAAAATAGGATAGAACTCTATTTATATCAACTTAATCTTAAAATACTACTTAACTCGCTACTGTACTTGTCGATGTGTAAATCGGGCATAACACTAAGAAACCGCTAATCTAAAGTCACAAAGTTTTTAACCAAAATCAATTAAACTTGGCGCCAAATATGCGAATACCGCGCGTCCTATTCTTACGTCGTGTGTGTGGTAACGCTACGTTTTCGTGTGGTTACGTTGGTATCCCTTTAATTTAAACTTGGACAAATCTTGCGAGATGCCAAAAGGAATTCATTGGGTAGCCTAATTAATTTAATATAATTTAGTATATTTAGGTATTTACTAAGTTGTACTTTATTGACTTGAATAAACCTTATTTTATGTCGTTTAAAGAAACAGTGTTAAAGACCTAGCCGTGACATCCCGCCTACTTGTGTACTGAAAACAGCGGTAAGTACAATATCAATGTAAATGGCTCTACATTTTTCAAATCAGAAATTAGCAGTAATAATCTCGCAAAAATCCAAAGGTTTAAAAATGAAAAGTTGCTTTATAAAATTCTCTCCATAAAGACCATAACTATTTGTTAATCAATATATTAAATAAATAATATAAGTACCTACTTAATTACAATAATAACATGAGTACCAATGAAGCATAATCTTGCAGTAGGCACGCGTACGCATTTAAAAAGGCGTACAAAACAATACCCTGCCATTAAAGTGGAACAAAAGGCAAAAAGCCAAGTCTGCAGAACAATTAAAACAAGAAATAATAAGGAGTTTGTGATAATAAGTATTATTATAACGATGACAGAGGGGTGGCAACACCTGGCACGCGACCCTTCAACTTATTATTATTTATTTTTCTGTTTTGAAGATGGCAATGCGTTTCTAATTGGACAGAAAAGGAAATAAGATGATTTTTAATGCTTTGTGGTTTAATGCGTGAATTAATTGATCAAATATTAACTACAGTATTTTAATTTTGAAAGCAGTTAATTATATCAATCATTTATGTATCTTATGAATACTTATAGTTCCGATGCTATACTTATGCTAATCCACGTGATTATTTAAAGGCAAATGATATTTTATAAGAAACATAATAATATAATCTTTACTAAATTCTTACGATTTTCAACAATTTTTTAAAGTTTTAATTTACCTTAGTACTTGCCAGAAAACAATAATAATTTAGACATTTTAAAATAAGAAGACGCCTCACCCTATTTGCATTACAGTACAAACATTAAGTTGGTACACGTTACATCTGTCAGTGGCACCTGGTCAAGTACTGCACACGCATTGTTCCACATTTAAATTTAGGGGGGAAAGGAAATTATAAAGAAATAATATTTTTTTTGTAATGGACAGTACTGGTTGAACGATGGTTGTTGAACTTGAATGTGTTCAAATTAGAAGTTTAAAATGAGTATTGTATTGATTTATTTAAAAGGTTTTTTAATTATTTAGTAAATAAGGTTTCTTAATTGACATTCTTATTACGAGTACATTATAGTTTATCATTTTATTACTATATAGTTTAGAACTAAGTAAAGTTTGGACACTAAATAACTAGTAAATTTATATCATATAGATAGTAAACATCCAGACCATTTCAAACGTTCATACAAAGATTTGCATTGAGCTTAAATTAAACCCGAGACTTTTGCGTAGTAGCCATTAAACCGTTAGATATACATCGAATAACTATTAAGTAAGTACTACCTACTAAAATGCTTATTTTTCTTAATGGTTTAGAGACATATTAGATACGATTACAATATAAAAGAATACTTATTTTCCTACAGCGTTCGATTCCCATCGTAATCGTCGACAATTACATGAATTCAATAGACACATCCTTATGTACAGGTGTACAAACCTTTAAAGAGTAATTGCCGTGACTTCAGGAAACGGAAATGTATGTTTGACCAATGGCGGGCCGTCACGGAATGCGCGCCAATGCCAAGCGAGTACATAATAATAATACAAGATGATCATTATTGTGTATTATCGGTATCTAGATCTTTTATGGAATAGAATTTTTGTTGGTATGTCTTTTTGAAATATATTGAAAGAATTTTTTATACAAGTTACGATCCAAATTCAATTTAAATGTAGGCAGGCAATATTTTTCTAATCTCTAACAAAGTAAATACATAATAGGTAGTAATATTATAAGGGCCAGAAACATTGCGTAGTTATTTATGTTAATCTTATTAGTCGAATGTGTTACATTAATCATGGTGTTACCATGATTTGAGCCAAATTAAGATAGAGCCATCTTGGTAGAGTTGCTAGAGAAAATAAAAAAACTACGCAAACTGGAACATTTTATACGTTTGAAATTAGAATCATTCGAAACGAAAACCAAATGACAATTCAGTTTTTTAAATTGGCAGCTCAATTCTAATTTCAAAAAAGCATCTTTTGTTTAGTAAGCCAGTTTTAAAGAAGGTTTAATTACTTTTTCTCATACGTGTAGGAGTTAATGTGAAAACTTTAAAATTCTTAAGCTCCCTATAGGCGGGTGGTGACGTGTGGCCCGTTGGCGCCCAAGTTGCCGTGTAAATGTGTGCTTACACTTGGCGGGATACGTAAGGGAGGAAACTGCGGACACACACGCTAGTGGAAAACTTACAATGGAACTATGAGTAAGAAAATTCTTAGTCATTTCTGTCTTATGGAATTTTCTTCGAAAATAGAGATCGTGATTATAAGCTGTCCTAATTTTTAATCTTTCCCAATTTCATGTTTAATTTAAGTACTCTCTACTACCTAATGAAAAAAAAAGTCCAAATGAAATTATTAGTGACCGAACCAAGTGGGTACTGGTATTCTCGTAATATCTACCTACTATTCAATTTCTTAATTTTGGTGTAAAATACCCTTGCTTCTTATTTCCTAACAGACCATTAGTTACTTCTTTATTAATTGATGTCAAATTGATAAAATTCTATTCTAAGGGTGATTCTTCAAGCCCAACATTTTCGATGTCTGGAGGTTTTTCTTTGTAACTAACAGACCAACCAAACTGCAATTATTTTTTAAACATAGTGTAGACAGTTACCTATCTTGCACACGTTATTGTTTTTTAATAATAGTTTTTTTATATTTAAAAAAAATATTAAAAAGCGTTCTTCTGATTAATATGGTGTGTCCGTACCCCAGTTTCTTGAACGTTAGTAACAGTTTTCTTATTAACGAATCGATGTGCGTTATAAATATTACGATAGAATATTAGTTGTTTCTTTACACAAAAAAAAAATGGTACAAATATTTGCGATAGTTTTTTAATAAAAAAATAAATTGTGAGTGTCCGGCACAAAAGTCTGATTCATATTCGCGCGCTTTACTCGAACGTACCTAGCTAAGTACGAAACATCAGGAGATCCCTTCTAGTGCTGGTGGTAGCCAAGGACTCTGCTGACGTGGTCACGACGTTACATGTGGCTGGTTAATGTTGTTGCGGAGTTATAAATGTAAATATCTGATTCATATTACTTTGGTTCACCTGTGTTTCTGATTACTATGTTGGCTGTTATAATTAACCTAAATGGTTTTCAAACTTGAATCTGTTGGAAATATTACAATTGGGGACTAAAAGCCTATGTATAAATAGCAATCTTTAATTGTATACGTGTAGTGATTAACCGATGTTAAAAGGCAAAATTTTGATTTATATGTACCTGATTCATACGGTAAAAATACTATATTAATCAGAATTTCACACATATTGTTAATATGGCGGCACGGATAATGATTGATATTGTCAAGTTGTCAATGCTTCTAATAACTAGATTTAGGTGTGGTGATAATCATTGTGATTATCAACTGTGATTTTAATAAATAAATGACTGATTTTTATAACTAGAATTTCATTTTTGTTCCTAATTCTGATTTATATGACCTCAAAAATTTTTAAGTTAATTATCTCGAAAACCATTTCATAAAAAAGTGTGCCTTTTTCAGACATTGTATATTAGGTTATCATCTTTGACAAAAACATGTTTTATAAGCCAAAATGTAAAAAAAAAATTTGCGCATATGAATCAGACAAAGAATCGAATTTCGAAGAAACACCCCTAAGTATTCTTCCTTAGAATGGCCTCAACGCTAACCCATGATTTTGCCAATGTCTAAAAAAACTGAAATGTAAGTTTAAAATAAGCAAAAAGATCGTATGCATATCGTCTAGTTTCTATGCTCCCCCCGTATGTTTCCACCTAACACCTCGGCATTCAATTTGTGACGCTCCTCGCGAGTAATTTGCGAGTCGCGGCAACTTGTACCTACATTGTTTTCCCGCCACGTCTTTTGTATAAAACGCTATGTCACCCGTGTGTCCTTAAGTAGTATTAATTTAGAAAAACTAAACTAGAAGATAACCGTGACTCTGTTTGCTTGAAATTTATTATTATTAAATAGTAAAATTTAAGTAATTTTTATTTAACTATTAGTTAGAATCTTACGAAGTAAATGAGACGACATCAAGTAAATAAATGGTATAAGGGCAGGCGAAGACGAGTTAGGATCTTACCAAATTTGTCGAAATGATTAGATCGTAAGTCCTAAACACTTGTCATATTTGCTAATGTTACTTTATTAATCAGAAAATGGTCCCTTTAATAATTCTCTACATCTTTAAATCTCTTTTGGTAAGTAGGTTAGCTTAACATCCAAAGTTGTTGTCATTAATTAAATTCCTTTACTCCCAATTACCGAAAAAACAAACACAACTTTCAAATGTTTCTTTTCGAATTCGGAATTCCAAATACTTGACAGAATAAAAAAAACATTTGTTAGATCCAGTAAAAAGTATTTATACTGTGAAACAGAACAGCCCGAGTATCTTATGTACCCGGTAGGCAAGTACTGAAGTATCTCATCTTCACTAAGTTTCATCTCAGTTGTACGCCGCTCTGTTAATGGAGAAGCCTCTTCGTCCAGTCTTTTAGCGTTTGTGGTTCGGCATGTCTTTTTGTACCTTAATAGTATCGTAATTGTACAACTTGCGACGGGAAACTAAGTGCATTTTCTGTAGACGACTTAATATTTACCTACGTACCTAACTTTTTTTTAAAGAAGTGGTTTTAAAACAACATCTAAATAAACAAAAAAAACCGACTTATTTTGAAAAACAAATGGCACATTTTTTTCCAAACAACTTGACCTATATACCATTTTAATTTATAACAAAAAGAGCGGGAAGTATAATAAAAATATCCGCCATGACACTTCGTTCCACGTAATGATCGCTAAGATTCGCGCCATCAGATCGCGAACGTACCTACTCTTAATGAGATCATCCCACGATGCACCTTCAACGTGTCTGCGTACAATGGAACGTGATGCGTGAGCTTTCTTTTTTTTTAAGCGTCAAGGGTCGTGTGTCTATTCAGCCTTTCTGGGTGACGTTTAAAAAGATGGCGGTCTAAGTAATGATTCTACATGTGACGTTTTAATTTTGTTAGTGGTTTTATTTTGTTACGAGGAGAAACTTAACTATTTTAGTGCTTAGGTATGTAGAGATCTAAAATAAAGTGTATTTTTAATATCACGTATTTTGTAATTCTTCATGTAGAAGCGTTATCATTTCCATATCAACCAGAAGTCCATTGCTAAACATAGGCCTCCTTTAGGCGTTTCCACCACTTGTGATCTTAGGTCTACAGTCCCTTTGTTTGTATCTTTCAAAGGCTATTCTTTCGCCTTTCCCGTAGGCTGACATACGACACCCATGAGATGAGAGAAAGGGTTTTTTTCCTCCAATGATTATTTAACACGAAGAAAATTAGTAAGAAAAAATAAAGTAACTTACCTAAAAGGTGTTTGTGATTAAAGACGTCACCGAGTGGCGACGGATGTACTGCCGGAGATGGATTAAAGGGTCTGAAAAAAAACAACATTAAGAATTAAAACTTAATTTTTAAAACTACATAAATATGCTAAGGATCAGATGCCTTATTATATAAAAGACTATAAAAAAAAGCTGACCCGTGCCCTCTTCGTTAGGCGGCGAATAAAACGCGTCCGTTTTTTAAACATATTTTATTACTGCTCTACTCCTATTAGTCATAGCGTGACACTATATAGGCTATGACACTCCCCGATAAATGGACTATTCAACACAGAAAGAATTTTTGAAATCGGTTCAGTAGATCCAGAGATTACCCCTACAACGTCACAAACACACAAACTTTACCTCTTTATAATATTAGTACAGAAGTATAGATATCTACCCAAAGGACACGGGTTCGAATCCATTAGTAAACTTAACGTTATAGGTAAAGCAAAACATCAACCGATTACTGTACCTAAAACTATTACTAACTAGCCAGAGCTCGACAATCATAGTAGGTACCTACTATAGATATATTCTAATACCCAAGTTCTAAACTTCTTGAAGTAAAGGTAAACTTAAGCCCCGCCCGCTAACGTCTTGCGCAGCCCCGCACCCCCCTGCCTCACGCCGCAGGCCTCCTCCTGCACATACGCCTACTTTCTTACACCGCCTACACACATACGCCCTTTCTACTTAAGTGTGGGAGTGTAAGATTAAGAATAGATACTGTAGAAACACGTTTTGAATTATTGAAATTGTTTTTGATGACGTCGAGTAGTGGCTGTGTTGTATGGTTGTAGAGTAGAGAGTAGAGTTCTTGGGTTAGATTACCGCTAAGCGAATTTCTGTGTGTGCATGAACATGATCGTGAGGAATAATATTATTATAATGAGAATTTAGAATTAAAACAGTCTAGTTTGATATCGTTGTACAAAATAAAAAAGGAAAAAATCTTTATTTGTGTAAGACTCGTTAGTGACATTTATAAAAGTCTGCGTTTTTATAGTGATCACATAATATATGCACGTCTAACTTAACGGCTAAGTTTACTGTACACACTTAATTCACCAACAAGCAGTTAGTGTTAACATGTCACTGTTTTTAGTTGGTGGAACGGTACTTAGGTACTAACGGTACCTACAGCTAGTCAGATTAGATGGCTTTAAGACTAAACAAACTGTGTCTCAGCATAATTGGTGCATTGCAGATTACTTTGAGTTAGGTATAGTTTTGAGTAATTTGCACTGTAAAGTTACATGTAGTAAAGTAAAACACCGTTTTATCTAGATCTGGTATAGAGTTATAGATAAATAAGCGTAAACCTTACTATCAAGCAAGTGTAGGTAATGTTCGCCTAATCACTACACACAATATAATGTGAAAAGTAGGATTAATCGCAATTTCTACTCGTATTGTGACTTCACAACCTAACTTAATAGGTAACTATTGTACGATTAATAATTCGAGTCAGTAAAATGACATTATTAATGACATTTTAACTACCTACTTCTTCTTTCGTTTGCCATATAAAAGAAAGAAGAAGAAGTAGTTAAGATGTCATTATTAATGTCATTTTACTGACTCGAATTATTAATCGTACTTTACCTAACAAGTTTACTAAAAATCAGTAGAAACTTCAGTGATAAATTTATTTATAAGCTTACAAAGATATTTATCCAAGGTACCCCTACATGTCGTCTATGATTCCTATTTCAATTACATAAACATGTAAAACAAACCTCTATATAAAAACCCACTAACACTTTTCTAACGTCCCATCAAACAATTCAAAGAGATCGGTAACCAATTGTGTGTTAGTACCGCCCGCGTCTTGCCACTCCCAGTTTCTTACAAGTTTCGTCTAACCCCACCTACCGGCAAGTAGCCGAACGCCTACCCAATAAGACGTATCGAATGCGTGAGATTATGATGAATGGCTAGGTATAGGATTGTCATTTGGTTGGCTAACGTGTAGCTTAGAACTATTGGCTAGTTAAATATTGATATGTGATTGCTTTACAATCGAGATTCATGAAAATTGACGTGGCATGCTATTTTTTTCGTGTTGGGAGAGGCCAATGTCCAAGAGTGGACTGCAATAGGCTAGTTGATTGATTTTGATTGTACCTATTATCTCCCGTTTACGTTTGATATTTAAATATTATTGCTTAGAATTCGAAAAAACCAAATTAAAACAATTATTTTAAATGTTATTATAAGATTATGTGGATATCGAATTAGAAACAAGGTGTCACCACCCCATGTCATCGTGAGCATATTGTAAATATCGACTAGACATTTATATACAACGACTAATATTTTAAATCCATGAGCGTCGGGTAATCGTAACAGCCATTAAGGGATCTCAGCTATGCCAGAGAACATCCGCTTAGATGTCCTCTGGCAAAGCTGTTTACTGCCCTAGACAGAAATTTGATAAGTTTCATTTGCCCTGTAATTTCATAAGTTTAAAGAAAGTTGACTAGACTTAGTTGTAAACCATAAATAGGTTTGACGACATTTTGTATTCTTCCAAAGTTATCACATTCACTAGCTCTATCTAGAATCTAGATTAATGTACAAAACTTAATCGGGGACTACGTTTTTACAGGGTGATAAAATACAATGTGTAAATCGTTTACACTATTAACAATTTTTTTGGTAGCTGTTAGTGACATCTAACCATAACAAATTGAATTAAAAATGCAAAATAGAAAGCGTGCCAAAATATATGTAATGCCATCTATGGTAAAGAACGGAACCCTTGTTCTAATTGGTTGAATTTTTGACGTACAGATGGCGATCTAAGTATTAAAGATCTTTAATATCCTAAGATACTGTTAAATGTTTGACTAACCTAATACCTACTAAATCTGCTTAAGAGTATTTTAAATTGAACAGAATTGTTGTATATTTACCTTTCTGTAACACAACATCGCTCTTCAATGTAAAAAATCACATTCTACAACTAGTGACATCTATTAAAAATGGTTTACTTTAGCTGCGCGTGCGACTATACTTTAACGCCATCTACCTTTTTATCCTGGAACTAAAAGAACGCCCTCTATGGAAAATAAAGTTCCGCGCGTAATCTTTTGCTATCAATGCATCTAATATATGTTTTGATTAATAGATGGCGCTTTAAATAATATTTTATTAGAAAGCATCATGTTTTGAAATTCTAAATGTTGATTAAGAGTTAATACTATATTTTTCAAATTTTAGTGTAGCCAGTAAATAGAAAATGGAATAATTTTACTTTTATCCTTTTATGATACATTTATATAAAGAATTTCACAAGTTAGAGCCAGGGGTCTTCATAAAAATTAATTGCCTACGATTTCAAAAAAAAATCGTGAAGAGACTTAACTTGACTATTATAGTAAAGAAGGAAATTTAGACAGATTACTAAAATGTTACGGCAAATTGGTATCTGGAAGCCAGCAGTCTTTCCATAAAAGGAAGAGACAACATTATGCATTAGAACATTCAAGGGCTACTATTAATTAGCCCTCGTAAATCGGTATTAGGCTTAGGTAATTCGATGTTTGATAAATATACCTACTTGGAGAACTTTATATTTAGGTAGGTAACGTTTACGTTACCCAAATATTGTCCACACATTTACACAACGCCATTTCCACTGTACCTGATACTGTACCTATTAATGCTTAGTTCATATGGTATTTTATAATTATTAAACACAATATATAGCAATCATTTCTTACTATTTGTTAATAATATTAAAAGCAGCGGTGACATCTTTTTATCTTTTATTGATATCTAATTCTTACTAGAATGAGAAATTAAGAATAAAGCAATTCTAGGAGAAGGAAGAAAAGGTGTAACAAAAATTAATATTTAAATTTTACAAATCGAGTCGTACTTGATTCTTAGTAGGTAGGTATTTCATGGAACCTCTGTATGGGTGCCGAGTCTATCGTGTGTTTATGATCATGACAGCTTCTAGGAATTACGCCTCAGGTGTATGTTTGAGGAACAGCTATTATGACGGGTTAGCTGTCACATTTACTTTCCATCATGTTTATCAACCATGATATACTGATTTTATAGAGCTAAAGAGTTTGTTTCTTGCTTAATTGTAATATTCTGAACCAGGGTGATCCGACTAGAATTTTTATTTTTTTAGGCAGATAGGTTTCTTAGATATTTTATCCTTCATTTACTACATCGTTAGTTAAAACTCCAACTTAGAGCATTTGTACACAAACAAAATACTTTTTCGTGCAATTACGGCAATCTAGACTTCTTTATAGCTTTTAATAAAACAAAATCGAATAAAAACGTGTATCTTGATGGATACGTACAAGAAAGATGGATAATAAATTCAATTTCAATAAAATAGTATTGACATCTCTGTTGTGGGAGCATAGATAGTGAATGACTGTTACGCAGAAGTCTCGGGTTCGATTTAATGGAGAGTTTTGTGTGCATGGACATGAATGTTCGCACTATGTAGCATTTGTAAGTTTATTTTGAAACCAAATACAAGAAGTAAAGCACTGATTACTTTGGAACCAAATGACGTTGTGTTAGTTCCTCCCACATATGAATATTCTTATAAATATTTTGAAGGCAGCGTCAACTTCAATCAAATAATTTCTGTAGATACTCAAGAATACCTACTACGGTACATTTCATCGGTTACGTAATAATCATCGAAAAAATATTACTATTTTTACCCGGGCATGCATTTTACCTTTACGAAATATTTTCGAAAATATAAGTAGTAAAATGGTGAATTCTAATATATTTAAAATATCGCAACAAATCATAAATTCTTATCAAACTTTATTTATTTTACATAACACAAAACAGTTAAGACACTAAAACTCTACAATTTCAAAATACTAAAATTTCAAACAATACAACTACTACAAGAATAGAAAATATCTGGTACGCATTCTAATATCTTCTAAACTACAATAATTTCACTCATAAGACTAAAAACTGTAGGGATCAAAGAATGTTACAGAAATGTTACTACTAATATTATAAATGCGAAAGTTTGTGAGGATGTATGGATGCTTGTTATTCTTTCACGCAAAAGCTACTAAACGGATTTTGATGAAATTTGAAATAAAAGTAGTTTAGGGTGTAGAATAACATTTAGGCTACCTATACTTGAAGTCTACTTGAACATTAAACAGTAAGATAACAGAAATATTAATTTTAAAATTGTTTGACTCATCTACATTAATTTATCTAGCTGTACAACTAACTATTTCTAATTACTACTGATGCGGAGGTAGTCAAAATTAATATAGGACTTGCTATTAGGTTTCGGTAATATAATCTAAACTCAACCATTACGTTATCGTAGCTGAAAGTATCTATACCTACTTTTACTGTAACTTATTCTATAACTATTGCCAAAAATATTATAGCCAGTAATCAGGGAATTTACTAAATCAACAAACCACAAATATAAGAAATACGCTGAATTAATGTAACACTATTCAGCTAAATACTTACCTCCAGATAAAAAAAGGAAAAAATAAAAAAATAAACAAATCATAATTCAATTTAATAAAACAAAAAAAAACATACAAAATAACAAAATAAACATCGCTTAAAAATAAAATAAAAAAGTAAAAATTACTAAAAAAATATACTAGCAAGTACACAAAAAAAAAAAACAAGTAATTCGTTCACCGAAAAAATGTACAAAAGAATAACTTGAAATTATATAAATCTTAGTAACTAAAGGCAAGATACAGACACCGTCGGATGAGACGCGTCTTTCAAACATTAGACGCGAAAATGTCATCCACAAAAAGTAAAAAATAAAAGAAACAATGTAATAAAAAAATTAAAAAAACGAAAAACAAAACAAAATGACACAATTTCACTAGTTCTACTTAATTATTGGTCAAATCACAACCTTAGTCTGAGTGAAGAGTTCTTGCGTCTCACAAAAAGTTTGTATGTCCTAGGTAATGCACAAATATAGTCCAGATATTATTGGCTAAGTACAATATTTGTAGTAATCAATATGTAGTAAATTACAGAGAATTACTTATTATTAATTTAACGCTTAGGATTAATTATTAAATTTACTCATTGATCGCTCACTCGAAATCTCGCTCGTTAAAAAAAATAATTTAAAATAAAAATATTCTCATCAACGGCCAAACGTTTAATCTCTTTACAAATGTAACCGACGTAAATATTAAAAATTTTGCAAAAAACTTTTGTCCACTGCCAACAGTTTAGTTCAAAAAAGTGAGGGTCGAGGGGAATTTTAGCCTAAAAATATTTTCGATTAGACGCGGTAAAATTTTTAATTATTACTTTTTTGGAATTTTGTATTTTATTAAAATTTATAATCACAAGAGCACGAGGAACGTGTATTACGCCGCGCGGCCCGGCCGGCCGGCGCGACTCCAGACGGACGACTGAGACGTACCCGCGGCGGACCGCTCGCTGCCACCCCAGCCCGCACCACACGTACACCCCCCGCGCCCCACACCTCACCCTGCACAGTCCGCGCCGCGCCGCGCTGCACCCCGCGCTCTACCTCTCCCCGCACGCCCCTCCGTCGACTTCGTTACGAGCCACTTGTAATCGCCGCGCGATTTTTCCGCCTAAGACAAATTAGGCGGGCCCGCACCGCCCGGCCACCCGAACTGAGTTACGTTTGGTCGGCTTCTTACTACTTAAGACGTTTCGTACACGCCTAGCGTCTTAAGATTTCGTGAACGATCGAGTACGAAAGCTATTTCGTTTTTATATATTACCTTTGTGTCTCACTAGTAAAGACATTGCAAACAAAGATATTAGTTCTCATATAATAAACAATCGACTCTATAAAGATAAACGTATAAATTATAGGCATACCAATGTTATGGCGGCTGCCTGTTTTATTTTTAAATGGCATTTAATCGTCACTCTCGCTTTCGACGATGTCGAGACCGAGTTAATTGTAAATAAAATTCAATCATTCGCAAAAAATCCCCGGTAATCGGCACCCGACAATATCAATGAGAGATACGTATACAACAATTGTACTTTTTAATGCATTATGTTGACCTGTGACGTCACGCACTGCTTTTTTTGTACTGACGCGTAAATGTTTGTGCAAGTTGATGACATTTACGGGATAATTATTTAAGTTAAATTGTTTTTTTAAACCCGCAAAGTTTAAGCGTCACGTGCATACATAGAGACTTTAAATAAGGTAAAGACTACAGAATACCATGCTTCACGATCTTTATCAACCTTTTCTACATCTTCTCATCTATTTAGATTATATGAAAATAGTACCAATCGTTATAATTCGTTCGCAATTTTTTACAATTTCGAATCAAGTGAGTTTGTTTTCCGATATTGGCGCCCAACGTGGGACTAGTTAGTACAGTTTTTTTAATATTAAGATTGGGCGAGGGTGGTTGTGTGAATTTTATACTGTTTGCACTACTAACAGCTTTGCTATGAATTTAGTAATTTTTCTTTAATATTTTTTTTTTTGCAATCGAAAAGGTTATTTTTTTTATTTATTATTAGAGAACGCTTAGTAATTATAATAATTATAATATTATGCTTTAAACTTATTTACAATACTTATCAGTCAAATAAAACATATTTGACTCATAAGTCGTCAAATAAAATTTAGTTTAAGAATTTTTTTATATTATTTTTCTACATAAAACGATCGATCCAAGTTGCCTAGAATGAAATCAAACGTCTAGATTTTCAGCGTGATTTTGTATCGTATCAAAATTTATTAACTTTACGCGATTTACGGAATTTGCCACTTACCACGACATGATTTTATACTAATACAGACCAAAAGACAAGTAAACCTATTACGAATCAATAAGTGTCTCTGTATCTGTCAATCATTGTTTGACAATTTTGTTTTTTTATTTTTTTTTGTCAGGGTTTTAAATACTACAATAATATGGTTATACTTTTATTCTGCCATAAGTATCTTTATGGGTAAGAAATGTATTAAGACAAATAGACAAAAAAAATTAAGACCCCGACCATACTACTAGAGTTAGTGAGTTATATTTCGTACTATTGCCTTTCTACCACTCTATAAATTTATGAAATACTCTTACATAAAATCAGACTATACGTATTGTAAATTAGAAAAATATTTGATTTCTACGAAGTTAAAATAGCAGATTTTTATAAAAAGTCCAGTTAAAAAATTACGAACAAGTTCAGTCCAAAAATTACAAAAAAAGAACAAGTGATCTGATATGTCAATTCCACATTAAAAATTACCGGGAAACCTAACGAAAAAAAAGTGTCATTTATAAAAAGAACCGACACGAAAAAAATACAACCAAGAAGATACGTCACTAAAGAGTATTTAAAATGCGGTGTAAGTGAATGTTCCCGTGTTGTAAAACAGCTGAACGAGTATGAATTAAAATTATTATTCTTTTATCAGAGAGCGGTCCAGCGAGGTCGACGAACCCCGGACCAACATTTAACGGAAAATTTTCACTTCGGATGTTATTGACGACACCCCTGTGTCTCTCGGAATGATTCGAAATATGAATTTGTAGAATTGTGAAATATTTATTTTAATTGGAGAATTGTTTTTTAGGAAATCTAATTTGACAGTGTTTTAAAAAATTTAATATTTTGCCGTGATAAAATATGAATTTAATAGAATTCAGAGACTTGTGACTTGCAAAAATCTACTGCAGAAGTTAAATTGAAAAGTCTTGGGTCTAATTTGCGTAGCGCGTAAATAGTTACTCAATGATTTCTGAATTTATAATTTAAACTAATAATTTTTTTACTAGAATAGTACTTTGTATAAAATAAATATCTATTTATTTTTAACAGGATTATTTATGAAACTTAAATTGCAGACGCTTTTATTGAGCCATTATCATTACAGAAAAATAAAATCATCACAATCACATTTTGTAAAAAGCTGTTGGTATGGAACTAAAGTAGATTTAATTTAACTGTTTAAAAATATTTTTTAATAATGAAATAATAGTCCGTTATTTGGAGAAACATAGCAATCTTTACTCAGACAATTTAAATATTAGAAATTTACGAAACCATAAAAAATAATAATGTCACGAATAGAAAATGTTTTAATTTAATTGTTTGGTACAATTTAATAAAAACATATTTAAAAAAATTGATGAGAATTTTTTTTTACACACAAATTGCAAAATAATAATAAAGGCAAAATTAAATAAACACTCGTCACAAATAAACAATTTCACATTTAATTCACAAATTACCTGAAATGGTTGTTAAAACATTATTTTTCAAAAATCTTCACACACGTATCTTCAGGTTTTTTTAAATTTAGCAATTTCCCAAATATTCCGTCAGCACCACAACAATAATAACGATAATTTAGTCCAAAAGTCAGACAAACTTAAAATCTAAGTCAATATTTTTATTTATACGTAAATTAATCCAAGAAGAGTTCGTTTCACTAGGAAAAATTACACTAATTTTATAGAAGGTACACGAAGAAAGTCAATTTTAACGTCCACTTATTAACTTTTAAACAAAATAAATACGTACGCGGCGAAGGAACTCAATACCACTTATAGACTATGCGGCAAAAACGAGCCGAATATTTACATTGAAGAAAAAAAAATGAGGTCATTCGGAGGTTACGGGCAACGCAGCCGGTCGGCGCGGGCCGCGACGGGATGTGGCCCGCGTGTCCTACGTCCCCGCTCACGCCGCCCCCTCGCGGCGGACACCCGAAACGAGACTACCGAAAACCACGTGTGCGCACTCACGAGAGAGACGCACATACAACATTAACACGCGTGTGAGAGAAACACAACTATTCTTTTTTCAATTTACTATATTTGCTGATTTTTATTATTTTTTCACATTTCGATATTTTATTTTTTAGTTGATGCGCTCCGTAGCTCACCTGTTGTGCTTGACCCGGTTCGATCTGGCGATCATGTGATCGACGGTTTTCGATACCTTTTTGATTCATGAGATTATTTTTTTGAGTTTAGTTTAGTTAGCATTTGTACGATGTAGTTTTAGAAAGAAACATATTGCAAAATTTTTTGTTTTGGATTTCAGATTTTTAGAATGGAAGGCCTCTTTTTATAAACAATTTTCATAGACATTTATAATTTTCATCTTATTCGTTTACTGACTCTAATTGGATAGCTTAGTTTAGCTCAGATCTAAAGCTTCTAGGTATCTATTCTGTTTTAATATGAACAATATTATTTTCTTATTATTTTAAAAGCGTGTAAAAAATAATTAAACAATAAAAAAATAAATCCAAAATAATTTATTTGAAAACACCAAATTCAAAGAATTCTAATAAGACAATATAACTTATTGCAAGTGCTGCCAAGCTACGCAGCGTCGGATAGCTGAACTAAACTAATTCCAATAAGCACGTTGCACTAGCGCCCCCTCGGACGCTTGGCGTCAATAAGAACTATTAGCCGATGGTTCATTTCTAACGGGTCGTTTATTTTTTTCATTTTATTTTTTAATCGTGAAAGTGCAACGTTCACTTCGCCGGGTATTCAACGGCCATTTTCGTTTGCAGTTTCTTTTTAGTTTTCATTTGTTTTTTACAGACGTTTTGATCATGTCGTCGGATCTGTCGTTTTGAATACAGTACCTTTGGATCTGACACGTTCAATGTAGTTACTGTTATTATGACAACGCCTGAAGTTTATTTAAGTGTTCCTGTTAAGTTATTTCAAGGTTGAGTTGATTTGTTTCTATCAAACATTTTTCTAAGCAGCTAATAATGTGCTGTTTTATGTATATTTACAATAGATGGCGTTAGTAGTAAGAAAAACAAGAATCGTGTAGTACATTGTGTGGTTTAACGTACATGTTTTCGTTGGTCTGGGTGTTTTGTATAATATGTAAAAAAAACACTTTCTTGTAATACGAGTTTGAAAAAGGTGGGATTGTGTGAAAGTAATAAATTACGTTTTGGTTTATAGTTTTATTTTAAATTTTAGATTGAAGTTATTCGTTTCGCAAATATTAAGCATTTAATTTAAGCTCGGTTATTACTTAAGCTTAGTACCTAATCTGTACAGTCGTAGCATCCTACTAATGTCTCACTGCAGGGACAGACATAATCCTTTATGCTGGGAAACTTCACCTAAAAATATTAGGCTGACTAGTACCTAGCAATTTTCTTTATTTGTTCAAGATACTGAGTGTTAGTCAGTACATTTCATCCCATGGGTGTCGTAAAAACCGACTAAGGGACTATTCGTGAATATTATCTTAACGAAATAAAAAGAAAGAAAACTTGAAATTAAACCCTATACCAATCCGTCTGGCCAGCGTGGTATTAGTAGGCCAAGTATTCCTCCGTCACGGGAGGAGGCAGTGTAAAGTCTTAGTAGCTCATGTTTCCCATTTTCATAGCAGAAGGACCATCCATGCAAAGAGACATTAATCTTCTACTTAATCTACCTTTTCTCAGTGCCTTAAGAAGATTTACAATCTTAGTAAAAACGCTGTATATTCCAAGTTTGCTTTAAAAAGCCCATATTTTTCTGAAGTTTAAATATCATCGTAAAACAGTACAATTACTTATTTTTAACAAATTGAGGTAACGACCGATTTTTCTACAAACAACTAGAGCTGTTAGTACCGTTAAGGCAAGCGCTTTTGTAGCTGCCGTGCATATAATATTATTGTTTAAAAATACATAATAATAAATATTTCAAATGAAACACCATGTCTTTAATATTAAGTATAATTCAATAAGAAACAATTAGCAGATATCGTCTCAAATTATAAATCCTATAAAAAAAAATTGCAAATAAAAATTGCCTTCTCGCATGGATTTCAGCCCGCGCTCTTGTAAGTTAAGTCAATAACATACAGTATAAAATTACATATCATACAACGCCACCTAATACGAAATTAAGAAAGAAAATTACGAAGTAGACTACAGATAACTATTATACCCTACATTCATAAGTATTATACACAGATAAATCCCAGACCAATTCAAACATTTATTTATGCTAACAAATGTGTCTCGCTCAAATCAATTGAGCGGGAATCGAGACATTTTCGTAGCAGCTACGGGCTACGAGACTTCTACGTAGCAGCTATTGGCCGTAGAGTTTATCAATCACTTTACAAAAATGTAAGTAATTTTAGGTTTACTTATATGTACTGTATTTTATATGCCATAGTGATATTTGCCATAATGTTATAAGACATAACGCTAAAATATAATCACGATGCTCGAGCTACTTCTAGGTGGATTACTGAATAAACCGAATAAACCTAACCTATCCAAGTCGAAGTGTTAACCATAGTTATATTGCGGCAAGTAAACATTACCAGCGAGACTGATTATTCCAACAATAACAATACATACATAGAGTATATATAGTAACTTAATATATTAATTTGGTATTGGTTTGTTAATAATTTAAAATAGCTACATATTTATTTATGAATTTATACTTGATAATTTAAAGTAAAATTCTAGCGCCCTTCCTCCTTTCTCCAACACTATGCTGTGCCCGACAGGGTCCACAATTTGTAACCTTTGTTAACTTTACCATCTTATACCTATATAAACATTGTGGAACGCAATAAAGTATTGACTATTGAGTTTATGAAAAACTATACTAGAGTATACCGAATTTTAAATAAACAGTAATCTTATCCTATAGTACGAGTATCCAATACATTACACTTACCGCGAGTACGTTTCTCCTCATAAACTGTCACCCCAGTAATTTTACGTGAAGTGTGTCGTAAAAACGTCGTCAATTCTTTCCTTAACTACAACGAGATTGACTCCGCGATGCTTTCACGAAGAGAATAGGATATAACCCGTTACTACAAGCTTCTGCTTTTTTTACGACACGGTGGTAATCTAGGGGTATTTGATACCCCTTTGGGAGATGTCAGCTTAGTTGGTGTTTGATTTTATATGAAATGTTATTGCTGACTTTTGACCGTTGGGGGTTATAATATAATATAATCCTCACTCATTCACACATCGCCACCTAGTCCTAAACTAAGCAAGGCTTGTGCCATGGGTACTAGACAACGGATAAACATACTTAAATACTTTTTTTTGTGAATACATACATTACATAGAAAACACTCAGACCAATGCAAACAATCATGTTCATGCACACAAAGATTTGCATTGAGCGGGAATCGAACGCGAGACCTCTGCGTAGCAGCCATGTAATATACCGACTGCGCCAAAGAGGTTGGAGGTAGGCTTATTTTCTCCCTGGAAATTATTATACCAGTAACCAGTATTTTTATATGAATGAATAGATAAACAACTGAAAAAGTTTTAACCTCGAATTCTGTCTTTTCAAACTTAAATTTTCGAGACACTAATGGCTAACGCAGACCTGGACGGCATGGCAAAGTATTTTAATTTTTACTGAAAAATCCCTTTTAATGCGGCGGCATCATTTTAAAGCATAGCAATTTATGTCGTATTTCTGTAACAGTACGGTTGAATTTCCATTAGTAAAAATTAAAATACTTTGCCATGCCGTCCAGGTCTGCGTTAGCCATAAAAGTTTCATCATAAAAGCCCATTAATGTCCCACTGTAGGGACGGGCTTCCTCCAGTGATGGAGGGATACTTGGCCAACTAATACTACGCTGGCCAAACGGATTGGTATAGGGTTTAATTTCAAGTTTTCCTTCTTTTTATTACGTTAAGATAATATTCACGAATAGTCCCTTAGTCGGTTTTTACGACATCCATGGGGTGAGATGGTGTAGTGACACACTGTATTCTTACTCCGTCACCACACGGAGAAAAAGTTTAATAAAGATATGTGTATTTATTAAAATGCGAAAAGCTCTTTGATTCTACGCAAATGACAAATTTGCATAACGAGACAAAAGCTGGGGTGGCATAGCTGTCATAGGCGTCTGAGGCATTTACTTATGGTAGGCATACACGATCCTTCCTATCGTCCAATCGGCATGACGCTACCGATTGGATCAGTTAGAATTGACCGTGTGTGCGAGTGGATCGGCATGACAGTTAGAATTGATGGCATGATCGAATATCGTTTATGAACTGCAGAATGGATCAAGCCTGCAGTGTTATGCCGATTGGACGATAGGAAGGATCGTGTATGCCCACCATTAGAGGAGGCAAATAGGTACAATTCCTAAATCTAGCTTTATTTTTTTTCCCTTTCGATTTATTTTGATTTACACCAAACTTACTTTAATTTAATGTTTTTTGCCACATTGTTCTTGGCCATTGTATACCTACTTATATTTACAAAAAAAAAGTATTTAAGTAGGTTTATCCGTTGTCTAGTACCCATATTACAAGCTTTTCTTAGTTTGGGGCTAGATGGTGATGTGTGAATGTGTGAGGTAGATTTATTTATATTGCTTTACGTTTCTACATTTTAAGCAAGTGTAGGTAGTCTATTATTCGGAAGAGTAAATTTTTATGTTATGAATAAAAATAAGCTTTTAAGTTCTATATTGTAGATCCCAAACGACTTTTCTTAATGTATTTCAATAACTACGACAAAAACCATCTTAAACTACATTGCTGATACAAAAGTTAAAGTCCATTTGTCATCAAGATTTCGCTCGTTCGATTTACCCCATAAGTCTGTTTATGATTGCAACAAAATAACAAATAAAATACATTATGGCAACACAGGGACACATTTCTCATGTAACGGCCACCTAACGTAAGACGCTAACTTGTTTTTTATTGGCAACACCTTTAACGTTTTAGCATTTCGAATAACTTTCGAACGTTTTTATTATTCCCTTACTCTCGCACCCAAAAATAACCTTTATGACTGTTTCGTAAAGTTGAAATTCCCGTGTAGTGTGTCGTGTATGAAGTGTTGAGGCAATAAATAAAAACTTTTTCATTTGTTTTGTTATACGTCGTACGTGAATACGTGAGTTGTAGGACAATGTGCTTAGATGAATGGTGATAAGGTAGATTTTAATTTGTATTTCGTTTTATCTTTGGGATTTCGTACTGTAAGAGACCCTTTACACTGTTCTACTTCTGCTTTCTATCTGTCACTGTCTAAATCTGGACCATGCCTGGTTGCTTATCAAAAGAAATCTGATTTACTTGGCCATGTAGGAAATCCTTCATTCAGTAACTACAGTGGTATGACTAAAGTGCTAATCTATCAAGTCACAATAACTCAATTGGCAAAAGTATCTTCACCTTAATAAGAGTTAGGAAATACAATATTCACAGCTGATTAAAACATACTCGTATGTGATCCAGTCTCAATGGTTGTTAAAATGATTGGTATTCTTTACATGTTATTGTAACATTTTTTTTTTCAATTTTTTTTTGCAGTGATGGAACTGACTTTCGAACACATTTATCGTTTTTATCGGAAGTAGTAAATATTGTTATGACTAGCATAATTATCTAAATACTTAGAAGTTTCAAAACATTGCCATTGGAATTGATCCATAACTAACATTGAGAATTTAAAAAGATCCAATAAAGTACTCCGTTACACCCTCATTATAAGACAAACTAAAACGTTTGCCAAAGATTTTCACACTCAAACAAGTCTGTCCAAAATCGTTGCGTAACCGTGTGTAAGTGTAAAGGGTCCTTCAATCGATATTCAAGTTTGACAATTACAGAATATCGTCAACTTTTTTGATGTCTACAGATCATTTCCTATAATATCCTGTACCAAGCTTAAGTCTGTTTATGTCAAATGAAACCAAGTTTTTTATTTCTTTGTTTTATTTTAAACACCTGACAAAATAAATGGGAACCTTTTTATATGCAAATGATTTGGTTTATTATCTGTTGTCTATTACGTTCTTGTTTTAAAAGTTTACATTGTTGGATTAACGCCATCTATCGATGTTTTTGGAATTATTTGGTGTTGTATTAGGTTTTAACTTTCAAAAGTCTTCTCATATAAGGTACTAGCTGACCCGTGCCCACTTCGTTGGACGGCGAAAAAACGCGTCATATTATAACGCGGCGAAAAGACATATTTTATTACTGCTCCACTACTATTAGTCGTAAAGTTATAATACATAGCCTTTGACACTCCCCGAAAAATAAACTATTCAACACAGAAAGAATTTTTAAAATCGGTTCACTAGATCCAGAGATTACCTCCTATAACGTCACATACACACAAACTTTATCTCTTCATAATATTAGTATAGATTACAAATGTAGAGCCAGATCAGCTAGGAATCAACACTAATGTTGTTGTGACTTTTATACGCATGAAAATTAACAGATACAAAATACTTCCTGGCTCAGAAAAAATATTTGTGGATCGTATATATCAATCGTACATATAAGTGCCTTGCAACCTTGCCTTGAAAACGACTTGCAGCAAAAGTAAACAGTGATCTTTTTATGTCGATACACTCTGCTGCTGCTTTTTTTATGTGATAGGAAGCAAACGAGCCAGCAGGTCACCTGGCGATGGTAAGACAGTCGATTGCGAGTGGTTCTGTGGAGAAATTTAGCTGCGGGCAATGTCCAGAACAACTCCTCAGAGCACTCCACGTGATAAATGCGGTAGAGAATGCAAGGAGACCCTACATCTCTCCGCAAAGTCAAAGAATCGCCGAAGGTTTATATGGTTCTTAAATTATCACCTTGATTTTGGATGTTTTTTGTGACCGTTATATTTAAAATATTAAAAATACTACTTACTTATGTAAGTAAGTAGTATTTTAAAGCCCTTCGAGACTCCGAGCACGATCCTTCTGTTAAAACTTAATACATTAATATTTTGAAAAAGAAAAAATATTTTTAATTCTTCTTAATACTTGACCGGTATTTAAGATTTTGTATTCAATTTCAAAACAAAGGGCAAACACTACGAGGAAAGGGGTAGTAATCCCTATAAAAGGCATAAAGTTATGGCCTCACTGCAAGCGATAATGTAAATGTGTTTCAAAGGGCTCTTTCAAGCCGTTTCGTGCCGTACGGCTGCCGTGCGTTTTTCGAACAGCAAACTTACGTTCGTTTGTTTTCATACAAATCTTGCCGTGCGGCAAACGCTCGAGACTATAAATACTGCCTAAGTATATTTTGGAGGTAATTTAGAACTAATAGATTATAGACAGACAGTATTGTTTTTAATTTGTTATTTAGCATTCCTGTCGCTTATTCATTAATGTGTAATCAGTAAATAACTGTAGATTTGATACAACAAACTGACACTTCAGTGTGTTTGTACAATATTTATTTTATTTTCCAATAAAAATTTAAAAATAAAATAATAACTACTTATAGATTCATTATCAAAAAAAATTCAAATCGGTCTAGCCGTTTTCGAGAAATCAGGTAGGTACTTAACAAACACAAAAAAAATACAGCTGAATTGAGAACCTTCTCCTTTTTTTAAGGTCGGTTAAAAATGACAAGTTACGAATTTTAAAAAATACTGTCTGTCTATAATCTAATAACAAAATATACTTAGGCTACTTTTGTGAAAAAAAGTTTATGGTTCCACAGAGAAAATAAAAACTACGCAAAATTTTACCACCGTTCAATAAACCTCAAAACGTCACGCTCGCAGTGAGACCACACCTCAACAAAGCAGTATTTCATAACGAAATAAGTTTTAAAAAGAAGTTACGAAAGGATTGTGGTTCTTTCATTTTGAACTTTTGTTATCGACAAATATTGCTACCAGATATACTATAATGCAGTTTTAATGAAGGACTTAAACTTTAACGTTTGTTTTGTTTAAAACTTAAAGAATTTTACTTTGAAGTTATTTCGGAATAAGTAGAGAAAGAGTTAAAAGTTGCTTCTACTTATGGTCATGTTTTATTTTGGAGGAAAATATTTTATTTAAATTGGTTCAGGTTCAGTTGAATAACTAAGATATAAGGTAACAAATTGAATATGAGCAACCCGAAGGCTGTCACTTCTGCCTCTTTTTATAACTCTACTTTAGGAGCCAATAGTCCCAACTTGATTGACCATAATACCAATAAAACACTTACATTAATCTTCCAATCAGACTTAACCCTTAAATCTTCGTAGCACATTACCAATGTCTACCCCCCAGCTAATTTATAGTCAACTTTCAATTTGGCTAACACGTCCGTAACCCGTAAATCTCGGCGACAATTAAACTGCTCCTTGTGGCCCTAGCGGTCTAACAGACCGGACACTTGGACAATGTTAAACTGAATCACTGATTAAAATTTGAGGGGTTAAAACAACATAGAACATTGTAGTATTGAGTTATTTCGTTGTCTTAATTAATTAAGATGTGGAAGAAAATTAATTAATATTGAATTTTTAAGTACAGACTTGACTTTTTTCTTTGTAAACAAAAAAAAAGATTTTAAGAAAGTTATTCAGGGGAGTTGTAGAAATTAAGATAAAAGCTATAATATATGCTAGTACCGCACTGTTTAAGACATTCAAACCAATATCAAAAACAGTATACCTATCGGAGGCAAACCAATGGATGAGTCAGGCACAGGACCGTGTTTAGAAGAGGCCAATGTCCAGCAGTTAGATGTCAACTGTCTGATATTCTTCACCAGATCGTCGGTTCACCTTGTAAATACGATCCTTTAAGTAATGTTTATTTAGCGAATTTATTCCAGTTAGCCACCAGTTAACTTAACTCCAAGACATAATAAGTAGAATGCTTATACAGCTTCTTATTGGCAGGCAACTCAAGTCTGGTATTATTTTATTTTTAAAGAAGCATTTAGGTACATCAAGATTTAGTATTAGGTACTGTTCAAATCATCATCTGCCATACAAATATCCCGCCAACATAGGAAATGTACACGAAAGTTAGTGTAGGTACAGATTCCGATGTTTGTGAAAAAGCGCGCGTGTTCCGCAAATATTTTAATACATGCGAATGTTGCCTCATCGAAAAAATTAACGAAACTTTAAAAAGCTTGCTGAATAAAAATAAATACGTCCTTGACATGGTGTAATACAGTGAATGTCAGGGTCAGCCAATGACCGACCGGAATCAATAACTCATTACTTTTTTATTTCGTTTAACGGTTAAAAATATCGTGTTTTTTCGCGGGCTCACACCACGCCGATTACGTATCGGCCATTATGACGTCAGTAACACGTGACGCATTACCATTTAATTATTTTTTTTATTTTGTAGTGGAGTTCATTGATGCTTTTTAATGTTGGCTGTTTTTATCGGATGTGGGGGTTGTTGGTGAATTGAGTAGGTACTCATGAATGGGAATGCGTTTTTTAATTTTATAAGTATGAAAGATGTGATGTTCTATTGTTTTGTAGTCATTGTTCGTTTGTTATTTTTATTTACTTGGATTGTTGTGCTTATTTAGCGTGTCCCTTTTTACAGTTTTAGTCCTATGAAGCTTAGATCTACTAGTACATACTAATTTGTGTATTTTTTGAGGTTATAAAACCCTACTGGAGCGACAAGTCTTACGAAAGACTAAAGGTCAATCCTCACCAAACGGCCCGAATCGGCCAGTATCGCATCGCATCGGCCAGAAGGAATCCGCATCCGACCGCGTCCTTCGCTTCTATTTCGATGCGGGCCAATGCTGGCCGGTTGTTGAGGATGGACCTTAATACGAGCAAATGGTCAAGGTAACATTAACAAAAATGCTGGTATACCTAATGTTTTTTTAAATTGCCCTTTGTCTTGTATTATGACTCCCACGGTTTGAAGGATGGTCACATTTTGTATTCCTATTCCGTCACCACATAGACTGTTATTACTGAATTAATGGACGTGCATTTAAGGCACACCTGTCTTATATTCCTGATCTTGAATGCTTCAGCTGTGTAGTAGTTTATATACAATGTATTAAGTAGTATAGGCAAAGGTATTGCGTTCGATTTTATTAATGCATTAGCATAACATCATCCGTATGGTGCCGGAGTAAGAATACAATATGTCACCACCCCATCACATCCCGTGGGTGTCAGAAAAACCGACTAAGGGACTATCCGTGAATATTATCTTTACGAAATAAAAAGAAGGAAAACTTGAAATTAAACCCTATAAGTACCAATCCGTCTGGCCAGCGTGGTATTAGTAGGCCAAGTATCCCTCCGTCACTGCAGTGGGACATTAATGGGCTGTTATGGTAATTAGCATAACATTGTGTGCATTAACATAAATGCTAGCATTAGTCTAAGTGTTTTCTATGTTTAAATGAACATATTGTATACTTATTACAAGCTCTGCTTAGTTTAGAGCTAGATGGCGTTTTGTTTAGGTGTACCTTATACACTAAATAATTTAATACTGTCGATAAGATCTGGTTAATAGTCTACTAGTCAGATTGTTATCTATACTTATAATAAAACTGTAGAGAGATCAATTCTGTACATTGAATATATGTTAAAAATTAATATTGGAGGATGAATGGTGATCGATACTAATGCCAAAAATGCAATCAATAATTTTTTTGTCTGTCTGTCTGTCTGTCTGTCTGTCTGTCTGTATGTGCACGCATGGGTCAAAAACTACTGAAGGCATTTTAACCAAACTTGGTACAATTGTAGTCCATACTTCCGGGCAGGTTATAGGCTGTATAACATAACGCTAAGACACATAGGAGCTGAGCAGTGACGAAAAATTTGAAGCAAGTCGGTTGAAAAAAAGCGCGTTCGAGCTCTTATCATCGCATACGTTGATCATACGCCAAAAATATGTATTACAAAAATAATGGTCTTCAAACGATGAACAAAAAAGTCCTGAATAGTATATATCTATCTTTTATATATTAGCCACAATAACCTGTTTAATCGTTAGGGTTTTCTTCAAAGTGTATTAAATACATAAATATATTGTAATTTGCAAAGACATATCTTTTTCAAACTCCCATATTTCAAAAGTACACTTTAATACCTTATTCATAAAAAAGAATTATAGAAATCGGTTTATAAACACACAAGATTTAGATGAAAGAAAATTTCCAAATGTCGCCGCGCCAGTATGAGTACGGCTGTACGGTTGATTTTTGTTTAACGTCCGAAACGGCCAACCGGTAATTTCATTCACATTGACTCTTAATGCGAACGGACGTGGTTCTTATTGACTCTTCTCGGAATAAGCGCGCTTTAGATATTAAAAAACATAGATACGTAGTTTTTAGGTATTAAGTTTAAAGTAGGTATCTATCTATACTATAATAAAACAATCGGAATCGGATAAGTAATACTCGAGATATCGCTAGATCTCTTTATTAGAACAGTCCGATACAAATCAGGGGTCATGAAAAATGGATTTGGTTCAATGTTGAATGAATTTAAATTTAGTTTCTTTTGTTCACGAGATGGCGTTACCAGTAGTAATCATAAAATAAATGAGTTTTTAAATAATATATAACTATTTATAATATTAATTATTCATAAGTTATTCCTTTTAAATGTTAATTAAATTAACCATGAATCGTATGTGTAATATCAATTATAAGTCTTCACACTGGCCTTTAAAAATATCAATTTAACGGACACAAAGAACATCCAGACTAAGGACAATAGTTTGTGTATCACAATTAATTGTCCTCCATGGGAATCAAACCCGAGACCTCATGCACGCCAGCCATGTAATGCGACCGCCGCGCCGCGCCACCGAGGCAGGTAATTCTGCCGCACCATAACGTGGCGTGCAAATGTATTCATTCATAATTAATTAGCGATTATCCGTGTGGTGACGGAGCAAGAATACAATATGTCACCTCCCCATCTCATCCCATGGGTGGCGTAAAACCGACTAAGGGACTATCGGTGAATATTATCTTTACGAAATAAAAATGAAGGAAAACTTGAAATTAAACCCTATACCAATCCGACTGGCCAACGTGGTATTAGTAGGCCAAGTATCCCTCCGTCACGGGAGGAGGCGCGTCCTTGCAGTGGGACATTAATGGGCTGTTATGATGAAAAAGCAATGTCATTTATTTTTAATTACAAATTTGACAACAGATGGCATTGTGCCTGTGACGTCATTTTCAGTATCGCGGTATTAAGATTTTACTTGAAAGAATGACGTTCGCTCATGTCTTTCAGTATAAGTTTAGACACAGTCTTCATAGATCTGTCTTTGTAAAGATCTGTTTTTGAAAAGGTTTTGGTTCGTTCGTTAATTTTACAATTCGTGTGTAGGTATATCTGTTTGTTATAAGGTTTAAAAAACGATTTTTCAGTATTAAATCGAATTGCGAAGTAAGTAACATCCGCCACGCGAACGAAGTCGCGGGCACAGCAGCTAGTTATAAAATAATAGCATAACAAAAATCACGTGTCTATCGTAGACGAAGTCGCGGTTTCGATTCCTAGGCTCTACATTTTTTTGTACGATCTACAAATTGTTTTTCTAAGCCTGGATATTCCTTGTGTACTCTAACCCCTTTACACATAAACGCCTCTTAAATTTTAGTCAATTGATTAGCTTAAATTCTTACGGTTTTGTTTGGCATATGGTTGGTTTGCTAAGCAGTGACTAAATTTAAGAGGTGTTTATGAGAAAGGGGGTAAATGTTTGTTTGTAAAAGTCCCTGTGACATAAACATTAGGCCTCACTACGGGAGATATCTTTTTTTATCGAAGATAGAGTACTTACATAAGTAAATTTTCATACACACTATAGTGTATTCACGGAGACGAGTTAGTATAGCGCCTTCTTTATCGCACATTATCATACAAATGACAAGGACAAAAAATACTTTTCTAGGGTCGGTGGGCGTTAACAAATCCTTAGAAATGTAAATGTGCGTTCACACTGCGCTTCTTAAAAGTTCGCTTAGTTTATTACTGCGGCTTCGTCTGTCGTATAAATTGAGAGACATTAATTTGATAGATTTTTTTATGGGTATCTGATGGATATGAAGGAAAGAAATAAATTCGAGGATAAATTGAGGAGAATTCGAGACAATGATACGGCGGCAGTCTCAATACAGTTTTGGTTTGTGATTTTGACATTTCGTCTATAATGCAAGCGTCGTATGGTCGGTCTATGATTTTTAACGATATTTAATAATTCACGTTTTAACATTTCAGCGTTATAGCTAATATTTTTTTCTCGTAACCAATTACAAGTATCCTGTTTTTTTAAATTGGGCTTTTGGGATTCCCTCTATTTTTCTAGAGTGATAAGAAGCGTTATCCATGATTATCACAGAATTATCATCTAGCTTATTTAAAACTTCTCTAAACCAATTTTCAAATTTACGACCTTGGTGGCGCGACGCACTCTGATTCGTCTAGAACATGCTAACTGGACAAAAACAACTCTTAAATTCTTAGTAATTATTTAGTAATATGAATTCATTAGTCCTATACAGTAAGGAATATATCTATTATTTTTCGTAACTATCCTCATTTGGACCGTAATTAAGGTAAGTTTATAAAATGTTGATAATTTAAACTGCATTCATTTGCATTTTAGCACCACACATGATTGAATTATTTAAGTAACTAAAAGAAACTTTTGATAGTGTTATTGTGATGGATTGTGTTAATAGAGGTAAGTAGCATGTTTTTACTTAATATTTATCACAGGGACTTCATTCTTTATTCTCATAAAATTAATTGATTAGAGAAAAGTGGTTTTTTTTTCATATTTTTGAATTCAATCGACAAAAAGTTACTTGTCCCCTCATGTCCCCTCTGTAGAATCAATTTTATATGATTTTCACAAGTGTCTAGTAGTAATAAGTAGAAAAAACCATTGCGAATTATTTGCACAACTAATTTTTTTTTTTTTTTCTTCAAGAAGTTTTAGTTAAGAAACCACACGGAGAAGTAAGCCAAGTAGCCACAGTTAAAAGCAGATACATATATATATACATTTGTAAACAAATTATTATTAAAAATTGGAAAAAAAAATGTTTTTACTTCAATATACCTTCTCAAAAGACCAACAGTCCTCAAAAGACTACTAAAACCTTTATATTGATGCTTAATAACCTCATTTATGATCAAAAATCGCAACAAATAATTTTGTCTAGCTAGCTTGTTCTAGACGAATCATAGTGCGACGGTAGCGCAAGCGGCTGCCGTGCAAGAGGTTGTGGGTTCGATCCCCACGCAGGACAATAATTTGTGAGATCCACAAATTATTGTCCTGGTCTGGGTGTTCTTTGTGTCCGTTAATTGATGTTTGTAAAAGGTCCCCGCGACACAGGGCATGATCCCTAGTGCGGGAGTTGTCTTTTCTAAAAAAAAAAAAATATTTTCAAATTCTTCGGCATTCATCTCCTTGTGATAATCGCCTTGTTTCTTCGACTCAAACATATTTAGACCACCTTCCATCCTCCATCCTCATCCTCACTCTCAACAAGAATATAAAAATGTTATAAAACACGTGTTTCAACAATGAGAATATAACAATAACTTAATGATAATAATAACAATGGATGTAGCGCACCAGTTTAATATACCAAAATTGTGAAATAGTATTTTACTATGGTAATGCTCATTTATGACAAAAGAACAATAAACGGGTCATTAGCACACCTGCGATGCTTAAAAATTACCATGGACCATTTATTAAAAAAAAATGCACACCTGAAGGTGTTTTCAAGCCAGTCGTTAGTTCATTAATAAATTATAAAATCCAATACACCAGCCGGTTCACAAGTCGAGCATACAGTCACAAGTATGAGCACGTCTGCACAGCACGGGAAGTATGAGTAGACTAAAAAGTACTCGTACTGTGTACACCGCCTTAGCGTTTATCACTGACCAATCGCAATTAAAAAATTGTGTGAGTGAGATAGCGCTCTACTAACTCGTCTCCGTGAATACACTATAATACAAAACACACTTTCACGCACGCGCACTATGTTTCGGACCAACTGGGACTGGCTAGCAAGAGCATTATTAATCAAAAGTTTACTACAAAATACACATTCGATTTATGAATTTCTATATTTTGTTGTTATCATTTAAAAAAAAGTTTAATGCATACCTATTCATTGATAACAGTAACAGTACCTACCTTTACCACTTAAACCTTTGTTATGCTAATTAAGACCTTATTTCGAAGAAAGTAAGGATTGTAAAGCACCGTGTTTGTATTGTCTCGTTCACATTTTAACTGTCAAAATTTGAATGTTTTGATAGTAACCATAATAATAGAGTAGGTTATTTTAAGAAAGATAGTGGTTAAATCAAAGTAAGTTATCTATTTTCTATAGCATACATGTCTAATGCTACTTTACTACTCATAATTTTCTCAACAATTAGTTAAAAACTTACCCAAAATCAGATAATCCTTGTAGAGATCGCTAATATAATAACACAGAAGGCACTTTAATCAGACTGTAGATTTCACAAATATTGCACTAACTAAACGAAAATAACAATACAAAAATAGCACCTATAAATTAACTTTATTTTTTAATGACTAGAAAACTAACTTTTTATCCAAGATCGTATTGAAACTGACACTATTGACAGCAAATTTATTTTTAAATTAAGAAAGCGTAGGTTAAAACTGCCAGCACTTTAAATTAGGAACTACGAAATATAAAAAATAAACTTTATTTTTAAAATTTGGCGGGAGTGCAAGGGTTGGCGTAAGGCCGGCCCGCTCGTGCGGCGGTCGACAAGAAACTCGTCTTGAAATTCAAAAGACGTTACGCCGTACCCTACAATCTCCCCTTCGTTTAGTCCTGATAATATTTGGTGCTCTTTAGCGGCCGTTTTTTTATTGATGTTTAAAGTTCTACCTTTTGGTTTAAATTTATTTAGTTTGTTATTAATAAAATTTAATAAACAGTTACGAATTTGTGTAGTGTTTTATAATTACTACAACTACTGTGTTACTTACTTATCACATTGTTTAATTATTGCGGTAGTGTTACAGTTTAAAAAATAATAATAAGCTTTCAAAATTTTGACTAAATTGACAGTAAGTGGCTGTGTATCGAAATGTATAGCTATAATATTGATAAGGGGTAATTTAAAAGTCTAGAATAACTTTTAGGATAAAGCGCAAAATAAAGTTCAATGTGGCTAGAAAATAATGTATATTAACAAAATACGTTTACTGCTAGACTTAGGCCTTCTCCAAATACGGGGTCCTGTACTTACCTCAATCATCCATCAATTTCTTTGTATATTCCAAAGAAGTTCTTTCAAAAACATTTAAAATTAAAAAGAGGCGACGCTCCTAATTCTAACACGTCACCATATTAAAAGCGACCTGATATTGTATGAAGCCAAGACTACGATTATTGCTAATGTAAAATAGTATCTATAACGCAGGCAATAAAGACTAAACATTATCATAGCCAGGTGTAAGCATAAAAAAGGTTAATTTTAAGGGTGAGCTTTCGTCCCGATTACTACTGTTGTTCGTTCTCGCATAAAAGACGACAATAAAGTCAGGGACGTATTGAGATTCTTAAGAATTTAATAAGATTATTGTGGACAATTCCATTAACTACTAATAGGATGTGATCTTAAGTAAAGTTTAGCAGTTATTTGATAATTATTTACTATTTTTATAAATAAATATATAATAATAAAAAAATATTTAGCATGCATTGGACTTGAAAGATTTCAGAAAGGCTATCGCGAAAGATGCAGGGCAAGCCGACCTCTAACAAGTCAGACAGAAGACATAGTTAAACAGCGGGAAAACGATGGATGAATATGGCGGCATACTAGGACAAGGTGAAAAAATTTGCGAGCCCATTGGCAAAAATGATTATGATGACGATAACGTGATAATAAATAGGACTCTGTCAATAACAGTGATAGAGTGAAGGAAGAATGCTAGCCTCATACCCTATGGAAGATAAAGCTCTTATGAGTGACAGGTTAGTAAAATAAAAAAGATACTGAAAGCTTAAAACCTTTTGGAATTAATCTATTATAGAAGATTTACTTATACGTGTGGTGACGGAGTAAGAGTACAATATGTCACCACCCCATCTCATCCCATGGGAGTCGTAAAAACCGACTAAGGGACTATCCGTGAATATTATCATAACGAAATAAAAAGAAGGAAAACTTGAAATTAAACCCTATACGAATCCGTCTGGCCAGCGTGGTATTAGTAGGCCAAGTATCCCTACGTCACGGGAGGAGGCCCGTCCCTGCAGTGGGGCATTAATGAGCCGTTATGATGATGATGATATCTGTGAACGGTGGACTTCATTCCACTAAAGTTCTTCTAGTCTAAAAACGATATGTCAAGGATAATAATTAAGCTGAAGTTCGTCCCTGTGTTCGGAAGTACTGCACGGTGACTTATTTTAACGGTCGTACGTAGCACGCGCCCTTACACGGGGAAGACAAATTGTGGCCCGCAATTTTAATATCCTTGGAGACGATTAAAATTTTTAAGTAGTTGTAAATTTATAGTTTTTTTATGAGACAATTTGAAAAAGAACGTCATGTAACTGCAGAAGAATGCATTTTATTTAAATAGGTATAAAATATTTCAAAATATCCAGTGATTTTCTAGCAAATCGAAATCAGATGTAATAACATTTCGTCTACAAAATCATATTACATTATTTAAAATATGTAAGAATTAAATGTTGTACCTTTCAATCATATTATTATTCACAATATTGCGACCCGCATTGACGTCTCCTGCTAACCGTACGTTATGGTCGAACGTTATGCGTCTTCGAAATTCAAAAATAAGCACCCGTCCGAAACGGGGTAACGTCTTTTAATAAAGTCTTTGTTAAGTAGAACTTAAAAAAAAAACAAAATAGAGGAAGAAAGGAAAGAAAATAAATAAAGCTGCGTATTAAAAAAATTGGAAGAAATGGAGTATAATAATTATTATGTAGCTTAAATACATGTTTGTATGTGTGTCCAGTTCGACCGCGCGGCCATAGCGTTTTTTTTAAAAAAAAACCATGTCAATTTTTTGTAAAAATTTGTAGAAGTTGATTCCCAAAACCATAAATTTGTCAAAGATACGGTTAAAAAGTTATAAGGGTTTAAACATGGCCGCGCCATTGAAACGCGGCGAACCGCGCGGCCACTGAGATCTTTAAAACTAAGCCTTGTAGAGACCTGAAATTTACGCAAATGCAAGATTTAATTTGTAAAAAATTTGTAAAAATATTAAAAAAATACTCAGGTTTATAGTTTAAGAGCTATAACACTAAAACCGAATGGCCGCGCCATTGAAACGGTGGAGAAAACGCTATCGCCTGTATCTCGCTGAAAAAAAATCGCAGAGGTGTGTAGTTTATTGTAATTACCCAGATTTGAATTTGTCGAAACTAGGAAAAATACAACAAAAATTCCTAGGTTTATATTTCAGGAGCTATAAGACTAAAACGATATGGCCACGCCATCGAAACGGTGAATAAAACGTTATTTCGCCTGTATCTCGCTGAAAAAGCATCGCAGAGGTCTGGAGTTTTTTGTAATACCTAGATTTTAATTTGTCAAAACTAGTAAAAATACAATAAAAATTCTTAAGGTTATATTTCAGAAGCTGTAGAACATTATCAGTATGTGGTGCGATAGGGTGACCATGTCTTATTGTTTACAGAATACTTTCTACTTATTGTTACAGAAATTATAATTCAAGGATTCTAAATAAAATTAAAATGAAACCATAAATATAAAAACAATTATGTTTATTGCTTGAAAAGTCAATAATACAGTTACAGTCCGCGTGGACTTACGAAAAACTAGCCCTAAGATTGGTTTAAATGACGCAACTCCGCCCCTAAGCTATGTGATTAGTAATGCACACTATTGCATCTCACACGCGCCACCCCCGCGCGCCTCCGCAGGTCAGTGCGACGCGTACAGCCGTTAGTACTTATTATTCTGTGGTACAGCGACGTAAGCGTAAGAGTTTCGTTATCAGTGTGTCGTTGTGATGTTAACACGATAAAAAAGTGATCTACTGATTATTAAAATGTTCAGTTCGTGTGTAATTACGATTAAGTGTTGTACTGTGGTGTAACGTCAGTTCGGTAAATTATGTAAACAATTCAGCAGAAGTGATTAAGGTATGTTGCATTTAAATATTTTATGATTATGTTAGAGCTCTCTCTTTATTTGTATGGATGACCGTGTAGTTAAGATATTTTACTATGAAATATTTACAATCTTATGTATATGAACTTATATGAAATACTAAAAACTATCTAATAACTAACAAAAATAATAATAATATATAATGTTTGCCCTGCAGTGGGACAATAATAGGCTGGATTATTATTATTTAATGTTTTATTAAATCATATAGGTAATTAGAACTTAACTTAGAACATTTGAAATGATTGTAAATCATTTTGATTCCACATTTTTAAATAAGTACAATCATAACTAGCAGGGATGTAGATATATGTTTTTACTTTAAGCGTAATATTATATGAATGGAAAAATTACTAAAAAAACTAAAGTCAATCATTTGAAAGATATACACTTCCAAAGTCGTAAAATGAGACCCCCCCCCCCGCCTCTAACTTTTGAAATAATTAAGTTGGAAAAAAAAATTGATGTAAATGTCAATAAAAACTTTCAATGAAAACTGGTTTGAACAAGATACAATCATAAGTTTTTGAGATATAGCACAATTTCAAAAACCGCACACGTTACTTTGTAATTCATACAAACACTATGAAAAACAAAGTTAAGAGCAAAACTTTGCTTGTTACTACGGAACACTTCATGGGCGAGTCCGACTCGTACTTCCCCAGTTTTTTTTTGTAACTCCACTGGTAAAATCTCTCTTCCTTTTCCTCTCACTCATTATTTTTTACAAAACCAGAAGTACAATATTATTATTGTTTGTTGTATTACAATTTAAAAATACACCATTAAAATAAATAAAATAATTTCTGTAACAATAAGTAGAAAGTATTTTGTAAACAATAAGACATGGTCACCCTATCGCACCACATACTGATAATGTTCTACAGCTTCTGAAATATAACCTTAAGAATTTTTATTGTATTTTTACTAGTTTTGACAAATTAAAATCTAGGTATTACAAAAAACTCCAGACCTCTGCGATGCTTTTTCAGCGAGATACAGGCGAAATAACGTTTTATTCACCGTTTCGATGGCGTGGCCATATCGTTTTAGTCTTATAGCTCCTGAAATATAAACCTAGGAATTTTTGTTGTATTTTTCCTAGTTTCGACAAATTCAAATCTGGGTAATTACAATAAACTACACACCTCTGCGATTTTTTTTCAGCGAGATACAGGCGATAGCGTTTTCTCCACCGTTTCAATGGCGCGGCCATTCGGTTTTAGTGTTATAGCTCTTAAACTATAAACCTGAGTATTTTTTTAATATTTTTACAAATTTTTTACAAATTAAATCTTGCATTTGCGTAAATTTCAGGTCTCTACAAGGCTTAGTTTTAAAGATCTCAGTGGCCGCGCGGTTCGCCGCGTTTCAATGGCGCGGCCATGTTTAAACCCTTATAACTTTTTAACCGTATCTTTGACAAATTTATGGTTTTGGGAATCAACTTCTACAAATTTTTACAAAAAATTGACATGGTTTTTTTTTTAAAAAAACGCTATGGCCGCGCGGTCGAACTGGACACTTGTATGTTTATTATGCCATTTATTGTCCCACTGCTGAGATTGATGTGCAGCTCGGGCGTGTAATGTGTTAATTGACTTTTGTATTATGTGCAGATTGGATGACACAGCAGCGCTATGAGCTCAAGGACAGACTCAAGGGTATATTATGCTGGAGACCGATAACATGATGGGGCAGCGAGACAATAGCAATCTACTTTTACAAGAGGTACCTATTGAATAATTTACATTTATGTTTATTTATGTAAATGATAAATATAACAACGTATATTATTGTAATTAAAAGTACCTTATGACGACATTACTTGAGATAATTCATCCATGCATAATGTATCTACCGATACTCGGGAGACTCAATGACGGTTCAGATTTTTTCTATCGATTAATATGGAGAATAAAATTCTCCGTGTGGTGACGGAGTAAGAATACAATATGTCACCACCCCATCTCATCCCATGGATGTCGTACAAACCGACTAAGGGACTATCCGTGAATATTATCTTTAAGAAATAAAAAAAAGAAAAACTTGAAATTAAACCCTATGTATACGTCACGGGAGGAGGCCCGTCCCTGCAGTGGGACATTAATGGGCTGTTATGATGATGATGAATAGATACATACCTATGCCTTATCAGTTCGTATTGAAAATCCTTTTTTAGTCTTGTGATAGAGGGATAGTTTGCCTACTAATAAGATGCTGGCTAGTAGGGCCGTTATGCCCGATTTACACATCGACAAGTACAGTAGCGAGTTAAGTAGTATTTTAAGATTAAGTTGATTTAAATAGATCTCCATCCTATTTTTTGGCAAGTTAAGTTGGCGAGACGCGAGAGAGGGGGCTACTTCGTACTTAACTCGCCAAAAAATAGGATGGAACTCTATTTAAATCAACTTAATCTTAAAATACTACTTAACTCGCTACTGTTTGTCGATGTGTAAATCGGGCATTAGAGGTATTGGGGCTATGTCCAGTTTATTTTATCTTACTACTAGCGACCTGCCCCGGCTACTACAGAATGTCCTTAAGCAACGTTTAAATACAGCTTCATTAGAAATCTCTAAATTTATATAGGTTTCTATACTATATTATGCATTTGTTATACATATAAACCTTCCTCTTGAATCACTTTATCTATTAAAAAAACCGCATCAAAATCCGTTGCGTAGTTTTAAAGATTTAAGCATACAAAGGGACATAGGGACAGAAAAAGCGACTTCATTTTATACTATGTATAGATTAAGGTGGTTATTGTATTAAGATGGCTGTTCAGTCAATCTCTATTATGTCGATTTTTATAACATTTACGAGACGAGAAAGAAACATTTTGTGTATTATTTTACTTTTAATATTATGTATTTTGTTCAACAGTGGAACAACCAGATCCTGGTCTTAACATATGAGGCACCACATCGGAAGGATAAAATATTTATGCCGTAATTCGATTTCATAATAAAGTTCCATTTGGTATTCTTTAACAAATAAATACACTATTGTATAGGATTTATCATTTGCGGTGGTTTGATTGCTTCCAAAAATGTCAAATGTGATGTGACATTCGGGATTGTGTTACGTGAGATAGATTATAAAATTAATTTTCACAAAAAAAAAGAACCGACTTCAAAGACAAAAATTGCACTAAAAAGTAATAAATAATTACTTGTATTTTGATTTTACAACAATAAATCAGCCATTATTTCTATTTAATTTTAATTTATAGAATAGGTTCTTTTCATTAAGTATTGTAAAAGTATTGTTAAGGATATTTCTTGAAGAGTCTGTAAATATATTTATTTGTAGATTGTTTAAAAGATAATCAAATTATTACAAATAATGTAATATTATTGTTATTTTTGGAGTCGGTGTCAGCCACGATCGTTATTATTAAGTATACCATTTTTTATTTCTGACTGAAAACTTAAACAAATATTATGGCGCCGTGTTATACACAGACTAATAATTACATAAAATTCACATTCGAAAATGAAACGGCCGTTTTCGTTTTAAATGCAATATTTATCTAATTAGAAACCATTTAAAGTGATGAGAGTGTGTTATACAAAACTTTATTGCCTATTCTAACGAACTTGTAGACAACATTTTGCATTATTGATCCTATTCGCGAATTATTTCTTTAAATCTAATCTATTTTAAGTTCTGGAAAGCTTTAATCAGTTATTAAATATAATATTAAAACGTTTAAATGTGATACTGGTATTTTAAAATATATTTATTTAAATATGATAAGAATAGTTGTTTAATATTTGTTTAATTTTTAAACTAATCCATACACAATCAACAAATATAATGTCGAAGTCATTTATAATCTGTAATTCATGGCCGTCATTCCGTTTGCTTAGGTATTATCGTACTTATTCCGTTGGCTGACACCGCCTCCAAAAATAACAATAATATTACATTATTTGTAATAATTTGATTATCTTTTAAACAATCTACAAATAAATATATTTACAGACTCTTCAAGAAATATCCTTAACAATACTTTTACAATACTTAATGAAAAGAACCTATTCTATAAATTAAAATTAAATAGAAATAATGGCTGATTTATTGTTGTAAAATCAAAATACAAGTAATTATTTATTACTTTTTAGTGCAATTTTTGTCTTTGAAGTCGGTTCTTTTTTTTTGTGAAAATTAATTTTATTTCTTAATTTTTAGTGAATTCCAATTCTATAAATCCGTGTGGTGACGGAGTGAAAACACAATATGTCACCACCTCATTTCATCCCATGGGTGTCGTAAAAACCGACTAAGGGACTATCCGTGAATATTAACTTTGAGATATAAAAAGAAGGAAAACTTAAAATTAAACCCTATACCAATCCGCCTGGCCAGCGTGGTATTAGTAGGCCAAGTATTTCTCCGTCACAGAAGGAGGCCCGTCCCTGCAGTGGGACATTACTTTGTCGGAATATGGGTAGACCTACGAAACGCGCTGCTTATATGAGACAGCGCCGATTGAATGAAACAAACGAAGAAAGGGATAAACGCCTTTTAATGTAGGAAATCTACCTCCAATGTCATTTCAAAAGAGACTAGTGAACAACGGAGGACCTACATGCAAAAAGTTTTAAATAGGGAGAACATCGAAAAGCGTAGCCACCGTCTCGGCATGGTTAATTGGTAATAATAATTAAGTTAATTAAAATTAAAATAAATCAAATAAATATAATAATTATTATTATCAATTTGTTATATCTAAAGAATAAGTTTAAAATAAATTAAATGCAATTCAACAATTTTGTCTATTTATAATCCGTTATTAATTCCTATTTTAATTTAAAATAAGAATTTCATTCAAGTCTTAAACCACACCTGCGATTACATTCATAATGTTAAGTTTTCATCAATACAATTAAAATAAGCCCAAACACAAGGTAGCTGCTGTATGCCGTTGAGGAGTTTCTTCGACCCTCAGTCGTCTTTATCATGAGATCATGTTTGTGTAAAGTTGTGTAAAGTTTTCATCAATACGAATAAAATAAGCCCAAACACTCGGTAACTGCTATATACCGTTGAGGAGTTGCCTCGACCCTCAATCTTCTTCATCATCAGATCATGTTTGTGTAAAGTTTTGTAAAGTCTTCATCAATACAATTAAAATAAGCCCAAACACAAGGTAGCTGCAATATGCCGTTGAGGTGTTCCCTCGACTCACTCTGGTCTCCAGGATCTGACCAGTTCTTACTCTTGACTATTTGGTAGTGACGTCAGAGATGCACATGTATGACAAGATTTTACACAATGCGTCCCTACAATTTTCAAGAGATGCCCTCGATTTCTCTGGGATCCCGTCATCCAGATCCAGATCTGGTGACAATGGGACCAAATGGGAAGCATACCCATACGAACAAAAAAAAAATTTTTCAAATCGGTCTAGCCGTTTTCGAGAAATCAGGTAACAAACACAAAAAATAAAAAAAAAAATAAAAAAAAAAAAAATACAACCGAATTGAGAACCTCCTCTTTTTTGAAGTCGGTTGAAAATAGAATTTTGAGGCCATAACTATTTATTTTATAATTGTTTTGTATAAAAAAAGACGTTAAGGTAGTTATATTATTTTGTTATATTACGAAAATAATTTGATTCGTACTATCAAATTATTACTTGCGTGTCTATCAACTTAATGTATTTTATGTGATTTTTGAGAATATTATAATAAATAAATACTACAAATAAATAGTGCGTGTAAGTACTTAATTATCAAATTACATTAAAAATGTTGCTCATTTTGAATAAATGCATTGTTTTTTTTACCTCTAAGCCTACTTATCGTAGTTTTATTTCTTAGTCTCTAACTGATCTGATAGGTTATAAGGGCCCGGTCGTAGAGTGTACTTATTCAAACTCTACGCAGGATAATGGTATAAGAATATGAGAGAATGAGCGACATAATATCCTGAGTCTGTATGACCTTTTGGCCTGTAAGGTTTGTAAGGATCCTAGTGCAGGGCATTCCATAGTCTCTACTTACTCCATTAGAGTAAGGCATGTATTTTTTATCTGTTTTTATTTTCTAATTCAATGCCCAAAGTACGTTAAAAATTTAACCAGCTGGTCATGAACCCATATCGCCACGAACCAAAACGCGTGGCAGACACAAGAACGGATGTCTCCAATTTCCATAAACTAGTTATTACCATACTTATTTACACACAAATATCTACCTTATTGCTATATGAATAAGTGTTATTATTGTTTAGCGGTGGTGCCACGTGCCAAGTACTGCACAAGAAAGCAGGATGTTTCAAAGAAGGGTGTTTACCCTCTAAGACGTTTGTTAAGGAAGCGTTGCATTGCAACAGATGGACGATGTGGTCTAATGGACGTGTGCCTTTATAATTATTGTTTTACTAGATTGTCAAGCGATAGGCTACGGTCGTGTTTGTTTGCTTGTGTGCTTGTTGCTAGTGAAGTACTTGCTTTTGTTTTTTTTATTGCTTTAAAGTGACCATTTTACTTTGTGTTTATTTTCTTTCATTAAAGTGACCATCACAATGGCTGTGGGCCAACCTCATTTAGCACCGAGGCGAGGTATCGATTAAAAATTGGTACCTAATAACTACTATTTGCTACCTACAATTATATAATTACTACCTCATTAATTTTTAAAATATAAGGAAAATCAGTGTAACCAGCCATTTCTGGTTGTAAGTGGTAACAGCCACTGGTAACCCTGGTCATAAGTTGGTAAGTCTCGTAGTCTTGTAATTTGCCTAGCTGCAATACCCTTCCACCTAGTCGCCCGTTTGTTTAGGTAGAAAGGTAAGTACAGCAGCTGGCTAAATGGCAGTGCTATGAGACTTACCAGCTTATGTCTAGGATAGAGAACGGTTTGGCTTTGTTACCACTTCCTTGTCATATTATCCAAGTTAAGCTATAGTTAGACAAACGATTAAGAGGAGATTTTGCTATTTAACAATGAGGGAGGCACAGGACCGCACAAGGTGGCAAGACAATACTTGGACCAGGCGTATGTCCAGCAGTAGACGTCGATTGGTTGATATGATGTGGATGGGGCACTACCATCAAACAAACACCCCTTGTATAGAGAAGTGGTAGAGGTAGAGCGAAAAGTGAAGCACTTATTCGTCTGCTAGCTTTTTTTTATTTCTTTATTGTGCTTCTTGGTGGTCTCCGTGAGATGACGAAGTAAGAATACAAACCACCCCATCTCATCCAATGGGTGTAGTAAAAGCCGAATAAGGGACTATTCGTGAATATTATCTTTACGAAATAAAAAGAAGGAAAACTTGAAATTAAATCCAATACCAATCCGTCTGGCCAGCGTGGTATTAGTAGGCCAAGTATCCCTCCGTCACGGGCCGGGAGCCTCCTCCCGTCCCTGCAGTGGGACATTAATGGGCTGTTATGATATGATGATGGTGCCAAAACAGCAATGGTAAGTCATAACTGCCATTCAGAGACATCAGTAATGCCAAAGCACATCTTAAACACAAAAAAACCCATGCAAACAGTATGCCATTATAAATGAAGCGCGTGGTAGGTTAGAGTGCAAACGTCAAACATAGAGAATAGCGTTAATGGTCTAACACCTGATACCACTTATGCTTAATGAAGACGACTCGATAAACATAATATGTCGTGCCACCTCTACCATGGAACTAAACGATACGATAGTTAAACGATAGAAAAGTATTATGGTACCTATGTATTTTTGTTATGTTGTTTGGTTGTCGTATGCGACTGTTGAACGCGATGTCGTAGTATCAAATCCAACGTAATACAATTTAGGTATTTAATTGTTTAAAAACTTTAAACAATAGTTTTTAATAAACAAATAAATTGTAGACTCCAAAAAGAGGAGAAGGTCTCAAATTCTTTGGTTTCTGACACAGTGATTTCTTTACCAATTTATAAAAAAAACTTTTTTAAATTAATTTTAACTTACTTATCTAAATTTTATCATAACTGATTAAGTAGGTAATTTATTTTATACTTTCCCACTTCTGCTCATTGTCCTTGGCAGAATCATCTATTATTATCATTCGATGGAGTTGTAACCAAAAAAAAAACAAAAAAGCAAACAAAAGAATAACCATATAATTTCTTCATAAATTATCAGCAAATAGGTTTCTAATATCAATTTACTTTCTACCGTAAAATAATTATATCATAAAGTTGTTTAATAGAGGGCTGCAGACAACTAAAACGCTACTATTTCAAAACGGTTACTGTCATAAACTTATCATCAACCTGCACCCGAACTAATCACTTATAACTTCCATGTTACAGCCAACACTCTACATTACAAAATACACCTTATGTTCTAGGCAAGAAAGTTTATATTACTTATTCGTAAATAATTACCAGATTGCCAACCGTCATTCACGTCAAAAAATAAAAAAGCAATCGTTTTGTTTGATGTTCCAATTTCAATTATAGCGTTCCATAACAGATTGCAAATAGAGCTCTTTTCTTTTTTATAAAAGCATATAATTAGGAGCGTACTGGCTGGCCGATGGATGGATCTATTACCTACTACTGAGAGGTCAGAAAAAAGTTCATTAATTTTTTTATGGTCCTTTTTAGATGGGTAGTTTTTTTTTAAATTTGGCTGCCATTACCGTTCATACTTTAGTAAGAGCAAAGGAAATTGATAAAAAATATCAAATGAATATAAAATAATCTGTTAAGCTTTACTCATCATTTGCGAATCGTAATGATACGAGTATACCCTAGCCTTTGCTCCTAGTCAAGAGTTGTAAGAACTCATAAATAACCACGTAAATTTATAGCTATTGTGCCATTCACACACAGTAGGTACCATTTACCAGTACATGCTTGAATGTGAATTCCATGGTGATAGTTTTCTTATTCAATAAAATTACTATTATTTCGAAATAAAACTTTTATTCACTTAGGTTAATCATCATTACGACTAGCTGACCCGTACCCTCTTCGTTGGGCGGCGAAAAAAACGCGTCCCTTTTTTAAACATATTTCACTACTGCTCCACTCCCATTATTCATAGCGTGATTAGCCTATGTATGACACTCTCTAAAAAATGGACTATTCAACACAGAAAGAATTTTTGAAATCGGTTCAGTAGATCCAGAGATTACCCCCTACAACGTCACAAACACACAAACTTTACCTCTTTATAATATGTATTAGTATTAGATTTGTTGAGAGAGTAGACTTGATTTTCCACTGTACCAATCAAATCAAAGACTTTGTTTCAAATCTGCTTAGTTTCTATCTCTTTGCCACTTAGTCAATTAATAGCCATTAATGTCAAACTTTAAAGTAACTTGTACAACTTGAACGTTCACTTAGTCTTACTTAGTTTCCGTAGATCAAGAACATTTGTCCTAACTTAACGAAACATGGCTTAAGTTCAACTAGCTGTCATTAGTTGCATCTTGTCTTTAACTTGACAAATGTTTTTGATTAATCTGTGGTGCAACTAAGGGGACAAGTCTTGTTAAGTAAATACATTCGTAATAACAGCATTTTATCATCATACAACAGAAACGGGCCTTCTCATACTGCGAAGGTTAACGTGGCCTGGTGACCATGGTGTTGGTTTGACCATAGACAACTCCTTCAACAGTTCTTCGTATATACTAACAGGACAATACCTAAGGACGCTCAATCACGCAAGCATGTTGAAGACTTTTTAAAAACTAATTAAGATAATATTTTAGCTCTATACGTTTATTTAAATCTGAAATTTCGCCCCGAACTTCTTTCTCCATTTCTAATTACATCTACGCAAATATTTTCCATCAAACACACATTGCTTACTCAAGGTGCTAATAAAACGCCTTAATTAAGTTAACGCGTGAGACTTACCGGCGTTATAGAGGGTTGATTTTACGAGCGAAGAACACTGAACGATGTTTGTATACCTCTCTAAACAATTGACCAACTTTTATCTGACCAATATTTGGATGTTTGACAAACATTGTTGGACTTAGATGAGTGTGAAGATCGTAGAGATCAAGTGAAGAGGTCTTTCTGGTCAAGTCAATGTAAGATTATTATCACAAACACGAAGTTTCATCTCTCATTCACGTAATATGTATTCACAGATAGTCCTTTAGTCGGTTTCTACGACACCCATGGGATGAGATGGCTGGTGCCATATTGTATTCTTACTCCGTCACCACACTGAGAAACATAACAGCTTATATTTCGTGGTAGGGAACAACTTAGCTTACTATCAAAACGTCCATCTTGTCAATAACAGCCTTCCTTAAGTACAGTATGAGGACATTGATAATATGATTGGTTTTTAAAGAAAGACAGAAAACAATGAGGAAGCGAGAAAGTGAGATTATAATTTATTGATGATTTTGAAATTGTATATTATGACGTTAACAATAAATGCTATATTTTGTTGCACTGCAATGACTTTTTATCGAAGTGCAATGTTTCCGTCACCAGTGTCACTTAGTAAGACATGATGAAACATACAATGTCAAATAAAAGTAAGTAGGGATTCAATCTTTTATAATTTCAACCTTATGCCGAACGCCTTAAGATACATTTAATTGTGATAATTTTCAAAACTTATGCTAAAATTATTCAGCTATTTTCGGTAATCGGATGTACTTTTCTTACTCATTGATTTGCTGTCTTTCTTTAAAAGCCAATCACATTATCAATGTCCCCATACTGTAAGTAAGTTTTGCCTCGTAAAATCTCGGTAGACTGACAACAGAGATTAATTCCAAAACCCGCGCCATATAACTAGGTCTGGTTGACTTTGCTTAAACTATTTTCGCTTGGCTAGTCACTAAAGAACTACGGCCTTATTACAAAATACGGTCTAACTATAAAACACGGTTTATTACGTCACAAAACCACTGTTTTTGAAATTTGTTATTACAAAATCAGTTTTAACACTAAACCATGGCGTAATGTCAGGTTTAAAGATAAACCTACTCGACCCCTAGTTTAAACTATAGACCATGGTCTAAATACATACAGTTCTGTCAAAGTTGTTGTTTTGAGGTTAGCGTTGCTATTGGTAATGTGTTAATATTATAATATTGTTGACTTGTTTCAAAATGGATATCGACATGATACATTTAATCCATATTGCAGATATTGAACCTTTAGAAAGACGACGACCCAGTAGTCAGCTTGTTCGTGTTGATCCTTTTATAGAATTATCAAAAGATTTTAGAAAAAAATATAGATTTACAAAATCTATTAAGTACTAAAAATATTTTGGAGTTATTGGTAGATAATATCACACGACCCTCGGGGATGTACTTTGTCCCCTGAAATTCAAGGTTTGCGCATTACAAAGCTGGGCCACAACAACACCTACAAACAAAACAACTAAAAACCTACTTAGTCGGTTGAGAAAAGAGCAAACTTTAAACTACTTAAAACGTATTTTTGTTTTACCTACAACGATTACCATACCACATACAAACTATTTTCACATTGTTGACATCTTACTCGTATCGTATTTCAAATGATGCCCGAATAGGTAGGTACCTAATGATGATAATACCTACTTTATTTTGTTCCGTTCTACGTCTTATATTTAACATTGCGAGTTATGAAAATGCTTATTATTTCAGGGCTCTAGAATAATAAATGGTAATCATTAATAACCAATGTTATATATTTATACTAAATATATAAATTATTATCATTTCATTGCTGATATGTAATTAAATTCACCAATTTTTTAGCAATAAGCTTTCCCTCGAGTAGTACGGAACGTTATAATCGAATGATGTAATGAATGATCAAGCAATATTTTGGATAATCTGTGACTATTTATTTAAGCTAGGGTCTAATTGCTGTTTTATGAAAGCCACGGTTTATTTATGTTTTGTAATAAGGTGACATTTAGACTGGAGTTTAAAAATTAAGCCTGTGCTAGCTGAACCTGGTTTAAACTGAGTTTTATTTAGTTTTTTGTAATAAGACGGCTAGTGTCGGCTATAAATAAATTTACCTATTTCAACGTAAAAAGTTGCAAACAATATAAATTGAAACACTTTTTAAAACATTATAATGAAGTTATTATCGAGAACGCCCCGCTAATATCCTCCTTTGGATGTCTAACGAAAACGATAATATGCCTGAATGTACGAGTATGAGGTAACGAGACACAAAAATAGAGGATACCTTTAAATTCATCAATCATTCATGTTAGTTTTTAAGTAGGTACTCTTGCAACTCGTTCGGGCAGACTGTTGATTTTACACATTACCTACTCTCTATCGGCCTTATTACAAAATACGGTCTAACTATAAACCACGATTTATTACGTCACAAAACCACTGTTTTTGAAATTTGTTATTGCAAAATCAGTCTTAACGTTAAAGTATTAAAACTGATTTTGTATTAACGAATACAAAATCATAAATTTGTTAATACAAAATCTGTTTTAACACTTTAGCGTTAAGACTGATTTTGCAATAACAATTTTCAAAAACAGTGGTTTTGTGACGTAATAAATCGTGGTTTATAGTTAGACCGTATTTTGTAATAAGGCCTATGTTTATACACAGTTTTTTGCAATAAATGTCTTAGTATTTGTCAGTATTTTGAATTTGAGTTCTTAAAAGTATAGTAAGTTATTTACTTTGTGTTACAATTTTTTTTTTTTTTTTTATAAAAAAGACAACTCCCGCACTAGGGATCATGCCCTGTGTCGCGGGGACTTTTACAAACATCAATTAACGGACACATATAACACCCAGACTCAGGACAATAATTTGTGGATCTCACAAATTATTGTCCTGCGTGGGGATCGAACCCACAACCTCATGCGCGGCAGCCGCTGGCTTTACCGGCGCGCCACCGAGGTCGTCATCACAATTACCTACTTTTAATAGTATGAAACGGTGAATAAGTAACTGACATCATTTTAAATGAACTCCCGCTCTAAGGATCTTATCCTGCATCGCAAGGACTCATACAAACATCTATTTTAACACACACAAAAATTTTTGGATCTCTGTGCAAGATTTAAAACTGTGATCTGCAAACCAACCTTTTACGTAAAAAAATATAGGTAAGCAGTTACATAAACACATTTTAATAATAATCTACTCGTAACTACGAGTAAATACTTAATTCTACATTTCTTGAGCCTCAGAATAACAAAAAACAGTCTTCGTTACGGGTGATTTTTTGCAGGATGTCTCCCACAGTGCCACACTGACAAATTATCAATTGTTATGAACAACAGTTGCCGATTCAGTTATAAAAAAAAACCCTACTTTTTTTTCACCTTTTATTGTTTAGGCTGCAAATATGCGTTATGCATTCAACGTGAGACCTAAAGGAGCGAAGTTATTCATTAATGGCCTTTCCGATCTAAAAAAAGCGATATCTACTTACTAAAAACCAAGCCCGTACCGATACCTCAATCTAAAATTCCAATAGAAAAATAAATACGTAGACCGTACACTTTTTTTTTATAAAGACAACCCCTGCACTAAAGTGACCGAGACAACCGAGTGTGAATCACACAAATAATTATCTTGAACTAGCTTTTGCCCGCGGCCTCGCTCGCGATAAATTCGGGGTAGCACTGTTCGCCTTTCCTGGACACGGAAGAAAAAAAAAAGTAGCCTATGTTACTCTTCATCACTTCAACTATCTCCACTTAACGTCAATTCGTCGCTCCGTTTTGCCGTGAAAGAAAGATAAATAGACACACTTTCCCATTTATAATTTAGTATGGATAAGATTCGAAACCGCGTCCTTGTGCACGGCAGCCGCTTACACGAACACTTTACAATCACTCACGGTACTTTTTTTGGGCCCGAATGTAAATAAATTCCAGTGTCCTTGAATTTCATGTTTGGTCTCCGGGACAATGACTTTGATTTCAAGTGCGAGTGTTTGAAAAATGTAAAAAAGAACTAAAGCCCGATTTACACATCGACAACTACAGTAGCGAGTTAAGTAGTAAGTTGTTGATTAAGTTGATTTGAATAGATCTCCGTTCTATTTTTTGGCGAGTTAAGTACGATGTAGCTTACTACTTAACTTGCTACTGTACTTGTCGATGTGTAAATCGGGCTTTAGTAACAGGACAAGTACCTACTTACGTCCTATGATGAAGGTATAGGTAGGTAGGTACTACATGGATGAAAATGATTATTTAATTAGTTTGAATTCAACATATAGCTAAGGACACAAAACTGGGTACAATGGCGTCCTGGCAATGAACATTAAATAGCTGAAAGTTCAAATAAGATACACGTGTCGTTAATTTAAAATCACATCTTTCTATAAAGACAAAGTAACCCTTACGCGATCGGATCTAAGATTACGTTCGTCTTAACCCTTCTTAATCTTAGCAGGGTATAAAAGACCCTTCATAGACTTGGCCGATTAACGAGATAATTTTCATAAAGACATTGTTGATTAAAGATTAAATTGATTGTTTAGAGGGTAGTGGGTTACATTCTCATGTGGGGTAAGGATATTAAGTGACTAGACTAGAAATAAACGCATTCATTACTTAAAATAATGTATAAGTAATAGAGTATCCTTGCTTGTAATAAGGGCCCTTTTTGACATAAAGTTGTTTAGTTGTAGTGTCCGTCTAGTAACGAGGGACTAGTCTAGTGTGGTACTGCGATCAGTGTGGTGATGAGGCATAGTGGTAATAATCTTCTTGTGATGATGGGTACCGTGTGTGGTATCAAGTATCTGTGCGATGAATGGCCTGATTGCTGATGTGGTCTGTATGGTAATGGTGTCAATGTCGTGATGACGTAAATGTGGTGACGAGGTATGTACGAAGACGGGAACAATATGGCCACGGGGTCAGATTGACGACGGAGTCTGCGTGGCGAAAGGGTCGGGGTAGTAACCTCATACTGTGACGAACTCAAACAAAACCTGTGTATAATTTAAAAAAAGAAAAATCTAGCTCAAAACACTATGAATCTGTCTATGGGAATAAATAATTAGCCAGGATTTACGGCAGAATCGTGGTGAACTGTGAAGTGACAGATAATGTTACTTACTACCTCATCACTGTTCTATTCGATCATATATTTTAAATTTATTATTATAAAAATCCCATACTAGGGATCATGAATGGTCAAATGTTAGGAAACATCAACATCCATCCAACATATCCAGACAGGAGAGCGCAAATATATGACCAGCTAGGCACTCAATACAGCGACCTTGTCGACACACAGTTAAATTGTAAATAAGTATAAGTTTTATTTAAAACCATATGTGACAATAACAATAGGTAACCGTACAATATCTCAATCAACGAAATAATTATTTTTATTGTTCAAAATCTTTACTAATTTCTATTTAATTTAACCCCCTTTTATTTGTTATTTATACAATAAATATAATAATCAGCTCTTTTGTTTTATTAAATTCATACGTCAATGGAGAATAAATTTTTTCGTATAAAATGGCCAGAAAATGTTGGGAAGGCATCAGTCCGGTGCCATCTCTCATCAAGATGAGAGGGCCAACCTTCGTGATCCTGAGCTGCATTTTGCAGGTAAGTCTTCTTAATATTACATTACAATTATTATATCCATCTAACATAGGTATACATTGTATTAACTCACGCTTTATTCTTACCCATAGGGTAAGGCCTCTGCCTAACCCAATGGACTAGTAGTAGTGGTCTCTACTTCTGAGCGCCTTGTACTACGATCCTAAATAAACTTGGTTTGGTACGTTTACATTCTCAATTTGGCGACCTCTGTGGCGCAGTCGGTACATTACATGGCTGCTACGCAGAGGTCTCGGGTTCGATTCCCGCTAAATGCAAATCTTTGTGTGCATGAACATGATCATTTGCATTGGTCAGAGTGTTTTCTATGTATTATTATGTATTTAAAAAAAAGTATTTATGTATGTTTATCCGTTGTCTAGTACTCAAAGTACAAGCTTTGCTTAGTTTGGGACTAGATGGCGTTGTGTGAATGTGTGAGGAATATTTATTTTATTTTATTTTATTCGGAATGCCAACAGCTTAAATATTAACATACACTAATAACTAAATTAAATATCTAAACAGCTATTAACGGGCATTCGCATAGGGCATCATAGGGTAAGGCCTCAACCTATGGCCAATGGATTAGTAGTAGTTGTCTCTACTTCTGATCGTCTCGTACTACGATCCTAATAAACCTTAGGATCGTAGTACGAGTTCACATTCATACCTGCCTGACTGTTGAGATCGTACACACTTCTTTCTTTCAAGTCTTTCTAAGGCGACCCCTACCAAAGTTATTCTACTACATTGGGCCTATAAATTTCCGTTGTAATTTATGTGTCTTCAAAATACATTTTGTCAATGTGTATAAACCACCTTAGCATACTTCTTAAGTCACTACATTTTTTTTAAATTTGCAATGCTCTCTTATCTTACTGTTTCGCACTTTATTGTAATACTAGCTGTCCCGTCCCCACTTTCTTGGACGGCTAAAAAACGCGTCCGTTTTTTAAACATATTTCATTACTACTCCACTTCTATAAGTTATAGCGTGATACTATATAGCCTATGACACTCCCCGATATATGGACTATTCAACACAGAAAGAATTTTTAAAAACTGTACATTAGATCCAGAGATTACCCCATACAACGTCACTAACACACAATCACACAAACTTTACCTCTTTATAATATTAGTATAGAAGTAAAGATTATTATTTCACTAGAGGAGTTCCAGCAATTAAAGTTTCACCGCATAGGCTAATGAGGGAACGCTTTTTACAGTTTTTATTATAATTTATCACGTCTCTATTATATTTTTCAATATCCTTATATTGTCTAATAAAGTAGTTTGTTTTCACCCTATCTCGCCACGTTGTATTAAATCCGATTAAGGTATATTTGACAATAATTTATACTATAGTGTTAGCATATATTATTAGCAAGTCAAAGTTTTCTTCTATCATCGAAAGTACGACAGTGTAAAAGTCCTATTCATTACTTAAAAAAAAAAATTACGCAAATATGAAAACTTTTGTATTATTCTGTAAAATGTGCAAGATAGTTTGAATAAAATCTTATTATCTTGTTTTTCTTCAAACGACTTTTACAAGTAGTGCCGTTTTTCAATTTATCCTCTGTCTATTAAATTTTATATCAATCGAAATAAACAAAACATAATGTATGCTGTAAATAATGCTCTCTCTAAAGCTATTTTTTTTTAAATCAAAAATATTATAATTAATATTATTTTCCAGTATGTCGCCGCACATAACTTTATATGGGACGACTACAATGAATTCGAAAGTTTGGCTCACATGGATCCCCTAAAGACACAATCCAGTGATGATATAATCATTAAGGAAGGTCAACGGTATGAACAAATTAAGAAAACAGCAAGATATAACTCAACAGGCAAACATAAACCTGCCTCTGTTCGAACTATAACTATAACGATGAATGAAGATGGTACTGAGACTCTTACAGAGACCGAAATGATTCGGTTAGATACTGATTCCAGTTCATCGTCATCCTCATCATCATCAGCAGCAGCAGCAGCCGCCGAAGCATCCGGACATGGATCCCGAGGCCGTCATGGAGCACATGGTGCAGGAGCAGCGGCAGCAGCCGCCGCCGGCGCCGCTGCAGCCGCAAGTTCCGGCAGTTCAGGAAATGGTTATGGACCTTACAGCACTGAATACGATAATGACTCTGGATTACTAGACATCTACGGTGCAGACGGTGGTGATGGATCATCTTCGTCAGCAGCAGCGGCAGCAGCAGCAGCCGCCGCCGCAGCATCCGGACATGGATCCCGAAGCCGTCATGGAGCACATGGTGCAGGAGCAACGGCAGCCGCTGCTGCCGCTGCAGCCGCAAGTTCCGGCAGTTCAGGAAATGGTTATGGACCTTACAGCACTGAATACGATAATGACTCTGGATTCGTAGACATCTACGGTGCAGACGGTGGTGATGGATCATCTTCGTCAGCAGCAGCGGCAGCAGCAGCAGCAGCCGCCGCAGCATCCGGACGTGGTACAAGAGCCGGTGCTCCAGGATCAGTCATATCATCAACTTCATCCTCTGCTGGATCTGGTAGCGGCGTCAAAGTAGTTATAATTGAAAACAATGGCCGAGCTGCGTCTTCGTCGTCTTCACAAGCTGTAGCAGTAGCCGATGATGACAGCGTAAGTGATCGCAGATTGAGAGGACGTCACGGAGGTCGGGGAGCTTCTTCCGGAGACGCCGCCGCAGCAGCAGCAGCAGCAGCAGCCGCCGCCGCAGCTTCTGGCAGTTCAGATAATGACTCTGGATTCGTAGACATCTACGGTGCAGACGGTGGTGATGGATCATCTTCGTCAGCAGCAGCGGCAGCAGCAGCAGCAGCAGCAGCCGCCGCAGCATCCGGACACGGATCTCGAGGCCGTCATGGAGCACATGGTGCAGGAGCAGCAGCAGCAGCAGCAGCAGCCGCCTCTAGCAGTTCAGATAATGACTCTGGATTCGTAGACATCTACGGTGCAGACGGTGGCGATGGATCATCTTTGTCAGCAGCAGCGGCAGCAGCAGCAGCAGCAGCCGCCGCAGCATCCGGACATGGATCCCGAGGCCGTCATGGAGCACATGGTGCAGGAGCAGCGGCAGCCGCCGCCGCCGCCGCCGCCGCCGCTGCAGCCGCAAGTTCCGGCAGTTCAGGAAATGGTTATGGACCTTACAGCACTGAATACGATAATGACTCTGGATTCGTAGACATCTACGGTGCAGACGGTGGTGATGGATCATCTTCGTCAGCAGCAGCGGCAGCAGCAGCAGCAGCCGCCGCAGCATCCGGACATGGATCCCGAGGCCGTCATGGAGCACATGGTGCAGGAGCAGCGGCAGCCGCCGCCGCCGCCGCCGCTGCAGCCGCAAGTTCCGGCAGTTCAGGAAATGGTTTTGGACCTTACAGCACTGAATACGATAATGACTCTGGATTAGTAGACATCTACGGTGCAGACGGTGGTGATGGATCATCTTCGTCAGCAGCAGCGGCAGCAGCAGCAGCCGCCGCCGCAGCATCCGGACATGAATCCCGAAGCCGTCATGGAGCACATGGTGCAGGAGCAGCAGCAGCAGCAGCAGCCGCCGCCGCCGCAGCTTCTGGCAGTTCAGATAATGACTCTGGATTCGTAGACATCTACGGTGCAGACGGTGGCAATGGATCATCTTCGTCAGCAGCAGCGGCAGCAGCAGCAGCAGCAGCAGCCGCCGCAGCATCCGGACATGGATCCCGAGGCCGTCATGGAGCACATGGTGCAGGAGCAGCGGCAGCCGCCGCCGCCGCCGCCGCTGCAGCCGCAAGTTCCGGCAGTTCAGGAAATGGTTATGGACCTTACAGCACTGAATACGATAATGACTCTGGATTAGTAGACATTTACGGTGCAGACGGTGGTGATGGATCATCTTCGTCAGCAGCAGCGGCAGCAGCAGCAGCGGCAGCAGCAGCAGCAGCAGCCGCCGCCGCAGCATCCGGACATGGATCCCGAGGCCGTCATGGAGCACATGGTGCAGGAGCAGCGGCAGCCGCCGCCGCCGCCGCCGCTGCAGCCGCAAGTTCCGGCAGTTCAGGAAATGGTTATGGACCTTACAGCACTGAATACGATAATGACTCTGGATTAGTAGACATCTACGGTGCAGACGGTGGTGATGGATCATCTTCGTCAGCAGCAGCGGCAGCAGCAGCAGCCGCCGCCGCAGCATCCGGACATGAATCCCGAAGCCGTCATGGAGCACATGGTGCAGGAGCAGCAGCAGCAGCAGCAGCCGCCGCCGCCGCAGCTTCTGGCAGTTCAGATAATGACTCTGGATTCATAGACATCTACGGTGCAGACGGTGGTGATGGATCATCTTCGTCAGCAGCAGCGGCAGCAGCAGCAGCAGCAGCAGCCGCCGCAGCATCCGGACATGGATCCCGAGGCCGTCATGGAGCACATGGTGCAGGAGCAGCGGCAGCCACCGCCGCCGCCGCCGCTGCAGCCGCAAGTTCCGGCAGTTCAGGGAATGGTTATGGACCTTACAGCACTGAATACGATAATGACTCTGGATTAGTAGACATTTACGGTGCAGACGGTGGTGATGGATCATCTTCGTCAGCAGCAGCGGCAGCAGCAGCAGCAGCAGCCGCCGCCGCAGCATCCGGACATGGATCCCGAGGCCGTCATGGAGCACATGGTGCAGGAGCAGCGGCAGCCGCCGCCGCCGCCGCCGCTGCAGCCGCAAGTTCCGGCAGTTCAGGAAATGGTTATGGACCTTACAGCATTGAATACGATAATGACTCTGGATTAGTAGACATTTACGGTGCAGACGGTGGTGATGGATCATCTTCGTCAGCAGCAGCGGCAGCAGCAGCAGCAGCAGCCGCCGCCGCAGCATCCGGACATGGATCCCGAGGCCGTCATGGAGCACATGGTGCAGGAGCAGCGGCAGCCGCCGCCGCCGCCGCCGCTGCAGCCGCAAGTTCCGGCAGTTCAGGAAATGGTTATGGACCTTACAGCACTGAATACGATAATGACTCTGGATTAGTAGACATTTACGGTGCAGACGGTGGTGATGGATCATCTTCGTCAGCAGCAGCGGCAGCAGCAGCAGCGGCAGCAGCAGCAGCAGCAGCCGCCGCCGCAGCATCCGGACATGGATCCCGAGGCCGTCATGGAGCACATGGTGCAGGAGCAGCGGCAGCCGCCGCCGCCGCCGCCGCTGCAGCCGCAAGTTCCGGCAGTTCAGGAAATGGTTATGGACCTTACAGCACTGAATACGATAATGACTCTGGATTAGTAGACATCTACGGTGCAGACGGTGGTGATGGATCATCTTCGTCAGCAGCAGCGGCAGCAGCAGCAGCCGCCGCCGCAGCATCCGGACATGAATCCCGAAGCCGTCATGGAGCACATGGTGCAGGAGCAGCAGCAGCAGCAGCAGCCGCCGCCGCCGCAGCTTCTGGCAGTTCAGATAATGACTCTGGATTTGTAGACATCTACGGTGCAGACGGTGGCGATGGATCATCTTCGTCAGCAGCAGCGGCAGCAGCAGCAGCAGCAGCCGCAGCAGCCGCAGCATCCGGACATGGATCCCGAGGCCGTCATGGAGCACATGGTGCAGGAGCAGCGGCAGCCGCCGCCGCCGCCGCCGCTGCAGCCGCAAGTTCCGGCAGTTCAGGAAATGGTTATGGACCTTACAGCATTGAATACGATAATGACTCTGGATTAGTAGACATCTACGGTGCAGACGGTGGTGATGGATCATCTTCTTCAGCAGCAGCGGCAGCAGCAGCAGCCGCCGCCGCAGCATCCGGACATGGATTCCGAAGCCGTCATGGAGCACATGGTGCAGGAGCAGCAGCAGCAGCAGCAGCCGCCGCCGCCGCAGCTTCTGGCAGTTCAGATAATGACTCTGGATTCGTAGACATCTACGGTGCAGACGGTGGTGATGGATCATCTTCGTCAGCAGCAGCGGCAGCAGCAGCCGCAGCAGCCGCAGCATCCGGACATAAATCCCGAGGCCGTCATGGAGCACATGGTGCAGGAGCAGCGGCAGCCGCCGCCGCCGCCGCCGCTGCAGCCGCAAGTTCCGGCAGTTCAGGAAATGGTTATGGACCTTACAGCACTGAATACGATAATGACTCTGGATTAGTAGACATCTACGGTGCAGACGGTGGTGATGGATCATCTTCGTCAGCAGCAGCGGCAGCAGCAGCAGCCGCCGCCGCAGCATCCGGACATGGATCCCGAAGCCGTCATGGAGCACATGGTGCAGGAGCAGCAGCAGCAGCAGCAGCCGCCGCCGCCGCAGCTTCTGGCAGTTCAGATAATGACTCTGGATTCGTAGACATCTACGGTGCAGACGGTGGTGATGGATCATCTTCGTCAGCAGCAGCGGCAGCAGCAGCAGCCGCCGCCGCAGCATCCGGACATGAATCCCGAAGCCGTCATGGAGCACATGGTGCAGGAGCAGCAGCAGCAGCAGCAGCCGCCGCCGCCGCAGCTTCTGGCAGTTCAGATAATGACTCTGGATTCGTAGACATCTACGGTGCAGACGGTGGCGATGGATCATCTTCGTCAGCAGCAGCGGCAGCAGCAGCAGCAGCAGCCGCAGCAGCCGCAGCATCCGGACATGGATCCCGAGGCCGTCATGGAGCACATGGTGCAGGAGCAGCGGCAGCCGCCGCCGCCGCCGCCGCTGCAGCCGCAAGTTCCGGCAGTTCAGGAAATGGTTATGGACCTTACAGCACTGAATACGATAATGACTCTGGATTAGTAGACATTTACGGTGCAGACGGTGGTGATGGATCATCTTCGTCAGCAGCAGCGGCAGCAGCAGCAGCGGCAGCAGCAGCAGCAGCAGCCGCCGCCGCAGCATCCGGACATGGATCCCGAGGCCGTCATGGAGCACATGGTGCAGGAGCAGCGGCAGCCGCCGCCGCCGCCGCCGCTGCAGCCGCAAGTTCCGGCAGTTCAGGAAATGGTTATGGACCTTACAGCATTGAATACGATAATGACTCTGGATTAGTAGACATCTACGGTGCAGACGGTGGTGATGGATCATCTTCTTCAGCAGCAGCGGCAGCAGCAGCAGCCGCCGCCGCAGCATCCGGACATGGATCCCGAAGCCGTCATGGAGCACATGGTGCAGGAGCAGCAGCAGCAGCAGCAGCCGCCGCCGCCGCAGCTTCTGGCAGTTCAGATAATGACTCTGGATTCGTAGACATCTACGGTGCAGACGGTGGCGATGGATCATCTTCGTCAGCAGCAGCGGCAGCAGCAGCAGCAGCAGCCGCAGCATCCGGACATGGATCCCGAGGCCGTCATGGAGCACATGGTGCAGGAGCAGCGGCAGCCGCCGCCGCCGCCGCCGCTGCAGCCGCAAGTTCCGGCAGTTCAGGAAATGGTTATGGACCTTACAGCACTGAATACGATAATGACTCTGGATTACTAGACATCTACGGTGCAGACGGTGGTGATGGATCATCTTCATCAGCAGCAGCGGCAGCAGCAGCAGCAGCCGCCGCAGCATCCGGACGTGGTACAAGAGCCGGTGCCCCAGGATCAGTCATATCATCAACTTCTTTCTCTGCTGGATCTGGTAGCGGCGTCAAAGTAGTTATAATTGAAAACAATGGCCGAGCTGCGTCTTCGTCGTCTTCACAAGCTGTAGCAGTAGCCGATGATGACAGCGTAGGTGATCGCAGATTGAGAGGACGTCACGGAGGTCGAGGAGCTTCTTCCGGAGCCGCCGCCGCAGCAGCAGCAGCAGCAGCCGCCGCCGCCGCAGCTTCTGGCAGTTCAGATAATGACTCTGGATTCGTAGACATCTACGGTGCAGACGGTGGTGATAGATCATCTTCGTCAGCAGCAGCGGCAGCAGCAGCAGCAGCAGCCGCCGCAGCATCCGGACATGGATCCCGAGGCCGTCATGGAGCACATGGTGCAGGAGCAGCGGCAGCCGCCGCCGCCGCCGCCGCTGCAGCCGCAAGTTCCGGCAGTTCAGGAAATGGTTATGGACCTTACAGCACTGAATACGATAATGACTCTGGATTAGTAGACATCTACGGTGTAGACGGTGGTGATGGATCATCTTCTTCAGCAGCAGCGGCAGCAGCAGCAGCCGCCGCCGCAGCATCCGGACATGGATCCCGAAGCCGTCATGGAGCACATGGTGCAAGAGCAGCAGCAGCAGCAGCAGCAGCCGCCGCCGCCGCAGCTTCTGGCAGTTCAGATAATGACTCTGGATTCGTAGACATCTACGGTGCAGACGGTGGCGATGGATCATCTTCGTCAGCAGCAGCGGCAGCAGCAGCAGCAGCAGCCGCAGCATCCGGACATGGATCCCGAGGCCGTCATGGAGCACATGGTGCAGGAGCAGCGGCAGCCGCCGCCGCCGCCGCCGCTGCAGCCGCAAGTTCCGGCAGTTCAGAAAATGGTTATGGACCTTACAGCACTGAATACGATAATGACTCTGGATTACTAGACATCTACGGTGCAGACGGTAGTGATGGATCATCTTCGTCAGCAGCAGCGGCAGCAGCAGCAGCAGCAGCCGCCGCCGCAGCATCCGGACATGGATCCCGAGGCCGTCATGGAGCACATGGTGCAGGAGCAGCGGCAGCCGCCGCCGCCGCCGCCGCTGCAGCCGCAAGTTCCGGCAGTTCAGGAAAAGGTTATGGACCTTACAGCACTGAATACGATAATGACTCTGGATTAGTAGACATCTACGGTGCAGACGGTGGTGATGGATCATCTTCTTCAGCAGCAGCGGCAGCAGCAGCAGCCGCCGCCGCAGCATCCGGACATGGATCCCGAAGCCGTCATGGAGCACATGGTGCAGGAGCAGCAGCAGCAGCAGCAGCAGCCGCCGCCGCCGCAGCTTCTGGCAGTTCAGATAATGACTCTGGATTCGTAGACATCTACGGTGCAGACGGTGGCGATGGATCATCTTCGTCAGCAGCAGCGGCAGCAGCAGCAGCAGCAGCCGCAGCATCCGGACATGGATCCCGAGGCCGTCATGGAGCACATGGTGCAGGAGCAGCGGCAGCCGCCGCCGCCGCCGCCGCTGCAGCCGCAAGTTCCGGCAGTTCAGGAAATGGTTATGGACCTTACAGCATTGAATACGATAATGACTCTGGATTAGTAGACATCTACGGTGCAGACGGTGGTGATGGATCATCTTCTTCAGCAGCAGCGGCAGCAGCAGCAGCCGCCGCCGCAGCATCCGGACATGGATTCCGAAGCCGTCATGGAGCACATGGTGCAGGAGCAGCAGCAGCAGCAGCAGCCGCCGCCGCCGCAGCTTCTGGCAGTTCAGATAATGACTCTGGATTCGTAGACATCTACGGTGCAGACGGTGGCGATGGATCATCTTCGTCAGCAGCAGCGGCAGCAGCAGCAGCAGCAGCAGCCACCGCAGCATCCGGACATGGATCCCGAGGCCGTCATGGAGCACATGGTGCAGGAGCAGCAGCAGCCGCCGCCGCCGCCGCCGCTGCAGCCGCAAGTTCAGGAAATGGTTATGGACCTTACAGCAATGAATACGATAATGACTCTGGATTAGTAGACATCTACGGTGCAGACGGTGGTGATGGATCATCTTCGTCAGCAGCAGCGGCAGCAGCAGCAGCAGCAGCAGCCGCCGCAGCATCCGGACATGGATCCCGAGGCCGTCATGGAGCACATGGTGCAGGAGCAGCGGCAGCCGCCGCCGCCGCCGCCGCTGCAGCCGCAAGTTCCGGCAGTTCAGGAAATGGTTATGGACCTTACAGCACTGAATACGATAATGACTCTGGATTAGTAGACATTTACGGTGCAGACGGTGGTGATGGATCATCTTCGTCAGCAGCAGCGGCAGCAGCAGCAGCAGCAGCCGCCGCCGCAGCATCCGAACATGGATCCCGAGGCCGTCATGGAGCACATGGTGCAGGAGCAGCGGCAGCCGCCGCCGCCGCCGCCGCTGCAGCCGCAAGTTCCGGCAGTTCAGGAAATGGTTATGGACCTTACAGCACTGAATACGATAATGACTCTGGATTACTAGACATCTACGGTGCAGACGGTGGTGATGGATCATCTTCATCAGCAGCAGCGGCAGCAGCAGCAGCAGCCGCCGCAGCATCCGGACATGGTACAAGAGCCGGTTCCCCAGGATCAGTCATATCATCAACTTCTTCCTCTGCTGAATCTGGTAGCGGCGTCAAAGTAGTTATAATTGAAAACAATGGCCGAGCTGCGTCTTCATCGTCTTCACAAGCTGTAGCAGTAGCCGATGATGACAGCGTAGGTGATCGCAGATTAAGAGGACGTCACGGAGGTCGAGGAGGTTCTTCCGGAGCCGCCGCCGCAGCAGCAGCAGCAGCAGCAGCAGCCGCCGCCGCAGCTTCTGGCAGTTCAGATAATTACTCTGGATTCGTAGACATCTACGGTGCAGACGGTGGCGATGGATCATCTTCGTCAGCAGCAGCGGCAGCAGCAGCAGCAGCAGCAGCAGCCACCGCAGCATCCGGACATGGATCCCGAGGCCGTCATGGAGCACATGGTGCAGGAGCAGCGGCAGCCGCCGCCGCCGCCGCCGCCGCCGCTGCAGCCGCAAGTTCCGGCAGTTCAGGAAATGGTTATGGACCTTACAGCAATGAATACGATAATGACTCTGGATTAGTAGACATCTACGGTGCAGACGGTGGTGATGGATCATCTTCGTCAGCAGCAGCGGCAGCAGCAGCAGCAGCAGCAGCCGCCGCAGCATCCGGACATGGATCCCGAGGCCGTCATGGAGCACATGGTGCAGGAGCAGCAGCAGCAGCAGCAGCCGCCGCCGCCGCAGCTTCTGGCAGTTCAGATAATGACTCTGGATTCGTAGACATCTACGGTGCAGACGGTGGCGATGGATCATCTTCGTCAGCAGCAGCGGCAGCAGCAGCAGCAGCAGCCGCAGCATCCGGACATGGATCCCGAGGCCGTCATGGAGCACATGGTGCAGGAGCAGCGGCAGCCGCCGCCGCCGCCGCCGCTGCAGCCGCAAGTTCCGGCAGTTCAGGAAATGGTTATGGACCTTACAGCACTGAATACGATAATGACTCTGGATTACTAGACATCTACGGTGCAGACGGTGGTGATGGATCATCTTCATCAGCAGCAGCGGCAGCAGCAGCAGCAGCCGCCGCAGCATCCGGACGTGGTACAAGAGCCGGTGCCCCAGGATCAGTCATATCATCAACTTCTTCCTCTGCTGGATCTGGTAGCGGCGTCAAAGTAGTTATAATTGAAAACAATGGCCGAGCTGCGTCTTCGTCGTCTTCACAAGCTGTAGCAGTAGCCGATGATGACAGCGTAGGTGATCGCAGATTGAGAGGACGTCACGGAGGTCGAGGAGCTTCTTCCGGAGCCGCCGCCGCAGCAGCAGCAGCAGCAGCCGCCGCCGCCGCAGCTTCTGGCAGTTCAGATAATGACTCTGGATTCGTAGACATCTACGGTGCAGACGGTGGTGATAGATCATCTTCGTCAGCAGCAGCGGCAGCAGCAGCAGCAGCAGCCGCCGCAGCATCCGGACATGGATCCCGAAGCCGTCATGGAGCACATGGTGCAGGAGCAGCGGCAGCCGCCGCCGCCGCCGCCGCTGCAGCCGCAAGTTCCGGCAGTTCAGGAAATGGTTTTGGACCTTACAGCACTGAATACGATAATGACTCTGGATTAGTAGACATTTACGGTGCAGACGGTGGTGATGGATCATCTTCGTCAGCAGCAGCGGCAGCAGCAGCAGCAGCAGCCGCCGCCGCAGCATCCGGACATGGATCCCGAGGCCGTCATGGAGCACATGGTGCAGGAGCAGCGGCAGCCGCCGCCGCCGCCGCCGCTGCAGCCGCAAGTTCCGGCAGTTCAGGAAATGGTTATGGACCTTACAGCACTGAATACGATAATGACTCTGGATTAGTAGACATCTACGGTGCAGACGGTGGTGATGGATCATCTTCTTCAGCAGCAGCGGCAGCAGCAGCAGCAGCAGCCGCCGCCGCAGCATCCGGACATGGATCCCGAGGCCGTCATGGAGCACATGGTGCAGGAGCAGCGGCAGCCGCCGCCGCCGCCGCCGCTGCAGCCGCAAGTTCCGGCAGTTCAGGAAATGGTTATGGACCTTACAGCACTGAATACGATAATGACTCTGGATTACTAGACATCTACGGTGCAGACGGTGGTGATGGATCATCTTCGTCAGCAGCAGCGGCAGCAGCAGCAGCAGCAGCCGCCGCCGCAGCATCCGGACATGGATCCCGAGGCCGTCATGGAGCACATGGTGCAGGAGCAGCGGCAGCCGCCGCCGCCGCCGCCGCCGCCGCCGCCGCTGCAGCCGCAAGTTCCGGCAGTTCAGGAAATGGTTATGGACCTTACAGCACTGAATACGATAATGACTCTGGATTAGTAGACATCTACGGTGCAGACGGTGGTGATGGATCATCTTCTTCAGCAGCAGCGGCAGCAGCAGCAGCCGCCGCCGCAGCATCCGGACATGGATCCCGAAGCCGTCATGGAGCACATGGTGCAGGAGCAGCAGCAGCAGCAGCAGCAGCCGCCGCCGCCGCAGCTTCTGGCAGTTCACATAATGACTCTGGATTCGTAGACATCTACGGTGCAGACGGTGGCGATGGATCATCTTCTTCAGCAGCAGCGGCAGCAGCAGCAGCCGCCGCCGCAGCATCCGGACATGGATTCCGAAGCCGTCATGGAGCACATGGTGCAGGAGCAGCAGCAGCAGCAGCAGCCGCCGCCGCCGCAGCTTCTGGCAGTTCAGATAATGACTCTGGATTCGTAGACATCTACGGTGCAGACGGTGGCGATGGATCATCTTCGTCAGCAGCAGCGGCAGCAGCAGCAGCAGCAGCAGCCACCGCAGCATCCGGACATGGATCCCGAGGCCGTCATGGAGCACATGGTGCAGGAGCAGCAGCAGCCGCCGCCGCCGCCGCCGCTGCAGCCGCAAGTTCCGGCAGTTCAGGAAATGGTTATGGACCTTACAGCAATGAATACGATAATGACTCTGGATTAGTAGACATCTACGGTGCAGACGGTGGTGATGGATCATCTTCGTCAGCAGCAGCGGCAGCAGCAGCAGCAGCAGCAGCCGCCGCAGCATCCGGACATGGATCCCGAGGCCGTCATGGAGCACATGGTGCAGGAGCAGCGGCAGCCGCCGCCGCCGCCGCCGCTGCAGCCGCAAGTTCCGGCAGTTCAGGAAATGGTTATGGACCTTACATCACTGAATACGATAATGACTCTGGATTACTAGACATCTACGGTGCAGACGGTGGTGATGGATCATCTTCATCAGCAGCAGCGGCAGCAGCAGCAGCAGCCGCCGCAGCATCCGGACATGGTACAAGAGCCGGTTCCCCAGGATCAGTCATATCATCAACTTCTTCCTCTGCTGAATCTGGTAGCGGCGTCAAAGTAGTTATAATTGAAAACAATGGCCGAGCTGCGTCTTCATCGTCTTCACAAGCTGTAGCAGTAGCCGATGATGACAGCGTAGGTGATCGCAGATTGAGAGGACGTCACGGAGGTCGAGGAGCTTCTTCCGGAGCCGCCGCCGCAGCAGCAGCAGCAGCCGCCGCCGCAGCTTCTGGCAGTTCAGATAATGACTCTGGATTCGTAGACATCTACGGTGCAGACGGTGGCGATGGATCATCTTCGTCAGCAGCAGCGGCAGCAGCAGCAGCAGCAGCAGCCACCGCAGCATCCGGACATGGATCCCGAGGCCGTCATGGAGCACATGGTGCAGGAGCAGCGGCAGCCGCCGCCGCCGCCGCCGCCGCCGCTGCAGCCGCAAGTTCCGGCAGTTCAGGAAATGGTTATGGACCTTACAGCAATGAATACGATAATGACTCTGGATTAGTAGACATCTACGGTGCAGACGGTGGTGATGGATCATCTTCGTCAGCAGCAGCGGCAGCAGCAGCAGCAGCAGCAGCCGCCGCAGCATCCGGACATGGATCCCGAGGCCGTCATGGAGCACATGGTGCAGGAGCAGCGGCAGCCGCCGCCGCCGCCGCCGCTGCAGCCGCAAGTTCCGGCAGTTCAGGAAATGGTTATGGACCTTACAGCACTGAATACGATAATGACTCTGGATTAGTAGACATTTACGGTGCAGACGGTGGTGATGGATCATCTTCGTCAGCAGCAGCAGCAGCAGCAGCAGCAGCAGCCGCCGCCGCAGCATCCGGACATGGATCCCGAGGCCGTCATGGAGCACATGGTGCAGGAGCAGCGGCAGCCGCCGCCGCCGCCGCCGCTGCAGCCGCAAGTTCCGGCAGTTCAGGAAATGGTTATGGACCTTACAGCACTGAATACGATAATGACTCTGGATTAGTAGACATCTACGGTGCAGACGGTGGTGATGGATCATCTTCGTCAGCAGCAGCGGCAGCAGCAGCAGCGGCAGCAGCAGCAGCAGCAGCCGCCGCAGCATCCGGACATGGTACAAGAGCCGGTTCCCCAGGATCAGTCATATCATCAACTTCTTCCTCTGCTGAATCTGGTAGCGGCGTCAAAGTAGTTATAATTGAAAACAATGGCCGAGCTGCGTCTTCATCGTCTTCACAAACTGTAGCAGTAGCCGATGATGACAGCGTAGGTGATCGCAGATTGAGAGGACGTCACGGAGGTCGAGGAGCTTCTTCCGGAGCCGCCGCCGCAGCAGCAGCAGCAGCAGCCGCCGCCGCAGCTTCTGGCAATTCAGATAATGACTCTGGATTCGTAGACATCTACGGTGCAGACGGTGGCGATGGATCATCTTCGTCAGCAGCAGCGGCAGCAGCAGCAGCAGCAGCAGCAGCCACCGCAGCATCCGGACATGGATCCCGAGGCCGTCATGGAGCACATGGTGCAGGAGCAGAGGCAGCCGCCGCCGCCGCCGCCGCTGCAGCCGCAAGTTCCGGCAGTTCAGGAAATGGTTATGGACCTTACAGCAATGAATACGATAATGACTCTGGATTAGTAGACATCTACGGTGCAGACGGTGGTGATGGATCATCTTCGTCAGCAGCAGCGGCAGCGGCAGCAGCAGCAGCAGCAGCAGCCGCCGCAGCATCCGGACATGGATCCCGAGGCCGTCATGGAGCACATGGTGCAGGAGCAGCGGCAGCCGCCGCTGCCGCCGCCGCTGCAGCCGCAAGTTCCGGCAGTTCAGGAAATGGTTATGGACCTTACAGCACTGAATACGATAATGACTCTGGATTAGTAGACATCTACGGTGCAGACGGTGGTGATGGATCATCTTCGTCAGCAGCAGCGGCAGCAGCAGCAGCGGCAGCAGCAGCAGCAGCAGCCGCCGCAGCATCCGGACATGGTACAAGAGCCGGTTCCCCAGGATCAGTCATATCATCAACTTCTTCCTCTGCTGAATCTGGTAGCGGCGTCAAAGTAGTTATAATTGAAAACAATGGCCGAGCTGCGTCTTCATCGTCTTCACAAACTGTAGCAGTAGCCGATGATGACAGCGTAGGTGATCGCAGATTGAGAGGACGTCACGGAGGTCGAGGAGCTTCTTCCGGAGCCGCCGCCGCAGCAGCAGCAGCAGCAGCCGCCGCCGCAGCTTCTGGCAATTCAGATAATGACTCTGGATTCGTAGACATCTACGGTGCAGACGGTGGCGATGGATCATCTTCGTCAGCAGCAGCGGCAGCAGCAGCAGCAGCAGCAGCAGCCACCGCAGCATCCGGACATGGATCCCGAGGCCGTCATGGAGCACATGGTGCAGGAGCAGCGGCAGCCGCCGCCGCCGCCGCCGCTGCAGCCGCAAGTTCCGGCAGTTCAGGAAATGGTTATGGACCTTACAGCAATGAATACGATAATGACTCTGGATTAGTAGACATCTACGGTGCAGACGGTGGTGATGGATCATCTTCGTCAGCAGCAGCGGCAGCGGCAGCAGCAGCAGCAGCAGCAGCCGCCGCAGCATCCGGACATGGATCCCGAGGCCGTCATGGAGCACATGGTGCAGGAGCAGCGGCAGCCGCCGCTGCCGCCGCCGCTGCAGCCGCAAGTTCCGGCAGTTCAGGAAATGGTTATGGACCTTACAGCACTGAATACGATAATGACTCTGGATTAGTAGACATTTACGGTGCAGACGGTGGTGATGGATCATCTTCGTCAGCAGCAGCGGCAGCAGCAGCAGCAGCAGCCGCCGCCGCAGCATCCGGACATGGATCCCGAGGCCGTCATGGAGCACATGGTGCAGGAGCAGCGGCAGCCGCCGCCGCCGCCGCCGCTGCAGCCGCAAGTTCCGGCAGTTCAGGAAATGGTTATGGACCTTACAGCACTGAATACGATAATGACTCTGGATTACTAGACATCTACGGTGCAGACGGTGGTGATGGATCATCTTCATCAGCAGCAGCGGCAGCAGCAGCAGCAGCCGCCGCAGCATCCGGACATGGTACAAGAGCCGGTTCCCCAGGATCAGTCATATCATCAACTTCTTCCTCTGCTGAATCTGGTAGCGGCGTCAAAGTAGTTATAATTGAAAACAATGGCCGAGCTGCGTCTTCATCGTCTTCACAAGCTGTAGCAGTAGCCGATGATGACAGCGTAGGTGATCGCAGATTAAGAGGACGTCACGGAGGTCGAGGAGGTTCTTCCGGAGCCGCCGCCGCAGCAGCAGCAGCAGCAGCAGCAGCAGCCGCCGCCGCAGCTTCTGGCAGTTCAGATAATTACTCTGGATTCGTAGACATCTACGGTGCAGACGGTGGCGATGGATCATCTTCGTCAGCAGCAGCGGCAGCAGCAGCAGCAGCAGCAGCAGCCACCGCAGCATCCGGACATGGATCCCGAGGCCGTCATGGAGCACATGGTGCAGGAGCAGCGGCAGCCGCCGCCGCCGCCGCCGCCGCCGCTGCAGCCGCAAGTTCCGGCAGTTCAGGAAATGGTTATGGACCTTACAGCAATGAATACGATAATGACTCTGGATTAGTAGACATCTACGGTGCAGACGGTGGTGATGGATCATCTTCGTCAGCAGCAGCGGCAGCGGCAGCAGCAGCAGCAGCAGCAGCCGCCGCAGCATCCGGACATGGATCCCGAGGCCGTCATGGAGCACATGGTGCAGGAGCAGCGGCAGCCGCCGCCGCCGCCGCCGCTGCAGCCGCAAGTTCCGGCAGTTCAGGAAATGGTTATGGACCTTACAGCACTGAATACGATAATGACTCTGGATTAGTAGACATCTACGGTGCAGACGGTGGTGACGGATCATCTTCGTCAGCAGCAGCGGCAGCAGCAGCAGCAGCCGCCGCAGCATCCGGACATGGATCCCGAGGCCGTCATGGAGTACATGGTGCAGGAGCAGCGGCAGCCGCCGCCGCCGCCGCCGCTGCAGCCGCAAGTTCCGGCAGTTCAGGAAATGGTTATGGACCTTACAGCACTGAATACGATAATGACTCTGGATTCGTAGACATCTACGGTGCAGACGGTGGTGATGGATCATCTTCGTCAGCAGCAGCGGCAGCAGCAGCAGCCGCCGCAGCATCCGGACATGGATCCCGAAGCCGTCATGGAGCACATGGTGCAGGAGCAACGGCAGCCGCCGCCGCCGCCGCCGCTGCAGCCGCAAGTTCCGGCAGTTCAGGAAATGGTTATGGACCTTACAGCACTGAATACGATAATGACTCTGGATTCGTAGACATCTACGGTGCAGACGGTGGCGATGGATCATCTTCGTCAGCAGCAGCGGCAGCAGCAGCAGCGGCAGCAGCAGCAGCAGCAGCCGCCGCAGCATCCGGACATGGTACAAGAGCCGGTTCCCCAGGATCAGTCATATCATCAACTTCTTCCTCTGCTGAATCTGGTAGCGGCGTCAAAGTAGTTATAATTGAAAACAATGGCCGAGCTGCGTCTTCATCGTCTTCACAAACTGTAGCAGTAGCCGATGATGACAGCGTAGGTGATCGCAGATTGAGAGGACGTCACGGAGGTCGAGGAGCTTCTTCCGGAGCCGCCGCCGCAGCAGCAGCAGCAGCAGCCGCCGCCGCAGCTTCTGGCAATTCAGATAATGACTCTGGATTCGTAGACATCTACGGTGCAGACGGTGGCGATGGATCATCTTCGTCAGCAGCAGCGGCAGCAGCAGCAGCAGCAGCAGCAGCCACCGCAGCATCCGGACATGGATCCCGAGGCCGTCATGGAGCACATGGTGCAGGAGCAGAGGCAGCCGCCGCCGCCGCCGCCGCTGCAGCCGCAAGTTCCGGCAGTTCAGGAAATGGTTATGGACCTTACAGCAATGAATACGATAATGACTCTGGATTAGTAGACATCTACGGTGCAGACGGTGGTGATGGATCATCTTCGTCAGCAGCAGCGGCAGCGGCAGCAGCAGCAGCAGCAGCAGCCGCCGCAGCATCCGGACATGGATCCCGAGGCCGTCATGGAGCACATGGTGCAGGAGCAGCGGCAGCCGCCGCTGCCGCCGCCGCTGCAGCCGCAAGTTCCGGCAGTTCAGGAAATGGTTATGGACCTTACAGCACTGAATACGATAATGACTCTGGATTAGTAGACATCTACGGTGCAGACGGTGGTGATGGATCATCTTCGTCAGCAGCAGCGGCAGCAGCAGCAGCGGCAGCAGCAGCAGCAGCAGCCGCCGCAGCATCCGGACATGGTACAAGAGCCGGTTCCCCAGGATCAGTCATATCATCAACTTCTTCCTCTGCTGAATCTGGTAGCGGCGTCAAAGTAGTTATAATTGAAAACAATGGCCGAGCTGCGTCTTCATCGTCTTCACAAACTGTAGCAGTAGCCGATGATGACAGCGTAGGTGATCGCAGATTGAGAGGACGTCACGGAGGTCGAGGAGCTTCTTCCGGAGCCGCCGCCGCAGCAGCAGCAGCAGCAGCCGCCGCCGCAGCTTCTGGCAATTCAGATAATGACTCTGGATTCGTAGACATCTACGGTGCAGACGGTGGCGATGGATCATCTTCGTCAGCAGCAGCGGCAGCAGCAGCAGCAGCAGCAGCAGCCACCGCAGCATCCGGACATGGATCCCGAGGCCGTCATGGAGCACATGGTGCAGGAGCAGAGGCAGCCGCCGCCGCCGCCGCCGCTGCAGCCGCAAGTTCCGGCAGTTCAGGAAATGGTTATGGACCTTACAGCAATGAATACGATAATGACTCTGGATTAGTAGACATCTACGGTGCAGACGGTGGTGATGGATCATCTTCGTCAGCAGCAGCGGCAGCGGCAGCAGCAGCAGCAGCAGCAGCCGCCGCAGCATCCGGACATGGATCCCGAGGCCGTCATGGAGCACATGGTGCAGGAGCAGCGGCAGCCGCCGCTGCCGCCGCCGCTGCAGCCGCAAGTTCCGGCAGTTCAGGAAATGGTTATGGACCTTACAGCACTGAATACGATAATGACTCTGGATTAGTAGACATTTACGGTGCAGACGGTGGTGATGGATCATCTTCGTCAGCAGCAGCGGCAGCAGCAGCAGCAGCAGCCGCCGCCGCAGCATCCGGACATGGATCCCGAGGCCGTCATGGAGCACATGGTGCAGGAGCAGCGGCAGCCGCCGCCGCCGCCGCCGCTGCAGCCGCAAGTTCCGGCAGTTCAGGAAATGGTTATGGACCTTACAGCACTGAATACGATAATGACTCTGGATTACTAGACATCTACGGTGCAGACGGTGGTGATGGATCATCTTCATCAGCAGCAGCGGCAGCAGCAGCAGCAGCCGCCGCAGCATCCGGACATGGTACAAGAGCCGGTTCCCCAGGATCAGTCATATCATCAACTTCTTCCTCTGCTGAATCTGGTAGCGGCGTCAAAGTAGTTATAATTGAAAACAATGGCCGAGCTGCGTCTTCATCGTCTTCACAAGCTGTAGCAGTAGCCGATGATGACAGCGTAGGTGATCGCAGATTAAGAGGACGTCACGGAGGTCGAGGAGGTTCTTCCGGAGCCGCCGCCGCAGCAGCAGCAGCAGCAGCAGCAGCAGCCGCCGCCGCAGCTTCTGGCAGTTCAGATAATTACTCTGGATTCGTAGACATCTACGGTGCAGACGGTGGCGATGGATCATCTTCGTCAGCAGCAGCGGCAGCAGCAGCAGCAGCAGCAGCAGCCACCGCAGCATCCGGACATGGATCCCGAGGCCGTCATGGAGCACATGGTGCAGGAGCAGCGGCAGCCGCCGCCGCCGCCGCCGCCGCCGCTGCAGCCGCAAGTTCCGGCAGTTCAGGAAATGGTTATGGACCTTACAGCAATGAATACGATAATGACTCTGGATTAGTAGACATCTACGGTGCAGACGGTGGTGATGGATCATCTTCGTCAGCAGCAGCGGCAGCGGCAGCAGCAGCAGCAGCAGCAGCCGCCGCAGCATCCGGACATGGATCCCGAGGCCGTCATGGAGCACATGGTGCAGGAGCAGCGGCAGCCGCCGCCGCCGCCGCCGCTGCAGCCGCAAGTTCCGGCAGTTCAGGAAATGGTTATGGACCTTACAGCACTGAATACGATAATGACTCTGGATTAGTAGACATCTACGGTGCAGACGGTGGTGACGGATCATCTTCGTCAGCAGCAGCGGCAGCAGCAGCAGCAGCCGCCGCAGCATCCGGACATGGATCCCGAGGCCGTCATGGAGTACATGGTGCAGGAGCAGCGGCAGCCGCCGCCGCCGCCGCCGCTGCAGCCGCAAGTTCCGGCAGTTCAGGAAATGGTTATGGACCTTACAGCACTGAATACGATAATGACTCTGGATTCGTAGACATCTACGGTGCAGACGGTGGTGATGGATCATCTTCGTCAGCAGCAGCGGCAGCAGCAGCAGCCGCCGCAGCATCCGGACATGGATCCCGAAGCCGTCATGGAGCACATGGTGCAGGAGCAACGGCAGCCGCCGCCGCCGCCGCCGCTGCAGCCGCAAGTTCCGGCAGTTCAGGAAATGGTTATGGACCTTACAGCACTGAATACGATAATGACTCTGGATTCGTAGACATCTACGGTGCAGACGGTGGCGATGGATCATCTTCGTCAGCAGCAGCGGCAGCAGCAGCAGCCGCCGCAGCATCCGGACATGGATCCCGAAGCCGTCATGGAGCACATGGTGCAGGAGCAACGGCAGCCGCCGCCGCCGCCGCCGCTGCAGCCGCAAGTTCCGGCAGTTCAGGAAATGGTTATGGACCTTACAGCACTGAATACGATAATGACTCTGGATTAGTAGACATCTACGGTGCAGACGGTGGTGATGGATCATCTTCATCAGCAGCAGCGGCAGCAGCAGCAGCAGCAGCAGCCGCCGCTGCAGCTTCTGGCAGTTCAGATAATGACTCTGGATTCGTAGACATCTACGGTGCAGACGGTGGCGATGGATCATCTTCGTCAGCAGCAGCGGCAGCAGCAGCAGCAGCAGCCGCAGCATCCGGACATGGATCCCTAGGCCGTCATGGAGCACATGGTGCAGGAGCAGCGGCAGCCGCCGCCGCCGCCGCCGCTGCAGCCACAAGTTCCGGCAGTTCAGGAAATGGTTATGGACCTTACAGCACTGAATACGATAATGGCTCTGGATTCGTAGACATCTACGGTGCAGACGGTGGCGATGGATCATCTTCGTCAGCAGCAGCAGCAGCAGCAGCAGCAGCAGCCGCCGCAGCATCCGGACATGGATCCCGAGGCCGTCATGGAGCACATGGTGCAGGAGCAGCGGCAGCCGCCGCCGCCGCCGCCGCCGCTGCAGCCGCAAGTTCCGGCAGTTCAGGAAATGGTTATGGACCTTACAGCACTGAATACGATAATGACTCTGGATTACTAGACATCTACGGTGCAGACGGTGGTGATGGATCATCTTCATCAGCAGCAGCGGCAGCAGCAGCAGCAGCCGCCGCAGCATCCGGACGTGGTACAAGAGGCGGTGCCCCAGGATCAGTCATATCATCAACTTCTTCCTCTGCTGAATCTGGTAGCGGCGTCGAAGTAGTTATAATTGAAAACAATGGCCGAGCTGCGTCTTCATCGTCTTTACAAACTGTAGCAGTAGCCGATGATGACAGCGTAGGTGATCGCAGATTGAGAGGACGTCACGGAGGTCGAGGAGCTTCTTCCGGAGCCGCCGCCGCAGCAGCAGCAGCAGCAGCAGCAGCAGCCGCCGCCGCAGCTTCTGGCAGTTCAGATAATGACTCTGGATTCGTAGACATCTACGGTGCAGACGGTGGTGATGGATCATCTTCGTCAGCAGCAGCGGCAGCAGCAGCAGCAGCAGCAGCAGCCGCCGCAGCATCCGGACATGGATCCCGAGGCCGTCATGGAGCACATGGTGCAGGAGCAGCGGCAGCCGCCGCCGCCGCCGCTGCTGCAGCCGCAAGTTCCGGCAGTTCAGGAAATGGTTATGGACTTTACAGCACTGAATACGATAATGACTCTGGATTAGTAGACATCTACGGTGCAGACGGTGGTGATGGATCATCTTCGTCAGCAGCAGCGGCAGCAGCAGCAGCAGCAGCCGCCGCCGCAGCATCCGGACATGGATCCCGAGGCCGTCATGGAGCACATGGTGCAGGAGCAGCGGCAGCTGCATCAGCTGGTACATATGATGTAATTACTTCTCGTCCTAGGCCAGTTCAGTTAACAAGTACTTCTTCATCATCTAGTGAATCTAGTAGCGGGGTAGAAGTCGTGGTTATAGAAAATAATCAACATTCTCCATCCTCTTCTGAAGCTGTAGCAGGAAGCATAGATACAGCAACTGAACTTGGATCAGATGATGCATATGGAAGTTATGGCCCATACGGACTTGAAGACAACGCACAATCTGTAGACGCAGCAATAGCTACATCATCAAGTAGAGGATCTAGTTCTTATGGTGTGAGAGGTAGCAAGAAATGTCGTCTTAGTCGAAGACATTTGATCGTGAAAATAGGAACACGCCGTCAACCTTGCACTACTTGCTAAGTTTTTGTTTAGTATTTTCTTTTTTAAATTTATTGGATACATCTTTATTATTATTTAAATATATACAGGCATATCAAATATGGTTTTTTTTATCATCTATGGTAAAGGAAAATCACCCTATCCACAACATCATTCCATGAATGTCGTAAAAACCGACTAAAGGACTGTCCGTGAATTATCTCTACAAAATAAAAAGAAGGTAAACTATAAATTAAGCGCAATACTAATCCGACTGGCCAGTGTGGTATGAGTAGGCCAAGTATGCCTTTGTCTGGACAAGAGGAGGCCCATTCCTGCAGAGGGATATTAATGGGCTGTTATGATATGATGTTTTTTTGTTCAATCAGCATAAGAGCTCCTACACACTAGCAGCATTGTCCTAACGGCAGAGGTAACTGTCAACGTGTGGATGGTTTCGCAGTTATCTGCAGAGACCTCTGCCGTTGGGAATGTGTTAAGAGCTCTAACGCTTACAACTGACCTACCTAGAAGTAATGACAACCAAATACTGCACCAGCAAGATAACCAGATGTTCTGCATGAGAAAGAAAGAAAGAAAGAAAATGCATTTATTCCTGCAATAATGTTACAGACAATTACAAAAAACAAAACAAAAAATAAAAAAATAAAAATACAAAACAAAAATTATGCAAAAGCCACATCTGTGCAGGAATCGGACCCCACTCAGCATAATGCTGCGGCAACCAAGCAATAATGCTCAGTCGCTTACAGCGCTGATTTTTAGTGAGGCCCATTTTATGAGTTCATGTTTACTTCTCTATATCATTGTACAACCTGACTACAGAACTAACTCTGCTAAAGGCTTTGCACAAGTCTTTCATATATTTAAATTTTTATATTTATGTAGGAGAAACTCTTATATTATATATATGAGGGTTACTTAAGGTAATATATAGACAGAAAAAATAACATAACCAGCACATTACTTAATATAATTATTACATTCTCACAAACAACCTTATACAAATTTTATACTACAATATTCTAGTAAATTACTTAGTACTTATTTATACAGGAATAAATGGTTTAAATTATTTACATATCTATAACATGATGAACATTTTAGTCATCATTTTAGCGTGAAAATCCCTAATGTTTAGATACTTGTGAGCAGATCAAAGAAAACTCAGAAACATTCAGTTCCTATTTTAAATCAGGATATTATTATGATTAAGAAAGACCAACAATGTGTGTATTTCAGTTTAAAAATATACAATAAATAAACACTTAAGTTTATTCTGATGATTGAAAAGAAGTGCTTGTGTTTATATCCCCTATACTTAGATGGTCTCAAAGTATCATTAAAGCTGATGATAATCAAGGATGAATGTAAGAATCAGACCAAGAGCCATTTTAGCTTAGAGAGATTGTAAATCTTTGTTATTCATAGAAAAACTTTATAAAAGGGAAGAGATAAAGAAAAAGTTGTATATCTACAAACTTGTATTCTTTTTTTGTGACTAAAGGGAGAGCTCTGTTGTATAAGAAAACTTATTTAAAATGCCACAAAAAAGACATTTTCTTTCCGTAAAATTTCTATCGTAGTGTTATCATGGAAATTTTAATTACTTCTATTAGGTAGGTTAGTAGTCAGTTTAGATAGGCTAATGGATCAGTATAGTAGGTACTTGTTCATCATGATACAAAATTCCACCTAATCAAGTGTCCTCTTAACACCAGGTAAATGCAGTAGTATAGGTACACTTACTATACATAGGTACTTTAAGGTATAGCATATTTTTACAATACTTTTATATGGTAAAGGTAAATAGCTCACCATACTATGAGCATTCTTTTTATATGTAAGTAATTGAGAGTTACATAATTCTACCTTGGAATTATTATACTCGAGTAACAAACAATTAAAATAACCGCCTAATGTAGCCAGCCTCGTATTGATTATGTAGTCATTTAACTACGGTATTTAAAATATAGGTACGTACTACATATTTACTATTACTTAACTAAATAAAAGGTCGGTTGGATTGTACGAAACGGGACACTTTGAAAAAAAAAATTTTTTTTTTATCGCTAATTATGATAAAACGTCGCTTTTAAAAACAGAACAACAGAGTCCAAAATTTTTCAAAAAAATTTTTTTTATGTTTCTATCTGTTTTTAAAAGCGACGTTTTATCATATTTCGCGATAAAAAAAAAATTTTTTTTTTCAAAGTGTCCCGTTTCGTACTATCTGACCAAAAGGTCCTTAAATCTTGGAATACGATAAGTCTGTTTACATCAAATATTAGGTTGAAACTAAGTATATTTTCGTTTTAAATAAGTGTCTTACTTCTTACTTACAGATTTCCAATTTTATTGATATAAGTATTTTACTGTATGAAGTTCCAATTTTATTGATATAAGTATACTTACTTGGTATTTTTTTTGGCTAACACAGAAATATATATAACTAAGGTATAACTAAGGCAGTTGCATTAAACTTTACACAACTTTCGCTATTTTTACACGTACAAACAAAGATTTGAAAACATCTTCAAAAACTTCACATTCACTTAATTATTGACGTTTCAAGTTTCAAATTTAAATCAATGTAAGCCCGCCAATTTTCATACCGTTGAGAAACGGTAAACGACCTTTCAACTTCCGAAATTAACTCCTTATCGCATGAATTATTTAGGAGATGCAATAAAAAAAGTTATTTGCAAATGTGTGTTTAAAAAAGTCTAATTAGGACATACGAAAGAAAAAATCTAAATAATATTAATTAATTCAAAAAATAATACTTAATTAGTAAAGCCAGATTATTTAAGGCTTCGGCAATCTACCCAAAGTAGAGTGCGTCCTATGTTGCTTCGTAAGCATAGCAAGATGCGCTAAATTGTTTGAAGTAGGTAAGTAACATATTGTCTTGCTGTCTAGCATGGGTTCTCCTTACTTTTTTTAAAAAACCGGGAAATCTGGCAAGGTGGGTTGGCGTCAGACTGGCGCTTCTGTATAATTTGCAAGAGTACAAGCTCTTGATGTTAATGGCGTTCCTAAAAGGCTGCAGGATGACCATGCTTCTTTGGTTTTGAAACCCCTTTGCCTTCTGTCTTTTTTTTTTTTTTTTTTTTTTTTTTTTTTTAAAAAGACAACTCCCGCACTAGGGATCATACCCTGTGTCGCGGGGACTTTTACAAACATCAATTAACGGACACATAGAACACCCAGACTCAGGACAATAATTTGTGGATCTCACAAATTATTGTCCTGCGTGGGGATCGAACCCACAACCTCATGCGCGGCAGCCGCTGGCTTTACCGGCGCGCCACCGAGGTCGTCATTTCGTCGTCTATTCTTATAGTTGATGAATATAATTATTTTTCTCAAAGAAGCAGTGTCGCATACAACTTAATTGCAGGTTTTCACTGAAATATTCTTCTTTCTTTTAAATGGCTAACTATGCCGATGAAATCAAGTTTGTTACACTTCAACTCGAATAGTTTTTAAACAAATTATTTAACATAGACTAAAAAATGTATTCTGTTTCACACTGAAGGGCTTAAGATAGTACGGTAGATTTTTTAATAATTTCTAGAATTGATTGTCTATAAAAAATATTAAAGTTGAGAAACTTTAATGGGGCTTTCCATGCGGTATGGGGTTAAAGTCTGTTATGTTTGGTTATTTACCTAACCTGTTATCTATTATTGTATTTATTATTTTTACAACGCTTAATTACTTAGAATAAAAACAATTATAAATTTAAAATTCATCATTAAGCTTAAATCTAAAATGGTTGCTCATTAAATTACCTCAAAATACCTAAAATGATAATAATGTTTTTTATTACCTAAGCTACACCTACATAAGAAATACCATGTATGTGTGGACTGAGGGCCCATTTTTTTTTCTGCGGCTTTTTGTAGATTAATCAACAAAAGTGCATAGTTAAAGTTGTTATAGAGTTTGTTAAACGAATATCAGAGTTTGTTAAGACTTCATTCAAAAGATATATCGCTTTAAGTGGGTCCCTCAGTTCAAACACAAAATCTCCCATAATTAGATAGGTAATGAATTAAACAACAATTTTTTGGTAAAAATCCTTAGTTAAACATGTATAAAAGTATAAAAAGCATTGAAAAGCCTAATATGAGTAGATAATAAAAAATAACAAACGTTTTAAAAGGTCCCTGAGGGCCCACTTGAATTTATCTCATATTTAATAAATAATAGCATGAACATTAAATATTCCTAAGCCAAACATTTGTTAAAAGGGCAAGGATAAATTTAAAATTAAAGAAAGATCACAAACAGTGATAATTATTGTTATTTTTAAGTTTTTAAGTGGTCCCTCAGTCCACACACTATGCAAATGCTAATTGTTAAATATATAATTAAATACAACAATTACGAAAATGGGGAACCTTTCAGTGTATAGTTAATTTTGTATATTATCGATCTGTATTTATCTTATCACTGGTTTTATAATTCTTTAACGAAAAATTTACAAAATATGTTTTTCGTACAAGTAGAGTGTCCATGCAGTCAAGAGATAATCAAGAACCATTACATACATTAATGATGTTACATTACGTTTTAAAGTTTCTGCATGGTCATAAAGTGTGAGATAAAAGTAAATAGTTGTAATTGTGTTGGGCCGTATGCGGACCGAATTGGGTGCTATTTGATGCAAACGTAAACAAACAATAAAAAAATACATGTTCATTAGTAAATGAAAAAAATCAATGTTACGATGATAACTGTAGTAGAATTTCGGAAAGCAGTAAGGAGAAAATGTTTTTACCATGTAAGTTCATATGGTCTCATTGATGACAAATCACAGTCGTTCTGTCTGTGATTTTAGAACAATAAGTCATAATTAATTTAGTTTTATTTTCAACTTGCTGTAGCCCGCAACTTCATCACGATAAAATAATTTATGTAGTACTAACTCTCGCCTATTCTTTTTCCTGGAGATCCTAAATATTTTTCAAAATCTAAAGTACTTATCCTAGTTTACGCGCCGTAAAATTTACAATTTTTTTTGTATTAAATTACAAATATTTTTTACCTATAGAACTTAGGTATAACTAGAAAAATCCGAAAAGAAGAAAGACAGTGGAAAAAATTGGTACTCGAAGCTGGACTCAAACCCGCGTGTCTGGACTAAACGCGTCCAGCGCCATGACCAATTAGGCCACCCGAGTATCCGTCTCGACCCCCAAATTTAACCATTGCTTTATACGACGCCGGGCCACAACTTACAAACTGTACAACGCCATCTAGGCACGATGGCGTTGTACAGTTGAGTTCGAGTTTGGTGGTCAAGATGGATGCTCGGGTGGCCTAGTTGGTCATGGCGCTGGACGCGTATAGTTCAGAGACGCCGGTTCGAGACCCGCCTCGAGTAACAATTTTTTCCATTGTCTTTCTTTTTCGGATTTACAAACTTTGTTCTATTTTATGTGTCTGACAAATACATAGATTTTCTGTCTTTCTTTCAATAAGTAAATAAACCGTGCAAGTGCGAGTCTGACTCGTGCACCGAGGGTTCCGTACAAACCAATATTTATATATTTATTTTCGCGCCAAAATGCGATGACTTCACGACTCATCTTTTAAAAATTTTACGACGTGACTTAACTGTCAAAAATTATTTTTCCAATATAAAATAAATAACCCTTAAATATTAATTTTATTTTGTTTTTAGTATTTGTTGTTATAACGGCAACTAAAATACATAATCTGTGAAAGTTTCAACTTTCTAACTGCCATGGTTCATGAGATACAGCCTCGTGACATACAGATGGATGGACGGACAGCGGAGTTTTAGTAATTGGGGTTCCGTTTTTACCCTTTGAGTACGGAACCTTAAAAACTGTGGATTTCGTGTTACAAACAGACACTCCAATTTTATTTATATGTATAGACATACAGATATGTATTACGATTGTAGCTAATTAATAATTTATCCTGTCACTTGTCTAAAACTTAAAATTTTATTACATTTTAATTTTACTGTATTGCAAATTTTATTGTTTTATTTTTTACATTAAAAAAATGATTGCAATTTAGATTTAATTGATTAATATTAATATTGTGTAATGTTTTGCTTGCCGTGGCAACTTGTAATGGAATCAGCACTGTTGCTTGAGCTACTTAAATATTGTATTATTTCTAATTGACTTTGTGTATGTTTCGTGGGTTATCCTAATTATAAATAAATAAATATCTAAATTAATAATAAATGACATTAAAAACAAATAAACAGTCGTTTTTTTAAAACGTGGACACCCCACACCAGACTTAGTATGAAAATTAATAAAACAGTTAAAATGACAAAAAATATAAATAAACCAGACACAAGATAAATACAGATCGATAAAATACAAAATTAACTATGCACTGAAAGGCTCCTCATTTTCGTAATTGTTGTATTTAATTATATATTTAACAATTAGCATTTGCATAGTGTGTGGACTGAGGGACCACTTAAAAACTTAAAAATAACAATAGTTATCACTGTTTGTGGTCTTTCTTTATTTTTAAATTTATCCTTGCCCTTTTAACAAATGTTTGGCTTAGGAATATTTAATGTTCATGCTATAATTTATTAATTATGAGATAAATTCAAGTGGGCCCTCAGGGACCTTTTAAAACGTTTGTTATTTTTTATTATCTACTCATATTAGGCTTTTCAATGCTTTTTATACTTTTATACATGTTTAACTAAGGATTTTTAACAAAAAATTGTTGTTTTATTCATTACCTATCTAATTATGGGAGATTTTGTGTTTGAACTGAGGGACCCACTTAAAGCGATATATCTTTTGAATGAAGTCTTAACAAACTCTGATATTCGTTTAACAAACTCTATAACAACTTTAACTATGCACTTTTGTTGATTAATCTGCAAAAAACCGCAAAAAAAAAAATGGGCCCTCAGTCCACACATACATGAAATACCGATTAACGTTATATCGATAAATGATATCATGTCTTTCTTTTATCGTTTTAATACTGTGTGATTTTAAATTACTAGCAACAGCTTAATATTTGATCGTAAGACACTTTTGATGTATATTATTAAAGTACATATGATTATGTTTTTAATCATCAACAAGTTAGATTTTAAACAGAAAATATAATTATCGATATCCTATACTATCACAAAAAACTGTACCGATTAATTAAAATCATTTAAAATTTTAAATATTTAAAATGGCAACACTTTTGATTGACACTTCTGTATGTATTTTCAAAACAGAAACACTTTTTTTGTTGTGTTTCGCGCGCTATAAGAATAATTTAATAATTTGGATTCTATAACGACTAAGTAGCCAATTAGCCAATAGAATCATATTTTAATAGCACAAAGCTTTACCAAATTTACAATGTAAACTTGTTTTGTAACACGAAAAACCACATTACATTTTATGGAAAAACAAGTGTGCCGTGTTTGTGCCAAATTGTAGTTCGAAAATATCCATGATGGAAAGGCATTCTATGGATTCAGAGGAGATGCAGCTTACTTTACTACAGCAATGGGTTCCGCAAGAGGTAGTAAATTTCAGGAACCTTTACTTACAACTTGCATTTTAATTTGTAAAACCCTCATCTATAAGCGTAAAACGTGACTGCTTTTTAAAATCATAGTGGTTTTGATGCTATGTTATAGCATAGTACAAATATAAATATATAGTTATAGTACTAATTTTATAGTATTATTTTAAGTACGCAGGAGTACCTATGTTTGCCCATGTTGTATAAAGATTCATGGTTGTTTGTAGGGTGAAAGTCCCGTAACGCTGTACGCCATCTAGCGCTGGGCACTTGTACTTTAACGACAAATTACAACGAGGTCGATTTTGTAAAAGAAAGGGAATGTAAACTGGTTCGGAGGCGCCACCGTCGCCGTTGTTAAAAAAATATTTAAAAAAGTCCGGTAAACGTCAGGAAAATGCACTGATAGGAAATAGATATTTTAATATGACGGATCAATCTATACTTAAATATTTTTAATCTACTAAAAAATCATAGAAAACACCCGACTAAGTACTAATATTCATCTTCATGCACACAAAGATTTGCATTGGGCGGGATTCGAACCCGAGACCTATGCTTAGCATACCTATAGGAATATTAATTGTGATTGTGTAAAAGCAAAATCATTTTCATGTTTATTAGTTTTATTACTTACCTACTTCTTCATTCATTTAATACATCACGTAAACAGTGAAACTTATGCCCGATTTACACATCGACAAGTACAGTAGCGAGTTAACTTGCATCATTGGCGAGTTAAGTCACTTTTTGCGTGTGTACGGCAAAAGCGAGTTAAGTAGTAAGTTGCCGATCAAGTTGTTTTGAATACAGCTCGATCCTATTTTTCGGCGAGTTAAGAACGAAGTAGCCCCCTCTCTCGCGTCTCCCTCACCCCGCCGGCTCGGCGCCCGCGGCGCCCGCCGTGTAGACGGGCGAGTTTAGTACAGTTCACAAGTTCTAATGTCGTATTTATTTTTAATTTTGTCTGTTTTTCTATGTATAATGTGTATCTATTTATAAAAGTATTTAAGTATATTTATGCGTTGTCTAGTACACATAGTACAAGCTCTGGTTAGTTTGGGACTAGATGGCGTTGTGTGAAAGTGTGAGGAATATTTATTTTTTTATTATTCTAAGTATACTTTTTATTAAAATTTCATTTTTAATGTGTTGCATGCTATGCTTTAAAATGATGCCGCGGCATTAAAAGGGATTTTTCAATGCCGCGGCATCATTTTAAAGCATAGCAATTTATGTCGTATTTCTGTAACAGTACGGTTGAATTTCCATTAGTAAAAATTAAAATACTTTGCCATGCCGTCCCGGTCTGCGTTAGCTATTACTTGCCGTGCAACAGGTCGTGGGTTCAAATCCGACGGAAGACAATTGCTTTTAAACGATCCACAGGCGGCTGCCATAAGTATGTACCGTGTGAGCCGGTTGTCTTTGTTTTGCCGTTAAATTCATTGATATCTGTAAAAGTCTTTACTTAAATTATTTGAGATATAAATAATAATATCCCTAGTAGGTTATTAAAAAAAGAAGAAAAGAACCTATGTTACCTTTAATATTTCATCATCATCATCATAATATTATCAGGCAATGAACGACCACTGTTGGACATAGGCCTTCTAGTGCCTCTCTTATCAATCAGTTTCCCGCCGCCCCAGACGGCATTCTGTCGTCTCTTTACTATTAATTGCAGAATTAGGCATTCCATACTATACTATAACCATCACATCATCCCGATGTAAGCACCTTATCACATCCCATGGGTGTTGTAAGCCGATTAAGGTTGATAAAAACTTAACATAAAACAATCTTTGCGACGACGGCCTATGTCCAGCAGCGCACGTCCGTAGACTGATATGGAAGAAAGCGTCTTATCAGCGTGATATCTCTAGGCCAGAATCCCCTTCGTATATAAATTTCATCTGTCTATACCTATATACACACACCTCAACAAAGTCTAGGGATATTTTGTATAAAGTTGTGAAACTCAAAAAAACCTGTTTTATTTTTTTTGATTCTTTTGATGAAAACTTACTTTGTTAACCTTTTTCAACCATTCGAAATTTGAAATTGAAAAATAAAATTAAAAATAAAAGATTTACGCGGCCTAAACGTAGTCAAGTTCGAAATTTTCATTTACCAACAGTAAGTTTTGACTGCTTTTTTGTGTAAAATATAAGTTTTATAACAATTTAAACATTTATTTCGAATGAATGATATTGTGTACATCAGGCAGCGGCGCCATTTCATCGTAGATGAAATGTTAAGGGCAGTAGGCATGCTTCCAGCTGCGGATACTAAGCGGAGTATAGCTGAAGAACTTGGAACAACACAAAATATGATATCAAGGTTATGGTCACGTTATCGTGCTACTACTGGTGAAGTGGCTGAAAGATACCACAGCAAAAAGTCTATCACCACTCAACGACATGATAGATTTTTGCATGTTTCCGCGAAAAGACAGCTAAATGTTACTAACATGCAGCTGGTTTAGAGGCTCCAGCTCTTGGTGGAGCCTCTTGCGGGTGACCAAACTGTCAGAAGAAGTCGGCATGAAGCCCACCTTTATGCTCGCATACCGCTTTGTTCTCCAGCACTACGCCGAGCGAAACGCGAACGACGACTAGAGTGGGCTCGTGAATATTTGCACTGCAAAGATATTTACTGTTATCTGTAGTGGTGTTTATACTTGGGTCCCGGTTCGGTTTCCACTCGAATTCACGTAGAGAACGTGCTAGGCGAGTTCCTGGTTGTGATAGCCGTCTACAACATCCTCAGGAAATCTATTCATACCACGATGGAACAATTATGGTTTGGGCGGGAATTCGTGTCGGTCGAAGAACAGAGTGCGTTTTGATCAGAAACAGACGGCTGAAAAATAACTTAACGAGGTGCTAGTACTCATAATCTATCCCCATAGACTACAATTGGGCCAAATGTTTAAGCTCATGGACGATATCACCCGTCCGCATAAAGCGAGAGTGATGACGAGCTGATTGCAGGAGCACGACGTATCCATTTTATGCTGAACCACTTAATCGCCTAACCTCAAAACCATAAAATACGCTTAGGACATGTTCAAAAGAAGGTCTTTGATGAATTTTCTTGCATAAAATTGCGATGGAAGGGCAACTTTTTTTGTGTCCTAGTCGGACCTGGAACAATATACCGCACCAAGGCATGGATAACTTAATCCAAGCATGAAAAACCATTTCGGGACCGTTATTTACGGTTTTTTGAATGTACTGACTACTGATTACTCGCATAACAGTTAAAAACAGATTAATTTTAGCTTATTTTCACTTTTGCTTAAGAAACACATTCATTGTAAGTTTTACTAATTTTCCAAGTTTTTTGTTTATTTGAATAAAAAAATATTTACGCAAAAATAATACTTTTATTTAATTCTGGATTGTAGCCTGATGAATTCCCTTTATAAAAATATAGACACGTTGTATGTTATCTTCAATAATTTTGGAGTTCATTGAGTAAATACCAAATATCCCTAGACTTTGTTGAGGTGTGTATATCTGTGTGGTGACGGAGTAAGAATACAATATGTCACCTCCCAAGGGTGTCGTAAAAACTGACTAAGGGACTAACCGTAAATATTATCTTTACGAAATAAAAAAGAAGGAAACTTGAAATTAAACCCTATACCAATCCGTCTGGCCAGCTTGGTATTAGAAGGCCAAGTATCCCTCCGTCATGGGAGGAGGTCCCTCCTTGCAGTGGGTCATTAATAGGCTCTTATAATGATGAATTTCATCTGTCCCGGCAGATATTAATGGACTGTTTTAATCATTCCGTTTCATATAAACTAAGTACGTTTATATAGGGCCATTAATAACGGAATTCGGTATGTAAAGTAAAAGTTAACCTATGTCAAATCCAAAACCATTTAGAGATTTTAGATCAATAAGTAATAAAATCATATTTTTAGCGCAAAAAACCGCAAGATTGTGTTTATTTTTACAATTATACGTAAATTACTTTGTCTTTCATTTTTTTTATCTAAATGATGATTTTTGTCTAAAAAAGAAGATTTTGTGATGATTTTGTCTAAGAAAGAAGTTTGTTTCTGCTTTCTCAATAATTAAAACAACTAATTTGAGTATTTTTGCTTTCCTACTTATAGTTTATTTGCAGTAAACAGTTAAAGTAAGTAATTCGACCGCATCTATGACGTCATACATGCGGTCCAAATAAACTATAGGTAAGAAAGCAAAAATACTCAAATTAGTTATTTATAATTAATAAACCTTTAAAATAAAAATATAAAAAAAATACCAAAAAAAAACTTTACATACCGAATTACGGTTGTAGGGTTTTCTATACCGAGATGATAATAGGTTAATTTGCTATAACCGTTTATTGTAATTATTAATGGTATAAAATAGTTCCAATATAAAAACAATACTAAAACTAGATTGTTATGATATTTACGAGTATGTTGTGGTAGGTTAAGGCACATGCTAGGTCAACCTATTGAGTACGGTGCTTGTTGAGAACTTGTAATTTAACATTGATTTCTGATTACGAGTCTAAAGATCGTACAACGGTAGAAACAGGACGACCAATACAGTGTTTAGAATTAAACATGTCAAAAAAGGTCTAGAAGAACGACTTTGCGCTGGTGTCACGATTTGCAGACTTGTCACGCGAAATTCTGACAAACTGGCAAAGACAGACAAAAACCGATTGCTGAAAGATGCTGCAAATAATTGATTCAAACAAATCACTTCAAATTCATAAGTCACACACTGTCTGGACCATCGTGACATTCAATTACCGAAAAACCGGTTAAAAAAAACCGGTTGTCGCGAGGGCTTGACCCTGCACCTGAGGTTATCTCACGGGTATAACCAGACCATTTAACATTAATGTAAATGATATACAAATTTATGTGAGAAATTAATACTTGCTATCTTTAAGATTAACCATTTCACCTTTGACCGTTGTCCAGGACGTATATTAGAGATACATTACATCAATTGAGTTTTATACCTAAAGTTTGTCTAGTTTGAGTTTAAGTGATTGTTGTTGTGTGCGTTTATGTGGTTATTTGAAGAAAAAAGTTTTTTGATTTATTGAAATATTAAGTAGTTAACTAAATAATAAAAAGATTGGTCACATGTAAAATGTATTTATCAATTAAAATATTAAAAATTAATTTAAAAAGCTAAAAGAGCAGAATTAAAAAAAGGGGTTCAAAAGTAGTGACTAAATATGAAAAAAGTAAAAAAAAATCAATGTCAAACTTTTACCAAGTTTATTACATAACTAAAAAAAAAAGCAAATTAAATAGAAAAGAAGTGATAAATTGTTTAAAATGTGTTGGTGATTCTAATATGCAATAAACTGGCGATTTGGTGATATAAATAATCAAATCGCTATTGCTAACGACATCTCCAATGACTAATTAGGAAATCCTTTGGACAACCCATGAAAGGAATCGCCGTTCTTCAAAGCTGTTTTCACAATACATTTGGAAATAAATCATGTAAGTGTATGTATAGATACCTATAACTGTTTCCTTTATAATAGCTTGTGGGCTTGGACATACGCCTCTCCCAACACGCGCCACAGATCACGGCCCTGCGCCTTTCGCATCCAGTCCGACCCAGAGACCTAGGTAATGTTAATGATGATAATTATAATAGCTTAATGAACGTTAATACTTAAGTAATTACTAACTGTGCGTCTTCGTTTTCTTCGTCCTTTTAGCTGGTTGTGTAAGACCATTGTCATTGTTGTTCATTCATTAACTTGGTTTAAACAAGATCATAACAGCCCATTAATGTTCCACTGCAGGGAACACACATCCGTCACGGGCCTCCTCCCGTGACGGATTGGTATAGGGTTTATTTCAAGTTTTCCTTCTTTTTACTTCGTAAAGATAACATTCACGGATAGCCCCTTTGTCAGTTTTTACGACACCCATGGGATGAGATGGGGTGGTGACATATTGTATTCTTACTCCGTCACCACACGGATAGGTTTAAACAAGTAGTTTAAACAAAACTCTTGTCCTTCTTGGTTTAAATAAGATAAATTACAAGAATTATATTATTCAAGTAGGTATGTATATACAAAAGGGCTTCTATATCTGTTTTGTAAATGAGTTAGACTACACCGTATCATCTCTTTAACTCATTCTCTCGTATAAGCCGACTAAGGCTAATTTCGGTGTTATTATTGTAATTTACTTTTGTTTTTCTGCATCTGTAAAATTGGCCGTCAAGCTCTGTATCAATCCGTCTGGCGAGCGTAGTCTCGTACGTTAGAATACTAAGGGTTCCTCCGTTCCTATAAAGGACCATTATTAGTCTTTTTATATATACCTAATGTTCGATTCAGCTCTAATTAACGTTAACCGGAAGTTTATAAACTATTAATTGAAAAAGCTTCAAAATCTAGTTGATATTGGGCATTTTATTTTATTCTTTTCTTATTAGAATTTTTTGATGGAATTGGCAAAAGGTATAAATTTGAGTTCTTCTGTGGTCGCATATTAAATCATCTTTACTACATTTTGCGTAGTAAAGCGGCAAGACGAGCTAATTTTAGTTGGAGAATAGAGTTCTTTTAGCATGTCATGTTGTTTTTAAGTTCTTTTAACATGGCTTGTTCTAACAATGTTGAAAGAATAATCATTAAACATGTCTCGATAAGGTTTCAACGTTTTGTCTATTGCGAAAATGTTATAAATATGTTTTTATGAATAAGTACTGAAGATATAAGGCTGGTTACTGATTGAAAATTCGTTTTATAGTGTGTTTTTGAATTATCCTCCAAAAAAAAACATGTATATTTTGGGAAATTTCTACTCATTATGGGTATTGAATACAGTTATCGCCTCCATGAATGGTTAAGACGATTTTTACATTTTGCTTCCATATTTCTATTTTAAAATACATTTTACAAAAACATCATCATCATCATTACCCAAAAAATACATCAAAGTAATACATTTCAAATAGATCCTAATTTACGAAAAAAAAAACTAAAATGGCCGCACAGTGATCGTCACAGGGTGGGCATTTTAAATGTTCCTAACACAGACGCAGCAGTCAGTTACGATGACGCGTCGGGGGTGGGCCAACCCCTTCACTATCATTCAACTACACACACACTAGCACACTAAACCACACCAAACTGACCTACCCCGTCCCCTGATGATCACAGCAAATGGATTTGGGTGAAGGGATAGTCAAGTTTGGTGACGGTTCATTTTAAATTGGACGCATACATGGCTATCAAAAACTACAGTCGAACACTAACGTAAAACCGAACGTGGTAGGCATAAAATTCGAAAATATATGTATGTAGGTTTGTTTCTCGTGCGCTGTCCGCAAATGAGATGGTACGTGAAGTGGAATGAATGCATGATTTCCCTCTGTTTGACTTTTCTATCTGTATTCTGCATAGGTAACGTTACACTAACTAATATCTATGTATAAGCTCTATTATTTTTTTAATTTTTGTATTAAGAACACGTAAAACAAGAAAGCCTTTGTGTGGTGACGTAATAAGATCCATGAGGTGGCGGTGTCATCATTTAATAAGTATTGTTACAGCAGTTTATGGGAAAGTTCTTAGATTTATTTCTACGAAACAAAAGCCCTATTACTATCCTTCCAGGGTAATATAGTAAGGTTCTTTTTCCAGTAGGACATTAATAAACTGTAAGTTGTGATGAACAAAGAGAAATGTTTAAAAGAATGTTATCGTATTTAAAAAAAAATATTTATTTGTTTTTTCCTTTACTTGTTATACGCATTTAGTCTTTCTTAAGTGAATAACGCTGTAAACTTTTATGTAACCTAGGGTTACATAAAACACCAAACGTTAGTTTAGTAGAAAGTTTGCTTTAAAGTTCTGTTGATAAAATAACACTGGAAAACTGTTTCAAGCGTACGCGTCACTATTGATTAAAACCTCTTATGCCAAAAAGCTATTACTTGCTTTTTTATTAGGGGCAGAATCAAATAAATATACTTATTAATTTGATTCTGCCCTTCTAGGTAATAGCTTTTTGGCCAATCTTGAAAGACACAAAGAAAATGGAGCCTAAACTGCACTTGTAATTGTACAGCATGGGGTTCGGAAATCGTTTTCTTGTCTTAGTCGGATTTAACAACACCCATGTGATGAGATAAGGTGGTAATCCTATTTATTCTTACTTCATTACCATACAGGCATTTTAGGCGTACCTATTAGCTTATAAGCATTTATTTGATTAGCACCTTTTTATAACACAGAACGCCAAAATAAGCAGAGCTTGTACCTACTATAGATACTTATCTATAAAGATTAAAAAATACTTATATTTTTTTTGTAAATACATACATAGAAAACACCTAGACCAATCCAAACAGTCATGCACACAAAGATTTGCATTGAGCGACAATCGAACGCAAATCGGTTTACTAACTCGTTAATCGTAGCTAATATATAGCTCATTCTAACAACACAAAACCTCAACATACTAAATACATATACATACATAAAACGCAAATGTAAACGTTACAGTATCCAGTAAAATAACAACAAAAATCATGGTAAACGCAAACTGTGCCTTTCATTGCGCAACTGGATACCTAATAGCGATTTTTGAAGCAGTTCTCAATATATCACGTCGGTTGCAGAATGTCACGGGATACGCACACATGTGTGTGAATCAACACGCACACATGCACGTGCCATCATCGTCAAGCTATGTATAAAGTATGGTCGGAAGAAAGAAAAAACTATTTTTTGCTTTTATTTCTTTTTTTTTAGATTAATCTAAATACTGGCTATTTTTACGAATGAGATAGAGATATTCTTAGTTATAATGTAAAAATACCTATGTGTTTCGTGTTAGGTGTGTTTAGAGTTAGTAATCGGTCTTTGCGCTAATGGTTTCAATTTGATTTGAAATGATTAGTGATCGTATTTCCATTGGCATATTTCTAAAAAAGCTAAAGACAAAGCTTTAAGCTTATTTTTTTATATTATGCTCATTATCACTAACAGAGTGTAGAGGTAGTAAGGCTTTAAATTTTATTCCTTCTTTAGAAACAATAACAAACATTATAATTTTTAATATTGCGAGTCCAAAGTAAGCATGCAAATTCCACGCCAGATAATGATTAAGCATTTTTTCACGACAATTTGTTAATTTCATAACAGTAAAAGCTTCCGCGATTCAGGGGTAACCTTATTGCAAAGGTTTGCCTTAAAAATTGTAAAAAGAATGTAATTGCACTCTCTATGTAAAATTTTTAAAAGAGTTGTCATGAGTTTCTTTGCCAGGTTTCTTCTCATTGGCCCTACCATTTGGAAACTGGAATTTATGGATCAACAGACAGACAAGTAGATTTGAGTAGTAGATTGGTTTTATTTTTCTCCTTAAATTTACATTGGACAATACAACGCGGCTTTTTTAGTGCTGTAGGGTTTGTCTGTGTCGATCTATAACTTTAATTGTAGCTTCAATTCAAAGTAAACGACGATTTCAAACAATTTGTAATAAATTTTATGAAATAAAGTATTTTGAAATTTGATATATTATGTCCTCTCACTCAAAAAAGGGTATGTTGGCCTTCGTACAGGATAACCCAGTGTATTGAATACTACTTTGTTACAGATAAATACTAAGTCCAAGATCTCAATATCACCAAACAAAAAAAAACTCCAAAAAGTTTTTTATTTTTTTTATTTTTGCCATCGGTACCCCCCCTTGTGGGCATTTTCCGAAGTGTGAGCGGGCCGCGTTATTAGTTCGCATACTCGCCCAGGATAGGTTTTCACAATTTTGAGCTGAGCCGTTTCACACAATGCACCGCGTCATTTTCTATGATTAATAGTGGCGCGACAGACTGCCCTGTCTATACTCCTACACTTGATCAGCGTAAAGGGTGAAGGTATAATGTCACTAGAAAAAAATAAACTTATACTGAAACTTTTTTTGTGTTCCTTTGTTACATTTTCTCTTGAAGCTGGGGCAAAATGATTAGTAGAAGTAAGTAGTTTGTTTCTCAAGTAATTGTCATGAATTCGAAACCCAACTCTGCTAATTATATTTGTTACAGTTTTTGCGTCAATTTAGTCTCTATAGTATTCACAGTAAAATTGGCATCATTTGATTGGTTACGTAAATGTCAGTTTTGACATTAAAGTGACGCGACGAAGTACCTACAGATAGCGCGCGAGTTGAATGCAGAGCTTAGGAATGCGGTAGTGCTGTGACCTAATTATAATTATTGATTGACATTCATGTCGATAAATTTAAACAATGTTATAAGTTTAATTTTATTTAGTACACTAGGTTCACATGATGAAAAAAAAAACAATATCATAATTACTACATGTTTTTAATAATCATTTCACAAAACGGAATAAAAAAATAACACGGGAACTTCAGTATTACTATTAACACAATTACACGGCAAACCCGGACGACAGTTGACAAAGATGGCACAGCACTACATTGCAGGCGCGTGAGTCGTGAGGTGGGGCGTGCGGATAGCGGGGGGAGATAAATGCTCCTGCTCTTTACCTCAGACCCCGACTGCATTCAACTCGCGAGCTATCTGTATCTTGAAATGACGTTAAATAGTTACGGGAGTTATTTTTGTAGTTTGGGATCGATATAATACGTTTTAAATTACAATAACATGTCGACATAAGTGTGTACTTTCAAACAAAACTTAACTTTTCGTCGCCTGAATGCTTATTTGCTCAACCGACCATTTTGACGAATTTCACTTTTTAATGCAATTTTATTAAGGATCAAATTGCGGTTTGATTGGTATATAATACTTGCTGTTTGGACTTAAAATACGTTATTTATAAGGAATTTAAGTTTTTGAAAACTAACACAAGAGAATTTAAGCTTCATGCTTAATTGCTCAAAGTCCGTAGAGAAACACCAAACGTGCATCCGAACATCGATTGAGTGCTTAAGTATTCAATCTCCTCACAGGTAACCAATCACGACATCGCATTTTGATGACGCAATATGCCGCCATTATGAATTTATTTTGTGACGAAGCTGGTGCTCGCACGCATTTGAGTTAAAACTAACGCGAAATATAGAAAAAACGTATTAATTTTAATAGAAAACAGTACCCGAAATGTCCGTGACGAAATATAAATCGGAAAATATAGTCACAACTATAGAAAAAAATCGGTAACTTGTATTTTTGTTAACATTTCTTTGCAGATTATCACTGCGTATCGTTAACGTGTAGTACAGGATGTTTAAATTTAATTCTTATAATTTCAGATTTAATTAAATCTTTAAATGAAATTGTGACGTATCTTTAAATGAACAGATTGTTTCGAACATTTCGTAAGGTTGTAAAATATAACTAATATAATAATAAAAATATTGCTTTTGTGCGGTGACTGGCAAAATATACCTGCTACTTGCATGTTTGCTAATTGTTAAATGGGTAAATTTCTTAGCATTATATGGGTAGTTTTGTATTTACGTATACCTACGCTTTGTGTTCGCAATGATGTTAGATGCTAGATAAGAAGATTAATACTATTTTTTACTCGCCACAGATCCATTGCTCACATTGTACATCTATTTTTATTATGTCCGTTGCTTTGCATTTTATTCCCTTTTTGGATGAGAAATTCAGAACTAATTACACCGTTGAGGGATGAATAGCCCATAAACTAAAGAATTCCTTATGAAAACATAAAAAATAGTCAAAAAAGGGTTAATTTTCTTAGAAAAAAATCCATTCTAAATTGATTAAATAGTGTCAGTATATTAATTATTTTTTATCCACTCGTCTGGCCAAGGCGCCGTAAATCGGCGCCTAAAAAAACGTCCATCTGGCCAAACGCCGTAAATCGGCGTTTTGACAAGGTCAAAACATCGTATTACTTTCTTGCCATTTAGAAAATATTTCTTATTTGTTCTAGTCCTTACTCATTACAAATCGTCTATGCATGATATTTCTAGTCCTCTCATATAAAAATCATTTAATCTATGGAACAAAAGCTATGACAGATTTATTTTTGAATCTGTCAGTCATTTGTTTACGTTAAGCGAGTCGTGTTACGCGTTATATAAACATTGAAGTTTAAATTGTATTTGTGCTTTGTTTGTGATTGTGAGTGGTGTTATGTGAAGTTTAATAAGTGTTCATTGTTATTGTGTTACAACAATGTAATAAAACATTCGTAAGTGGTTTATTTTTCATAACACGGAAGAGCAATTTTTTTGCAAGGTATGATTTTTGCAAGGTAAAGTTCATATTTTTTTATTTATTATCAAGAATCTTATTAGATTTATACAAATTTCCATTTAGAATGGGAGATAATCGGCTTATAAGAATCTTATTGGACTTATACTAAATTCCAATTAGATTTAAAGAAAATCTGCTTTTTCAAACATTGGTCAGCTTAAAACCCCTGACTGGCAAAACGCCGAAAATTGGTTGGCCAGATGTGCAATTTTCCGCCATTTTGTCTTGCCAGACGAGTGGTTATACGTATAGGTATGATCTTATCATCGTTTTATTTTCAATTTGTCGTTTTTATTGTACATATTGAAATAAAGAAGTGGAGTCACGGTAATACCGTAGTTCCATTTTATGTTGACATTACGTACGATGAATCAAGAATCCGACGAAAGAAGAATACGACGAATAAGGACTTATTCAAATCAGACACTAACCGAAAAGAAAATAAAATATATTAGAAGTACCTACAAATATATGAAAGCTGACGACAAAGCCTTTATGGAATCTCTAATTAAAAAGGTTTTGACAGGATCAGACAACATAAACAATACCAGGCGAAGTAAACGATCTTGTATCGGTACAAAAACAAAAAAATATTGTATTTTTTATTTATATTGTATTATGTATAGGTACCTAGTGTAGCAATCAACCACATTCTTAATTTATGAAAAAAAAAATCTGCTGGTCAAAAAACGTTGGGTTTTTATTTATTTTATCACTTTTACCAATATGTGTTGTGAATTATTAATAATTACTACTAAAAGTAATTAATTTCGATCGATTAATCACATTTACCAAAACATGTGGTTATTATTAATAATAACCGGTAATTATTAATAATTTTCAATTAATCACATTTACCGTAATATACAAACATGAATATATCAAACAGTGTTTTTTTTTTAATTCTGTGTTTTTTTTAATAATAAATAGCCAGTTAACTAGTTTTTTTTTTACCACTATACCCAAACACGCTGTATTTGGTTATAGGGCACTTAAGTACTAAATATATTCGAATGCAAAATGCTCAACCTCCACTCCAGTAGTGGTCTATCTCCAATTGCATAATTTGTTTAGTGTTTATTTGCTCAACCTCCATAAAAAATTGTGAAAATAAACATAACTGTTTGACTTTTTAATGATTATTTGTAATATATCATTTCATAAACACGTTAACTATTTTTTAAATATAAAACTTTTATAAAATCATATTATTTGCTTAAACAAATCAATAAAACGTCTCTGGTGTAAAATGTTGCAAATGGAGGTTGGACACTTAAGTATTCGTGCGACGTTTTGTGCTCAATATATTGAAAGAAAACTGAATAAAGGAAATACCTACATCTAATACTTGCATTCATGTAGCAAAAAGAATAAAATCCAACATCGACTTAATTTTAAGACAAACTTATTATGTAACAAGATTGTTAATCAATCTGGTTTATTGGGCTAAATTCTTATCATTGCTAAAATAAACAAGTACATAGATGTGATAGTAGAGTCTATCGATATACTAGCGGTCTTGTCTGTGGTCTTTTAGCGCGAAATGCCACACAAACGATTGTGTTGTATGTAATATCAATGCACCGTATATACTGTATGCAATGAATACATAATGCGAAAACTATTACTTTAATCTGTAAATGCTTTTTCAATGATTTAAGCGTAATCGACATATTATTAATGACGTTGTTTTCCATTACTACCAGTTTGCTACTAACATAGAACCTTCTCTAAAATACTAGACATATACTTTAACTGTAATGTGGGAGCTAAGCATAAAGTTTCTTGCTCAGAATCCTTTGCAGATGGTTACTTGAGCAATCCCCAAAATAAGTGCTCATAGATGATTATATTGTAAAATTACTGAAATGTATGTTTTGGAACCCTAGAGCACGATTTTAAAAAAAAAAATACATTAATCAGTTTTGTAAGGCTTGCCGAACAAGGAATGAGCTTTTATATGTATGTATGTATATTTTATGACTGACGATTTCCGTGGTGTAGTAGTCTTTGGGTGCTACGAAGTCTCGGAATCGATTCAATGCAATTTTGTGTGTGTGCGTGCGTAAGGAATATAGTTACTATTTTCAATTTAGTTTTTGTCATTTAATTGAGTAGCTAAAATTAGAATGTATTAATCCATCAACATTACCTTTGTACAAATTCAAAACAATTCACATTCAAATTATAAAATAATGAACAAACCGAAAACTAACAAAATATTCGATAAATACAAGTTAAATTCGCCCAAAGGCTTATGTGAATACTAAAAAGGTTGGTTAGGCCTAAAAACGCGGATTTCGGCCATCATTCCGCAGCCTCCCCGTGGGGGGTTGTGGGAGGTAACCTGCACTATCCCCCGGCGACACTTGACGACCGCGCCTCTAGAATATTAATGTTCGTACTTAATTGGATATTTTTGACTTATCGAGTTTTATTCGACTACTTTTATTAAAGATATGTTAGAAACTAAAAAACTATTAAGTTGATTTTAAAATTTTAATTAATTAGTTTTATAAAAAAATATTTTATTCAGATTTTTTTGTTTTAAAAATGCACGTGTGTTTAAAATAATATGAAGTAAGCTCGGTTATGTCGAATACATTTTTGAATATTGAAATAGAGCAACTTTTTTTCGTTTGTAAAATCAATAAAATATTCATGTTAGTTTAAAATTGAAACGCTGATTGTAATTATTAACTCACTTTATACTTTGTTACATACGCTTTTGAACAAATAGGGAGGTAGGTATAAGAATACATTGTATCACCACCCCATCTCATTTTGTAGTATCCAAAAAGCCACCAAAGGGTAAGTACGCAGAGATATCTCTACGAAAGCAAATAAATCAAAATTTAACACCCTTTACGAATCCGTCTGGCCTGCGTGGTTTCAGTAACTTAAGTTTCTCTTCGACACTGCTTGATCAATGATCAAGACCGGGAAACTAATGGCAACATTGTACCTAAAGCTACTTCATGACTAGGACCGCTTTTTATCACGTTTGATACTGTCAATTGCTGTGTCGTACTTACAAAATAAACACTAACAAAGCGACTATCAGAAACATTTAACTGACTATCGCATTATGTGTTGGTGCCTAATCAGATAAAATTTCTCAAAAGAATGACGATGACGCTTAACAATTGGGAACAACGGTTATCAGCGTCTCAACATTTTTATGCACACAAAGCTTTGAATTTAACGGAAATCTAACCCAAGAGATAACTACTTCACCTCAGAGGTCGTAATTCAAAAACAGGTCTTATGATTATAAGTTATACAAATAAAAATATAAAAAAATATTTATTCAGGTGTTAGTCACGGTTTTTCAGAAATGATCATTTACATAGAAACTATTTGAATTCAGCGAGTAATTGTAAACCTTTGCTGATTAAGAACGGGGAAGGGTCATTATGATCAAAGCTAGAAAAATAACAACTCTACTTTAATACTAGTGTAACAAGTATAGCATAAAATTATTCATACAAGTCCCAGTAATCATAGGTCATTCTGGACCTTTCAAGACAAATCTTTATGTAGGACGTCTTTTACTTATTTATTAAATAAAAAAACTGTAAAAAGGTGCAATTTTTTACCTAAACAAGGGTCTAATTAAACACTCAGACTTTAATGAAATATATTATTAAAACCTGTGCAATAGCAAAGACAACCCAATAGTTTCTAAACTGAATTAATAATATATTCACCCTACGTCCATTTCAAACGTAACTACCCAAACTAACTATAATAAATTTCCTCTTATTATTTTAGAAAGCTTTCTAAACATTGTCCCCCACGGACGGACACACCCTGTATCTTTGGGTTCACATCGCACAAATATATCTAAGTGTCGGAGGTTTTCGGTCAGTTCTCCTTATCCTTTACCCCCCTTCGACACTATAACCCTCCCCATTCTGCACCCATTGGACCCCACCCCTCATAAACACTGCTAAACACAGGCGTGCAAAATTGTAAAATTTCCTCTCTCTCGTTCTAACGCAACGTCAATTTGTTAAGATAACATTGTCCGAATTTGCCGCCATTATTTACGATTGGGGAATTAATTTAAAGGTTAGTAATTAGATGGCGGTCCCGAGGAATCCGTTTCCGATTTATTGGATTTGTTCGATTGTCGTTCGATGTCGAATGTTTCGGACAGTTTGAAATAGTTGTACGGTTTTGTTACTTTGACTCTACATTAAGGAAGTTCACGTTTATGTACTAAATCTATTTACTGAATTATAAATACTACGAGTATATAAATATATTTTTTTTGCTACTTGTAAACTCTGCTGTTTAGTATATAAATAAAATATGTACATAGAAAACCACTAGAACAATTTTGATATTTATGTCATAAAGATTAGCATTGAGCGGAAATCAAAATCATGTATAATACTTGTGATAATAATCACAAGTAGAGATCATTGTTGTTAGTTAGTGTGTTATTTCTATGATAAAAGATGCGTTATTTGTGGCGATTTTAATATAGATTTGTTGAAGGATAATGAAAGGAAAAAAGGCTTCTTATCACTGCTCTTGTGTTATAACTTTGTACCTTTAATAAATTCGGTCACCTTTAGAAGGAATGAAACTGAATCGTGCTTGGACAATGTGTTGACCAATGTTCCAAATAGCAATATAAGTGATTTGTATGTAGATCATAATGGGTTAGCTGATGGTCATGCAGCCCTTTTCTGTACTACGCTATTAGACAAAGTTGGCATGAAACACAGAAAGGCACAGTTTACTCATGTTAATAAAATAGTTTATGATGACAATGGTATGACTGAGTTTAGAAGAAAATTGTCGCAGTTAGACTCCAATACCGGTATAAATACATTTATACGACAGTTTAATCAATTACATTCGTCTTGTTTTGTTTGTAAAAGAATTAAGGTAAATTTAAATAAGACTGGCCAGTCAAAATGGTTAACACAAGGAATAAGGACATCCAGTAAATTTAAAAGGTTTTTGAATACCATTGACAAGTATAGTAATAGTTGTGATCAGTCTATCTTCGACTATCGGGCCAAATATTTGACAATTTACAGAAAAGTAGTCAGGTGTGCAAAGAAGTTAGATGTAAGAAATCAAATTAATAAATCAACAAGCTCGAGTAAATCAATTTGGAAAATAGTAAATAAACATCGAAACAACAACAACATAAATTGTTCAAAAGCATTACTGCTTAAGATAGGGGAAACAGTAACAGATGACCCATTTAAGATAGCGAATACTTTTTCAAATATATTCCAAAATAGGGTGCTGTTAAATACTTGTAATTCTGATCAGGCAATTTATTACCTCAAGCAAAATTTTAAGAGGATAGAATCGGAAATGGTCTTTGATCTTGTAACGCCTAGAGAAATATATGTTATAGTGAAGAGTATGGAAAACAAGACATCATTCGGACATGACAATATACCGCTCAGTATTATTAAAAAGAACATTGACATCTTATCCTGTCCTTTAGCAAACCTTTTTAATAATTGTATTACTTTGGGAGTTTTTCCTGAGCAATTTAAGATTGCTAAAATTATACCCATATACAAAAAAGGTTCAAGTACTGATGCGGAAAATTATAGGCCTATTTCTTTACTACCTACCATGTCAAAATTATTAGAAAGAATAATGAAAGATCGTCTTGTGAGACACTTAAATAAGAACAACATAATGGACACGAAACAATTCGGCTATCAGAGATCAGTAAGTACGGCAGACGCTATAGACTCCCTAACAGAAGACGTCCTACATGGTCTTAATGAGAAGTGCAAAGTTGCGGGGCTATTCTTAGATTTGAGCTCCGCTTTTGATACAGTAGATCATAATATTTTATTGTCAAAAATGGAACATTATGGAATTAGGAATAATAATCTCAAACTGTTTAGCTCTTATTTACGCAACAGAAAACAGTTTGTGGAAGTCAAGGCGATCCAAAATGGGGAACAAAGTTATTGTAAATCTAGCATTAGGACCATTACTCGTGGTGTACCGCAAGGTTCAGTTTTAGGGCCAATTTACTTCATTATCCTTTTAAACGATCTAACGGCTTTCATCCAAAATAGGCCTTTAGATGTGAAGCTTACCTTGTTTGCAGATGACACAAATGCCATTATAACGGCGGAAAACATGCAAAATTTACAATATAAAATAAAAGCTACGTATGAATTGTTTGAAAACTGGTTTGGTGTAAATAATTTGCTTTTAAATGCTAAAAAAACAAAATGCGTACTATTTAAAACAACCGTAAGAAATAACGCAACACTTAATATTATATCTCATGGAAACAAAATGGATGTTGTAGATACTGTCAAATTCTTAGGAGTGCAATTAGATGCTTTGTTTAAGTGGAAACATGAAGTGTCTTCTATTGTCAGTACGGTAAGTTCGGCCTGTTATGCAATAAGAAGCCTTAGAGATGTTCTCACGATGGCCCAACTAAGGATGGTATATTTTTCACTGGTTGAGTCTAAGCTACGGTATAGTATTCAGTTTTGGGGACATAGCTATCAGTATAATATGAGCGCAGCTTTTATTATACAAAAAAGAGCCATAAGAACAATGGTGCGTATAAATCAGACTGAATCCTGTAGAGAATATTTCAAAAAATTAAATATTTTGACTGCGCCATCGCTGTACATTTTAGTTGTCTTAACAAACCATGTTAAAAATCTAAGTAAATATGAAACAGAATCGGAGAGAAACATTAGATTAAGTACCCGCAGGAAAGACCTACCTGTTAGAATTCAAACAAAATTAAATGTGGTACAACATAGTGTGGGGGTGCAGGCAGTCACTTTGTATAACAAATTACCTTCTGATTTTAAAACGATTTCAAACCACAAAATTTTTAACCGTAGATTTAAAAAATATCTTTTGATAAAATGTTACTACAGCGTCCAAGAATATCTTGAAGAGAAAACCAAAACTTTGCCATAACAATAATTTTTGTCTTCATTCTTTGGTATTAAAACTTACTGCTGCTACTCTTGTTCTGAGAAGTACTTTTTTTAAATTATTTTTTATTGTTTTACTATGAATATTTTACTGTGTTTTGATTTTATTTTGTTTCTTGAGTTTGTATTATTGTTATTTTTAAGTTTCTAGTTTAAGTTTCAATATTCAACACAAATGTAATTTTGTTTACGAATAAATGTCTTATCTTATCTTATCTTAGTTATGGTAATTTTAAAGGGCATTTTCTTTAAACTATTATAATAGAAGATCATTTATCTTTAATTACGTCAGTTTTTGAAGACTATTTGTTATTAAACATACATCGTGTTAACTGTTTGCTTACAAACTGTAAGGAGGTCAAGTTTATAGAATTAAACTTTCATTGTATCATTTATTTGTTTTAATAACATGCTGTTTGGCATTATGACGTGACATGAATAACAATAAGTTTCAAATACAATTAAAATTGATAAATAAGTTGATTTAAATATGCTTAAAAGATCGATTCTTGTTATAACAGTAATAAAAATACACAATATAGATAACCTTCACCAAAATAAGGAAATTTAAAAAAAAGTAAACTAGACCATTTTTAAAATTGCCCTGTATCACTAAAGAAAGCCCACTTTAAATAAAAATGTAGAAACTGATTGACACGATAACCGAATAAAACACAAAAACCTATATTTCGGGAACCAAATTGCCCTTTCCCACTAAAAAAAGCCCAACTCAGATAAAAACGTAAAGACTATGAACCGAATGAAAAGGATCAACGAATTCCAAATACAAAAATATTCAAATAAGAAAAACGCCACGTTCCTTTTCACGTATTCTAATATCTTGTTAGAATGTGTGACAGTAACATTGTCGCTTCGTCGGTATAAAAGACATTCCGTTCCACGAGAGTGGGGCCGGGTAGTCCGATTTAATATTCTATTTTATGCGAGGCGATAAGATTAAAGTATGTAATTTCTTCTGTCCAGAGAGGCGTTTTGGACGCACTACGTTTAGATGGCGTAGGGTTGTCTAAACCATGGTTATTTTGTCAGTTCTTAGATTTTTTTTATATTTACTTTTTATATTACTTTTTACTTAAATGTATATAAGTTACTGTTAAAAGTAGGTAAACAATCTTACGAAAAACTAATAAGATTAAGTAGGTATATGAAATATATTTTTTACAATCATAAACTAAAATCAATGACTAATTTATTCTTATAGTAATATATCTAATCTTAAACGGACAGATGTTCTAATAAGATTTAAGGGGTTAAAATGCAAATGATATTAACAAAACTTTGCACGTGTAGCAAGAGGGTGCTTACATTGTTCACTGTAGATTCTACTGACGATACACGTGGCTAGATTTGATAGTGCTGTAGACGAAATATAGGGATAAGAAACAAACGTTTTAAGAGAGACTAATTCTTTAAAAAAATTCTTAAATGCGGTTCAACAGGGATTAAGGGAACCACTGCTTCCGAAAAAAAATATCTACTAAAACCACGCAAACTAACTATTCTTAAATACAAGATTAGGTCTGTTAACTCTACTCGTAACCCGTTAACTACGATGCTGGTCATAATTTAAGGCTAATATGTTTTTTTGTTCTGCTAAATGATATTCAATGTGCTAAGCGACATTGATTCATCATGCCAGCCCATGCAGGGACGGACCTCCTCCCGTAATGGAGGGATACTTGGCCTACTAATACCACGCTGGCCAGACGGATTGGTATAAGGTTTAATTTCAAGTTTTTCTTCTTTTTATTTGGTAAAGATAATATTCAGGGATAGTCCCTTAGTCGGTTTTTACTACACCCATGGGATGAGATGGGGTGGTGACATATTATATTCTTACTCCGTCACCACACGACATTGATTGCAGACAGATATTTATAAAATTTTCCTCGATATGTGACTGACAGAATTCTAGATAAAACAGTTAATTCTATAAACTTAGTATACAGACTGTAATACATAGTGGTCACCTAACAAATATGTAGTAGGCAGCCCTAGACGTACGTAAGAAGTGCGTCCCCCGGCGGGACGGACCACAACCCGGTGGTTCTATAATAAAACCCACCCCCTCCACTTACACTCACACTAAGATGGCGACAGTACATTCAACAATATTCCTACGTATACAAATTGTGAGTTCCGAGTCGTGACTCGTGACTCGATTTAGTTATTAGTATGATTTTACTTGTACTTATTAGGGGTTACGTTAGATATTTTATTAAGTATTTTAATATTCTACGCGTGGGTAATAATACAAGGCAATAATTTCTAGACCAAACAAAATTATATTTCGTGAATTTATCACACAACAACGCGCACATTAACAGCATACCGCTTTCCCGTTGAGGCTAATCAAAGAGAGCATACAACCTTGAACTTGTGAAAATATAAACTGCTATCACACTACTTCAGTATATGGGTGTATCAAAATAAAAGACATGTGATATACAACCTTATACCAATGCATCTGCGACCGCCAGCATGGTATTCAAATAAAACCTGATTAAGATAGGACACTTTTAAGCTATCGTGTTTCATTATTACAAAATATTTATTAAGGAATAGGTTTTGTGAAAATAAATATTATAAAGAGAAAGATAATAATAAAAGTACCCGAATGGACTTATTCCAAAGAGTTCATTCTCTATCAACATCAACGGAGACTCTCTCTTGACAGTTGGATCATAGGTCTGATGCAGAAGGCAGTACTGCTTGACACGGCACGCATTGTGAGGAGGTTCCTATCTCTGGAGCCCTTACCAGCAGTAGCTTGGTCCCTGTACCCGATGCTGGTTGGTCTACCTTTTTTTTATATTTTTAAATGTTTTTATTTTTTATATTTAAAAATGTAATGAATTGAGAACTAATGTAAATAAAGATCATAATAATAGTACTCGTAGCAGTATGATAATGTTGATGTACCTATTTTGACAATAAAGAGCTAGGGACTAACAGCTTCTTTCTCGAGGTGACGCACGCTTCAGTGCAGAAGTACCTATACCTTCTCTGAGTAGAGCGTATTAATTAGTAAGTTTCTATGATAAATCGTAGACCTTACAGTCAAGCCAATTGGTTTCTTGCGTCACCATGTCGTATAGTAGGTATAGAAATACTTTTACAATACCTACTGACGCTTTTTCCCCCTCTTAAACAAAAGCATCGTTAAAGTTTACCCCTCTAATTCATTACCTAAGCTAACGACATTCCCTAAAACACCATAACGATGACATAACAAAACTAACCCCTTAAAACTTCGGTTACTCCCCGAAATAATCCCTTACCACCCTCACGGTTTTCTTTCATCCCTCCCTGGCCGTGCGGGGGTTAAGTCACCCTACTTAAGATCGATGGAAGGGTAGTAGATTAGACTTTGCGATAAGGGTAGAAAAGGGACCCCTGTCCTCGAATTAGGGCCCACCCTTTGTGAATCTCTGATGGGTTGGTCGAACTCATATCTTGTTTTGACGTGTTTTATAATTAATTTGCTAGTTTTAGGAGGTAGTTTAACAAGGGTAGACGGTAAATTAATTTTAACCAAACTTTGGAGCCGTATACGTATGTTCTAGTTGTTTCTTGTTTAAGTATTCCACGAAATCATAATATTTAATGAACTCATAAATTACTTCTATATTCTCTAGAAGAAGTGCGAATTCAGCTTTGTATGAAGTGAAGGCATAGGTCTTCTTAATATAAGTATTCTAAATAAATTAATATTTTTCTAATCGACATGATTGTGTACACAAACATTATGTGGATTAATAAGATAGACAATCTGATATTATCTTTCAATATTTTGCTTTGTGCGTATATTCTTATTTCATTATTATAAGATAAGATAAGATTTTTACTTTAATTGGCAGGTTTCTTTAGCAAGAAGCCGGCAAGGTCGGTATCGTAAAAACCGACTAGGTAAGGGCTAAATTAAAAGGGCTTATGATCTATTGTTACCATTCTCGATGTAAATAAAAGAAAGAAAATGTTACTAGATCTTTTTAACAAGCATGTCAATTCTCGTTCTTTAAAATTCGGTTGAGTTAACTTTAGTTGTCAAATTGTTATACATAGGTAAGACAATTTGAGAACTAAAGTTAGGTAACTTAACCGAATTTTAAAAAACGAGAATTGACATGTAGACTACAATGCGCCTATTGAGCAAAAGTAAACAGATATAATCTTGTAAATATTTAAATTAATTGACATTGTTCTTGATTACTTATACATAAACGTGTAATTATGGTTTTTGTGTACACAGGTGCGTTTGCCACCATCAACCATCTGAGTCCGTCAAATAGTTTCAAGTGTTTGCAATTTACTATTTTGTGTTAGATCACATAGTATAATAAAATATATTATTATCTATGTGTATACCTAATAATTTTCTAGTTAAAATACTGACTCCAGAGCGTTGATATTGCTTATGTATAAAACGTCATTCCCTAATTTCGTTTACAAGCATGATTTACAAAAAAAAAAAATTTTGTGAATTAAAACCAAGTTACAATTTAAACAAGACAAAACAAAACGCCCCGCTACACGCTCCGCCCCTTCTAAAACGTAAGTCTAACTATTCTAAGCAATGAAACAATGTGCATTGTCCATTTACATAGAACAGTGAGAGATAGTGGCTGTATTCACACATTAAAAGCCTTCCTTAAGACAATGGTACAGCCTCCAACGACTATTCTGCCTCCCCCCTAACACTCCTAACTACAAAGGAGACGGTTTCAATGGCTCACATAATTAAAATACTCTATAATAGTGTTGTCCTCATCTTTTATTGTTCTGGAGATGAATAGACTAAAGACGTCCACAAAGGTTGATTGTTTGTTTGGGACATCACTATGATACCTTTATTGTGAAGAAGAAAAAAGTTACTGGGTTTATTTTATTAAAATACTGTGTATGTAGATGCACAACCTGAACTAGGCTAGGAACTCTAAAATTTTACTGTTGTTTTTTATATGATGAAAGCATGAATTAAGAAAACATAATTATAAACAGTTCCAGTAAATACATATTTGTAAAATAAGAGATCAAAATGGTAAATAGACAATTCGTCATTTTAAAAAGTCCTGAGTCCTAAGCAAGATACTTATTAATTTAATTAAAAAATGTTACCGTTAAAGGTAACAGGGCGAATCTGACCCACTTTAATTTTTTTCGCGTACAAACACCAAACTAGTTTTATATTATAGACTTTAATACTACTTTTCTAATTATATAAAAAAAATAGTGTATCTACCGGGAGAAAAAAGTTATTTGGCTTTATTTGAGTAGGTATAACCAAGAACTGAACATTATTATGTTTGTAGAAAATGAAAATTAAAGCAACAGTTTTGAATTATAACGGTTTAATAACACTCATACACCAGACAAAAAGGTGACCGGCTTGAAGTTGTTGCAAATCAGCTGCGCAGATGTCATATTTGGAACTAAATGACCGGGAACATGGGGAGTGGGTGTTTTTTTTGTTCCTGTACATGCGCAAACTTCTCTGAAAGCTAACTTCAGCCCGGCAAGTTAGGTTGCGCGAACTGTAGGTATCCAGTAGAACAAAAAAAACATTTATGTAGCACGTGATTTTATTTCTGTGCTATTTGGGTACAAACGTAATAATGTGAACAGTGTGTGAATAGGTTACTGAAATATATTGAAAAATGCTTTATTAACGCCATAAAACAATAAACAAAATTTTCATTTTTCTCCTTTCTCCCATACCCCACAACATCAACAGTGCGACCTACACCAGTTAGTAATAGGTATATTTAACTACATATCCCGTCATATTTCGTTTGTGTACGCCATGGGTCATATGTCCAAACAAAACGCCCGTTTACCTTTATGTTTGCAAAAGTTTTCGCAACACAGTACTTGTGTCTAATTACGAAAATTTTTTTTTTTTAAATATAACTCTTTTGAATACTTATAGACACAAACATCATGTACCAAATAGTTATAAATTAGAACACGTAAAATATCATAAAACAAACAAATAAAGTACAAACAACTTATTAGCACGATATTTACTTGGGCTAGCGTTAATTTTAACGTGTTTACTGTAAACGTTATTAGGGGTATATCCACTGTGAGATAAGATATGTACTTACGAGCTGACAAGTTTCTTCTTCTTTCAAAGACATAGCCTGCCTTATGGAATGAATCGTTTTATGTCCTATCTTACACTGAAAAAAATAACATACTTTGCATTAGTCTGTATGTTTTTTATTCATACTCCCCCTTACTCATAAAGGCCTCTTAAATTTATCACTGTTTAGCGAGATTTTTATTAGGAAAATCAACCTTATACCAAACAAAACCGTAAGAATTTAAGCTAATCAATTGATTAAATTTAAGAGGCGTTTGTGAGTAGGGGGACTATATATTAAAAAAAAAAACACATATACCAGCAATATTATATCGGATAATCCCCAAATATTATTATGCAAGTGCAAGCCGTACCCAGGTAAATTTAAGGGCTTTATATATTCTTATAATATTCTATTTTTTCTTCTTATTCTTACTACTTCTTATAATATTCTAATTATTCTTTATACTTATAATATTCTTACACTGCCAAAGACGCGAATACAATTTTATAGCTTATCTTGATGGTGGATGAATAGCTTTACAGTTTCCCTTGGTATTATATAACATAATAAGTATACAAAGTTATTTTCTTGTACAAACAGTGAAATTTATTTAGTTTGTAATTACGGTACAGTTGATACCTTCAGTTGAATTGTTCACGTCTGTAAAACATATCTATTTTATTCAAATTTTTAAATACTTTTCTTCTGAGTTAATATTTGAAATGTAGTCGAATAGAATGTATTTGTAGTCAAAGAATCCTAAAACTAAAAGCTACTAATAGTAGGAAAGTAAAATAGTCTGTAGATCCCCAGTCGTCTCTTATGAACTATAAGTCACAAAAGGGAAGGCAAGTTGTTGTATTATAAAACCGTCTTTTCACGAGATTTTCCACGTAACTCTGTTCTTCAAAACATCTTAATAAAGTGTTATTTATTGTTTATTTCTTATTAAGAATTATGGTCATAGTTTAGGTAGTTTTACAATCATTATTACTTATCTTATTATTTATAAACCCTTGATCCAAGTTAAAACATCTTATACATTCTATTTATATACCTATGTAATATAGACACGTTACATACCATTACCACTAAACTAGGATAGAGGAATTCCAACTATTTGCCAAAAAGACAGACATGACGGATTTGTAAGCCTTAAACTTGACCCTTCTTTTTGTAGATATTGTGGACAGGTATGCCTTTTATCTCAACCTCAAGATGAGGTAGAGTAGCGAGTACAAGCAGTCTTTTAATGCGCGCTCTGATATACCTAACTCTGCTTATATACAAATGGAATACTAGCTAGAATATAAACGTCACCAAATTGTCACAAGTAACCTTTATCACTGGTAGCGTCCGTAGGGAAAGTTTTCCAATTACGAACACGTTCAAGTGACCACCACCTACCACCCTCTTACCTCAAAACACCCCCCCTCCCCGCCACACGCCCCCCATACCCCGCAATCCCTCCACGGCCTCACAAAGAAGTTTTAATTGCTAGCCTTCGTTGTTTGCTACCTATTAAGTTGGACCTTCCACTATTTGGATTGTTCATAATAGAGCTCAAAGCAGTATTAATGAGTTTCTATGACTTTTATTTGTTTAATTGACTTTTCATTAGGAAACTTTGGTTATTTGCATAACGTACCATTCTTTTCGTACGTTTCTATGAATAATAATTGGATGGAAAATGCTCTGTCGCGGAAGAGAGCTTCGATTATTTGAAGATAAGGATAATGATTTTCACTTTGATTCCAATTTCAATTTCAAATTTGACAATTTGAAATTATGACAGTGAAGTCAATTAAGTGACAGCAAATTGCTGACGTGGGTTGTAGTGGAAACGAAGAAATATCACAATTAATATGTAGACCGAAAAGTTTGCTAGTTTATTTCTACTTTACGATCAAATAGATAGGTATACCAATTTGGATACAACAGCATTGATTAACACGGGCACTTATTATAAGGCCGATAAAATATGTCGTTGTCGTAAAGAAATTTAAATATATCGGTTACCACTTCACCCACGTGGGCGGAATCGCAATCAATCGCACAATCCGAATAATAATAATATTAAAGAATGATGTAATATATTGCAAAAAAAACCTCCGTAATGCGATTAGGCAACATGACACTAGTCTATATTCCCTCTTTAATAGGAATAGGCCCGTGCCCAGCAATGAGACGTTCATAGGCTTTATATCAATATAAAAACGGAGTTCAACTATTAACATTTGTATTCAACGGGAACAGACCTTTGCTCTAACTATTAAGCCGTAACAGTCATTATTATACGTAGCTATTTGAAGCACTTAGTTGCAGGCCCCCATCGTACTATTAGGTTTGTTTAATTAAAATTAGTTTGCATACACCCTTCATAATACAATTGTTTCTCTAGACAATTACTTGTTTTGATATAGTAACTATTAATTTCTTGTGTTTTGATATTTTTTTTTTGATCACCAGTCATTATAGGTAGCCTCTATGGCGTAGAGGTTTTGGTCTACGGATGCTACGCAGAGGTCTTAGGTTTTATTTCCGCTCAATGCAGATCTTTGTGTACACGAAAATGCATGAATTAATAAGTCTGAGTCTTTTTTATTACGTGTATAATATAGGTCAAATAAAGTTATGAATTTATTTACCTGCCTATGTTATAAACGTTACGACGTTCAAAATCGCTGACTTTTATCTTTTTTTTGTATTTATTCTCAATTTAAATCTGACGGTTGATGTAAGTCTGACAAATCTTTTAAAATGTTGCCATCTTTTTAAAATAAATAAAGTCGTAAAAATATATATCTTCGTATTAAAAGTAGTGGATGTCTTTTGACCGATACTATGAAGAGGATAGTATAAGTAATAAGTTCACTATTTAAAATATTGGCAGTCTTACCAACAGACACAATGTATATTATGTAATTGATATACGGGAAAGGGAAAGAGTTAAAAATGAATAAGTAAATAATTTTTTTATTAACAACTCTTTTGACAAGTTGTGTTTTTGTAAAAACACAGGGTACGTACCTACTATTTTGTCATTGTTAATACAATGGGATATCCTTTTTCTTATCTTCCAAATGCATGTTTTCCTGTCCGTATTATTAATTTCTTTATTAAAATAACAAACAAAGTAAACGAACAATAAATTTTATTTCTCCTCGGCAAATTAACGACTCAGTCCCAAAATGCAAAATAACATCCTTCCGAGGAATATTACCGACGCCATTTTGCAAAAGGGTTGCAGATGGCGATAGGGGTCGTCTTAATTTCGCAGTATTAGTGAGTCTTGCTGACCCTCTGGACATTAATCGTGAAGGGTCCAGAGGTCACTGACCTAAGAATTAAGATGGAAACTTGGGGAGATGTTGAATGTGACTATTTCAAAAAATACTCTTTGAATGTATGAATTTACAAATAAAGTTCCAAGCTCTAATATTTTCATTAAGTAGGAGATGTCTTAAAAACTAATTGTTTCTAAGATATCATAAAATATTTTATTAATATGGCTACACAATAGTTTTCTAAATGAAAAATTTACTTCATCAGCAAGATTATCAATAACGACTTATGCTTTCTTGACTAATAGGTAGGACTTTTTTTCTTAAAAAATATGTGAACTTTTGTACCTACAGTTTAAAAAATAAATTGAATTGGTCATGTAATTCGTAAATAAGTAACTCATCATCTTGAAAATTTCTACCTATTATTGAAAAATCGTTTTCGCAGTGAATAAATTGAGCTATAAATTACTTTTTTTGCTAAATGTACATTAAGGTACTGACTCTGAATCGTTTCCTTTTGTTGGCCTTGTTTAACAACTTGGGCAAGTTACTATACGAACATTCAATATGCCATATTTAGTAGATTTTTAAACCAAATTAGCACGCGTAAACCACACATGGAAACTATCTAAAACATATATTATTCTATGTAGATGAGTTAGAAATATAATAACGTATATATAAACATGTATATATAGTGGTTGTACAAGATAAATAATGCTTGCTCTATCGTCGAGCTATCCAACTTTATAAATTACTTTCTCAGATAGCGCGCCATGTTCTACAATGGACGCGTTTTTAATTTATTATTTAAAGGTTTTTAGTGAATGTGTTATTTTATGCTTATTTATTTCTTGCTAGCCTTAAAACGACCTTCTGCAGGGACTGATCTCTTCCTTTACTGCAGGAAAAGGCAAGTCACAAATTTTAATAATTAGCTCGAATAAAACATCTTGTTTTTCTTTATTTAAAAAAAACAAAGTTTTTCAATCAAGTAGCAAAATAAATAAGAATTAGCTAGATCATCATAACTTTTCAGCTATTGCGTTGTATAATTCTAAACATTAAATGTGAATAGGAGGCTAAAGGTCGTAGCATATCAAAACGTGAAGGGATCGGCACCGTATCAACTCGAGCCGATAAAGTAATATTTGTATGAAACTCCTTACTGCAACGGACACTAATCGGAATTGTAACGTAATCGGATTTTTGGCGTTTGACACCGAGGAAAAAGGCGAGGCGGTGCCGATCTCACGTTTTGATATTGTGCTACGACCCTAACGCGGCATGTCCGATTGAGTCAGTTTGAGACTACGGCCATTGTGCCAAAACGTCAAGCAAAATTAATCTCCCATTTACGTTTCATATTTATAATTATTGCCACAAAGCACGTAAAAGCTTACACATTCCCACAAATAATAGTAATTTAATACAAATAGTTATAACTAGGTACCATTATAGAACTCGACTCGTGGGGCGGTCCCACAAAGGCTGCGCCCGCAACTATCGCAACAAACTTCTGAACCTCCCCTCCCGCAAGCAACTGCCTCCCCGGAGAGGTCCGGCCCTTATGGCGCCTCGTACTTAGGTACCTATTTAAATAAAGATGGTGATTTTAGAAATATTTAATCAATTTCTTTATACGTACTTGTAAATAAAATGGACACCTTTATCAGTTAACAAGCTTTGCTTAGTTTAGAAATAAATAGCCCGGCGTTGGGTTAAAAAAGTGGCGTTATAAAAAAAAAATTCTCGATATTTAGTTTAGTAGGCTTTTATAACATCCTTTAAAGGAGGAGGAAGTAGCTATATAAAGGAGACTTATGCCCAGCTGTATTCTACCATTAACCGACATGATCGTAAGGAAAATTAATAAAAAAGTTTTGTAAAAGTGTATCTGAAAGGCTTATCCAGTAAAAACGTAGTTTAGAATTTCGCCTCGACCTTCAATTTTGCCGTTCTTTTTATTTCAATAACTCGTTTGCCAGCTAGTTTAAAAAAAGAACAACGCGGTGCGAGAGTCGAACACAGATCGGACACGCCGTCTTCATGGTGCGTTCGGATTATTAGTTACAAAACTCACTGAATCCGAGTAAGTACGTGCAATAAGTGATAGTAGAAGCTGCTGTTGAAATATATAAAACCAGGCATCATTTTAGCGGCACACAACTCACTCAACACTTGTTTTCTTACTTCATCAGACTTTTCCAACTCATTTGCATGGAAAAGCAGATAGCGGCGATGGAACGATACCGTACCTTTGTGGGCTCTATATAGTCTACAAAGTTGTCTGCCAGTTCCGTTATAGTGCGCTGCCAGTTGCCAACTTTACAGAAGTTAGAGTAATGTTGCGGCAAAAAGCGTTCACGGCAGGTTTAACAATTACCTAAGCAGGCTAGCAAAGTTCCGCACAACAGTTACGTTGTAGCTTTTCAACGTTTTATTTACATGTTTTCAACAGTTCTCATCAAAATTTTAGAATAACTTTAATAATTTTGCTGTAAAAATTATGTCTTTTGAGGTCGTGAAAGAGGTTGTATGGTTTTGCGTTGCACGTTCTAACATAAGCTCACTTTCATATGTATGAGAGTGCGTAGCATTCGTACTGACGGACATGTGTCCGTTAGTACGAATGCTATGCACTTACCATTACTGAACGAAGTCTCTAATTACGTCTTCTTAGGGCGTCCCTTACCTACTTTAATTACTACTTTCGCGTTGGCAATTTGCTTTATCAGTAACAATTCGTCTAAAAAACATTTTTTTTTGTAAATATAATAGTGCCTATCTATATGATTATAATGTAATACTCAGATCAAATAGAACAACGATTTATACAAATACTTGACAATCCTTCATGGATTGTAACGGAATAAAATTGATCAGGAATATTTCAGGCATTTCCACACTTTACCATAAATTACTACTTCACAGCACCTACAAAATATTACCTAAAAATTTTACATACCTCAGTTTATATCTAAAGTGTCTAAATAAAATTGATGTTCTACAATCAATTCTAAACAATGTAACATTTAGTGTACGAATGTAACAGATAGTGTAACAATGTACACGTTCGTGTCACGAGTACATCGAACAACAATAACAAAATGTAACATCACATCTGCTAACATTACGTAAGGACCATTAAAACTGTCGGGATACGGCGTGTTTTCAATTACAGGAGGCTCGCGAGATATTTGACTCGTCTAGGGTTGCCAATTATATTTTTTCTTTTATTTTGTAATATTCTGACAGACTGACCTTAGGAAAGTTATATTTTTTTTTAGTTATTTGCCTGATATATGTTAACTTTCTTTAGTATGCGCGTGCGCGCTGTACTGGTAAGAATGAAAGTCATGAAATGAGGCCGTAAACCGGAATTGGGCAATATTCCTTTACAAATTAAGAATTAGGTATAGAACTAAGAACAAAATTGGTTTTTAGACTAGAGTATTTTTGAAGCATAATTCATTAATGTTCTTTTACGAAAATAGCATACGTATTATAAAACCCTAATATTCATTATTTCACGTTAAATTGACTTTAAAAATATTTTAATAGCATTGAGCAGGGAATATTGGTCTCCTAAAACCAGATCAGCTGGCATTCATATATTACGGGGAAGAAGCAAGTGAAAAAAAATTACAAAAATCAATCATCCTACCATCCCATTAATGTCCCACTGCAGGGACGGGCCTCCTCCCCGTAATAGTGACGGAGGGTTACTTGGCCTACTAATACCACGCTGGTCAGACGGACAGACAAAATCAATACAAAAATAAAATAATAATAAATATTGAAGCATTTTACATAGAACACAAATGTGACATGTGTGCTAACCCTATATGAATAGAGCGCGCTATTCGCGTGCCTTCTCACTTCGATGGCTCGAGTCACGATTTTCAGCAAGCCCGTCAATTCCATACGCTCTATTTTTCGTGTACCTATTTTTATACTATTCTAATAAACTACTTTATTACTGTCCATGTAGTGATGGAGTAAGAATGCTGTTGTTCACTACCCTGGGCCTGTGCGTTTGAAGAGCCTATACTTAACAGACAATTTCTCTAGCAAACAAGGGTAAATAAAACAAAATAAAATAAATAAATATTCCTTACACATTCACACAACGCCATCTAGTCCCAAACTAAGCAAAACTTGTACTATGGGTACTAGACAACGGATAAACATATTTAAATACTTTTTTTTGTAAATACATAAGTACATAATATTATACTTAGAAAACACCCAGACCAATGCAAACAATCATGTTCATGCACACAAAGAGAGAAATTTACAAGAGAGAGAAGAGAAGAGAATCTTTGTGTGCAACCCGAGACCTCTGCGTAGCAGTCATTTTATATAACCACTACGCCACAGAGGAGTTTTCTATGTATGTATTTACAAAAAAGAAAGTATTTAAGTATATCCGTTGTCTAGTACCCATAGTACAAGCTCTGCTTAGTTTGGGACTAAGATGGTGTTGTGTGAAAGTGTGAGAAATATTTTATATTTTTATATATAAATTAGCCTACTATACCACAATTGTTTCTACAAGTCTCCGATATATTCCAAAGCTTAAAAACTTCCATCAAGCATTATCTAACCTCATTTCTATTTGAACCGAACCTCGCCTGACTTGTGGTATTCATTAGTCCCCTAATTCGTGTTACTTTGTCCTAATCTTACCACAAAAGATATCTAATACAATCTGAAATAAACCCTAACTCTATATAAATACAGTTTGAATTCAAAAATAGTCGTTTAATAATTTTAAGTCGATTTGACATAGCCGGACTAAGTATTACCCCGCATTGTTTCGCGTTCAGTTATAAAAGGGAATTTGTTAATTTGGAAAATGTCTGTATAGTGGGTAAGTTTCCACCCTTTAGGGGAATTCGGTTTTAGTCGAATAATAACGACTATGTCTGTAAAAGGTGGATAGTTTTAGAGTAATATTTACTCTATTGGTTTTAGTGTCAATTATTTTATAGTAGCATACTAACAATGTTTGTAGAGACTTTTTTCAAGTAGCCTTGCAACTATGACATGCAGCAGGGAAAGCGGCATGACTGAAAGAGTTTATGTGTTTTTGTATGTTCTTTAACTTATTAATTGGTTCATCATCATAACAGCCTATAAGGCGGTTATCACACTGCCACGCACCACACTGCATGTTGCGTGAATGCGTGTTCTAACGTTGCTTGTAAGTACCTCCATTTGTATAGAAAACACGCGCAGTCCAACACACAGAAAATGCATCCACGTGCGTTCATGCAGATCACGCGCCTACAAGCGGCGAAACATGCATCCACGCGCGTGGGTGCGGGGCGAGACGCAAGGTATGGCACACCGAGTCCCGCAGTGCCGTGCGTGATTTAGGAAGGGACTGACGTGCGTTAAAGCACTAGCGAACAACTTTGAATGATATGAGTCAGAGCTGGCGTGAATCCACAAAACGCAACTACGCGCGTGAGTGCGTCAAAAACCCGCACGATGATGCAGATCTGCACTCCCGCGTGTACGCGCGTAGGAGCGTCGAAACGCAACATGCAGCGTGGTGCGTGGCAGTGTGATAACCGCCTTAATGTCTCACTGCATGAACGGGCCTCCTCCAGTGACGGAGGGATACTTGGCCTACTAATACCACGCTGGCCAAACGGATTGGTATAGGGTTTCATTTCAAGTTTTCCTTCTTTTTATTACTTAAAGATAATATTCACGGATAGTCCCTTAATCGGTTTTTACGACAACCATGGGATGAGATGGGGTGGTGTGGTGACATATTGTATTCTTACTCCGTCACCAAGTCACCACACGGAGATTAATTGGTTTCTAAGTAAAAATTCCCGATTCTCGGATTTTAAAGACACGTTTATAATGGATATCGCACAGTTAGACAATTTCATTTATTAATGATTTTCACTTCGAAATTCCATATTTTTTGTTATATGCAATCCTTATTGGTTAAACGATTTTGATAAAAGGTCTATAGGATCAACTGGAAGTAGGTACAGCCTTTCAAACAAAAATGTTTGTATCTAATTGTTTTAGTTCAGAGGTGACAAACATTCGACAAAATGAGACCTCCTCTTTCTGGTAACGATTAAATTTTTTAAAATAACCCAATAGTGATATCAGAGTCTTTACTAATGTCTTTCTCATCAACCGATACCCAATAAGTTTACTTAAGGATCAAAAAGATACAGATATTATTTTGAAAGGTTCAATAACATTTCTAAACATACATCCAAAAAACACACACTAACAAACGAAATATACGAACGTCTAAAGATAAGCTAAAGCGGGTCGCGAAAGGATACAGCAATAATGAATCTGCGAGTCACAATTAAAGAGGGGAAGTGCGTGCGGATGATCTTCAAGCGTGAGGGTAGTCCCCCCTATGGGGGGGCTGTACACAGCTTAATGTATGTAAAGATAGCGGAGGTAGATAAGAATCTTACGAGCTTTGGGTTACTTCGGGTTGTTTCGTATGTTGTCGTTAAAAATGTTCTGTATTTCAAGGTTTGGCTTGATTAAGAATATTCTTGTAGTGACGGTGAATTTTTACTACTCTTTAAAGTTCACTGGCTAAGTGACCTAGAAAGAAAACGCTTCATGGGATTTATGGGTAAGAGAGAGAGAGAGTAAACCATATTTCTACAACAAACACTACTCAGCGGGACCGAACATGGATAGGTAACTATTAAAATACTTATATCTAACTCTGAACTATTGTAAACAATTTCTAAAAAACATGATGCTGAGTCTCTGCAACTCAGGGCTTGATTTATAATAAATAAAAAGTAATCCTCACACATCGCCACCTAGTCCCAAACTAAGCAAAGCTTGTACTATGGGTACTAGACAACGGATAAACATACATAAATACATTTTTTTTTTGTATTTTACATTCATAGAAAACACTCAAACCAATGAAAACAATCATATTCATGCACACAAAGATTTGCATTGAGTGGGAATCGAACCTGAGACCTCTGCGTAGCAGCTATGTAATATACCGACTGCGCTACCAGAGATCGTCGTTTAAGTTCTGGAGTTGTTTCTGTAATAAGTCTTCTTCTCTTTATATATTATTTTTCTTATATTCGTGGGATTTTTGAGCGGTCGTAGAAGCCTTCTCCTATGAGACGTTTGTCGGTTTGCCAATTCTTTCCTGATGGTTTCTTGCCTAGTCTCCTCGTGCAAGGGTCATCCATTACTGCCTTTATTTAGCCTCGTACCTAAATCAAAACTGATTAAATAACTTTAAGACTCATACCTATCTATACTCACATTTACTACTCACCAAAAGTAAAACAAAGACCACACACACAAACACACACACATGCATATATTTTAGATGTTTACATATAAACAAATTACATAATCAACGGGTCCCTCATAAAAGCCGAAATTAATTCGACCGTGGAAGACAAGTGAATAGGGGGGGAGACCACCCTACTTGAATACCCCCCGACTATTCAAGAAATTGCCGGGTCGGGATGAAATAACACGGTTTTATCTAGCGGGCCGCCACCCTTTCGACCCTTACAATACATATAAGGGCAGATGTGAAGTTACCGAATACTGTGTTTAAATGGCAAAGTAAGAAATTTTGGACTTAAACATCTGTACTTTTTACAGACAGAATTTGTTAATTAGAAAAAAGTTTTTAAACTTTGAATTTGACTTTTCAAAGTATTTTTTTTGCTTGAAACATTCGTTAAACATAAAATTAAATGCTGGAAATATAAAAAAATAAGTTGCAAATAAAATTTGTTTTTTTTTTTGATGTTTTTGTAATTCAACTCACTGTTTTGACATTCTTGTGCTTTAAGGGACCATTCCACACTGAGGTTCAGCACTTGTTACGCGAGAACTTTTACAGATATTAAAACACTAAATTAAAATAATAATAAGTGAATATCACAAATAATTATTAACTTGCGTGGGTTTTGAATCGCTCACATGACCGCTTTGCTACCTAAGCCGTTATATCACATACCAACGTTACATCGAATGGTATGATAATATAGTTGATTCATTTCCCATTGATCACTTACAGTCGCCTAGCTAACACTACAGGCGCAAAATGTTTTCATCTTTTGATCTCAGATGAATACACAGTTCAGTGGGCGATGTGATTCCAATGAACCGGCAACAACTGAATCTCATGTTTGTCGAGACTAAAAATACATACTAGATATATAACTACATACTTACTATTTACTTACTTACTTATTGTGTCGATAGCAACACTTTAAATGCTTTTGTCTCATTGTTCAGCGGCGTGAATAGCGTTTGGCCTTTCTTCGTATACTTAGATCCTCAAGCTTACACGACTCTAGACTTAGAGTCTTAGGACCCTAGGGTCGCAAGGCACTGTAGTAGATTACTTTTTGCTGACAAGTTAATACTTAGGAGATGAAACGAGGACAGATATAGGTACTGGATGAGAAAGGCTAGGAGAGTGAGAAATGTAGAAAACTACGATTAAACTATACTAGGTATTTTAAAACATGCTAAGGTAGCCTAAAGATAATAAAGAAGATTAAATTAATGGGGATATTTATGACATAGCTACAAGAATTTCTTATGTTTCGTCATACCTAATTATCATGTCAGACAAAAACATTCAAGTTTTTGTGCTTCCTTCGTCCATCAGTTTCTCGCAACCTTCACCAGGTCGTTCGTGCCTCGTGTCAGAGGTCTGCACACTCCTTTTAACCCATAACAACCAAGGCATGAGCTAGAGTAAAATTTATTTTATTTTTCTTTCCATAGGTCGACAAGTTTGAGGGTCAAGAGGATATCTGGAGCTCAACATCAGTCACCCTTCATTCAAGCTAACATTCACTTTTACGGTAGGTAAAGCTTTGATTACAGTCAAAATAATAACCCATATTTTTTATGACCGGCAGGTTTCTTAAAGTAACTCCTTGCTATGTCAGAGTTTCGATCCTAGCAAAAGACAAACAATTTTTGCTTCATTTGTTTTTGGCGTGCTTTAGAAAAAAACTGCTTTGTTTAATACTGCTAGTATAAAACAAAACAGATTTTTTAATATTTTAGGAGAATTATTACCCGACTGATCTACATCTATTATATCTTGGATTCGTATCTTTTCTCTAGAGAGTCATATTTATGTTAGGTCAATAAATCGATATAACGCTGTAAAATCATTTCAGACTTAAAGATAGACCATTTTTTAAATTCAATTTATTATTAGATCTTGTATTATATACCTAAATATTAAATTTTAAGTTTATTTAGTCTCGATCGATGATAGCTGGTTAGAAAAATAAAATTATAAATCTCTAAAATCATAATGCATCATTACATTAGCTAAGCCAGACCGGATCAATACATGAAGCAGAACTTAAATTTCGTCCCCCCAAGAAGAAGGTTGGTGAGCGGGTCCAAATTCGTATGTTAATACACCCCCTGCGAGGGGGTGGACCGCCCCCCGAGGGAACGGACCGAACTATTATAAAGGGTAGCACGAAAGTTAGATTAATGATGTTAGGAGCTGACCAGTGCATACCCGGTGGTGAGAGTGGATTTTAGTTTTCGGTTTCATTTATTGTTTTAATTTTTCTGTTGTTATTTTTAATTCATCTTGCTCTTAAAAACTACTTTATCTTGCTAATAATTATTGCCTTGTTTCTAATTTTTCCACGTCCAGGGATAAATAAAACATTAAACGGTTTAAGTTTGAGTTTTAAATAGGTCTATTAGTATTACACTAGCCTGACGGATTGGTCAAGTTATAATCATCTTATAGTTGTCGAATCTTCCATAGTCACTTTTAACTACAGTAAAGCGAGAGATAATGTGTTGTCTGTAGTCCCTACATAATTTTATATGATGCGATTGAGAATTAAAAGTCAAACAAAGCCACGCAAGCGCCATGGAAACAAATGTTGCTTCTCAAGGAATACTAGTAGTTTTATTTTGATGAGAGAGTAAGAACACATGCGCTGATACCAACTCATCTCTGCCATTTGTTGTCTGACTCGCATAAATTATCTCCTAAAGAAAGAACCTGGCATAAAGTCATATACATGGTAAAAGTAGATCAAGTTTCCCTTCGTCGCTGAAAGACATCATTATCTTCAATTGGGCATTAATGGGCTTTATTTCTAATAAGAAGCAGATATATAATTTTCTTATACACCTTGCGTCAGTCTCGCCTGCAGTTATACGCCTCCTATCGAGTCCCGCGGTAAAGTGTGGACGATCTAACTTCGCCTTACACACACACTCACTCACACACACTCACACAAACTCACACACATACCCACACGACACAGTGACGCCGCGGGCTCTAACGTTGAGTTCACATGGGATTAGATTCGACACACAAGACTTTACATTACATACACAGTGTTGCATAAATCATATGGTAGAAGACATTGTGGAGTTTGAAAAATGACACTGTGTTTGCTTTGTGTTGGGGTAGAATATGGTCTCTGTTTTCATGTTTCAAGAATATTTTACCAATTTTGTTTATCTGTAATTTTTATTAGAACTGCCTAATGTTTTGCTGCAGAGACCGGGCTTCATCAGTCACTTTGAGGTACTTCGCTAACTAATACCACGCTGGCCAGACGAATTCATATTTGGTTTTATTGCAAGTTATAATAAAAACACAAAGGAGATAAGAAAGGATAGCGAACCCATGTTTTATTCTGACTCCGTATACCTACATTTTATTTATTCAATAACTTATAATCTTAAATATTTCGAACTATCTACATTTCTAATCAAGACATCTCACTAAACAGTTAGAACCAACCTTTACTTTAATACGTCCACTGAAAACCTTTCTAATATCAAACGAAATAACTGGCATTAAACTAAAATTTCTAATGTATTGCATACATACATAATTACAGTTAGACACACACATACATACACACACACATGCAGACACGAGGCGTCCTCAAGTGATCCGCCTTCACCACCACCATGATGTGAATTCAAGCAATCTGTTACAGTATATGTAGGGATTTTAGATTCTTTATAATATAATGGTAATGATTTAAAGTTTGATTATTTAGTTTTGTTTATTAATTATACATATAATAAATGTAATTGCAAAACAATAGTATATCAGATACATCTACGCTGTAATGTAAATATAGAGCTTAGAAATTAACTTTTTGTTTAATTAAAATAGCATTAAGATTAGCAAGAATTGCGAAATTAAAAAAAAAGTAAATTAGTAAGTATTATATAACTACAATAACATTCTACGCTAGAATGATAATGTCTGGTTTTGAAATCCGTTTATAAATTAGAAATTAAATACTTAATTATAAACAATCTACGGTCTAAATTAGCGAAGTCGCGTCGTCTGTTTAGATTAGTCGCTCGGTAGGTAATTAAAATAAGCAAAAAGCTTCAGAGCTTCCACTCAAAGAAATAAAAACAGGATATTTTTTTAAACTCACTAAGTATTTCTAAATTTTGTATCACATATTATAACAAAACCTAAAAGAAATCGATTATAATTTAAATTTCTTTAAATCTAACCTTCTTGTTACTAGACTTAACCCTCACGTTGCTACACCATTAAGATTCAATTCTATTGAATAAAATTTAAAGATCACGTATTTCACAAAACTATAATAAAAGATCAACGGTCAAAGGGCTACATCAAGGTCCGCGCATGCCCAATTGTGGGAACTTTGCCCTCATTACTTATGCGTTTTGATCTCTGACCGAAAGATCACACGGTGACCAAACCGGTCACCTTACATCTCCCTATCTATCTATTTTTATTCTAATACATTTTAATAAATTATGAAAACTTAACGACATTTCTTTTTAATGTTTTATAGATTTTTTGAAGAATCCCTTCCGTGGGAATTGGTTGGTGAATATTTTAATCGAGATTCACATGATTTAGTTACGGATTATTTGTATAGATGAATTGACCGTTGCATTGTGTATTAATGTATTCCTGAATTATTTAAGATGTCTTTTTTATCTGAATACGATGATGATGTGATGTGATTTCTTAAAGATATTTTACTATATTATTATTTTTTTATTCAATAAGTAGGTTTATTGTTGTTGTATTTTATTCTTTCCGCATTTCGTATGGTCATGCGTTTATGTTGAAGTTTTAGTTTGAGTTCACCAACTACAAGTTATTTTTCTTAGAAACTGTACCTAAATTACAAATGTGCGCAAATATTAAAAAATAAATAAATATAATATATATAGTTATATTATTAAATAGCATGCTTAGGTATTATGTGCCTAATGTTTGCTGTTAAGTTTGTGATAGTTAATTAATATAATGGAACTAATTGATAGACATGTTGTATGTTATTTTCTAATTAATTACATATAGGGACCAAATCAGACATCACAGGTACAAATGTTTGACTTGTACAGGAATCAAGCACTTGACACGGGAGGTCACACACTAAACCTTATGAGAAAAGAATGGATATAAAAAAGAATGGATGAATTCTTTTTTTATATTCTAGCAAATTTGTGCCTATGTTATTATTTATATATTTATATCTATATAATAATAATTGCACGCGCATATTATATTACGTACACATTTTTTTTATTTACCAAAAATAATAAGTAACGACGTCACAGATCAAATTTTATCTGCTGTCTTAACTTATACTAGAAGGCAGAACGCGCCGCCCACTCTCGCGAATTCAACCAAAACTACACTCACACCCCGATATATTTACGCTTTATCCCAAACTTGTCGCCTTGTGTAACGGGGTCCAAGCTACCCCGGGTCTAAAGGTACCTACTACGAATATATACGTGACGCTTTGTAAGGGTTGATTGAAAGACATTTTGCCGCGTCTTTTCAATGGTCACTGTTTGTGAAAGGTTGGCGAAATTTTGAATAGTTTGGTTTTAATATTGTTGATAATTTTGGGAGTATTATGTAAGTGTTTTATATGTTGGCTTATGGAGTTTGCCTACTACAACGTACCATAACCGTACTTACAGACATACTTACCAGCAATATCATTTATCGTCACCTTAACATTTCAGGGCAATTTTCATATCGTTAATAGAGTCATTTGCTTATAACTTTAGGTGAAGTCAACTTAAGATAAAGTTACTTTAAGTTAAGTTAAGTTAATTCGAAGTAAGAAACTTAACTGCAAAAGCTAGAACGCGAAGTAACGGACGTTTAGCAAGCAGTTAGAATTCCAAGTTTAAATTGAGAACTGAGGAAGGAAATAGTCTGATTGGTTCGAAATTGATTCAGAGTTATATTATTCAATGGCGACAATTTAGTTAGTTCTGGGTGTCAATTTATTAAGATTAATTGAGGACTAAACGTAAATAGTTTTAAGATGTGGTTTGTCTTACAAGATATACCTAATTATTACTTGTAAATTATTAAATACTTATTACAATCTATCATGAATATACTTTGCGTAACAGCCATGTATGTAGGTATATTAAGTAAAATAAAAAGTACCCCTACGCCAAAGAGTTCGTCCTATCTTAAATTATTTTTTATGACAACTCCTGCACTAGTGAATCACATCTGTTTCTTCACGGGGATTTTTACAAGCATGAAAATAACGGATTATTATAAAATGATATTCTGTATCGCACAAATAATAATTATTATTGTATGGTAATAAGAATACAATGTCACCACCCTATCTCATCCTATGGGTGTCGTAAAAACCGACTCAGGGACTCTCCGTGAATATTATTTTTACGAAATAAAAACAAGGAAAACTTAAAATTAAACCCTATACCAATCCGTCTGGCCAGCGTGGTATTAGTAGGGCAAGTATCCCTCCATCACGGGAGAAGGCCCGTCCCTGCAGTGGGACATTAATGGGCTGGTATGATGATTCGAACCCGCGATCTCGTGCACGACAGCCTTGCTACCGAGGCAGTTAATATTATTTTAACATCAATATTCAAAAATGCTAGAACACATGTAGGTAACAAGGGACATTAATTCTATTTAGCATAGAGATCGCAAAACATTGTATATCTGTCAATTATTAGTCTGCATTGAGAATGATGTTCGTACATTTATTCGATGTCAGCTCTTAAGTGAAAATTAATATGACTAACCTGGTTATGTTATTTCAATTAATATTTTGGAGTTATAGTCTTTATCAGACAGGAAAGGTACGGTGACATTTGATCTTTTCCATGTTACTTAGTTTACTTTTGTAGATTTTAAAAATAAAAGCTATCAATTTATGAATCCGAACTGCTAAAAAATTAAAAATATTATTTAGACGTTTATATATAATTAAATTATATGAAATATTTGTTTTATATTCCATCTTCAACCCTAATATGTAAAATATAAACATATAAATTTTAAAATCGTATGCGCGACTCGGAACGAACTTTAATAGAGATTGACACAATAAAATTGTTAAAATCGAATGGTTTTTTATAAAATTGATTAAATCGATTATTTTTTTTTTATAAAAATAGAAATTAATATAATAATTTCAGTTGTCTTATAACTCAATATTAGTTTTTACGAGGATAGGCCGCAAGTTTTTTTTTTGGCGGGATTCGTACGTCATAGCAATAAAATCTTGATGATGTCATTATTAAAAGAGGCCTGTGACCACGTAACTGCCGATGATTGGAAAAAACAAAAATCTAATACTTCATGACTGTGAGAGGAAGAGACATCAAATTAGACAATTCAGTAGATTTTCACTTATTATGTCATGTAAGTGACGAATCAAGTAATTCATCAGATGAATCACGCATTGATTCGGCATAATTAATAAATATTTAAAAAAATATCAGTTTCTTATTTTGTACCCATAATCGATTTATTCTTGTTTGTAAATTATATCGGTTAGATATAGAATCGGTATTTTTAAAAACGATTTTAGTGTTACTACATCTCTAGTAATGACAAATACTAAACGTCACCGTACCCATAAGATCTGAAAAATAGTATAGTAAAATATTATATTGCTGCAGACTACAGGGCGATTGCCGTGCATAAGGTCGTGGATTCCAATCCACAGCAGGACAATAATTGCTTGTCCATTTGTATAGTTTCCTAATAAAAAAATTGACTAGAAAAAACTAGAGCTTTGATAACGATAATACATTAGGTATTATCGTTATCAAAGCTCTAGTTTTTCTAGTCAATTTTTTTTATCTTAATTACTTATACTGTTTTGTTTACTTTTACATGAACTCATAAAAGGTATTTCATATGTTTTAAACCGAATTACTTAAACAATTGTACCACATTACTTAATAACTAAGGAATTAACTTAAATGTTTAGCAAATTAGTTAATGAAATTGTCGAGTATTAAGGTACCAAACGTTAAAAAAAAGGAAGCAAATTTAGACCCTTACCTACTCTTTTTGAAGCTCCTTAAGATGTTATAAGTTCAATTCAATTCATCTTCATTCTACATCTAAGTTACTAAGAAGAGACAATGATCCGAATCCGGTAAACGGATATACGTCGGTCAATTTAACCGGATAATCCGATAGTCTGAGGTCGACGAAAAACTCATATTTCCGAAATCGATAGGTAATATGCGGCAATTAGTGTTCCCAGTAAAGGAATTTTGGTAGAGGTGTGAATAGAATTGCATTAGAAGATTACAGTCCCTTCATAATTAGATTCGTGTCATCGTTACTTCGCAATTTTGGTGATGCAGATCCGTTTAGTGTGATTGGGTCTTATTAGTAGGGACATTTTTGTTTTGTAGATGTTAATATTAACTGGTGTAATGGTAGATGCAGGGATTTAAAAAGCTTTTTTAGGGTTCCGTAGCCAAATAGCAGAAAACGGAACCCTTATAGATACGTCATGTATGTCTGTCCGTCCGTATGTCACAGCCATTTTTTTCCGAAACTATAAGAGCTATCCTGTTGAAACTTGGTAGGTAGATGTGTATTCTGTAAACCGCATTAAAATTTAGATGCAAACATTAAAAAAAATGACAATATCCTCATACTTAAAACTGAAACTTATTTTTTTTCATCAGTTAGTTTTTTGCATTCGAAAAAAGAACGGAAGTTTTTGTTTATAATGCAATATTTATTTCATTGAAAAACATTTAAAGTGTTGAGATTGTGTTATACAAATACTTTATTGAGAGTAAATAGGATAAAATAGGATCAATAATGCAAAATGTTGGTAACCAAGTCTTAAGAAAAGGCAATAAAGTATTTGTATACAAACACACTCTCACCACTTTAAATGTTTTTCAATTAGATAAATATTGCATTATTAACAAAAACGGCCAAAAAATTTAACTAATTTTTCTATTGGCGGCGCGCTAGTGAGCCCTATAAATGCTCTTAATGGCGTCTTACACTTCCGACAGATGCAAAAGGGAAGCGATAGGTATTCTAAAGCCAGTCGCGTCTCTACTGAAACGCAGATTTTATAATTACAAAAATAAAAATAACTTGATGTAGACATGACTATCAATCCGTCTGGCCAACAAAGTTAAGACTTTAGACAGCTGTTTTAACGACATTTCAAACATATTTTCTCAAAACTTAATTAATAAAAAGCTTTAGTAACTAATTAAATAGCATACCTAATTAAAATATTAGCCATATAGAACAATAAAATATAAGTTTTTAATGATAAGTCTGACTGTGCAACATAAACGGATTACCCAACAAGCAAAGTAGCGATAACAGGGTCTAAATTTAAAGCTCTAAGTTATATAGTAGCTATGTAAGATATAAAATAATACTTTTAAATGATAGTACGGATATAAGAGAGCTTGCTTAAGCACCAGCTATAGTAAGGTGATATAAAAGATATAGAACAATTACGCTTCAGCTTAAAGTTGTAATAAGGTGCTAAAAGCTAGAACTTTACAGTTTTATTGCAGCTTTAAGTCGATTCTAACATTAAAAGCTCTTTTGGAGTGACTACTATCACTTGCTGATGTAAATGCTCTATTTAGGTGCTATGTATACCTTTAAGTGCTAAACATCACTTTTGATGTTAAAGTGGTTATAAGAAAACCCTCAAGCCGTTTAAGGATTATAATAATCAATCTTATAACTCTTAATAGTGCAGTGATAATATTGGTGTTTTATAGCTTGAGGTGCTAGGGAAGCTTGAAGCTTTATAGCCCTCTAAGAGCGCTAGTGTGAACGTTATTCAATCTTAAAGCGATATGCGAAATATAAAACCCTTCTATACCACCTTAACCTGTTTAACGAGGTTATTTATATTAATGAGCTTTAAAAGTCTACATTAGTGTTAATAATCACTTGAAATGTTAAAAAAAACCGTTATATCGCTTATGTGGTAAATTTTAACGTCTATCTTGTATATTAGAGGAGGGTTCCGCCCATCAAAATATTGGAAATAAAGAATTTATAAAGATATATTAAGAGATTTGAAAATAGGTACATATATTACCATCTGGCCCTCGGACTATTTTGAAAACACAGAAAAATAAATCTGTTAAAACAATGGATGGTGGGGATTATTAGCATCATGGGGTCACAAACAGTCTGACTAAAATACTGGCTAGTTGGGACAAACTCCCTGATAAAATTGAATTAAATATAAATTTGGATGGTTTACCTATTTACAAAAGTGCCAAGAAAGAGTTTTGGCTAATTTTAAATATAAAATTAGTCCATTTATAATAGAAATTTATTACGGAACAGGGAAGCCCAAGAATCTAGAGTTCTTTTTGAATGATTTTGTTAGTGAAATGGGGGTATTACTGGAGCAAGGGGTTTTTGATTGGACGGGAAAACTGTTCCTATTAAAATACGGTGCTTTATTTGTGATTCAGCTACCAAGATATTTCATATTTTATACCCTTGATACATACGATATGAAGATAAATAAAATACAGTTTTAATCAATACCTTGTATTTATTTATACCTATTAGATAGGATCTAAGTTGCAACAATAGAAAGACATTAGAAACTAAAATGCAAAACAATAGTCATTCTCCTACATAACATAATGCTGAATTTATATTCTTTACATAATTTTAACTACTTTGAAAGCACATATCTATCTGACGCTGACTGTACTAACAGAAAGTACATAAATCAATCAATATAAACCTCGCTAAAATTACTTAACAAATTCTACATACGAAATGCAGCATAAATGTGTAAAAATAGAGATCGCTCCTATTTGGCAAAGGTTAAATAAAAAGATTTTTGTACTTCACAAAACTACTGTGGCTTATTAATTAATAATGTACTAAGTAACAGAAAATAAATCTGTCAATATGAATTTCGTTTACATTACTAAAATTGCACATAAATATAATACAAATCGAAAATAATATGTGATCGCTCTTATTTGGCAAAGGAGTAAAAATAAGATCCTAAGGAAGGTCCAAAGGTTTTAGTGCAGTGTTTTTTGGACGGACGCTGGTTTCCTCTTCAGTATCACTTTGTGTAAGCATAATAGTTATTTCTTTTTCTTCCGCCTCGTACTGAAAAAGATACAATAAACTTGATTAAAATCTTTTATGTTTTCATATTAGTGGTTTACGTATCTTACCAAGGAACCCAAATGTCTCAAATATCATAAAAAATCCTTTCAACGATATGACTTAAGGTTCTAATCGACGTAGTTGTTCAAACAGAAGAGCTAATAAATAATTTTATAGCACCGTTTTAAACTTATGAGTTCTAAAAAAGATATAATTATCACTATTGCCTCTAGCCTTGCATTTAAATTGATAACTCCATTTTTTTATCCTAAAAATCTTGATATACGAGTATCTTTTAATAATAATGTTTACTTAAATCATTGTTGTTTTCTCACAATTAAAGATCTAACAATTTTTGATTAACTATTTGGAAGGAATTAGTACAATTAGCAAAATTACAAAAAAAATCTAATATTTTTGCTATATTTTTGGTTTAAAGATTTCTTAAAACGCCTTATTTTAAAGGCGCTTGAAAATTGAGATTAAAAATAATATACATATTAACAGAAAAAATACAACCGCAATAGTATTTCACTTAAATAATCGCTAAATGTATAATTTATTGAAAGACTTACCGTTTTTGTTTATCAACTGCCATTACGTACACATCACACTTAGATAAAATACAGAAGTAATAGGTACATAAAACATTACAAAGCGCAAAGATTTTATTTACACTACTCCAGCGTTTTTGCATCACTTTAAGTGACATAAAATAACATCTTATAACTAAAATAGAACCTCAGGTGATTAATATAGACTTTGCAACACTTCAAGTGATTTAAAATAACATCTTATAACTAAAATAGAACCTCAGGTGATTAATATAGACTTTGCAACACTTCAAGTGATATAAAATAACATCTTATAACTAAAATAGAACCTCAGGTGAATAATATAGACTTTGCAACACTTCAAGTGATATAAAATAACATCTTATAACTAAAATAGAACCTCAGGTGATTAATATAGACTTTGCAACACTTCAAGTGATATAAAATAACATATTATTACTTTAATAGTATCTTAGGTAATGAATACGGCTGTTTAACTCTTAACTATCGCCATTGGTAAGAAAATACCATATAGTAGCATTGTTATGCCACTTATTTATCACTGTTGCAGTTAATACGAGCAGCTGTAGAACTTACAGTGCTAACACCGGTGCCTAATTCGGACTATAAGAGAGTTATAGCACGCTATATCGTTAATTTTTAGGCCGCGCTATTGCTATTGGTGTTTAATTGAACAAATAACCGACTGTTATAGCGCTTATTTTACAGCTAAATTGTTAGTTGGGTAACGACTCTCAAGAGAATTTTAAATGGTCCAACTTTTAGTATTAACTAGATATATTATTTGTGTTTATAGATTTAATAATATATACTTAGTGTTTGTCTATTATGTATTTTAGTCTGGGTAACTTTGAATTTTATCAGGGCATTAAAATAATATACCTACTTATTAGCTACTAGATGACCCGTGCCAAATTCGTTGAGCGGCGAAAAAAACGCGTCCCGTTTTTAAACATAAGTATTTTATTACTGCTCCACTCCTTTTAGTCATAGCGTAATATTATAAAGCCTATGACACACCCCAATAAATAGTCTATTCAAAACAGAAATAATTTTTAAAATCGGTTTAGTAGATCCAGAGATTACCCCTTACAACGTCACAAACACACAAATTTTACCTCCTTATAATATTAGTATAGACAACATCATCTAGTCCCAAATTACACTGTGGGTACTAGATAACAGTTAATATTCACTACTATTTTATGATTTTTTCTAGTCTAGCTAGCTAGTCTTATGTTGCTTTCCTCTTATGAGCTGTCATTATTATTATTGTTTATTACAATAAAAATATCTCCGTGTGGTGACGGAGTAAGAATACAATATGTCACCACCCCATCTCATCCCATGAGTGTCGTAAAAACCGAGTAAGGGACTATTCGTGAATACCTTCTAAACAAAATAAAAAGAAGGGAAACTTGAAATTAAACCCTACATCAATCCGTTTGGTCAGCGTGGTATTAGTAGGCCAAGTATCCCTCCGTTACAACAGGAGGCCCGTCCCTGTAGTGGGACATTAATGGGCTGTTATGATGATAATAATATTAACAGCTCTCACGAAAGACACTAATGACACTAACCCGCCTGCCTCGTTTTTAAATTAGACTACAAAGTAGTTCTTCAAATTTTTCAGATCAGTAAGCTGAAGACACGAAGAAAACAACGAGAACAACATGAGATTCGCAGTCATATATTAATGGCAGTAAAGTTGAAGTCTTCAATAACTAAAGATTATAGCATAGGTAAGCGTAATGGTACATTTAATTATATTATAATCTAATAAATAAATTCTCTATTGTACACAATTAAAATACGAAACGTTTGGAAATTCTTTTTCATGCCGAACTATTAAATTATAGGAGTAACTTCCGAGACTTGGTGTTTCCACCATCCTATATATTGTAGTGTAAAGAAGTATTTATCCAGACAGACCAAATATTCGCGACGGAGTTATTATTGACTTTCATCCGTTTCATTCAATGCTGAACTGTATTCGCACTTTCCGTCAGTTTCGATACGTATCACATTGACTTTCTTTTAGGTATAACAAAATGCAGGTACAATTGGGCGTCTCATCAGAAAATAGTCTCTGTCAATGTTAACATTTATATTCTTAGTCCGTACCAAACATAGAATAACAAACTGATATTTAAGATGTTGAAGTTTCCTAAACCCTTAGGGTTCATTAAAAGCAGGGGTTGCGTTAATATCAGAGGGGTTGCAAATTACCAAGATGGCGGAGTGCAAATTGAATAAACTGTATAACTACCCTCAGTTGTATACAACTAATTTTTTTTCTTAATTTTTAATTGTGTTTTTATTTACCTATACGTACCTACTACATTATACCAGCTCATTATAATGTAATAAAATGTTCTACTGAAATAATGGTGAAGATGTTTTTTTATGTAATAGGAGGCAAATGAGTCACCTGATGGTAAGTGATCACCGCCACCCATGGACATCCGAACACCAAAGGAATCACAGATGCGTTGCCGACTTTTTAAAAGGGAGTACGCTTGTTTCTTGAAGCTTCCCAAGTCGTTACGGTCAGGAAATATCGTCGCAGCCAGCTTGTTCCTCGTTCAAGAGCTAACGGGTTGTAGGAAAGCCTCCTTATACCTGCATTTGCGTTTTTAAATCCTACACGTTGTCCTAGTCGTAAATGTCTAACACAATGATCCCAATTCTGGATGAAAGAAGAACTAATTGAATGCTACAAAACTGTGTCTAATCAAATAGTCTATAAATTGTTATGTGAACTTTTTCTTATATAAAATTTCAGATGGTGCATATAACTGGCGTATAGCTTCGATGATCCTGCTTCAGTCAATCTGTAAGCATATCCAAATAGCTTCGCCGTCTACAAAGCTTCGCTTCGCTAAACGCTTACGCCAAGTCTGCTATTTATTACATATTAAGTCAATCACTAGATTAGGGATCAGAATTGGCTAACAAGACTAAAGCGGGATGTGTTCACACGCATGTGAAGAATACAAGCGGGGTTTAATAGACCGAAGAAAGACGAGATTGCAGAGGAGATTCTTATTATGACTATTTATGTAGGACTTAACTGGAGTAACGCATGTTTTAAGTCTGCTTGGATTAATTGGTCTATGCCCATGACAATAACAACCCTGATTAATATCAAGTCTGTCTGAGATGTTTCTAGACTTAACGTGGAGACATTACGTATAGTTTCTGGCACAGTTCATGGTAGTACACATAATTAATATATCGAAAACATAGTATCTAAAGGTGTAAAATTAAATTAGGATAATATTTAATCATTCACTACGCTGTTTCGTCCATAACTACGAGTAAGTAGAGATTTCATTATGGGTTCTAGATTACAGATAAACATAGTTCTATCCTTTTATTTATATGTACTAATATTATAACACAACACAAACTTTACCAGTTTGTGTGTTTGTGACGTTGTAGGGGGTAATCTCTGGATCTACTGAACCGATTTTAATAATTCTTTCTGTGTTGAATAGTCCATTTATCGGGGAGTGTCATAGGCTATATAGTATGACGCTATGACTAATAGGAGTGGAGCAGTAATGAAATATGTTTAAAAAAGTGACGCGTTTTTTTCGCCGGCAAACGAAGTGGGCACGGGCTGTAAAGCTGAAATTATTATTTATTTTCTTGACCATATTTAAACGACTTTCAAAGAGTGCGTTACTTCAATGGTGACGTTTTTAAGCAGCGCTTACCACTTACTATTTGGTAGGACACTTTCACCTCTGCCTTCTTAAAGTTATAAAAAATAGATAAAATGTAGGTACATAGATAACAAACCAATGAAAATATTACTACTTATTTAATTCTAAAAAGAATTGTTAATAGTTTTTATTACATTCTAAGTTTAGTAAATAGTACCTATGTCTTTTAAAAATGTATTTTACAATAAATAATGTTAAAAACACTATATCTAGTTGTTTTATTCTCCCAAGATTAAAAATTGTGTTGTCGTGTAGCTTTGCTTAACGCTTGCCTCTTTCTAAGTAATGCTATTACATAGGTATTATAGGATTGTTACACAAGAAAAAGATTTATCATAATGATTAAAATATCAGCAATATTCTTGACATTTATTTATTTACACATTTGATTTATTCATTTAACATTTTTAAATGACTCTTTATAATACTAATTTAAAAAGTTGATGTCGTTTTATACTTCATAAATAAATACAATATACTTAACATAATGTTCTTTGTAAATAAGGCATAGAATGGGAGATTTATTGTTCAAATCGTCATCATAACAGCCCATTAATGTCCTACTGTAGGGACGGGCCTCCTCCGGTGACGGAGGGATACCTGTATATCTAAACACTACCTATCTATCTACCACGCTGGCCAGACGTATTGGTATAGGGTTTAATTTCAAGTTTTCCTTCTTTTTATTTCGTAAAGATAATATTCACTGATAGTCCCTTAGTCGGTATTTACGACACCCATTTTTTATTATTCATAGTTTTATAATAATAATAATTTAAATCAGATTTTTTTACTGACAAGGCGCTACCACCATCATTGATATAATGTGTGTATCATTGGCAATGTTAGGCTCTATAGTTTTTTTGTTTTAAAGAATAACCAGTTGAGAGGAACATTAAAGTCGTTCTAGAGGTAGTACATCTTTATCCTAATCAGGACACATTGACCTGAACAGCCTTGCCATTTGTAGTTTTTGATCTGGGTGTCAATTCTCGTTCCTTAAAATCGTTAAAAATTCGGTTAAGTTAACTTTTAGTTGTCAAATTGTCACACAATAAGTAAGACAATTTGACAACTAAAAGTTAACTTAACCGAATTTTTAACGATTTTAGGGAACGAGAATTGACATGCTGGTCAGACTTTTAATATCCTATTACGAGAATAAAGACATGAGCCCTCTATGGATGTAGAAAAACCTGGGCCTACGAATACCACACTGGTCACAATGGTACAGGGTTAATTTTTAATCTACTTTAATGAATTTCTTTTTAAATCATGTATAAGTGAGTTTTGATGTTCCTATGACGACCTCTGTGGGTTATATAACATGACTGCTACGCTGAGGAATCTGATTCGATTCCCGCTCAATTTGTGATTGATTGTTTGTTTTGAGTGTTTCTATAATAATATATGATATGTATGTATTTACAAAAAAAAAGTATTTAAGTATGTTTATTCGTTGTCTAGTACCCATAGTACAAGCTCTGCTTAGTTTGGGACTAGATGGCGTTGTGTGAATGTGTGAGGATTATTATGACCATTTAGAGTACCTAAGTAATTACACATCTAAATTTATAGCAGCTTGTAATATCACTTAATTGTTGTCTGTTAAAGTTCTAAATTTGTATTTTTGGAGGCTTCTCTTTTCATTTAAAAACGAATTAAAAAAAAAATAACTATCAGCCGGTTTATTGCTTTCTGGACCATGACCTAGGATACTTTAGATCATGAAACTTCAATACAACGCAAAACAAAGTATTGTTTTATAGAGGTAGGTAGAGACAACGGAATCCTTCAACAATCCTTAAAAATCAACATTTTACTTTCATCTACACTTAATAATCAATTTACGATACCTAACAAACCAAATGCCTATAATTAAATCATAATCCTGTAATTAGATATAGCTTAAAAGATTTGTTTAGTGTGTACGCTGAAATACACTATCGCAGTAACCCTTTTCAAAACCAAAATACTATATCATTTAACTAATCGGAACAAAAATTAAATAAAAATTATCGCTCCTCATCGAGCACTAAGCGACGCTACAAAGGCGCCACCGAGTAATTTTTTTCATAACTAAATGGCGCGCGGAAAAAAATGTGCGCCGGTAACGGCATCTCTTAGCGGACGGTAGAATTTTTCCAACTTCGGTCATAACACCCGACCACGTGCATTTGTTTTGGTCCGGTTTTTTTTCCATGAAAAAAAAGTATACATAAAGCACACCTCGGTCGCCTCGTAGGTGCGCAAAGCAAAATGGTGGTCATTTTTTTCTTCTCTTTTCAGCCATCTGTCCGTCCTTTTCGGTCAAAAATGCGATCGTTATTTCTGTTCCGGTGCGGGTGTGTGCGTCTAGCGGCCGACGTGCCAGTTAAACGCCAAAAAGTTGCCATGTAAAAATAGACTTTATTGTTACTGCATAAGCGTTAAACCAGATTGTAATATTTTTAGTCTTACGCCTAATGTTGGATTGAGAAAAAATAGAAATATAGGAGGCACGGCGTGTACGATAAAGAGAGTCGGAGTCGTTAACGATTCTGCGCCGGGAAGTTGCGCAGATTGCGTTTTTGGTGCTTTTTTTGGGGGCAGCACCTCATACCACGGGGAGTTTTTTATGGCTGTCTTTTTCTAGCACGCAGTCTCGCTCCTTGTGTGTCGATGTGTGGGGTGTGCGTGTGTGCGGGGGGCAAGCACCTAGCACTAGATTTTTGCGTGCAAAGTTCCTAGATAGGGTATCGGCGGGTAGGTGTACATAGGCGCGGTATATAATGAGATGTCACGGCTATATACGCGGTAAATAGAACTGTGGAACAAAGCGTATGTACGTTGACGCTGATTAATCGCGGTCTTTCATAATTCCGCGCCAACCTACTCACTAGTAATTGCCTATTCAGTTGCCATATGAAAAGTACGCGTACTTTTTTGTAGGTACAAATATTAGACAAGGGATTTATATACTGTAAAAAAAAGTTTGCATTGATTTTTTTGAAACTAGTTAAATATGGATTCACATATTTATGACTTCTATCTATTTTCTATTAGAATAGCTTAGCTATGGAGTACTTATCGCCATTCTTGATGTCAGTAATTAATTTCGTAAAGATGTAAAATATTAAACCACATTTTTTATGGGCATAATTGACAGTTTAAAAATTGTAGTGATTTTATGAACATAATTTCAAGGTGGAGAGTGAATGACCGCTACAGTACCTCCATCTATTGGTCGACACAAAAACTTCTGATTGAGATGTTCGTTTCGTAGGTACACACAGCAACCCATCAAGTTAAACATTTTCATTTGAAATTGTGTCTTATTTCAAGGCATTAAGGTACATAAGTGTATAGCTTGATTAGTTACTGTGTGTACCTACTTAGGAATTTTATTTTAACTTTTTATTCTTTACACATTGAATGAAGTGGGAAGGCAGCGTGCCGTCAGCGACCGGTGTGCGGGTTCGATTCCCACCTAGGACAAATATTTGTTGCGATCCATAAACTATTGTGCCGATGTTCTTTATGTCCACTAAATGAATGTTTGTTAAGTTTCCTTGAAACATGGCATATCCCTGGAGTGGGAGCAGTCAGTAATCCCACGCTAGCTCGATGGATTGGTATAGGGAATTACGACAAGTTTTCCTTTGTTTGTTCCCATTGAGATAATAATATCTACGAACTGTCATTAAATTGTCTTTTATGCCATCCACGGTACGTAATAGCTATAAGGGACTTATAACATTAATACCTATTTTAGACATTACACAAGACATATTTATTTATCATCAATAATAACGAGCTTAACTACTCCCTTTTTAAAGATCGGCAACGCATCTGTAATTCCTCTGATGTTGCGGGGGGTGTCCAGGGGCGGCGGTGATCACTTACCATCAGGTGACCTGCTGGCTCGTTTGCCTCAAATTACATAAAAAAATATATATATTAAAATACGATAGAGATAGAACGTTGCTGCTCTTGGTAATATTTGCCTTTGAACACCGATTATGATGTCTTCGATATAGTTTGAGATTGTGTCTTCCCGGCTTATAGCCTGTCACCAAATAAGAAGAAAAGTACAGACCTCACAGCATTCAGTCACGGAAAAAAAAACCAACAGGTAGCAAACGACGAAGGCTCTGCAAATAAAAGCTTAAGGATGGGACAAGACCAAGATCAATGGTGAATGTCCACTAATAATTACTGAAAAACCATGGTAAACCCTCGGTTTTGGTAAAAGTATACCTTATGTAAGTCTTATAAGCATTTATCCGTGGGACGCGGTATTAGTAAGCGAAGTTTCCTACCATCAACGGAGGAGCCCTATTTCTTAAAGGGGACGTAAAATTATTTAAATTAAATGTAGGTACAGATAGAATGTAATATATATTACTCTCTTCTACGTTTCTGAATTTCAGTTAAGTTAACACAGGTCCAATAGAAGTTTTGAATCGAACTAGACCAACAAGGAACTAATGTATGATGACAAAGCTAAGGTATACTACTTTATTATTATTTACTAGGGACATCTTCGGCTCATTTCCGGATTAACTCACGGTTTTCCTTATGAAACTTGGGAAAAATTTCCCAAGCTTAGCGTATACAGTGGTCTCCGCAACTAAGAAGTTATTTCGCCGCTTGCAAGATCTCTAAAGCCCGATTTACACATCGACAAGTACAGTAGCGAGATAAGTAGTAAGTTGTTGATTAAGTTGATTTAAATAGATCTCCATCCTATTTTTATTCATCATCTATAAATGCATTTGTGATAATGCACGCTTGACCAATGGTCTACTCGAAATAATATGATCGACTTTTAATCAAATTAATTAATTGTTAGTTTATAATATGTTAAACTTAATACTTACCTCCTACGTAAAAAAAAGTTAGAATAGAGTTTTGGAATACTAAATTGTACATATCAAAGAAATAAATTGAAATACAGTAAATAAGCTAAAAATTAATTTATTTACTTATTCAAAACAATTTATTTATTTCTAAAATTTTATTTCACTGATACAAAAAGAAATGGAGGTTTACAATATCGTTTTTATTTAAAATACATAGCCTCAGTATATTATCTAGTATTCAAAAACCGGGGATTTCATGTTACAAACAGACACTTTAATTGTGTTTATATGAATAGAATAAAAATAAAATGAAAAGTAACGAAAAAATAAAAACCAATTTTAACGATTTTTGACAAGTGCGAGATAGTGTTCAAAACGTATTTTCTGTAAATACTAATAAGGATTTTTTTTTACTTGGACTGCTTAAATAATTAGGTATTAGACGATGGCACAGTGAGTAACGTAATCTGCCTGCGACCGGATGCGGCGAGTTCGATCATCCGCACCGCACCCTTCAAACATTTTTATTCATGAACTGTTTGATTTCATTCCTTGTTTTTTATTTAAAAAACTACTCCCGTAGTAGGACTCGTAGCGGGGTTCCAACGTCAATTAAACGTATGCAAAGAACATCCAGGCTGTGATGTTTTAGAGAGTCGAGCTTTTAGTTTTATGTATAATTACCATTCTCATAATCACCGTGTGGTGACGAAGTAAGAATACAATATGTCACCACCCCATCTTATCCCATCGGTGTCGTAAAAACCGAGGGACTATTCGTGAATATTATCTTAACGAAATAAAAAGAAGGAAAGCTTGAAATTAAACCCTATACCAATCCGTCTGGCCAGCGTGGTATTAGTAGGCCAAGTATCTCTCCGTCACGGGAGGCCCGTCCCTGCTCCCCTGTGTTATGATGATGATAACAGCATTTAAAAAAAATCATTCTACTGACATTGTATAAAAAAGAAATTTAAAAATATATTTTTTTATCGGATGCTGTGTAAGTCGTCCATCACCTTTTGGCATGAGCGAGAGCTGCTTGCGAAGTAATACTTATGAAAAATATTGTGTAACGACTAAAGTCTACGTTTTTCTGTATACAAGATCGCACTGCGAGAATGAAATCAAATCAAATTCGTTTATTGTAGGCATAGGTAGAGAAGCTGAACATTAATCGAGTAGTTATGCTTATGGCAGAATCTGCTTTGCAAAAACGAAGGCGGAAAATATCAAAAAACCTAACAATTTCAAAAACGGACAGGTACATGTGTAGATGTCTAAATAGGAGTTCAGTGTCATTAGATACTTTCATCATAACAGCCCATTAATGTCCCACTACTGCAGGGACGGGCCTCCTCCCATGACGTAGGGATACTTGGCCTACTAATACCACGCTGGCCAGACGGATTGGTACAGGGTTTAATTTCAAGATTTCCTTCTTTTTACTTCGTGAAGATAATATTTACGGGTAGGTTCCTAGTCGGTTTTTACGACACGTTTGGAATGAGATGGGGGGGGGGGTGATATATTGTATTCTTACTCCGTCACCACACGGACATATACTTTAATTCATTAGTAATTACTATTATAAATGTAAAAAAGTAAAAAAAATCTGTCAGATAGAGAGAATACAAAGAGACTTGCCATCTCATTCTGTTATAGGCCGACCGTTTAACTCTGACCCCGCCTGCGGTAATAGAGGTGCGCGGGGGGCGAGGACAAAGGAGAGAGCTATCTCTTGATTTTTTGCCAAAACGGCGCCATCTCAGATACTGTGACCCGAACTACATTACATCACAACACACCTCTAATTTTTAGCTAGCTTATTTTTATGAAATAAAAAGAAGGAAAAATTATTATTATACCCTAAAGTAATCGAAATACCTGAAGAGGTTGTTTTATTTTTCTGGTCAGGCTTTAAATTGTGTAATAATTTAGATTGCATAATTTTTTCTAAGAAAGTACTAGTTTTAGAGCCAAGATGACGCCACCATCTTTGACATTTGTAAATTGTTTATAAGACGGACTAGCATACTGCACTAGTGTCATACTAACATACTGACTAAGTGTCCGTTATGGTAGCGTGTAAAAATAAAAAAAGCTCTTATTATTGTTCTTATTATCTGTAAATATTTTCTAAGATTGATTCTTACAAATTAATATTTTTAAATCATACCTGTTTTAATGTAAACTGTGATTATTGTAATGTGATTATACTGTGATTTAATATATATAATTAATGATTGTACAATTGTTATTATTTGTAAATATTTTCTAAGACTTTAGTTATAATTATATTTATAGTTTAAATCAGCCATTCGTATAATAACAAATATATTTATTAAAGACAAAGATTTATTGCAAAACTGTGTATATCAGGTGTTAGTGTATGAATACATTATTCTCAACAGTCTATCCACATCGGATATGCAAATTATAGCAATATAATATCTTAAAACTACACAAATTAAACAAAAACTTATTTAAGTAACTAAATGAAATGTTATTTTTTTCAAAACATTCTTATTCAAAATATTTGTAGATTCTTTAAAAAATAATCAAATTATTACAAATTATGTAATATTATTGTTTTTTTTGGAGTCGGTGTCAGCCAACGAAATACGATAATACATAAGCTAATGGAATGGCGGCCATGAATTACAGATTATATTATTATATGACTTCGACATTAACCCCCTTACTTATAAAAATCTCTAAAATTTAATCACTGTTTAGCGAGTTTTTTGTTAGCAAAACCAACCTTAAGCCAAACAAAACCGTAAAAATTTAAGCTAATCAATTGACTAAAATTTAAGTTGCGTTTATGAGTCCGGGGTTTGACATAAAGTTGTTGATTGTTTATGGATTGGTTTAAAAATTAAACAAATATTAAATAACTATTTTTATCATATTTGAATAAATATATTTTAAAATACCTGTGTCACGTTCAAACGTTTTAATATACCTATTTAGTAACTGATTAAAGCTTTCCATAACTTATGGGCGTTTATGGGGCTAACCAGCACCGTCAATTGAAAAAAATCGTAATTCGTGAATAGGATCAATAATGCAAAATGTTGTCTACAAAGTCGTTAGAAAAGGCAATAGAGTTTTGTCTAACACATTCTGATCACTTTAAATAGTTTTTAATTTGATAAATATTTTATTTAAAACAAACATGGCCGTTTCATTTTCGCATGAGAATTTTAAGTAATTGTCTTTGATTCGTAGTACTTATTTCTCATCTTACTAAAGACAGTCAGTGTATAACACGACATCATATTTCTTTAAATTTATAGTCAGGAATAAAATATAGAATATAACTATCGTGGCTGTCACATTACTCCAAAAATAACAATAATATTACATTATTTGTAATAATTTGATTATATTTTAAAGAATCTACAAATAAATATATTTGTAGACTCTTCAATAAATATCCTTAACAATACTTTTTACAATAATTAAAAGAACCTATACTTTAGATTATAATTAAGTAAAAAGAATGTCTGATTTAATGTTGTAAAACCAAAATACAACTAATTATTTTTTACTTTTTAGTGCAATTTTTGTCTTTGAAGTCGGTTTTTTTTTATTGTAAAAACTTATTTTATTTGGCATAGTAAACAACTCGATATAGCTCTTGTGTACGCTACCATAACGGACACCGCTACCCCGCTCCCTCGTCCCTTTCATACCGCAGGCGGGGACTGAGATAAACGGTCGGCCTATAGTATCATAAAAGCCGTAAAGAACGTAGACAATGCTAGCCACTATAGAAATTAGAAAGAGAAGCCAAACTTGACAAAATACCAAAAAGCAAATATGTCTGACCAGTGTAAAGGACTATTGTAGAATGCTTGTCCTTGCTGTGGATTTTTATAGGCCTTATATGGAAGACACAATAATAATAAAACATAGCGGAAGAAATCGGGTACATAACCAAAATCACACAGTATTTAATTTTTTTATAAATAAATAAATATTTACTTGTACTTAAATGTGTACTTAATAATCATTAAGCAGAGAATATTTTAATATACACAAAAATAACTAGAATTATTTGTTTATGGAAAGAAAATTATTTGTAAAAAAATTAATGTCAAAACATTAATTTTTATTTTTACTCTTAATCATTGGTAGAGCGCCATCTGTGTTTGACATGAAGAACTAATTTAAAAAGTTTTATAAATGCTCTAAAACTCTAAAAAGTTAGAAACCATTAAGTGTACTTTATTATTTATTTTATAAATTTTTATATAATATGCAAATATATTATGTATTTTTATTACGACGGCTTTTACTGCTTTGGTAACGGCATTTTTGTAAAATTGAAATAAGCGACACCTCGCGGCGAGTAGCAAAGTCTAGTAACAGGTCGTGGTGTGAAAAGCTTGACAGAAATAATTTAAGTACATGTACTCGTATTTATGTTACTCATTTCTATTACTTTTCTAATATTTAGAATTTTAAGGTCTTTTTTCTGTTTAATCAATGTTGGTTTTACAAATAAAAAAATACTTTGGCATTCGACAAGTGTCAGGGACTTTTTTTAGGATTCGTGTAATTGTTGGTTTTTTTGGTGTAAAGATTTAGTGCATATTATGCCGCTTTACCGTGCCGATATTGTCCTTACATTAAAATATAATTGACACTATAATGGGGACGAGTTGTTGCCAGAACTCAATAAATTGTCATCAATCAAAATAAAAAATAAAATTTAAAGGGCAAAGTTGCGTTCTTACAAATCGCACCTACATTGCATACTTTATTTAGTAATTTAGTTTTACCTAAAACACAAAATCTGTGAATTTTATTCATCTGCACGAAATTGCCATTTGAAAAAAAGTATTATAATAGCTGACAATGCTTAGAAGCCGCCCTTTTTAAGTAAGTAGATAATATATAACCAGGTTCAGGAATGCTTAACAATCGTAGAAAGTGACTACAGTTCCTTGATGTCAGACTGCAGCAACCAGCCTTTTCATGTGACGGTGCAACACTTCGCCTGTACACAAACAACGCTTACTAGACGGATTAGTATAGAACTTGTTATCATGTTTCCTATTTCGTACTTTCGTGATGATAATAGGTCATACGTAGCCATCTTTCATGACACACTTATGATAAGAAAGGGTTGTAACAATGTGGCATAATTCATACTATCATAACACAGACAAACCAAAAGTCATTTCATATTAAGTAAACGGGTCGGTTCATCTTCGTTATCTCATATCCTTCTTTAAGCCCTTTCTTGTGCCTGTTTCATCCACCCACTTTTTGCCACCTTTTTAGGTTGTCGTTCTATCGCGTGAGAGGTCAGTCTCCTTTCCTGGTTTGCCTTTCCACGTTTGCCATTTACGGATGGATTACGCGTTAAAAACCTACAAGTGGTAAATGAGACCTTTTCATATTTTCCGAAGTTTCGATCGAATTACATCGACCATGGATGGAATGGTGGGAATGCGCGAATTTTAGCTCATAATATGCTGCACGCATTTGTGACAGAGAGATACTTGGCCTTTAGATATCTGGATAGCCAGAAGAGATTTGAATTAAATTTACTTATTATTATTTCTTGCCCTTTACAATGCATTTATAAATAATAAATTTATTTTAACGATGATATTCGATCAAAATAATTTTCAAATAAGGAGCTGGATTATGCTTTAGTAGTAAACTAACCTCAACGAGATTATTCTTCAGATGAGCAACTCCAACAAGAATTGTAAAAATTGTAAAATCCGACAAAATTATAACGACAAACAAAAATAACTACCTGTCTCGTCCCTGTCTTTACTTGACGACCTCAGTGGCGTAGTGGTTATATTTAACATGACTGCTACGCAGAGGTCTCGGATGCGATTCCCGTTTAATGGAAATCTTTGTGTTCATAAACATGATTGTTTGCATTGGTCTGAGTATTTTCTATGTATAATATGTACGTATTTACAAAGAAAGAGTATTTAAGTATGTTTATCCGTTCTCTAGTACCCATAGTACAAGCTCTGCTTAGTTTGGGACTAGATTACGTTGTGTGAATGTGTAAGGATTATTTATTTATTTACTTATATGAATAACAATTAATGAATAAAGCCGACTCTAGATTTTTGATATCTATAACAACAATTTACGTAAAGATAACATTTTTGAAAGAGATTCAACCGCATTGAGAGTCGCCTTCTCTTTTTGGAGTCAGTTAAAAGTATAAATACTTAAGTTAAAATAATGTATAGGTAAATAAGATAATATAATGTAGGATACATAAAGAATCCCAGCTCTACTATCTCGAAATAAACTAGTTAAGGTACAAGGTTCAAGACTGCGCCCTTTGTACGCACCACCAGATGCTTTATGTGGCTGTCATTCACCAAGTTGTAGGTACAAATCCCACGCAAGACCTTTGTTTGCCTTCACAAACGATAGCCTGTGTCCGGATCCCTTGTTTGAAATAATTTAAAAATCTTTATTCCTATAAAATACTTTGCCCTGTTTCATTCTTCAAAAGATAGGTGTATGCTTAAGGATTTTATTTAGATTATTGTTGAAACTAATATTAAGCTCAAATGTTAAATTTGTACGTTACGTAACGTTTTTTATTTATTTATTTATTTTATCTTAAATAAAGAATCATTATATCAGTATAAATATCCGTGTGGTGACGAAGTAAGAATACAATATGTCAGCACTTCATCTCATCCCATGGGTGCCGTAAAAGTCGACTAAGTGACTATCCGTGAATATTATCTTCACGACATAAAAAGAAGGAGAACTTGAAATTAAACCCTATACCAATCCGTTTGGCCAAAGTGGTATTAGTAGGCCAAGTATCCCTCTGTCACGGGAGGAGGCCCCGTCCTTGCAGAGACACATTAGGTAATGGGCTGTTATGATATCAGTATATTCAAAGAATATTTACTACCTATTACAATTTGCTATGTATTAAATTATTACAAGGCAACGGGCAATAGGAAATTTAATATGTACTTACTTTTACGGCTGACCAGCGAAAATACAGAGTTTTAAGCTGTTAGTAAAGGAGGCACGTATTTACATATGAACGTTAGTTTTCCGTATGGAGACGGAGTAAGAATACAGTGTGTCACCACCCCACCTTATTCCATGGGTGTCGTAAAAACCGACTAAGGGACTATCCGTGAATATTATCTTTGCGTAATAAAAAGAAGGAAAATTGAAGGACATTAAACCCTATACCAATCCGTCTAGCCAGCGTAATATTAGTAGGCCAAGTATCCCTCCGCCACGGGAGGAGGCCCGTCCCTGCAGTGGGACATTAATGGGCTGTTAAGATGAACGTTAGTGAAACAGAGTCTAAGCTTTTCTGCTTTGGGTTTATGGATGATCTATAAACTGAACTATGAAAAAGATAATTATTGAAATGTTCTCGAAATGAAAATAATTTAAAAGAGTTTTTTAACTTCTTAAAATTTCGAGTCGTTCGGCTAGATGCCAATATGTCCCAATAAGCAAATCTTGGCCTATGGTAAGAGTACAGAATTTTCTTACTCTTGAAAGTAAAGAGTACCTCTCTCAAGACCCAAACAGTACTTATTTAAAAAAGGTATCTTTTTATTAACAATACTACACTACACTTGACGTATGTTATTTTACTGGTCAATATCAAACAAAACAAAAATTAAATACGCGCTAGATATTATAAAAACAAAAAACATCATTACCGATTCAACCATTACAAAAACAAAACATGCATACAATTATAATAATACAAATAAACTAATTATTTATATAAAGGGATGAAAATGTACCAAATTATTTATTTAAGTACAGCCCCTAGTTTTATCATTTTATGCGTATATAACAGCGCAAACCAATCACAAAATAAATTTACGAATAAATTAAATAAACTTTATTCATTCATTATTTATAAAATCCCTATTGTATACCCACCCTATTACTAGTCATAGATGAGAATCTATGATTGACGTTATACTAAAAACAACTTTTCATTGTACGTGTTATGGTTTAGTTTTGACTAGCAAAGTTTTTGTGTTACCGTATATAATTTGTATTCGGGTTTTATGTAATCTGTCTGTTTTATTTACTATGTGGGAGAGAATTATAATGAATTACGTGGAATAGGATATATACGTAAATATAAAGTTCGTTGAGGTTTATAATGTATCTTCTGTAATAATCCTAATAGAGCTTCTCTGTATTTATTTATTAGGTTGGGGAAAAAGTCTTTTCGTATTTTTGTATGAAAAGTCAAGACATTTTTTTCAAAGTTTATTTACATTTATTTACAATATATATGTACCGTTTTGTTGAACAACTTTCTGCCATTTTGTGGGCAGAGACATTATCCCGTTACTGTAGAAACTTTGGGACTTCTGATCAAAAAAACGGGACAAATAGTTTTGGCAGTCCTCTCTTGAGGTCAACCTTACAGAACCTAAAGAATTCTGAAGAGACCGAAACAGGTGAAAATCTGAAGGCGCAAGGTCAGGGCTATATGGTGGATGCACTAGGACCTCCCAGTCGAACTCTCTTAATTTTTGCTGAGTGGCTAAAGATGTGTGTGGTCTAGCGTTATCGTGATGAAAGACCACACCCTTCCTGTTGATCAATTCCGGCCGTTTTCTCTCGACTGCTTCCTTTAATCTCATCAGTTGCTGGCAGTAAAGATCAGAATCGATGGTTTTGCCGGGCGGTAAAAGCTCATAATGAACAATGCCCTTCCAATCCCACCATACACACAGCATCACCTTATTTCGTGTTAGGCCAGGTTTGGCCACAGTCTGTGAAGCCTGGCCAACTTTCGACCACGACCTTTTTCGCACGTTCTTGTCGTACGTGATCCACTTTTCATCGCCAGTTATCAATCTCTTCAAAAACGGCTCGGTTTCATTACGTCTCAATAATGAATCGCAAATGAGTACACGGTTCATTAAGTTTCTTTGAGTGAGCTCGTGTGGCACCCAAATATCGAGCTTTTTTGTATAACCAGCTTTCTTCAAATGGGTCAAAACTGTTTTGTGGTCAATTCCCAGTTCTTCAGCTACATCGTAACTACTAATATGCCGATCTTGCTCCACTCTTTCAAAAATGGCGTCCATTTTATTCGTAACAGGGCGACCAGAGCGAGGTGCATCTTTAACATCAAAATTTCCGGACTGAAAACGTTTGAACCAAATTTGTGCTACTCTTACTGACACTGCATCAGGTCCATAAACATCACAAATTTTTTTCACTGCTTGAGTTGCATTTTTGCCTTTTTCATAATAAAATTTTAAATGTATCGAATTTCTTCATTAGATTCACTCATTTTTACGGAGAGAAAAACAAATAAAAAATAGCGGGAAACAACTTTTTTTTATTTTTTTCTTTTCTTTATAATGTAACCTTTTTAATTTTACCAAAACCAGCCAGACACAAGTAGTACAGTCAAAGAAATTTTATAATAAGTTTATACCTACGTTATGCGAAAAGACTTTTTCCCCGACCTATTATTTATAGTACAACCACATCATTCATACATATTACATATTAATTAGTTAATTGTACAAGGTATTACATCTGATATGTATAACAATAACGGTGTACATAGCATTGTCTGTATTGAATTTTATGAAATCTCTCTGTATCTTCTCGCAATGGTATAGAGTTATGGCAGGTATGGGCTCATACATTTATACAATTCCATTTAGTCTCCACTTAAGGGACTAGACTTCCTTCCGATTTATATTCCTTACATAATTTTGACTACCTTGAAAGTACTTAGCTGATGCTGACTGCTATTATTATTAAAAAACTGCCCTAGGTGAGAGATTCAATGCAATCTGTATATTTTTTTAAATAAAAGAGGCGGCAATATGACCTTATCGATCGTGATGGAATGTGTGGTGATGGAATGTCCAGAAATAAAGGCAACGGATGAAAGCTTAAAAAGGAATTCTCGAATTGTTTTAGTTGGAGACGATATCTGACAGATCGAACGTAGAACGTAGACCGGCACAGGTTGATCTGCTGTAAAGAAGCGAGGGTAGGGGACAAGATCTAATAACTCTTATCAGTGTGGTGAGGGAGTAAGTATAGGTACAATATGTCGCCACCCCATCTCATCCCATGGGTGTCGTAAAAACCGACTAAGGGACTCCGTAAATATTATCTTTACAAAATAAAAAGAAGGAAAACTTTAAACCCTTTACCAATCCGTCTGGCTAGCGTGGTATTAGTAGGCCAAGTATCCCTCCGTCACGGTAGGAGGCCCGTCCCTGCAGTGGGACATTTTTGGGCTGTCATGATGACACTCTCCGTGGTATATATACCTACATGCGAGAAAATAGGTACCTACACTTAGAAATGTGACGTCCTGGCGCAGATGTAGCGACCTTTTTTTTAAAAGACAAATCACGTACTGGGTATATTGCCCGGTGTTGTGGGGAACAAACACCAATTTGACAGACACACAAACATCCAGATTCAGGACAATAATTTGTGGATCGCGCAAATAATTGCCCTGCGTGGGAAGCGAACCCGCGACCTCGGGAAAGGCAGTCGCTACCGCGAGGTTTTCGTCGAATTTTCGTTTTAACATGACTCTGTAGAGTCATCATCATCATGACAGCCCATTAATGTCCCACTGCAGGGACGGGCCTTCTACCGTGACAGAGGGATACTTGGCCTAGTGATACCACGCTGGCCAGACGGATTGGTATAGGGTTTAATTTCAAGTCTTCCTTCTTTCTATGTAAAGGTAATATTCGCAGATAGTCCCTTAGTCGGTTTGTTCGACACCTATGGGATGAGATGGGATGGTGACATATTGTATTCTTACTCCGTCACCACACGGATAACGGATACTCATGTGATGAAGAAATAATTCTTATATAAATAAAATACTTATATACCATCATTACTAAAAAAATATCTAAACAGTAACACATTTAACTACGTAGAAAATAAACGTCAGCTTTACCCTTTCATTTATAAACAAAAGTATTACGAAACAAAGGGTTTTGTATGCGACGTAAGTAAATAATACCATAGAGAAGCTATTATCTCTTGTATAAAAGGACTTTTAAAACAAGAGATAGCTACAATTTATCTAAAATTCCTTGCCATACATCCGGAGAACATAGATTTACCTCTTAGCTCTGTATGGGTCCAGACAAGCTTATAATCCACCCTATTTAACACGAGCCCCGCAGTAAAGCACCCAGCAGGGTAAAGCACGCCATTTTTCTCTACAAAACTCCACATATATTAATAATATATCGTACTGTAAGAAATCGCAAACGCGAGGGTGGGCCGGCTAAATGCTCCTCGATCCCTGCAGACAAAGACCAAAAAAAATATAGACATTAGCACAAATGAAATCCAACCTTATGTTTAAGAGATAAAGTCTACATTGATTTGTGTTATCGAGCGTACTTAATCACCTCTCTCCCTGCATAATATGTATGTAGAATGGTCGCGCGCACTTAGGCCTTTTTTCGCAAAAACTGACGCCTCGCGAAAACAAGATGGCTGCCCAGCGTATTTTGTTTTTGTGTAATTACATGCTTTTGAAAGTTTAAATGGGTTTGTACCGAGTGAAATCATGTGGAAATTAGATTTAATTGTTTTTGACTACCAACGAGATTGAAAGGGGAGAATTAGGAAAAGGAAATAAAACAAATCTAATGCAGATGTGATGTGTATTTGTAAACAATGAAAAAAAGAACTTAAAATTAAATAAGTAGGTATTAAACTAAAGATAACAAAAATTAGCTTACAATAACTCAATAGGGTTTACATTACTAAAACATTATAAATTGACGAAAGTAATACAATAAGAAAATACCTACCGTTCGCTTCAAAGCGTCTTGAAAAAGAAAATACAAAATTGTAGAGAGTCAGGACATAATTCAGAATAACAATATAATTCTTAAATTCAAACACAAATTGGGAAGTTTTATAGCTAATTATTAATGATACACATATAAAATTGATACAATACGTTATGAAACATACGAGTTGCTTTTAACAAACTTATTATTTCTGCTTATAAAGCTGTTTGACATTTATTTATTTAGTAGGTCCCTACTTTTTTCAAATATATTATTAAATAAAAATTATAATCATCATGGATGAGAGAGCCACAGGATCGCACAAGGATATTTGAAGGAGGTCTATGTCCAGCAGTGGACGTCCATTGACTGAGAAATCGATGGTATCATTCAACAGAATATAGTTTTTATTTACCTCTGTTTTTTTAGTGGTTACAGATACAAAATTTCAACAAACAATCTATGGACCGCTTTTATAAAAAAATGGTTTGCTTAACTTTGTTCTACAAACTAAATTTTTGTTAGAGAAGCATCTGTCGATTTGGAAACAGAATATTGAAAGTAAATATTGAATTAGTATCGATTTTGTGTTTTTTGAAATCAATATCGGAACTCTGTGTGTTTTAAGATCAGCTGCTTTGTAATGGACACTTGGAAACAAAGATAAAATATTGATTGATTTGACCGGAAATTCCAAATTATAATTTGGGAATTTGATTTTGGTGAATATCCAGTGTTCTAAAATGTATTTTTAAAGGGTACTTAAAATTTTAGTAACTATAGCTGTCAGAAATAAAAAAAAATTGTTTAATAATAAACAAAAAAAATTCTACAATAAGTAGGACAGAACTTGAATAATCTTTTAATTATTATTTAAATATTACTGTCCCTTGACATACCATGGCGTCTTTTGTTTTGATGTTATATAGGTAAGTTAGGGACCCTAATATTAAAATAATTATGCCTTGACTTAGTGATCGATTATTCAGAGAGTTTATAGATCGTGTAAAAATCATTTAGATATTAGATGAAATAAATGGTCATATAAAACATTTTAGGTCTCTTTTTAAAATTAGTGATTAATAAGTATAAGTTTGTTTGTAATATTATGTCACAATTTTATCGCTTTCGTTAGCAATAATTTTGCTTCAAATAAGTAGAGTTTTCGAAAACGGTCTTAAACCTGACAAAATTCACTTACTTTTTGTATTTTATTTACTCCAATTTAAAATTATTTTTCTTTTTCACGTCGTTTACCTATAGTAAGAAGAGACATTTAATTAAATGTGTACGTTGAAATATGTCCAAAGTATTAATGTGCTTAGTTGATAATTTAAAACCAATTTCAGCTTTTATAATTAATTTTACACCAAATCATGTAGATACCGCAAAAATGAATTTAAGTTGCAATCAGCTTCACGTTTTGAAACAATCGAAAGTCATTAAATATTAGGACAAAACTGATAATAATTTAGATCATAAATAAGTGTTTTCAGTTAATGTTATGAATAAGTATTTAAACATTTACGTAGTTTTTTTACAAGGTATTGCATTCAAATTAGTACCTACTACCAAAAATAAATAACAATTCATTTTTTTCTTCATACAAATGCACCTTATGTGTCTACTTAATCTGCCAATTACATAGATTTACTAAAATGATAACCAACCTTTCGATTTTCAGTAGGTATGGACAGCACGCTATTTTCAGTAAGATTGTCATTTATTAGCTATTTTCAGTAAGATAGTCATGAATCTCTAGCCTGTGTGTACTTTTAAAAAACAAAATTAAATAATTTATTATTTAGATCATGTTTCTTTTATACTAAGTATAATAAAACTGTAGAGGTCGAAATGTCTGTTCTTTTCGAAAATTCAGTATAAAATAAAATAATGGAATTTATGAATATTTTTGTACAGAAATGGCAATACTTACATGTTAAAAATAAGGTAGTTTAACAATTTAAAATTTAATAAAAATTGTCAATTAACGGGGCTTAATATTACTTTTTTGTTAATGTAATATTAAATTATTTATGTAATCAGATAACGAAGTAGTAATAATTAGAATTCAGGTTTACTAATAATCAAAACTAAAAGGCAGGCGAAAGACACTAAACCAACTCCAAACTAAAGTTTACAAATCAATTTAACATTTGAACCGTATAAAAACTATTTAACAAACACAATTCATTCAATCAGCCAAACACGGCCTCAATCGATTCACTCGAATACCGACTGCAATCGATACGAATATCGTGTATCGATAAAAGAATTTTGGCTGCGAAGTGTCCGCCGTCCGATCGTGAGTAAATATTGGTTCATTTTGTCTTTTTAACTGAACGGCGTCCGTGGCCGAGTTAGAGGTTATTGTTCCATTTTTGAAATTCGCGCCCAATTTTGGTTTGTTTTTGACGTGTAATAGCGACTCGTTGAAACTGTTTTCGTTCGCAGACGTGTTGGTTAGGGCTGTGAAAAACAAAGATCGAATGATGAATTATGACAGCTATTGTCAATGGAGGGGAAACCGATGAGTTTGAATATAAAAAAAATAGGACTAAATTTAATTTTTAAGGATTAAAGAAATCATGCGATGTTTATTTCTGAAACACAAACTGTTAGGTAATTATAGTATACAGGGTGGCTCATTCAAAAGGGTCAGTACGGGAAAGTCTTAAACTATAAGTCATACGAAGATTTGTTCTGAAATAAATCACAATAATAATTTCTTCATTCCTAAAGGTAATTACTAACACACCTAAACAAATATACTTAAAATGGTGTATGTTTTTTGTACTCATAGTAATTGGTGATAAAGTGCCTTTCCTGTTTTCTTTTTCCTATACAGGGTGGCTCATTCGAAAGGGTCAGTATGGGAAAGTCTTAAACTATAAGTCATGCGAAGATTTGTTCTTAGGAACCATGTCACCGATTTTGATAAAAAGAAAAACTACATTCATACAATTGAAAAAGATACTGTACCCAGTTGGGGAATCGAACGCGGTTATTTTGCAAAAGTAAACTTATACTTTATCTATTTAAATATCGATTCTGTAGGTCTTAAGAAGTAAATATCTCTATGAACATATGAAACATTATGTCTAAAATGAATAAAATGCATTGTTTTTACATACTTTAATTTATCATAGTAGGTGTTCGATGTGGGCACCGTTGTTCGAGGTCGCACCACTTAACGCCTCTAGACTATTTCTTGTTGGGTTACGTTAAGGATGAAGTGTGTAAAACAAACTATGATAACGTTGAATACCTTTTAGGTCAGCCATAAAGTCAATTTTAACGCAAACTCACCACATGAAGATACAAAATGCAATTTAACAAGATCCTTACCTAAACGTGTTGAATATTGTATCGAAAAAAAACGGTGGCCACTTCGAACACCTACTATGATAAATTAAAGTATATGAAAACAATGTACAGTAGAACCTCGATAACTCAAACCTCGGTAACTCAAAAACCTCTATAACTTAAAAAAAATAATATGTTCCCTTCCCTTCAGAGGCCAAAACCTCTATAACTCAAAATTCGCAACCTCGATAAGTCAAATAAGTAATCTCTGTATTGGCCCTCAGTAACTAAAAGAAATGTTTCCAAAACCTTTTTAACATAAAATTGTTTATCAATGAGTCATTTTGAATGAGTGTGCAAAACAAAAGTTTTCGGTATTTATGGCTTGCACGTGTTCACTACATAATTAAATTGATAACGTAAACAATGCATATGTCATCTATTGTTTGCTTCTTCGAAATTCTTTAAAGCTCTGCGGCGGCGGAGGTTAGCTTTAAGACAAAGGCTTACTAAAATTATTTAGTTTTTGATCATTGTGCAAAACAAACGTTTTCGGTATTTATGGCTTGCATGTGTTCACTACATAATTAAATTGATAACGTAAACAATACATAATATGTCACCTATTGTTTGCTTCTTCAAAATTCTTTAAAGCTTTGGGGTGGCGGAAAATAGGAACAAGGGGTCATACATACACATGTACATACCTACCTCTATACATAATAACCTAAATCCTTGGTAACTAAAAAACTCGATAACTAAAAACCTCGATAACTCAAAATATTTTGTGTTTCCCTTGGACTTTTACTTATCGAGGTTCTACTGTATTTTATTAATTTTAGACATAATGTTTCTTAGAGACATTTACTGCTTAAAACCTACAGAATCGATATTTAAATAAAAAAAGTAAAATTTTATTTTAGCAAAACAACCGGGTTCGATTCCCGACTGGGTGCAGTATCTTTTTCAAATGTATGAATGCAGTTTTTCTTTTTATCAAAATCGGTGACATGGTTCCTAAGAACAAATCTTCGCATGACTTATAGTTTAAGACTTTCCCATACTGACCCTTTCGAATGAGCCACCCTGTATAGGAAAAAGAAAACAGGAAAGGCACTTTATCACCAATTACTATGAGTACAAAAAACATACACCATTTTAAGTATATTTGTTTAGGTGTGTTAGTAATTACCTTTAGGAATGAAGAAATTATTATTGTGATTTATTTCTTCAATCTATAGGTCGCTTAAATAAAACCTATGGTCTCATTCAAAGGTCACTGAGATAAATGTAGAAATTTGCTTTAAGACTCTTTCAAAAACTCAGATGTACCTACTGAAAAATAGACTTAAGCGCCGATTACACTAGCCTACATCTAGTGCACTACATCTTGTAGGACCCTACATCTTGTAGGGCACTACATCTTGTAGGACACTACATCTTGTAGGGCACTAGGTACATCTTGTAGGACACTACATCTTGTAGGGCACTACATCTTGTAGGACACTACATCTTATAGGGCACTACATCTTGTAGGACACTACATGTAGTTTTTCCATTTCCATGTAATTGTTTTAGAAATGGAAAGACTACATGTAGTGTCCTACAAGATGTAGTGCCCTACAAGATGGCGCAATCGGCGCTTTTAACTTAACACTTGGACTGATAAACTGTTATGTACCTACTTTGTTTAGCAAAAGATATCTCTGAAACGTGATTAGTATCAAATAAGGACTGAGGAGAAGTTTAGTTTTAACAGTAATAGGTAAATTAAAGAACATTGACATCGTAGATTTTTATATCAAATGAAATCTGAAGAAAATTACATTACATTTTTTAAATAATATCCTATTTACCTAATTTAATCGAACTAAAATAGTCTTATTAGTTTGCTAATGTATCAGATTAAGCCAAAACAAACAAAACGGAAAAGATAAAAGCGTAAATCTGAACTAATAAATAAATTAAATCGACGCAAGCCGTCACGAAGCGACTGTACGTGGAAAAACACTTAAAAAAATCGCGTCAATGGCTTGAGTACACAACAACAATTGTTGGACTCCGATTGTTGTCATTTTGCGTAGAATGGAACGCGTTCGCCGTATGGCGTGCGTCTGTCCCGCGCAAATAAATAAACAAATTGTTTTTTTTACTTGTGGTCTGTGCATCTCGTGGTCTGGCTCAGCCTTCCTCGAAGTTGATACTTTTTGCTTGAATAAACCTTATTTTAATTTGTTTAACTTTCCTAGTTTCTAGTATTAATTTAGAATTTATACACTGAAGTATTCTCTTTTAAACTTCCACCAAAACATTTTTATTTTCAAAACCTCGCTACGTACACATTTTAAATTTTGAATTTTGTTAGTTACATTTTAGCAAACGAATTTATTGATTAGTGGCCAAACTTCAACTGAAGTCGATTAGCAATCGTATTTCTACCTGAATTTGTATCCCCACCTTATGAAAAAAAAGACTGGCCGATAACTGTCAAAAATAATATTATCTTAGCTCTTTTTAAATAAAGAACAAAATGGCTTGAAATAAAAAAAAGAACTGTCAAGTTTAAATTTGGAACAAGTTTGCGAATATACTTGTGTTGTGGGAATAAAAGAAACGAGTTTCTGAATAAAATGCCGTGTTTGTGTGTGTTATGTACAGGGTGTTTATGTATACATGGATATTGCAGCGTTCTTGCTGCAAAAGCGAGCTCGATGCAAAGGGTGCAACCCTTTTGTCCTGTATACTATTGTATGTATAAAATCTTTACAAGGGATGGCCGGCAGTGTCGTGTGTATCTCGTTTATCTACGAGCCAATTTGATTAACTTGATTAGTTTGTGTTTTGTTTTGCTGTGGTATTTTCTTGGCGTTTATTTAAAATGGAAGTTTTATTTTTGTTAGTAGTTAGCTTTTAGTAGTAGGTAATGTTTATAGTTTTTTGTATTTGTAGTGTTGGATTTAGAACAGATATTAGTAGGTACTTATCTCATCTAATGTTCAGGAAGTAGTAAGACTTCATGCATGTTAGAAACTTCTAATAAGAAGTATATTTGCCAGTAAAGAAAAAAACTCTACCTATACAAAACCGTCTATTGGCAGCACGGTATATAATGGCCGAATTTCCATCGATATGACAAAGGCTTGTTCTTGTTGTGAAAAGGTCACAGGCTGTTATGGTAAGTTAATCGTAGTCTTTACTGTAATATACTAATATACCAAATAAGCCACACCGGTGTCGAATAAGTCAACTGAAGTTGAAAGTTCGGAGATATTCTCTCTACGAAAACGGAAGGAGAGTTACTGAATTACCAAATTACCTACCCTTAAGATTCTGTAAGTTGGTGACATTTTGTATTCTTTCTCTGTTGCTAAACAGAAAATTACTTACTTAAGTATGTTCCTAAGGCCCCTCGATGGGGCAGAGGGCGTCCACAGTGCATCTCCATCCCGGTCGGTCCTGAGCTTCGCGCTTTTTTTGCTCCAAGTCTTACCTATACCCTTCACTTCTGCAGCGACAGTCCGCCGCCAAGTCTGTTTTGGACGGCCACGTTTACACCTTCCTTGGTCAGTCTAGGGCTCGCCTCAGTATGTGTTCCTGGTCTCTTCGGAGAGTGTGGCCAATCCAATTCCACTTGCGGCGTTTTATCTGCTGGTCGAACGGAGTCTCGCTGCAGCGGTCCCACTCATCAAGGTTGGAGATTTTCACATTTTCTTTTTTCACACGGAATATTACTGCACATAAAATAGGTAAAAAAATACGGTAACTATTACTCTTGTTTTTAATATGAAATTCATAATTTCAGCAAGAAATAGTTTCTTTCAGAAACAAATGGAAACTACTATGGTCTCCAGGCGCATTGGTTCTGGGCTTAAAGATAATATCCATTGAAAATTCCCTAAATCGTCATTCACCAGAGCCTTTATTACTAGTTTTAAATAAAAATGTACATTCACGTCACATATGTCTTAAATTAAAGGAAAACCACAACATTTTCTTCTGTGTTGTGACGTCACAACACAGGCTTATGCACATTCATTTAAGAAACGAGTAGTAAATGAGACATAATGGTAATGCCACGCAATCTTATCCCGTCACCACACACGCAACACAATATTAAATACTAGCTGACCCGTGCCCACTTCGTTAGGCGGCGAAAAAAACGCGTTACTTTTTTAAACATTTTTCATTACTGCTCCACTCCTATTAGTCATAGCGTGATACTATGTAGCCTATGCCATTCCCTGAAAAATGAACTATTCAACACAGAAAGAATTTTTAAAATCGGTTCAGTATATCCAGAGATTACCCCCTAAAACGTTACAAACACACAAACTTTACCTCTTTATAATATTAGTATAGATTAAACATATAAGTATACTTATGTCTCTATATGGACGAAATGAAATGAAACAAATATTTTAACAAAAAGCTTTTCCCGCAGAACAACTAAGTAATCTAAATGCAAATCATATACTGCATTACGCGCCCTAATTGCAACTCATTAATTACACACTTTTTGTTTTGGTACCCACTGCTGTGAAAAAATGTTTTATTTTTTTGGTCAAATATTTTTTTTTATGGTTTATCGCTTGAAAGTATATACGTAGGCTTACGCGTTGACGCATTAGAGGTAGGTAGAGGATGTAGGCTTTGCTTTAGCTGTCGGTTTCAAAAGTTACGCTCCTAAATTTTCTGAATGATGTCACCTATTAAAATCAGACATTTGCAGTAAAATACAAATATCATAAAAATAATCTACTATAAAAGAATAATGCAATCACTAATAAGCCCTTAAGAAGGTAATCAACAAACCAAATACATAATTTCTAAAATCATGTTTTGCATAAAACAGCATTATTATCCCATAGTAAAGTTTTACGATACCTACTTCTAGGAGGAGATATGGTGACACCATTTATCAATACTCCGTTACCACAAAAAGTTCAAGTTTTAAACGAAGTTTACCTACACCGACATGGTATAATAATAATTAGCTACACATTCTCTCCCCTTCCAATACAAGCTAGCTCCTTGCAAAACGCAGCCAGTGCAATCATGCAAAAACCTGATTTGATAAACGGACAAAATCATTTTATTAAACCTGTTTCTGTACGGGTTTTCTGCATCACGCAGGTATGCGGAATGCAAACTCCGTGCTGCAGATCATACAAACTGGTTTCATCTCATTGTACTCAAGAAGGGGTAGTATAACAATTATTTGCACAAATAAAAAACTTGTATCACCATTTTATTCAATCTCTACACAATTAATAAACCCATTGATGCTCGCTAAAAAGAAAATGTACGAATTTAAAATTCCCATTCTATTTTAATTCAGACAAGTTATGGGTGACCAGTATGACACTCTGACACCGTTCAGTAATAAGAAGAAATGAATTAAATATTACACTCCGTTCAACATTCCATTTGTGAAATTAAAATTTAAAAACGGAACGCTTTTTGTACAAAGGACAGAAGCCATATATTATTTTTAAAACTAACACCGAATGCCAAGAAAAGGAACGTGTTATGCACACGAAAGCAAATTAAAAAAAAGGCAAGCAGACATTTTTTTAAAAGTGTAATATTCACATTTTCCTACTAAGATAACGCTCCGCCGAGCGAAATATGAAAGGAGTTATCAAAACAATCTCGCGCGCACTAAATCATTGTATATAAGGGGAAGAGGAGTCCTATTTACTCGGAAACGGACAAAATAAATGTTTTTATTACATAATGCGAATTTTCTCAAAGTCCCATTCTAATAACGTCGACACGAAATTCGCCCTTACAGTTTTATACATACAGTTAAGTTTCTAATGTAGGTTTTTTTGGATTGTTGCTTAATTACAAAGGGACCTTTTCGGTGTGGGAATAAGATGTATTTTTGCTTGTGTTTGGTGGGGGCAGATGGCGGCTTTGTGTATAAAAAGGTATGGTGCACAATTTTAAGCAGAGGGATTTGGTGGCGTCCGACAGCGCTTGCTTTCATAGATATAGTTATGTATGTATATTATGTCGGCGCGTGTATAGACAAAGTGTGATAACAGTGAAGGAATAAGCACCACAGAGGTGATTATCCAAAAAATGTAAAACCTCGTATTGCAGTAATATTTTAGGACATTAAAACTGTAGAGTTTCGTCGTCATTATAATTTAGACAGTGTTTTATAAGTAAGTTTTTGCTGTACCTACGTGGGAAGACAAATTAAGAATAAAACGATCTTTTTCATAGCGTAAATGTAAACTAAAGAAAATTAGAAATAGATAATTATAATTACGCATGAATTCATATTCTCCGTGTGGTGACGGAGTAAGAATACAATATGTCACCACCCCGTCTTATCCCATGGGTGTCGTAAAAACCGACTAAGGGACTATCCGTGAATATTATCTTTATGAAATAAAAAGAAGGAAAACTTGAAATTAAACCCTATACCAATCCGTCTGGCCAGCGTAGTATTAGTAAGACAAGTATCCCTTCGTCATGGGAGGAGGGCCGTCCCTGCAGTGGGGCATTAATGGGCTGGTATGATGTATTCATATCTGGCAAAAAAAGTAGGAGGTTAATACTATTCTGATAGTATACCAGTGTGGTATTCGTAACCAATGATTTGCATTACCGTTGGAGACTCCACCGTTTCTCTATTAAGACAGAAAAGGCTGTGTAAATGAAGACCTAACAGAACCTAAAAGATATTCATGTTTATAAAATAGTTTAAATTTTACACAAAACATGATGTTTGTTTCATCATAATCGTCATATTACAGCCGATTAATGTCCCACTGCAGAGACGGGCCTCCTCCCGTGTCGGAGGGATACTTGGCCTACTAATGCCACACTGGCCACACGGATTGGTATAGGGTTTAATTTCAGGTTTTTCTTCTTTTTATTTCGTAAAGATAATATTGACGGATAGTCCCTTAGTTGGTTCCTACGACACCCATGGGATGAGAAGGGGTGGTGACATATTGTATTCTTACTCCGTCACAACACGCAGAGCCTGTTTCATACATCTTTTAAATTTAAAATGTCTATCCCTGATAAACCCACCGCCTATCGTAGTGTGATAATATTACTTGTGTTTAGTTTAGGTATTGCGATAAATTAAGTAATCGTAGTAGAAAAACCGAAACCCACAATACCTACACCGGAACTAAAATATTTTTCTAAGTCTACTGAAGTAAAATATTTTTTAGTTTTTAAGTTTTCAAATTGTGTAACAAAAGTAAATATAAATAAACTTTGGTCACCGTACGATTGCTTTACTTAAGTTCCTTATCTTTAAAAAAACTACTTAGGTATGGTGTCCCACGCGGTCAGGTCTTGTGGCAGTCTTGCATGCAGTAAGTCGCAGATCCAATTCCACAAACGGTTGCAAATTGCTTGTCGAATCTAGAAATGATCGCCTGGGTTTCATTTTTATCCCTTAAATTCATTTTAATACAAGTCCCCGCAACACGGCTATAATCCCGCACATTGTCTTTGAAAAAACAAACAGGTAGGTATTTATTTTCTGAAGTAAATAAAAAAATATATTTTCGGCTTATTTAAAATTACCATAACAAAATACACAGTAAATAAGCAAAAGGTATTCATTCAAACGCAATAAATCAAATTTAATCAAGTTACAAAAAAAATTAAAACAGAAAAGGTCTCCCTCCCTTGAAACAGGCTTAATACGTACGCGTTATAAGCCCCATATCATAGATATGGAAGCATAAACAAAAACAAAGCAAACTGCCCCGCCTATTCTAACCTCAAAACATAATTCTTTCTCATAAGCCCTCAGAAACAAAAAAAAAATGTATGCAGAGACCGCTCCAATTATAAAAGGCAGTCGCCCCGAAAACCCTCGGCTTAAAAAAAAAGAATGTGAAAAAAAAAGTTATTTAAATAAAACCCGGCACCCACGCTCTGTGTCGCATAAATTGCCTTCATTAATTTCCGGACCCTGCAAAATATTGTCTTGAAAGGATAATCAAATACAAAAACGTGGAAATGGCGGTGCGTCATTTCCATAACATTTCCCTGGCCTTCCCCCCGCGCACCGCCGCCCCCTCGCCCGTTTTTCGTCCCCTTTTCCGGTACCTCCATCCCCATTATGAGTCGTCCAATTACGATCCAACGGTGGAGCTTAAGGCTCACATTAGAGAGAACGCTAATGGTCGCAATTAGATGTATAATATGCACGAATCTGTTTTATTTACCAACCTATTGTTTAAAAGCTTTGAGCTTTTTATATATTGGGGTTAACCACAAAAATGTAGGCAGGCATTTTAAGCTATTTATTTTATGGTCTTAATATTAGATAAGTTTTGTGACGTGGTGGTTCAATAACCACTTCATACGTCAATACGTAAACTACACAACTGCTGCGTAAAGACGCGAATATTCGTATCAATAACAGTTCAATTAAAATATTTTCTGGTCTAGATGATTTCAAGGTTGTAGTTTTAAAACAAGGTCTACACTCTGGCTAGCGCAGAATTAGCCGGGCAAGTGTCCTTTCTTTACAGAAGAAGTCCCATCCCTGCAATGGTCCATGTAAAAGATGGCATTAGAACATTACTAGCGGAACTCTACAACATTCGGCTTTTTCTTATAGTTATTTATAGATCGTTCAATACTTCTTCTTTTTCTTCTTTGCGTGTCGATGACAATCAAATTATATCAGCCTAAAATTTTGAAACGAATATTGCATTCTCAGTGGCATGCATAAGATATTTCATTGTGCATGTGTTTGGTCCTAAAGGACAAGATAGCAGATGTTCTTTTGTTTGTGGAACAGCACAACACATATATTCCTCGTCCTTCTTAACCCCCCACCTGAATAAGTTCAATACTAACTAAACACATCACCCTTCTTCATAAGGGCTCTCAAAAGCTTTATACACCCTCGGCCCATTAGTCGTAAATTGTTCTTTGCTCATCGAATCATAAGGTTTGTTTGAGGTTTCAATACAAATATTATCTTATCTTTTCCTACAATCAAAGCCCCCATTGCAAGGATTAAGCTAAAAAAGCTACTTAAATTAAGTAGCATAATGCTTGTAACGTATCTAAGATCAGTTTCTGAAGATTACCTACCTTATTAGGTTAGTTAGTTATACGAGACGCGAGAGAGGGGGATACTTCGTACTTAACTCGCCAAAAAATAGGATGGAGATCTATTTAAATCAACTTAATCAACATCTTGTAATATATAAGCTTACTAACAAAGGTAGTCGTATAACTCTTAAGCTGGTAATGGAGGTGCGTAGTCGTGTTCAAATGTTGATCCACAAATCGTAACCATGAACACGTTTCGTTAATCGTAGGGACCTATTGGGTTACTATCTACAATGCTACCGTGCGCCCATACTGCTACGGTTTTGGCTACGAGTTTTCTATGGCATTGGAAAATGGTTTGTTTAAAAGTTAAGTCTAATTTTGATGTTGGAAACAGACTCTTTTGCAAAAAATGGTATATTTTTTTTCTTAATTGGCCTACCAAAATGACTCTATGGTGCCTGATGTTAAGCATCCAGTAGAGTATATGTCGTTAACATGATGGTGCCCGCTTATTTCACCTTCAAGATGTAATGTGAAAATGTATCAACATTTTAACATTAAACATTAGTTTAGAACAGGTGTAATAGGTATTAGTTTGTGTACAGCCAATTAGCCAAATATTTCCACCTTGCCTGTTATGATGATGATTACAATATTTTGTCTATTATAAAACATGACCACATAGTCCAAATATATTCCAAAAATGTTTTATTTAATTATTCATAAAATTATTCAACTATACCTAAACTTACATAGTTAAAGTTTGCGTTACAATAATAATATTTTGTCTATCAAACAATGTTTTATTTAACCAATGATGTACAGAAAATTAGAAAAAAAAGGTTAAATTAAAATAAACAGCGAAACGAAATCTCATCTTCAAACACAGACACAGAATTTGTTTCGTAAGCACCTAAATAAACATTCCCGTTTATTGGCGACCATGTTTGTCCCCCCACTTAATTAATTTTCTCATTTCCTATTAGCCAGGAGGCAAAGGATTTTGTGAGTACAACCTTGTTTAGATTTCGGCTTCGTGTTATGTAAATGAAGGGAAGAACGTAAGGTTGTTGGTTGCTTGTGTTATATACTTGGGCGCCATTTTGAGAACACCTGTAGGTATTTGGGGCTTAGTAGGAAAGTTGGTTTATTATCATGAATTTAGTTTTTTCTTAGCAAGAATAGGCTGCAAAGGGGCTAGTACATTAATACACTTACTTTATCTTTCCGTAAAAGAGTAAATAATTGTCAAAAAAGAAAAAGTTAAGTTAAGTAAGTGTTAAATATTTTAACGAGTTAAGTACTTAACTCGTTAAAATATTTAACAAATATAAGAAAAATAGAAAATGAAAAAGCATTTCAAAAAATAAATTGGATTAAGGAGTTAAATTATGGAGCATACTTTATTTTAGAAACAGAAGAAAAAACTAAACATTTTTTTTTATTGTCATCATTAAAGTAAGTCTACATTTTTATTAATTCTTCTCCATAGTGTAGTCCTATATTGTTTACTAGCTGACCCGTACCCACTTAGTTAGGCGGCGAAAAAAACGCGTCCGTTTTTTAAACATATTTCATTACTGCTCCACTCCTATAAGTCATAGCGTGAAACTATATAGCCTATGACACTCCTCGATAAATGGACTATTCAACACAGAAAGAATTTTTAAATCAGTTGATTAGATTCAGAGATTACCCCCCTACAACGTCACAAACACACAAACTTTACCTCTTTATAATATTAGTATAGAAGTATAGGTGTAGCTCTAATAGAAAAGTGTGGTGAAAAAGTCCGGTACTATTACGCGACTCAATTAATAATTCAACTACAAATCATTGTTTCTGTACATTTTATGTGAACCTCGGCTGGGAGAGACGGACCCGATGATGAAACGAAAATACACGAGAGTAGCCGATTGCTAGGCGTAGGTATTCTATTTAAAACTGCTTGTCAGATTTTTTGTAGATTTCATTATAATTTTTTTATTGTATTTTTATCTTTTTCATAAGACAATGTATGGTATGAAGTCATTTGTAACAGGCATAACGAACCCAACACTAGTTTGTACAAACTGAATACAAAAATTATCATCATAACTGTCCATTAATGTCCCACTCCAAGGAGCCTTCTCCCATGACCGAGGAATACTAGAACACAGTCCGACCCAGAGACCTTTTTGAGGTCGTCGGTCCACCTAGCACGGGGGCGTCGTAGACTACGTTTGCCGAGTCGCGGTCTCCACTCTAAAGGCGCGTACGCACGTACGAACAAATTTGTTGCGTTACATGATACGCAACAACTTGGTTCGCACGTGCGTACCACTATCGAACATCGAAAACTCTGTTCGTCAAACATGTTCGCGGCGATCCTTGTAGTGTGTTCTGTATGGACGGTGTTCGAAGAGCTTTAATAAATGTTACGCAACAAAACTGTTCGTATACCTCGACCACTTCCAACGGCGCCGTCATGGCTACTAAGATAGAGTTCACGACTGTTGTTCGCGAACTCGACTCGAACTATGTTTGCGTTCGTGTTCGAATATGCCGTCCATACGTACGAACCAAATGTTCGGGTCTGGTGTTTGTGTTCGCTATGTTCGTGTTCGTACGTGCGTACGCGCCTTAGGACACGTTTGCTCCAACGGCCATTTATCATTTTGTCTAACAGTGAAGCTGATGAATTATCATAATATACCTACACCAAAACAAGAAACACACAGTAAGTAAACTTACTTGAATAAAAAGCCTGTAACATATTTACAACAAGAAATAATAAGGATGTATTCCCAGACACAAATATTGCGTCATTTCCTATGTAAATAATTACATTGCATGTTTTGTGTACACACAGCAACGAATCAAGCTAGACACTCATGTACCTTATTACCTTGAAATAAGACACAATTTCAAATGAAAATGTTTAACTTGATGTGTTGCTGTGTGTACGTAAAAGCTAATGCAACTATGACATAAATTGGAATAAAGCGCGGGAATCATTTAAAATTAGAACTTAGAATAGAATTGTTTATTTTGTGGATTTAAAAAAGGCACAAAGTTTAAATTAGTCATCCGTTAATTAAGTGTTTTATTCATATTATTAAAAAGTTTGGAAGTTATTTATTTCCTAAATCTAATTTTAAGCCAAACTGATCCAAATGATGTCGCGAAGTTCTAAACTAACGAATCAAAATGGTTAATTACTCACTCCAGATTTGTTTGTCTTTCCAATTCATATTATTTTTGTATTAAAGCTACTAAATCGTATCATCATCATTTATTTTAGCAGAATAAAAACTATTTATACAGTAACTCTTTTCTCTGTGGAAAGATAACGTCATTCATTCTAAGTGACTTAACTAATCCTGTTGTTTCAGAACAGAGCTTTTAAATTTAGAATTTCAAAATGTACAATGCAGGAAATAGAATTCTGTATCTGTTTAAAATTTACTCTATGAACGTTTTATTGAATTAGTTTTTTTTTATACTTCGTTTGTTTCGAAACATTTTAAGAAATAAATTCCTTTACATAATAAAGGTTAGTATGTAGACCAAATAAAAACACATGATATCACGAGATAATGCAGACGGATGATGCAAAAGACGATTAAATGAATCTTTGCAGATTATCTCTACAAAAACAAAATATAATAAACTAGCTGACCCGTGCCCATATCGTTGGGCGGCCTGAGTGCGTAAGTTTTAGTTTTTCACAAACCCATCCGAGCAGAAGCCATACAAAGTCTTACATAATGTATCAAAGCTAATTATTTAAACATTAATTCAACTCTTCTACTCTACCCGCTTTACCCCATAATACTACCAACGATTAGAGTACCTACGCACTTTTACAGCAATTTGTCACAAAAAGTTGGCAACTGTAGGTACCCCTAACGCGGCCTCTGTCATTTATTATCGTACCCTCCCTACCCCCCTTCGGGAACACCCCTTAAGGGCCAGTAATTTTCCCTACAAAGCCTTCGCGGGAATACATAATGAGTAACGACGTCACGTAAATCTCTGGGATTAACCCCTTGTCTGTTTATTTAATGCTTCGTATATAAATATGTATTATCTTTATGTACCAGCGATGTGACGAAGGTTGAGGGCTACTGATGGGTGAGGGAGGCATAGTAGCTAGTAGAAAATCTTATTATTAGTCTATGATCATCATAGTGTATCAAAATACTGGCCTTCTCTAGAGATAGCAAAAAACGTGACTTCACTTGCAGATGTTATCCAGGGATTTGGTAAAGGGGTTGTTTCATATCTCTGGTTAGTAAACTACTTTAACACATCACCTGATCCTCATGTTGCGTAAACTTTACGACATCATTGTTGCAAGGCCTTTGTTAATCACGTGATTCCATGTACTGTTAAACTTTAGCATAACTAAATACCGGCAGATAACTTAATTGATCGATAACAAAATGTATTTACCATAGGAAACTATATTATCTACTTTTACACCCTAACTCAATATTTGTGTAATGTTTATTTGGCAATATTGCAAGTAAACATAAATTTTCCTTTTAACAAAAATAAATATATTGGTCGAAAAACAACAGAGTTCCGAAATAACAAACACGAAAAATACAATCGAATCTAGAACCCCTTCTTTTATTGTAGTTACTTAAAAAATCTACTCCGTTAAGTTATACGATTATAACAGCCACTGCTAAATTCTTAGCAACGCGTTCCGCAACCGAAATTATCAACAAAATAACCAAATACAACCGCCAAAAATGTATACAACACATTAAAAGCACAAAAATGGTGGTCCGGATCATTAAAATTCCGCACTAGAAAGGCACAGAGTATAATATAAAGTCATTATGTAAATGTTGCCAGCTTTTTGGCAAGAGTTTAGATTATTTAGGGCTACGCTTTTTTATGTTTTATCTGTGTAAGGGTGGTTATTGCTTTGATTGTTGTGTATACTGTATTATGTGTATTTTAACCGACTCCAAAAAATTGCTAAAAGTAAAGTTTAGTCAAACGTGGCTAAACTTAAGTTAAGTGTAAAAGAATTGACGTTATTAAGTTATAGTTATGTTGAAATAAAAGAATTGACCCTTTTTGGAATTTTCTTAGAAGAAAAAGTAATGTAGTCATGAGGGCTAACTAATGAAGTTTTTAAACAACTCCAAAAAATGGAAGAGTTTATCCTCCAAGCCTACCATCCAGTCTCAGCCGTGCAATGACTGGGCCTCATCATCATCATATCAGCCAATCGACGTCCACTGCTGGACATATACCTCCTCCAAGTATTGCCACCTTTTGCGGTCCTGTGCCTCCCTCATCCATCGGATTCCCGCTGTCCTAACTAGATCGTCGGTACAGTCACGAGCAATAATATGTACACATTGTCAAATTTTCTAAACTTTCTGCACGTTTATCTAGACATTAGAATACCAAAATTGTTTCGTAATTTAGAAGAGGTTCCGTACAGTTTTGAACTAATCTTCGAATATTCAATTTTGGATTAGCAGAACTTTAGATAACTGTTTTACAAAATGTGAAAATGTGTACATATTATTGCTCGTGACTGTACACCGTGTGAGGGGTCTCCCCATCCAGCGCTTGTCTTGGCCTAGCAGGAAGCCATTTCTATCGGCGTTCCAATTGAATGGTTTCATGTCTAAAGTGCAAACTGTTGTGGTACTAGCTATAGGTCCTAGCTAGAGGCAGCAGCAGTAGGTTAGTCGATCGTGAGATTAGCTTATTTATTAATTCTGCGTCTAGCTATAGCACACAGATTTGACACGTGCCAAATACAGTTAAAGTAGGTACCTCCTACAACCCTTTCATTAGCAATTAATTCCACCATCTTCGTGAACCTACCTATATACAAACAAATTTCTATTCTAATGCATTTTAATCAAGCAAAACACACAAAGGGCATTATCAACGTAGGACTCCCCTACCGTAAACTTTCAATACATAAGCCCGAGTTCCAAATGGAATATTCATAAAACCATCCCGTTTACAGCCTTGTAAAGGGCCACATAAAAATTTAGAGGCAAAAAAAGTGGTGTACGACCCTTTAGATGCTCTTGGGATGGCTCGAAGTTTGTAATTGAATTTTTGCCTGGAGCCCGCAAAGGGCGGCCCTGCTTAATTTGTCGTACGCAGAAAGGGTTGGCCTGTTTGTTGTGAGGTATAAGCGGTGGCGAGCTTCTACCTGGATATAGTTATGTGTAACATTATTTAATTGTTACTATGTGTCACTTAGCCTGTGGCGATCACTAATCAATACGCGATCACAGGTCACCAGGGTACCTATTAGCTACTAATCACGCGAAAATAATAACAATAATATCATCCAATAACACGATTAGTGGAAACTGCTGTTGCGGTTAATACCAAGCTTCCTCCCTTAAAGAAGAAGCTGCTTTTCCTCACCGTTCTTGTCGAAAGGAAACTCAACAACACGTTCTAGATATCTGGCCAGCTTAGTAGGCGAAGTTTAGCTCTATCAACCCATTCAATATCAGTGCCTGCCCATACCTGCAGATTACATTAATGCTATGATATGATCAGGTTATCATGTAGGCCAAGTATCCCTCCATCACGGGAGGAGGTCCATCCCTGCAGTGGGACATTAATGGACTGTTATGATGATAATCAGGTTAAATACTCGCTCGAATTTCACATCTTGCATCCACCCCGAAGATACAAATTATATTGGTATTTTTATTTATTTATTTATTTGCATCAATATGATATCTTACAAACTATTATACAAAGACTTAGAGATACAACTTTATCGTAAGATACAAAAACTCAGTGAACATCTGTGTCTGAACTAGATAAATTAATATCTGTATTTCAGACAGCAGCGCTCTTCCCTAAGGGCTAAAAACATGTTACATATTGAGGAAAAAAACATTAATGAATCATTATTATCATAGATATCATCATAAAATTGTAAATATGAGTTTGAAAAAAATTGGAATAATGAAAAATTGAAAAAAAGAAATTAAATTTAGAGATGTGGAGTGTAGGTATGTATGTATGTAATCCTCCTTGTGTGTAGTGTGACTGTGAGTGTATGTGTGTATGTAGGAGGTTGAATATAAGATATTAACAGAGTATGTTAAGTAATTTTTCAGTTTCGTCATAGTTTAATTTTTGTAAAAATTCAATCAGTTTGAATTTGAGCTCTCTAGCATTCAAGTAACGTATGTCAATGATCGATGATGATATTGTTGTAATCAAAAAGAAATATTCCATTTTTTTACCAGAGGAAGGGTTATTCCGGCCTCTTTTTTTCGGCCTACGTGCTAAAATTTAATTCGGGTTTTCCGGATTATGTAAAAGTGTTTGAGTTAGATACATAACCCCATTTTATCTTCAGTTATATAAAAAAATATATCGATGTACAGAAACCATTTTTACAAAGGCACGTGTCGATTCCATTACAGATACAAAAAAATATTGTTAGATACTTTTTTTTTGTTTTTTAATGTCGTCACGCCTTTCCTTAATGTGTTTGGGAGATTTATTTTTTTACCCTTTTTCCGGGAGAATATTCTTCGTGTTTATTATTCGTATGGGAAATTGAAATTTTTATGTATTTTGTTTTTACCATGGGAGTACCTGAGGTATACGTTTGTACGTTAAGCGGAGAACAGTCGCATTATTTTTATGAGGGTAATTACCTGTAGGCTTACTCTTGAACATAATTTTAATTTCAATCTAATACCAATCCAATTACAATGTCAATTTTGAAGTCACGTGATTTCGTACTCTTGAAAACAATTTCGTCAACATTGAATTGAAATCGGGATTGGTTCACGATTATATTTTAGAGTGTGAAGTTAGCAACACATGACATTGGAGAAGTGATGTTCAACTACATACTAAATTGAGAAAATATTATTACTAAGGTCGATATCTGCTTATTAACAATAGTAATAAATACAAGTTATGGAAAAAATTATTGTAATATACGTTTTTTAATTATTTATTATTATTCGGATCGAGAAATAAGCATTTCAAAAATTTTGTGTTGCTTGTGGCTGAATGAGACGGGTCAAAGACAAGTCTATTATAAAAATAGTTCCCCTTACTTGTCAAAAAGTAAATATCGCACCCTCAGTATTATAAGGGCACAATCCAAAAAAGTTGATTTTTGGGAAATCACGATTTAAGATTCTGGGTTCCTATAAAATACCTATTTTTTCAAATTACTTGTTTATTATTTAAGTTATAAATGTGAAATTTGGCAGATTTGTTCTTTGGTAAATGCACTATAAATAGCAATAGGAGAAAACAATAAATTTGCATTAGTTCTATAAATTACAAGTAATTGAAAAACATGCATTCAAGTTAGGCCTTTATAATACAAAAATATCAAAGAAATACTAGGACTATTTAAAATTGAACCTATATATTATTTAAATCCCTGTCACTGTTTAGTTGTTAACCATAACCTTCCAGCAGTAAGAGCGGGCGCCGGGCTGGGAGAGTGTGAGAGGGACACAAATATATTTACCGAGTCGTTATTGTCCTTTTTCTCGCTCTGTCAGCGCTAACAGGTAAAGAATTCCATTTTATGCCCTTAGCATTTAAAATCTCAGTTTACTAAAATTTTGACTTGGCCCCTTATGTTACTGAGGGTGCGATATATTCTAGAATAATTCTATTAATTCTATATTAGTGTTTCTAGTTTAAAAAGCTTTGTGTGGCTTTGTGACCAAGTAAAGCTTGAATATTTATCATTAAACATATAATATAATATATATTTAACAAATAAATTATTTGTGTTGTCAAACAGTGTTCGTTATCATTCGGCGCCATATTTTATTTGGTACATAGATACAACACACAAAGCGCAATATAGGTTTAGTTTGCCTTTCTTTTAAAGCTCAATCTACGTTTTTTTATGTAGACTAAATGATATCTTTACTAATAAGTCATATTAAAGATGTATTAATATTCCCAAGTCGACATAAAACACAAAACAATATGTAAAAAGTTACTTATTTGCTATTGGAATAATACCAATTTACAAGCAATCCGAACACAATTTCAACGCAATACGCAGCTGTCAAAATGAATTCAAGAGTACCATTTTTAATTCAATCACAATTTCATGTAGTTCAACAAATAGACACCTAATTTGAAAACAATTTGGCGCTAGTGTTGATTTCAAGAGTATGAAATAGCGGTAAACGTCATAATTCCAATCCCGATCGATCGGAATTAAATTCAAGAGTAGACCAGCTGATTATAAGTCCTCTATTTTGAAATATTAACGTACCTACATAGTAGTACAAGATAATAATGATTTCATTTTTTTGTTGTTGTCTAGTTTTTGAACAACTGCAAACAACAAAAGTTTTATTTTAACCCTTTCTAGAGGATGTGGTCGCTAAGCGACAAAGCCTATTAAATTAAATAAAAAAACTTGAGACTTTAATTTCGTTTACGTTTAAAGAAAGAAAGAAAGAAAAATTATTTATTTGGCGAAAACCAAGACACACACAAATAATTTACACAATTAACAAACTCACAAAACACACAGAGAAAAAAAAAGAGAAGAAAGAAACAAAAAAAAGAATACAATATAAAATGAATACAGGATAGGTACTTAACAATTTTTCAATAACAGATACTGTGTGTGACCTGGTATACCAAAAAGGTCACCAACTCAGCGTATGCCAGGACATAGCATCCTGGCGCTGGTATTATGTTGGTACCTGAAGTACCCACGCCTGCCAGGTGAGCCAGAAAACCTGTCTTAAACTAAATAACACTACACAATTACAAATTTAATTTTGTGTATATTATATGTAGGTATATGTGTGTGTATATGTGTGAATAAATATAAAAATACCAGAAAATACTATTAATAAAATAATTAGATAAAACAAACAATAACAATATTTCGTAGAATGTAAAGTGTGAATTTTGTCTATGGTGACATTTTTAATTTCATTGACAACTGACAGCTCTTTGACAACAAGGAAGAGGAACTGATGTGTGATGTACTCAAAACTCAGATAATATCTCAACCAATTTAAAAAAATCATTTTTGTTTTCAATTTGTTTCCATCAAAATTGGTTGCGTAGGTAATTTAGTTTTATATAAAAAATATCGTATTTCTGGGAATCATTCGTACAACCGAAATAGCATATTATAATCGTTATCAGCGATGTAGTTTTGCACTGAGTTTTTTTAATTAGAAAATATGTACTAACAATATTTATCCGTATGGTGACGGAGTAAGAATAGAATATGTCACCAGCCCATCTCATCCCATGGGTGTCGTAAAAACCGACTAAAAGACTGTCCGTAAAAATTTTTTTAATTTTTTTATCCGTAAAATTATCTTTACGATATAAAAAGAAGTAAAACTAAAAATAAAAACCCTATACTAATCCCTCTGGCCAGCGTGGTATTAGTAGGCCAAGTATCCCTCCGTCACGGGAGGAGGCCCGTCCCTGCAGTGGGACATTAATGGGCTGTTATGATGATGATGATTTATTTTTCTTGGTTAACTGATAGATAGTATAATACGATTGGTACATAAACCGTACTTAATCTAAAAAGGGGTGTTTGAAGGTAGGGTATTTTCATCGTCAATTTGCCAATAACGGTTTTAGGATGTAATGCGGTGAGGGAAGGGTTTGTCGCCATTTATCGGCAACTGTTCCCGAAGCAATAATTGAGAATGTTCTAATAGATTAACCCTAATCACTCGTCAGTGAACACCGATATAAAGTTCCCTTTAGCATGCGAGTTGTAGAGGGTTAAATACACAATTACACATTGGCATTTAGGTAATGCAATTTTGTTTAAATCTCTGTGTTGTTTGTTTAGTTTTTTATAAATAAAACACGTGTAAGTACATGAATTTAGCGCTTAAAGTAGCTAAAAATCTTGTGAAAAGTAACTGTTGATTGATAAAATTTTGATTTATTGGCAACTTTAAAGTACTTATCATGATTGAGGCCAACGATCTAAATGTGTATGTGCAAAGGTAAAATGAAGCAGAATTAAATCTAAAAAATATAAGAGAAATTATGAGAAAAGAACTATCATCATAACAGCCCATTAATGTCCCACTGCAGAGACGAGCCTCCTCCCGTGACGGAGGGATACTTGGCCTACTACGGCCACAGCCGTATTGGTATAGGGTTTAATTTCAAGTTTTCCTTCTTTTTATTTCGTAAAGATAATATTCACGGATAGTCCCCTAATCGGTTTTTACGACACCCATGGGACGAGATGGGTTGGTGACATACTGTATTCTTACTCCGTCACCACTCGGAAAATAAATGCCTCAAAGGATTAAACAATAAAAGAAGTGTATAAGAATTAACATGATTTAATAACCGTTTTCCTCGTATTCATAAAGCTAGAGTACTTAGGTAAACAGTTTCCTAAGTACAAAATGGCCGCCACATATCGTTTACTGTTTGTTATTGCCTGGAAGAATAATACGATAAACTCCATTAGACTTATTGTCTATTAACTTAAATAGCTTTAGAAAATACACGTTTTTTTTTATTACTAACTTGTGCACGTAACTTTGCTTGATAGAATATCATTTCTTTATGTTTTTAAGAATGTTTTTGTTAAATTGTTATTTATTTGGGTAAGAAAATAATACTTAAGAACATCAAAAAGAAATACAGCCAAATTATAATCTGCTGTATGATTAATGTTAAACAAAATATTATAAACACAACTGAATTTTAAAAGAGTTGCCATGAGTTTCTTTGGCATGTTTCTTCTCATTGGCTCTATGCATTTGGAAACTGTAATTTATGGATCAACATAGACAGACAAGTAGATTTAAGAAGTAGAGTGGTTTTATTTTTCTGCTCTAATTTATATTGGAAAATACAACGCGTTTTTTTAGTGCTGTGGCGTTTGTCTGTGTCGATCTATAATTTTAACTGTACCTTCAATTTTCAGTAAATTGTAAACGAAGATTTTCTTTTGTTTTGTTTCAAAAGACAACATCCGCATAGAGGGATCACCCCCATTAGCGGAACCCGGGACCTCGAGCAGTAGGTACAACTGTGACCGAAATCATTGTTTTGTTTCATACGTGTTTGTTTTGTATATATTTTATATAACTAAAAGATCATTTAACTCATTAATTAAATCTAAGAAAACATTGCAACTAGAACCTCAATAACATTCCTCTTTAAATAAAGTCGACAAATCAACATTTTCATTTAAAAACTCGCCATTATTAAAGTAGGTAGTACGTAGCTTTAACGAAACTAAAACTCGCTGAAAAACGACCATGCCAAAACAAAATGGAAGGCAAGTTTAGTAGGGGTGGGCGGTACATACGCATGTGCGTCGTCCCCTTCACCCCCTCTATCTACCCCTTGCGGTTCAAGGGATGAGGGTGGGTTTTTTGTTCCGAATAGGTACATTTTTTTCGCCTATCTTTCTTGAGTATCCCTTTGATATTTTTTTTGTCTATGTACTGCTTTGTGTTTCTATGTGTTTTTGAGGTTTGTGTGAAATAATTAGGCTGCGGTGTTTTGGGAGGTATTTTGTAAATGCTTTTGAGTTTTTTTTTGTCGAACGAATTTTATACTTACCTAAGATTTTTTTGGTTAGTCGTGTGTATGTAAATAAATTAAATGATATTCTTCATGCACACTTGTACGTAGAACTTAGTCCGGTGAGAGAGGGAATCTTCCTCTCCCCTCACTGGCCAACTTGATCGGGAGAGGGTTTATTCCTAATTTTAAACTTGTGGTCATAATATTTCCTTAGACCATGTTTACAACAGCCACATACAAACTATAGTATTTTAGTAAGCTTTACCGACATTCTTAGGGTTAAGTAGGTAACATTTTTGATATTTTACTTACAATGTTATATGTCATCTTTCTAATAGACGACCTCTACGGCGTAGTGGTTATATAACATGACTGCTACGCAGAGGTCTCGGGTTCGATTTCTGCTTAATGCAAATCTTTGTGTGCATGACCATGATTGTTTGCATTGATCTGGGTGTGTAAAAAAAAGTATTTAAGTATGTTTATCCGTTGTCTATGACCCATAGTACAAGGTCTGCCTAGTTTGGGACTAGATGGCCTTGTGTGGATGTGTGAGGAATATTACTATTTATTAATATTAATGACGTTTTCTTTGTTCACCAACCAAAAATGTACACTCAAGGAATTTAATTGTTTAGCAATTTGCTTAATTTTGAAATCGGTCAGGTTACTATTTACCGACTACAGACGACGGATGACGAACCCCGACGTCTTGGGAGTCGTAAAATTAATTAGACAAGGTATATATACCTAGCCTTGTCTATCTATGACAGACAGGTATTTTGTGTTAAAATAAAATTCTTCAATTTTATATTGTTGACAGACCAAAGTTAAGTCAAACTAAACTAGACCTTATCTACCATCTCCATCAAACAGTATCCTTAGTCCGAGTTTGTGTCACTATTAACAATAAAGTATATCGAGTAGCATTCGCTGTTCTGATTGGTTCAATGCATTGTATTGATAATACTGTCAAAATTTTATTTTTTACTCTTTGGACTGAATGGTGGAAGTTTGTAAACAAAGAAGTTTGAAGTGCAATTCATACTTATTGGTTATATTTTATATTATGTCAATTTTGAGGTGTAATATCTTTCAAATTCGCTAGGATTATTTTGGTATATAATACGACTAAATTACGTAGGTTGTGTACCTGCTAAACAATTAAATTCCTTGACCGTACAAAAAGACAAATATAAACAAATCTAGTTTGTTATATAAATAAATAGACAGCGTAATCCCAATCTATTTGTCTTCTATTACAAGTTTATTATCGCAACTAGCCGTTATAAACTCCAAAAACAAGTCTATTCTAAATTCCAATTATTCACTTTGACGTATACCGTAGATAATCATCTGTCATACAACCCTGGGCGGGGAAACTGTCCAGCATATCATGACCTATCACTTTTTATTGAGTTTCCCCCATTTGTTAGAATTTTAGTGTAAAGTTAAGGGGGTGGGAGCTCAAGTTAAAGTGGTCGTTGAAAATGGAAAAGCAAAGGCCGGGATAGGTTTTAAGCAGAATTCTGTTTGTGCGTAACATAAGATTGTGAATGACGTTTTTTTGGGGAACGCAGATAATAAATGATATTTTTGTATTTATTCGGGCAAGTGTTGCCGTGTTTTTTGTATGTTATTTAAGGCTGGCAGTTTTTGTTTTAAAGCCTGTATAACCTTTTTTGCGATTTATTTAGGTACATACATGCATAGGTACATAAGCTTACGATTTATTTCCTTATGTTATGGGTAGGTAATGAATACAGAACGCCTTTTACTATGATCCTTACAAAGTTACTATGCTTTTGAAACCCTCCATAAATAAATATAGATTAAAAAAAAAAAAAAGTTACTATGCTTCATCTACATTTTTTTTTCTTTTTTATATAATAGGAGGCAAACGAGCCAGCAGGTCATCTGATGGTAAGTGATCACCCCCGCCCATGGACACCCGCAACACCAGTGGAATCACGGACAAGGGAGTACGCTCGTTTCTTGAATCTCCCCAAGTCGTACGTAACGGTCCGAGTCCGGAAATACCGCCGCAGCGTGCTTGTTCTACAAAACAGTTGTTTGCGGTAGTAAGTTTCGCGAAAATCGAAATATAATTAATACACATCTTTATATTATTATGTGCTACTTCAATAAACGGGCGCGCTGTTCATTAAAAGCTGTCCATTGGCTGATATGATTATAAAGATGATCATTTTCCTTAATATTAAAAATACACTATCTCACATCAAAGTATCTTTCGAAACCTAGAACCCATTATAAATTTTAACAGAAACCCTCATAAGATCATAAAATCGTATAAACCAGAAACCTTTTTAAAGCATAAAATATTCAGGAAGGGCATTACACATCAATTACGTATACCAAGCAATGTATTTCTACCCCCTTTTTTATAGAAACCCTATTTACTTACTACGGTAACAGTACCTTGCGCAAATCTAACCAAAAAAGCTTAAGTTTAATACAAATTTGAATCTTATTGCTATAGTCATAAGGTGCATGAAGTAAAGTTTAATATGGTAGATGGTTCCTGCTTGTGTAGGTGATCAATCATCGTGACGTTTCTATTTATCTTGATGGGGCCAACACTTCCGATATTAATGGAGCTTTGTTTTTTTTTTTTCTATGGGTAAGAGGACTTGGCCTTTTATATAGGTAGAGAAATAGGGTATGCTTATATAAAAATAACACAAGTTTAATATTTTTATTATAATCATCATAACATCATAACAACCCATTAATGTCCTACTGCAAGGACGGGCCTCCTCCCGTGACGAAGGGATTCTCGGCCTACTAATACCACGCTGGCCAGACGGATTGGTATAGCGTTTAATTTCAAGTTTTCCTTCTTTTTACTTTGTACTTCGCAAAGATAATATCTATGGGTAGTCTCTTAGTCGGTTTTTACGATACTCATGGGATGAGGTGACATATTGTATTCTTACTCCGTCACCACACGGACATTTTTATTATAATAACAGTTACATATATTTTTTACTTATAAAGCTTAGGTATAACTAGAAAAATCCGAAAAGAAGAAAGACAATGAAAAAAATTGGTACTCGATGAGGGACTCGAACCCGCGTCTCTGGACTATACGCGTCCAGCGCCATGACCTCTAGCCAACCGAGTAACCGTCTCGACTAACAAATTTAACCATTGGTTTATACGGCACCGGGCCGCAACTTAGAACTCAACTGTACAACGCCATCTAGGCGCGACATTTTTTCCATTGTCTTTCTTCTTTTCGGATTTATAATAACAGTGCTTGAAAGTACCTGGACCAACCTGGACTAACGTACGGGGATGTTGCTATTACGGTAAAGCTAAGCGACTTAGCCTATTTGTACCAGACAGGCCAATTGGTGTAAGGTTTTAGCGGATTTTCTCATTTGTTTAATTGTAACTTCTTCCTAGATACTTTCTTTTTATTTTATTTTAACACAATAGTTAGCTTAAATGTGCGCCATTACTTATACCAAATTTCATTCTATTAAGTTTAATATTTATTGAAAATTCCAAGAAAATGTTAGATCAAAATGAAACTTCTGATAAAATCTTGATAAAATCATATTACAGACGCTGTTTACTCATGGATAACTTCTCATATAAGAGACCTAAATTTGTATGAGAATATATATTTAAAAGTTTATATTACTAACTCTCTGTAGCCTGTTTGTACTTACCTCTTGAACGCTTATTATTTTTTTATTTATTCATGTTATTCTCTTTTAATTTTCAGACAGTTTTATGATTAAAAGTAACGTCAGTCCAAACTCACCAAACTAACATTAACAGAAAAGGAATCGCCTGTTCTACATTCAAGTTCTGCTATACATAAAGAAAATTGGTAAAATCTAAAATAATGTAAGTACCTACGTATAATAGTAAATATTTTATTTTAAACAATATTTATGATAGACCGAAGAATCATGAACGGGAAGTGTAGAATAATGTATTAAAAAAATTAAAAATTGTTTATTAGCATTTCTTACATACTAGTATGTAAGAAATGCTAATAAACAATTTTTAATTTTTTTTTAGGTATATTAAGATATATTAATTAGGTACATGTAGTTTTTGAGATACTCCTTTTAAGTAAACATATACCTGTGTTAGGAGATCATCTTGTATGAAACACTTTTAGAGGGACTTCAGCCAATGCGTCTTCAATCAACTCTTATATTTCCGGAACTCTATGACTTGCCCTTCTTGAAATGAGGATTAAAGAAAACAATATTTTAGGGAAAGTATCCTCTTACTGTTTTGGTATTGTTGACGTCTATTAGCAGAAGATACTATCTATACATAGAATAAAACGAAGTCGCTTTCTCTGTCCCTGTGTCCCTTTGTATGCTATCTTTAAAACTACGCAACGGATTTTGATGCGGTTTTTTTCAATAGACAAAGTGATTCAAGAGGAAGGTTTATAAATGAATAACACATGCATAATATAGTAGAGAAACCTATATAAATTTAGAGATTTCTAATCTAATGTAATGAAGCTGTACTTAAACGTTGTTTAAGGACATTCTGTAGTAGGTGCCCGGGCGGCGCCGGGGGGAGTCGATAGTTTGATATAAAGTGAACCGGTTACTCGTATACCTGGTTTAGAAAATAAAATATAAAACAAGGTTGCCTAAATAAACAAGGTTACAGCTGAAGTTTTAAGAAAGCATTACCATAAAGGCTATACCTATCATAACAGCCTAATAATGTCCCACTGCAGGGACAGGCCTCCTCCCGTGACAGAGGGATAATTGGCCTACTAATACCACGCTGGCCAGACAGATTGGTATAGGGTTTAATTTCAACTTTTCTTCTTTTTATTTCGTAAACATAATGTTCACGGATAGTCCCTTAGTCGGTTTTTACGACACCCATGGGAATGGGGTGGTGACATATTGTATTCTTACTTCGTCACCACACGGAGAGTCCAGAACCTGGCCGTCTACAATGGCCGCTTAATGCACGAATTTAAAAGATCTTTGACAAAGGGCTAGATCTGTATTACAATAAGTAGTTATGATAAATAAAAAAAGTATTTTATATTAAAAAGGTTGCATAACTGCTATGTAAACCTTTAGCTTAATTATATTCTACAAACATATTAACAAGAGATAAAAATAAAACCACAAGCATAATAACATCGAAGCAATATTGTCCTCTTATCAAACAGAAGTATATTATTACGTCATCAATACATTAAAAAAAACAAATGCCACAGATATTTCCATTATACATAAAGCTAGTTTATTCTCTCCTTTACAAAACCACGTTATTACCGAGCTCATAGGCCGCTAACACAATAGGATTCACCACCAAGACAAATGAGATACAATGTACCTAAAAATCTAGGTAAATAGAATAGCTTTGTTTTACCCACGCAAAACCTGCACCTTCTTTTATACATAAGACTAAAATATATTATGAACCTTAATAACAAGCAATAGAGTATTTTTTTCCTTTTATTATTTCAACGCTTCAAAACTCCAAGCCCGTTTCTTTTACATAGACTATGTTTCTACTGTAATAACAAATGATTTTATACTTTATACTGTACTGTTAAAGTTCATTTTTCCGGGTTAGGTAGAAGAGTAGTGACGTCATTTCGACTAGTCGCAAGCGGTCAAAATTTATTGCGCATAAATGTGCTCTGGCTAACCCGGGAGTTAGGGGGAGGGGGGAGTAGGCTTAAAAATCGGAGTAAGGGGCAAAGGGGTAGGTTTTTAGCGTTCGCAGCGCGTCGGCCTATTTGGGGTGTTGATGGCGCACAGGGTCGGATTTACAGTGATGATGATTTCTTTTAAATAGAATTAGAAATTTTTTTGGTGTAATTTATTGTGTTAGCACTTTAGCAGTCTTTAAGGTCACACTGCAAGGACAGGCCTTCTACTAGGATGGAAAGTAGCTCGATCTATTATATTGTTCTTTGTGTCAAGTTCTCCATTTGTTTTGTAGATATTGTACCTTAACATATTATGCGAACTTTATATATATCCGATTTTACGACATCTTTATTGCTGTGTGAGATGGGGTTCTAATACCATGTTTACCCACTCTGTCACCATATGAAATAATTTTAAACAGTTCTTTTATATTTAATTTCAGAACTCCGAACGAACGTGACTCCGGTAGTGCTAGAGAAAAGCTTGGCCAAAATATGTCTGCTAGCCAGAGGAATCGATACAGGGTTAGTTTTGAAATATTTTTCAGTATCTTGTTATACTTTTTATTAAATTGAAAACTCCGTTAATACCATGTTAAAATGCCATGAAATGAAGTTGTTACATACGCGATGATGCTATCGCGTATGTAATGATATAGTTATTTTGCATTGTTTCATCCGTTTTCATACATTATGTTCAAAAATTACCAGACGTCAATTACCTTCTCGTCGACTCCAAATCCATAACGTTGGAATCGATTTTAAAAATACGCTATTTGATTTAATTGGAATATTTTCTTACATTTTTTTTGAACACACAATCTATTTTATTTTAATTGTATACTAAATAAAATCCAAACAGACCAATTTTATATTGTAAAACAGTTTTTATAGTTTAACTAGCTGATGCCCGCGGTATTACCCGCTTAATTGTTATTTTACACCATAAACTACCTATATTCCAAATTTCATCAAAATCCATTTAGTAGTTTTTGCATGAATGGGTAACAAACATCCATCCATCCTCACAAACTTGCATTTATAATATTAGTAGGATAGGATAAGCAAAGGTGTGTCACTTTAGTGCCTAACAAATAAGGTGAATATTATCTTCACTAAATAAAAAGAAGGAAACCTTGAAATTAAACCCTATACCAATCCGTCTGCAAGCGTGGTATTAGTAGGCCAAGTATCCCTCCGTCAAGGAAGGAGGCCCGTCCCTGTAGTGGGACATTAATGGGCTGTTATGATGAAATAAGTTGACAATTACGAATTTAAGCTCTCTAGATATATCAGACCCACAGCTAAAAAACCGGTCAAGTGCGAGTCTGACTCGCGCACCGAGGGTCCTGTACAAACCTATTTATTTTCCCGCCAAATTGTGATAACGTCAGGATTCAGCTGTTTAAATACTATTTTTCCCGCCAAAATTCAATGACGTCACGACTTAGCTGTCAAAATATATTTTCCTGCCAAAATTCTGTGACGTCACGACTCATCTGTCAAAAATTCTATGTCGTCACGCCTATCTGTCAAAATTGACAGCTGTCAAAAGTGACAGAGGTATCAAATATTTTCCCGCCAAAATAATATGACGTCACAAATCATCTGTCAAAAATTCTGTGACGTCACGACTCATCTGTCAAAAATTCAATGACGTCACGACTCAACTGTCAAAAAATATTTTCCCGCCAAAATTCTGTGACGTCACGACTCATCTGTCAAAATTCTATGACGTCACGGGTCACGTGACCTATGACGTCACAGGTCACGTGACCTATGACGTCACAGATCACGTGACACAGCTTTCCCGCCAAAATTCTATGAAAGCAAAATATAATATGAATGCTAATAAAAAGTAGCCTATGTTCTTTCTCAGGGTCTAAAGATTGTCTGTACCAAATTTCATCGAAATCCGTTCAGCAGTTTAGTCGTGAAAGAGTAACAGACAGACAGACAGACAGACAGACAGACAGACAGACAGACAGACAGACAGACAGAGTTACTTTCGCATTTATAATATTAAGTATGGATTAAATGCACAATGTTACTGATTTCAGGTAGCGTCGTTGCAAGACTTGAGAAGCTCCAGGTGAATGCAGTAAATTAGCTGATAGCCGCCTATCATTTCATGTTACCTTTCTGCCTGCAAAAATTAATAAAAAGGTTAAGTAGAACATTTAAATGGGTTATAATGTTATCTCTACAAATAAGTAAAATTAAAGTGTCTATTTGTAACATTAATGTAGAAATACGCGTATATAATATGTGACACTAAGTCTCAAGAGCGAATGCTCTTGACACTTAGTGTCACTAGGGACTATTGCAAACTTTAATTTAACGAACACAAAGAAGAAGGCTTTAAGAATAATTTGTAGATCTCACAAACAACTATTTTGCCTAGGACTCGGACTCGCCGAGTGTTCCTTATTTACTACCTAAGACATTCTTACTAATTATTGACAAAATACTCATATACAATACATATAAATCTAACGCTCGTATACACTATAAAATCAACATCATTTTGCAATTAGAAATCCGAATACCACAGAATATCTTAATCCGCCCCTGTAGCGCGTTTAACCCCACACCCTCACGACCTACGCACGTCTCACTCGCACAAACTCCAAAAAGAACTCTCCGTCGCTCTCCACCCTTTGCTTAAATTATTGCACCTCCAATCTAACCCCGTTAAAAGAGACCTAACCGACAAAAATATTGTCAATAGAAAACCAATCTTAAATAGTAGAAAATAATAACTAAAATTATTTTTTATTGATAAATAAGAACGAATTTCTCCAAAGATCGTACAGTGATCATATGATATCCTATTAGATACTGATCTAACGTTAATTCAAAGTACAAGGGATTTTATGTCTTATATGCACGTTAGAAATATCAATTTTATAAAGCAGTGATGATTTGAAATTCGTCTTTTAAAGAGTCGAGGGGTAATAAGTGAGTTAACGAACGCTTGTAGCAAAAGCTGTAGGCTTTAAAAAGGCCTCCCGGGGCTGCTTAGGGAATGGGGTGGGGGGATAAGGGTAGGGGTGAGAGTAGTCTGTTTGCCGTAGGATAAAGACGCATTGCTTCGTAAGCTTTTTGCGTGAGCAGACGTCGATTAAGTAGAATATAGAATGATGATATTGCTTGTAAGATATTTCCAATATTATAATTTTAAAGTATAACTAATAAAAATATATTATAATGTCTCTCTATGAGAGGTGTTAACTTAACTGGCCAGGTGAATAGGTATCTAAATAACATTATTATAAAGCTTAGGCACGATTATAAAATTTCAGAAATAATTAAAGACAATGTAAAAAACTATACCTACTCGAGTGGCTTAGAGGTCATAGCGTCAAAAGCATAATTTTAGAAGATGCATTTGAATCAATCAATTAAAAAAAATCAAATCAATTTCAATCAGTGGTGTATAATTTTTTTCATTTTCTATCATATTTATTAGCTCTTTCTTAATAGACTTCTCGATCTTGCAATTATTGACTGCTTCCTAGCGACGAAATTAAGTGGTGACGGTGACATACAAACGAAAGAATTAATAATAGCAGAGAACTGATATTGTACAAAAGCGTGCTTTAGTACAATGTGTCTTTCCATTCTTGTCCATAAAAGTCCCACTAATGGTCAAGGGTTTAAGTAATTTCGGATAATTGCCACTTTAATAATCCAAACGCTTACCTCGATATCTATACCTCTCTCTACTACTATGCGTATTATTTAATATGATACCTTCAGATTGTATAGTAAGCGCCATCTAGGCTGGCTTATATTAAACTACTAGCTGATGCCCTCGGCTTCACCCGCGTTGTATAAGTAGCATAAAAGTTATTCTATAAATAAATTCCATTCAGTAGTTTTTGCGTGAAAGAGTAACAAACATCCATCCATCCATACATCCTGACAAACTTTCGCATTTATAATATTAGTAGGATAGGACGGAAACGTTTAATAGAAGATATGTATTATTTTTCTAGCTCATATTTAAACATTTAGTATTCTTTTACTGTTGTGTCTATCGGACAACTTATTCAAAATACATTCGATTTTTTCCAATTGTTTCGTTAGGTATGGTGGAAAGGGATTATAAAAATACAATAACAGTAAAAAAGTATAACGATTTTAATACAGGTAATTTAGATTTTCATGATTATGGTATCACTGTTCTCACAAATGTTAGCTTACCAACGATAAGAACTCAATGATTCCTGATTATTAGCGTTGTTTTACTTGATGGTTTTCAGTCTTTGTCACTGTTCTGTAAAAAGTAAATGACCTTCATTAGTTCTCCGATGTTAAGCGTTTTTCTACTTATTTTCAATAAAAATACAGGTACAATGAAAATAAAATTTAATTTTATTTAATATAACTTCAAATTAAATAGAATTTGCTAAAATTTATAAAAGAACGAATGGATCTAATTTTCACATGAAAAATTACTGTACCTATTCCCTTTCTCCGTAGTCAACAACTTACTACCAAACCTACTTAAGTACAGTACTTCTACTTAAGTAAAGCAGTTTACAGGCTAAGCACATAACGTAAACATCTACATTTTTTAATAGCAATTTCAGTGTATCTTTAGCTTTACTTGATACATATATTTTGGGAACATAATAACTTTAAGTTAAGTATCATCTACCAAAAATTTGATTTATAACAATGACAAAAATAATCATAGCAGCCTTTTATAAACCATACTTTAGGACGGGACGCCACACTATCATAACAGACCATTAAAGTCCCATTGCAGGGACGGGCCTCCTCCACGCTGTAATACCACCATGTGCAATACCACGCTGGCCAGACGGATTGGTATAGGGTTTAATTTCAAGTATTCCTTCTTTTTACTTCGTAAAGATAATATTTACGGTTAGTTTCTTAGTCGGTTTTTACGACACCCATGGCATGAGATTCTTACTCCGTCATCATACGGACGCCACACTATTTTCAATAATTTCAACTGAACGAAAATTCTTACATTTAAGATTTCCTTCAATCATTTGCGATAAAGTAATATCAACAAACTTTCTTTTAGTCTACTTTGAGCCATGCAAATAATATTTAACAGACGTAGAAAACAATACAATACAAAAACTGTTTTATGATCATAATTATAAAATATTCATAATTACGCCTAAAACACACATAGGTATTAATACAGCATCCTTAAATAAGTAAATAACTAAATATCAAAACATCCTACTTGTCATCAACGCTAATTAATCTAGACACGAAATAAACAACATATTCCAGCCACTCTGATACAAAATTAATATCGCCATCATCTCAGAATACGATTCTTTATAAAGGGTCTAAATTACATCCTCTATCATACTCATACAGAGAGAGGTGGGTAGAACAAAAAGCGCGGAGACAGCGCGGTATCTGATGGGCGTAATTTTTCATTACATTACCATGGGATAGTCATGCGCGTGTGAAGATAAAACGTCGTCCCAAGTCCGTCCCTGCCTCGTACCATGTGAGAGCTAGCGATATTTATCGCTACGTTTTTATTTAATACTTTTTTTTTTTATAATTGCTTGTAAAAAGCTATTTATCTAAGTAGGTAATTAAAATATACAATAGTTTTAAAATGATTTTACTGATATTCAACAGAAAGTAAGATTGACAAATTGGTGTAACCCTTTGCCGCTAGATGTCATTACTATATTTAAATATTATAACACGTAAAACACCCGCAAATAAGAACGGGTTGCTAAATCCTCTCTTGATTTCAATTGCTATTTATCTGTACCTTATGTTCTACAGAGTCATATTATAAAATATAATAAACATGTAATATTTTATCCTTATTCTAAATAAGCATAAACTGATCTGTACAATAGATTCTTTTTGTACATACTAAAATACATCTATTACCATTGTTCTCTACGTATATTATACATACTCACTGTTAGGACCTCGAAGAGCAAGAATCTTAGAAGCTCTTCGAATCTAAGTCAACTTTTACAAAAAACTCGTTCGAGAAGCGGTGGTGCCATTATGTTTTTTTTTCCGACGCAAAAAAATTATACAGATATTATATTAGATACATAGAAAAGCTAAGGCTATGTGGTAACTTATCAAAAGTCACAGACACTTTCATAAGTTAACATTTTACTAAATAATAATATGTTTTTTATTAAATCTATAAGGATTAGTTTATTATTTTTTTAAATTAAATTTAATAAACAAATGACTAAGCCTTAAGAATATTACGACGTATATATCGTGTTCGAAATATTATTAAACCTTTATATTGATTTAAAAAAAAACAGCAGTTCGTGTCTTTGCAATTTCATATTTTATTTTTAAAAAACCTTTCTAACTAAATTTTATACCTAGGTTAAATAGTCAATATGTAATTTATCACAGTTTGTTTATCCAAATAAAAAAATTAAAAAAAATTAAGTTAGTAATTTTGGTTTCTATAGACTAAATTTTGAGGAGTATGTATGAAATAAATACAAAATATTGTATATTAATTAGACCTTGTGCCTTAGGTACTCTAGGGATGCTACTCAGCGAAGCACTGTCACATTCAATACTCAATACGTTTATTGCACACCATAACGTTACAGAGTTGTTCTAAAATTATAAAAATACAGTTCATTATGGACTTTGTCAGGCACGACAAAACTTTAGGAGAAAGGATGAACTTAATTTCAGCAACAAAATAACCTTTATACATTAAAATTTAAATTATTTACACATTCAACATTTTATTTAAGAAACACATTCTCCTTAACCTATTTATCAAATCATATACTAAAATATAACTTTGGTAAGCAAATAAAAAATTCGTTAAAAAAAAATATCGTTAAAAATATTTTCCGTGTCAATTTCGTGGTACGAGGGCCGGGGTGTAGAGTTCCCTTAGGAAATTAATAGTCGAGCGAGTGGGACCCTTCGCACAGGGTTCACACCGCCGCCGCTAGGTGGCGACACCATCAACAAATTGTGTTAGCGCCTCCATACACGCTCATATTCAAGAAAATTAATAATTAACAAGGAAAATGCAGTACATTTTCTTGACTTTACTTGGTCCTGTTTAAGTTTTATTTTAATTAAAGTCATTTACCCCCTTACTCATAAACGCCTCTTAAATTTAATCACTGTTTAACGAGATTTTTATTACGAAAACCAACCTTATACCAAACAACGTAAAGTTTAAGCTAATTAATCAATTGACTAAAATTTAAGAGGCGTTTATGAGTAAGGGGGTTTGTATTACGGTAAATATTGTTTAGTACTAATTTAAAAAAATATATTATTTTTAATTCGGTAAACTATTGCTTAGCAATATTCAATCTCTGCTCAAGTTTAGGTACTTTCTATACATAATGATTACATCAATTCAAGGGACAAAAAGAGTAACTACCTATAATGTAGATAATTATTTTGTAGATTTCAAAAACATCCAGTGTGGGAATCGAACCCAAAAACTTTACCAAATAAGTTATTTATTACACAATTAATTAGTTATAAATTAATTACATACATCATGAGTCGTAATTTATTTATTTATTTATGAAATAACATAAGCTTACAGTTTACACCAAAACGCTTACATTATAGAGACTACTTTATATACAATATTAATTTGACAAATTAAGGAATAGCTATTGTTAACTATCTATACAATTATTAACTAAAAATACATATATTTCACAGAATAAAATTAATAACAAAAAAAACGAAAAAAATAAACAATTTAAGTATTTATCCTAAGCTAAATCAATAACACTGTAATGAGATCGCCGGGTCAACATCATAGGGATCTTGTGAGCCAAGCTATAAGACGTCTCTAGCACTAGAGGTCGCGGTGATTTTTACAGACCTGAAATTAAGGCAAACAAAGTACAGCAATGCTCAAGATAAAATTTTGTAGCTAGAAACGTCAAGTAAAATAAAGGTAAATAAAATGCGCGTTAATATCCCGTTTATATAATATTTATAATAATGAAACGCAATAGTTTAAAAGTTTAAAAAAAAAAGTTTTAATAGCAAAAACAATTAGGTACCTTGCAGGCATTCAAATCTGCAACCTCGGGCACGGCAACCGCAAGGACAACCGCTTTGCTATCAAGGCAATTTGTATTTCTCGACTTTCACAAGATTCTTGTCATCAAGAATGGTGATATTGAATTACAAATTAAATTACTTACAAAGATTAGGTTTGGAACTGTAGGTACACAACATGTAATTTGAACTTTACCTATGTCGAATTTTACTAAACCCATGGAATAAGACATGGTGGTGACATAATATACTCGTATTCCGTCACCACTTACACAAATTTATTTAAAAGTCGCTAAAATATACCATAAATCTAATACATAGCTGCAGTTTGAGGGTAATATACCTATAGTATATTTAAACGGACTTGCTTTAAAACGTAAACATATATGGCGTCGTGTCAACCACATACTAAAGACTTTAGTCTTTGATCTTTGAGAAATGTATAGAAATCAAGGAAAAAATTCTAGAATCTACAAATGTCAAATGGTAAAAATAATTTTATCTGTGAAATTTTCCGTTGGAAAAAATTATATTTATTTAAAATTTAAGAAAGATAGTAGATAAATCAAAGTGATTTACGTGTTTTCTATTGCATAAACGTGTAATGCTACTTTCCAGAAATTTTCATCCATATCAAAGTGTGCGATTGATGTAAAAACTAAATAAATCAGGTAAGAATTAATACGGTATAGGTAGGTATATAAAAACCCGCCATATTAATATTTGGCAACAAAATAGTTATTATTTTAGTTTGCAAATGTTCTGTTAATGTCAGCAAACGTTTTACAAACTCGTTTGTGAATATTTTGAAACATAAATTAGAATAGCTTTAGCTTGTAATGAGTTAGTACTTAGTAAAACTATATTAAATTTAGTTTGGGTTATGTTTATAGGGCTTAATAATATATATTAAAATAATAACTGTATTCGTATGAACTATAAAATCGAAACAAAACGTTTGATAATAACATTTATAATGATTTAGTACAATATGATATTACGAGTACTTATACGACGCAATTTCGTTTCCATAAAAATGATTGAAAGAAATTCTATAAAAACCTACCTATTATGATAAAATATATTTAAGACATGTTTGTATATGATTAATTGCTCAATTAGAATTGTCACAGTTCTGTGGTAAAAAACATTGAAATAATACAAATGAATTGTGCAATATCACCTTTTCTGGAAGTCGGTTAAACATTATTATAGCAGCGTAGCATTATTAACATCTCAGACCTCAAAATATCCTTCCACGTAAGCACCATTTGGAGATTTATTAAGCGTGTGGTGTTGTAACGAGTAATGATATGTTCAGCTTTTGCACATTTTTTTTTGTCGCACATTTAAACAACGCCATCTGGTCCCAAACTAACCAAAGCTTGTACTTTGTGTCCTAGACAACGGATAAACATACATTTTTTTTTGTAATTACATACATGACCAATGCAAACTATCATGTTCATGCACACAAAGATATGCATTGAGCGGGAAACAGGAAACGAAACCGAGACCTCCGCGTAGCAGTCATGTTACATAACCACTACGCCACTGAGGTTTCCAAAATTGAATATTTCTAAATTACGAACTTTTTAATAGTCTAATGGATAGACGTTTAGTTTAAAAAAATTGACAAGTGTATGGTCTTTTGCTAAGGAGATCTGCCAACAATACAACAACTACTTAGCTTACTAGTGAACTCATATCCTCAATACCCATCAACTAGTTTAAACCAAATCTAATTTAGTCAGTAGAACAACTATTTAAAGTGAAGTTAGTGGCGATCGAGTCCCAGACGTAACGCACTCACAATTAGCGAGTGCAGTAGGAAAGTTCAAACTACCATATATAACCATTATGTGTAAAATACGGGCAAAGTGCAAAGTTAGACAGCGTTTCTATCCTTGTGAGGCCATAATTCATTTGTGGCCAACTTCTGAGAGTAAGTACTGGTCACAAAAAAAATTCTGAATGTTTTATTTTAAGGTCTTCAACTCGTTTGATCGCAGACTATTTTTGTCTTATTAAGGAAACAGCAGGCCTCAAGTAGTAACGGAGAGAAACTTAATCTCATTAATGGCACGCTGGTCTGAATCGAATAAAATGTTATGTAAAGCTATTCTTGTTTTCCGAAAAGAAGAAAGACAATGAAAAAAATTGGTACTCGAGGCGGGACTCAAATCCGCGTCTCTGGAGTACTCTGGACTATATCCAGCGTATATTTTTTCCATTGTCTTTCTTCTTTTCGGATTTTTCTAGTTATACCTGAGCTTTATAGGCAAAAAATTATATGTAATTAATTTATCCTAGTTTTGTTTTCGTAGGAATAAACTCTATGTAATTTACCTTTAATCTAACTTTGTTTTAGATTTTTTTTTTTATCTGATGGGAGGCAAAAGAGCCAGCAGGTCACCTGACACACCAGAGGAACCACAGGTGCGTTGCCGACCTTTTAAAAGGGAAGTAAAGGGAGGGGGAATGGGCTACCGGACTCTCACTCACCGGGCGAAACACAGCAGTGACAAGCACTGCTATTTTACGCCGATTTTCTGAGAGGGTGGTATTTCACCGGACGAGCCTGCCCATGCGTGCCGCAGCCAAAGACTGACGACATGGCTCTACCACTCAGCTAGCTAACTATCTTTCCATCACTGACAAAGTGAAATATTTTCACACATTCACACAACGCCATCTAGTCCCAAACTAAGCAAAGCTTGTACCATGGGTACTAGACAACGTGTGAAATGTTATTTCCTAAGAAATGTTATTTCTAACTAATACACGAATTATGAAAAGACTACGAAGACGAATATATTTTGCTGACGGTACAACCGGGGCGGCGCTTGCGGGCAACGGGGTGTGGTAATTTTACAAAAGTTACCATCCTCAGCTATGGTGGATTCGTTCACGCTTCCTTACTTGTTGTTGCAGACGGGCGTGTGAAACGCTGCGGTTTGAACGCTAGTCTAACTGGGTATAACTTTTTTTATTACGACAGGATACATGGGATACAGTAGAATAAGTAATTAATAAATATTCCTCACACATTCACACAACGTCATCTAGTCCCAAACTACGCAAAGCTTGTACTATGAATACTAGACAACGGATAAACATACCTAATTTTTTTTTTGTAAATACATACATATTATACATAGAAACACTCAGACCAATGCAAACAATCATGTCACACAAAGATTTGCATTGAGCGGGAATCGAACCCGAGACCTCTGCGTAGCAGTCGTGCTATATAACCACTACGCCACAGAAGTCGTCATGTGTTTGATTCGTATGAGCTATTTGGTTGAATAGTATATCTTTCTCTATAAGGTACAGAAATTGTCTTAGTGACTTGAGAGTCGTTGTATAATGTTGCCTTGTATGAGATCACAGGTTCAAATATCCTCTAGAACTGTAAAGATATAAAAAAAACTGTTGTATTTTTTAGCACTTTCTACATACTTTTTTGGCTCTGAACTCAGTTCACTAGCCCCCTTACTCATAAACGCCTCTTAAATTTAATCACTGTTTAGCGAGATTTTTTTAGTAAAAGCAACCTTATGCCAAACAAAATCTTAACCCCCTTACTCATAAACGCTTCTTAAATTTTAGTCAATTGATTAGCATAAACTCACTTGCGGTTTTCTTTAGCATAAGTTTGGTTTTCCTAATAAAAATCTCGCTAAACAGTGATTAAATTTAAGAGGCGTTTATGAGTAAGGGGGTGAGCATTTAAGCTAATCAATTGACTAAAATTTAAGAGGCGTTTATGAGTAAGGGTTTAGGTTTCCAACTAAGCCTTAGCGTGTTGTTGATAGACAAAGTTTAACTGGGAATTATTACTCAAAGGCAGATTCAATAGGACGAATAGAGAGCTAATAATAATATAAGAAGATGATAAAGAAATGGTTAATAATATTATGATATTTATTACACATAGGTAATACTCGTATAGAGGCGATTTATATATGACGCTAAACAGATAATATTAAACCTTTCGTTATTTTGGTTATCTGTTTATGACTGTAGACTGCTCGTATATTTATTATTAACTATTGTGATAATTATTCTCGCCCCCATCTTTATATAATAATATCTGCGTAGTGACGGAGTAAGAATACAATATGTCACCACCCCATCTCATCCCATGGGGTAAAAACCGACTAAGGAAATATCTGTGAATATTATCTTTACGAAATAAAGAGAAGGAAAACTTGAAATTAAACCCTATACCAATCCGTCTTCCGTACAAATCCAGCCAGCGTGGTATTAGTAGGCCAAGTATCCCTCCGTCACGAGAGGATGCCTATCCCTGCAGTGGGACATTGATGGGCTGTTACGATGATCTTTTTATAAAGAAGCACAACTTATAATAGGCATCTCGTTGAGTATGGCATGAGAAGTTCGTCCTCACTTTGTCTTCTGCTGTGTGTGTTGCGTCCGTCACTATAAGAAATATATATTTTATTAATTAAGTGCAAGAAATTACAATTTAAAAAATATAAGTTTAGCCTTTATTTATAAAATGGGGAAGATCTAACCTTAATTTCGGTACACATGAAGTTTATGATTCTTGATTTATTAAATTACTTTGTTCCTACAAATCCTTCTCAGTCAGAACGTACGTTCCTACGTTACAGTACGTACGTACGTTCCTAATGGACAATCTTTGTAACTCTATATCCACGGCTTCGAAAATGTAAATGCTTAAAGTAATCTTCAATCACTGAACACCATCTGCTAATATGAAGCCAGTAACCAGACCTCAAGCGTATAAAAGATAAAAGCCAGCATATTAATTTTACCAGATTATTTTTACCTCAAGCAGAGACTAAAACTCTACATCACAATATAATTGCATCTTAATCAAATACTTTCCGAATCGTTTGACCCCCCAATATGGCGCAGTTAACCCCTAACATTCGATTTCCTCCCTAATCGTAACTTTTCTTCAATCAGCATCCTACAAATCGTCCGGCCTAAAATCTAATTACCGGGCTTTACCGGGCCTTACAGGCCTTATAGATTGCGATCGTTTCAGGGTTGTACGTAATTAGAAAACTAAATTATAATATGAAAGTTTTTTAATCTAGGATGTTGTTAGAAGTTATATACCTACAAGTGGGAATGCTTACAGTTGACTGTTGTTGAGAGCGTTCTGTTTTCAGGGTTGGCAACCCTGTTGTGTGTTACATTATAAAAGGTAAATTACTTTTTTTAGCATATTATTTTATATCTTCATATTGTTTTAAATATTTCTACTTTGTTTATTTATCGATGTAGTTACATACTAAGAAAACAGATGTCACAATTCTATTTAATTCCGAGTGTGATGAAAAGCCGAAGATTTTTACTGAAACACTTTAAATTTAGAATTTATTTTCCGAGTGAAGCATTTTAGTTTGGCTAAAGGATCAGGTGCGTTTTCCATACCAAGTATTTTTTTTCTATGAAACCAATAATATAACTTAATAATTAAATTAATGTGGAAGCAGCTACTTCCTACTAAGTTTAAACAAATATTTATGTACAAAAGTCAACCTCAAAGGGAGACCTTATCTGTGAGGAAATCTTAAGATCCCATTTTTAAAATTTACACTTGGAATATTTTCCCTCGTTCATTTATAATTTACTTTAAAAATATACGAGTACCTCTCTATAATATAGTTAGACACAGAAAGTACAATATAGACTCAACTCTTTTTAGATAAAAAACTGAGTGTATCTTGAAGTTTTACTTAGTGGTCAACCCTGTTTCGCGTGGAAGTTAGGCAAGCGGTGGAGGGGGCGGGTCTTGTGGCTCAGGGCGGGCAGTAATGAGTTAGGGGGCGAATAGCAACTCGCAGATACGAATGTAGGTATTTAACTTCTTAGTATACATTCAAGATTCTATAACAAGTTTAAGCTGCTATGGCTCTTCGACCGATTGACTTGAAGTGCCGTCCTGCGCGCACTGTAACGTGAAGGCGAAATGATAATGAACTGTAAATAAACTGTAGGGATTATGTTAAAAGATCTTGCTCCTTCTATTTGTAATTTATCTTATAAAGAGATCAGTGTCTTATTGCAGATACCTAGAGTTTTTACAGTGTCAGGTCTCCAAGAAATGGCATTGCAATGTTTGGTGCGTTTCACCAGATTGTTGACAAATACATTGAAACGTCAGAAAGTTACTTATCTATAACCATCCTCAGAAACTCTTTGTACCTAGCCATTAAAATAGAAATATTATTTTTCCTTGTATTTAAATAGCAGACGCGCAAGATGGTAACTATTGCTCGAGAGCTCGCTCTACCACTTGTCGATGGACAAACAATCCGAGAACATGGCTAAGCTGGTGTCTACCCAAGGACATAAACTACTATGTACCTGTAATTTCACTAGCCACTTATTGTTACCGTCTACTTCATAAATAGATACTTCATAATATTTGCAAATTACCAATCAAAGGTGAATTATGCGGCCACACCATTAGTATGTAGCAGTGGCGAAGGGTGAATTTTTATAAAAGGGAAGCCGAAAAAAAAACTTATCAGTGTCGGTACTCATTTGACAAGCGCAACAGTGAGCCACTGACTGGCTCACTGTTGCAGTTAACAGATTTTTTTATTATTGTTATTTTTTTATGAAAATAATATTATATAAGTTCCGCACTAGGGATCATGAACTGCGTCGCGAAGACTGCCACAAACATCTATTTCACAGACACAAAGAACAAGACCCAGACTCAATAATTTGTTGATCAAAAAGAACTGTCCTACATGGGAAACGAACCCGTGACCACGTGCACATCAACCGCTTATCTCGACCGCTGCGCCACCGAGCGCGTTACAGTGTCTTTCGTAATATAATAAAAATTACTAAAGCGAAGTACGTACTTCATACGTATTCGTAAAAAAATATTATAGTTGTCCCAAACTCATGTAAAGCTAATCAACTCCGAATATGTTTCTCATTCTCAGTATGGGCATGTTTCTTTGATGAATTAGATATTGTTTTAAATATGTCGCTATATCCTAAATGACTCCACAATTTTTTTAAATCTAAGAATAAGAAACATAGAAAATAATACGTAGGTACTATTTAATTTACAACTGCCTGTAAGCCACTAATATTTATCGTTAAGATGTTAATAATATAAAAATATACCTACCTAAACCTATCGTAAATTCATCGTGCCGGGCGGCGTCGTTTGTATTCCATAGTTATGTCTGTGTTTCTTATTTTCGTTATTTAATTTCAAGAAAGATGTTTTGCTTACACAATAATTAATCAATTAGTCAACAATCTATAATAATACTGTTAACGCTGCCATTATAACAACAAACTAAAATAATAACAACGAAGTAAGTATGTACTTACAATAATGTAAGGCACCCAAAGTAAGTACTATGACAATGTCAATCAATGCACAACACTCAATACACAAACACAAATTATACTTAGTAATTACTACTTTACACAACAAAGCGAATTCTAACGATTATTTGCAATACTTTAAATAATAAATGAAAACAAAAATAATGCAACTTGTGATGGGAGCCATTATTAAGCATCGTTTCAACGTCATTCATTGCAGTGGGAAATTCAAACAAATTGATTGTAGCTATGCTATGATCACGTTAATGCTCTCTCGCTCTCGCATGTCGCATCTTTCATCCTTGCAATCGTGCGACAGAGCTGGCGCTCTACGAAGCCGATATTGCCCGAATGTCTCTTTCCACTCGTCGATGTGCCGGCTCCGCCGCGCTCGGGTACTGTACAACAGGACCTACTCATCATAACATAACCCGGACAGAGTCGGCTTACCTTTACGCCTACATACGCAGATAAAATGCATAATAATACACCTAGGTTTTGCATGTGTGCGTACGACTTTCGTACCGTCTGTTTATACTGGATTCCTATTTTTGCGCCCGGCTTACCCGCCATTAGTTGACAATGTTGTAATAAGAGATGGCGTTATGAGTACGGAAATAATAATTATATTAAAGCGATTTACGTAACAGAAAACTTTTTGGTTTTTTAATTTTGTGTACTGAATGGATGTTGCGTCATTGATTTATAATTTTTTAATAGAGTATGCTTAGCGGTTTTTGCAAAGGTAAGCCGGTAGGAATCGGGTTATATGGACACTTCGCCACTGGTATGTAGGTACCATCCTAGGCGACCTCTTGCTCTCCTACCACCTGTTACTATAAAGTGAACCACAGATAATCAACCAAGTGTCACATCTACATTTTTTCTTCTAATTCTTTGACGAAAAGTTGAATTTCGGCTCCGCTCTCGAGACTACAGATATTTATCTGGCCGTGGCCGGACTTTTTTAATATAAATGTTCTTTGTTCCTGACGGGAGAAAGTTTTAATGAAAATTCAAATAAGGACAACTTTTAACCTTTTGTTTTTTTTTACGTTCATGTGTTTTTTTTTGCGTAGAATTGTTTTTTGTTATTTAAAGTGCCCGTGATAAGGATCGACCTTTGTTTTGTATTGTTTAAGTTTCTACGAATGAAATAAGTTTTTTAATTTTATATGTGCTAGCTTTATTCTTTAGACAATTTATTTTACTACATATTCGTATCTTTGTTTTTAATAGAATCTAGTTATATCTCTGTGTAACAAAATAAATTGCGTTAATAAATTAAGAGGTAATTTTTTAATCATAATAGTAACTTTAATATAAAGATAACTCATCAAACCAGCCCATTAATGTCCCACTGCAGGAACGGACCTCCTCTTGTAATGGAGGGATACTTGGCCTAGTAATACCACGCTGGCCAGACGAATAGGGTTTATTTTCTAGTTTAAAAAGAAGGACTTTTTATTTCCTAAAGATAATATTCACAGATTGCCCCTTAGTCGGTTTCTACGACACCCATAGGATGAGATGGGGTGGTGACATATTGCATTCTTACTCCGTCAACTCACGGATATACTCCGTCACCACACGGATGGTTCCAGTATTTATTGCTAGCCATTTATTAGTACGTAAAGTTTTGCTTTAAAATTGAGTGCATCATTAATTAGCTAGTCGTTTTACTAATGGATTAGTGAAGTAAATATATCATCAAATACTTCAAACGTATCTCGATACAAAGAACATCCAGATTTAAGAAAACTATTAGTGGATTTGGTAAGTTCACCTTTGTCGTTGTAATATAATCGGGTATTACCGCTTACGTTAGTTACGTAGAGAGAGAATTTCTATTCAATCAATGTAAAAAAATATTATTTTACTTTATTTGTAACTTTCTCCTGTAAAAAATAATTTGTTAAAAATATTTTGACAGCTTCAAAATAGCACACAAAACTTATTACTGGCGACGTCTGAAACAATATGGCAATAAAACATTCGTAATAAACCTCCTTTACATATCCACCTCCATATAAACAAGAACGCATCATTACATTTTCCATACCTACCCTCATTTCCTTACAAAGACTTCACAGTAATGAGTGAAAAACCCTTATTTATTCCAGAGCTTGTTGCCTCAGGGCGCAAAGGCAAATAAAAACCCTCTTTATTTGGTCTACAACATACATTTTAATCAAGTACCCCTGGGCAGGTCCGAAAGTTGATTACTTAAGTTGATTAGGTGCGGTGTGCTTCTAACTTAGTATGCTATAAACGTCAAGTTATTTAATTGTTTTATATTAATATAGCTCTTCATTGTTATAACAACCTTGTCTTTGTAGCCTAGGTTGGTGTGACGTGGAATTGTCTCGGGTTTGATTTTCTTTATTGTCTTTCTAACAGTGTTGGTACTATGTTATTATTGCTGTATGGTTAATAGCGCCCTATTTAGCATTAAGTGGTAACCACTGATCCTGGACGTGAGCATTGCCAAGCCGCTTCCCATCCTTGACAGAAATTGTTAAGTATTAAAGCCTCTTTCAAGTTTTACGCCTTTAATAACTAACTACTATGTATGTTAAACAGATCTTCGTGTGATGCAATTTACAACAGATTTCACTTTCGAAAAGATGCACAAATACAGTACATTTCATACTTAGATAATTGCAGACTTCTTCGATAAAAAATAAATCAGGTCAAATAACGTCACCCAAGTCATTCAACATTTTGGTGACAACTCAGTTATATTTCAATGCTAACATTCATGTATATGTGGATAAAGAATTGAATGAAGTGGGAATCGGACACCATTTCTTTGCAGCCTTGGACTGTAACCACTGCGCCACAGAGGTCAATAAAACAAAAGACTTATTTTAAATACCAAAATATATAAAAAAACCACACAAAGTATCTAAAACAACATAAAAACAAAGCAAAATTAAAAAATCCAGAACGATCACTTTTGAAAAAGATATATGGGAGTGTTCTTTCATCTTCCCCCGTTTTCAACGGGCGCCTTAGTCGTTTGCGGGATTGGGGCGGGTCCAACCCCAACCAGGGGGGGTTCGTTCCCGGGAAAAGTTGGGCTCAGACCTCTGTGGTGTAATTTATGGGTCTCTCGAGTACACTGAAGTGCCCGTTGAATATAAATCCTGGGGTCGGTAAAGACTTAAAATGTAAAAGAATGGGTAAGGGACGTGTTTAAAAGCCACGGTACCCTGTTTATTTTAAGTAATGATTATTATATTTTTATCAAATAAGTATAGTATTAATCCTTCGATTTTCATACAAAGCCAAATAATTTCAAACTAAGTTGAAGCTAACTAAGTTTTATTATGGTTACTTCATCATAACAGCCTAACGATGTTCCACTTCAGGGACAAGCCTCCTCCCGTGACGGAGGGCTACTTGGCCTACTAATACCACACTGGCCAGACGGATTGGTACAGAGTTTAATTTCAAGTTTTCCTTCTTTTATTTCGTTAAGATGATAGTCCCTTAGTAGGTTTTTACGACACCCATGGAATGAGATGGGGTGGTGACATATTGTATTCTTACTCCGTCACCACACGGAGATATGGTTACTTATTAACTGATAAATATAGTTAAAAAAACAGTAATAAATATTTATTTTGGTTGTAACTCTGATGACCTCTCTGGTGTTGTGAATGTAGGCCATAGATGCTACACAAAGGACATGTGTTCAATCCCCACTTAAAGCAAATATTTGTATGTGCTTTAATATGACTGATTCCTGTCCTGGTGTTGAAAATAAAAATAAAAAAAATCTTTATTCATATAAGACACGTTAGTGATATTTATGAAAGTCTGCGTATTTATAGTGATCACATATCCACGTCTAACTTAACGGCTAAATTTACTAAGGGTTCGGAACACTACCATGTCAGAGAAGACACCCACATGAAACTCTGCTGGGTTCCTATCGCTCTTTTTGGTGATCACTTCACAAATATTATTTTATTTAGCTGAGCGAGTGTAAACAACACACTCATTTTCACATTACCAAAATCTCTAGCTTATTAAACACAAGACTAAACTACGCCTGTTCTTCGTTAAAGCACAGCAAAAAAATAACTTAAGACACTTAACAATTTAGTCACGGTGAGCTGACGAAGCACTTTTTTTTAATCTTTATTTAAGTAGCTTTGCCGCAATTTGTCAAAAGAAAAAAGGAATTTAAGTATATTTATCCGTTGTTTCACTAAGCGGAGCTTGTACTATGGGTAGGTACTGGCCATAGTACAAGCTCTGCTTAGTTTGGGACTAGATGGTGTTGTGTAAATGTGTGAGGAATAATATTTTTTTATTGATGTCGCTTTAAAGCTATAAATAGTAAGTTTTTCCCAGACGTAATAGTTAAAGGCACGTACACACATAGGTACAGATACGTTGAACGAGTGCACGATACAAATTATCGCGGTAATGCGACGTGCGCCGTGTCAGTTTAATGAGGGATTGTGTGCGACATCACGCTGTACGGGGCTGCTCTAAGTTGTAAGCGGAGGAGTGTATTTTATTCGTTTATTTATTTTACCTCCGTGTGGTCACGGAGTAAGAATACAATATATCACCACCCCATCTCATCCCATGGGTGTCATAAAAACCAAATAAGGGACTATCCGTGAATATTATCTTTACGAAATAAAAAAAAAGGAAAACTTGAAATTAAACCCTATACCAATCCGTCTGGACAGCGTGGTATTAGTAGGCCAAGTATCCCTGCGTCATGGGAGGAGGCCCGTCTCTGCAGTAGGACATTAATGGGCTGTTAAGATAGGTAATATTTACGCTTTTTCTAAAACAGCTCATTATGACTGCTGGAACCACATTACCATTACCACAGCTGGGATATCTTTCGAAAAATGGAGGGCATCTTAGCCTTTTACAGATATGCTAGCCAGACGTGTCAAGTTTTAGTTTTTTGTTTCAGATACTGACTGGTAAATATTAGTCCTTTAGTAGTATTTCACAGTAAGATGGTACCATTCTTTGTTATCTAAATGTAATAAGTTGAGATGGTGACACTGTATTCTTAGTCTAAAACTTTTGGCATATACAACGAAATATTCTTAAAAAAATGATAGAAAGAAGACGGTTTTTTTTCGCACCACCCTAAACAGTTATGTTTATTGTTCATATTACTCACAAAAATAGTTATCATCTTAATATAGTTAACCGAGCACAAATTATACTTAAACGAAGAGGGAATAATGAAATAATGGTAAAAAAGGATTACACCTAAAAATGCTTGTTTTGGAACGTTCTTAGGTTTATTTTAACGGTTAATACAAATTATCAAGTAACGTACTTTAAAAATAATCGTAGAACGAAACGTAAATAACAGCCAATAGCAGATACTCTGTAGTACAGTTTCAATCAGTTTGACACTGACAAACAAAATTGTTATTGTTTCAGATTTTATTAGATAAATGCATGATTTTTATGTACTTTTATATTTTATAAAAATGGCATCTTTAGATAGAGTGCATAATATACCCTAAAGCTGCTCTTGCTGGATACTGTTGTGATTGCTTATTGAGCAGAGGCACAGTCACTGTTCGCTGCTTTGCACATGTGATGTGTAAATTGTGGTTTTTATCTTGGGCTCTGCTTTTAGGTGAGCTTCAGCCACCTGCGTCTATTTAAGATGAAATACTGCTTTAAAAGATGACTGTGTTAATTATAATTGTAAACAGTAATAAATATTTCTTGTGTCATATATGTTGTATTGTTTCTCTTTAACTACCTTATTATTTTAGATCTACACGCAATAGCCAGCAAAAACTGCGTTATTTCGAGAGATCTTGGTTGCCTTATTAGTGTATATTCATTACACAATCGCTGTTGTGAGATTTTACGTTATCCCTAGAGTCATGTTTTGATTGTCCTATTTCAAAGTATTCCCTCTTGGGGGACTTTTGATATGTGCAGACTGTCTATCTAGAGATTATAAGGAATAAACCGGTCTGCATTTCATTCCTAAACTCGCACAATATGTGACTGGGCCTATTCGCCGAACAAAAAAAAACCGTCTCCTTTAAAAATGTTTCTTATTTTATAGTTTATTATTTATTCTTATATTTTTTTGAATTCTGAAATCCATGTCACTAGTTCTTAAACACAAATAATGGTACAGTAAAGAAATTTATTTCATGAGCTGTCAAAAGAAACCGAGGTAAAATTCGAACCCCTTAAACGACTGCAATGTAACATTTAATTTACTAATGTACCCTGTTTTTTATGTTTTTTCATGTACTCATTTAGATAACTGTTACTAACATAGTTTTTAAGATTATTGTTACTAACACTATAAATTCCGGTTCGAAATAAACGAATTTTATTTTAATTTTTTTAATTTTACAACTAATTGTACAAGATCATAAACAACTATTACCGTTAATTTCTTATACCTTAGACCACACATAAAATTTTTAGTGAAGTGCGTACTTTACGGCGGAGCTTACGAGTTATGACGAATTCGCGTGTTTTTAGGAGATTACTCGTAGCTATATGTCGGTACGCAGTGTGTACACATCCTAAGTATATTTGCATAGCTTACTACTGACTCAGAACATTATTTATATACGCACTTTTATTTATTTTGGCCAAAAAAGGCTGGAAGTGTATTTTCACCACCACATCGTTTTTTAACTAAGATTTCATCAAAATCGAGAGAGATATTTTATTACTACTTATCTCTGTTGTAGAATAAAGGCTTATGTAAAAACTTTACTATAGATAAACAGTTATTTTATTAACGTAACTAGCTGACCCGTGCCCACTTCGTTGGGCGGCGAAAAATACTCGTCCCTTTTTAAAACATATTTCATTACTGCTCCACTCCTATTAGTCATAGCGTGATTCTATATAGCCTATGACACTCCCCGATAAACGGACTATTCAACACAGAAAGAATTTTTAAAATCGGTTCAGTAGATCCAGACATTACCCCCTACAACGTCTCAAACACACAAACTTTACCTCTTTATAATATTAGTATAGCTGATAATGTTTTAAGATAACAAACTTACATTGATGACTCGATGTGTGGGAATTAGATTTAGCTACAGCTAAACATTACAATGTATAAATTATTGTCTTACGAGTATAAATATAAACTCTACTCAGTTTGGGACTAGATTAGGTTGTGTTAATGTGTAAGGGGAATATTTTGTGAAATATTCCCACGACACAGGAAATCCTAGTGTGGAGTCCAGTGATACTGTTGAAGTTTTGGAGATATACTTTAGTTACGTAATGTGTAAATTGCTAACGGTAACATAGAATTGTACCCTGTTATGGAGAACACAATAAAATTATTTCATTATTTCAATATTATTTTTTGTTTTAATAGGATTTTTGATGGCTTCATTGCATACCGACTCTGTCTGATTAATTTAAATCCACCTCCTTACCTAATTACATAACAAAAATAATATACCAACCAAAAATATAAAACATTTCACTTAAATAAAGTATACCTAGTCGACGACAAGGCCTACCGAAAATATCTTATGAAAGAATTTATAATGAGCTCGTTGAAAAGGGATAATTGATATGAATTTTCCGTCGAGCCTTCGTCTAAACGGGAAAAGGCTTTGTGATGGGACAAAAGGAATTATAAACAAGTGCTGGCAGCTATAGGGAATATAGGGAAACCTTTACAATATAGCTAAAATGTTTTTGGTTATAAGCAATTTTGTTAGTTTAAAACAGCTGCTGCGTTGCTTAATGTTGGAATAATGATATTGAAGTGTTTTTAAAGACTCGTATTAAGGATTAAGCTTGCTGCCGCGAAGACATTCAACATAGGTAATTAAATATAAATAAATATATAAATATTTCTCACACAACGCCATCTAGTCCCAAACTAAGCAAAGCTTGTACTATGGGTACTAGACAACGGATAACCATACCTAAGAACTATTTTTTTTGTAAATACATACCATGTTATACATATTATTGCTACAATTACAATTTATGCTACAATTTCATATATCTGGTAGACTCGCCAACGTTTAAGCGAAACAAAACTGAATCTTGTTTGAACAACTTTCTGACAAACATACCGGAGAGTTGCCTAAGCGACCTGCGAGTAGATCACAATGGGCTAGCAGATGGGCATGCAGGTCTTTTTTGTACACTGCACCTAGACAGAGTTAACTTAAAACGTACACAGGGACGGTTTTTCTTTGATAACAGAATAATTTATGATGAAAATAGCAAGATGCAGTTTAGAAGAAATTTAGAAAGATTGGACTTTGATACCGGCGTAGATAAATTTATACAACAATTCAATCAACTACATGCATCAACTTTTAAGTGTAAAAAAATTAAAATTAATAGAGATAAGCTAGGTCGATCTAAATGGTTGACAGAGGGAATAAAAGCATCCAGTAAATTTAAAAGGTTTCTGAATACCATTGATAAGAAAAGAGACAGTTGTAATCAGTCTATCGCTGACTACAGAAATAGATACATGTCTATATACCGGAAAGTAGTTAGGTGTGCAAAAAGATTGCATACAAGAAATGAAATTATGAAATCATCAAACTCTGGTAAGGCTATCTGGAAAATAGTAAACAGCCATCGTCCGAACGTTACAAGAGGGCTTTCAAAAAATCTATTACTTAAAATAGGAAATACAATTACGGACAATCCAGCACACATAGCGAATATCTTTTCCAAGATATTCCAAAATAGGGTGCAATCAAAGTCTCTTGACTCAGACAAGGCAATCACACTTCTAAGAGAGAATGTTATGAGAACAGATAATGAAATGACCTTTGACCCGGTAACACCTAAAGAAATTCATAATACGATCAAAAATATGGAAAAAAAGACTTCTTGCGGATATGACCATATCCCCATATGTGCCATCAAAGAAAACATTGACATTTTAGCGGATCCTTTAGCAACTTTCTTTAATAACTGCATCAGCTTAGGTATCTTTCCTGAGCAATATAAAATTGCAAAAATTTTACCCATTCACAAGAAAGGCCCGACCACAAATCCTGATAATTATAGGCCAATTTCCTTACTGCCTACTATGTCTAAAATATTGGAGAGAATTATGAAAGATCGTCTTGTAAGACATCTAAATAAAAATAAAGTTTTAGACACTAGACAATTTGGCTACCAGAAGTCAGTGAGCACAGCAGATGCAATACACTCTTTAACAGAAGACGTTCTACATAGTATAAATGAGAAGCACAGGGCTGCGGGACTGTTCTTAGATCTAAGCTCCGCATTTGACACAGTTGACCATAACGTTGTGATATCAAAGATGGAACATTACGGAATTAGAGGCACAAATCTGAAATTATATAGCTCTTATCTCCATAATAGAAAACAGTTTGTGGAGGTGAAGGCAATTACAAATGGGGAACAAAACAGTTACAAATCTAACATAACAACTGTTACCAGCGGAGTCCCCCAGGGTTCAGTATTAGGGCCAATTTACTTTATTGTCCTCCTAAATGACCTATCAGCTTTCATGAAAAACAAAGCTCCGGATGTAAAACTGACATTATTTGCAGATGACACAAATGCAATTATCTCATCTAAAGAAAGCTTGGATAATCTAGAACAAAAAGTTAAAACCACGTTTGACTTATTTGAAAACTGGTTTAGTGTAAATAATCTACAATTAAATGTTAACAAAACCAAATGTGTACTGTTTAAGACTACTGTAAGAAACAATGCAACCCTAAATGTTACAACAAACAGGAATATTAAAATTGATGTTGTAGACAATGTAAAATTCTTAGGAGTACACCTAGATGCCCTGTTTAACTGGAAACAAGAAGTATTCTCTATTGTAAATGCCGTTAGTTCAGCCTGTTACGCAATTAGAAGTCTTAGAGATAACCTAACGAGGGCTCAACTTAGGATAGTTTATTTTGCCTTGGTTGAATCTAAGCTACGTTACAGCGTTCAGTTTTGGGGGCATAGCTATCTCTATAATATAACTGCAGCCTTCATTATACAAAAGAGAGCCATTAGAACTATGGTATGTATAAAGCAGACTGATTCGTGTAGGGACTACTTTAAAAGTCTAGGCATTCTAACCGTGCCATGTCTCTACATTTTAGTAGTTTTAACAAACCACATAAAGAACCTATGGAAATATGAGACAGAATCAGAGAGAATAATAAGAATAAGTACACGTAGAAAAGACCTTCCAGTTAGGATACATGCTAAATTAAATGTGGTAAAACATAGTGCAGGTGTACAGGCAGTTATGTTGTATAATAAACTACCCTCTGATTTTAAAATGATTTCAAATCATAGAACATTCAACAATAGATTCAAAGCATATCTCCTGGAAAAATGTTATTATAGTGTAGAGGAATATATTAAAGACAGATGTTATTGATTTGTAGCTTTTATTATGAATTTATATCTATACCTTAAAGCATTCAATAATTGCCTCTATGTCTAATTTAATTTTGGTATTGTTATGTATTAGTAAGTAAGTTAGCAAGTAAGTTTTCAACACAAATGTAATTTTGTTTCGAAATTAAATGTCTAATGTCTAATGTCATAGAAACACTCAGACCAATGCAAACAATCATGTTCATTATCATGTATCATGTTCATGCACACTAATATTTGCATTGAGCGGGAATCGAACCCGAGACCTCTGCGTAGCAGTCATGTTATATAATCACTACGCCACAGAAGTCGTCAAAATAATTTAAAATTAAAATTTATGGACACAAAGAAAACCATTCTCAGAGTAGGTATAACAAAATGGTAAATCATTCTAACAGAGACATTAGCGTACTGATACCTACTAAAATGGTTAGCAAGGTTGGTATAAGGTAAATTCTTTCTTGAATAAAACTAAGCCCCAGCCTTTATAGGAGTCAGTTATATAAATTAGTTACTACCAGTTTACCTCACGTTTTCCCCTCTTGTTATTCATCATCATCATCATATCAGCCAATTGACTTTCACTGCTGGACATAGGCCTGTGCATCTCTCATTCATCGGTTCCCGCCGTCTTAAGTAAGTCTTCGGATCACCGTGTGAGAAGAAATTAATATAGGTATATATAAAAAAACAAGATCAAACTACTTATCGTAAATCTGATATCTAAACATTAACTATGCGACATTATAATATCATAACAGTAGTCTCTTTCAGGATCAGTCAGGTAAAAAAACACGTCGAATATGACATAGCCAAACTAAGAACCAAACTCTTAAACCCAAATACAAAACGTAATTTTATACAAAAAAACATTAATTCCAAAAAATAACATTTTATAAAAATGTCGATGGAAAAAAATGGTTAGTATAGAAGTTTCAGTGGTTAAACCGCTAGATGGCATACCAAGCACTTCCTTTGTCCAGAGGAAAATTGGAGAGAGAATAATCACTACCTTTTGTTTTAATTGAAACGCTTTCTATTGAATAGATTGTACCGGGTTTCAAGTAAATTGAAGTTTAAGGTTCGACGAAAAAGTAGGTATCGCTGACGAAGATTGGTGGAGCGAGGACGTGGAGAGGCGTCCGTGAAATGGACTGTGGCTTTATTGCGTTTTGTTTCTACTATATTTTTATATTTTTTTTTTTTTTTTTTTTTTTTTACTATGCTATGTTTGCGTCATTTACAAAGAAAATATTAGCATGCTTTATTTATTTTTTTTGCATTTTCCCGATTTATAGAAGGTAATGTTCTTCGCGGTTATTAGGTATGTGTATTTCCGCGTGGTTACGGAGTAAGAATAAGAATACAATATGTCACTACTCCATCTCATCCAATGGGTGTCGTAAAAACCGACTATTCGTGAATATTATCTTTACGAAATAAAAAGAAGGAAAACTTGAAATTAAACCCTATACCAATCCGTTTGGCCAGCGTAGTATTAGAAGGCCAAGTATCCCTCCATCATGGGAGGAGACCCGTCCCTGCAGTGGGACATTAATGGGCTGTTATGATGTTGATGATTTGGTAAGTATTATTTGACATATTGCATGCCCGATTTAAAGTTTAAGGAGCGACGCGTTGGAACTACATATTAACAACGCCTCTGTCTTTCTTATGATAGACCCATCACACGATAGACAGAGGCCCACCCAGTTTTATCAAATTACGTGGTCGTTCACTCAAGAACTTTTATCTTCAAAGGCTAATTATTCTTCTTGGTTATTACTTTAATTGGGCCATCCTGGGCCAGGGGTTGCCTTGGAATGCTGATAAACTAGCCTGGTATGTATGTGTTAGCTAGCTAGGTACTCAAGAAGTCTCACGATCTGATCAGAACTTACATATTATCCATATGTGAGAGTTTATAGCTAGGTGCTTGCTCCTAGCAATAGCTCAGTAGCACACCTCTGCTAAACCAAATGTATCATAATCAAGAATCATATCAAAACGTAAGCTTAATCAGTCATTTATTACATTAACTTTATCTCTAACATGCTGACCCGTGTCCACTTCGTTGGGGGGGAGGGGGGGACGCGACCCTTTTATAAACATATTTCATTACTGCTCCACTCCTATTAGTCATAGCGTGAAACTATATAGCCTTTGACACTCCTCGATAACTGGACTATTCAACACAGAAATAATTTTTAAATCGGTTCATTACATCCAGAGATTACCCCGTACCTACAACGTCACAAACACACAAACTTTACCTCTTTATAATACATTAGTATAGACTATAAATACAAATGAGATAGAATTTAGAATTAAACAATATGCTTTTTTTCAGGCAACAGCAATACCATTCCAATAATGCAATTCCAAAATATTTTAATAAAAAAAAATAATAGAAATACATTTCATTGTTTTAAAACGTTTTTCCCAAAGCAGAACAATTCCGTAGCGTTCAGTTGCTCCAAAAATTTTAATTTAATTCTATTTCTAATTACAAAGTGTCGTGGAGCCAGGGTTTCCCTAATGAGGTCCGAGGATGGTTTCAATTTGGCCTCAGCTGCATCGTGACTATCACTTTTTGTTCACTCCAGACAGATCTAGACACGGCAATTGTTTAGAGACGTTTCTAATTAATTTTATTCTACTCGTACTGCCAACGGTTTCCTAAATTCGTATTTCAAATAGAGATTTTGGTAAATAGAAATTTTGTAGTTGGGTGAATTAGAAAATTGGATACTTTAGTGTTAGTGTTACATTAAATACGTATGCTATTACTATGCCATCTCATCCTATGAGTGCAAACGATTAATATCCGTGTGGTGACGGAGTAAGAATACAATATGTCACCTCCCCATCTCATCCCATGGGTGTCGTAAAAACCGAGGGACTATCCGTGAATATTATCTTCACGAAATTGGAAGGAAAACTGAAAATTATACCCTATACCAATCCGTTTGGTCAGCGTGGTATTAGTAGGCCAAGTATTCCTCCGTTACGGGAGGAGGTCCGTCCTTGCAGTGGGACATTAATGGGCTGTTATCATGATGATGAAAAGTAAGCTCGCCGATCTTATCTCTACTGAAAAGAAGAAAAACTTAACGTAAAATCAATTTACCAGGTACCTACCGAGGTAAAATTAGGTCAAGTTTTGCATACCTGCACAGGTCGATCCCTGCAATGGGAAATTGATAGATTATTTATTATAATCATAATGAAATTACGGAGTAAGAATACAATATGTCACCTCCCTATCTCATCTCATAAGTGTCGTAAAAACCGACTAAGGGACTATCCGTGAATATTATCTTTACCAAATAAAAAAGAAGGAAAACTTGAAATCAAACCCTATACCAATCCGTCTGGCCAGGGTGATATTTGTAGGCCAAGTATCCCTCCGTCACGGGAGGAAGCCCGTCTCCGCAGTGGGACATTAATGGGCTGTTATGATGAATTAAATTATAAAAATGAATTTTTAATATGAAATAAAATGCCCTTCTTATTATTTTCTTGTTATTATGTTTTATAAATATTATCTAAACCATTCAAAAAACCGTACATTCTGATATAAGACAAATAATGTCAGAACTAAACACAAAGCCGGCAGTAAATAACAGTGTAAGCAAGACAAGACACATATAAATACGCGACTATTTGTCCGCCACACTCTGACCAATTAAATCTCCTCATTTAATCTAGGCGCATCTGGGTACTGGCTGAACGGTACTACCATAGACAAGTATAGATTGAAAAACAAAATGGTTCCCTTTATCTTGTTCTTTTTATTTAATTAATTTAGAAAGCTTTAGTTATTTAGCTTTGTAAGTAAATAGTTTTATGTTTGTGTGTTGATAGAGTGAAATGATAAATAATATGTACTTAGGTATATGTTACAGCCAACGTAATAAATATGAAATTATACATAATAACTAGCCATTATGTATAAGGGCTACTCAATTTTGATAAAGTGATAAATGTCTCAGAATTAATCACATTAACTAGCCATTATATATGTTATAGTCAAAACTCATAACCAGTCAAAACCACTTTTGACTGTTTTTTTTTCAGTCAAAAGTGGTTTTGACCATCGATGTTAGTCAAAACTCATTGAAATTTTACCTTTTAACTGGCAAAAATACAATATTAAGTCAAAAGTCAGAAACAGTTGGTTAGGTTAGGTTAGTATAGTGACCAAAGGATGCAAGAAGCATTTTTTTTATGTAATACTAGGATATAGTACATAATATTACTATATTCTAGCACTCGCCGGCCGCTGCCGCGGCACGCTCGCTTTGCTCGCTCGGCTCGTGCGTCCTTTGGTCACCATACCTACTGACCTAACCTAACCAACTGTTTCTGACTTTTGCCAGTTAAAAGGTCAAAATTTAATGAGTTAATCACTTTATCAAAATTGAGTAGCCCTTATACATAATGGCTAGTTATTATGTATAATATTCATATTTATTACTTTGGCTGTAACATATATATATTTCGTGTGTCTGAATTGGGAAAAAGTGATTCAACGAGTATATTATTTAGGTTTTAATAATTTACTAATTAAAATACCGGCTCCGACTACGAGTAGAACTTTGTTACAGATTGTATTAAGTACTTTATTCATGAAATTGTGTGATAATTAACATGAATGTTCTATAATTTTGACAAAATCTAAATTATGATTTCTACAGATTATTTTAATTTCAAATAACTTGAAAGTTTTAATTAAATTGTTATAAAGTCATATGTTTTTAGTGCAGTAATATATATATATATTTTTTTATTTATTTATTAACCAAATATACAACTATCTTTACAGGATCTTAGCCTAATGCGATAGAGTACAACAATTTTTTCTTATGGACTAACATTAACCTAACTTACATACTACACAATAAGTGACCTTTGTAAATTCGTTCAATGAGCACGAGAACAGGTCTATCTTGGTTGCGACAGTGTTGAGCGTACAGAGCGCCCGCGTTATCGGCGCGCGCTGCATAAGGTTAGTGCGCGCTCGCGGTACCTCTAGAGAGGAGGAAGGCGCCGCCGCCCCACGTACTCGTCGGGGACACAAAATCGCGTCACTCGCAAGATGGCCGGGTTGTGTACCACGCCACGCATCACTTTTAAAATGTAGGTGGCCATCATTACTTCCCTTCTGACTTCAAGTTTGTAGTAGCCTACCATCCCCAGAACAAACAAAGTAGGGTACAGCAGTGGGTATCCTGGGTAGACCCCGTACTGTCTGAGATAAATAAATCTAATAAATTTATTCTGTATTCGTTCTAACATTATTACATATTTATCTTCATGTGGAGACCAAACTATTGCGTTACATTCTAAATGGCTCTTTACGAGAGCCTCGTATAACGATTTTAAAGCATGGAGATTAGTAAACTGGCGCGCCTGACGTAAAATGAACCCCAAATTACGGTAAACCTTCTTACAGACATAATATGCCTCCTAAAATTTAAATCAGCCGTGAAAGTAACTCCTAAGTCTCTATCGTAATATGGCTCTACTATGCCCTAAGAGGGCCTAACTTTCTGGCTAACGACTTATTAGTAATCTTACTAAATTATTCTCTATTTTAAAATGTTGTTAGTTCAGGACACTCACTAGCGCCGCCAATAGATTTTTTTTTGTGGGGCGCTAGTGAGCCACGTAAAGGCCCTACTTAATTGAAAAACATTTAAAGTGTTGAAAGTGTGTTATACAAATACTTTATTGCCTTTTCTCAAGACTTTGTCAACATCTTATATTATTTATCCTATTTGCGAATTATGATTTTTTTTCAATTGGCGGCTACAGCCATTGGCATTTACTAGCAAACGCTCTTAACCAGTATGTCAATTTTCGTTCCTAAAAATTCGGTTAAGTTAACTTTTACTTGTCAAATTGTCTTGTTTTTGCTTTTGCAATTGTAACATTTTATGGTCGTGTTAAAGTTTTATTTAGAGTGTGACAATTTGACAACTAAAAGTTAACTTAACCGAATTTTTAGGAACGAGAATTGACATGATGATTAAAAAATATATAATATCCAAATTTATCTGTCTTAGGATTGGCACTGATTGTCACGACGTCTATGAATAATTTCATAAGATTCATAACCAATTCTACTGAAATAGAGTGCTAGCGTCTATGTCAGGTATCTTCCATATAATGTTATAAAATTAGAATGCCTGGATACGGGATGATATAGGAGATATCCTGATTCATATTTAATGTCCATAATCGAACGAGGTGTGGTGACGGAGTAAGAATACAGTGTGTGTGTGTGTCACCACCCCATCTCATCCCATGGCAATCTCCTCGTTCAATTCATAACAGCCCATTATTATCCCACTGCAGGGACAGGCCTCCTCCTGTGACGGAGGGGTACTTGGCCTACTTATACATACCACGCTGGCCAGACGGATCGGTATAGGGTTTAATTTCAAGTTTTCTTTATTTTTATTTCGTAAAGATAATATTCACGGATAGTCCCTTAGTCGGTTTTTACGACACCCTAAAACAAATATTGTATTCATATTTATATTATTTATTGTATCCAATATGCTATCCGTTGCATTAAGATTAAAAAGTATATAAGTGGTAACATCTACTTTTACGCAGTATTCTGAAAACTATTTAATATTTTACGCATCATTTTAATGAAGGCTAAGATAGATTTACAGCTATTTTACATAGTTGGAAGTTGGAACCGAGTGCACAAGTAGTCTAAGTACATTATTTATTTTATAATAGCTAAAAAGGATATCATCAATTAATGTATTATACCAGAGAAAAATATAAGGACAGGCGATAATATTTCAAGCTTGACCAACTAGACGCGCTTACACAAAGTCTTGCATACCAAGCACAAAATGAACAAAATAAGCTTCTACCATAATACATTTAGGGTTGCCACTAACATCAAATATTTTATATTTTTTTACAGACATACACATTTCGATAAGTGATGGCTACCCTTTTTAGAAGGCTGACAGACAGGATTGCTAGAAGAACTAAAAAATTTGGAGTTGTACAAAATTACCTGATAAAGCCGCGTTGAACATGACGCTTATGACAAAATGATTCTGGAATAGGTACCTATTCCATTTACAATCATTACAGTCATTTACAATCATTTACAGTACATACCTAGTAGTGGCAGATGCAGTGAAGGGGATACTCTTCACACTATGGGCGGAAGACCTGGTCTGATAGCCATGAAACTGATATGAAATCATTTTCTAAATTACTGTGGTGAACATAATCAGAAGCGTGATAAACCTCCAGGAATGCAGACTGCCACGAAGTGAATTCTCTTCATTTGCCATCGCTTAGCATCAGCGACGTGACCTGTGAAGGACTTATTACAGTACCAGGCCGTAAATATTACACTACGATTTTTGTAAAGCGACAATCGGAAATTTCGACTTCGTAGAGCATCATCTCTGTCGCACGAAATACAAACATTCTGGTATCTATTAGCAACTGTTAGGGTACCCATTCACACAGACACGAACTTGCTAGTGGGCGGAGCCTAAAAGATTGTTCTCGGAAACCTGCACGCTAAAATTGCCCAAAATAACTTTGGGAAAGGGTATTACGTACAAATAATATTAACATAATAAAATACTATTTGATAATAAATTGTCAAATGAAAAAGAAGTTAACTTTCTCCGTTTGTGTGGAGTTGCGACTGGCATGCGCACCCTTAAACTAAATTATGATGTGATAGTGTGCGACAGAGATGACGCTCTACGAAGCCCAAATTGACCGATTATCTCTTTCCACAGGTCAATGTGCATTATTTACGGCCGGGTACTGTACACATTTAAATATCATTGCCATTCAATCAAAGGTAGTTTACTAGTAGTCGCCTAGATGGCGCTAGTGAATTAAATATCGAGAATCATAAAGACTAGACTAATTCGAATACTAAGACAACCTGGCTTGAGTGGCCTAGCTCTTAAGCGGGGGCAGTTTCAAAGCTTGAAGAATCATCATCATCATAACAGCCCATTAATGTCGCACTGCAGGGACGGGCCTCCTCCAGGGATGGAGGGATTGTAGAATCAAATTTAGTCAATATAGTATAAAAAGTTTATTAGACAACCCTAAGTAAATCCCCAGACACAAGCGAGGGGTTTGTTCCAAGTCTTTACTTTAACGTTGTTATTTAACGGATTAGCTCATTACGTAGCCAACATAAATTCTTATCTTGACCATGCGAGGACCAAGCTTATTTGTATAGTGGCTGCTTTTTTTTAATCTACTTAGGCTAAGGATTAAAACAAAAGAGATGCGGTTAGAGGTTTCTTAAGAATAATAAGTTTTGTTTTAAATACCATGTACAAATGTATTGTTGTAATCTCATTTGTTGACTTAATCTTGACGACCTCTGTGGCGTAGTGGTTATATAACATGACTGCTACGCAGAGGTCTCGGGTTCGATTCCCGCTTAATGCCAATATTTGTGTGCATGAACATGAATGTTTGCATTGGTCTGGGTGTTTTCTATGTATAATAAGTATGTATTTACAACAAAAAAAAGTATTTAAGTATGTTATCCGTTGTCTAGTACGCATAGTACAAGAACTGCTTAGTTTGGGACTAGATGGCGGTGTGTGAATGTGTGAGGAATATTTATATTTAATCTATTTGCTCACTTCTAGACTTACATTTGACTGGTAGAGAGTAGGTAAAGAGCTATTAAGTCCGCGATAGTACCATTTGGTGCCTGTAATTACAAACAATCAACTATAACAATAGTAAAGAGCATCGCTTTAGGTGGTTAGGTTAAAGGTTGATTTAAAAAGTGGTTGTCCTTGACACTTAAACGAAGCAAGCAAAGCAAACATGAATAATAGGGCCCTTTATATATGGATTATTAAAATTTTCTTTTGAAATTATTTGCTAATCGGCTAAGAAATCGTAAAACATTTAAAATTGTTTAAACTTCGAGACGCTACAGGGCGCTAGGTCGTTTAAACGTAAATGAAGAAATGAAAATTTCGAAAAAACAATAGTAATGTTGTTGCTATTCATGTTTTTTCGTCGTTCGACCGGTGGACGACCAAGCACAAAAGATGAAAGATGGTCTCTAGAACCTTGGATCCCCATCTTACGATCCCTAACGGATATAAAAAGGAAGCGAGTAGAATTCTAAAGCCATCACTCAAAGCACTCAACAACAATTTCAACAAAAACCTATTTTGAGAATCAAAACAAATTACCTACAGCAACTGATTTTAATTAAGCAGCTAACATAAAAACACATAACCAACATACAACAGCAGAAATAAACTCGTGTATTCCAGTTTAGAACATTTAGAGTAAACATTTATAATGTTTGTAGTGTTAAAGTATTCATGTTGGAGCTAGAAGGCATCTATTTGAGTACAGACAAGTACTGATTCACATTTGGAGCGCTTTAGCGACTGACAGCTTCGCGGCCGTACACTAATGTTGTGCTGACTGCACCCCTGCATAGATCGCTGTAGGTTTAGATAGGGTAATGTGAAATTATATCTATATTGTTTTTTATTTTATTTTTTAACTTTATGCACAAATTACATTGATGTACAATGGTGGGCTTAATGCCTTTAGGCATTTTCTTCCAACCAATCTTTGGGTGATGTAGAAATAGTAAGTAGGTAGGTAATATAAGGGTTTTCATTTTATTGCGTTTTCATATTTTCAGTGACCATGGAGCTCATAATTATTTCATAAAATTGTAGTAGTGACCTCTGATATGGCATTCTAGATTCACTATAAATATTTTTAACCGACTTCATTAAAAAATAGGGTTCGTCGTATAAATAGTTAAATAATTAAAAAAGTTTTAAATTATAAAATGTCAAAAAAAGCAAAAGAGAATTAGAAATTTTAACTTATAGGTGATTTCCGTACTACCTGTTAGTCACCTACGGTCCGGGCGGAAATTCGTACTGCACTGAGTGTGCTACTGAAACACAACACTTTATTGTTTTTGGTTGAGTACATCCTGCTTTATCATATTCCACCTAAAGTACATAATGATCTATTATTAATATAGCAACAACTTCGTACCCACTTTAAAATTATTACATAAGAGGGTATTAAATACAGCGCCTAGACACAGGCGCTGTTATACTGAACATACGTCTTCATTATCTTCAAGCTATAATTAACTTATATAAATAAATAATTATTTATGTATTGACGCGTCTAACACATTCTAAGGTCTTTACTACCTAAGCTTTTAGACTTGCACATCGAGCTTCTAAACTTTAAGCTCCACTCATATATAATTCTAAACCAAGCTTTTGTTCCGCTGGGAAATGGCGGGGAGTTCCGACTTAAATAATTTATCTGCCTCAGCTCTAGTTAACCGTAGACGAACCGGTTAAATACGGAAATGTACGGTATTATATTCATGTGAGATTTAATAAGAATTTACGGTTTTGATTTTAAGGGAGTGCTATTTATCTGGCTGAAAACTAACAACGGTTAGTTGACAATTTTCTTTAGTTTGTCTGTCTTAAGTTTATGTTTGGTAGGCTGTAGGTATGTTGTAGGTAGGCTAGGTAGCGCTAGTGAACTATTGACTTACACCATTTAGAAAGTTGTCATCCCTTTACCGGTATGACTAATTGCTTCTTTACTCGTCATCACGTTCATCTTAAAAAACGAAAAATATTGCATGAAATTAGAATCAAACCCGAATCTTATGTCGTATATAAACCATTTAACTGCACATAGTCAACTTTAATACTATTTACTACAGTCGGAAGAGGAGATATATTTCCCTATAGGTTCCATAGTACTCGAGCACTCAACAGTATTAGATAATTAAGAGAGCGCAGCTGCATCTTTCTCTCATCCATCACCCTGTTTTTACTCGACTGCGCTAACTGTTGTTACTGTGTTTACATTATTCACAGTGTATCTGTGAGACGATGTTATAGTGTAACGTTCATTCATTCGTTTTCATTGCGATAAGTAGACATTATTGAGCTGAAAAAAAGAAAATTATAAATTTATAATCATCGATTCCTGCTTAATGAAAATTAGAGCGGTGATTAAGATGATTTATTTTTAAAAAAATGCTCTGATTAGTTGTTTTGTGGAAATGGTTTAGGAATATAGGTACGTATATTAACGATACGATCCCTAATATGGGCGATTTTTAAAAAAAGACTTAAGAAGTGACGAAAAGAGAGTTAAAGACTCAAGTAGACATAGTGTCACTAAGTACTAACTATAAACTAAAAAATAATTAACAAAACTTTTAATAGATGATCCAGTGAAATTTTATATAAAAACTGTTTCACTAACTAACTACGTAGGATGTAAAACAAAAGAATAGTAAATTGTGTGCCAAGTTTCACGTCAAAAACATGCATCCTAATTAAATGGCTAGAATACGACTCGCTTGTTACGTTGTAGTCAAATCTCTTTTGCTCATTTAAAATTATTAGAAAATGTGCAGAAAATCCCAAAAAATTACCAGAAAGTATAAAGAATAAAATAATTTGGCCATTTCTAAAGCTAATCGAACAAACGTCAACTGATCCTTCATAAATGTACGCCTTGTCCAGAATAAACGTTAAAAAAGATAAAAAAAATACACGTTAGCCTAAACCTCTCGAGCGAAACATCGGTTCTCGATTGAATCAATTTAAACTTCAACCAAATCTCATCTCGCAGGGTACGTCCCTAATTATGCCCGCGAAAGGACAGGGGTATGCAAGAGACAAATTTATATTTGCGCGCGTAAAATTTGAATTTAAAACGATTATGTTCTCTAAGCTTTGATATTACAAACGTTTGTTAGCTGCCATTAACATTCCAAGTTCTAAATTCAAACGTAGTAGAAGTGTAATCGTCTGTTTCGAGCAGGAGCGGGGGATAAGGGTTTCCAAAATGGCGGCAGTAAGATTTTGTTCGGTTATATTAATTAAATCTTCGTAATTTATGACCGGCTCGTGTACCATGTGGTGTGTGTGATTTATGGCTTTTGCTGTATTAATTCCACATTAAGCTGATTCGGGAATAATCTTATGTGATGGAATATATTAAGACAAATAGTTATGTAAAGACCGTCTGTAACCTTATATTTATATAGGTACATTACCTTATCTAATCATTGATATAATATTGCAAAGAAATAAACATCGCGTTGGCTGGACTTTGAGGTTTATATCAAGTTGTTCTTCTATGATTTATATATTGACTGCCAAGTCGATGCCGTTAAGAATTAATTGCTATGACAGTAGATAACTCAAACAGTGATCCAATAACCCTTCTTTTGGGCTTCGCCGCAGTCAGGTAAAAATTAGGTACTTACATACATTTTTATTTTCTAATCATTACTTTTACTTTTTTCTTTTAGATACAACAATATAATAAAAAAAATCAAACACTGTTTTGTCCATGTCGTTTTTTACTGTCAATATTTATTTAAATAAAGAAGCCCGTGGAGATTCACAAATCATTTTACTCTGTGGTTTTATACTTAAATCGTACCAGTCTGTACCAGGTGGCGTTACTTTTTCTTAGCTCAGAAACAGGGGCGCCGAAAGCTCTGAATAATATATAATGTCGCAGCGAAATGAAAAAACCAGGGATTTCACGTAATCACTAGGGATATCACGAAATCCTGGTAAATGTCGAAAATGCCTTGCATAATGGTCACAGTTCTAATTCCTAACCCACAGAAGTTGGAATCCTTGTGTTTTTTAACCTACCTACAAACAAAAATATGAGCATTTCTTTTCTAGTAGAAACGGTATTTCGTCATATCACTAGGGATTTCGGGAAATTCCTAGTTTCATCATTTCCCTGCGACATATATATTTTCTAATTATATCAAACCAAAAATATACTATTCTTAGTACGGTCAAAGCTCTTTATTTTTTTTAGATTTCTGATGGTAAGTGGTAATCAAGCCGCTGCTGCCTATCCTTGACATATAAGTTGTTAAATATCACTAGCTACTGCACCTCTCCACCTAAACACAGTAACATTTTCATACTACTTACTGCTTGTTAGTAGATTAAACGGCAGAGCGTTGGTATTGACCTTTAATACACCTTGCCATGCCTTTTCCCTGACGAGACCTAGTAATTGTATTTATAAGTATAATAGTTACAAAACCAAGTTTTATAACAAATTCCATCTAAAACAATTATTAAAAAAAAAACAAATTCATCTACAGAATATAACTACTTAGGTAAGCACGAACAAGTCAATTGACGTCAATGAGATCCTGAATACAGATAATACCATTATACAGAGACCCAACCTCTTTCAACTAACCTCTGCGTAAAAAATTAGGGCATCCCTCCCCCCTGTGGGAGGGTACCACAGCGATAACTCACCCCTACGTGCGGCCCTTGAGAAAAATAGCTCGAAAAACAGACAAGATTTAACTCGGCCCAGTTTTTATTCGGTATTCTGAGGGACGGATTGTAAACGAGATAAACGAGGTATTGTGAGATGATGTAAAAAGATAATACATTAATTGTTAGGGCACATGTTATTGTAATAATAATAAAAAGAACATTTTGTAGGCTTACGACGGCTACGTATTAATTTAGTAGTACAGGAATCTAACGCGGTGTCCTACGTGGGCAACGAATGCGACGCGACGCCCACGTAGGACACCGCGTTAAATGATGGCTGATATGGCATGTACATCCGATACATGCCATATCAGCCTATGGACGTCCACTGTTGGACATAGGCCTCCTCCAAAAGTTTCCACCCTGCGCGTTATTGCGCCTTCCTCATCCGTCCTAACCAGGTATACATGTCATTATTTTTTTATACTTAAGCCTAGTTTCCTTGGGGATAGTTAGAAACGTAAAATTGTAGTTATTCCATATCGTATCCAATCTTAGTTTACTTTACTATCAACTTTAATTATTATCAGGTAATAAAGGTAAAGAGGCGAACTTTCTAAGCCCAGAAAAAGTACAACATCCTGTGAGTTGAAGCTCAACGAGTCAAGATTTTGAAGAATATTGGCCTTTTCAGTCGAAGTGTAAACGTAATGAAGATTTTTGTTTACGCATCGCATTAGTTACTACTGGTAGTATGAATGGTAGTACCACGGGCAATAAAGGTAGAAAACTATACCTATTGTCTACAGATGGTCCCTTACTATGTTAAGATTATCCCCATGAATGCGAGTTTCAATCGTGAAATGCATCTTACTTACGTTTTCCTATACTTTAGTTTATTTATTTTTCAACATAATGTTACAAAATAACAACTTATTGACCGTCGGTTTAAAACAACTTAGTCTAAGTTTACATATTAAAAGATTTTCAAACTTTACCACCGCTTCCAAGGCACTAGTAGAGGAAAAGCGGCGTAACAAAATCTAAAGCAGCATTTTTGAGACTTCTTTATAATTTTACAACAATTTTGTAACAGTAATAAAGTGCTGCAAGCTACTCGTAGTCAACACTATAAGATGATTAAATATGTAAAAAGTTTTTGAACTTTGCGGAACTAAAAAACCTGTAATGTCTAGCTATCAATCAACTACCCTATCGCAATCCACAGCTGAATATAAACGTCGTTCGCGACTCGGCAAACGTAGTGTAAGACCCAGCTAGGTGGACCGACGACCTCAAAAAGGTCTCTGGGTCAGACTGGATGCGGAAGGCGCAGGACCGTGTTCCTTGGCACGTGTTGGGAGAGGCCTATCTCTCGCTTACCTCTTTGCAATTCAGGAGACTTAAATAAAGCAAGAAGAGATACTTATCTCTTTTGATTAAGTCTCTGTATCACCCATTGATATATCGTTTCAATATCGTATCTCTTCATAAACATTTTAGGTACATTCCCTTACGCATGCCGTTAATCTAGGCAAATGTACCGAACCCGACCCAAACCCACCTAAACTGTTTGATGTTTTAACTCACGGGATTTCTACAAAAAAAAACTTTGTTTATTTAATCCCAGGTTTTGTATGTACATGTATATGTATTACTTGTAGAACCGCTTGTGAGGTCCCTGAATATATTTTAACTTCTTCTAATGATGGTAGAAAAAAATCCGTAATCACACATTTCAGATGAAACAAAACCAGTATTAATGTATTGTAAATAAAAAACAGTATTTTATTTATTTTTTATTTGCCATTTTTCCTTTGCAGTATGTTAAAAACATCGTCGTAAAACTCCCTTCAAAATATTTACATTTGCATTACAGGTAGTAAGTACATTTGCATTACTCTACGACTTTGTCAGTAATTCGGTATGTAAAGTAAAAGTTTACCTATGTTGAATCCAAAACCATTTACTTAGAGATTTTAGATCGATAAGTAATGAAATCATATTTTTAGCGCAAAAAAACGCAAGATTGTGTTTATTTTTACAATTATTACATAAATTACTTTGTCTTTTATTTGACGTCTAAATGACATCATGTCACCCGGTTCAACAGAAGTTTGTTTCTGCTTTCATTGCTCAATAACTAAAACAACTAATTTGAGTACTTTTGCCCTCCCACCTACAGTTTATTTTCAGTAAAAAGCCAAAGTAAGTAATTCGACCGCATGTGTGACGTCAAAGATGCGGTCGAATTACTCACTTTCACTGTTTACCACAAATAAACCACAAGTAGGAAAGCAAAAATACTCAAATTAGTTGTTTATAATTAATAAACCTTTAAAATAAAAATATAAAAAAAATACCAAAAAATAACTTTACATACCGAATTATTAACTTGTACACTGAAGCACAATCAAAAATTTAAAAAAAACACTTCCTATTCAAACCACATTGCTGGAAGAGACCTTCTCCAGTGACACAAGAAAACTTACTCTATTTACACAAAGTTGTCAGACAGATTGGTAAGGGTTTTGCTCAAGTTTTGTTTATTTTCTTTTTGAAGACATTACCAACATTCACACAACTCCTTTACCAAAACAATACTTATGCCACATAACATACTATTCTCGAGATTAACTTACTTACCAAAATTCTTACCAACCCAAATCTACGCACATAGGTGTAGGCACGGTGTAGGTAACGCTTATGAAGCAAGGTAAGGGCTGTCGAAGATGACATGGCAGGTGTCCAAAGCAGACGCGAAACCCTTCTCAAGTACCTCCAAATTGACCTGGACCCCTGCTATTAATTAATTTGTCTTATACATACATGTGTAATGGAAAGGGTAGGTATGCGAGACGCTGTTGATCGCTTTTCAATCTATATAATGTCATATTTTTTTAGACATTTTTGGTTCGTACATTTTCTTTTGATACTGATTTTGTCTATTAAAAAATGGACAACATAACCCCACTTGCATACCGATTAGAATACTTAATTAAGTTCACATAATAGATATTTCTGTATCTATTTTAGAGTAAGACTCACGAGCGCTGTGGATTATTAAAGTAACTTTTTTACAATTTTTTAAAGAAATAGACGAGCTAACATCACTATTAGGTGATGGTAGGTACACACCTCAACAAAGTCTAGGGATATTTGGTATTTACTCAATTAACTCCAAAATTATTGAAGATAACATACAACATGTCTATATTTTTATAAAGGGAATTCATCGGGCTACAATCCAGAATTAAATAAAAGTATTATTTTTACTTAAATAATTTTTTATTCAAATAAATAAAAAACTTGGAAAATTAGTAAAACTTACAATTAATGTGTTTCTTAAGCAAAAGTGAAAATAAGCTAAAATTAATCTGTTTTTATCTGTTATGCGAGTAATCAGTAGTCAGTACATTCAAAAAACCGTAAATAACGGTCCTGAAATGGTTTTTCATGCTTGGATTAAGTTATCCATGTCTTGGTGCGGTATATTGTTCCAGGTTCGACTAGGACAAAAAAAAGTTGCCCTTCCATCGCAATTTTATGCAAGAAAATTCTTCAAAGCCCTTCTTTTGAACATTTCCTAAGCGTATTTTATGGTTTTGAGGTTAGGCGATTGCGTGGTTCAGCATAAAATGGATACGTCGTGCTCCTGCAACCAGCTCGTCATCACTCTCGCTTTATGCGGACGGGTGATATCGTCCATGAGCTTAAACGTTTAGCCCAATTGTAGTCTACGGGGGTAGATTATTAGTACTAGCACCTCGTTAAGTTATTTTTCAGCCGTCATGGTGTTTCTGATCAAAACGCGCTCTGTTCTTCGACCGACACGAATTCCCGTCCAAACCCTAATTGTTCCATCGTGGTATGAATGGATTTCCTGAGGATGTTGTAGACGGCTATCACAACCAGGAACTCGCCAAGCACGTTCTCTACGTGAATCCGAGTGGAAACCAAACCTGGACCCACGTGTAAACACCAATACAGATAACAGGATATCTTTGCAGTGCAAATGTTCACGAGCCCACTCTAGTCGTCGTGCGCGTTTCGCTCGGCGTAGTGCTGGAGTACAAAGCGGTATGCGAGCATAAAGGTGGGCTTCATGCCGACTTCTTCTGACTGTTTGGTCACCCGCAAGAGGCTCTAGCAAGAGCTGGAGCCTCTAAACCAGCTGCATGGTAGTAACATTTGGCTGTCTTTTCGCGGAAACATGCAAAAATCTATCATGTCGTTGAGTGGTGATAGACATTTTGCTGTGGTATCTTTCAGCCACTTCACCAGTAGCACGATAACGTGACCATAACCTTGATATCATATTTTGTGTTGTTCCAATTTCTTCAGCAATACTCCGCTTAGTACCCGTAGCTGGAAGCATGCCTACTGCCCTTATCACTTTATCTACGATGAAATGGCGCCGCTGCTTGATGCACACAATATCATTCATTCGAAATAAATGTTTAAATTGTTATAAAACTTAAATTTTACACAAAAAAGCAGTCAACACTTACTGTTGGTAAATGAAAATTTTGAACTTGACTACGTTTAGGCCGCGTAAATCTTTTATGTTTAATTTTATTTTTCAAATTCAAATTTCGAATGGTTGAAAAAGGTTAAAAAAGTAAGTTTTCATCAAAAGAATCAAAAAAATTAAAAAAAATAAAACAGGTTTTTTACAGTTTCACAACTTTATACAAAATATCCCTAGACTTTGTTGAGGTGTGTATATGTTCAGCCCCGCTTATGTACTTAGCTAAAGCTTAAATAGAAAAAAAATGAATGAAACATATTTATTTTGCTCTTACACAATAACGCTAAAAAGTAAATCAATAAAACAAAATTAAAACACAATCATTTTACAAAAGACATTTATCAATATCTCATATGTTAGAGAGAGAGAAAAAAAAAGTGGCTGGGTACAGCTCAGCTTTTTAGCTGCTTTGCCAAAGATAAGGCAGCAAAATTATATTATAAATGTCATGAAACAACAGCCTTTTCGAACCGATATATTATCCAACTCATAAATTACCGAGCTCACTAGCAAACGCTATAAGGTTTTTTTTTCGCACTAACGTTACATCGCACCAATAAAGCATCGATAGAATAAAACATCGCACAACTAAATTATCGCGACACCGTGCTCTATATAATAAAAATCGAACTATCAACTTTCGCACTAAAATAGGGAGCCCACTGTTTCTTAAACCTCGTTTGAAGAAAGACATATCATTGCAACATCCGGTTCATATTTTTTCTTCATCATGTGTTTGGATCATGACCGGCCAGCCGGCCAGATAAGGTTAAGCTGATTTTGACTACTATCAATTCCCTACCTTCAATTTCGATATGGCCATGTTTCCGTGTATTTATAAAAAAACTAGCTGACCCGTGCCCACTCCATATTTTATTACTGCTCCACTCTTATTAGTCATAGCGTGATACTATACAGGGTGGCTCATTCAAAAGGGTCAGTATGGGAAAGTCTTAAACTATAAGTCATACGATGTTTTGTTCTTAGGAACCATGACACCGATTTTGATAAAAAGAAAAACTGCATTCATACATTTGAAAAAGATACTGCACCCAGGCGGGAATCGAACCCGGTTGTTTTGCAAAAATAAACTTTTACTTATTCTATTTAAATACCGATTCTGTAGGTCATAAGCAGTAAATGTCTCTAAGAAACATTATGTCTAAAATGAATAATAGCATTGTTTTCACATACTTTAATTTATCATAGTAGGTGTTCAAAGTGGACACCGTTTTTTTTCAATACAATATTCAACACGTTTAGGTAACGATCATGTCATTGCATTTTGTATCTTTATGTGGTGAATTTGAGTTAAAAATTGATTTTATGGCTGACCTAAATGGTCTTCCAAGTTATCATAGCTTGTTTTGTACACTTCATCCTTAACATAATCCCACAAGAAATAGTCTAGAGGCGTTAAATCGGGCGACGTCGAACGACGCACGGTGGCCACATCGAACACCTACTATTATAAATGTAAGTATGTAAAAACAATGCATTTTATTCTTTTTAGACATAATGTTTCATAGAGTTATTTACTGCTTATGACCTACAAAATCGGTATTTAAATAAAAAAAAGTATAAGTTTATTTTTGGAAAACAACCGGGTTCGATTCCCGGCTGGGTACAGTATCTTTTTCAAATGTATGAATGCAGTTTTTCTTTTTATTAAAATCGATGACATGGTTCCTAAGAACAAAACATCGTGTGACTTATAGTTTAAGACTTTCCCATACTGACCCCTTTGAATGAGCCACCCTGTATACCCTATGACACTCCCCAATAAACGGACTATTCAACACAGAAAGAATTTTTAAAATCAGTTCAGTAGATCCAGAGATTACCCCCTACAACGTCACAAACACACAAACTTTACCTCTTTCTAATATTAGTATAGATAGATAAACTACCTTCATAAGTGATATTCTAACGTAGTTTCATTTACTAACGTGTACGTTACAACTAACATAGTAGCAGCCTTATTCTTTTTGCTCCGTTCACAAACACCGAGGTTCAAGAGCGATGCACTGACCCCGCATTGAGCGACACTGATCAATATTTGGAGCTGTGACGAAATAACACTATTTGTTCATCTTTTTCTATAAGGTTTTGATTTCATTTGAGTGGTGTCTGCGTTACGTTGTTCAATGTTTGTTTTATTTAGAGTTGTATTTTATGTTTAGGGAACTTTTGGATGAAATGTGAGTGGGATAATAGATATTTTATGTCCCATTACAGGGATAGTCTTTGTTTGGATGACTAGTAATTGACTAGAAAACTTGAACAACTGAAACAGTAACGGATTAAGTAGTAGGATTAACGACGGAATAAAGGTGTCGTAAAAACCGACTAAGGGACGATCCGTGAATTGGGGGGAGAATAATTAAGGGATTATCAATACGAAACAAAAAGAATGAAAAACTGAAATTAAATTATATAAGGACTGGCCATCGTGGTATTACTAGGCCAAGAATCCCTCCGTCACGGGAGGAGGTCCGTCCCTGCAGTGAGACATTAATAGGCTGTTATGATGAAACGCACAAAATTCAGTCCAAGTTACCACAAATAGAAAGAAAACTTATTAAATTCACATATAAACTTAATTCTACAGAATCAATTAAAACTACTATCACGAAAGACCATAAAATACTTGAACACAATTCAAACAAAAACGATGAACAAGAAAGCAATGGAGCTGGAGTGTTGAGTCCACGGAAGTCTAGCACTCTAACGGGCGACTCCATAACACTTGATGTGCCTGCACTTTTGTGTTTGAAATCTAGATGCAATTGTGCATATTTCATTTTGGGTAATAAATTCTATCTTAGGTATTGAATAGGTAATATTTATGTAAAAATGGTTTGTGCTTTGCTTTTATTGTAGCGCGGTGAAGAAGCTCCAAAGCTTACGTAAAATGCAATGTGAAAAGCAGTTAATATATGCGCCAAGTGTTGGCCACATGTTCAGCTTTCCTTACTGTAACGACTCTCGGAATGACAGTAAGGTAAAGGCACCTAATTCCGTGGTGTTTTTGACAAAACACGAAAGAACATTAAAAATTAAGTAATTATCGTACCTTTGTATACAATTTTATATTTTTATCAGAAGCGTTAACTATCTAATTTTTGAAAAATATATGCAGTTTGTATGTAAAAAGTTATTAAAAATGATAAAATAAATAAAAATATGAAAAAGAACGATGCGCCTAATTCCGATGTAAAAATCGTAATTCCGATGCATTTAGTTCCTAATTCCGAGTATAAAAATAGAAAGGGCACTACCTATGTAGGGTTCTCATACATGATGTTCAAAAATAAAAGGAGTTTATTTTTTATGTTACATCAGTTCTTTTTTTAATCATAATCCTTAGTCTTATAAAAATCAACATAAAAATCTACTTGTATCATGATTACAAAAATAATCTAAACATGTACTTAAATAAAAAAACTAAAAAGTAATAAATAAGTGAAACTAAAATGCAAGTTTAAGACTTTTGAAATAATTTATTAGGCACGGTTATGCTAAACTTTGAAGCACATGAAGATTATTATGCATAAATCATGAAGGATTATTATGCAATAAAAAAATTACTTAGGAAACCTAATAATGATGTATGTAAAACTATCCAGGTCCAGTCACTAAGTGTGTAGGAGGATACAAAGAAAATTACATAAACACACACGCTGAAAATAGTCTTCAAATAGGCAGACTGACAGACAAAAAATCATTTAATTGCTGTAGTATCATAATTGGGTTAAAGAAATATGAATACACGCACACTCCAATTTTATGTGATTGTACTATAGATGATTAGTATTCTTTCAGTTACTACGTACTAAGCACATAAAAAAAGGAACACTCTGTATTTAAACAGGGTCAATACTCTCTATGACCGGGTCAAAACATCGGAATTAGGAACTCATGTAAGCTTATTCCGATGTAAATACATCGCAATTAGGTGCTCATATATCCTTATTCCGACGTATATACATCGGAATAGCGTTTTATGATGCTAAATCAAAGTTTCTAATTCCGAGTAATAAAAATTAAAAGATTATTTGATATTATGCAAATTAAATAGTGGATAGTTGCAATATGAAAGGGAAACAAATATAAGACACATACATATAATAACAGAACAGATCAAAAACCGAACGTCTTCATAAATTTTTTCCCGTACAACGTATTAAGAAAGTACCTATAATAGTCATTTTTAACCTGCTATAATTAGTGAATCCGACGCCAAGGTGTACCTCGGAATTACATTATTAAATGCATGAGTTATTTAATAAGTCAGAACTAACACATTAAACTTTGTAATCATAAAACACACACCGAAAATTTAAAAAAAGTAAATGTCTTAAAATTTGTTTTTCCGTGGTATACATCGTTTTTAGGAACACACTAAAATATTTTGCACCTAATGCCGTGGTGTTTTCAACACGTATTTTCTTGCTAATTTGCAAATAAAATACTCAAATCTTAAGTGTTTTCTATAAAATATATTGTCCTTTCAATAATTCAATCTCAACGAAAACTCGCATTGTATAAAATTATCACGCAAAACACTATTTGGCAAATCGTAATACTCACGTGCATGAGGTCCTAAACGTATGAAGTGTGCTTTAAAGGCGGCTTCCCGTGGCAAAATGACCGATTATTCTACAGTGTGAACACACTTAACTCTCTTTTGTTTATATAAATATGAACAGATAAATTATTAATTGATTATTTTATCATGCAGACCAAAATAACTAGTGAATTACTTTAAAAACCCGTTTTACTAAATACCTCGGATTTTACTGCCATTTTTAGAACCCCTCGTAGTTAGGTGCTTTTACCTTAGATATAAGATAGAAAATGTCACCACCCTATCTCATCCCATGGGTGTCGTAAAAACCGACTAACGAACTATCCATGAATATTATCTTTACAAAATAAAAAGAAGGAGAACTTGAAATTAAACCCTATACCAATCGGTCTAGCCAGCGTGTTATTAGTAGGCCAAGTATCCCTCCATTACTGCAGTGGGACATTAATGGGCTCTTATGAAAAATAAGATGAGGTAGCCACCATGTAAATCCTACTCGAATACATACACACCCTAGTACATAAATTCAAAATAACTTCACATTACATTAATTGCAATAACCGTCTAAATTGTCTTTGTACCTCTCTTAAATTTAATATAATATCTCACCCTGTAAGCCTGCTCCAATTTCAAAGCCTCAGATAACTCTCCCTTTGGGGAGAAGACCGCAACCCTTATAAATACCCTCCCCTTCACCCCCCAGAAAACCCTTTGGATTATGTACGGAAGATAGTTAAAACCCGCCCTGAATAAATTTCGCCCGTCAATAAAAGGGCCTTTGTCCCTTACAATAAAGGGACTGTTTTGTTATCTTGAGGATTGGCTAATTTGACAATAACAAAAGGGTTTCCGCTGTGGGAATTGGGTCCAGAGATGATAATCAACTTTTTTTTTGTATGTTTACGTTGAAGGCTTTTTGTTAGAAAATTTTTGTTTGTTATTACGTGGAAAGGAGCATCTCGACTCACGTCTACATGTATCATAATATATAGGGTATGTAATCATTTTTAAACATTCATACAACGCTAAAAGAAATTGAACTGTAAGTACTAGATAACGGATAAACCCATTATTGTATGTATGTAAAAGAAAGTTTCAAAGACAGTAATAAAAGCAAACAGGCAAGGGTTTTGAGATAAAATGATAATTGGCTCTATATTTCTTAATTCTTCTAATCATATTGTCAAAATGCTGTTGGTTTTCCAAATTAATCAATAAATTAATTTATAACATTTTTGTAAGTAAAAGAAAGTTTCAAAGAAAGTAATAAAGGCAAACAGGCAAGGGTCTGTTATCTATACTAATATTATAAAGAGGTAAAGTTTGTGTGTTTGTGACGTTGTAGGGGGCAATTTTTGGATACTGAACCGATTTTAAAAATTCTTTCTGTGTTGAATAGTCCATTTATCGGGGAGTGTCATAGGCTATATAGTATCACGCTATCACTTATAGGAGTGGAGCAGTAATGAAATATGTTTAAAAAAAGTGACGCGTTTTTTTCGCCGCCTAACGAAGTGGGCACGGGTCAGCTAGATACTTATATTAATGTAATGTACAGGGTGCCTTAATAAATGGAGTAATCTTCAGCTTTCAAGTATACCTAAATGTAGAAGAAATATCTAAACGTAGTTTCTGCTTATTCATTTTAGCTTGAAATAATGCCCGATACTTCACACGCGTTGTATAAGTAGCTTAAATGTTATTCTACACTCTAAACTACATATTCCAAATTTCATCAAAATACATTCAGTAGTTTTTGCGTGAAAGAGTAACAAACATTCATCCATCCATCCTAACAAACTTTCGCATTTATAATATTAATAGGGTTTAATTGATACTTCACTTTAGGCGATCAGTAAGACACGCCCTAGAAGCACTTACAGAGTCTTAACCGGTGACAAATTTAATTGAGAGCAGGTGTGTGACGCTCTCAAATTCGAACTGCCACACTCAGAACTGCGCGTAAGATGTAAAACATGTATGAGTTTGGATAAAGCAACTTTCGAAAAGGAGTTTCGTAAACTCTGCCTGCCCCATAGCAACATAAAGTAACTTTATGTTTTATGTATGTATGTAAATTAGAAAAGTAAAAATAAGGTATACCTACCAACATAATAAAAACCTTAAAAATTCAAAAGTAATTACGGTTTAAAGTGACCTCTTTGAAATTAATCCAACAAAATATATCTAGGGATTATCGAGCCTTTCACACTTATTTCTAATTCCACCCCCGCTACGTATTAAGCAAGGCACACAACTCAAAAATTAACACCCTGCTATCTCGTTCAAAAGCGTTTCGTTTTATTAAAGACATAAAACCTTGCAATTCAACGGTAGGGGAGAAGGGGGCAATTTTAACTATCCTTGTATGTAATGAGGGTGGGTCGGGTAGGGTGGGGGAGGATTATAAGGGTGCATCTTGCAAACGGCTCTGCGTGCCTACCCGCGGGCGGCAGCGATTTGTCCTAACATCCCCGCTTGCTACCCTTGTGGGTGAACGTTCAGAGAGTTTCAAACTTTCTAAATTAGGTTGGGGTATTGTTTTTGCTTAACTTTAGTTATATTATGAACATGTTAATACCTTTACATATAGAAGCAGCTAGGTATAATTACGAAGGTCCAATACTCATGAGGTTGGTGGAATTGTCGGCATCGCCGCTGCTTATCATACATAGAATAAAAGCGGCCATATTAAAATAAATAATAAAGGTACAATTTGCTAGATAGGTAAACAGCAGTTGCTTAATAAGTTATACATTATCGTTCTTAAATGTGTACTATTAAAAGGACATAAGGTATATAGAGGTTTGGGTTGAAATCTTACTGTTTACTGCTTTTTTTGTCGCTGATACATTGCGGTGGTATTGCGTGTATTCAACTGTTGCGGGTATTACCCTAAAGCTGGTGAAAGCATCTTTAACAGAAAATAAACTTGTCTATACTCTACCTAAGATTAAAAACGATGAACGTTCAATAGTGGACTAGGATCAATTAAAAAATAATAAACTTTAAAACGAATAAGAAATATTAATGGTAAAAGTTTGGGAGCCTTAGTAAAACGTGTGTTTACGTCGTGAAAGGCTGTTGATGGAAGCCCTCTTATTATTTGGTGTGGGTAACTGAACCTGTTATTTTCTCGCTTTACACAAAATTAAGCATATAAAAACATAAATAGTAATAAATATATAGAACAACAAAATAATTTTCTAATTAAATTAACGACTCGACCTGGAGTTAAATTACATAGATAGTTCACAGAAAATCCATGTTAAATAGATTCAAGCTAAATTACTTTCATAACAGCCCATTAAAGTCCCACTGCAGAGACGGGCCTGTTCCCATGACGGAGGGATACTTGGCCTACTAATACCACGCTGGCCAGACGGATTAGTATAGGGTTTAATTTCATGTTTTCCTTCTTTCTATGTAAAGGTAATATTCACAGATAGTCCCTTAGTCGGTTTCTACGACACTCATGGGATGAGATGGGGTGGTGACCACAGAAATCTAAATAAAAGGAGAAGTGGTATGACGGGGTTTTCGTCAAAACGCAATATGATTAGAACGATTATATAGCTAAAAATGTCTGTCACCTAGGTTTAGCTGTGTTTTGACAACGACCGGGATAACATATAAAATGCCGAGTTGTTCAGTGGTTGCCTGTAAAAATAAGAGCAATAAAAAAAACTTTATTAATAATGGAATCACTTACCATATCTTAGTACATGTATTTTATTGTATTTACCTCTAAAATCATGAAAAAATAATCTTCGATGTCCTCACTATGTTATTTTCATGTTCGGACAATTAAGTACTATAATATTTTTGTAACATATACATTGATTCTCTAATGTTGTCTAAACTAGTCATTCAATGAATATATGAAGCAATGAACTATGCGCTCAACGATATTACGTATGTCAAGTGGTTTTGCTAACCGTGATCGCTCTAACAACCAAACGATAGTGACGACCCGTTCATGACTACCACTATCTATCGTTTTCGATAAAAAGTCGTGTATTGTAGGAATTTTAAATTGTAAAAGATTTATAAAGTTTAGTAAAAAAAAATGTTTTTTAATGTTAAATTATGTAATTTCAATATAAGTATTACAATGTTGAAATAATATCCTAACCTAAATCAAAGGCGGAGTAAGTACTCTAGAACATAAAGGTTTAAAATGTTGATTACAGTGGTGTTGAAAGTTTTTTTTAAACATGCTTTTAACTGGTTTTATCAGATTTGCTTTAAATCAGTCTAAATGTTCATCAATCAATCCCTATATTCATGCTATTGTTTTAATTTTATCTAGGCGCAATATTGCTCGTGCATTTTGGCATGCGCATGCTCATGCTTGAATAAATGAACTGTACACGCTAAATTATAAATTATCGCTAGCTCTCCCTCACAGAGCGTTAATTTTGTATGACAACAGTCAAAATGTTACAAACTGCTGCGACAATAAGGGCGAAAAAGAAGTATGACGCTTGAGTTCCTTCAATCTGCGATATTACGACATCAGTTCTCGGATTAATTTGTTTCACGACATGTATGTTCTTACACACAATATTATTTTACAAAAGTATTGTACAATTATATATTATTATATTATACATATTTATATAAAAGTAATTATTATTTATATGATAAGTATTTAATTTTTAATAAAATATAAGTCTTGTCTATCGATAAATTTTATTAATTATTTATCGATAAGGTCAACGCCTATCATAAATGTAATTTTTTTGAATGTAGTGGTTTTAAATTGTAGTAGTTCTTCTATCTAAACTTTTTGAAGTTTGTTTTATTTGTTTAAATATAGTAGCGCTGATTGGTTCGCTGTGACACCGTGTAAGGGAGATATTTCAAGGAAAAACGAGACAGAGTATTGCGTTCATTGATAATCTAGATGTAACAGAGAACAGTAGTCTATTCGTAAATTCTATAGCTGTGTGTGTTAATAAAACTGGCGACATTAGGTTTCCATACAAAATGACATTCAGGGCACATCTCCTTTATTCAGATATCTGTGGTGGTGACATAATATTATTGTATTCTTATTCCGTCACCACACGGAGAGCTAAATTACTTAATGAATTGGAATTTCTAGAAAATTAGCCTGGAAACAATGTGGTAAATGAGGATGAAGCTTAACTGATGGCAAGTAGTAAACGTTCATGAACGTCAGTAATGCCAGATCGCACTTTAGTGGCTGCCTACCATGGGTCTTAAACGTCTTCTTGCTAAAGACACTAACCAAACTTTCATGAATAATAGTAGTGTAATCTGACATATTAAGTGTCATAAAATTATTAAGCCTATGCCATTTCAAGGGCTAGCTTCACTCACTGTTGAACAATATCTTAGCCTTTGAAAAATATTACAGTACCCGGCCGTAAATACTGCACATCGACCTGTGGAAAGAGACATTCGGCCAATTTCGACTTCGTTATACCGACTTACAAAAGTCGATGTGCAATATTTACGGCCGAGTAGGTACTGTACATCGGTTTATTTCTGTGGTTTGATTTTTATCAAGTAAGTATTGTGTTTTTTTTGAGAAAAGAACAGTCTAAAATTACATATAACATTTTCATCCGCTAGGTGGCGTCTTTAAGTAATCACGACTTCATACTGAGCTCCTATTTATTTAATTTTTTAAAATAGTTAAAGTCATCAAAATTATTTTATTTGTGAATAAATGTGATAAAGAACACTTAATTAATCTGTGACTGTGTTAGTGACTGTCTGCATGCAGTACAATATGTGTTATTCTGTGAATGAAAATAAACTTTAATAAGGGTGGTGTTAGTTATTTCTTCCGTAAATAAAATACAAAAACTGTGCAAAAAGTGTATAACACAACGAGAAACTTTTACAATAACATTCTGTGACTTTAGTTCTATTAAACGACATAAATTTTTATTGTGATTGAGGTAAAACAAGTGCAAATAACAATAAATAGTGCAAAAACTTTCCGTTTTAAATTCAAAAAAATTTGTACTTAAACAACTCACGGTTAACAATGAAAATGGACTTTGATCTCATTAGCGCTTAGTACATCTGCACATTTGTATAATATAATCACTTATTTCGACTATTATTCTAACTGGTCTTTAGTTGACTCGTAAACTCGTCGCCTTTCGTAGGGGACGACCTGAGATCAATCCTAAGGTGAATGAAGATTTCTTTTTGGACATTTTTTTTTTTTTTTTTACATTATCTTGAAAAATATTTATTTCATTATTTTGACATTATTTTCAATAAATAATACTTAAATAAATAATAAATACATAAATAAATAATTTTAATAAAATCAAAGCTTAGTAATTTGGAACATCATGAATAGCTTTTTGGAAAACATTACTTTTCGTCGAGGCAGGACAACGTCTGATCCGTCAAATGGTCACGATGTAAGTACTGTACATGATAGCTCAGTAAATACAAACGCTAGTCTACCTGATTTGTCTGATGATGATGAGAGGATAAATGAACTTCAAGACAAAATAAATAGGTTAACCTCTGAGCTGAGTAGTGCACATAACGAAGTAGATGTGCTATCCCTTGAAGTGAATGAGCTAAAAAAAGCTAATAAAGAATTGATGAAAAAGAATGATTTGCTAAAAAAAGTGGCAAGTAGTCCAGCAACAACGAAAAAAAATACTCCAACGAAAAAAAATACTCCAACGAAAACAAAAAAGCCAATCTGTAGCAATAAAGAAACACAGACGGAATTGACAATTAATCCGGAAAAACAAAGTCCTGACTTTAAGCCTAACAAAAATCAATATGAATATGATTCTAATAATTACAAAGGTGCAAAGAAATCCTACAAAAATGTAAATCGCAACTTGTGTATATTAAGTACAGATAAAAGAAATAGTTTACTCGCAATAGCAGAAAAAACTTTTATCAACAACTACAACATAATTCATTATCTAAAACCGCATAGTACGACAAAAGAACTAGTGCGTGGACTAAAAACAAAGTTGATTAACTACAATATGAACGACTTTTGTATAATATTATTAGGACAAGAAGATTTCAAAACAACAAATGACTATTACGATATTATTCTATACTTAAGAAACGTTCTAAAAGAGATACAAAATACAAATATAATTATATGTTTACCAACTTATAAGTTTGGTTACCATACAACACTGTTCAATACTAGAGTAGAAGCTTTTAACAATATGTTGTACCAAGATATTATGAACCACGAGTACGCAATTGCATTAGACAGCAACTTGAACTTAAAATGTGATTACAGTATGTTCTACAGACACTCTGGAGAAATGAATAAAGCCGGACTACGTACTATCTTCGGAGACTTACTAGATTTAATCAATGAACTTACTTATCCTTTTGATGACAATCAAATAAGTGCTGAACCGACAAAACACATAGATTTTTTTCGTAACTAAGAATTTAACTGTTATGCATCAGAACATTGCAGGTCTTCTTTCCAAATGTGAATATCTTACAATTAGCTTGAATGAGATTTTAGATAGTAAGACGTCTGTGGATGCATTATGCATAACAGAACATTTTATGCCTGAAGGATATGAGAAGAATCTTTTTGTAGAAAACTATTGTCTTGCTGCCATTTTTAGCCGAAAAAACTCTAAGCGTGGTGGCGCCTGTATATTGCTCAAGCGTGGACATCAATGGAGAGAAATACAAAAAATTGCGAAAATGTCTAAACCAGGGGTTTTCGAATGCTGTGCGGTAGAACTTATTGAGTGTAGGACTATTCTGGTATGTATTTATAGAGTGCCAAATGTAACTAATTTTTCAGTATGTATGGATATCTTAGAAATGATACTACGAGAACTAACAAAAAACCGTTCTGTTAATCTAATTTTGGCTGGTGATTATAATATTAATATTTTAAAAAGAACACAGCAATCTATCGAATTTGAAAATTTATTAATGAATTTTAATTTAAAGCTAGCCGTAAACCAACCGACCCGCCTTAAAAGTGGGACATGTATTGATAATTTCGCTCATAATTTCAACAAATCTTGTAAGGTCTCAATATTGGAACTCGCTTTATCTGACCATACAGCTCAATTGATTGAATGTCCAATTAAAAATTTAGGTTCTTGTAGTCGTTGGCGAATATTGCGACGAGAGTATACGGAGGAGAACATCGTCAAATTTAAAAGTTATTTGGGTTGCTTATCCTTTTCTGAGACATATGAAAGTAATGACCCTCAATACGCATATAATTCATTCAAAGACCTTTTTCACCTATTATATGAACAGTGTTTTCCTGAAGTTTACACCACGATAAATATAATAAAAAAGCAAAAATGGGTATCACGCGGAATAAAAAACTGTAGCAAAAAGAAAAGAAAATTATTGTGGCAGTACAGACATAAACCTACAATTGAAAATAAAAACCATTTGATAAATTACACTAAATTATATCGCAAAATCATAAGGTTAACACAGAGGGCCCAATATAATCACAAAATAAATACATCCAATAACAAGTCAAAAACAACATGGCAAATAATAAACCGTAAAAAATATAACGTCCCTATAAATCAAATTAACCAGCTTCAATTAAATAATAAAACTATTACCAACGCTGCGGAAATTGCAAACGCTTTTAATGACTATTTTGTGGACAAGGTTTTACCAATAATGGGTTCTGGAAATAAAGTAACGCAATGTATAGAAAGTAGGACACATTCCATGTTTATGTCACCATGTCTGCCACAGGATATAATAAGAATTACTTTGTTATTAAAGAACACAAACAGTGTAGGGTATGATGATATATGTACAAAAGTAGTGAAAGCCGTAGCTAATGAAATAAGTGGGCCATTAAGTCACATTATTAACTTGAGCATTACTCAAGGTATATACCCAGATGCTCTTAAAACAGCCATTATAAAACCGCTTTTTAAAAAGAATGACAAGGCTAAAATGGAATGCTACAGACCCATATCTTTAGTGCCTGTCTTCTCAAAAATATTTGAAAAATTTATATATAAAGAACTTAATTCTTATATGGAAATAAACCATATTCTATGCAACGAACAAAAAGGTTTTAGACAAAATAAGACGATCAATATGGCTATATTCGATTTTTTGCATGTCGTAATCACTAACATGGATACGAAAAATCCAGTTTGTGCGGTATTCTGTGATATGACACAGGCCTTTGATTATGTCCAACATGACACTTTAATAAAAAAACTTGAAAAATATGGTGTCAGAGGACAAATTTTGAACTTTTTTCAGTCTTACTTAATGGGTAGGAAGCAAATAACAAGAGTAAGTAGGATAAATAAAAAATCAACAGTAGAGGAGGTATTTTCATCTGAACAACGATCTGTTGTTTACGGCGTTCCTCAAGGAAGTGTCTTGGGACCTCTCCTATTTACAATATACATAAATGACCTGCCCCAATCAAATGAGTATCCCATGACCCTTTTCGCAGATGACAGTACAGTAGTCATACCATGTAAAAGTAAGGAAAGGTACGAGAATGACATTATTGATACACTTCATAAAATAGGAGCATGGTTAGATAACAATAATTTAAAACTAAATATTAATAAGACATTAATTATGCATTTTAGTCAGCGCCCATTGACATTTGAAATAAATATTAACATAAATAATAATAATAAAATTGAAGCAGTTAACGATACTAAGTTCCTAGGATTAGTTATAGATAGGAATTTAAACTGGAAAGCTCACTTAGATTATTTACAGAAAAGAATTTGTAGTGGATCCTATGCTTTATACTCACTTTCTCGAATAGTCAACACTGACACCCTTTTGACAGCCTATTACGGGTTGGTTGAGTCTTTACTCAGATACGGGATTATCTTTTGGGGTAATTCAACGAACAAAGAAATTATCTTTAAAGCTCAAAAGAGGTGCGTCAGGGGTATGTTCAATCTCCAACCAACTGATAGCTGTGAGCCCTATTTCAAGAGATATAATATACTGACTGTACCATCTCTTTATATTCTAGAAGTCGTAATATTCGTCAAATCTAATCTAAAAAAAACATCTGATGCTGGTGATGTATGTCCTAGAAATCGCCGTAATAAAATGAAGCTATGTTTACATACGGCAAAAACAGCACTTATGCATAAGAGTTTTTTTTGTATGGCACCCATAATTTATAACAAAATACCAAAAAGTTGGCAAGAAATGAATTTGGTTATGTTTAAAAAAAGAGTTAAATTGTTCTTAGCTAAAAAAGCCTATTATAATGTAGTAAATTATTTAAATGACACGATTGACACCAAATAATTATGATATTTAATGTATGTTTTGTTTAATGTATTTCTTTTTGTTTTGTTAGTATTGGTTTAGATTATTATTGATTTAATTATTATTGACTGCCATAATTTGTGATTATCTAATTTTAACTATGTAAATTTCATTACTTTGTATGTAAATAAATTCATGACATACCTATTTTAAAAATTTGCACGCCATTGTATGGCAAACATGTCAGAACAAAGATATCTATGTATTGTAACATCCTTCATGCTGTAATCAAATTATTGTATGTACACACATGTTTTTGCAAATAAATTATCTTTATCTTTATCTTTATCTTTAAAAGACAAAAATTGAAAATCCATTTCCACCGTTTCCGGAGTAGACGAGTGAAGTGGTTGGAAACGCTATAATCGTTACTTATTGTTTAATGAGTCACTTTTACCTTAGCCTCAAAGGTACCAGAAGACAATATTGATTAGCTCATTTTGTTGCTGTGTCAATGTTATCAACTATAATACTAACGTCTTTGAAGTCGCTGGCAGATGACTTTTCTTGGATCGCAATCGTTCTGGATCGATAATTAGTATTTAACCAAAAAAAGAAGTTTCCAGAAACAAGTTAAGGTGCCTACTGAAAAAAGAACTGTATGAACCATAGTTTCTTTTTACAGACAACTTCTGCATGACACGTACCCCTGCGTATAGAAACTGCACAGCAATACTGCTTCTAAGGCGATCAAACATAATTTACTAACTTATAAAAGGATTGACTACACATTTAAACATTAATATGTAAAAGGAAAGTAACAATTATGAGTAAACAAGTGTTTGTTAAATCTATTTAAAAACGTGTAACTTATAATTTCTTAGAACACAACGCTTCGTTACTTTAAACGTTGACTTACAAAAAATTAACCCTTAGATCATAGCACGTGTCAAAATAACCCGACATAGATCAAACGGGTCGAAGGTCAACCATCCTAACGGTTGCTCTGACTCTTGACAGGTTTACAACTAACCAGTTCAACAGAGAAAGGGTCACTTTAACCCCATTCTAATCTTCTCAATAACTATGTCCCCTCAAGAACTTTTTAACTGACGCAAAAAAGTAAAAAGTTGACCTATCGTGTACTACATGTAGGTAATATATTTATGAGTAGGTACTCATTGTGAAAGTGATAATGACATTGAAAATTAAAACACGATGCACTCGTTCCATTGACCGGCGAGCGCTCGTAACCGAAAAAAAAATCAACAACACGCAGTCCAATAAAAACGTAAAATTGCCACTGACATTATCCTATTACGTCATCATTCCATTCATGAAAACGATGCGAAAAAACAATCGCATCGAAACACGTGTTAAACGATGCCATTAAACGGCACGCCGTCGAAAAATATTAATTATTAATTAACACGTTTGCGTCGAATTAAAATATTTTTATTGGCGCCAAAAGGCAAAAAGTCGGGAGTTAATTCGGTGGCTGCGATGGCATTGTTTGCGGGGCGCGTGCATAAAAAACCGAAACGAGACCGTGGAAAAAAATACAGACAAAACTTCGGGAAATAAAAAAAAACGTGAACCGCGTGGAGCACGCCGTGATTTAAAAATAAAAAGCGTCGGACGTCCGTAATGAAATCGAAAGGCGGTTCGTCGATAGCCATTGGGAAAAAGGTAAAAAAACGCCACTTTCACGCGTGAGAATTTTGGCTTTTTTGGCATTGGTCGCGGCTTCGACGCCACCGCATACCCGCTTCAGTTTTATCGGGTTAATAAGACATGTATTAGATTTGAATGGTTTAGTGACATCGTTTACCATTTCTGTTATACAATGTGTACCTTTTAGCGTTGGTCTTTGAATTCGTAGTTAGTTTTAAGCTTAGGAGAGCATTCAATTGATGACTTTAAAATAGAGTGACTTGTCTATCTGATTGAATATTTCCGTAAAGCCACGTCACACCTCACCTAAATCAAAAGTTTATTTTGAAAATGAAGTCTAGGCGAAAACTACACTTGGCATGCCTTATGTTCGGGGTAGTCAAACATCAGGAGCCCGCTTATCTTTATAGTAAACTTAGCTGGATGTCTGAGCGACGCACAGTGGTTCAGGTTGTACGGGAAAGCGGAAAATATTATTTTTATCTGATAATACGTTGCATATAACTATAAAACTTTAATAAAATGATAAAACGAATTTATCAAGTGTATAAAGACACAGATATAATAATACACATTACTAATTTTTTTAACATGGTTTTTCGTAATACAATATAATATATAATTACTTCAAACTTATATTCCAATGAATTGCATTACGAAAAACAGAATACATTTAAGCAGAATTATAAATAAACATTATAAATTGATTAATAATACAGAAAAAAAATTTATAGATGGGTGTTATCCACTAATAGAGCCTTGGCATCTTCATGAAGTGGAGAGTTTTTTTACAAGGTACTGCACGTAAATAATGACTTGGTATTTCTAAGGTCGCAGATAGTCGCAGCTAAAATTGATGTATTTATGATCTATAGGGTCTAATGAATCTCCTTATGCATATCATTGTCTAACGGTCGGTAACGGAAACTAGTTATAGCCTCATAATTAAAAAGAAATGGTTCCAAATTCTCTACTTTGTTAAAAGTGTAAAGACAAGTAAATAGTCATTATATCAATTAAAATTTATACGTTTTATTTAATGACACACATTAGAGCTACAATCAAACAAAGAATAAAAGCTAAGTATAACAATATTTCGGTTTTATTCATACTTGAAACAAGACAATTTTTTGCACGAAATTTGTTAATTGTCGAACACTCTACTTCTTTGCATCATAAAATTAAAAAATCTGATAATGTAGTCGTATTTTTTGTATGTCTCGTTTCTAATAAGATTCTAGTATATGTGTACCAAATTGTAGACATTTTAAACAAAGTTGATAAAAAAGACTTTTTTCCGCCCCTGAACCAGCGTGCGACGTGAGTGTTCTAGACGACAATGCTCAATGCAGCTGTCTGTAACCCAACATAAGACTGCTGCATTTAAAGGTAGTTTCAGGTATGCCGCATCAAAGATTTGGAATAACATACCCCCGCCGATTAGATCTCTTAAAAACATTCATACTTTTAAAAAACATCTGCGGGAGTATCTCATGACCTCACAAAAAATGCATGACTTGATAAATGCGGACGCCTCTTTCGTTTAGTCATTGTACGAGTATACCTTTAGACACATCTATGTATTTTTATTATTTAATTTTTTAGTCTGTTTGTTTAGTAAATTTGAATAAGTAAGTATAACCATTTCATATTTAAATTTATTTCACTTTTATTTATTTACACATCCACAATTTGCTTTTGTTATTCCTAATCATTTTATTTTATTAATATATTTTTTACCTACCTATTTGTCTCTGTACCTCTATTTGTGTGTGAATAAATAAATTTTCTTTCTTTCTTTCTTTCTAAAGGAAGAGATTAAAGTGTTTCTTTATCAGTATTTTTATTTCACTTTTGTTACAGAACTTAGTAATTTCTTAAACAATTTAATTTATACTATTTTGTTTTATTTTTCAATACAAACAATTTAAATATGTTAAAAAATGTTTTTTGTAAGAAACTCTGTTGGTAAAACAGTCAAGTATTCTTAGCAGTTACTTGGTACCGTAGTATCTGGTCTAGTCTCTTACCTCTGTCAGTATTTTGTTTTGTACCAATGCCGTAGTAATTCCTATGTAAGTCGGTCACCTATCCACCTAGATAGGGTAGACTAGTAAGTAACTTACAGAAGTCAATCTGTCTGTCAGTTACCTTTTCAGCGGAAACCATTCTCTAGTTTTTCATTTCCACATTCTCAAGATAAATAAGGTATCTAATGTACGCTTAGTTTGTGACTAGTTGGCGCTCAGTGTTTATCAGAAGAAAATTATTCTTATTTAAAGATCAAGCTAGTAAAAAAATTGGTCTACAATATTTTGGCCCTATAAAAAAATAAGAAAAAAAATAATGGTAGGCTACGAAAATTTTTAATCGTTCTAAAAACGTTACCAACTCAAACATTATCCAATTTTTATCTAACCCAAAAAAGCTCAACGACCTATTAAAAGTTTATCTCCTTGAAAATTGTTCAGAGTAATCGCCTATTAATTTTAATTAAAATCCTAATTAACAGGCTGGATGCGACACTCTAAATTGGTACAGGTTTGTTCGGTAAAAGAGCTTAGCACGGGTGCGTTGTACTCGACGAAAAATATTCTTCGCAACAATCACTCCATTAATTATCATTTTATACCTACTCTTACCGCTTTTTAAAGCCCAAAATACAGTTGATTATGTAAGCGCTTAATGCTTTCAAACAGAGATGTTGTGTATATCCGAATCTCTATCCGAAACAGTAAAAGGATCTTGTAAGAACATGGGTACCATTTCGACGCTAAATAAGAAACGTTGGTGAATGTTTTCATTCGGCAGAATCTTACACGGATTTATTTATCAGATGTTTAAATAAGACCATAGCAAACTTGTACAAACTAAAGTATCAAGTAAGTAGCAAAGTATCCCTCCGTCACGGGAGGAGGTCCGTCCTTGCAGTGAGACATTAATGAGATGTTATGATGATTATGATGTACAAACTAAAGAATAAAAAGTCCCCATTTTATCTCGAGAATATCGTAAAGGCTAGTAAGTAGTAGTAAGACGTAAGTACTTATAAGTCAAAATCAATTGTCATCTATAGACCAAGAGTTACTAGTACCTACGCTGAGTTACATTTTTATAAAATAATGCAGTATTCTAACCTTACACTTTTGTGTCGGATTAATTATAAAATCTGAATAAACATACATTATAGAATAATACATTTCATTTTATCTTTCGTAGAATCGATTCACGCGCAATTTATTCCTTTCCTTAAAAATCATCTTTATGGATATCCGTTTACATCCGTAACGGTTCCGTAATTATAAAAATATGTGTAGCATCTCTACTTTAAATAGCTCTTTTATTTTGCATCTAGCTTTAGTAAAATGAAAATTTTGGGTAATCTAGACGAACGACGTTTCATTCAGTTTAACAAGGCCTATGTTTTTAACGTTTAATTTTTTTTATCTGTTTTAATTGTTCAAAATAGCATATTAACATGAAGATAATGTTCCTTACATATTTAAATAGTGCCATCTAGTCTAAAACTAAGCAAAGTTTGTTGAATGGCACAAGTATTTACAAAGTATATTTGATTCTCTTACACTTGACATATAAATGCAAGCACATTTCCAGACCGTTACGGCTTGGGGAGCTTCAAGAAACGAGCGTAATCCCTTTTTAAAGGTCGGCAAGGCATCTGTGATTCCTCTGGTGTTTTGGGTGTCCATGGGCGGTGGTGATCACTTACCATCAGGTGACCTGCTTGCTCGTTTGGCTCCCATTATATAAAAAAACACTTCTTCTCTGAACACTAGGTATATCAGTAGTATGCTTATATTATTATATTTTTTTTACTGGAAATACATATTATACATTACGAATACTCAAAAATGAAACAGTCATATTTAGGGCAAATATTTAAGATGTGCGGATTCGACTAGCAATATAGATTGACATAATATTTTTACCTATATTGCCATAGGGCAATATAGGTAAGAATATTAAAAGCACTTGTGCTAAGGATGTTAAGTAAGTAATTTTATAATGTGGTTGCTACGCAGCTTTTTCGGTAACATAAACTGACCAGATATCTTATATAAACATAATTACGCATAAAATTATAATAAGTTTAACACACAAAAGAAAAAAAACATAATCTCAGCAACATAAAAAAAATTTAATGTTTGAAAAAAAATTCTAAAAAGGAACTCATTATGCCCAACATCGTCAGCTACTGTTCCCTTCAAACCCACCCTCTAATATAATAACCCTCCCACACCTCCCAGGGTCATAACAGCCATCCCTTCAAAATATTCTTTCAACAAAACTCCCCAACCCTTCGGAACAAAAAAGAAAACGCTGCATCACGGTCATTTTTAATTTTAACCCTAACGACGCCATTGAAGGCATTTAACGTCGACCATTACGCCGTCACTATCTGGTGCGTGCATCTTCCCGAGGTAAATGGACGGGAAAGGGTCTGGAAAAACACGGATAGCATTTGGGGGGTTGGTCGAAATTAAGTAGGCTTTATAAAGGACAAAAAGTTTGTGTCAGTTTTAAGCATGAAAAATTATTTCAGCTTTCAGCGTTTGCAGGCAGTCAGCGAATTTAATATATTAACTAACACCATTTTTTTTACCATCCACGTTTAAAAAAAATGTTTTACTAATGTAAAGAAATGTGTGAAATATAATGTTTTCAATCTCTTGTTCAACTTAGTTACAGCATTTATAAATTGGTTAGTAAATTACTTTCTAAATATCCAAAAAAGGCGGAGACTTAACCATAAGTTAAAGAGTAAGAAGTCAAAACATTAGACTTGACTTGACTTCTTCGTGAATGGCCTCATGTGAAACGTCACATATTTTGCCAGTGACTTGTCGAGAGGCTCGTAATGTCATTAATCAAGAAGTGTCATGATCCATGCTAATAACCAAATAAATGGTAAACCAAAACAAATCACAAACAATTGTTCAGGATGATTATTTTAAACAGAATAACATAATTATATACACGAAAATAAATAAATAAGATAACTAAATACAAAATTATTAAGCTAAAAGAAAAAAACACAAACTTACATAACTATCTACAATTTAATTTTATTAAACGCTATATATTTACATAAACATAAAGCAATATTAGGACTAAAGATACGGGAAAGAAGACATTTTAAGGAAACAGGACGAGGGATATTAGAAGGGAGAAAGTCGAAGAGGGAAAATCTATAAAGAGGGCAATTAAAAAAGATGTGATCTGCAGACCCTATGTCCAGACCACATTCGCACAATGAATTATCCCTAATCCTAAGTTTGGCCAGGTGGACAGGAGTGCATGAATGACCCAACCGGAGGCGACAAATAGTGGACGTAGTTAATTTATTCGCATGTCGAAACTTACAAAACCAAGGAACTGATGGTAACTCCGGTTGGACCTCACCATAGAATCTGCCTTTTGTATGTTTTGAAGAAGCCCAATACTGAGCCCGTGACTTTTGAAGGATGGTTTTAGGAAGGAGGCATAAATCATGGGAATAAATTTTGAAAAGATCAAGGGATCCAATTTGGGACGCAGAAGTAGCACAGGAATCAACAGTCTAAGTCAAAATATTATCATCCAAACTTAAGATTTGATTGTTGTAAAAGCCGAGTAAAAGACAGGCCACATTCAAAAAGAGAAATAAAATTTGACACAACACCCAGTGTCAATCATTCTGACGAGTCGCGTAGTAAACTACTTAACATTATTTTTGTTTCATCTCATAAATATTTCTTTGTTGATGAAAATAATTTCTGATTGAACCTGGTTCGGACATGTAATGCGTAGGGATGAAAGTAATATAGTAAGGAAGGCATTGGCTATGGAAGTGGACGGGTACAAGGGGAGGGGTAGACCGAAGAAGAGATGGATGGATTGTGTGAGGGATGATATGGCTAGGAAAGGAGTGAATGTTGAGATGACGGGAAACAGAGATGAATGGAAAAAGCATACATGTTGCGCCGACCCCAAGTAAAAATGGGATAAGGGCAGGAGGATGATGATGATGAACCTCATCCCAATTTTACAACATAATACAAAGGTATAGCAGTAAGCTATATCTAGCTAATAATATACTATATCCTATTCAAGATAGCATGAGAAAAAGTATAAACATGTCAAATCTGTCAAACTGCCAAAATGCCGCGATTTTCAAAAAAATTTCACTAAAAACATAACTAAACAATAAATAACTCTGTGTAAATATAAATAAGTGTATTCTACCTGGATAAGAAAATGTGAATTTAGTAAATAATGCTTGAATTAAGGCAATAAAAGTTTATTGAGAAGCAGAATATATAAATGAAACTTACGAATTAATAAATTGCTTTTTAAAAACACTTTTTTCAATTTCTATTAATCGGAAACTCCTAATTTAGATTCAGAAAACCTGTTCCCAGCTTGTATTATAAATTAATTATCAAATTCTTCAATAATCCCATTAATTTGTAATATTATTCTTCTTCTGATATGACATATTAATGCGATACATGACATTTAAGACATTGACAATTGTAGGCTCTTCATCATTGTCGTTCCGTTCGTATGTAATGTTAAAAAAGGAAAAAAAAAATAATTGATTACTTGGTGATCTTATTATAATATTTAAATTATTTAAACATTTTATGTAATGAAATTTCTATTTTATTGTAAAGACGTTAAAATATTCATATTTTTTAATAATTTTCGAGTCTTCATCGTGGCCATAGATTATAATTATCTATAAATGAGTAATCGTGACAGTAAAAAGACCCATTTTTTTGTTTGTTTACCAAATTTCTCAAGCCCAGATGAATATGGTATATATTAAAGTACCTACTCATAATCATCTTATATACGGACAAACCAAATTCTAAAACCAAGCTGCTGTCTCAAACTCTCAACTATCAAACCAAAAATATTCAAGAGATTACGTACCCCATGAAAGCCTAAAGTAGCCATGCATAAATACGAGCTCTGAGCATTCATCTCTCCTTTCATATTAATATTAATACCAGTGATTTGCATTTTAGCACTTGGCTCACTGTTCCCTCGGAGTTTTGCGCGCGAAAAATCTCTGCTATGACAGACATCTGAGTAAATGGCGCGACGTCGTGCGCACGCCGCGCCGCGGAAATTAAGAGAACATTATATTTTTTAAGTACCTAGCTTTAAATACAACTGAGTAACACTTTCGCATTCTTTGCTTAATTCAAAATTTTAATTTATTGTTCTTTGTTTCTAAATTAGACTGAAACTTTTTAGGATATTTTCTTTTTTTTATTGTTTCATGTTAAGGTTTGCTTGAACCCTTCACCGTACTGGCCTCCTTTTCAAGTAAAAAAATATGACCATTACACAAGAAGTTTGCATAACAACAAGAAAAAAATATCATGCTCATATTTCCTTCGACTAATTGGCGATCCAAATTAAAATCTTTTATAGCAGCGTTCGTCGGGTCTATGCTAAATGACTAGTAAACACGGGGTGGGCAGTATTTGGGCACGCTCCTAAATGAGGCGCCGATTATTTGCTCCTAAACCGGCCCTGTTTACCCAAACCTCCTCTACTAATTGATGCGAGCGCCGAGGCTTTTTTACCCAAGACCAGTGTAATGGGGCTCTTTCGAGTGAAATATCTTTTTCGGTTTTATGTTTACCCCCGTACCCCTTTTTTGGGTAGGTAAAGGGTTGTATACTTACGAAATTGCTGTAATCAGTTATGCTACGGTTACTTTTGACCCAGGGGTAGCTACCTACCCCGAATTCCTGTAGCATTGCCATTTTAATGAATATAATTATTTGCATATATACTTACCCTTAATTTTTGGAGCGCATTATACAGTTTAGGTTGGCTGAACATATTACAAGGGTTTGTTAAATTTTTTTTTTTTAAAGTTGTGTTTTCTGTTTTCTTTCTCTCAACCACATTTAATTTTTCTACCGGAGGCACAACCTACATTGAATGACATAGAGTTGCTTACTTTGCTATAACTAAGCTGGCCAGTAGCCATGTGAGTTATTTATTAAGTTTACAAAGACAATGTACTGTGTACACCTATGTTATATTAAAACTCTTAACAGATTCACACAACGCCATTTCATTCATTTGTGACAATATCTGAGGTCCAGATATCAATCAATCAATCAATCAATCAATCAAATTCTTTATTTGTTAAATGCAGGTGGATACAATGGTCAAATTACAATAAAGGAGCGCTACATTTTGCCTTTACAGGCGTACAAATGTGGTTTAAATAATCAATAGTAATTACAATCTATTAACTATATACATAATACATTATTAAATTAATTTCAAAATTATAATCAACACAATATTTAAAATAAAAATAAAAAATAAAAGAAAAAACACATAAAATTGGCTACTAAATAGAATTAAAAAAAAAACACATAAAATTGGCTACTAAATAGAATAAAAAAAAAAAAAAAAAAAACACATAAAATTGGCTACTAAATGTCAGGTTTACTAAAATAAATTTCAAATTGACTAATAAATTATTAATTAATATTCTTATCATTTAAAAAGTCTTCTATACTATAATAACATTTGTTTTCTAATACATTCCTTAATTCATTCTTAAAATTAATCAAATTGGACAGTTTTAATTTATTTGGTAATTTATTATAGATTTTAGGAGCAATTCCCAATAGACTCTTTGACATTAGCCTTGTTTTTGCACTTTGTAAACACAAGACACCATTATTTCGTCTGTTTCGTTTCACAACATCACACAAACGCAGAAATAAATGAGGATTACTATGTACAAATAATGCTACTTCATAGATGTATAACGATGGAAGCGTTAGTATTTTATATCTAATAAAATATGGCCTACAACTATCTGTTTGTTGCAGAGAAAACATAGCTCGAATGCAACGTTTCTGAGCTTTAAATGCCATTTCACTGTTTGTAGAGTTCCCCCAAAATATTATCCCATACCGTAATAGTGATGCTGATAGGCTGTGATATGCAGAAAGGACCGCATCTATGTTAACTATCTTAGTTATTTTGTAAAGCGCGTAAGCCGACTTACTAACTTTTCTACACATTTCTTCGATATGGTCTTTCCAGTTTAGCCGCGTGTCGATAGTTATGCCTAAGAATTTAACAGAGTTAACTGCTTCTAAAGTATGACCCTTGTAGCTAACATCTAAATTCTGTGGTTGGGGTCTTTGGCTGTAGTGCATGATTTGGGTTTTAGTCAGGTTTATTTTTAAATTATTATTATTATCCAGCCAACGTATAATTGATGCTAGAGTTTCATTTATATCTACTTGATATGATTCTACTGATCTATATTGGATAGTGACAGTACTGTCATCGGCAAAAAGAGACATAGGTTGGTTTACCCATTTAGGCAGATCATTTATGTACATGTTAAATAGTAACGGAGATAATACCCCCCCTTGGGGCACACCGTATATTACTGATCGCGATTCAGACACATATACCATTTCCACTTTATTTTTATTTACTCTGGAGATACTGGTCATTTGTGATCTGCCAGAAAGATAAGATAAAATATCATATCATCATCATCAGATCATAAATTAGGTATCATCGCTAAAACATCTGTCCCTTTCCATAGCTAAATAAAGTAAGTTAAAATAAGTTTTTGCGTCTCCCCCAGACCTTTTTTTCGGACTCAAATGACGTCAAGGGGAAAATCAAGCTGTCACCACAATGGACAAAAATATTTCGTATAACATTTGTCTATATGCAAATTTTAAATATTTACAAAAAATAAGGATCTAAGGTATTTAACCCTTTAATGGTCACAAGTAACTTCGATTTTTCATTGGTTTTGACCTTTATTACAAAGTCATTAGAGTTGCTAATTAGGTGGGAATATAACCACCTCTACCCGCAAAACAAGCTCTGCTAAGTAAAAGAGTAAATTGAGCGACGTTTTTATTACTAGAAAACTATATTATGTGATTTGGTGCTCCCACTTTTATGTACTACCTACAGGACGATTCTTTCTAGTTTAAGATATTAAAAATTTAAATATCATCGTGTGAATGTCTGAGGTATGTTATATACTAATATTATTATGTCATATGTACTTAGGTATGAATGTAGAGCACACAAATCAAGGACAAAGTAAGGAACTTTAAGTGAATACATAATACCATTCCATTGCCTTTGCGAATCCCTACAGTGACAAAAAGGGGTATTTTGTGTACCTATCATAACAGCTCATTAATGTCCTACTGCAGAGACGGGCCTCCTCCCGTGACGGAGGCATACTTGGCCTACTAATACCACGCTGGCCAAACGGATTGGTATCGAGTTTAATTTCAAGTTTTCCTTCTTTTTATTTCGTTAAGATAAAATTAACGAATAGTCCCTTAGTCGGTTTTTACGACACCCATGGGATGAGATGGGGTGGTGACGTATTGTATTCTTACTCCGTCACCACACGGAGTACCTATGTATGTATATAACTAGCAAAACTTACAAATCTAACTCTACATAATATTTAATGACTAAAAATATACAAGTTTCATAAAGTATAACAAAAATGATTGTGCTAAATGAGCGTACCTCTCCCTGGGTAGTACGCAATGGCCGCCTTCCGTATAATTTGTTCGCAAAATTTACATGTGTCGACCTACAGCTCCCTTCCGTGATTGATGACACGAACAGGAATTATATTACTCTTGCTTATGGAAGGGTTGCTAAGTATGTAGCATAGACATAGACATGTTTTTTTAATACTCTTTATCTTATGGATAATGGTAACTAAAGCCCGATTTACACACATCGACAAGTACAGTAGCGAGTTAAGTAGTAAGTTGTTGATTAAGTTGATTTGAATAGATCTCCATCCTATTTTTTGGCGAGTTAAGTTAGCAAGACTTGAAGAGAGGGGGCTACTTCGTTCCAACGGACCCGAGGCGGGGGCGCGCGCGGGTGTCTTCGCGCGCGCCTCTGAGAAGATGCACGGGGTAGTCGAACACCTCACTACCTCGTGCTAGTGACGAGACCCGGACAGACCGGGCCAGCACTAGTGCGGGGCTGCGGAAGAATTTAGATTCCCACGGCCCCGCGCGCACGTGTGAGGAGACACCGGGGTGGTTTTAGCCGGTAAGAGTCCGGCACGCCCCTCCGCCTCTCCCCAGGCGGAGGTAGTCCATGAGGATTTCCCCCCGACAAAAAAAAAGAAAAAAAAGGGGGCTACTTCGTACTTAACTCGCCAAAAAATAGGATGGAGATCTATAAGGACGTCCATAGTGCCTGAGGACTAACAAACATCGCTGCCTACCCGAGGCAAACTTTTAGATAATAAAACCGTGTTCACAGTAACACTTGAGTATATTTTTTATAAAAAAAAGTGTTTCAGTATTTACACTATGACATGCGGGAATTCTTCCCAAAGAGTCTTAAAGGTTCGAAACGAAAAACCTCCAGTTATAGGTATTCCCATTATGAAAATAAGACATCGATTTTAACTCTAGGGATGGTTGATCGCTTCTACAAAAGGTTTATTCTCGCTTAGTTCTACCTCTTAGAGTAATAATCTAAGGTTAATAAAGCGTCCATGTTCATTAAAATGAGCAAAACCGATACAAAAACAAAACTATTTACTATACAAACAGTACAAAACCACAAACAAATTAACAATAACTAAAATCTAATACATTGAATGAACAAGCTAATTTAGTTGTTTATATACTCTACAATATTAACTACTCAAATTACCTAAAACCACATCTTTCATTCCGCAATCAATTGACATAGCCGTTAGTGTTGTACCGCATTTGTATAGATAATTAATAAATGTATCGATAGCGATAAAGTCGCCTAGTATTATCGACTAGTGTTGGACTCAATGAGGCTGCAACGAAGCCGATACACATTACCGGCCCGTGCTAGGATTTCTAGGATACGGTCGGCAGGTAAAATTCAATTTAGAAAATTTTGTTTATTTTATTTATTTGTATTAGTTCATGAATACACATATAAATGGGCTTATGACCTAAGCCTTTTTTAAAACAAATAAATTCTATGTACATACCTTTGAGCTTTATTTTTATACAAAATATTATACCCAAAAAATGAAATCACTAAAAACATTTAAACTACCTACATTCTTTATTATGCTCTATTGTCCTAAAATTCTACTTGGTGACGGAGTAAGAATACACAGGGTCGCCACTCCGCCTCATCAAATAAAAGACGAAAAGAAAAAATTGTAAGTACAGTAAGTCTCTACGAATACAAAATACAGAAAACATAGCTAGCTATCGTTGTAGGAGAGGAGACCAAGTTTTCTACTATCACTAAAGTACCTAATCTAAGCCCTACATTGGGACTATAATAGTCTATTATAATGATCCTTAATCTTACAAACTATCTACAAAATAATCTTCACAAATCTGTCGACCATACTCCCATCTAGACCGTTACATGGTTAATGGTATCCCCCGTCATAGAGTGACGTCACAAATGTTCACTTTCACCTTACCACAGAACACAGTGTTGTTACACGTAAATACTGACCACTAACTTGCCCCTAATTGTGGTATACATTACACTACCAACCTAATAATATTAACTAGGAATAGGTATGTATTTGAATTTAGAATTTAGAATCAAAACACATTGAATAGATAATTTTAGTAACTGACTCATGTTCGATTATTTGAATATAGAACTATTTTCAAAGTTTAAAACGTGTTTACGTATAAAAATGGCGTTGAAAAAATCAATTATTTATCATCATATCGCATTCCACTGATGGACATAAAAAATGTTGAAAAAATGTTTCTTCTAATTTATTTATTTCTTTCGCACATCAACAGTATAATAGCCAATCTACGATATACATTATAACTGATCATTAATGTTTCACTTCTTGGAAAGTTATTTTCCTGGTTTTCAAGGTATTAAGTCAAGTTTTCTTTTTATTTCTTTCATAGAGAAACTCGTAAAATATTCCTTAGTCAGCCTTTTACAGCACGCATAGGTCAAGATAGAGTGGCAGTACAATGTATTCCAACACCACCTCACTTTTAATTCAACACACATTATTATTCGATTGACAGCACAACACTTCTAAAAAGAATCATTTGCTTATTTTTTTGTTAACCGTACCTACATAAGCTTTTATATTTCTTTTATACTTTTTATTTCCATGGCTAACTCGGTGTTAAAGAAATAATTAGGTGCATTTATAAACTACTTTCTCTTATGTTAATTGACTCCAACAGGTATAATACAACCCTAAAGCTTTATACACAGAAAGCTTTATATACAGAGGTTGGCAGAGACTGCTTAACGACTTGTATTACCTAATTAGGTTCCTAAGTTTTATATACACGGTATTTTTTTTACTCTACAGTCATTTATTTTAATGTTTCCTCGTATAATAATACTGGTTAGATAGATTAGCATGTTTTTTAAAATACCTTTTTTGGCAATATCAATAATAGTTCAAACATTTTCCTATAATCACCATTTAAAACGAATTTTGTCGCATAAAACCTACTTAATAAATCAACTTCCAAGATTCAAAAATAGAATGTTTACAAACAGCCAGCATAACAACGCTATAGTAAATCGATACTCGAAATCACAAAGAGATCAATCGACTAGTCAAATCGAATCAGAAGACGGTTAATCTTAGTCAGAATATGCAACTACCCTACATAGTACAGACAAGGGGTAAACAAACATTAATGCACCGCCTACAGTGCGTTCACTTTCACTAGCGTATGACCTCAAACGGCGCCTTTGAACCTAACCCCTTTACACACTGTATAATATGTATATAACTACGTATATATGCTGTAATTTGAGTATAGATAACACCTTGTGAGCATATTTTAATTAAATATGCTTTAGATTTTGGTGTCTTAAGCTTTCCATACCTTATGGAGTACATAAAATATGATAACGTATGATATGATTTCTTATTTTACCCCAGCTTGGCACTACCTAAATGCTCATTGACTGGGCTGTTCTATTTATAGAGGAAAACAAGTTCCACGCTAATCATGAAGACTTTTAAGAAAGACAAAACAACATTCTTATATTAATTTTACATTAATACATCACACATAATAAAAAACTTAATTACTTATATGTTTTTTTTTTCATATAATGACTTAGTAATATATCCCGTACCTATGTATTTTTTTTTCATGTAATGGCTTATTAATATATCCCGTATGGTAACCACCCCATATTTCATGATGACTTAACAGCTCATAGATATTATAGACAAAAAGAAAATTAGGAAAGTAACCCTGCATCATCATTCCTTGCTCTTCAGTAGCAAATTCATAGCTGGCTAACAACGATCAAAACAAAATTACAAAAAAAAAACTATGAAATATAATTAAAAAATTTGACTTAACACGATTGTTCAACAACCACATTTGTTATGTCAAATCTATAATAAATTGTCTACGACTAGCTTCAACTAAACTCTAAATTCAAACCACAACATTTGAACGAGTAAATTTCATGTCGTTTATTATATTGATGTTAAACATTCGTGATCATAAACTAATGGTTAGTTAGGATGTGAACACGTCTACTTTATACTACGATTGTAAAATGATTCTGTTTTTGGACTAATAACACAGACTTTCCCACAATTGAGACTTTAGTAAGATGAATGACTTCAGGAAAACTTCTAAAATACCAAACCATTTATTCATAAAGGCAACACAGGGCCACTGAATGTTAGAGGGTTTATTTATGTGTTTCTTCCTCTCTATTTAGAGCGAGATACCCAGATGGGGCTAAGCTTTATGAAGAATCTAGAATACAGGATACTTGAATGCAATTTATCGATAGATAGATAGATAATACTTTATTGCACACCAACTTACATAAATACAGTTTAGGTATAAAGGTACAATAAATACAACACAAAAGTAAATGTACAATGGGCGGCCTTATCGCCAAGTGCGATCTCTTCCAGGCAACCTTAGGATGGACATGATATATAACGTAAAATAAAAACAATTTAATGGTGTAGTTAATTTTGTGTAATGTAATTTCGTCAACCTAATTATACTATCTATTATAATCTCAATATCATATAGGTACATTATGTACCATAATACATACGTAAACTATTCATATACTACATAATATATAGTTATGATAAAGTAAAAACTCAATACTTACTCATATTTAGAAAATAGAAGGAAAGATTTCATTAAAAAACAAAAGTATCACGCTTATTAAACAGAACTAAAGAGGTTTCTTATAATCCTACAGGTGCTCGCAAGTACTTAGTTCTGTTTATCGCGGATTTGGTATGGGAGCGTGGATTCTATTCACAAAAATTATTTTCTAAGGATGTTTTGTGTTCGTTAATTTGATGTTTGTAAAATTGTTAACTACATACGGCATGATGTCTATGCAGCATTAGAATTTAAATAAAAAGTAGACATATATTTTTTTTACTCCGCCTTAGTCTAATAAACTTTGTCACGAAAATACCTAACAAAATAAAGTGACAAACACTTCACTGTTTTCTATAACGCTACCACAAATCAAACACAACAATGTACATCCACCCTTACAATACATCTATGGTAATCAATGTCCAATAGAGAATATGTTCTACATACGCATACTGTATGGTTCAGTAGCACTCTCGCTATCGTACATCGTATTTGTATCTGTTAGGAAGGAGGTCAAGGCGTCACTCTCACTGTCTTTGATTACTAGAGTAATGGTACACGTCTAGGGATGTATTTTGAATACTAGAATAGGTATCTCCTACAGTTACGTAGAGAAACTTGGCTTGTTAATACCAAATTGGCTAGACAGTGGCTTTGTGTTAAGATTTGTTTCAAATTTGTTTTCCTATGAAATCAAATTGTAAAAGTATACCTACCATTATTACTCTATAGTTATACATACGTTTATTACTTTACTTTATTTTTAGAGGGATGAAAGGAAAGGACATATTCTTACATTGTCACAAGGACGATTGACTATATTTGTCTATGCATAACTGACCATAAACTGGACATTTATTAGTTATAAAAATTTTGGTCCTGAGACTTTAAAGTTATGGCACACATTTTTAATTTTATTTCCAAGTACATTTCTATCAGGCTCTACAATCGCTTTGGAATATTCACACTTTAAACAGACTTTATTACTAGGACAGTTGTTGCCCTAATAAGAGTATTATGTCTTAGTGTCGTAAAAACTGTTTATTATGAACAACCAGATTTTAAACAAAGTACAGTCAATTAATCAACTAGACTATCGCAGTCCACTACTAGATTGTTTTTTTTTTTTTCTTAAATTTAAAAAAGACAACTCCCGCACTAGCCATCATGCCCTGTGTCGCGGGGACCTTTTACAAACATCAATTAACGGACACATAGAGATGTAGTACAAGAAAAACTTACGGTAGAATTAAATCTGCTTTACATTAAAATCTGCAGAAATTCCATTTTGGCAGCGAGGTACAAGTGGCTTAAATCTTCCATTACAAGAGTAGGCACATCCTTGCTATGCAACATTAGAATGCATTTAAATATCGAATTGAACAAAACAACATTTTAATAATTCCATTTTCAAATAATTCAAACCAAAGAGTTGTCCATCAAATAGTTTTTAATACACATCCTACATTCTGAACACGCTTTATAATGTTCATGATTTTTAGATAGGTATTTTATTTACCTGGTCTCTTTATATATTAACATCACATAGTTAGGTATTTTGTTTTATGAAATTCCTTTTTCGAGCGTCTATTTTGTTTGATGTAAAATATTTGTCAAGTTAAAATTATGTGAAGTGCATTAGTGAATTTCAATTTAGTTTAAAAACAATATACAAAATTTTAAGCGAGATGTTTTTAACGTTAACATTTTTTAAGTAAGCTTTACATCTAGGTCGTAAGTCGTATCAGGCTTGCAAAGGCTCCTTCCTCAAATACAAAATGGTTTAAGCATTCACATAATCATAGGAACATTATTATTCCATAGGAATACTAGGAATTAGACCTTACTAGCATCTTCTTACGCGGCATCGCTCGCGTTAAATTCGGGGTAGCGCTGTTCCCCATTCCTGGACACAGAAAAAAAAAGAAGGTTGCCTATGTTACTTAGTTACAGAGAAAGCGACTTTGTTATATACTATGTAGTGACTAAAATATACCTAACTAAAGTTAGATAAGTATTTCCTGTCTATTTTACTTTGCTTGGGTTGCTCGTATTATATTTGGCTAGCTGTTTACGCAGCGTCGCTCTCCTTAATAAGAGCTCTCAGGAGCTTTATTATACAACGTTCAATTTGTTTTATTTATTATTTAGCCGACACTATTGCTTATAGTATGATTATATATATACAAAATATTTATATAAGGTACTTGCGGTAAATAAGGGCCACCTTAATCTAAACCTAAATAATTTCTATAATTAAAGGAATATAATAAAACATTTAATATCATGTTAATGTTTATTTCAATATCTGCATCAGAAAGTACTATTACAAGTATTTTCATCTCAATTAGGCATAGTAATCATGATTTAAAAAAACCTCTTGGCCCTTAATAAACGTACGTAGTTTTATAAGGGCCAAATTTTAATTCAAATATTAAAAGAGTAATCAATTGAAAAAATATTGTTTTCGGTTTTATTTGACTTTAAATATCATTTGGCATTAAATCACGCTTTTAACATTACTTAATCAAAGGAAAAACTAGCAATGGCTCTTAATAAACTAACATAGCAAAAAGATGTCTTAAAAACCTTTATCTATAACATATCGTCAAAATAATCACAGACGTAAACAATGAGTTTGTAACTTTTTAAATATTATCTATGGAAATTACAAATCTAAAACATTTTTTTTTATAAATAAGTAGTACGGTATAAGACAGGCCATGTATGTGGCCCGTCTTATCCTTACTATAAAATCTATTGTTATCGAGATCAACAACTTGGACACTTTTAAGTTAATTAAAGATATTAGGGATGATTTATGATACAAAAATAATAACAAATACATGCTTAATAATAATAACTATGGTATGTATTAAAATAACGAAGTCTATTGAAATTTGTTAAAATTAATTTACATTCTATATGTATAAGAAGGGCCGGCCTATGTACCCGCCTCGAGCGTGACCCGTATTAGCCCCTGATAATAGCATAATTGAAAACGGTAAAAAGTATTGTATTTATTAACAAAAAATTATAACTTATCTCAACTAGCCCACACTATTTGTATAACATTCACAATTAATTAACAAGATTTGAACAAACGGCTCTATTTTAAGTAAAACGAAAATTGTTTTGGCATGATAAAATTATAGTGGAGCTGCGTTGTCTATCACTCTCAACTGACTCGTGGCTCCTGGTAAGATTGATGATCGTGCGACGACGCGAGCTCGGATCTTAGCTTTCCTATTGGTCATTTTTAAGCATGTGTAAATGTAGGGTGCTGTGATCATTAAAAGTGTCATTTTCAAGCAACGGCTCTTGATACCCACCGGCTCTTGTTACCCGCAGGTACCTTACTATACTAATATTATAAAGAGGTAAAGTTTTTGTTTTTGTGTGTTTGTGACGTTGTAGGGGGTAATTAATTTTAATATTAATTATTGTATTGTGCAGTGAGGTGCAAAATAAATATTTTTTTCTTTCTTTCCTTCTTTCTAATGTCTGGATCTACTGAACCAATTTTAAAAATTCTTTCTGTGTTAAATAGTCCATTTATGGCGAGTGTCATAGGCTATATAGTATCACGCTATGACTAATAGGAGTGGAGCAGTAATGAAACATGTTTAAAAAAGGGACGCGTTTTTTTCTCCGCCCTACGAAGTGGGCACGGGTCAGCTAGTATGTAATACATACAGTCAAGTTCTTAAAGTATATACTTAAATATGTTTAGTCGTTGTCTAGTACACACGGAACAAACTCAGCTTAGTTTGAAACTAGCCTGGTGGCTTCAAGAGTATGTGTTCGACCTATTTAGTCACTGTGTAATCAAGTCCTTTCTTACGGTTTAAAGGAAGTTAGTTTAATAAGTACGAGTATACATTTTTAAATAATGTCAAATACAAGCGAGCGCGGCTAAATTATCGAATACTTTTGAAAAATAGAGCTTAGAAATTCATTTGAAATCAGCCTTACATACCATTACAATACCTATGCATTATTTATTTTACATTAGAAACAGCAACATAATCAAAATATTGATTTTGTAGCTCTATTAACGAACGCCTCCATACATAAGTAGGTACATCCATACCTTGATATATGTAACAAAGATATCTAAACCCAAATCAAGCCCGTCCCCATCTCCCCGCTTACGATTAAAGAAAATTATAACGCGGGCTTTATCGACCGGCCAAACACGAAGGCGGCGTTGCCTAGTAACCAGGACCAACGGGCCTAACCCTTCAGACGCCGCGAGCCGCTTACTTTGCGGCCAGGCCCGCCGCGGGGGACACGAACCCCCGTTTTTCGGCATTGATCCGAATACCAGCGCGCCTGCGTGTTGAACGAAAAACGAATCGAGGAAAAGCAAGGTCACATCACTACAAGTTCTTTTTTCAAATTCGAATATTGAATGGAGAATGATTGCGTTCAGAAATGTTGCTTCGCTTTGTACCAGTTCAGTAGGACAGTGTCGTGGCGGGCATCGAGATGAATGGACGTACTATGACTGATTGTACCGTATATCTACAAACTTCTACGATATACGTAGCTGGGGTAAACAAATCACTTTATCTATCTACAAAGCTGTCAGACATAACTACGTACTGTATATGTCTGGCAGTGGTCTCAAGGTGAATCAGTCAGATTGAGACCGATTTGAACCTACTCAAGGATCGATCCCCAGAGCAAGAATTTTATAGACAACATCATAACAGGCCTTTGATGTCCCACTGCAGGGACGGGCCTCCTCTAATACCACGCTGACCAGACGGATTGGTATAGGGTTTAATTTCAAGTTTTCCTTCTCTTTACTTCGTAAAGATAATATTTACGGTTAGTCCTTTAGTCAGTTATAAACATTACCAGGGTCAAGACAATAATTCTTTGATCACGCAAATTACTATCTAGAATAGGATTCTTAACCACGATTTCACACGCGACAGTCAAATACGATATCGATTTGTCTTGTAAATGTAAAGCATTGCCAACTTATACAATAACCATAAATATAAATAATAAATAAATATTCCTTATACATTCACACAACGCCATCTAGTCCCAAACTAAGCAAAGCTTGTACTATAGGTATTAGACAACGGATAAACATACTGAAATACTTTTTTTTGTAAATACATACATATTATACATAGAAAACACCTAGACCAATGCAAACAATCATGTTCATGTACACAAAGATTGCACTGAGCGGGAATGGAACCCGAGACCTCTGCGTAGCAGTCATGTTACATAACTACTATAGATAAAATAACTAAGTTACCTAACCACAACAAGTAAGTAATTTTAACTTAAAAGCCACATACCATAAGCTTATCCAGCATTAAATAACAGAATTATGTATCCACATATGGCGCATATTCATTGTGTTTCGCAGAACGCTGTCTGGCATATTTCGTACTATTGACATTACAACTTCGATTAGTCCGAACTAATATTTACAAACATTGAAACTAAGTTATAACGCTATTACGGTTCTCTGTTTGTCCCTGTGTGACTCGGTACCTTTATAAAAAGTATCACGCTTTCGATTTAGAAGACATGAAAATACTAGAAAGAAAAAAAAGACACAATGCATTTAACATACATGAAGAAAAAGCTACCCATTCTAAAAATGAAATAAAATCTCTATTAAGTACTCACTTCAATTCAACTTCTACTTAACTTCAAATGAGGAAAATTCGATTATTCGCCTTGATAAATAATTTAACACAAATGTACGTAAGTAATTTATTTTAGAATAAATAATTTATCTACTATGTAGTCCTGAAAACTTTGTGCTAATACTATAGGTACATAATAATGTACATAAACCATTTTATTTTATTCTGTTTAAATAAAAGTATCCAAAGGTAATTCAATTTTGTAATTATAGAATCTAATTACTAGGGACGCATGCGGTCCGTTCGGAAATCAAATTATCTAATAAATTAACGGGCATCGATTAAGTCGGAATAATTGAAAAGGAATCGCGGAAAACGGCACTAACTAATCGTTTTGTCGTTTCAATTAACTTTAAATTGAGACAAATCCGGTATAAATAGTTAGGCTGTATTCACACCATTCTATACCACTACAATGGAACAAAACCACAAATATATTATAATGACATATTTAGTTTTTTTTACTAATACCAGTACCAGGATAATGTAATATAAAAACATGATTGATTTTAATGTTTGTCTATGTGAACTTAAATTTAACGTCAAAGTTATCCTACATTCACGTTCCCATGCAGATTAATGTTATACAGAAAAACCTATAAAAGGCATACTATAAATGCAGATAATTAATTTGTATTATACCTAAATGTTTCATTTTTCTAAAACAATTAAAAGACAAAAAACAACAAGCTCTCAAATAACAATTTAATCACTCGGGTGCATATTCCTTTCATACAACCTTTGCATATAAGTATATTTATAAAGATATGTATAACTAGATAACAAAGAGCAGCTGGGTACCGTACTGCCTACCCTTATGCAATCAATCACAGTCATACCATCTGAGATTACGTCCCCCCGATTAAGTCCAGCTTTCACTACCTACTGTTACACTACCCTATGTAAAATGTGGATACCTAAATACTCTGTTTTTATCAGCTTTAATGTACCAGTTATTTTATTTTTGAGATTACCTAATAATATTGCACAGGGTTTGCATGAGAATAGCGTATTCATTTTTTTACACAAGGTTGGCAAATATAAAAAAGTAATTGAAAAATACCCATCCATTTAGAAGCTATATCAGCCCATCAATGTCCCACTGCAGTGACGGGCCTCCTCCCATGCCGGAGGGATACTTGGCCTACTAATACCACGCTGGCCAGACGGATTAGTATAGGGTTTAACTTTTTTTTAAACTCTTTTATTCATAAAACCTATTCCAACGAGTACAATAAAAAAACAAATAAAATAAAAAAAGGTTTTTTTGAATGGGTTTTAGTTTTATTTTAATATTTTAAATCTAGAACAGTTTGTAAGAAAACTAACAGAGCTCACATATGAACACAGCCTAAGAATGCACTGTCGGTAGACCCCGACTGCTCAATAAATACTTTATTGCGTATTAAACACCATCGTCTACGCGGTAATTTATTGTAAATAACTATATTACTACTGGCTATTAGTAGCCTACAAAGATACTATAAACCTACTACTATTTACTGCAAGGGGGAACCCTTTTTACTTTGTGACTAATTAACGGTGTTGACAATCATCTTTAGTAGTCCTGCTTTGTTTTTGTAAAGATAATTGTCTGTAAACTTTCTTAATTGAGCTTTTACTACACCATTAGGATTATGATAGAAACACCATTAATTTATTATAATAAATGTTATAGCTTCAAGCACACAAATTGATTAATTGGGGTGGGGATCGAACCTGCGACCTCCGGCATGGCCAAATCACAATGCCATCTGGGCGTCGCAAATACGCAAATAATTAAAAATAAGTAAGTAATAATAATTATTAATAAAATAATATAAGGCGTAAATTTTTAACACGGGTACTAAAAATATAAGTAAACTCACCAATTCATAGACAAGTTCCCATTTTTTTTAAATGTCTTAGTTCCATTTCGTGTAATAAATCAAGGCACTTTTAAAACGGTGTCTCCTTAGAATAATTAAAAGAGTCAATTAGCACATTTCCTGTATTAAAAAGATAACTTTTATCTTAACAACCACGGATCCAGCCGCGGCATCCCATTTTCCCGCCCACGCAGAGCAATTGACAATAAATATCCATAAATAATTTTCCTGAGCTTAAATACTCTTCGTACCGTTAAATCAGTACGGGAACTTTAACAACACAATACACTTGATCACTCTTCCAGAAATTATCAGTTAAAATAAAAAAATCTGTGGCATAACCGTTTCTCTTAATTTAAAAAACCAACTGAGCACCAGATTTCTTTACCCTATACTCATCTGAAATCGCGACAAAGCAGCAAAATTAATTACTCAACCCTTCCAAAGACCGGTCAAAAAAATAGTATTCCAAAGTCCAAAAAATATTTCACTTGGGCGAAAAAATACCATTCTAATGCAAATAAACTGCGAGAGAAATTCTACAAAAACATGATAATTTATTTCGTGTGTATTTTTTTTTACAAAAGTTTATGTAAATTTATCTTTATTTTATGTTCAAGTAACAGGTGGGGTCAACTTAAGTAAAGGGGTCAAATAATGGACGTTACAGTTCAAACTAATTATAATTTCAGATGCATAAAATTTTCACACGCTACGAATAGTAAATATTCTTAAGATTTATGCAATACTATGCATGGACTTTTTGTATAATAAAATTCCCATTTTATTTAAAATCTTGTCTTGGGAAGTGCATAATTGTGTATAGCTAAATACTTATTTTTACATTTGAGGAAATAACGGTGAGAATTTGAGTCATTTGCTTTTTAAAGTGTGTGAATATTGTTTTCTTTACGCTAGAAACATTATGTGAGTAGATTTTTTTGAACATAAAGTGATGGGCGGTCGCAGCTGATATTAACCAGATCGCAGCTTAAGTCCAACGTACCGCAATTCTTTAAGAGATGTACCAATTATTGTCTCGAACCTGCTTGTTCATTGTGTTTCATCGACACAATAAACAATTAAGTTTAAATAAATATAATAATTGCTTTTTGTAAAAAATACATTTACATTAGCAATGCAAGATCACAGTGGAACCGCTGCCTGCCCTATAAACAATGGTCTTTTAAAACCTCGTTTGAAGAATTACAAGTCATTATCCCAATATTGTACTATAAGTTGGTATAAGTCATGTCCATCCCAAGGGTGCCTGGAAGAGATCGCACTTGGCGATAAGGCCGCCCATTGTACGTTACATGTACATTTACTGTTGTGTTGTATTTATTGTCCCTTTATACCTAAACTGTATTTATGTAAGTTGGTGTGCAATAAAGTATTATCTATCTATCTATAAGTACAAACCATAATAATAAAAATTAAAACCATAAATTCACACTAAAAACTAAACTACTTTATTTTTCACACCACTTCTAAATTCAAATTCATAATCCTTTCCCAACGGCCACGTTCGCTAAAGTTCTCATACTTAACCCTAGCTCGCTGCAAGAAATTAAAATTTTTAATTTGCTACTAAAATTTCGCTTTATGCAAATTATTTCTCAAGGTCCGGTGTACAAAGGGTCAATCTTACAATCTGGACCATCCTATTGTGTGGACTAAATGACCCTACAATGGCATCTTTATGTTAATCCGGCACACGTAGGGTCAGAGGTCTCGATCTTGTTATGAATATTCTGTGGACAGGTCTGTTTGACCTTTAACCCTATATTCTCACGGTTAACCCTCAGATGCTGTGTGGTCTTTGCTCTTAATTGGGTTAAGGTGAGCATTTAAAATTCAAGTTTGTAAACTGTTTTTTTTAGTTATCTTTTGTATGCAATTTTTTCACACTAGTGTGTTAGTGTGCTACCTATCTAGTCCAAAAGTAAGAAGATCTTGAACGATTTGTACTTAATAACCATAAATTAAAAAGTCTACGCCAACCAAAGTTACGACAAAGGTTGTAAGAGGTGAAAGTTTTAAGGAGATTTTTTAAGGCAAGTATATTATAGAGATTTGCTTGGGTAGATTTATTTTTAATGAAGGCAAGATATACGGAATAATATATTTTTTAATTATTAATTTTGTTTAATATCTATTTATGTAAGTACAAATATAATTAATTATAAGTAGTAATCTGATTAGGTTTCCGAAAAAATAGCTTCTCAACTCACCAAGTAGTTATAAACTCGACGCTTTTGCGAGGCCACTTTGTGGTTCTTATTGCAAAAGTCACAGTTGTTTTAAAGTGCATGGAAAAAGTCACATATAAAAGAAAGACGCTGGTAACTTATGTATGTTATAATCATAGCAGGGCAATTCATGGGAATGAATGGCCCACTTGTCTTTTCGATATATGGAAGTAAACTTAACCAAATACTTACCACTCCGGTCACCCGCGTTGCTACTACCTTTTTTATTTTGCAAGCTTTTTTTTTATTAGCGATATTTTTGATAAGTAGTCATCAGTTGCTGACCTCAATTTTTGCAAATCAATAAAATCTTCATGATTGCATTTGTTAATCGGTATATACCTACATTGTTTTGTTATTTGCAAAAATAAAATATTTTTCTTTCTTTCTTTCTTGCTATCAGTTCTGATATCCCCAGAATAAGTAAGTGGGGTTTCATTACTAATTTAAGTGCTTATTATACCTTAGAAGCAATTCAGAGTTTTTTTTTGTTTGACGTTTTTTTTATTTGCCGTTCAGTGCTGTATGCAGAATGAAAAATTTTCAACCTTGACTTGAAAATAAATTGCTAAATTTAATCTAACTAAATATGAAAAAAGTATTTGGTAACTCTTTGATATATTAAACCGCGGACATTTTATTGATAGACACACTGTTATTCCCGATGCACAAAAAATAGCACACCCCGCGGCGTGTGTTTTTTTTCTATTCATTCGTGTATCATAGAATAATACAGTTTTATTTTGTTAACCGACTCCAAGAGGTTTTCAATTGGGTTTGTATTTTTTTGTCATGTTTGTTACGTTAGAACTGTCATTACTTGAGCAATATTAATAAGAAGGTATATTTTGTTTGAATGGCTACTTAAACCTACGTCCGATTTGGTCTCAATTGATTTCGTAATTTAGTTTCGAACACCAAAAATTGGGAATGAGTATGTTGTAAAATAAAAACAAAATGTTTGAAGGCAGGTGATCCAGTAATTAACGCGTATACCTACATTACTTTTTACTCAATAACTAATAAATAACTCCGTAGTGGAATATAAACGAAAAAATTCGCTTTCTTAACTATTTTCATATAAATACAATGGCGGGAAAAAGTGTCTTGAACTCTTCTATTTTTTTAAAATAAAATCTATTGCTGTTGACAAAGCTCCTTAAATAAAGAAAAAGAAAAAAAATCTATTGCGAAAACAATTTTAAATCTTACTGGTCCTTTTTTTGGTCATGCTCATTGTTCTTGCTAGATCGCGTTGTTGATTCTGTTTTATTTCATGTTGTGGGAAAGTGTGTGGCATGAATCCTGAAAAAGGGTAATATCGCTGTTATTGTGTACCATAGCGCCTGTCTTAGATTATATACCGAGACCTAAAACAGCCTCTGTGGCCAATGAGTCGTGGATGCTTATGCCGTGTACGAGGTAGAGGGTTCGAACGCCCAAACTGTTTTTTAATTTGTTTTTTATTACAAAATCAAAAAGAATCAATAACAATGTAGTTATGAAAAGCACAAATAAACCACAGAGGTTTGTCCTTATGCTATTTAAATCGTAAGAGCATTATTAAATAGATTCTTTTCTCTTTTGACTCTTTTTTTAAAGACAACTCCCGCACTAGGGATCATGCCCTGTGTCGCGGGGACTTTTTACAAACATCAATTAACGGACACAAAGAACACCCAGACCAGGACAATAATATGTGGATCTCACAAATTATTGTCCTGCGTGGAGATCGAACCCACAACCTCTTGCACGGCAGCCGCCGCTACCGTCGCGCCACCGAGGTCGTCAAAAGATGTAGGTAAAGGAAAGACAATTAAGTATTTGTGAGATGCACAATAGGTACCTATATAGTTTTGTACTTCAATATCATTTGTATTTGTTATTTGTGATACCATGACTGTACTCAAGGGGGAGTCGCCTGTTTTTTTCATTTTTATATAATTATTATAACATCTACCATATTTATTCCTACATCACCTAAACCTGTTTGTAATAGAATTGCTGAGACATTAGGTCTGCCTTGATACGATATTGCACTTTTTAGTTCGTAATCCCACAGTTGGGAAAGGGTATTTCCCCCTGACTTCCACATATCTCGGTCTAAAGTAATTTATTGCACCTGTAACTATTTAAAAAAAAATCCTCTTTTTTTATAAAAAAAATCAAAACCAAAGCTACAGCTTTTACTTAAACAATTTTAAAAAATACATTTTATAGATTAATTCGACCCAATAACTCTCACAATTTTAAGTAGGTACTTTATACCTTTTCCAACAACAAATAATATTACTCAAGAAATGACAAAAAAAAAATATGTAACTGAAGTAACAACCTCTTCCTCTTTTTGTCTATCAATTTATAGTTTGTTCTTCTTTTTTCTCTATAAATTACCACTAAGTACCTACCTATGATATTTAATTGCTTAACCAAACAATGAAACATTACCTACATTAAAACTGTAATAAATAAAACTAAATACAAAGTTAAATATAATGTTAATTAATTAGGTAACAGCAATCAACTGATTTCCATCATGTTCGAAAATATATTTTTGATAATAATTATCTCATATTTCTACAGCGCAAACTAAGTACTCCAAAAACCATGATTAAACATTCTACACTATTCATTATCTATAACATGCGAGTATAAAACACCCCTAAAACATTACACGCACGCTCGTTTTCACCCCACTCACCCCAACCCACCCCAAACACGCAACGTTTTTCTCCCCAAGAAGATAAAGACCAAATAAAAAACAAAAACGCGAAAAATCCATCTGTCTCTTTCGTACGCATGTTACACAAACAAGTGTGAACAGTACGATATCTAAGCTACGAATGACTCACGAAAACTTGGGCCCCGCCCGAGACGGCCGCCTCTATCCGTCTCTCTCACTTTTTCACACTTTTCATATGACACGTACGACTGCATAACGTCGTAAATACGCGTGTAATTTCAAAGCAAATTGGACTTATTTTAGCTATATCGAAAGTTGCTATTTGTGTGACAATAAACACTCAGAGAAAATATTTTAGAATGAAAGCGTTTGAGAGTGGAAGGTCTCTCTCGCTCGCAAAAAAGTTGTACTGGCGTGAGGGGGGGTAGGGTTAGATGACGCGGGAGGGGGGATACACGGCTAGTGGCCGCCATGATGCCGACGGCGGACCAAGAACGGTATTAATTTCGGCTTAATTCATCCGTTGATTTCGAGTATAATAATGCTAATATCATAAAAATATAAAAAAAAATTGTTTTTTTTTGTATTTATAAAAACAACGTTATGAAGCAAATAAAATGTAAAAATCATGAAGATTATTTTTTATTACAATTCTAGGAATGGATAAATATTTATTTAAATATTCGATATTTATTTTTTGGAAAGGTTTTTACGTTTAAGGCAAAAACCAAATAATTGCATCAATGGGATAGTTGGCCTGCTTCTGAAGAACTGTTTCGTTTTTGACATGTTACGCATTTAGTTTAATAAGCAAAATGAGTTAACTTAATTTTTTTTTAATATTTTTATTACTTACTTTTCATGTCCTATTGTTTAAATTACAAACTATCATACAATACTGTAGAAGCCACGGCGAATAATATTCATTTGTCAAGCTTATTATTGGCATGAAATCATGACAGCCCATTAATGTCCCACTGCAGGGACGGGCCTCCTCTCGTGAATGTGGGATACTTGGCCTACTAATACCACGGACGTATTGGTATAGGGTTTAATTTTAAGTTTTCCTTCTTTTTATTTAGTAAAGATAATATTTACAGATATTCCCTTAGTCGGTTTTTACTACACCCATGGGATGAGATGGGGTGGTGACATATTGTATTCTTACTCCGTCACCACACGGAATTGGCATGTAAGTTGTTGTGACCTAAGCTTTAAAAAAAAGTCCAAAGGAGAGCGCTTGCTTTTGATAGGACAGTAACAGTACAGATTTTAAATATTAATAAGTGTAAATATTTAATAGATATTTTTTTATTTATTTTACAAATAATAAAGACTGCGTACAAGAGACGATAGTTGCCCTTAGGGTGACGTTTCTTTATTTAACAAGTAAACACAGATGTTATGTTTGTTTAACTTAAATTAAATACACATAATTAAAGATAAATGTGTATTTAATTTAAGTTAAAAACACGTCCTCTGTGGCGTAGTGGTTATATAACATTACTGCCCCGCAGAGGTCTCGGGTTCGATTCCCGCTCAATGCAAATATTTGTGTGCATGAACATGATTATTTGCATTGGTCTGAGTGTTTCTACGTATAATAATATGTATGTAACATTATTTGTTATGTTAACAAAAGTAGACTATTATTACAAAAGACCAAAGTTATGTTTTGATATACTTCTGCCATTATTCATAGAAAGGACACTGTTTATTATAATAAATCTGAAACATCAATTGGGGCAACTATCTGGCTACTCATATCAGAATTTGTAAAAGGATTGGCGTGACACATAATTATTATAAGTTCTACTACGTATATTTAAATTGGATTAAACACTTTCACGGAGGTGGTGACGGAGAAAGAATACAATATGTCACCACCCCATCTCATCCCATGGGTGTAGTAAAAACCGACTAAGGGACTATCCGTGAATATTATCTTTGAGAAATTAAAAGAAGGAAAACTTAAAATTAAACCCTATACCAATCCGTCTGGCCAGCGTTGTATTAGTAGTATCCATCCGTCACGGAAGGAGGCCCGTCCCTCCAGTGGGACATTGATAGGCTGTTATGATGAAACACTTTCATCTGAAAGATTTCTGTGGTGTATCATTCCCTTCAAACAGATTCCGAGGTAGCGAGGTTTTTAAGGCGTAATTTATTGAGCAACTTAGGATTTTTTTTTCAATTTATGTTTTTTTTTCTTCGTTCCCATTCCTTTTTAATTTACAACAAAATACATTTACGATAAAAAAAATTAATTTAAAAGAATATAAAAGAAAAAACGTATTGAAATCAACACTTTGTATTAAAATAGTTATTGTTGCTCTGATATCTGAATCGAATTTGAACTAGAAAATAATTTCACAAGAAAAATATTATATTTAAAGTCTTTTTATATTTTTAGCAGTGACGTAACAAGAATTTGTGTCGTCATTGATGAGTGATGTAAAACAATACTCGTCTTTTGGCTCAAATGAAAATAATAATAAAACTAAGTATTCCTTAGTCATTCACACAAAAATATTTTTATATTTTTTCATCGTCCCTCGCGTCCTTTCTGCGCTCAATAACCTCATGGAAGTTTTCCCTGATTGTGACTTATTTGCAGAGTCTAATAATATTAATTAACTTAAGCATACTTTTGCTTAAGTTTTTGTGAAAGTTTATAAATAGTTAACTGTATTGTTTCTTTTCTTCTATATTTTATCTTTTAAATGTTTAATTATTCCTGTTTTTTGTTTTTCGTTAAATTATCTTTTGTTTTACTGTTTTTAAAGTAGTGAATGTTAATGTAATTAGTTTGTTAAGCCGCGTTAACATAAATGAAATAAGAAAATAATAATAAATAATTCCGACAAGCTAGATATGAGATAAACAAGATTTTTTTTAAAAATAAGGCATCTTTGGGCCACGTACGTCTTTGGACATGGCTAGATAACGAACCAAGAGATCGAATACTTTTTTTTTCTTTCTTTTGGGGTCGGCGCAGCATGTCTTCTTCTTACACATCCTCCAAAAAAATTTGGCAGCATGTGGAAGATAAATGTTTTATTGTTTTTGAATACTGATTCACACACGTTAAAATTTTGTCTTTAGTCTCCATTTTTGGAGTTTAATAGAGTGCGTTTTTAAAAAAGATATACTTATACTTTCTAAAGCAGCCTTTGGATCTAAAACTATTTATTCTGTATTTATTTGTCATTTGGTGTATTGTGCTATCGCGTATTTTATTTTTTACTTTCATCTTTTTGAGTTTTTAGTATAAGTTTTTCATTGTGATTTCGTAGTATGTACATAGTGTTAGGTTACAATCTAGATCCAAATGTTAAGTATTTACTTTGTAATGTGTTTTGTGCATTAAATAATAAAATAAATAAATATTCTCCCATTACACATGGAGTGGGATAGCCTTTGTATATCTACATGTAGCTTTATATTATTATCTGACGATCACACACGAGCATGGACACTCCCCTTATTTCTTTTGACATTTCTTGATTGACATCATAAACAAGAAGTTTTTGTATGAGTGATGTTACTCTGGACATTAAACAAAATGAAATAAAAGGGGGAAAAAACTTGTAATATACAGTAATAATAAATTTAAATCGACATAGCACGTATTGTGAGGAGGTAACTATCTCTGGAGCCCTAACCACCATCAGTAGCTTGGTCCCTGTACCCGATGCTGGTAGATGCTGGTGGGCCTACCTTTTTTATATTTTTACATGTTTTTAATTTTATGTTTATATTATTATATTTATTTGAAACTGATACTGACAGTTTCAATATTTACCACAATTAATCGTTTTAATAGCCGTACCCGTATAGTTATTAATAATAAACTTAAAAAGTAGAATTATAAAACTGATTGCAGTTAATATTAATCAGCTGCCTCTGTATTGCTGCTAACGTGGCTTCCAAACCCACGCAAGATTCTTTATTTTTGCGTTCGACGATCGAGTTGGTACACGACGATTCAGGACGCTTTAACCACTTTTAAGCAGTAGTGTAAAAATTTGTTAGGTAGAGAGGGGTACAGTAGCTAATGAAATTACAAGGCTAAATAGCTTCTGTGTAATCATCATGAGAGGAGCGCATTGTAGAGATACTCGGAGTATTCATCATTATCATAACAGCCCATTAATGTCCCACTGCAGGGACGGGTCTCCTCCCGTGACGGAGGGATACTTGGCCTACTACCAAATACCATGCTGGCTATACGGATTGGTATAGGGCTTAATTTCAAATTTTCCTTCTTTTTATTTCGTAAAGATAATTTCACGGATAGCCCTTTAGTCGGTTTTTACGACACCCATGGGATGAGATGGGGTGGTGACACTGTATTCTTACTCCGTTACCACTCGGATAAGGAGTCGGAACTCGGAGCTTTATTTTTCTAAAAAACACCAAATTTTTCTCCATGAAGTTTAGACTAGCAAAAGACAAGGTGAGAAAGATAATATTTAGCTATCGAGGTATCAGTAGGTTAAGTTGCTCTCCATTTTAAAATTAGGCCCTACAGTAACAACTGTTAACACCTGATATTTAGGAATAAAATTAAATGATTGTACAGGGTGGCTCATTCAAATCGGTCAGTATGGGAAAGTCTTAAACTATAAGTCACGATGTTTTGTTGTAAGGAACCATGTCACCGATTTTGATAACAAGAAAAACTGCATTCATACATTTGAAAAAGATACTGTACCCAGCCGGGAATCGAACCCGGTTGTTTTGCAAAAATAAACTTATACTTTTTCTATTTAGATACCGATTCTGTAGGTCATAAGCAGTAAATAACTGTATGAAACATTATGTCCAAAATGAATAAAATGCATTGATTTAACAAACTTCAACGTCAACGTCAACGTTCATCTTACTCCGTCACCACACGGATATCCTATATACTCTATGTAAGTCCTCTACACAAGATACTATTCAAGGCTTCTATGTATGCATGGCGTTTGCACACACGACCAGATTCTCACAAAGTAACGTACCAAAAAAACTGCTAATGTACTAAAGATTATAATGGTATAAGAAGTTTCGGCGAAAATCCAATAAGCTTTTACGTAACAACTTTTATTTACACCGATTTCAACCGATTTTTGTTATCAGTAAAAATGAATCAAGAATGCGTCCTAAAATAACCAAATAAATAGTAGGTACTATACCTTGAATAATGTAAGTATTTTATAGGTAATACCAGTTTATAATTTTTGATGTAAGAAAATTTCATTCTTATTAGAGTGTAATTTGAACCAACCGCGTTCATAAATAATACCGAGACACCAAACGGAGACTGTCTATCAACGCCATCTGTCGGCAAATAGCAATAACAAATTAACAAATGTTTTTATTCATGTCTTATTTACTTATAATTTTAACATAATACATTACTGTCGTTTATATAATTAATTTACTTCTTCCAATATAATTAACATTATACATTTTATTACAAAAAAATAAAATAAAAGTTGTTCACAAATAGTTCTACAGATGGCGGTGTAGTCACATCCATTTTGGTAGCTGTAAACTTTTAAAATTATTTTCCTTTATTGATTAATAAAAAACAAATCCAACATAAATAAATATAGAAAACATAATTACCTTTTTTTAAATATATTTACATTTTACAAAATTACTCAAAAGCCATTTATTTTTTTATTTAGTGCTGCTATTCGCCACTAGATGGCTACGATGTTTTACTCTTATTGGAATGAACTCGAGGTCTCGACGTCGCGTCGACGTGTAAACAACAAAAGTGTGTAACAGATAAATTGAATAACAGTTTTTTCCGCAACATGAAAACGAACCCAGAGGTCCTTTTTGTTTCTTTTCTTTTTGCGTCTCTATGAAGATTATGAAAGGTAACAATTGCAGATATTTTTACTAGATACGTAGATCTAGTTGGTATATAATTTTAACTCTGATTATTCTTATATACGTGAAGAGTATGATTAACACATGTGAAAATGGGGGTGTCGTAAAAGGTGACTAAGGGACTAGACATAATCTTTAGCAAGGGAAGCAAGGAAACTTTCCATAGAACTTGATACCGAAATGTCAACAAAAGATACAACAATACCAAGACGGGGTTGGGTTAGCGACTTAGCGTGGTATCTTTTGGCCACGCTTCATTCCATAAAATGATGCTAAGAGTAAGGTATATATATTTCTCTAATGCCTAAATAATCTTCAGGTTTTGTGCTATTTTATCTAGAATAATCTTAAAGAACTAACCCAATTGCTCGACACGGAAAAGAAAAAACCTTGATTCATATATGGGCCCAACTTAATGGGGCTTTGGTCAAGAAATTACTGAGTTTTAAAGTAAAAAAAATCAATAATATAGCCGATTAAGAAACTGCTTTTGCTTTTGGTTAATAATGGTAACTTCATTGATGAGCTCGAGGATGTGTTCGAAGCTCACGCCAAGGAACTTATTTGTGTTTTTCATAAATAATTTTCGCAAGCCTCAAGATACTTTGTAAATAAATAAATATTCCTCACACATTCACACATCGCCGCCTAGTCCCAAACTAAGCACAGCTTGTACTATGGGTACTACACAACGGATAAAAATACTTAAATACTTTTTTTTTGTAAATACATACCTACATATTATATATAAAATGTTCATTTCTTGCCTTTAAACGTATTCCTCACTCGGTACACCACGCCATTTAACCCTCAAACTTAGCAAAGCTTGTACTATAGGTTTATGGGACAACGGGTAAAAATACATAAATACTTTTTTCATAACAGCCCATCAATGTCCCACTGCACAGACAGACCCATGACGTAGGGATATTTGGCCTGCTAATACCAAGTTGGTCAGATGGATTGGTACAGGTTTTAATTTCAAGTTTTCCTTCTTTTTATTTCATTAAGATGATAGTCCCTTAGTCGGTTTATACGACACCCATGGAATGAGATGGGGTGGTGACATATTGTATTCTTACTCCGTTACCACATGAAGAAAGAATACTTTTTTACATACCTATGTTATGCATAAAAAACATTCAGATCTATGCAATGGACATGAAGATTAACTATAACCAGGAATCGAACTCGTGACCTCTGCGCAGCAGTTATACATTATATAACCGCTAAGTCACACCGTCAAAATGAACTAGTAAAAAGCTAATATTTTGATGAATACGTAATCATAAAACATATTTGAATAATCAAAACTAGTAACATATAGAATAACATTCAGTAACAAGAGATCCGAACTTTGGTACCATCACATAACAGAAATATACAAAGAAGTACAACTAGAAGTAATACACATGACAGTAAAGGTTAAATTTAATAAATCGCTGTGCGGCAAAATGTAATGGATCATTATTTATCTGAACTACCATCTAAATGTAACTACATTTTATACAAATAAATATTATTCTATTCTATTCTATAAACGACTCTGATTCCACCCGGCAAAAATAATATTAATTATTAACTTATTTAAATTATATATATAATTTAAATAAGGGCTTTAAATATTGCTCTTTAGATATAATATTTTAAAGTAAACCCTTGCAAACCAAAAAAAGTTTTGTCGGCGTACTTAATAAACATTTAAAAAACCCGAATAGTAAACCGACCCCTTTTTTTGGAGTCAGTTAAAGTTCAGTGTATAATAATTAGTTGTATTTCGGTTTTACAACATTAAATCAGCCATTCTTTCTACTTAATTATAATCTAAAGAATAGATTCTTTTAATTATTGTAAAAAGTATTATTAAGAATATTTCTTGAAGAGTCTACAAATATATTTATTTGTATTCTTTAAAAGAAAATACACGGAATTGATAACTGTACTAATTTGTTTTGAGTGAAATATTTGTTTCTACTATTATCTGATAGATAAGTCGAAAGTTTCGACTCAAAACTATAATAATAATGTTAGACATATCATACACATCGCGCCCTAAATCAAAACTAGACAATATGACACCTGTGGAGTAGTGGTTATTTTATAAGAGTGCTACGCTAAAGTCTTGGGTTCGATTCCAGCATAAACAAATATTTGTATGTAAAATATTTAAATGTAAAAATATTCAAAGTGTAGTTTGGGTATTTACGTACGACTAGTTTTTGAAGAAATACTTTTTAACACTGACTAAGAGATTCCTAACAATCAGTAGAAAGTAAATTAATAGGTCTTTACTTATGAAATTACCATTTTGTATGAAGATTTTATTAGAAGTAAGATTTTTCATACTACCGTTTTCTTAGATTTTTCAATAATTATTAAACATAATAGAATGAAATTTGGTATAAGTAATGGCGCACATTTAGGATAACTATTGTGTTTAAAACAAAAAAAAATGAGAGAAGAGCTTCTACCTACTGAGGTAGAAGCTCTTCTCTCATTTTTTTTTGTTTTAAACACAATAGTTATCCTAAATGTGCGCCATTACTTATACCAAATTTCATTCTATTATGTTTAATCTACGTACTGACGTAAGATTCTTCACGTTACCTCAGCAGAGATTATACATTCCGTCTTTTTTATGTTCCCACAGTTTCACGCAATGTTCTGATTGAGATTATGTTATTTGTTTTTAAATTAATGTTTTTTTTTATTCTACGTTATTCTTGTTTCTTTATTTGATTGGTGGGTTTTGGTTGCTACTATGCTATATATTATATGGTATTGTAAAAAAAAACTAATAAAAAGATTGTATTTCAAAGCTACGTTTAATCGATCCTTTTTGATACGATAGCGGTTTAAACCAGTCAACAAATAAAGACCAGTAGGTTCCTATAGACGTAGGTATATGATCAAGCCCTTCACAAAACTCAACTAATTATCCCAAAGCAATTGAATTATCTTAACGTCACAGAAATATGAAGACATGTGCTCTCTTCAAGCAATTATCCCCCCCCAGGGATGGGTGGGGGTGTAGGATGGAAGAGGGGTGGGGGTGGATAAACCCGCACGATTCCGCCAAATCATCTTCACCCTACTGATGAAGATATGTAAATTCGTCGGATACGAGGTAGTTTGTCGTTCAGGATCGACCTTTTAGTTTTGCGCAGTTGGTAGTACAATGGTGGAATATATAAACGTGTTGAGGGTATTGTGTGGGTCAGGTGGGGTGATAAGACGTATATAACTACTTTTGAACTACATAAAAATAGTTTGCTTAATAACTGATCTTGAGATATTACTAATGACATGCAGCATACCTAGTATTCCTTTCTCATTCTAAGAATACAATATGTCACCACCCCATTTCATCCCATGGATGTCGTAAAAACCGACTAAGGGATCCTATCCGTAAATATTATCTTTACAAAATAAAAAGAAGGAAAACTTGAAATTAAACCTTATACCAATCTGTCTGGCCAGCGTGGTATTAGTGGCCTACTAATACCACGCTGGCATCACGTAAGCAAGTATCCCTCCGTCACAGTAGGAGGCCTGTCCCTGCAGTGGGACATTTTTGAGCTGTTTTGATGATACCTAGTATACTACCAACATACTACTGCCAGTACCTATTGTATTTAATAAGGTTTAAAAATCTAAATCTTTTTAAAAATCTAATACAAGTATTTATCACGATTTTCGCGAAACTTCCTACCGCGAATATCTGTTTTGCGGAGCTTCAATAAAAGAGCGTACTCCCTTCTTATAGGTCGGCAACGCATCTGTGATTCCTCTGGTGTTGCAGGTGTCCATGGGCGGCGGTGATCACTTACCATCAGGGGACCTGCTGGCTCGTTTGCCTCCCATCATATAAAAAAAGAAGAAACAAAGTCTTGTTTAGTAAACGAGGTCGCGAGTTTGAATCTCGCGTAAGATAATTATATGTATGGTCCTCTAAAAGTTGTATTGTGTGTGAATGTTTTAGAATCCCTTAATTTGATATTAGTAAAAGTTCCCTCGATACAGAGGGAGTGGTTAAACTGGTGGACTAAGCTCTGAGGAAACAAATTTTGTAAAAAAAAACAAGAGAACCTCCACCGCTTTTTGGAGCTAGTAAAAAATAGTAATACTTAATGTTTTGTTATTTATTGAATTTTTGCTATAACTAGACAAGTATGATGTTCTAGCTTTTGCCCGCGGCTTCGCTCGGTTAGAGAGGGGCAAAAAGTAGCATATGTTACTCTCCATCCCTTCAACTATCTCCACTTAAAAAATGTCCTATTAATGTCCCACTGCAGGGACGGGCCTCATCCCGTGACGGAGGGATACTTGGCCTACTAATAGCACGCTGGCCAAACGGATTGATACTGGGTTTAATTTCAGGTTTTCCTTCTTTTTATTTCGTAAAGATAATATTTACGGATAGTACCTTAGTCGGTTTTTACGACACCCATGGAATGAGATGGGGTGGTGACATATTGTTTTCTTACTCCGTCACCACACGGAGATATTGTATTCTTACTCCGTCACTACAAGGATAAATAATCTACGAAAACGTCTCCTTAATGTTAGTCAATTGATTAGCTTATATTCATACGATTTTACTTCGCTAAACAATTATTAAATTTAAGAGGCGTTTATGAATAAGGGGTTAATGTTAATCTTTATACCAATTTGTATAGCTAGAGAAGTATTTCTTTGCCCAGTTTCCCATCGTTAGTAGAGGAGGCCCATTTCTTTATTGGGACATTAATGAACTGTTATGATGATATTGATGAAAAGTGATAACTGCTTAAAGAAGGAAAACTTGAAATTTAACCCTATACCAATCCATCTAGCCAGCGTGGTATTAGTAGGCCAAGTATCCCCCCGTCACGGGAGGAGGCCCTTCCCTGCAGTGGGACATTAATGGGCTGTTATGATGATGAAGATAACTGCTTCGGTGCCGTACATGACGTTGCGGATACAAGCCATGATGAGTCTGAAACTATTATCCTACTGCGAAAGTTTGTGACGATGTATTTGTATGATGGATGTTTGTTACTCCTTCACGCAAAAACTACTGAATGAATGTTGATGATATTTGGAATATAGGTAGTTTAGGGTGTAGAATAATATTTAAGATACCTATACCCCGCGAGTGAAGCCGCGGGCATCACCTAGTTATTCTTATAAATACGTGTCACACACTAATATTTGATTTGAGCTTTGATGTACTTACTTTATATCTGTACAAATTATAGATGCTAGCGGGAAAAATAATAAACCGTAACTTTGGGATTTTTTCAACTGATCGCACTGTCACGTAATTTATTTATATTTATGTGCTATAAAATTTATATTATTATGTGTATAATTATAATTAGTAGGTATAAATAATTGTAAATAAACTATTTATGCCTTTTGTCTGGTACCGATAGTACAGTCACGAGCAATAATATGTACACATTTTCGCATTTTGTAAACCAGTTATCTAAAGTTCTGCCAATCCAAAATTGAAAATTCGAAGATTAATTCAAAACTGTACGGAACCTCTTCTAAATTACGAATTCATTTTGATATTGTAATGTCTAGATAAACGTGCAGATAGTTTAGAAAATTTGAAAATGTGTACATATTATTGCTCGTGACTGTACAAGCTCTGCTTTAGTTTGGGACCAGTCAACATTGATAATTTATATTATTATACTTTAAATATTGTTATGTAATATTTTATCTATAAATAAATTTGATTTGAAATAAATTCAATAATTCGAGCGTTGTAGCGGCGGCGGCGATCGACGATCGATGCAAAATACCATTTATCAGCAAATAAAACATAAAAATATTAATTAAATCAATTTTGAATAAATCCGTTTTTATGAAATTTTCCCTGAAAAATTCCGGTATTATTCCGTATTATTCAGAAATTTTGCAACTATAGTAGAGATCCCTGAGTCACAGGATTTAATGTTAGATTATAATAACATTAATACGTAAGACTGGTGTCTAAACTATGCTAAAAAGCCTGTGTTTGTAGTATGTAATTACACATTCATTAGAAAACCTTTTATTTTGCAACTTGCCCAAAATCCGTGACCAACATACAAACAAGAAACAAACAAACAAAAACAACGTGACAACAAACAATGAAACACAAGACAAGCCGTGAGTTTGTCTTGTATCGCAGGTACTCAACTAAACCTCACTGGCTTAAACTGGTTATAACAAGTTAAGGTTGCTGGGGTGTGTGCGGGGGTGGGGAGGTGAAGTAGCGGGGAGGGGAGGGTTCTAACTAGATTCCTCCCAACTTTCTCGTAGCAGATAATGATCTTCGCTACGTGGGTGCGAGGATGATGGCCCAGTCAAGCGGTTGAGACGCGGCGGCTAGAATGCTCGTTTGAACATTACTTAGCTATTTGTATTTTCAAAGACTTGAATGATATTAATAGATATGTTATACTCCGTGTGGTAACGGAGTAAGAATATAATATGTCACCACCCCATCCCATCCCATGGGTGTCGTAAAAACCGACTAAAGGACAATCCGTGAATATTATCTTTACGAAGTAAAAAGAAGGAAAACTTGAAATTAAACCCTATACCAATCCGTCTGGCCTGCGTGGTATTAGTAGGCCAAGTATAGTAAGGAGGAGGCGCGTCCCTGCAGTGGGACATTAAGAGTGTTATTAATATGCAGTGCGATATTAATAACACTCGTGGTCAATGAAAGGATTGGTGACTAGATATAGCGATTCTCTAATAAGTCATAAATATTTGTGTGCACGATATTGCCAGGATTTCGTGTGTGTATACGTGTCTTTCTTGTGCCATTCTGCTTAAACCATAGTAAAGACTCTCCTTATTAGTTGGAATTTGACAAAGTGTAACCCTATTTTATATTTATTTCAGATAACTTAACGATAACATACATACATAAGCTCACGCCGTATCCCATCCGGGGTAGGCAGAGACGACAGAACGCCACTTTTCAGTTACCGATAAACTTAATAAATAAAAATAAAACATCCGACAACACCAAAGTCAAAACTTATAGTCATCTCATTCTGAAAGTGTTTTAAGTTGGCCTTCCACATCCAAAGTCCAAACTAAAACCATTACCAACAGGAGCACAGTATATTATGTGTCAAACGATTCCGAAATATGATACTGTTCTCTTTTACATAGGTTGCTTATGTTGCCTACAAGTTTACACACCTGTCTTCTTTTACCTTGGCTTTCCATGGATTCTCCAGAAGACTTTAGAATGCCTTCTTGGCAGTGTTAGCGATTACCTCTACTGTCCGCCACGTCACTTCTATCCAGATGGTATTATTATTTTATTTATTTTTATTTATCCGTGTGGTGACGGAGTAAGAATACAATATGTCACCACCCCATCTTATCCCATGGGTGTCGTAGAAACCGGCTAAGGTACTATCTGTGAATATTACCTTTACATAGAAAGAAGGAAAACTTGAAATTGAACCCTATACCAATCCGTCTGACCAGCGTGGTATTAGTGGGCCAAGTATCCCCCCGTCACGGGAGGAGGCCCGTCCCTGTAGTGGGACATTAATGGGCTGATATGATGATTTATTTTTATTTCTTTTACTACTTACATAGTAGGTAAAAAAGTTTTTATGGAGATAAAATCATAACATTACCAAGACATCTCATTTGGTGGCTGACGTGAAATTTATTTGACGCCAAAGCTAAGTGTTTTTGCTTGTATTGCAATTTCTAAAATTATTCTTATTATGAAATAAACATTATTTTTATAGTAATTATTCTAATCAAATATTAAACAGATTAAATGAAATGAAATCATACAAAATAATCATTTAACAATAGCAGTAAGAGAATTCCTATTAAGCGTTCTATTCTATATTCCATGAAGTCTATCTGCAGATTCCTTGAGACGCGTGCTACGAATACATCTCCTTTATTACTAGAAAGCAATCTAATACAACCTACCAACACGCCTTGACCCCTGACACTCAAGTAAAATACTCTACCACTAATTAAATACCGTAGCTACCAGATGTCTTAGTAAATTGGTCACTTTAGAATGGTAGATATGTATTGAAATTAATTTTAGAGGCACTTGAATGTGTTTTGTTTGTTCTAATCTAAACAATAAATTTATATACTTACTCTAAGAAGTCCTCGACCTCTATGGCGTAGTGGTTAATGTAAATGGCTGGTACAAAGAGATCTCGGACTCGATTCCAAAACGATTGTAGGCTTTGATCTTGGGGTTTTCAATTTAATTGTATGTTCGTATTAATATAATATTTTTTATGTATAGGTATATTATTAAGTATATGGTTGGCTGATAGACAAGGCCCTAAGGCATCAATCCACCATTACGTTTTTTATAAAAGAAGATTAAATAAATAAGGTATCAATGCAAAAAATTCCCATTTTCTTAGCAAGAAAATTTCACCAAACAAAAATAGTGACAAAAAAAATCTGACACAGCCCTATTATAAAATAAAACAGTACGTAGAAGGCGTTCACGCTAGGGTTGCCACTGATGCGTGTAGTGCGTGTGACCCTATTGGGCAATCACCGTATAATCTACTAGGGCTTCTTAGCTTTTTTATATCCATACCACTTTACTAGAGGGTGAAATGCGTAGGTAGAAAGCCTACGTGTTAATTATAAACTGATATTAAAATATTAAGGCAACTAGGTACTGAAACCTTACAGAATTACATATCTTTTTATGTAGGACATGGCAACAATTTGTTACAAAATTAATCGTAATATGAAAGAGAGCATAAGTTACTTTTTATCAAAACACCACGCGGGCAAAGTAAATAATAATAATCCCTTACACGATGGACCGACGACCTAGTTAGGACGGCAGGAAGCCGATGGATGAGAAAGGCACTGGACCGCACATGGTAGCAATATTTGGAGGAGGCCTATGTCTTGCGGTGGACGTCAATTGGCTGATATGATGATGATGATGATGATGAAATAAAGTACAAGAATGAAGGCAATAAATAGGTAGGTATATTATATAGAGGTAGGGCATAATATTACTAAGCCGAAACAATAAAAATCATCGAAAAATGCCCAACCGTTAATGCGATATGACCATGTAAATTTTCACCTTTTTTACCTCATTTCGCCATAAAATCTGTCGGAACGAGTAGAGTTAACAATATAAGTTTAAGGTTTTTATTTTAGAGACATTCCGTGTGGTGACGGAGTAAGAATACAATATGTCACCACCCCATCACATCCCATGGGTGTCGTAAAAAACCACTAAAGGACTATCCGACATATTATCTTTACGAAGTAAAAAGAAGGAAAACTTGAAAATAAACCAATCCGTCTGGCCAGCGTGGTATTAGTAGGCCAACTATCCCGCCGTCACGGGAGGAGGCCCGTCACTGCAGTGGGACATCAAATTTCATCAAAATCCATTCAGCAGTTTGTGCGTGAAAGAATAACAAACCTCCGTTCTCACAAACTTTCGCATTTATATTATTAGTAGGATGATCCAAAATATTGCCCGGCAGCTCCAGTCAGTGCGCAGCTATGGGCAGTATGCAAGTACTTTATTGCACGTTAGACTATCCCCCTTACTCATAAACGCCTCTTAAATTTAATCACTGTTTAGCGAGATTTTTATTACGAAAACCAACCTTATGCCAAACAACGTAAGAGTTTAAGCTAATTAATCAATTGACTAAAATTTAAGAGGCGTTTATGAGTAAGGGGGTATGTCACTATATGTAGGTAACCAATGCGTAGTAATTAGTCAAATCAATATACAGTAGAACCCGCTTAATACGATCACGCTTAATACGATTTCACGCATAATACGCCTTTTTACGTCGGTCCCTGCAATTTGACACATATTTTCATACATTTCTTAACGCTTAATACGATTCGTCATCCCGTTTAATACGCCCGCGCTCAAGCCCTACAACCGCACTCGAGGCCAGCCGTGGGGCCCTTTTAAAGTTGTTTTAAGAAAGTCGGTTCTTGAAATAACGTGTTTGACATCGTGCTGAAAGAAGAACTCGGGTGTTTCTTCCTGAGATACCAGGATTCAGGAAAACCCAGGGTGGCTAAATATTCAGGCTGGTGGATATTCTTCCATTGATGACAATATAGCACGAATGAAATTCAATCAATATCTTATTGAGGATGTGAATAACACACAAAACGAGGTCCTTAAGCCTAACTGATAATTAAGTTGCTTCTTTGGATGAAAGTGATGACGCGGTGCAAAAGTTGAAAATTCTGTAATTGCTAATGCATCAAAATCTTTCTGTCAAACCAAAATAAGTGATTATTTTTAATAATGTATTGAATGTAGGTACATAATTTCAAATAATAAGAACAAAAAACATAATAAATGTAGCACGTTTTTTTTTCCTATCCCGCTTAATACGCTTTCTCGCTTAAGACGCGTTTTTGGTGGGGTCCCTGGAAAATCGTCTTAAGCGGGTTATACTGTATTTCTTCAGCTCTAATACGTACTCTTTAAATATGTTTTAGTATGTAATATTGACAAAAAAGTACTTACATAAGTGTGTTTACGCATGTTTAAAATGTTTACATAATATAAATGTAGATGGCGTTGAACCAGATATTATCTAACAATAAAGTCTTCTATAATTCGCTGAGTGAGCTTATCGAACAATCAGACGTTACCGAACTACGCACGTAACATCGTGTTATCTACGCGTATAAAGCGTTTATCTACAAGCCTAAGGCGTCGCCGTTGTCCTGCAAGTGGTGCAAGTTGAGAGAGCTAGCGATTTTATTAAAGACCTCTTAGGCGTAGTATTTATAGTCCATATCTGCTGCGTCAGAGTTTTCAGGTGGGATTCCTAATTAATGCAAATGTTTGTGTCCATGTTTGTATGAACATGGGTGTTCATTAGTCTAATTAAGATTGTAACTAAAATTTTTATTTTTAATGAAAACCCCGGCACAGATTGAGCCTTGTATAGCAGAAAAAACACAGGTAATTAATGGCTAAGTTTATATCTTTTAATTTTCGGCATTGTGATAATTTATGGGAAAAAAAAGTTAACAGTTAAACAAAGCTGGTAAGGCTAGGAGGATAAGTTGCCAAAGATGGCCAACAATTTATATTGAAACCCGCTGTACGTTCATAACTTATTATCATAAGAAGTAATAATCACGACACGCTTATAAAGTATCGTTAATGTGATTACATCGTGTATAAACTAAGTCATTTCGTTTCGTTGGTAAAGTCATAGTCGCCGAGGGTAAAGTCATAGTCGCCTAGGGCAATCATTACCTCTCACTAATTAATGTTTACTAACTTTTAATGTGCTACACATTGTTGCATTGACCATAAAGTAATTTAAACTTACAATAATATGGCCATATCTTCTTTATCTGCTCTTTAATGTTCCGCTGCAGGGACGGTAGGTCATAATATGAAGGTTGGACCTGATAACAGCTTATGCCTTAATAACGCTCATCATATCAGCCAATAGACATCCACTGCTGAACATAGGCCTCCTCCAAATATTGCCACCTAGTGCGGTCCTGTGCCTCCTTTATCCATCGGCTTCCCGTCGTCCTAACTAGGTCGTAGGTCCATCGTGTAAGGGGTCTCTCCACCCTGCGATCTATATAAAATTACTAGTTTCCCTAAAAACGATCATAGCCTTTTACTACTTACTTACTTCACTATGTACTCTTCCACCTAAATACAGTAAGATTTTCTCACTTCTCCTTGAAGGTAGATTAAGTGGTACCGAATAAGACGGCCTCTTGCATAAAGACTCTACCATCTAGTAAAATTAGTTCAAACTGATCAATTGGCTTATTATGATTTTTGTCTATGTTTTTCTTTATTGTCTTTGACGTGCTAAAATCCCAAACCATAACAGCCCATTAATGTCCCACTGCAGGGACGGGCCTCCTCCCGTGACGGAGGGATACTTGGTCTACTAATACCACGCTGGCCAAAACGAATTGGTATAGGGTTTAATTTCAAGTTTTCTTTCTTTCTTCTTTTTTTTTATTACGTAAAGATAATATTCACGGATAGTCCCTTAGTCGGTTTTTACGACACCCATGGGATGAGATGGGGTGGTGACACACTGTATTCTTACTCCGTCACCACATGGAGGAAAAATTCAAAAAAAACACTTGTAAATCAAAGTGCAACTGTTGGCAAATAATGCCATAACTTTTTACACAAATTTTACTTTTTTGCTATTTCTTTCTTTATAAAAACAATTAAATAAGCAACATTTGGTATACACATGAATATATGATAGAACGTCGCAGCTGTCGCGAGTCACAAGACGATTTGTTTCAGGAAATGAACTGCAACAGAGGTAGGAGGGGCGATCAAGTCTCTCTCCTATGTACCCAACCATCTATGTCTACATACAGATACATGATAGTACTAGTTTTACTTGCTCCGTGTGGTAACGGAGTAAGAATACTGTGTATTAGGGTGGAGTGAAATTTTTTTTTTCTAAATTTCAAGTTTCCTGGTTTCTCAATCAGTGACCTATTACAATAGAAATATTCTTGCAAAATACCAGCTTTCTAGCTCAATATCTTGACGTGGCGCATTAGGTTTGAAAGTAGAAAAATAAAAATAAAAAAAGTTGCAAATAAAAATTTATTTCTGACAATAATACTGTATATGTTACTGAATTTATACTTAAAACTACTCGTACAATAAATAACTATATAAAACTACCATAAAAAACAACATTTTAGAGTTCAGTATCAGAAGTCCCAGTGCCTTCTTTTTGGCGGAAATTCCGAGATTAGGTGGCAAAAATAGGTATTTCTTGCCTGGATTTTATTCTTGTACGAATGAAACCCTCTCTGGCATCGAGTCCACAAACAGAGGCCGAAGCTTCAGTTACAAGCTTGACACACTTTTCGACTGCTTGAGTGTGGCAAGGGTACTTCTCAATATCAAACAATTTACCACTAGATGCTACTTTTGCAGTGTTTTCCGAGTTGCTGTATTTCATTGTTACAGGAGGTTCCGTTATCTTCTCTTTTACCATTTAATCAAATCATAATAGTTTGTCGCATCTATTTTTAGCTTTGGTAACTGGAATTCACGTACTTTCTTGCCTTTGGACTCTTTTGTTGTCTTTAAAACTCTGCGATGAGCCAGCTCTCGTAAGTGTTGATTATGATCTTGTGACATAGCCAGCAATAGATTTTCTGGGTGCATGAAGAAAGCATTTATTTCAATAGTATTTAAGACAACACTTTTCAAGTCAACTCGAAAAATACATTCTTCTTTTACCCATATTAAAAGTGTGAATCAGGCCACATTTACATGAAGATTTTGACTTGATATCAAACCAATTTGGTGGGTAAACTTTCATGATGAGTTCTTTAAAATTATTTGTCGGTTTAGCTGTGCCAATATACAAGCAAAAAATTCTGTTAGCACAAGCTACCCCGATGGGTAGCTTGTGCTAACAGAATTTTTAGCATGGGCTAGTTTTCCTGGGTCATTGTTAGCAAAGTATGGTGGAACTGTACCAGAAGAAATGGCATAACATAGAAAGGTATTTTTGATCGGTGCTCAACAAATTAATATCCTGATCTGGCAATTCGGTGGAGATGGATTCGAATGATTCTATTTTCAAGTAAAGATACTTATCCAGCTGTTTTCCTAACCTGTCAGAAAAAGTAGTGTCGTCGAGGCTTCTTTTCTAACAAATGACGAAGTCGTAATTCATTTGCATGTTACAAGCACATAAACCATTACAAAAGTCGTTTCAGGATGTTTTTCTAATAAAACAATGACTCCATTTTCCCGACCAGTATTAAAAGGGGCATCATCGCACCGATGCCACCAAAGAAGAATGAAATTCATATTTGTTTTCGAGAAAGGCATTTTTTATGAAAATTTACTTAACGTTGGCACTATTTTAACCAGATAATAAAGTTTTTAAAAAAAATACTATATTTAGATTCTAGATCACACTTAGACAAAGTTAAAAACGGTATATTTGTAAGCACATCATGTAAGAATATTAATTTTTTGAGGGTAAGCTTATAAGTAAAAACATCAGTTTTTTTTAAATATTATCTCAATGCGCCACCTGAAAATAAAGTCCTAGACCTTTCATCTTTTGCACGAATAAAGCTTTTATATGTGGTCACCAATTAATAATACAGGAGATTTGAAAAGAGCAAAAAAAATTTTTTTCATAATGTTTCACTCCACCCTACTGTGTATAACCACCCCATCTCATCCCATGGGTGACGTAAAAACCGACTAAGGGACTATCCGTGAATATTATCTTTACGTAATAAGAAGGAGGAAAACTTGAAATTAAACCCTATACCAATCCGTTTGGCCAGCGTGGTATTAGTAGGCCTAGTATCCCTCCGTCACTGAAGAAGGCCCACCCGTGCAGTGGGACATTAAAGGGCTGTTATGATGAGTTTTGCTCGGCTAAAGAAAGGGACAATCCTTTCCCTGTCTCGTGTATCAAATATGATACATTCACATTGTTTTTCTAATGTGTCTACAGACAGGGCAGGCAGCATAATCATGCAGAGAAAGAAGGAGATTAAGCAAAGTTGTTTACCAAATTTTGCAATTAAATATTGAATCCGTTGTTTCGTCCGTGTCAGGAGATCGAACCTACAATAACTACTACACCAAGGTGACATAATCAATTTGATTAAAACCCTCCACAAATAAATATAGATTAAAAAAAAAACACTGCACCACATAGGTCGTCAGAGCAATAAGACATTACACAAAACTTTTTATATAATAAAATTCAGTAAAATAATAAAATAACGTTAAAATCATTTTTGTCTAGAATTATCCAAATATTATTATGTATTTACAACACAGACGCGTTCAAATACAGTCCGTACTAATTTATAGCTAGTATGATAGCACTTTATTAACGGTAATAAAATATATAAATACACTTATGTCAATTATATTAGGCTGGTGTTACACTTAACAAAGTTTTTTTACAGGGCTAACTTACGGCTTAGCCCTGAAACCCGATCCGTTTGGCCATCGTGGTATTAGTAGCCCCTCCGTCACTGGAGGAGGCCCCTGGTCCCTAGTCCCTGCAGTAGGACATTAATAGACTGTTAAATTAATTGAATGTTGTTTTATCTTCACCGTGCGGTACCCGATTAGAATAGGACTGCCCCATATCCTCCCGTGGGTGTCGTACGAGGCGACTAAGTGATACCACGACCCGGTGCATACCACCTAGCACCTCGGGTCAACCTCTTGGTGTGGGAGTAAACCACCAACAACAGCATTTCCAAGGAGGGTTGGTGACAGGCAGGCGGCCGGCCGTAAAATATAGCCAAAACCTTTAGCAGCATGAGGAAGAAGAAGACATGTTGCGCCGACCCCAAATAAAATCGGGATAAGGGCAGGGATGATGTTGTTTCATCTTCATTTTTGAAGGGCTATAAAGTTAATATTTTATTTATATTGCTATAAAGTTTCTTATTTTATTTTTTCTTTTCAACTACCTCGAATCCTACGCATGATGCTGATGTTTCGAGTGAATTCATAAATAAATTATTGTCATGAGTCTGGATGCTTTTACTGTGATTATTCCACCGCATCTCTTCCTATAGGTCCATTCTGCGAACTATCCCCGTACAATACAACAAACTTTTTTTAAATCAATTTTTAAAAAAGTTTGTTACATTTTTTTAGAAAACAAAAGAAGATAGATGAAATAAAGATGACAATTCGTCCAGACAGTAGGCTAAGCTTATCCTGACACTGAAGAAGGCCCGTCCCTTCAGTACTTAGGTCATTATTTCCTATGTTACGATTTCACAGCAAAACTGTACCAAAATATTTAATAAGTGTATAAACAGCCTTAACCACAAGTGTGTTTGTAACTTCATCCGACTGCAACGCCGTGTGCAGAAAGTACATAAGTACAAATGTCAATATTTACAACGCAAACAGTCTTTGATAACATCAAAATAGCAAATGGTAAAGGAATACCAGTAAAGAAGAGATAAATACTGTAAGGGTAGTGTCCTTACACTTAGGTTGTGGAGTGATCCGTAGTAGTTATCACTAACACAATAAGGGTGGAAACGGGATGTGAAGTAAAACGTGTCCGTTACCAAAGATGATGTTTATTGTATTCACATTTAATATATTAATTAAGCGTTTATAAAGTACACAAATACCTAAGATATGCAGTATTTCGCAAGCATACTTAGTTTATAATGTAGGTTAGTAAACAATTACAAATAGTGTCGAGTAAGCTCGTACATGCTCCCGACTTCAAATCAAGGAAACTAGAAGTAAATTAAAAATCGTAAAAAGTAAAGATTTAGTTAAGTACACAATAATAAAGTAAAATAAATGTAAACTTCGTAAGTAGAAACTTTAAAATTAAAATATAAACTTAAAATATTGTAACTTAAATATGCAGGTATAGAATTTTAACACTTGTAGTACTAAGGTATTGGTGACGTAGCCTTGTCGTTCTTCCCGTGGTGCATGTTGGTAGTGGTCTCGATGACGTCACCCGATGTTGTAGTGGCCTGGGAGACGACCGCTGGTACCGGAACGATTGTTAGCCCAATGTCTGTCGTATTGTGGGGTTTCTTCTGTCGTCGTAGTCTGGTCCTTGTAAATAACCAAATGCTGACTGACAGTACACATAGAATAATGAACCCGTACATGACATAGTGATGGACGTCATCTTCGCTGGAATCCAGTTGTACGTTGAACGTCTCCTGCTGTTCTTTTACCGAATTGATCTTTTCTTTCAACGCTTTTAGCTGCTCATCATGAGATTCTAGAGGAGTGGATATACCACTTTCGTTGACTGTAGGCAAAATTCGGTTAATCAGTGAATGTGGTACATACGGTTCGTAATCTTGATTTAGTTGTACTTCGCTGTGAAAGTGTGCGTGTGACTGGATTAAAATGTCTTCTCCTTGTAGCATACATCCTTCTGGGAGCGTAAGTACACCTGTGTTACGTAAAGTAAGTGAAGTAACCTCAGCTGTGCAAAAAATGCTAGTGATGCATTCCTCACAACAGGTGAATAGCCATGAACTTGGTTGTTGTAATTTGATCCAATCAACTTTGCAATCGGATACCGTAGTGCGGCAGGTCGTGGTTGCTCGCTTGCTGATTATTTGCGCTTCACAAATCGACTGAGTCGTTTTTATATCGTAGATAGGTAAGTTCAAATTGCAAAGCAGCGTATGTTCATTAGTAGAAATACACGACGACACTTCATTAGTGTTTAATGTTATTAATTGTTTCCTTTTATTATCCACAGCTAAATACTCCGTTGACGGAATAATTCTTCGTATTAATTTTTGTTGCTTCATGTTGATAGGTAATACTCGAGATAACTCGTAGAGTTCAGTAGTTACTAAAGGTATCTTCACTTCAAAAATCAAGAAACTATTCGTTAATCGTACGTGAACTCTCGATATCTTGTACATTAATCGAGTGCAACTGTAACTATTAGTGCAAGGTAATGTTAGTCCACCACGAACTTGTCTCGAGATCACGTTCAGCTGGGACTCAAAGTCTTCGGGTTTCAATAGATGGGTATCTACTCGGCCATTTTTTACATCGGTAACGAGATCAAGTAACAATTGTTGTGTGTTTCGTAGACTTGATAGAATAATATTTCCAGTGAGCGCAGTGATCAATAAATAACGATCTCTCGAAGTTTCTTTCTGTAGATTGTTTTCGACATGTTGTAACCTTTGACTTATGGCGGAAAACTGCGTGTTCATAACTTCTTCGTGACGTTTTAATATGTTATATTCCCCTTCGATAATAGATGTGTGATTTTTGTACAGAGCCAGTAAATGATTTTCATTCAGCTGCAACCGTTTAATGTCTTTGTTATATTTTTCAGCAAAGCGCTCGTCGAGAACTCCAAACAGTGAGTTAGCAATGTAGCCCACTCCGTCCACTAAGCCGCGGCGTTTGCGTAGGCCGTGTTCAGTTTGTAGTATATTATTATAATGTTTTAGCTCGTTCAACTCGTGTAACATTTGAGTTATTAATATTTGGTAGTCATCTGTAGTAGTACACTGTCTGCTTAGATGGGATATGTATTTTTCCATGTAGTTAAAACTTTTCCAGTATGTAGTCATGTTGTAATATACAACCATCTTCCATTCATCCTGTATAAGTTTCATATCCGACAGTTTATCTAAGTAAATAAGTTTACCAGGATCAAGTGACGTCACATTTATAGAAATAGACGTAGTTTGAGTGAGGCAGATAGTCATAAGGAGGCCAACAGTCCATAAGAAATTAGATGACCTTGTCTTTGTTTTCCTTGGCCTCAGCTCTTTTTTATTTGATACTGGATCCGAAGTTGTGGTGCCAGCAGGTGAGTCTTCATCTTTCTGAGTGCTGCGATCAATAGGTAAGCGTGATAATTTGGTCACGGGGCGCTTCATAGTGTCCGATGTCTTCGTTTTAATTGTGACTACGCGTACACGTCCATCAGCGCCGGGGTGAGTTTTCGTAACCTTTCCCAGTAACCATCTTGCGGGTGGAATGTGATCATCTCGAACTAAAACCATGTCACCTATTTCTAAGTTGGGAGAGGGATGATGCCATTTACTGCGCGTTTGTAATGTTTGCAGGTAAGATGCGGACCATTTTCTCCAAAAATCTTTAAGCATATTTTCCGTCAGACGCCATCTCGTGGATAGAAATATTCTACCATCGTTAACGCTTAGAGGCGGTCCTAGTGGCGGACCCCCAATTAGGAAATGCCCTGGCGTGATGCAATCCAAGTCATCGGTATCGTCTGTTAATGCGACGAGTGGCCTTGAGTTTAGGCAGGCTTCTATCTGGGTCAACAGCGTGGAAAATTCTTCAAAGGTCAGTCTTTGCTCTCCCAGCACGCGTTTCAAGTGATGTTTCAAACTTTTAACCGCGGCCTCCCATAGTCCACCAGCTGTCGGCCAGGAGGGTGCATTGAAATGCCACTCAACACCTTCCATTGATATGAAGTTGAAGAACTCTGTGTTTAGATAAGTTCGTAAAGCTTCGGCTTGTTCTTTCGCTAGTACTTTAGCGGCTCCGACAAAGTTTGTGCCGTTGTCACTATACATATGTGCGGGCGTTCCTCTTCGTGCGCAAAGTCGTTTGAAAGCAGCTATGAAGGCGTCTGTAGTCAAATCTGACACAAGTTCCAGATGAACGGCCTTGGTACATAGGCAAATGAAGACAGCTTTGTAAGCTTTTAGTGTCTTAATCCCGCGGCCTTTGTTAGCTTTGACTTCCACATGTCCAGTGAAATCGACTCCCGTATGCGTGAATGGTCGTGAGGGGTTCACTCGTGGCTTAGGTAAGTCAGCCATAATCTGGTGATTGTGTTGAGTTCGATAACGATGACACGTAACACACGTGCGTATGTACCGCTTTACAGTGTTCATGCCGCCGAGTATCCAATACTGTGTTCGTATATATTGCAATGTAAGCTTCGCACCGGCGTGTAAGGTTATCTTATGAGCTTGACTGATAATTAATTCTGTCAACTTGTGGTTGTTAGGCAGAATTATAGGATGTTTTCTTGAATGTTCTAAGGTTGTATGTGCTAGTCGTCCTCCAACTCTAAGAATGCCGTCTTTATCCAATATGGGATTTAAGTTTATAATTTTGCTTGTTGATTTGACCCTGTTATGTTGCGTTAAGTTTATAATGTCATTCGTATAGCAATCATTTTGTACGGTCTTGATCAACAAATAAATACTCGACCTTAATTCGACTGAAGTTAAGTACGATTTTCGCTCGACACCGGAGACTTTACGAGTATTATTAATAAATCTAATTATCCAACTCAGCACTCTTGTTGCCTTTGTTATTGAGCTGTAATTATGTAGAATTTGCTCGATAAGCGGGGTCGATGTATGGTTCAGTAGTACAATGGCCTTCTTTCGTTCTTCCTCACATGTTTCATAGTAACTTTTTCGTGGCAATTCGTTTGTTTTCAGCCATGTGGGGCCTTCCCACCAGAGTTTGAATGTCAAAAGTTGTCTTGGGTTCAATCCTCGACTTGCTGCGTCGGCGGGGTTGTCCTCGGATTTGACATATCTCCAACAGGATGACGGTATTAACTCGATTGTGTTAGTTACTCTGTTTGCAACAAACGTTTTCCACCGAGAGGGGTCACCTTGTAGCCACCCTAGTACCACCATTGAGTCAGTCCATCCGTATGTCGTTATAGACTGGGCAGCGACTGATTCCTTGACCTTTCTCATAAGTTGAGCCAATAGTAATGCTCCACAGAGTTCCAAACGATTTAGAGTGATCTGTTTGTTTAAAGGAGCTAGTTTTGTTTTTCCCGCCACCAGCTTAATTTGTTTTTCTCCTTGTAAGCCTGTCGACACACAATAAATTACACATCCGTAGGCCTTTTCAGAGGCGTCGCTAAAGCCGTGTAACTCAACATGTGATTGTGTGTTACCTATATGTCGGGATAGTTTAATATAGCTGATAGTAGATAGTTCTTCACGAAATTGTAGCCATTCCTGTTGTATTTTTTCCGTTAGCGGATCGTCCCAAGTAGATGTCGACGTGTAGGCAAACTGAAACATGATCTTCGCCTTTACCGTGACTGGAGATATCCATCCCAGTGGGTCATACAATTTCGATATCTCGGAAAGTAATAATCGTTTTGTAATGACATTATGCAGTTCCGTGTTTACTTTGTATTGATAAGTAAACAAGTCGGTTTGTGGATTCCACATAATGCCGAGCGTTTTGTTTGACTCAGCCTGTTGAAAACTTAGCATATTTTGACTGATAAGGTCTGCTGGTAAGTTTTTTAGTAACGTGGGGTTGTTACTAGCCCATTTTCGAATCTTGAAGCCACCCCCATTCAACATTGTTATCAATTGTTCTTGAGCTTCGTACGCTTCTTTTTCGTGTTAAACCCGGCAAGCATGTCGTCACAATATAGCTGATTGTTCAGAATTGTGGCTGCAAGAGGATACTGTTTCCCATCGTCCATGACTAGCTGTTTGATAGTTCTCATAGCTAGGTACGGCGCCGCCCTTGTTCCATATGTTACGGTGCAAAGTTGATATTCGTCTAAACTATGAGTGTAGGAAGCGGTGTACTTGTGTTGCTTTCCCCATATAATTTTTTGCAGATGCTGGTCTTCTTCAGCTACCAAGATTTGTCGGTAAAATTTTTCAATGTCCGCAGTGAATACGAATTCATACGACCTCCATCGTAAGAGCATAGCTTGCAGATCTTGTTGCAGGTTGGGTCCACACTCCATTAACTGATTCAAACTGTAACCCGTACTTGTGTTGGTGGACGCGTTAAACACTACTCTTAGTTTTGTAGTAGTGGACTCAGGCCTCAATACCCCATGATGTGGCAAAAAACAACTAGGTGCACAGGATGTCATGCTTAACTTCATATGTCCAAGTAGAAGATATTCATCTATGAATTTGTTGTAACTTTCACATAATTCATTGTTTTTAGCTAGTCGTTTTTCTAATTGTCTGTATTGAGCAATTGCCTGTGGCTTGGAAGTTCCTAAGTATTGTTCGTAGTTTTGCTTCATAGGCAATTTTACAACGTAGCGGCCGTCACTCAGTCTGCGCGTCGTTGCAGCGTATTGAATTTCACAGCGGGCTTCGTCTGACGTCATATGTCTATTATTTGACTCTGTGATCTCTTCAATCTCCCAAAATTGCGAGACTTCATCCAAGTTGTGAGAGACAGCGTGACAGTTGTACGTTTTCATATTGCCAAGAAGTACCCATCCCACCTTTGTCTGTAAGGCAATAGGTGCATCTGCGGGACCGCGTACAATACTTCCTGTTACGATGTCTGCATATATACCGGCGTCGAGTAGAATGTCTACCGGTCGCGAAATGTTGTAATTAGGATCCGCTAAGTGTATCCCCTGTAGATGTGGCCAGTACTGTTTGTCAAAACCACAGTTAGGCAAGTTGTTTAGAATTTTTGCCATAACTAATGCGTCTGTACCGAACGTGTAGTCACCGTATATGGATATGCATTCCAATTTTATGGTACCATTGCTTTGACTGTTAGAACTTCCAATTCCAAGTACAGATGCATTTTCCTTGCGTCTTGGCAGCCCGAGACGCTGAGCGGCGGATTCTGATATTAAATTGATTTGTGAGCCTTGGTCAAGTAGACACCGCATCGTGACATATGTCCCATCCACAGCCTTAACTTGTAATTGTAGTGTTGCCAGCAATACTTCATTATAGTTTCCAGCCACATGGCTCGTAAATCGTTCCTGTAGATTTTGTTGACCTAAAGAGGTCGTTGCCGTAGAATCGCGCAGTAGGTCATGTAACGAAGTATGATGCGCTGAGTTGCATACTCTGCACGTTTTATTCGAATTGCATTGTTTATTACCGTGTGGATATAAACAATTACGACAAATATGTAATTCTGCTATTGTTGTTAATTTCGTACCAGATGGCATTTCTTGAAACTTCTTGCAACTCATCAAAACGTGATTTGTCTTACACAAGGGGCAATTTCTATCAGCGCTAATATGTAAAGATTTAGGACGAAATTGCTTGTACTTGTTTTGAGATTCCTTGTATGTTGATGCAGAGTATTCCTTCGTGGGGCCCTTATGAGGCTTAGTGTACGTTGATGTAGTGGGTTGGAATTTTTTCTTATGTATAGGTTCCAAGGCCATAAACTTATTTTCCAGGAATTCTACAAATTCATCGAACACTGGTAGCTCTCGTGGAGCATGTCTGGACTCCATGTACGATGTGTAGGTCTCAGCATCCAACTTTTCTGTGAGAATATGGACCAATATTGGGTCCCATGTCGATGTATCGACCCCCAGGTTGCGTATGCCGTTTACAGTTTCCATACTCGTGTCATGTAAACGTTTCAACTCAAATGCATTACGATTTTGTACTACAGGTTGACTCATAAACGTGCGAATCAAGTTTGTAAACAACTTTTGTGTGTTGTCATATCTATGAGTCAATAATTCCCAACATGTATCGTAATTTTCAGCCGAGACAGACAGATGTTGTACTAGTCGCTCCGCCTCTCCCTTCAGTTTTCCCTTAAGATGTTGCATCTTCTGGGCCTTTGACAAGGACATGTTATTATGAATTGTTTCACGGTACAAATCTAAGAATGTAGGCCATTGTGTGTAGCTTCCAGCGAACGTAGGAATTTCAACCTTAGGCGTAGATTGTATTTGTGACGTAGTTGCATTAAGTTTTAAATGCAACTGGCGTTTGATAGACTCGTAGCTTATTTCGTTATTTGTAAAATCTTGCTCGTAGTCCAAATTACTGTCAACAAGTATGTTGTCTATTTGCCAGTGGATGTCATCAATTAGCTTCCATCTAGCTTGCAGCATCTGTAGCTTATCTTCAATCTCCCATTTTTCTGCAATTTTACTCAGGTCGATATTACGTATGAGTCGAGACAATGCTCGGAAGTTTGAAGATTGTTGTAGGATTAATTCATCCGATTTTGATAACGTGCCTTGTTCTTCGCTTGAACTCGTACCAGCTGTAGGCAGGATCTTGTAGTTCAAAAACTTAGAACGCAAAGCTTCAACGTGAGTCAAAACCTTTTGATAGGCTTTGCTTGTAAAGTAGTCCGTCTCTGTTATACCTGATGCTAATAGCTGGTTATGAGCTGTATCAAACTCTTCCCACAGGTTGTTCAGTGACTCGACGCGTTTTCTGATGTATTCAGCCGTTTTGCGTGAAGGTGAGTCCTTTTTGAAGTTTATTCCAAGTTTGTTTATCGCATCCGCGATAATTTCTTGACGTTGAAGTAAACTTTCCATTGTATCGGAGTTCAAATTGTCTATGAAATCCAGACGTGAATATAAATATGTTGTGACGTATATGACTGTTCTCTAGCCTTAGTATGTGCGTCCTTGTCTCAATCAAGACCGGTGAGACCCGCTTGTGGGAGGCCGGTTGACCGATTACGCTACTAAAGTTTGATAACAAGTCGAATGTTGACGTCACGCAGTGTAGCCGTTACTCACAGGATAGTAGATGTAGTCCACAGGCTGTCAGTTCGTAGTGCTCGAAGGACCATTAAATGTAAGGGTAGTGTCCTTACACTTAGGTTGTGGAGTGATCCGTAGTAGTTATCACTAACACAATAAGGGTGGAAACGGGATGTGAAGTAAAACGTGTCCGTTACCAAAGATGATGTTTATTGTATTCACATTTAATATATTAATTAAGCGTTTATAAAGTACACAAATACCTAAGATATGCAGTATTTCGCAAGCATACTTAGTTTATAATGTAGGTTAGTAAACAATTACAAATAGTGTCGAGTAAGCTCGTACAAATACGGTATTTACTCACCTAGTTAGTGCAGTAATTTATGGTATTATAAGTTCGCTTTAAAAGGTTCTTTGTAGGATCATCATCATCATAACAGCCCATTAATGTCCCACTGCAGGGACATCCTCCCATGACGGAGGGATACTTGGCCTACTAATACCACGCTGGCCAGACGGATTGGTATAGGGTTTAATTTCAAGTTTTCCTTCTTTTTATTTCGTAAAGATAATACTCACGGATAGTCCCTTAGTCGGATTTTACGACACCAATGGGATGAGATGGGGTGGTAACATATTGTATTCTTACTCCGTCACCACTTTGTAGGATACTTTTATGAAGTATGCTTCTGAAATTAGGAGAATTTAGATAAAAACGAGAATCAAATTCATACGAACAGAGATTCCGCGGTCAATCATCAGCTGCACCGATTAAATCTAAAACCCGTTCTTCTTAACCAAGTTTGATACGAAAAAGATTCGTTGGATAGAAAGCTGTGTAGACCAACCATCCGCTCCAAATACCTGATGCTGACCACGGTCCTCAGTCATAAGGGATCTCTATGAAGTCAGGTTCATAAAGATAATTTCGAATGGGTACAGAGTACAGAGTAATAATACTTATTGGGTACCTATTATCTGTGTAAAAAAAAACAATTTGATCGCGTTTATTGCAAAAGAACTAAGCAGTAAAGAACTTCTACGTAGCTGATAATATAAGTTTAATAAATAAAAAACCTTTAGTTTTCCTCTAATAAGGTAGGTAAGGAAGGCAATTAATAATATTTTATGCTTAAAAGATGATAAGCATGATTATAATAGTCGCGGCGCAAAAGCAACAAAAAGGTAGCAGTGACTTTTCTGCCTATAAGATTCTACCATATACAAATTTAACAGCATTTTAAAAATTTTGAAAAATAAATCTTAATTTATTCTGTATTTTCTTTCAAAAAACTGTTGTAGACAATCTAAACTCTCAATTCCCACAGAATCCAATGATCATAACGATCCCACGACACCGTCTAAACACTAAAATGGTTCAGGGTCAAAATGACCACGGGTTCAAATCTGCCCTGTTCGAACAAGGGGATGCTGCATCCAACTTAATGTATGCACACACCTTTATACAAAACAGACATATCAAGAACAGGTTCAGAAATAACAGTCATTCGAATTTGAACTCTATTGAAAAGAGCATAAGGTAGGTGAATGTTTTTTTGGATGGCATTAAATAAGTATGTGACTTACTCAGCACCCTTAATTTGTCGAGTAATAACCGGTATCAGTACAATATAGTAAGGCCTATTAACATAACTCCTTGACCGGACACAACCGGACACTTATTAATATTTATAAATTACTTATTATTTGTTAAAAAATAAAATCTATTAAAATCTCTTAGTTCTGAGAGTGATGTCGCGGAGATAGCGTGTGTTATTTGTAAAATGTTAGGCAGCACCATAAGTAATATCTGGTAAGTGAGATTTGATATAAAACTTAAATATTAGACTTATATACCTTTACTTATCGGGACTATATCAATCGTGGTTTTGAAATTTCCACTGATGAAGTATCCATCTTGAAGTTTCCACTGATGTACGGCTCCGTGTGGTGATGGAATAAGAATACAGTGTGTCACCACCCCATCTCATCCCATGGGTGTCGTAAAAACCGACTAAGGGACTATCCGTGAATATTATCTTTACGTAATAAAAAGAAGGAAACCTTGAAATTAAACCCTATACCAATTCGTTTGGCCAGCGAGGTATTAGTAGGCCAAGTATCCCTCCGTCACTGGAGGAGGCCCGTCCCTGCAGTGGGACATTAATGGGCTGTTAAGATGAAGATTAGACTTATATACCTTTACTTATCGGGACTATAACAATTATACTTTTGTTTCCTCCGCATCTAGAAGTTTCCACTGGTGTACGGCTTTTTACTACAGTGACAAATATCAACTGCTTCAGTGCAGTGTCGTCATCAAAAAATGTAAAAAGAGGAAGGCGTCAGTGTCTATAACACAGTTAATACTAGCACAGACACTGTCGAATACTCTATCTCATAGTTAGTATATAAAATAATAGTTTGTAAATACCAGTGAGATGGATATAAATATGTAATGATCTGTTTTTGGAAATAAACATTTAATTTATTTATTTATTAGTGCTAGAGACTTTGCAAAGCCCTGATTCTTGTGAAGCTTATTGGTGTAGCGTTTGATACGAGTATTGTTTTTACTGTTACATATTTTCGTTTTTTAGTCATCGTACTGACTAAGTTCTTAAAATTGGTTATGGTTAGCAACTAATATACAATAACATGAGCTTATTTTTATCTTTTAAAATATTTTTAACCCTGTGTTTTAACCAAATATTCCAAACCTTGTTATAACTTTTTTTCCAAAGGTAAAGGAATTGAGAATGAAGGGTCGTAGCACATAGAACGTAACGTAAATGGATCGGCACCGTATCAACTCGAGCTGTTCAGTATGATTTGTATGAAACTCCTTACTGCAACGCACGCTAATCGGAATCGTAACGTAATCGGATTTTTGACGTTTGACACCGAGGAAAAAGGCGAGGCGGTGCCGATCCGTTTACGTTACATTATATGTGCTACAACCCTTAATCACTTATGTCTAAGACAAACATTTTAATATTAGTTTTCTTGAACATTTAAGGGTGCTCTTATTTATCAGTCAATCACGCCTCTCATTCGCCGCGTGACGCTCTCACTCTCAATATCAGCACCTTTTTACTCCTTAAGTTTTGTGAACCACGTACTTCGCCAATCGCTACTTTAAACGGCCAATTCTAGCCGCTATGTCAGTCACTTCGCCCACAGTCGGTTCTGCTAGGGAGTAGCTTATTAAGCTTAGACTAAGGCGGAAATTTTCTCGCATTTTTATTTATAATTACTTTTTATAAAACTTTTAAAGTCTTTTTAAGCTTTTATAATTTTAAAGTCCGCATAAACTAAATAAACAAATAAGCATTCGAAATGCATACACAATTATTATCGATTTACTTCATACAATATTAACAAGAAAGGTTATATCGATTCCTCGATACAATGTCCCATCACTAAAGAGCCAATAAATCGATAAACGTCGCGCGGGCCAGCCGTCTCATCACTAATTTACAATTTTATGGCTTGTGGGATCGTGTGGAGGGGGTGACCGAGCGAGGGGGGGGGATAGGTCGCCACTCCATTAGTGGAGTTTGAACCCCCCGCGTGGAACGGTTAACCCTACGGACAGCGCGCAGAATAAGTTTTTGACAAGATTTTTTGGTTTCATCTTATTTTATTGTTAAGTTTTTTTTTTCATTTTATTATTAGCTTATAGAAAGTAACACTAAAGAGATTGAGAGCTTGTACACGCTAAGAAAATTTGCCGTGTCTGCGACAGACAAGACAAATCTTCGTGTAGACGTTAAGAATTTTGTCTGTTCCATACACGAAAACTTTTCGTGTCTTCCGCAGACAAGACCAATCGAAACGTGTACACGATAGGAATTTTTTCGTGCAGTCGTCAGACGGGCGTAGGGCACGCAAGTAATAACAAGTGTGATAATCAGTGTGAGTTTCCTTTAGTAAAAATGTTAACTAGCTACACCGCTCCCCGCCCCTCCGCAACAACGTTCGCCGTGTCTTGTCTTGCACAGACAAGAATATTTTCTTATTCATCGCCGGCGCTGTGTACACAGGTCGTGCTTAGAAACGACACGAATTCTTGCGTAGACCCGGCGATTTTTATTAGCGTGTACAAGCGCCGATAGGCTTTATTCGGATATGACTCGAAACGTACCTAAAACATCAGCCAAGTACGTGTTGGACTCACGCACAAAAGGTTCCGTACCATTGATTTATGAAATTAAAGGCATTTTGTTATTTGTATGAAAGATTGCGCGGTAATAAGCGGTTTACGATTTACGAGGTATTAAAAATAACTACTTATACATATATACTAGATCACGTTCAAAACAATTTTCAGAGTTTCAGTTTTAAGTATGGGGAACCCCCAATATTTATTATTATTATTTTTGCATCAATATCTTAATGCGGTTCATAGTATACGTCTACCTACCAAGTTTCAACAGAATAGCTCTTATAGTTTCGGAAAAAAGTGGCTGTGACATACGGACGGACAGACGGACCGACAGACATGACGAATCTATAAGGGTTTCGTTTTTTGCCATTTGGCTACGGAACCCTAAAAACGGTTTTAAATTTAGTTTTCCTTTGAAGGTAGAAACGTTGTCAAATTATAAATTATGCCGATTAGGGACAATAGACGTACTTTTCCTAGTCCTCTTTTACAAAATCCACAAGAAGAGGTGGTGTTACAAAGTAATCTTGCTTTATTATCATACTAGCTGACCCGTGCCCACTTCGTAGGGCGGCGAAAAAACGCGTCACTTTTTTAAACATATTTCATTACTGCTCTACTCCTATTAGTCATAGCGTGATTAGCATCACGCTATGACTTGATAGGCTATATAGTTACAGCCTACGACACTCCCCGATAAATGGACTATTCAACACAGAAAGAATTTTTAAAATCGCTTTAGTAGATTCAGTGATTACACCCTACAACGTCACAAACACACAAACTGTACCTCTTTATAATATTAGTATAGAAATGGATGAAGTTTTTTAGACCGTAAGCATATTTATAGCATTTTTTAAATGAGCCAACGCAATTTTGTTTTCTTCAAAAGAATTTTTATTTTTGTCACCTTACATCGTGCGTGATAGTGTGATGATACAAATGCTTGCAGTTAAGTAACTGTAAAATAATTCTCTTTTTAAATATTTGAAGAACAAAACAATTCCGATAGTTCAATTAAAAGAACGAAAAAGGCGAAATTTTCTACGTTGTCCTTCCGATTGCTATTGTAATTGGTAGGCCAGAATATTCTAAACAAATTTTTCATTATAATTCTTTGATCAATCTGATCAATGTGGCCCTAAAATTTTAATTCCAATAAATTTTAATTTTATCTGTGAGACTAATAAAAAACATCAAAGAAAAAATATTTACCGTCTTTTAACCGAGCAGAACATAAATTACTCATAAACTAAAACAACAGACTTTTTGTAATACAGCCAGCAAAACAATATCCAAAAAAAAATCAATGCTAACTTAATTTGCAAACGCTACATCGCCTCCCGACAAGAAACGCGTGCAAAGGAGAAAGGACAAAACTGAGACGGGGCAGAGAGGGAGATCTTAAAGATACGTTGCCATGGCAACGGTAACTCACACACAAACAACGAACGATAGTTACTACCCACACATAGAAATTGTAGGTATTAGGAGAATTCGACCCGACCCCCAAAGTTTCAGTTATTAAGCAAATGCTTCGTAAACATTCTGGGTGGGCACCTTTACTTTCGTACTATAAATAGGACGGCAGGGCTTAAAGCTTCAATTAAGTAAATGTATGTAAAGGTGACGCTGTTTAAATCTAGACAAGGGACATTCTAGTTTTATTTTATTGGTATCGTTACATTTTACTAAATGAAATATTTTATTAAATTTTTCATAATAGTTACGAATAACTTTATTAAAATAAGTTATGGATATTTTATATTATGAGTAGTTTAACTAAATAAGCTGTTAATTTAATTATTTTAAATTTGTATGAGGAAAGGACTATAAAATACAAATAAATATTTAAATTAATGTGATGTGTACAGTCACGAGCAATTATATGTACACATTTTCAAATTTTCTAAACTATCTGCACGTTTATCTAGACATTACAATATCAAAATGAATTCGTAATTTAGAAGAGGTTCCGTACAGTTTTGAATTAATCTTCGAATTTTCAATTTTGGATTGGCAGAACTTTAGATAACTGGTTTACAAAATGCGAAAATGTGTACATATTATTGCTCGTGACTGTACATCAATTTAGTCCAGTATCGTTTTGCCATCGATGCGCTAAGAAGAAGTAAGTACTAAGTACATAATTATTTATTTTTATCAATTTTAAAAAAAACTTACTCCCATTTTTACAAGTTTTCGAGTTGGTTTCTGTTTTTTTTTAGTTTGTACTACATGGTTCATAATCAAATAATAGTTAAGTATGTCCTTTTTCATCAAATTAATATTTAATACTACTACAATAAATAATTAGCACCTTAATAGCATAAATAAAAATAATATTTTTTCTATAAAATTATATTTTTTTAGGAATGAGCGTCTTAGTTTCTTAGTCAATTTCATTTGGCGTGTGAAATAGCACGTGAAGAATTAAATGATATCGCTTTATTATATTTATTATTATTTTTAATTTAACATTGTGGTACAATAAGGTGAATTTATAAATATTAATATCATTATACCATTTTGGATTTTCAAGTGTATGCGTTTGCATACACGTCGTAGGTAAGTGATACGTCAATAATATTCAGTACTTACGCGGTTGGGCAGTTAGCATAGCACGTTACTAGTAATACCAATACCTCTATAAGTACATATTGAACGAATTAGAAGTATCCTGAAACTCCACCGTTACTTTGCCTTAGTTTGACAAAAATTGCCTTGTACAATAGTTTTTCCATTCATATCAGTCTATGGACGTCTACTGTTGTACATAAAAATGCTTCCTTCCTTCACACGGTGGAGCGACGACTTGGTTAGGGCAGCGGGAAGCCGATGGATGAAGGAGGCACAAGACCGCGCAGGGTGGAAGCGTTTACAAATATGGACACATAATAATTTTCCTTCACTACACATTAATTTTTTATTCACTATTATATTGATAACTATATTCCCACAAATAAATCAACGTAGACGTAGGCAAATTTGTGGTAGATCCATATCCACTTACAAGGACAATTGATACAAAAGAGGAGCGGGCCACAGGAAAGAAAGTCAAAGTTGTTAAGAATAAAAAAAACAATTTATTTACTAACCAGCCTATACCTATATTTTAAACAAGTGTAGATAATGTAGTAACACTATAATATTCTTGGTCCATCACTGAACAGAAAACGCCTTTCCTTTGAAAATGTTAACAATATAACCACAACTAAATATCTATTTTACTAAAGGCTATGATCAAAATTTTCTCTTTCCACTAAAACACCACTTGCCAGCCCTCCCTAATAAGTGGTGTTCGACGAGAGGCTTAAGTCGGCGTCCTTAAATCACCCCCACATCCCCCCCAAGACATATTTCATCGGAACTTTCAGCTAGGGAGGTTAGGTCCAACTTTACGTAATATTTCAAACGTAAATAATATACAAGATACGCGTAAATTTGTTATAAATGTGTTTGTTTTAAACTGGCTATTTGTATGAAAACTTTTTGATTTATTTTATACCTTTTTGAAGTGTGACAGTTTAGGGTAATGGATGTAGTAAGCTAGCAAAGGTTGTAATCTATACCGTCTTGTTAGTCGCTGCCATAGATTATACACTAATACTAAGAGTCGCTGCGATTGCCCGTCAATGATAAACATTGCTAATACAATGTTGAGCTTTGTTGATGCTAAATGATATTGCAAACTACCTACTTGCAAATTTAAAAAAAAATAGGCTGTATTTTATTTATGGTATCAGCTTTAAGGCTTTGTTGGAGTCCTCTCATTTAAAAATTCATTTTTTTGCTAAGATAAATCTGGATAAATTAGTTATATGTATTAAAATTAACAAGCTTTTATAAGTGTGGTAAAGGATAAAGAATTTTACACCATCTTAACCCAAGGAAATAACTCAAGTCCTCAAGCAAAAAAAATGGAAAGGTTTTTTTTGGTAAATACCATACATACATAGAAAATACCCAGCCCAAAGAAAACAAACATGTTCATCCACACAAAGATATGCATTAAGCGAAAATCAAATCTAAGATCTCTGCGTACCTACCTCTCATGTACTGTAACAACTAAACCACAGAATTTTTTTAAATAAATATGTAACATACTAGCTTACCCGTGCCCACTTTGTTGGGCGGCGAAAAAAATGCGTTTCTTTTTTAAACATATTTCATTACTGCTCCGCTCCTATGATACTATATAGCCTATGACACTCCCCGATAAATGGTCTATTTAACACAGAAAGAATTTTTAAAATCGGTTCAGTAGATCCAGAGATTACCCCCTACAACGTCACAAACACACAAACTTTACCTCTTTATAATATTAGTATAGATATACATATTTTCATAAGTAGGTATACAAAAGCAAACTACCTTTGCTACATAAGTAGGTACTGTTAACACATACAGAGTATCGAAGCCTTGCAAGTTTTAATGAAAGCCTCTACAAACACCCTGGTGTATGCTTACTACATAAATATTACTATCGACTAACCCTACACTACATTTTACTTATAGTTATAAGGTACGCACCATTTCTGAGTATTGATTTGTATACTGTAACCCACTTACTCATAAACGCCTCTTAAATTTTAGTCAATTGATTAGCTTAAATTCTTACGGTTTTGTTTGGCATAAGGTTGGTTTTCGTAACAAAAAACTTGCTAAACAATGATTAAATTTAAGAGGCGTTTATGAGTAAGGGTTGATAATATTTTTAAGAAAAATACTACAATTTGCTACCTCTTTGTGTTGTAATGGAGTAAAAATACACGGTGTTAACGAACCTTATCAAGCTGATTCGTTTAAAAACTTCGTTTTAATGTACGAAATTAAAAAAAGCTAAAGTTAAGGGACGCTAGACCAATCCGTCTAGCTATAGAAATATTAGCTTATTAACTTAGCTTCCTTTTGTTTTAAACAATAGGTAGCTCAAAAATCTTACTAGGCGGATAGGTATTAATGTACCTATATTATTTAATTTATCTTATTTACTAGGTATATAGATACAAACTCAAACACATACTCAAACAAACACACACACACACAGACAAAGTCTTTTAGAAACTCTTATTACACGAGCTAGAATTCTATACTACGAAAACCATATAAGTCCCTGTATTATACGTACAAGCCAACAGGTAGATACACCCATTCTACATATACCTAAATGGTAACAAAAGGCGATAGTTTCCCTGAAAAGGGTGCGGGGGCGGGTAGAATTACCACAAGATTGCTGTCATTCTTTAGGGCTCGGGAGACCCTTAACCCTTAGGAGGTTACCCCGAATTTTAAGTCTTGCGTAAGGTAATTTAATTAATTATTCTGATTCCAAGTAAAACGACTCTCTAGAGTGAATTTGTTTGAAATATAGTTTACACTTAAAATCAAGTACTTTAGTGAAAAAGACGCGCTATGTGGCGGCCATGACAGAAATCACGTGGTTAAATTCTACGTAGAAAAATCGTTTGTGTAATAATCCTTCGAGCCTGTATGTACTTAGTATACGATTGTTAAAGTACCTACCCTAGCAAACCAAAAATATAGTCTAGAACGAAGTTGTAGTTTATAAATAAGTTTAAAAGTATAACGTAAAGCTTCATAAATGAATCAAAAATTACATTTCAAAGTTAATAAGAATAAAACCAATTAAAAGCTTTCTTTCTTTGAATTGACACTTTAAAATAAATATGGTTTAATATTATAAATGGCGACTTTTCTTCTACACAAAAACTTTACTACAATCCAAAAATTATTCTAATAATTTACTAATGAAGAGAGTAATACTTTCTCTTTAATTATCTCCACATGAATACACATTCTAACAATCATAATCTAATTTGAAACAAATATTTAGAAGGACATAATGATTTCAAAACCCGTTTGTAGCATTGTCATGTTCGTTCAGAAAATTTACGAAAGCAATTAAAATGAAAGCGGATAACTTTCTAAACGTATTAGTTAGTAATATTTTCAAAGCTCAAACAAATTCGAACTAAACCGATTGTCTGAAGACAATTTTCCACTTTTTTCACAAGTAGGCCAGTGAAACTTGGGTATTAGAATGGTTATTTTACTTTATAGCAGACGTTACGACAGCGATACGATTAAATCGATCGTTTCCTTTATATAATAATCATCATCATAACAGCCCATTAATGTCCCACTGCAGGGACGGGCCTCCTCCCGTGACGGAAGGTTACTTGGCCTACTAATACCACGCTGGCCAGACGGATTGGTATAGGGTTTAATTTCAAGTTTTCCTTCTTTTTATTTCGTAAAGATAGTAGTTACGGTTATTCCCTTAGTCGGTTCTTACGACACCCATGGGATGAGATGGGGTGCTGACATATTGTATTCATACTCCGTCACCACACGGATAACTACATCATGCTGGTTTCTTAAAGTTATTTAAATGATGAATCTGTCTATCACCAATATAGTTATTTTACATTCTTCACTTTTATTAACATATATTATTTTAAATTCTATCTGAAATTCTAAAACGTTGATATTTGCTTGCATTGGCCGATCTTCAATCTAGCCGCATACAGCTAGAAATTACACAAAACGAACTCATTATGTTTGAAAACAGTAGTCTCAATTTATTGGCAACATTCTTCTCAGGAAGTGCTCTGAATTAAGCTAATAGTTAAATGATTTTTTCCAAGACATGGCTTGTAGGGATATAATTATATCATTTTTCTAACCCTGTACCCGTATCCCTCCGTCTCGGGAGGAGGCCCGTCCCTGCAGTGGGACATTCATTTCATTTCATTTTTCATTTAAAAAAGACAACTCCCGCACTAGGGATCATGCCCTGTGTCGCGGGGACCTTTTACAAACATCAATTAACGGACACAAAGAACACCCAGACCAGGACAATAATTTGTGGATCTCACAAATTATTGTCCTGCGTGGGGATCGAACCCACAACCTCTTGCACGGCAGCCACTTGCGCTACCGTCGCGCCACCGAGGTCGTCAGATCATCTTCATTATAACATTAATGGGCTGTTATAATGAAGATGATTTTTCTAACAACACAGATAAAATCGCCTCGTGATCGTAGCATATAAAACAATAGAATTACTAGTTTGGTACCTCGAGCCTTCCATGCTCGAGTGAAGGTTGGCCGAGCTAACACTCAAGGAAATTGGGTCATTTGTCCCTTCTGTCGTAGTGAACACTTTGTTTATCCCACCTAGTTTTTGTACAAACGTGATTTGAGAACGGGTAATGGCCTTGAGTAGGTATATGTACGTATTTTGTACGCGGGATTACTTATTTACCCGTCAATATGTGTGAGGGATATGTTTATCTTTTGTTTTCTTTCTTCTTATTGGAAGTTTGTTGAAAAGAAAGGGATAAAGTATTAGCAATTAGGTTTTTAAATTACTTGTTGCTTCTTTTAGAAATGTATATTTCGATATGACTGCGATAGTTTTGTATGAATTTTGATGTGAAATTATAGTTAAATTGCTTAAAATTTAGATAGAATAGAACTTGGCCGGCTATAAATTAATCACGACATCCTCGCGAAGGGGATTTATGGAATTTTTCTGTGTATTCTTTTTAGAAATCATAACCACTACATCCACATCCAAAAAGAACACGCCAATTCGCTTATTTATTTCTTTTTTCCATAAACTTGACTTTCTGATGATCAGCTTCTAAAAGCTTTTTTGTTATCACTATCATCATATCAGACAATCAACGTCCATTGCTGGACATAGGCCTTCTCCAAGTATTGTCACCCTGTGCGGTCCTGTGCCTCCCTCATCCTCCTCTCCTTTTTTGTTACGCCGCGACTTAATTATATTTTCGCTGTCAATCTTTAACAATGTACTCATCTAGGTTGATACTATTGCTGTAGTTATTTTATCCAAGCAGTAAAGGGCGAAAGTTACAGTGTTCAGTTTAGGTTAGAGACATTAGTTTTAAAGTCTCATAGCTCTGCTATTTTCAAGCTGTAACTGCCGGCGAAATTAGCAGTATTTGCGAAAATTTGAGATGGTAGGGTCCAACAATTTTTTTTAAGAATATTTAAAGGTTTACCGCTATTTGTTCTATTTTAACGCAAACACCGATGTCAAAGAGAAAAATATAGGTCTTTACCTAAGAAATTGCCGATTTGTATGGAGATTTTATGCGAAGTTTGATTTTTCTTAGTTTTTTTTAATAATTGTTAACCTAATTAAATGAAATTTGGTATAAGTAACAGCGCACATCTTAGCTAACTTTTGTCATTTTAATCATAAGAAAAAAAAATAAGGGAAGAAGTTACATTTGTTTAAATGTTAAAATCCGCTGGTTTAAATTGGACCCATATTTACAGGCTTATTACTAATACAAATAATAATTATTTTTAATTATTATCTTTTGTTAGTTGTTGGTAATGTCCTGTATTTACCAAATTACAAAAATAAAACACGCAATCTATGTTTTATAAGAAAATATAGGCTAAAGACTGCGGCGAAAAAAAATGGCAATTTCATAGTTAAAGACCTACTATTATAAATATAAACCTTAAATTTAATCACGTGTCGTTTCAAAACCTAGGTATTTATTATTCGTTCAGAAACCTTGTAAATATTAACTTATAACGTTACTCTATAGTATAATATCGACCCGTCTTAATTACACCCAAGCACACACACACACACACACACAGCTACTATTATATACAACAGCCAATTTAATAATGTTCTTAGCACCCCTAAGTTTAAGAACCCCCCGTTCTTAACCCCCGCGGGGTGTAAACCCGCCTTAAAATTGGGGGGTTATATTCACCCCATGATATTAGTTCCCAACGAAGTAATCTTAGGGCCCATCTGCGATTTTGCTTTTAATGGTGTAGTTTAATAGCAAAGTCGTACTTAGAGTAAAATAGCTTTGTTCAGCAAAGCTCAAAGTAGCTAAGAGCTTTCGTTCTTTACCTAGACTATGTAATATTTGAGATAGTTAAGAACATTTAAATAATTTGTAAAGCTTAGGTTCTTTCTCTTAATTATATATCGGAAAGAGCGATAAAAGAATAGTGAAAATGTGAAGCTCGAGACAGGATTTGAAAACGTTTTTGAACTCAAGCCAACCTGAGCCTAAATCTCATCTCATCTCATTATCTAAATTTGTTCATATCTTTTAGAAAACTAAGAGTCGTTAAATCAGAAACTATTCTACTCAACTAAGAGTCTGTAAACTGGCTCGGTTAAAGCGCTAGTGCATTCAACAGAGACAAAAAATTATTCGTGTGAATCACAAGCACTGATTGTCTGGAAGGTGTACCTTATGTCCCTTAATTAAACATCTGAAAAAAAAGCCTCGCGACACAGAATGTAACGAAATATCCATTTTATTTGTTTATAGAAAGAAAAGAAGTCAATCTTTAAACAAATTGCTTTTAATGAATTTAACACCGATCACGAACACCGTATAAGTCAAAGTAGACAATATCTCTAGCTCAATTGATCATCATAACAATCCGGTCCCACTGCAGGGACGGGCCTCCTCCCGTGCCGGAGGGATACTTGGCCTACTAATACCACGCTGGCCAGACGGATTGGTTTACTTTCAAGACGGTAGGGTTTAATTTCAAGTTTTTATTCTTTTTATTGCGTAAAAATAATATTCACGGATAGTCCCTTAGTCTGTCAATGGGATGAGATGGGGTGGTGACATATTGTATTCTTACTCCGTCACCACCCGGAGAATCATTGATCGGACGTATGAAAAGTGAGGTAAAAATATGAAAGCTACTAAAGTGTTAACTCTGTGGTTAACTTCTGTAAATAACTCTTTTATGGTCATTCATTAAAATTTAGTTTTGAACATAAAAAAATCAGAGATAAGATTAGAGATTTATTCATAGAAATCTCCGTTCTAATCTATCTAGCGTGCCCAGTTTTTTTTACTTAACTTTTCATTATCACGTGTTGATAGCTGTACCTATTTGCACGTTTGGATATACGAGTGGGTACCTATATCGGGATTATTATAAAATGAAAGAACTTTTTCATAAAATAAATCCGACACTACATGGAGTAAGAGATTCGCAATTTGGTTGAATTAAATGATTAGTTTCTTATAACTTCTTCTTATTTTATTTACCTTAAATTACATTGTCACAGGCGCTTATGACGTCAAAATTACTAAACAAAACTTTTTTGTATTCCTTTTAATCTTTTCTAGTTGATATAATTTTATAAAACCATATTTATTATAGTAGTTTATTCTTTAATTCTTACGTAATAAAGGCTGAAACATTAAATATTAGCCCTATAACTTCTCTAACTATAAACTAAAACCTTCGTATATTACATAAATAGGTTTACTTAGGTGACCAGTCTTCACCGTAGTACATAACGAACTTGTTCCATACAAGCTATTATATTCTCACTCCGCGGTTAACGTACACCCAACTATTACTTTCCAACTTCAACTAAAGCTCTATGCATGGCGGAGAACATTCTCAACTAACAGCAAACTTAACATAACTTATTAAACATATAAACCTCTTTTCATATCGAAGTTTTATCCAACAAGCCTTATAAACTCTTAGAAAAAAATAAAGGTAAGATGGCCGACCTAATTCCAAAAACAAATTAGAAGCCCGCCTAAAGTTCTAAATTAAAAACATTTAACAGAACACACTTCAATTTAAAGTTGTAAAGAGGCATCTCATCAAGCAACTGCGAAGGACGACGAGAGGACAAAGAGAGGCCTGAGTGCCAAATTTAAATCCTACCCGCAGCTGCGGAATAGAACGAACCTTAGAAACAAACAAATCGTCCTTGTGTCCCCCCCCCCTTCACTACCCCTCCCTCACACGCCTACCTCACCCCCTCAGTCGCCACACCCCGCGCACCGAACGAAACACGAATGGCCGCCTTATACGACCACATCTTACAGGCCCCAATTCCTACTTCCTTTCCATTACACAGCCAGCGCTGACTAAACATAATCGCCGAACTTCCTTACGACTCTACCCTTCCGGCCAACTGCTCGCAAACCTAACTCAAGCCAAATCAAACTTTAAATCATGACAAACAGAGTCTATTATATTTAGTAATACATGAAATTTTCCTATCAATACCTTTCGTTCGATTTTAAACTAAAGATGTAACGCCAAAAAGACTATTTTCGTGCGCTCTCTTCACAAATTTCCAATTTTCCTCGAACGACCGCTGAAGCACCCGAGTTAAGAACATCCCGAACAAGTTGTGCTGTTAGCTGCGAACGTTTGAATAGTTTTCGTTGTCGAAACTTGTTCTCTGGGTTGTTTCGGGTGTATTTCTTACACAAAAGATGGGGGCGAGGGGGTAGGGTCATGATAAATAGCACAATATTAATACTCTGGGTTTGCGTTGTATAGTTTTATGATCTTAGTTGGGCAGTAATATAAATCTACCTTTCCGGCCGGGCACTTGTGTGTAATGTGCCAGTTTAGTGGCTGACTATCTCTACACAAGTATTTAAGTATCTAACAGCTAATAGTTTCTATTATCGTAGCGTGTACAGACCTCTGCGGTTTATGTTTATGATATAAATACTGAGATATATTTACCTACCATCGTACGTACTACATATGAATATGAATATTGTGTCACTTTATCATTTATATGTAAAGATATGAACTTTATCGAGTGTTTAGGCAGTTATGTCTGCCATGTCTCAATGCGGCTACCATGTGTAAGGTCGCTGGTTCGAATTACAAGCAAGACCGTTACGTGTACGTTTTCCAAATTATTATATGTATGATTCCCCGAAACCCTAGTGTGAGTGTTTTCATTTCTTATTATTGAAATCCATTATAGTTCGTGATTTTTACCAGATGCCTAATGAGCCTTAGCCACGTGTATCGGCTTACGTAGTCTGCGCTCATTACGAACTTAAAAGTTTGGCAACTCCTTTCCTATGCCGAACAAAATCATTTGGAAATTTAGTGACACCACGTTGGACAAACAGACAATTCCCTTATTCCCTTTTTCGACACCTTATGAAGTATACTAACATCCTTTATAATTAAGAATAAGTTATAAGATAATTCTCCGTGTGGTGACGGAGTAAGAATACAGTGTGTCACCACCCCATCTCATCCTATGGGTGTCGTAAAAACCGACTAAAGGAACTATCTGTGAATATTATCTTCACGTAATAAAAAGAAGGAAAACTCGAAATTAAACCTTATATCAATCCGTTTGACCAGCGTGGTATTAGTAGGCCAAGTATCCCTCCGTCATGGGAGGAGGCCCGTCCCTGCAGTGGGACATTAATGGGCTGTTATGATGAATAAGAGTTAGTAGAAAATAAATAAAGATTAAAGTCTAGGCCCGTGTTATCGCACTCAACAGAACAATGTTCATAAACCAACGTTGGCGACACCGAGTAGATTTTATTACACGCGCAAGACCCAAGAGCCGTAAACCATGTAATATACTAGAGAATAAACCACTTCGCAGGGACTAACAACCTTTGGGTTATACCTATAATCTTTACTAGTATTATAAACGGGAAAGTTTGTTTTTGTGAATATATTATTCTTGGTACTCAATCACGCTTAAAAAAAAGGTGGAGCGACTTGGATGAAATTTCTTTATGGAGAGATCTCGACAATTATGAAGGTATTGGGTAGGCACCCTGAATTTTAAATAGTCTACTTTCTATCTCGTAAACGACATCAACCTGGGCGCAGCCGCTAGATAATAATAATAGGATAATGTAACACTAACCCTCCGTGTACTGACGAAGTAAGAGTTCAGTGTCCCCACCTCTATTTACCCTCTTTTCCACTCTAAATTTTCCCTCCTTAACTTGAGGATTCCCGTCCATGTAAACGTATAAGAAGATATAACAGAGCAAATTACAATAATCAAATTGTTTATATTTCAATTATATTTCAACAATACATCGCTTCAAAATCTTCAGACTGATACGTTTAAAATGAACTGGTAGCAATTGACCGATGTGACGGAGCGGCGGACGCATAAATATGAATGTCTAACGGAATACATGAATATCTTCAAGTTAAAAGCGGCTACACGTTACAATAAACTCAGCCTCTATGTAATATGTTTTTGAACGCAAAGCGTTTAATATAGAAAAAAAATATGTTGCTTTTTTACACTGTCCTATTGCCAAAACAGGTCCCTTGAAAAAAAAAGTACCCAATTAGATCACGACGTCACAGTATTTACGCATACTGTTTTATAACCATTTTAGTATCATTTTCATGTTGTCATATCTACGTATTAAACTAAGCAGGGATTGTTCTAAGAGCACTTGACAACGGATACACATCTTTATGTAAGTACTTTGTATTTGTAAACATAATAATGTTCAGACACACAAACATTGACATTGAGCGAGAATCAAATAGGAGACCTTCTTATACTAATAAGTAATTATCTAATCTAAGGTTATAAACATTTCAAAGTTTAGAAAACTTTACCACCGCCTCCAAAGCGCTAGTAGAGAAGAAGCGGCGCAACAAACTCTACTGCTGCATTTTCTTGGCATCATATTTTTTTTACATAAGAGATAACTGTAATTAGGCGCTGCAACCATTGTATACCATACAACAACTAAGTATACCACAGAGATTGTCAAACAAACTTCTTTATAACACTAAACTCACCAAATGTTGTTTACCAATGTTATTGATCGTATTCTCTCCGGAAGATCCTCGCACGTTTTCTATTTGGCGATTAAGTCTAATTGCTCTGAAATTTATTGTCTGCTAGTATGCTATTATAGTATGATATCTCTTATTTATTACACGCAATATTACTCCTACAAATAATTACTGATTATTTATTAGTTAAGCGTGATATTGTAAAGGAATAATATATTTTGTAAAAGTTTGCATCATCATCTTATCAGCCCATAAACGTATAACATATTGCAATTTTTTCAGAATTAGACTTACGTTTCGTTCGACTTACGTTTTCCGTGTGGTGACAGAGTAAGAATACAATATGTTACCACCCCATCTCATCCCATGGGTGTCGTAAAAACCGACAAAGGGACTATCATCTTAACAAAATAATAAGAAGGAAAACTTGAAATTAAACCTTGTACCAATCTGTCTGGCCAGCGTGGTATTAGTAGTCAAATATCCCTCAGTCACGGGAGGAGGCTCGTCCTTGCAGGGGGACATTGATGGGCTGTTATGATGATGATATTATGATGACTTACGTTTTCTACGCTGTTCACGCGGATTAGTATAGAATTTTTGTAAAGTTTCCCTTTCTTTTGTCATCACACGAATATTTTATATTCTTTATTTAAAAAGGATATTTGTATCTTAAAACTACTGCCTTGCGTAGCTGTGCACGAAGAGTCCGAATCTGGTCCATAAATTATTTTCTTGAGCTTTGCTTGAATCTTTACACTTTATTACACTTTTGTTCATTTCCCCACGATACAGATTATTAAATGATTCGGAAAATTGCTTGGTTTCAATTCGGAAAATTGTATAATAATAATACTTATGTCAATAGTTTATGTCTAGTTTAAGTTTTAGCTCTGTATTTTAGTAATATTTTTAACTTTTTCCGACAATGTTCAAGTCATTTGGTTGTAAATTGTAAACTTGTACTGATTATTCAATAAATAAATAAATTGGTTACTCCCACAGATGTCAGAAATCTGTGGTTACTCCTTTACCCATAGAATAACCTATCTATACGTCAGAAATATAATGTTAATATTATTATGAAAAATATCTGACACAATAATTATATTTATTTTTATTCAATTTCTAATCAACTGCTTTAACAGTTTTTTAAATATGATACAACAATATAAAAACGGGATATGTTAACCCTTTCATTCGTTACCGGTCGCAATGACCTGCGGGTCGCGACTCTGACCCGAACGACCCGTGGTCAACTACTTTATGGTTTATAGTTAGTTCTCACGATCACAGCAGTACAGGTGACAATACAATGTATTGGATACTTTTTAAATCATCATAAAATACTTAAGACAATCTTACGCAATTTAAATATACTTTCTTTGATTAAATCAATTAAAAAAAACCATTGGATACAGTCATCTGATAACGGCCCTGACTCCTGTAAAAGCAACAATGCTTAAAGCAATATTACTTTAATATTTATTTTACTCTCCGTGTGGCGACGGAGTAAGAATACAATGTCACCACCCTATCTCATCCCATGGGTGTCGTAAAAACCGACTAAGGGACTATTCGTGAATATTATCTTAACGAAATAAAAATAAGGAAAACTTGAAATTAAACCCTATACCAATCCGTCTGGCCAGCGTGGTATTAGTATTATTCCATCATCACAGGAGGAGGCCCGTCCCTGCAGTGGGACATTAATGGGCTTTTATGATTTATTTACCGCAACATACGATTATGTTCTTTGTTTTAATCTCTTACAGTACGTTTGTATGGAAGAAAGTTTTAACATTATGTATAAATAAACAAAAAAAAGTTACTTTTATTAAGTACGTTAATGTATTAGATGAGTAATATATTATATTAATATGTGTTAATGTTCCTTTAATAAAACAAAGAACTTTATTTCATGAAGTCTTAAGGATTTGATTAATTACATTTAAAACATTTACATACGAGTAATAAGTCACGGATAAGTCGTTGGATTTAAAATAATAATATAAAAAATACCAAATTCAAATCATCTAAAATACGTTACTAAAACAGGAATCAAGTAAGATACATCTCACAAATTCTCATCAGAATCTCACAGATGCAGTCCAGTAATGACCTAAGGTCACGGAGACCCTTCATCTCAGTATTTCTCACGGCGACAGCGGCGCAGCATTCAAAGGGTTACACAACGGGTTGTTTTCAATTCGGAGACTATTTATGAGAAGATTTGGGAAGATGTTTTTATGTAGAATATTGAATTAGATAATGGCAGCTGCCTTTTGAAAAGATTACGATGACCACTTTAACTGTAAGTAAACTAGTTATAGATAAACTAAAACGTTCAAATTGAATCGAACGTCCAATACTTGTTGTTAGTAGGTACTAGGCTTTTGGTTTTAATATCAAATTGTATTTTAGCGGGAAATTCGACCGATCGCCATATTAATAAACAAAAAAAGGTGAGTTAATAAAAAACCTCTATAATTTAAAGTAAGAAAAAAAGAAAAAATGTATTTAATTATTAGATAAATACGATTTTAGTACAACGATAGTGGAACATAGAGCAAAGTAGTTGATTTTGTTTGAAGAGAGTAGTTTTATATTTTTAATTGTAAGTAAATAGTTACAATTTCTTTAAAACCAGGATTGTCAGTTAATCACGAACTCGCGAAATATTATTCAATAGTAATTCATGTATGATGACAACATTATGACGTCAGTTTGTAAAACAACCTATTCTAGAACGCTACTTATAAAATTCAAATTCAGCATTCCAAATTCATAAACCTACGTTCCACAACCAAAACAAAGGCTACCAATTAGACAAAAATAACGTCTTAATTCTCCTTAATAATAATTACAGCGTTATCTTCAAACCCTCGCAAGGTTATATACATGTATAATATATATAATTAAATTATACGTGGGTCCACACTAAGGCCGATAAGACCGAGTGGGCGGCGCGCGGGGGGTGAAACGTAATGTTCGCGCCGGGGGTGGGAGTACGTGAAGACAGCGGACTGAAGACGTGCGCTCGTTTCTATAGAGATGTTTATACACACTATTAACTATTTCTTTAACTATTTTGTAAGACACATTCGAGAAAGAAGGAAAACTTGAAATTAAACCCTATTCCAATACTTCTGGCCAGCGTGGTATTAGTAGGCCAAGTATCCCTCCGTCACGGGAGGAGGCCCATCCCTGCAGTAGGGCTTTAATGGGCTGTTATAATGAAGACATACTTTTGTTAAAGTTTGCAATCATATATACGCTTCTTTTGTTCGTAACTAGACATACCCGATTATTTCTTTTTGTTTTATATCAAAACATGACTCTCACAAGGCATAAGATTGTATAGCTTTATCGCATGGAGTCTTCCTAAAATAATATGTAACGCGTATAGAAAATACTAACTTTATTGAACACATTTTAAGCATTAAATTATCGCTGAATTGAATGAATCGAAATAAATTTTTGATTGAGATTGAAAGAGACAGACTTATAAGGTACACAACGGATATACAGATAAAGCATGTCCAACCCGAAATGATTATACTTAGTTTTCACTTTTAGAAAAGTAAGTACTAACACTTTTCTGTTTTAGACACTACAATTTTAGAGTAATTTTAGGCAAATACAGAAAATAAAACAGTTTTGTGTAATATCTTTATAAGATGTTACATAAAAGTGTTTTAATTTTTGCTTTTATCGAAAGAAAAAAAATTGCTCGCCGTTTATCGAAAGAGATCACTAGGCTTTTCAGAGGATGCTGTTTAAATTGACATTGATTTTCCATTCATTTCGTTTTTTTAGTAAACCTAAGTTTATAAAACTGGTAATTGATTTGTAGTTTAATACAATTTTTCCACTTATTCATAATCAATCTATTTGTTCCAGGTACACAGATATTAGAAAAACTGCAGAAAATGAAGAAAGACATTATGAAATATTACTCAAAGTACACATAAAAATCAAAATGTATTCGAAGCAGCTAACAAGTACAACAATCAATCACTTAACTATTTAATAAAACTTAGTCACACCTGAAAATAAAGTACGGTACTTCATCAGTCGATACAACTGATCGATAAACAATAATATAAGGAAAATCAACAAGTTTGTTATATACAGTTGTGGTCATATAATTAAGAACGATTGAAGTTCTAGGAGTTTTTTATTTAAACCGTGTCATACGCAGAGATGTGTACCTTCTGAAAAGCAACTAGTTATGTTATAAAATAGCCTTATTAATAGAGTAACGTGTCCTAGTAATAAAAATAAAATCGCATTTTTTTTTATTGACAATTTATTTTATTTTACCAAAGTAACACATTCAAATGTTACTGAAGCTGGACAAATAATTAAGAACGATTTACTAAACTACTCGGAAATTATTTTGTATGACACTTACATTAAAAAAAATTATAATAATATGTAGCGCGGAAATTTTAAAAAGCATTTGAATACATTTGTAACTAAAATTAATAGTTGATAGCATATCCACAGCTTTTAATTACTGCTTTACACCGGCGAGGCATTGATTCTATTAATTTTTGACATTTTGCAAGAGAAATACAATTCCATTCCTCTAAAGAAACGTCGTAAAGCTTTCTTAAATTTTCACACTGTGTATTTGACACCTTTTTTTTTACTTCGAACCACAAATTCTCTATTGGGTTTAGATCTGGGCTGTTAGCTTGCCAGTTTAGGACAGAAACTGATTGTGCTGTAAGAAAATCCTTTACGGTGCGTTCAGTGTGCTTTGGATCATTGTCATGCTGGAATGTCCAGATAACCGGGAGAACGTCTTCAGCATAAGGTAACATTGTTTCTTCCAGTATATTTCTGTATTGGAACTGATCCATGTTACCTATCAACTTTACAGGTCCAACACCATGTCCAGAAAAGCACCCCCAAATTTTCACATTTCCCCCACCATGCTTTAAAGTAACTTTGGTATACTTAGGGTCGAATGCTGTATTCGGGGGACGTCTTACGTATCGTTTACCATCAGAACATACTCTGTTTATTTTCGTCTCATCAGAAAAAAGTACATTTTTCCACTGTTGCACTGTCCAGTTTTCATACTTTCTAGCAAATGCAAGCCAGGCTTGTCTGTGACAAAGTTTCAACATGGGTACCTTTCTTGCTATCCTACCGTGCAAGTTTTCTTCTACCAAACGTCTTCGAATAGTGCGTGCTGAAATTGCTGTAGGGTTATTTTCACCAAAATACTCTTTTCTCAGCTCATTAGACCCTTTAAAAGGATTTTGTTTTGCCATACGAACGATGTTTCGGTCATCTCGAGGAGTTGTTTTTCTCTGTTTAGGTACACGTGCAACATTTGAAGTAGTTTGATACGTAGCAAAATGCTTTACTGCATGGAAAACCATCGTTTTTGAACATTGAAGATGGTCGGCTATCTTTTTGTAAGACCAATCCTTTCGGCGAAGTTTTATTATTACTTCCCTTGTAGATTTATCACAACTTTTATTTTTTCCCATTATTTTTTCATAAAAAGCAATCACTTTTAATCTTTTACAGCATTAAATGGCGCCAAATTATTCAAACAATAACAAATCTACTAAGTGTTCTCTCTTTAAATTTGAACAAAGGTATAAACTATTAAGCGTTCTTAATTACGTGACCAGCCAGTAAATAGAAATACTATGTTTAGAAGTAGTGTATAAAGTTTGTCTATTTATTTCTAATCTAATCGTGTGTATCAATGAATACGCGGTGTTATGGAAAAGTTTTACGATACCGAGAGAAATAAAAAAAATGCAGGCAACGAGTTTAGCGTCTTAGATTTTTTCCCTTTATATCAGCGTTCTTAATTATATGACCACCACTGTATATAGGATAGCAAACCGCCCAGTGGTATTTCACCTTATTTTAACGCTACAGCACGTAAATGCTACAGCCTCTACTTTTATCTTTAGAAACATCAGCCGTTAATGCACTTGAAGACGAATTAAAGTGAAAACAGAAATATACTATGTTTACATCAATTACTCAAACAAACCTACAAACATAATAATATTATATTATGTAAATAATATTTCGAAAAGGTTTTAACAGCTCTATATAAATATTTGATAGTCCGCTGGAGCAGAGTCCGGGCGACTTTCGTTAGGGTGAAAGCAGTTTGAAAGTCGGGTCGGTATTGATCGAGTGTCTTGCCCCACACCCCTCATCCTCCGCGACCCGCGCTCTTACCCCGCAAGCGTCCATAAGGAGCGCCCAATTCTGAGGATCGCCGTCTTTAATGTAGAAATAAGGCTATGATATAATTACAATACTTTATGTGAAACTGTTTTCATCTGTGGTAAATGTATAAGGACAAAAATGACAGTAAAAAGGTGTCCACGTACCTATTACACTTGTTATTTATTTTACTTTTAAATATGGAATACATTAAAAAAGTTTTTAAGCTGCAAAGATGATGGAATAGATTGTTCTTAAAACAAATTACGTAAAACGTACGCTTTCTTTTTTTGGCTGTAGATGTACATTTGGAAAAAGATTACAGGGCAAAAGTCACTATGCAGTCGTTTCATAGATATCACTGATTATACTTATGTGTTAAAATTTAAAATGTAAATTATTATAAAAAATGACTAACTCAATAGTAAATTATACAAATACGAATACAACCCGTCAGACCAGCGTAGTTCTAGTAGGTTAAGTTAGCCACCATCATCTGGAAGAAACCCCGTCCCTGCAGTGGAACACTAAATCTCTCTTACAAAGAGCTTCAAAATTATTAAATACTAAAATTACGTAACCAAGCAAGCCATATGACATAGACATAGCGCTCTACGAAAATGGCTACTTATCATAGATAATGATGATAGGTGGGCACAACGATCTTACATTACGCGCAACCCTATTAACGTTAGACACCTGAGAAGCAACCCTGCCTAGATCGAGGGATGACACACGATACGCGGCCTTATTCTGGACATTATGATTTAAAAAGTTAAATTAGATATTTATACTACAGTAGTTGAGTATATAGCGTGACTGTGATGACATGCGCTTGTTCTGCACAAAGTCGCAGGTTCGAATCCTATTCATAACAATTAAATGCGTTATCTATACATAAGTGTGCTGGGTCTTCATGTTTTATATGCCTATTTTTGTTTGTAAAAGTCGCCTCGACACGGCTTGATCCCTAGTAAACATTTGCAATTAAAATATACTGTTATCTAACTTATTCTAACAGTCATTTTCATTTATTATTTATTACCTATATGATAGAATAAAATAACTAAAATGCTTACAAAGAAAGAAAAAATAGTCGCATCTCCATACATGTAACAAAAGAAACTTGGCTTCAGATATATGAACCCGTCTTAGAACTAACTTCACTCCGTTATTCGCTTGACTAACACTACATATATTAACAAAGAACCTATCAATTAAAAAACAAATAAACTCTACCTAAAATATTCGCCATATTCTTTTACAAGCTTCACAAAACTAATACAAAATATATAAAGTTTACATCAAACACAAACCCATAAGTAAATTTAAGTACAAAATCGATAGAGCTACATAGAATACGAGCGCAGGGCTAGCAGGGTATACTTTCACGATCTCAACTTACATTCTCGACTTGATTAATGTGTGTACCGACTGAGTTAATCACCCACTCGAGATGCCGATCATAACCACTCGTTTGTGCCATACTCGAGATTAAAAAAATATAAGATTTATATCTATTGTTCGGTATTCAAATTGTGTTGACAATGTAATGATGTAGTTTTATTGTGATAAGGCTATTTGCTTTGAAAGTAATTTATTATTACTAAATGAAAAGTTTTATTATATATTCACTATTGTAATTCTCCGTGAAAGAATTGACCCTACCTTATCTCATAACTGTTGTAAAAGGCGACTAAAGGATTATTTGCAGATGTTATACCAAGGAAAGAAGAAAATATATTCATAGAACCCTATACGTTTGGCAAGTAAACAGTAAACCTTCTTCTTTTGTATTTTACGTCATGTCTCTACAGTGCGACAGTAATTAACCATTTTGATGATATTTCTTAATGAGAAAAAGAGATTAGTTACTCTTTTTTCTTTAAAAATATCTCGATTTTTTTAACAATTAAAGTTTACATTAACTATATAAAAATATTAGGTATTTATTTTATTAAATCTTTGGTCATAACGATACATAAAACAATAAGTAAAATAATTTAAATTTAGAACGTGATTTTCTAAGCATAAAATCGTTTTTCATTAGAGTAACATGTTTGAGAGACAAGAAAGTCGTTACATAGTTCCATTTATAAAATGTCCTCTGAGATAAAGTGACGTTAGAAACGTTATATATTTTCAGAAGCTTTGTATTATTGAATATCTTGACTCTTATCAAATAATATGTTTTTCTAGTTATTGCTAACTTTTGATACAATTTTGTTTCATACAAGACACATGCCTTTACATGCTATACAAAATAGACCATTTCAAAGAACCCTTTTTGTTTTCTATATAATTTCCCGATAGTTATGTACTGTAGATAGGGCCGCGGCCGTATCATGCCGATTAAACAAAAACGGCCGGCCGTTTCCTTACTTACAAAAGTATTTAATATTGTATTGGTAATATAATATTGGTTTTGAATTGAAAATGGTAAATATTAATAAAATGGTCGCGATTTCATTTCTCATTTCATCACCACTCGATTAAAATCAAACGATGGTTTCCACTATTGTTCCTCTTTCAACTACGTAACCAAAAAACTTTTTTCTACAAAACTCTATACCAACCCATCTATACATATTGGCTACATTCCTTTTCCACACATAAAAATGCATTTTATTTACTTAATTTTTGAATACCTATATAACGATAAGTATAGAAAATTGCTGAGCTGAAATTTGAGATAATTTGGTATATGGCATGGTCTACCGTAATGAATGGCCACCACTAACTGGCGCTAAGATGTGGCGAGTGGGTGGCGATCGATACCACACACTTTAGACCTCCATACTTCTGGAGGTATCCAGCTTGATCACGTAACTAGCAAACAGTTGCTAACCCAGACTAGTTGTAGCAATCGCTTTTGTTATGTTCGGACTCAAGGAAAAAGTCGTTTGCTAATCTGTTTTTATAATTTTCTGTGGTTTAGAACGAATTCTTTTTTCAATTTTATTATTCTTAAAACAGTTACATATTGGCGGAAATGATTTACGGAAAAAGACAATTTAATAAGCTACAATGTTTATTATAGACTAAAGTTGCCCTTCGAACATAAACTCTCTCTCTCTCTATAAAATTTGGACTATACCGTAACAATTTTATGCATTTGAAAGATGTACCGTGTTTTTATCTGCCTTTAAAATTATATGAGCCTGAGAAAATTGTCTTGATGATTTATATTATACAGCTCATATACCTTTATAGATAAATCAATCAAGTGAGAAATTAATGGTTTTAGATCACTTAAACAATGAAAGCTATATAATACAAAATATATTAGGTTTAATAACCTTCGATTTCTACGTAGTAGACTCGTAGCAAGTAAATACGTAGCGCATCGTAGCGATCTACGAGCTTTTATAGAACAAAACGTCGTGCTGACTAATACTTAATTTAAAATATTTAAGCAACAATTGCACAATAATCGCTGCATAAAACTAAATAGTTAACCGACTAGCTGCGGTACCCCGCGGGGTGTTTCATCTTACGTTCCTTGCTTACCCCCACCCAGCCAGCGTAAGAAGAACTTTCAAAGTTCATCGCGCGTTGTTCCCTCTTCGTACAACGGCCTCATTAAGGAGGGTGGGGAGCTCAAGTTACACTGGTAGTTGTCATGTTAGTTGTTTGGTTCCTATGTGTGAGTTTCCTCAACTTTAAGACAGTTAAGGGGTCGCAATCAACTAGTAGTGCTTTTCATTAGTCCAAACAGTTATATCGTGTTTACTTCTATGTTTGTTTTGCCCGTTTGATTTTAGAACTAATGTTCTAAATTTTAAAAAATCCTTTTTTAAGTAACGAATATCGGTTTGACTGATTGACTTACTTAAACAATAAGCAATAGGATGTAGTTTCATAGATAATTTGCTTGTCTCTCTCAATTTTCTCTTAGTAATTAAATAATTATTAAAAGCCGTACTCCGTACGTGGTTTACTCAATTATTCTTGCGTTTTAACATAAATAAAGTAAGATACCATTGTAAGTAGGAATGGTATGAAATAACAGAAGCATTACATTGGACCGAACACTGCATCAGTCACGCTTTATAATAACTATTCTAATATAATACAAAATACTACTATTACAAATTCTACTTTATCTATTTAATTACCTACATTTAGCGAAACGGTTCTTTTAATTGACACTTATCGTAGATAAATCGTTTGCTACCAGGCTGTACTCCTTCAAGTTATACTCTTTTGGTCCTAAATTCAAAACACGAGGGCGAAATATACATTTTTTTAAACCGTACGACGGCCATGTCCAAGAATGTAGACGATGGAAATCAGGTTTATAAGGATCTGTCTCCCCCTATTGAACCTGGGTTTGAACTTAGGTGTGAATATAAACTATATTTATAAACTAATTTTCCTAATAAAAATAATAGTTTTCTAACAATTCATATGTCAACTAAAAAAAATCCATAAAGAATATCTTTGGCGCCTTTTACCTGCTTCAAAAAAAGAACGACTACTTTTTTAAAATAATGACGTTTATTATAGCAAATGTCTATTGACAGCCAGTTTTAATGTTCATATTAGTATGCGTCCCTTACACATTGCACTTCTTTAATTCTAATTCCGAATTTAATATAAATGGTACTCGATGGACGTGACTGAAATTGTAAATTAAAGAAAAGATCTAAGTAATTCTTTTTGTCTGTTTATTAATTTGTTAATAACGGCGTTTAATTGAATAACGATTATGGTTTATTAAGTTATTTGTATTTTGTTAAGAGTTGGTACTGTTAGGACAACATGTGTTACAATTCTTATATCGTTTAATGTGCCTCTGTAGGATTATCTGTAAATTACCTCAAAAAAAATTCTACAATGGGGGTAGGCCTCTACCATATAATAAACGCCAGTTACACTTGTACATATCGGTTCCGTTGACTCTTCGTAGTACGCTCATGTCATTTTTAAAAGATTTTACGTTACTAGACAACAAAAAAAATATAATTAAAAATTTTCCTTTTTTTTCATACTCCTCTACATATTATTAACTTAAAACGCACAATCCAATGCAATCTTCAATCAATCGTGTTCATAAGAGGAAATAACCGAAATAAAAATATATAATCACATCATGCATAGGTACTTAATCCAAAAACAGTTATTAAAGTTACCCGCCTTAAATAAACCAACAAAAAGTACTAATCCAAAAATAACTGGCACATAATTAAACATTTAAACCAAGATTCATATAAAGAACGCGGTCCCCACACATATCTTTTAAAAATAAAGCACTCGCTTACTCGACGCCCGGAGTGAGTCGGTTCAGACTACACAAAAATAATATTCTGTGTATTCCTAGATTAAGGATGCCACTTAAGCAACAAGTTATAAAGAAAAAGGGTGGCTGAATTATTGGTAATAATTTGTAATAATAGAAATGGCTTTTGTCTCGTTTATTCAATGTTGTAATAAAATTACCCTTTTTAATTTTCATTAAACTCAAAAATCATTGCTAAAAGCCATAGTGGGCCTACCGTATTATAATATTGTCAATAAATGCAATCGGCATGCTAGTCATCATGATTTAATCTAGCATTTCTTGAAAAGAAGATAAATGAAGGAAATTAAGTAAAAAAATAAAGAAAATTTAAATTAATAAAGAAGCATTTGGCCAAACCGGCAAGATGATGACGACGGATTGAAGTTGTTTTTGGACTTCTATCCGTTGGCTTCATTTGTGGACTGTACTCGCGCTTTCATCAGGTTCGATATAGTCATATTGCCGTGTTTAGTATAAAAACAAAAAAAAAATTGGTCTTATTACACATTATATTCGTGCGGATTGGTATATAGGTTTCAGACATTTTTTTTTCTTTTATATCTGAACCAATGTGTTTTATATCTTATTCGTGATACAAATAATTGATTTAATTTTCTTAAATCGATATTTTAAAGACAAAACGTCGGTTTGTTCATTAAAATCTATACTTATAAAACGAATTCAATTATTCAATTACCTAAATACTTATCATTTTCAAGTTAACATAAACAAAAATTAAAATATTATTTTATACTTAATAATATTTCATAGAAAAACAAACTAAAGTACATTACATAAAATTTAAAAAAAAAAAATTTTAAGTGATAAAGTTACAACCCTAGCTCACGTTTGTTCCTCGAATGCTAAAGTAGCGGAAAAAGATTAGCATAAAATTGTCTTCTTGTAAGGTCCAGTCCTCCATTAAATGCTACTTTTATTATTTTTCACTCTACAATTTATATTCCTTCTTTTTTCAAATTAGTCTTTAGCACTACCACTGTAGAGATGCTCTTTTTATATTACTTTATTTTTTTTATTGTTGAGATTTCTTTTTTTTGTATGTTGCCAATCGCTATACTCTATGGCATGTTTGTTTTAATACACGGCTGCTGTTTCGGGGTCAATTCCCTTTCAATGTAATTTTTTGTTGACATGAACATGAATGTCTTCATTGTACCTACAATAAAATATTCATGTATTAATAAACAACGTTATGACTATGTTAAGAAATTGGTTAGTACCTAGGAAATATCTGCTCAGTTCAGGATTAAAAAGCATTTTGTCAGTGTTCGAGAAATACGAATATGTCTTCTGAGTTACCTTCTTCTTACCCAGTATATTTTCAATCCAGGCATGTTATAGTTACTAAGTTATTTTTAATTAAACTTTAAGTAACAGCTAAACATATCCAAAAATATAATTCAAAATCTTATGACAAAAACAAAATAGAATGAGACACGTACAATCCAAAAGATTAAGTCTGTTGTACGGTGCAAATAGTCCCCCGGGCAACAAAGCGAGCCAACCACAATTCTAATAAAGAAATACCGAATTGTCGCGTTGTGACGCAACGCAATAGAAATCTCCAAGTGTCCCGCGCGAAATCGTAAACGGACGACCGGGCTGAATACAAAACAGCTGAGGGTGGCACGCGGGGGCAACGGGGCCGACCCAACGCCCAGCCCACCCCACACCCCGTCTTCATGCCCTTCTTCCTTAATGTATAACAAAGACACCCCTCTTACGCTTCAATGTATTTGTGTAGTTTTTACGTTTGTGTGGGTATAGTTTTACGTTCGTTAATGTATTGTATGGGTGTGTATGTGTGTGTATTTGTGTATGTATGTGTTAGTTTTGAAATATTTCATATTAAATTTCAGGCCTCTATCAATATAGGCGTGTTTGGGTTATCTTTTGTGAGGTATCCGTTATTGTATAGTTTGTTATATCTGTAGATATTATAAACTTAAATCCTTATTACTGTTGTACCTGCCTTACATCGAATCTATTAGTTATTTTGAATTCCAAGTACGTGTTAAATAATTAAATTTGAATATTTTAAATAATAAAATTAAAGCATTTTGTAAATCATATATTTTTGATTAAAATATTCTTTTCCTGCAATTTATTATAAATGCGTAAAGTGAATATTTAATTAAGGATGTCTATTAAGTAGTCTTTCTAAGTATAGATTATCAATACTTGAGTAAATATTACTGAACTTGAGTAATTAATATAGTATGCATCGGACTAACCATAAACTATTAATTGTTGCGATAACCCATACCCAAGCAAACGTGTGTAATCTAGTAAGAAATATTTGTAGAGATATCTTTAAAGACAATAAATTAAACTAATTACTTATTAATAATAAATAATCAATTATATAACAAAGTTTACTCAAGATATATTTGATGAATCTTATATTACAGAAATAAATTCTTAAGTCTAACAATAATTATTACCACAGGCTAAAAAAATAAACTTAATATGTTTTTTAATAGTCTAGTATATTGACAGCCACTAACTTATTTAAAATGCCTCTATTAGTATGCAACCCTTACATGCTGCACTAATTTAAATCTCATTTTAAACTTAACATAAAATCGTATCAGGTATTCGCCATATTGCATTTAATGCAATGTGTGAAAAACTTTGGATAAACTATCAAAACAGAAAACTCGCCATGTCAGTTATTTCTGAACTATCATTTTTCCATTTTCGCGCATTTACTAAACTTAACATACGCCGCGCGTTCTATTATTCAAAAGATTTTTTTTTAATCTTATTTATTTAAAATAGCCATACATAAATGAGATTTAAAAAAAAAGCTTTTGAATTATAGAACAAAAGTTGTCCTTATGTAGTAAAAATATTGTATTCCTTATTCATACTTCTTCTAATGTTTCGAAGAAAAAAATAATTTCGATTCTGCAGAGATTTAGTTTTTATTCATAGGTTTGATCTTTGAGGCGTAGTGGTTCATAGGTGCTCCGTAGAGGTGTCAGGTTCGATATCCGCTCAATGCGAATCTTTGTGTACATAAACATAAAAGTTTGAATTGGTCTGGGTGTTTTTTATGTATAGTTAATATTTACAAAAATAATAGTATATCTAAGTATGTTTATCCGTGGGCTATTTAGTACAATCTGCTTAGTTTGGGACTAGATGGCAAGGTTTGAAAGTATGAAAAATATTTATTTCTTTGTACGCCCAATAACTTTACCTATATGCATTGTCATACAGAAACGTGTCTTATTAAAAGGGCTTAAGGGGCAAGGGAGCTTATGAGTAGCTGTGAGTGCACGTTGACCAGTATAATAGAAACTTTCACAATCGATTTCGCTAGAAATTACCAAAACTCGAATACATTCATCATTCATTTAACATAAATTGTTCATTACATAGGCCTTTAATAGCTTCTATTGTCATATTCACCTGCTATATTTAATAGCGTTGGTCTCTCATTCGATTTTGTCATAAAAATGATACTTATAGTATGCTAGTTTACTTTGTCTTCCGTAGCTAACTTTTATGACAACCTGATTATTGAATATTACACTGTTTTATGTAATATTCAATAGATCTTAGTTTTGCCTCCGTCATCGTACCGTCCGTTCCTGCAGTTGGACATTGGGGTGGGGTAACATAAAATGACAGTCATCTTATTTTATAGATCTACACCGATATAAACCGTCACTTTTGAAAAACTACGCCAATGTGGCGTGGTGGTTGCAGGTCTTGTTAAGGAGAAAGGTTTCCGCAGTCCTCATATTATGATTTTCCAGGACTTACATGTTGTTTTTGTTAAATCTTTACTATAATATTATAAAGAGGTAAAGTTTGTGTGTTTGTTTCTTTGTGAGTTTGTGACGTTGTAGGGGGTAGTATCTGGATCTAATGACCCAATTTTAAAAATTATGTCTGTGTTGAATAGTCCATTTATCGTGGAGTGTCATAGGCTATATAGTATCACGCTATAACTAATAGGAGTGGAGCAGTAATAAAATATGTTTAAAAAAGGACGCGATTTTTTCGCCGTCCAACGAAGTGGGCACGGGTCAGCTAGTTTTCTATAAAGTGATCCCTATTACGAGAGTTGTATTTTTATAAAAACCAAATCATTTTTTGTCACGAATGAGTCTCGACCCTAAACATTTATAAGGCCTTTAAATTTATCTTAATCCCTAGTATAACAGTTGCATTTTTTTAATAAAATAAATAATTTCGGTAAACCTTATTACCATCTTTTCGGGACCTTACCAAACCTAAGTCTTTAAATATAAAAAATATCAAATAGGTACACACGAAAACTGGCAATATCACACTCCTTTTACGTTATATTCGTGTATTAAAACAAATTTCAAGCTTCCATTGTGATATAAATTTCAAAGTTTGTCCTCTCCCCTCTGAATAATGCGTACGTCTTCCGTGTGCGTTGTCATTATGCTAATCACACCGGTACATTTAAAGGATACATTCTTCATAAGGAGGTTCCCCACTTTATTCGCGAATAAACAAGGGGTGTTGGATCTTGTCTCCCCTTTCTCTTTTCACTTGGGAGTATTCGTACCGTTCTTGGGTGTCATAGTAAGATCGTGTTTTTGATTTTGTCCCCAGACTGCATACGCGCTTTCTATCAGATTCGATATTTAAATATTTATACTTATTGCCGACTTGCCGTGACATTATTAAAAATAAAAACAATTTACATACACTATATCCTATTCAAGATAGCATGAGAAAAAGTATAAACATGTCAAATCTGTCAAACTGCCAAAATGCCGCAGTTTTCAAAAAAAATTCACTAAAAACATAACTAAACAATAAATAACTCTGTGTAAATATAAATAAGTGTATTCTACCTGGATAAGAAAATGTGAATTTAGTAAATAATGCTTGAATTAAGGCAATAAAAGTTTATTGAGAAGCAGAATATATAAATGAAACTTACGAATTAATAAATTGCTTTTTAAAAACACTTTTTTCAATTTCTATTAATCGGAAACTTCTAATTTAGATTCAGAAAAACTGTTTCCAGCTTGTATTATAAATTAATTATCAAATTCTTCAATAATCCCATTAATTTGTAATATTATTCTTCTTCTGTTATGACATATTAATGCGATACATGACATTTAAGACATTGACAATTGTAGGCTCTTCATCATTGTCGTTCCGTTCGTATGTAATGTTAAAAAAGGAAAAAAATAATAATTGATTACTTGGTGATCTTATTATAATATTTAAATTATTTAAACATATTATGTAATGAAATTTCTATTTTAATAAAAATAATAAAAAAATAAAAATTGTTTATTGACTCAAAAAAATACAAGATTTGGTTCTTAAAATTAGCACAACATTTTTGTACAGTTAGGTAATACAACATTACTGTAACTGATCCCCAAACTAGGCCGAAAGCCTGTATCTTGGGAGACAGTGTTCAGTCGCAAAAATGGTACACTATGCTGTTGTACATATATACATTTGGTGTCGCTGCTTATTGTTTAATATATAATATAATTGTGTGTGTATGTGTGTGTGTGTGTGTGCATGTGTGTGTGTGTGTGTGTGTACGCGTGTTTTGGTGTGTATTAGATAGTATAATTTTTTTTTTTTTTTTTTTTTTGTTATGTAAGAAGATTTTCAGTCATTCGGTAATCAAGTTGATGAACAAAATCAGTTACTTTTGCTTTGACTTCACGTTTACTTAATGCAACAATGTGTAGTTTTCTATTTAATGTGTTGTATAATTTTGCACTCAATACTCGAGTTTGTCGTCTTGCAAATGAGGTTTTACAGGTTACAGGACGACATACGTATGATGAGCTGCGTTTATTTGGATTTGGTAAGGGTACATTTTTATGTTTTTGAAGAATCACTTTCAAGATGTATAATTGTCGAACTGTGAGGACCTTACAGTTTGCGTACAGGTCAACAGTCGGATATCTGAAAGGCTTCTTAGTCATTACTTTAAGCACCGCTCTCTGAGCTCTCTCCAGTTTAATAAGATGCGTTTTAGCTGCACCGCCCCAGACTGTGATGCAGTATTGTATAACAGATTGACATAGAGCCTGATAGACTAATATTAATCTGTTGTGTGGTAGAACATCTCTTAGGGACTTAGAGACACCTATTAATCTTCTTACACGTTTAGTAACTAAATCTATATGTTTGTTCCATTTTAGTCTATTGTCAATTTGTATGCCTAAGTATTTAACCTCTTCTACTCGCGTAATTTCTAGACAGTTGCATTCATTTTTGTTGGTGCAAATGTGAGCTTTAATTGTGTAATTTTTTGCTGGGTCGTTAATTTTACTGAGGGAAAAGGGTATGTAGTTGGTCTTAGTTAAGTTTAGTGTTAGAAGGTTACTTGTTAGCCAGCTCATAACTTTTGAAAGAGATTGTTCGGCTCGCTCTTTAACAGTTTGCCAATTTGGCCCCCAAACAAGGACAGCAGTATCATCTGCGTAGGTGAAAATACTAGTAAACGGTAACTGAATTTTGCAGAGGTCGTTTATATAAACCTGGAATAGTGTAGGACCTAAAACACTACCCTGAGGTACGCCGTAGGTCACTGTTTCCTCGTCACTAGTAACATTTTCAACTTTGACGCGCTGTCTCCTATTTGTGAGATAGTCCACAAGAATGTCATGTGGTAAGCCTCGTACTCCTGCTTTATATAGTTTGTGGAGTAGAGTGGGGACATATACCGTGTCAAAAGCTTTTGACAGGTCTAAAAATATGCATAAGGATCTATTATTTGCATCCAGATTATCCACAACAGTATTGGTCAGTTCCCTTACCGCATCCTCAGTTGATAAACCTTGGCGAAAACCGTATTGATTAGATGCAATAACATTATGCTTTTCAAAAAATGTTTTTAAAGAACGATTTAGTACCTTCTCTAGAATTTTTGATAAGGCTGATAGCACCGAAATCGGACGATAATTATTGAGGGAATCCCTGTCCCCATTTTTGTATATTGGATGTATAATAGATTTTTTAGGAACATCAGGGAAGGTGCCACTATTTATTGCTAAAATATTTTATTGTAAAGACGTTAAAATATTCATATTTTTTAATAATTTTCGAGTCTTCATCGTGGCCATAGATTATAATTATCTATAAATGAGTAATCGTGACAGTAAAAAGACCCATTTTTTTGTTTGTTTACCAAATTTCTCAAGCCCAGATGAATATGGTATAGTACACAAGATTTTTTTTTTAAAGTATTTGTGTCTCTAACCATACAAATAATTTATACATTTATTTGGATATTATTTATTACTTATGATAGAAAAATAAAAATAAGTGGCTTCCAGTTTAGGTGTGTATGTATTTACAAAAAAAAATGTGTATGTTACAATGTGTATCATATCTAGTTCTTCGATAAGTTTGAAACAAGATGCCGTAATGAAAATAATATGAATTACACTCTAGTCTATAGTAATTATTATAATTTCAGTAATGGCTTAAACGAAAGCTATTGACAAGGCTGAATTAGTTTTTATCAGCACCCGCCACTAAAAGCTTACTAACTGAAAATTAACCTTAATAAGGGACCGTTAACCACGTTAGTGTTTAGCAGGTCATGGCTGCTCAGATAAAGCCTATATACCTATTACAACATACTAAATACAACCCTTATAAATATATTCAAACGAAAATAAACTCTAATACATCGTTATAATGATTAATTTGTACTAATTGAACGGTAAAAACATGTTTGCTGAGGTATTTTGGACATGCCCGTTCGGTAATTTTCTTTAGAACGCTCCGTTGGCGCGAAAAATTGTGTTTTTCAAAGGAAGAACAGATGCCAGCGCCGCGCTGCGGAAGATTAACTGCTGTTTACTTGAATACTAGATACATTTGAAATGAAATTGATGATTGAGAAAACTTAATACCGATTTAATTATACACATTTTTATGACATTTTTATAAAATGATACAGTAAATAGTAGTTAATTAATTGATACAGATAATACCTGGTTAAGTGGACGTTAACAGTAATCTACCAAATCACATTGTTCAAAGTAAAAATAAATTTCATAAAAAATAGATCTTTTAAAATTAATTATTAAGAAATACATTACGTATTGTATGGGTTTATTTTTTGTAATGGATTACAAATTTCTAACTAATGCCATCTATCATTCAGTAGCTGTAAGTAAATAGTTATAGCTATTGTCCACAAGGGAGCAGCGTTATCGCGTAGTACCACAATTTGCCACTAGTATCGCTGTACCACTGTTTTTGAGAGACATCTGGTATCTAGTAGAGAGACTACAATTCTTATTTACTTTTTGTAATTAAATATTCTTACTTTGAATTGAAATTCAGTATCGTTTTACTATTTATACATTTTAATATACGTATACGTTAGAAAAAAATTTGACCTCCCCTTATTCTAATTTATTTATATGGGGCTTAATTCACAGGACTTAAATCCATTACAATAATGAAATCGAAGCAGGAAAAAATGTTCTAAAATATTTTAATGGTATACTAAGGTTTAGTTAAAACTAATTCACGAGGAAAAAAACATTAACAAGTAATATATTTTTTAGGAGAAGTTGTATTTAGTTAACATAGATGTTTTTCTGACAGATATTCAGAATTTTTAGAAATAACTTTTTTTGAACCTTCACAACCAATAGAATACTCTTTCTATAAATCCTTATAAACATAAAACAAATTCGTCGGAAAAAGATTTATACATGGGTTAAGATTAACAAGTTCAAAAGAAACAAACGTTAAAAAAAACCAACTCAATTGTGAACCATGTCCTCTTTTTCGAGTCGGTTAAAAAAGATATTTCACAAACAAAAAATAATAGTTAATGACTAAGTATGACAGACGCAATTATGAATTAAGTATCGGAAAATAATTAAATTCTTATAACTCCTCCCACAAACTAACATGAGACAAAATGATGACATTACATATCCTTAATCCATCACCACAAACCAAGCCCAAAAAAAACAAAAAAAAGTCAAAAACACAAAATTTCCAAACATCAACACACCAATAAGAAGACTTCCCTCCAAATCTCTAAAAAACTAAATTAAAATCCAAAAATCGTTCCATTTACAAAATACAATATAACCAGTAATTTCTATTCACTTAATATCTATTGAAAATGGACACTGAAATATGTTGAGCTTGTACAATAGCTTATTAGAATAACAAACAAAACAGATCGGACACAGCTGCTGGACCGGTCTCGTGGACGCGGTGCGTTAACCGTGCTTTGAATTACATTTCATTTCGTTGTTACTGTTAATTATTAACCGACTCTAAAACGAAGAGGTTCTTAATAAGTTTGTTTTTGATAATGTTTGTTACCGTAGAACGTTTCTTGACTACTTAATTTAAAATATGTTTATTTGAAAAGGTACTCGTACCTATAATTCTGTGAAGCATCTCAGTAAATGAAATTGCAATGCTTTAGTGATAACATCGGTAATAAGGGTCAAGTTGCAATCGGTTTTATAATTACAAAATTATCTATTACATATTTTTCAGATAAAAACTTAATTATAATAATACATTAACATTTATTTTCTTTTCATAGACATTGGAAGGTAGACACTGGAAATTGTACAGTTGCTAAGTTGCACTTACTTTGTAACAGGAATTTGAAAAAAATTACATATTCTTTTATCTAAACAATTTGTCGAAGTGACACAACCAAATAATTGGAACTTTCTACCGGCGGACATCTTTACTTCTTACAAAATTATCTTGTGTAGATCTCTGTCACATTAAATTATTATAGTCCACAAAATAAAATAATCCGAAAAACCAATTCCAATTACAAAATTCCATATTCGAATAAAATTTTTTTTAAATATAAACGAAATTACTGACAGAATCTTTCCGCGTAAATTAATAGTTTAAAAATTAAATTAAAAACCACTTTACACGTATAAAACTTTTAATTCTCGTTTTAAAAATAAAGTAATAACCAAATATTCACATAATAACTTTACTGTTTCATAAAATTAACTTTATTTGTTTTTTATAAACACCTCTGGTGAAATTGACTGTTCATTTTCTTGATGAAAATAAAACTCATTTTATTTTTATCGCGTTAATTGAGCGATCGGCTGATTCAATGTGATTGCAATTTGCATTGATTCTGTTTTCAATGTCAACTTGTAAGCTTTTTTTTGCGTGATACAACATTACAGGGACTACTGCAGAAGTCAATCTATAGATAAAGTGTACTCGAACACATCATTTTTAACTTAACTCGGAACAATTGGGACTAGTGTGAGTGTGTATGTAATCCGTTTAAGATTTTTTTTTTATTTTTATTTTATTTTATTCAGATATTATCATCATCATCATCATAACAGCCCATTAATGTTCCACTGCAGGGACGGGCCTCGTCCCGTGACGGAGGGATGCTTGGCCTACTAATACCACGCTGGCCAGACGCCAATCCGTCTGGCCAGCGTGGTATTAGTATTGGGTTAATTTCAAGTTTTCTCTCTTTTTATTTTGTAAAGATAATGTTCACGGATAGTTCCTTAGTCGGTTTTTACGACACCCATGGGATGAGATGGAGTGGTGACATATTGTATTCTTACTCCGTCACCACACGGAGTTGAGATATTATATAACAAATTAATTATACATAGATACTTAATTATTATAAGCCTCCTCCAAATATTACCACCTCGTCCACCGAATCCGATAAAGGTAAAATTTTAAATTATTGATATTATCCAACCCTGAACAGCGTACTTGTAGGTCAAGATTCCTCACAGGAGGAGGTCCGTACCTACAGTAGAGCAGTAATTACGAAACTAAACCGCCTCCGCAATTATTTACAGTGCATTTACTAATATGGCGGCTGCAAGTGACAAGTACACTACCCGCCATTATTGTTTTTACTAAAGTTATTCGAGTAAAAGGAATGTGCTGTCAATAAAACCAGCCAGGATGAAATGATAAAGGTGTTTTCGTTCTATTCTTAGCTTATTTATATTTATGTAATGTAGGTATATTAGTTTATGAGTTTAAAATAAAATAACAAGAAATAATTTTGTAATTAGAAAATGCCGGCTATAAAACCAAAGCGCTTTACACCAAAATTCGCAAGTTTTAAGGTATATCTCAATATTTACACAATGTTGTGTACATGGATGATTTAAAAAGGCAAAATTTTTGAGATATGCAACCTACTTTTTAGTATTCTTCTTTATATTTTTCAAGACTACTGAAACCGAGGTATCAGAGCTGCTTTAATATTATAAGGGAAGATAATACAAACATCACCGAATTCCACTTCATCACTCCTAAATACATCCCCATAACTAATTAATTTCCTGCTGCAGGGACGGAAGAAAAGTAAAGCGCCGATTACACTAGACTACATGTTGTCTCCTACATAAGGACGTCCTAACTTTTTAGTGTTAGGACGTTCTGTTTACACTATCCTACATGTGATTACACTAGACTACATGTTGTCTCCTACATAAGAACGTCCTAACTTTTTAGTGTTAGGAAGTTCTGTTTACACTGTCCTACATGTGATTACACAGACTACATGTAGTCTCCTACATGATGTAGTTGACTACATGTAGTCTAGTGTATTTGGCGCTTTACACTACTAGGTAATACCATGCTGAACGGAAAAATAGGTATAGGATCTAAAGTCAAACTTTCCTTATTTTGTTGTCGTAGATATACCTAGTTAATATACTCGTACCTATGTAACTTTCACTTAATAATGTCCCATGGTGACACCATTTATTAGTACTCTGTCACCACGAGGAGAAAAGTCACATAAAAACACGTTGATAAAAGTGTATCGAATAAAATGTTGTCATTTATTTAGTGCTTTATAAACGTTCAAACATTTTGTAGTTGAGACTGACACCGCGACAAAGAATAAAAATCGTGTTTTGATACAGTCGTGTACTAAATTGTATTGATACGATAAATCAATTTTCTTTTCAACTTTAAATCATACAAGTTTGTAAAGTGATTTTTTGATACAAATTTTAACGAAGTTGGTCGTGCTGTAATTTTGAATTAACCTTAATGTCAATTATAAATTATGCATTTTAACATTATGGTTTGTATAGCCCTGTGGGTTACACATAGTTATAGCTAGACCAGGAAACAAAAACCTTTCTAAAAATTGGAGAATAATTTTTATTTCTGTCCAAATCCTGTTTTTTTTACCTATTTTTTATGTAAAACAAGTGATAAAAATGTAACAATATAAAATAAAATGGAATACTTAAAACAATATTTTTGGTAATCCTACTTAATACATGTTAACAAGGTAAAAACCTTGTTAACATGTATTAAGTTAAACAGGGTAACTTAGATGTAAGTTTGTGATGAACACCAGGGTACGTGTCTTAGTAATTATGAGTTGATGTTAATTTTACTTATTTTTTACTTAATTGTTTTGTCAAAATGCTATAAACTCTTTAACATTTGTTTATATATTTTTAATAAATAACTTTCAATAAAGAATATAGTTTCATTATTTCCTACCTCCCAAAATAGGTCTTATTGTTTGACTGGGCTATTTCTGCAATCTAGATGCGCCATTGTTTGTGTCATACACATAATTATAACTATACAAAATTATTTGCGCTCAAGTAATATAAAGCTGTAGGTTATCTAATAAAACAAGAGTTGAAACAAATATGTACTTTATATATTGGCACAAAACAGGCTGAAGAACATTGCCTATAATTTTCATTTCATTCATTTCAAACAATATAAACAACATATTATGTATTTATAAAACTCTTTATTAAAATGTTAAACACAAAAGTCCCATACGTAAACACTTTTCGTAACACCAGTACCTGTTGAACGTGCTTCTTCTTTTTATTTCCCGTACACCACGCGTACTAAAAATGGAATAAATCAAAATAACCGATCAGGGGTACAAAAGCTCATTCAAAACGTTTTAAAAACCAGTTTTTTTTATTTATTTTAATTCTCCTTTTTTTAATACGCATGAAAACCGCGACGGACACAGCATCCGCGGCTGTTCTCTATAAATCTTTTGTTATATACAAAAGATAAAGTATTGATAACCGGTTTGTATTTTTCTATTTTATTTTATTTTCTGTACCGCTATTTAGGTCACCAACGGCTAGTTTGTTTGATTTCGTATCAGTTTATTGGGGATTCCGATGCGGGACGTTAGTTTTTGGTAAAAATAAGTGTTTATAATAAGTTTTATTTGTAATATTAGCAAGAACTAGGTACTTAATTACCAATAGAAGATTACATTCTATAGGTTGAGTGCGCCATTTTTTTTTTAAAGTGATTCGTATACAGAACGTGTTTCGAAGTGTATTTTTAATGCGATTGGTGTTTTTTTTTTAATTTGTGAAATCTTGTGGTGAATTTAGTGATTAGTCATAGAAATGCTGCTATAAGTACCTACCTCATATTTTTATTATGTCAATTCAACTATTTTTTTTCTTCGTGTGGTAACGGAGTAAGACTACAATATGTCACTACCCCATCTTATCCCATGGGTGTCTTAAAATCGGACTAAGAGACTATCCGTGAATATTATCTTTAGGTAATAAAAAGAAGGAAAACTTGAAATTAAACACTATAGCAATGCGTTTGGCCAGCGTAGTATTAGTAGGCCAAGTATCTCTCTGTCACGGGAGGAGGCCCTGCAGTGGGACATTAATGGGCTGTTATGATGATGATGATGATGAAGTATTTTTTTAGACATCGAGATATATGTAATGGATAAGTGTTTAACATAATTGCCTTAGTAGCCCAGCGGTCGCGGTAATGACTACCGTGCTAGAGGTGTTGGTTCGAATCCCAGTCGTATGTGCGAGCTATAAATTCCTTTTTTTCCTAAATCTGGATCTCATTTATGTTTGTTAAATTGAAGTTTGCAAAGTCACCGCGATACTACACATTTTGCGCTATTATTATGTTATTATTGTGTACATTGTATTAAACCCGATTTTGTATTTTTTATTTAATAAGTAACCAAAGATTTGACATTAAAAAAGACTACACATACCTACTGTTCAGTAAATTATGTTATTTAGAAGAAATTACGAGTAACAAATACCGTCACCGTTTGTCCCCGCATAAGATTTCTTGGTCGCATTCTTCATAGAGCTCTACTATAGAAGTACTGTACTATAGAAGTACTGCGAAAGTAGAAATTTGTCAGAAATTCTTTACTTTTATAAAAAATAATTTTTGAATTGAACTTCTTATAATTTAATTTAACTTATGTGTAAAATCGAAGTCAACGTAAAAACAACGACGAACTATATTTCACACTCATTTAAAAATAGAAAAGCCACAGATGCAATCAAAATATAAACTTCCATAATTTATAAAGTCGTAAGATAAACTAGAAAGAAGGTCGACTAATCTAGGGTGGTCATGTTCATGACATAGTAGCAATGAGGTAATGCCGCGCGACGCCCGCCCGTAGGATACAACTCGCCTCCCCTTCTTTACGCTTGGGCTCGTAAGACGCGACCGAGGTTTTTAAGTTTATTTTTATCCTTTAAGCTTCTGGTGTGGTGATGGAATAAGAATACAATATGTCACCACCCCATTGCACTTACGAACATTTCCACTTACGAAATACTTTCAAACTTGAAATTAAACCCTATATCCGTCTGGCCAGCGTGGAATTAGTAGGCCAAGTATCCCTCCGTCATGGAAAGAGCCCCGTCCATCCTTGCAGTGGGACATTAATGGGCTGTGTTATGATGAACTGTAGGTAGTGAAATAACATAAACTAACACTCAAAATAAAAAATTAGCGTACGAACATAATTATGTAACTTTTATAAAACCATCTTTTTAAAACAAAAAAATATTTAAAGACTTAAAACCTGCATTGCAGTAACGAAATACTTTAAAAATCTTTTAATACGGGCGGCCATTACACAACAGGTAAGTATTTAAAAAAAGAATTGGCAAAAAAAGCCGATTCAATAATGAGTACATACCGCCATTCGGGTATCGATTTTGAGATCCCCTTTCTCCTATTATTATTTTTTTTACATAACAAAGCAAGAAAATATAAAGGAGGAGTTTTGCAAGGGCGCGCGCCCCCTCGCGGAACATTTGTGTGTATGTGTGTGTTCGTGTTTGTGTGCGAATAGTGTGTGTTGTTGTGTGTGTGCAACTTTGAGACGATCGACGGACTCGAGTGATATAAGGGGGGTGATTTATTGAGGGAATATCTAGTTTTGATAGGTTCGTTTACTAAATTAATACATGTTTACTTTTTTATTGTTACTGGACGTAGGTAGTAATATTAATGTTTGGTCCTACTATCTTTCAACTTCTCAATCGCTCACGATCAGTTTGCCACCGCGGCAATTCATACTGTCCGTCCGAGAAGAAAGTAGAGTCACATTAGACAATACACTAACCCCCTTACTTACAAACGCTTCTTAAATTTAATCACTGTTTAGTGAAAACCAACCTTATACCAACAAAACCGTAAGAATTTGAGCTAATCAATTGACTAAAATTTAAGAGGCGTTTATGACTTACTCAACTTACTTAACAAGCGTAAGTTTGTAATTATAGTTATCAGCTTATAAATAATTGCATATGCATACCATAATAAATAAAATAAATAAATATAAAATAAAAATAATATAATAAAATAATATAATAATATTATATAATATATTATATAATATATACCTATATGCAAGGCCTTTGATAGCATCTCCCACGAATGGCTACTAAAAGTACTTAACATCTATAAATGCCCTGATGCTATCGCGGGTTTTCTGGAGTTGGTCATGCCCTTTTGGAATGTTGTGATGACAGCCCGTGGCGCGAGCGCTTCAGTAACCACAGACCCCATTCACATTAGACGCGGAATATTTCAAGGTGACTCTTTGTCGCCTCTTTTATTTTGTTTGAGTTTAAACCCCTTGTCACAGATATTGAATAACTACCAGGCTAAAGGCTACACATTAAAAGAAGGCTCTTCCATCACACACTTATTGTACATGGATGACTTAAAGGTATATGCAAATAGTAAATATAATCTTAACATTTTATGAGATAGTACAGAAATATTTAGTAGGGATATAGGAATGCAATTTGGTTTAAGCAAATGTAATGTATTACATATGAAGGCAGGGAAAAGAAGCGAGTGTCAAGGAGAGGGTCATTCACTTTTAAATGGAGCAGTTTTTGAATACCTCAAAGAAAATCAAAAGTACAAATATTTAGGAATTAATGAAGCAAGTAAAATAGATCATTGTGAAATTAGGGAAACAGTGAAGAAGGAATATTTTAGGAGAGTTAATGCACTTACAAACACACAGCTTAATTCTAGAAATTTAATTAAAGCAATCAATATTTATGCCGTACCTGTCTTACTTTACACATTTGGTGTTATTAACTACAAAACCAGTGACTTAACTAAAATAGATACTAAAACTAGAAAATTACTCAATATGAACAAAGCACACACTCAAAAAGCTGACACTGAAAGACTATACTTACCTGTTGAAAAGGGCGGTAGAGGACTTACTAACATAGAAACACTACATAATATACAGATAATTAAATTCAAGCAATATTTAGAATTAAAACAAGACTACATTATAAATGCAATAGTTGAACACGATACACACAAAGATAAATACTCTATTATAAAAGATAGCTGCAAAAATATTAGTGATTTAGGTTTAGAAAACACACAAAACTACACAGACACAGATTTTAAAGCTGCATGTATTAAAACGAAAACTGACAGATGGAAAGCGAAACCGCTACATGGTCAATTTTATAGGCTAGTGATAGATAAAAATAATGTAGATTCCGAATATTCTTTCCGCTGGCTTAAAAAGCAATCAATACCGCCCTCATTAGAGTCATCAATTTTTGCTATTCAGGATCAAGCCATAATGACTAGACAGTTTGAAAGAGATATCTTACACAAGCCTATTGATGGTAAGTGTCGCCTATGCGCGATTAAAGATGAAACAGTACAACACATTGTCTCCGGATGTGAAAAGCTGGCTGGTACCTATTATATAAAAAGACATAACAATATAGTGCAGTACATATTTTGGGCGCTTGCTAAAAAACATAATTTTGAAGTAAATAGTCTCTGGTGGAAGGAACACTTAACTCAACCTAAAGTAATAGAAAATGATACAGCCAAAATCATGTGGGAGATTTCCGTTCAAACAGATGTCACAGTTTTACACAATAGACCGGATATTATATACATAGATAAAATTAATAACAAAACTTTCTTAATAGATATTACAGTACCATCAGATTACAACATTGGACCAAAAGAAATAGAAAAATTGAGCAAATATCATTTATTAAAAACCGAAATAACTAGATTATGGAACACACGCACTGAAACCATACCCATAGTAATAGGATCAACTGGAGTAGTAGGTAAAAGTATTCATAGGTATTGTGAGAAGTTGGATGCTAACATAAATTTGCACATCATACAAAAACAAGCAGCGATACATACAGTTACAATAATTAGCAAAGTTTTAGGTGACACAGTCTTTGTAAATAATATTGGGGATACCGAACCTCCTCTTCCCTGATTGTTTCAGGGCGGGAGCTAGGACAATACCGGGTTTTCAAACCCGAGAGAAAAAAACATTTTTCACACATAATATACCTATATCATAAAATGAAGTAATGTGTTTTGTAATTAATAGAAAATCTAGAGTCAAAATTAAACCTATCTTTTAGCTAGCTGTAAATAATGACATCCAAATCGAAATGTTAGTCATTCATGGTCCAAACCCGAGGTTCGTTCCAGGGTACCTTTTGGACTAGTGACTGAAATGTTGAAGGTTTATACTTTGATATTATTCGGCTTCGCGGCTTCACCCGCGTTGTATAGGTAGCTTCAATGTTATTCTACACCCTAATCTACATATTTTCCAAATATCATTAAAATCCATTCAGCCGTTTTTGCGTGAAAGACAGACATTCATCCATCCATCCATCATCAAAAACTTTCGCATTTATAATATTAAGTAGGAAGCAAATGCTTTGTCAAACAATCCAAATCGACAAAAAGGCCTTAATACTCAAAGCAATGAAAGATACTATAACAGAACCTGGCGATAGTAACACATAGGCACCTATGTAGTCCTAGTGATCCAAAATAGACCTACAGGGGTCTTATGCTTTTAAATTGTTCACTCCGTGAAAATCTTTGTAGAAAGCAATGATACACAGCAAGTATCAAATCCAACAACCACTCCTATAAGAAACGAGGGTCCGAAGAAAGCATCTCTTAGCATCTCCCCTCCTTGCACACATACAAGCCTGGCCGTCTATTAAAAAATACACAACAAATACATACATAGCTACCAATAGATTCATTAGACGTATTTCTTTGATACCACTGGGCTTTTAGCAACCTCCCTGACAACATTACTTTTACTCTATGAACGATTATGCCACGCCATTTTCCACCTTATTTTGTTTATGGAATGTTTTAGTTCAAAATTTGAATCCGAATTTAGAATTTTGCGTAGATGTAATTACGTCTTTGGAGGCCGATTTTTTTTTTCTTCGCCCTTTCTGTAAGGGTCGAAGTGGATGCCTGTTTGAAGTTTTTAAGAATTGAAATATATGAATGTATAGTATTAGTAGATTATCGTTATTTTTTTTTAAAATATAGAATCGGTTTAGTAAAGAACTGATGTGTTTTTTCTAGCCAGTAATTCGATACCGGAAATATGAATTAACATAAAGGACATTTTGTCGAAAATGAGTATTATATCGTATGATGTAATTGCATACGTATTATTATCGAGTGTTATAAAAATGTCCTTTACATTAATTCATATTTCCAGTATCGGTATATGACATACTCCGTGTGGTGACGGAGTAAAAATACAGTGCGTCACCATCCCATCTCATCCTATGGGTGTCGTAAAAACCGACTAAAGGAATATCCGTGAAAATTACTTTACGTAATAAAAAGAAGGAATACTTAAAATTAAACCCTATACCAAACCGTTTGGCCAGCGTGGTATTAGTAGGCCAAGTATCCCTCCGTCACGGGAGGAGGCCTGTCCCTGCAGTGGGACATTAATGGGCTGTAATTATGATATGACATACTACAGGGTCTCCTCCAGTTTTAAACAGTTGGAAACTTGCTCTACTAATACCAAATATTCAAACAGGTTGATTTAAGATTCGTTTCCAGTTTTTCTTGTCTGGCAAGGATATTAGGCTCGTTGATTTTGCCTTACTTGACTTTTACGCCGTTACAGAACGAGGGGGTGTGGTATTTTGTATGTAGGTACTAAGTCTATCATCGTACAAAAAGTGTGTATATTATTATTAATAAAATATTTATTTACAAACTTCTGTGTCACACAACAGTCAGAAATTATTATGGGTATACACTGGGCGGCAATGAAAACGGGTCGCTTATATAAACCTTAATAACTTCCAAAATATTGGAGCTAGGTTTATGAAATAAACACTAAAATAAAGATTATTTAACAGTCCTTACATGGAAGTGATAAAAATTACAGATTGTTAAGTGCATTTTGGACAAAAGTAAGTTAAATAAAAATAGTCACTTTCATTAGATGTCGAAAACAGGTAAAAGGTATCAAAAATGCAATTTTCACTCATTTAATACGCTGTTTTATTATCAGAAGCTGTTAATACAGCTGTCATCTGGTTTTGGATGCTTTCCATTTGGTTTTAAATTGAATTCTGAGGAAAATACACCCATTTCTCTATCACTGCTTCTTTGAGTTCACAAAGGGTGATAAGAGGTAAATTTTGACATCCTACTCATCGACCTAATACGTCCCAAGCATGCTGGATCGCTTTCAAGTCTGGGTTGCGTCCTGGCTACTTCATACGTGTGATAGCGACATCTTTACGGAACTTTAACACTATTAAATCTGTATAAAGACGAGCGTTGAGTTCCATAAAGGTGACTATTTCGCCGATGTTTACCAAAAATGAGCCATCATACTTATTAATGATTTCATTGAAGTACCTCTCTGCAGTTAAAGTACCATTTTATATCACTACTAGCTCGGTGCGGCTTTCAGAAGAAATTCAAGCCCACACGTGTACAGTGCCTCCGGCATAAGGTACTTTCTCTTCAATGTTAGCTTGGTTATACAGGTTTCCTGTACTTTTCCAGAATCTTAGCCTTCCATCGTGCTTGTATAACGTAAACCTCGACTCATCGGAAGCATTTTCTTTAACTAATCAGTCATGATCCTATTCACGAGTTTTTTTATTATTACTCTATCTGGAATTTTGATGTTATCTTTCAAGTTTACGAATATTTTCAGGTCTAGGACTGTAATTTTGCTTCATCTAGACACTGCCTCACTATACAAGGGCTTGGATTGCTTTCTCGAGCACGTAGCAAGTTATTTTTTGACTTAACAGCCGTTTGAAATCGATTTCTCAACATTCTCGACACCATGTAACGATCCTCTTGTGCTTTTGTGCACGCTGTTGGTTCTGATCTTGGTCTGCGCGTATTGGATAGAGTGTCTTCTAATGGCTGGAGTACTTTTCGAGCGATTGAGAGCTATAAACTAACAGTTTTTGCTGTATAACGATGACTAGGTCATATTTCTAGCATTTCTGGAATCCTTGTAGACTCTTCAGGGGTTAGAGGCATGTTTTTATGCTAATTTGATCAGAATATCGAATTTCTGTATATAAAATGCGTCTTTTTCATGATACACCATAAAAAAGAGTAAAAAAATGATTTCGAAACTGTTGTTAAAATTTAAAAATTGTGTCTTTATTTTTAATTTATGGATTTAATACAATAATCAAAAATAACTTGAAAGATTTTACTTGCGGCATTATTTGTGATTAAATTATCTATCATTTAGTCTTTATTTCATAAAGCTAGCTCCAATATTTTGGAAGTTATTAAGGTTTTTGTAAGCGACCCGTTTTCATTGCCGCCCAGTGTAGTTTAACCCAAATTTGCAACGCAGAGACACCCAACAATGCAAAGTTGGGTTTTAGGAATCCATTCCCGCTCAATGTAAACCTTAGTGTGTAAAATGTGAAAGTCTGGTTTAAGTTACATTTTTTCCTTAATATAATATGTAGGTATGTATTAGCAAAAAACAAAGTACATCAGAATGTTTTTTTTCTGCTAAGCAAGATAGTGTAGTGTGAATGTAAATAAGATTGTCATTAATACATAGTAAAGTCACTGCCGGCCGTCCGTCCCTATATAAGCATAAGTCTTTAAAACTACACAACGGACTTTAAAGCTATTTTTTTAAATAGATAGTGTAATTTAAGAGTATGGTTTACGCATATAATACATACAGAATTATTGTACCTAACCGTGTGAAGCCGGGACCGGTTGTTAGTGAATCATAAAATAAGTATAAAATTTCCCGCACACTAAATGTAATTAAAAAGTATACAAAATGAACAATAGAATAAGGTCATAGTGGTGGGATACTGTTAGTTGATTTTGTCCTCACGATTCTACAATCTCTGCTAGTTGTTGACCTGATTTATTTCCGCTTGTCATAACTATTACTCGGATGCGTTGCTAATTAAAATTGTGGCTCTAAAGCCTGTTATTATTATTTTACAGCACTAAATGTAGATAGATAGATAATACTTTATTGCACACCAACTTACATAAATACAGTTTAGGTATAAAGGTACAATAAATACAACACAACAGTAAATGTACAATGGGCGGCCTTATCGCCAAGTGCGATCTCTTAGCCGATATAAATAATAAAAAAGACAAAGGCAATGTTTATTTAAATAAGAAAAATAATAAAGACTTAAAGGCGGCAAAAGTATAATGGCGACATTGGCGATGGACTTTTTAAATTATGAGTTTTTATAAACAATAATTAAGTAACATCCTTACAAAGGAAATGAGTTTATCTTTGACACATTTATATCTTACCTAGGAGTAGGAACAGTATTTTTAAGCATCGCACGAAAAAAAAAAACATTAATTCAACAGCCGGTGGTATACCTCTGGTAATTTTATTTTCTTCTTATTACGATACTCTTATCTACAGTTTTGTACAATATACATAGTAATATTAGTTGCGTAGTGGTTATTGTCCACGGCTGCTACGCAGAAGTCTCGGGTACACAAATTTTTTTTTTTTTTTTTTTGTTCTTTAAAAAGACAACTCCCGCACTAGGGATCATGCCCTGTGTCGCGGGGACTTTTACAAACATCAATTAACGGACACATATAACACCTAGACTCAGGACAATAATTTGTGGATCTCACAAATTATTGTCCTGCGTGGGGATCGAACCCACAACCTCATGCACGGCAGCCGCTGGCTCTACCGGCGCGCCACCGAGGTCGTTATATTTTCGCAACCCAATGCGTAGCAGCCAAAATAAAACAACCACAACACCAGAAAAGTCGTAAATAATAAATCAACATATCCTTCATACACTATCTATAAGTACTTATACACATAAAAGTAAACAATAAAGGGTGTGCCATAACCATAACTGATCAATTTCAATATTTTGAGCGGTAGTTACCACAAGTATGCGGCATTAGGGAGGGCAACGCTAAAGATATTACTTTACATCACATTAATCTTAATATAAACAACTATGTTAACTATTTATTGATATATTATATTTTGTAGTCTGGCAATTTTATATGGAGATAGCAAAATGATCGATTTGAAGTTGGAAATGGAATACTGATTGTTGCTACATTTAAAAAAAAAAATGAGTTTTTATGCACCAAGTTGTTGGCTAGGCTGACATTACTGCTTTCCTTGAGCGAAGGTTACCACCTACCAAATAGCCTCTTGTTCCTATGCTATATACCTATAAAAAAAGAAATATTTTTTATTACACGCATGGACATTAGCAAACATTAATCTAATGAATATAAATAAAATTAGAGCTTAGGATACGGAAATGTAGAATGTGTGATGCCACGCAAATTGCACCACACAGTGTCATAGTAAAACTTCTAAGCGCTAGAATAAGGTGATCTATCACCACACAAACAATAAAATAACAGATTAATATTAAGTAAATATAATTATAATATATTAATCTACCCTGAGCTTGTAAGTTATATACAGGTTAGGTTAGCCCCTGTATCGAGGTGTACCGATGCATGTGATGAGTCCATCGAGCGCAGACAGCGGCTCTACCCCCGACTGCGCGCCTCGCTGAGACGACTTACTTGGCGTCCGTGAGGCGACGGTACAAGTGTAAGCTGATAGAGATTTATAGGGTTTAATACTCTAGTTCGAATGACGTTCACCGATGGTTCGTTTCCTCGAAAGGTCAATACCTCGAGGAATCTTTTCCTCGACGGATCTCTTTCTCGACGGATCTCTTTCTCGACGGGTCTTTTCTTCGATTGTACATACTCATTTAAGGAGACGCGGCGTCTCCTGAAACGAACCTTTACCATACTGGAAAGACCGCCCATGTGAAAAACGCAAGGAATCCTTGAAGGTTTGTTTATGTTTTGTTGACAAATAACTAATTAATGTTACAGCACATTAATATCTGACTACAGGTCTCCTTATACTAAACATTAGAACCTCGTAGATTTTTGTAGTAATATTATAAAATCGTACTGTAATTTGAACATCTTACAATTGATGATTAACTCGCGAATTAATCAATTGGGATAGGGAACTGTTGTCCTTGTTTTATTCTGCAAGTGCAACAAATAGACTAAGGAAAATGAAAATAATTTGTCTTTATCTAATGTTCGTCTTGTAAACCTTAGAAGTCACTTGGAACACAATGATAATCACTACTCATGTCTTAATCAGGCCGTTTATTCATTTATCATAAAGTTAATGAATATTATTTATAGAACTTCTGTCGCTTATAACTTGTACCTCAGAGTAAAATATATCTAGTCCACCTACTTGGCAACTGATAAGTGGACGACAGTCCGTGTGTATACAGGAAACATGATATACGATTATATGCGTATATGTTGAACCTACGCTTTACTTATATACATAAAGTGGCATATTATAGCGTATAAAAATATATTTTAAAATGATAATATGTTTCCTTCGTATATGCGCCTTTCGTGTACAAGGTCACTGGTTCGTAATAGAACAATTATTTGCGCGATGCATAAAATTGTTGCCCTGAGTCTTATACCTACGGCGGAGGTTCTCTTCTTGAATTAAAAAAAAGTGTAAAGCCCGATTTACACATCGACAAGTACAGTAACGGCTACTTCGTACTTAACTCGCCAAAAAATAGTATGGAGATCTATTCAAATCAACTTAATCATCAACTTACTACTTAACTCGCTGTACTTGTCGATGTGTAAATCGGGCATAAGTCTAGATAGTGAAAGGGCGCGACGACGTTGGGCTTGCTTGATACCTAGGGGAGAAGTTCTCTTTTTAAATTAAATAAAAGTGTAAGTTGACTAGTAGGCTGTACATTGTACAGGCATACATTGGGCTACTAATATCACCTTGGCAAAAAGGTTAATAGGTATAAGGTTTATGCCTAGTTCTCCCTGTTTGATTTTCGTACAAATAGTTTCTACGAACTTTAACTAGCGTTTTTTATGACACTCATAGTATTACAATAGGTGTTGCCATTTTATATTTTCTTACTCAGTTTCTTTTTTTTTTATCGCATTTTTGGTGACTAACTTGGTGTCAACAGTTGTTCAAACCGCCCATAGACCTAGGACAAGGGTTAACGACCGGTTCGCTACGGCGACAGCCGGGGCACAACTTTTTGCAAGAAGACGCTGAAATGAAATACCACAAAACGGTCACCCATCTATGAAACTACCTCGCCGATGAGGTTTTACCAGCATCTTCGTGAGCGCCTCACCAAATGTACTAACTACAGATATACCTAAATCTCGAGTCGACTCAAAATCCAAATATATATAGAAATGTAACCTTAAAGCAATCGTTTCGTAATTACATTAACTCCGTAAGTGGAATAGCAATTAGACTGGTGAAGGTTGGTAGCGGGTACTATATCCGGCGGAAATGTACACACGCCCTTCAGCCACGGGGGCACGCCCGACGTTACCGGCAGGATTTCACCTAGAAAAAAAAACATAAACATTAATACGTCAACCTTTTTGGTGTAGTGACGTATTAGGCTCATAGCACATAACGTAACGTAAACGGATCGGCACCGCCTCGCCTTTTTCTTCGGTGTCAAACGTCAAAAATCCCATTACATTACGATTCCGATTAGTGCGCGTTGCAGTAAGTAGTTTCACACAAAGAATACTGAACGACTCGAGTTGATACGGTGGCGTTCCGTTTACGTTACGTTATATGTGCTATGAGCCTTATAGTCTACGGTGGCTACGTAGTGGGATCATTATCGAGTGGTTGTTTGGGAGCATATAAATTTGAAGTGGGTGTTTTTCTAAGTACTGGTAATAATATGTAAACTGTGATGTACATGGACAGAAATGTTTCTTTGTGCTGGAATTGAACCGGCGACATCTGGCGTGGCAGGCAAATACATTAACCACTACGCCGTCTAGTCGTTGTATTTGCAAGATATATTCACTGTTAATAATAAAAGTTCCTTAAACTATTATCTTGTAATGAGATAGGATGGTATACTTATTCGTCAGCACACAGACATTAGGCATTTCACGTATCAGTGACGTAAATTCTTCCAAATTCAAAATTATCAAGTGAAGCCCAGATCGAGGGCTTTTCGCTCAGTTTCCATTTTCAAATCAAAATGTCAGAATTAACAATTTAAATGTAATGATGCATATAAATAGGTTAGTTATAAGAAACTATCCTAGAGAATAGAAATCCTGCTTGTGTATTCTATGTCACTAAATGTAGGAGCACTTGTAAGACAAATTAGTTTGTGTCCGCGGGACTACAATGACCACACAATGGAACACGGAAATATGTGGAGTAGACTATTAAATTAATAATTTTAAAACATTTTTATGCTTTTTGTCATTTACGCAAAATGTTTTTCCCTTTGCATGGGGTATTATAAATGTTAAGCTGAATACTCCGTCTAAGACGAAGTAAGTCATGTATTTTTACTCCGTCTGTACACATTCAGATGATAACACGATCATGGTCCGTCCTCACACTCATCTCCTAGACAAACGATAACAAAAAAAAAGAAACCTTCGAAGTAAAACCCTGTAGTAATCCAGCCAGCTTTATATTACTTAGTAGAAGTTTCCCTGGGTCACTGGAAGATCACGAACCTGCAGTACATAAAATAAAGGCATGCTTCTACCAGTAACAGTAGTAAGGTCTATAAAGTATATTAGAGGTAAACCTAATAAACACAAGACTGAAGTCTTTGCACACGGTCCTTGCATTTACGTCGTTACAATTTACCACCGTAGCAGGCAAATACGCAACGGTATTTAATAATAAAATACTTTTAAGATTACTAGCCGAGCCGGAGAGGGCGCTACTAAGCTACAGTAAACATCAACTCCGCGATTATATTTGTTTAAAAATATTAAAGTGTGAAAAAAACGTTACAAAAACAATTATAGTGAAACGTAAACAAGTGACTCTTAACATATAGTGTGGACAAGTAATAATATTAGTGTAAAAACTTTTAAAATACATATAAAATAGCCAAGTTTATTAATCAATTTTAAGGACTTAATAGTGACATTTTTTCAATTAATTAACTACAATTAGTTCTCATAGGAAACCTAAAGTGATATAGTGCTAAAACAATTTGTCATAGTGTAAAAAAATAAAAAAATCTAAATCAAGTCGACATGATTTTGCAATTTCGATTACAAATTTAACGCCATCTATCGAAATTGATGAGTACTATTTATGTCGTTGATGAACAAGCGATTGAAGACTAATCTAGTTCTCAAGCCACCCAATAGAGTGCAGCACGCTATCTAACATCGACTATTCTAACAATACAATAGAAATAATTTAATATGGAGGAAATTATGAATATGTTACGAAAAATCCAAAAAGAACTGGATGAACAAAAATCAACCATAGTAGAATCAGCCGAAAAAGTAACAGAACAAGTAACTCGAAATATAACAATTAAATTGGAAGAAAAATTTAAAATTTTGGAAGAAAAATATGACAACCTAAAAGAAAAAGTTGATAATCAAGAAAAAAGACTATACTTCATGGAAAAACAATCACGGCAGAGAAACATAGTTATTTTCGGTATAAAAGAAACCGAAAGATCGTACGCAGACTTAGAAAAAAATATAATTAACTTTATACACCAATATTTTCCTATAGAGTTACAAAAAAGGGACATCCAGGAAGCTAGAAGGATAGGTAAAAGAGGAGAAAAGCCACGTCCTATAACCGTAACATTCTCCACTTTGGGTATAAAAATCAATATTTTTAAACAGAGGAAAATATTAAATGATACTGCGTACTACATAAAAGAGGACTTTCCACTGCATATATTAGAAAAGAGAAAGGATTTACAGAAACAAATAAAAATTGAGGAAGAAAAAGGTAATATAGCCCATATCAGATATGACAAGCTGATTATACGTCCCAAAAATACAGACGTAACAGCCAATAAGAAAAGAATATTACCAGTATCACCAGACAATAACGCGCCTACACAAAATGAAAAGCAAAACACACAAGCGAACAAAAAGAACAAAACTCATGCAGGAGAAAAGAGAACATCAAGTCTGTCAGAAGGAACTGTAAAACCTGGGATACTTAACTTCTTAACCTCTAACACAGCCAATCATACACCGAAAGACCAACCGAATAAAAATAGTACATAGCAATTACCGCCCCCCTCTCACACGAAAAATGAACAAAAAAGACGAAGAGTAAACAAAGCAAACCTTCCAAGCCGGCTGGTCACCGTGGAGGAGTTAGACCACAACCCCCTAAATATAAAGACAACCCACAGATCACACACACCTAACAGATATAAAAAACATTTTTTACATATAGGATGTTTAAATGTAAGGACATTGTTATCAGAAGCCAGATTAACCGAGTTGACACTAGCAGTAAAAGATCTAAACTGGGATATAATAGGACTATGTGAAACAAGGAGACCAACCGAAACGATATATGAATACACGGACTTTATATTACATCATACACATGCGCATTCTGGAAAAAATGGAGTGGGTTTTATGATAAAAAAATACCTAAAAACCAATATAAAGAGTCTTACAGCCGTCTCCGACAGAATAGCTGTTTTAAATTTAGAAATAACAGAAGGAAACTCATGGTCAATTATTCAAGCCTACGCCCCGACTGAAACTTACAATATAGAAGACAGAGACAGATTTTATGAATTGCTAGAACAAGTTATAGATACAGTACAATCGAAAAATGTCATTTTAATGGGCGATTTTAATGCCAAAATAGGAAAAATTACTAAAGGAGAAGAAACAGTTTTTGGAAAATATTCTTATGGGCGACGAAGTTCAAATGGTCAAAAGCTTGTAGAGTTTTCACACGAACACAGTTACAAAATTGTAAATAGCTTTTTCAAAATAAAACCACACAAAAAATGGACCTGGAGATCACCAAACGGAAAACATTTGAATGAAATTGATTATATACTCACAAACAAACTAAATCAAGTCTTTTCGTTTGACATTATCCAAAATTTGAACTTTAATACTGATCATAAAATGATACGATGTAAAATTTCTATAGAAAACAACCGGAGAAGAAGAACCCATCAGACACATTATTGTAGAGATATACCAGCCTTGAACCAGGAGAGTGTTGTTTATTGGGAACATAAATTTATGGAGTCACTTAAGGAGACAGACAACATACAAAAACAATATAATAATTTAGAATCAAAAATAAAATGCTTTTTAAAACAACTACCGAATAAAAAAGAGAAAAAAAGCGAATATACAAATGAAACAATTAAAAGACTTTTATACGAAAGAAAATTATTATATAAAAGAAAACGAACCAAAGAAATAAGGCGAGAAATTACTAAAATTAGCAAGGAAATAAACAGAAATATTTCAATGAACAAGAAAACACACAGGATAAACACAATTTCTAATTACATGAATAAAACTGGAGCTCTACGCAAAGCATACATAGAATTAAATGATAAATCGGAATGGATGGTAAATTTGAGAAACAAACGCGGAAGAACACTTACAAGTCGACCTGACATTATAAAGGAAGCCACTAAATACTACAGAGAGTTGTATGCTGCACAAGGCGACACTTCAATCCAACTACAGACCTTAAATTTAAATTCGAATGACCAAACCTCCAGGCCGCCTTACTTCCTCAGATCAGAATCAAGATTTGCTATAAGCACCCAAAAAAATGGTAAAGCCTCCGGGAGAGACGGTATTTCAAACGAAGTTCTAAAAGCCATAAGTCCTGCGTTAGAGAAACCACTAAAAATACTGTTTAATAATATTTTAGAATTCGAAACTACACCAGATCAATGGTCAAAGTCCACGATAATTCTGCTTCATAAAAAAGGCGATAGGAATGATCTAAACAATTACAGACCTATAAGCATAACGACAAATATGTATAAAATATTTTCAAAAGTCCTACTTAATAGATTATCTAACACGTTGGAAGAGAATCAACCCCCAGAACAGGCGGGGTTTAGGAAAAAATATTCCACCGTAGACCACATACAAGTGGTAACTCAGTTAATAGAAAAATCAAATGAATTTGGAAATACTCTATATATGTGCTTTATAGACTATAAAAAAGCATTTGACTCTCTATTTTACCAGGCCATTTGGGATGCATTGACACAACAAGGTATCGAAGCAAAGTACATTAATCTCATTCATAGCGTTTATTACCAGTGCAACGCTACCATAAAACTAGAGAAAGAGGGCGAGCAATTTCCAATACAGCGAGGAGTAAGACAGGGAGATCCTCTCTCTCCTAAAATTTTCTCAGCCGTGCTAGAGATGGTATTTAGAAGACTAGACTGGGAAAAAAAAGGTATACAAATTGCGGGAGAATCACTGAGCCACCTGAGATTCGCTGACGATATCATCGTCTTTGCGGAAACTAAATATGAATTAGAAAATATGGTTAATGAACTAGCTAGAGAAAGTAAGGCAGTAGGATTATCATTGAATACAGCAAAAACAAAAATACTCACAAATGGAGAAAAGAGAGAAGTCATAGTAAATGGGAATGTAATAGAATATGTTAATGAATACATATACCTTGGCCAGTCAGTTTCATTCACAAACAACACAGACAAAGAGATAAACAGAAGAATAGCTATAGCTTGGAGAAAATACTGGAAATTAAAGGAAATTATGAAAAATAATCAAGTAAAAATACACATAAAGAAAAAAATCTACGACTCGTCCATTCTCCCAAGCCTAACCTACGGCTGCCAAACGTGGTCTTTGACCAAAACACAAGAAGAAAGAATAGCTTGCTGTCAAAGAAAGATGGAAAGAAGTATGCTAGGAATAAAAATTACTGATAAAATAAGAAATAAAGCTATAAGAGATAAAACTAAACTAAGAGATGTTAAAAAAACCATAAGATTGCTAAAATGGAATTGGGCAGGACATGTATGCAGAATGGACAGCAGTAGATGGACTAAGAAGGTAACTGAGTGGATACCACTACAAGACATAAGGAAAAGAGGAAGGCAGAGAAAAAGATGGAGAGACATTTTCATGGAGAGAGGCGGTCCAAACTGGGCTACAAAAGCTCGGGACAGGAAGACATGGAGAGCCTTAGGGGAGGCCTACGCCGCAGAGGCGACTACTATAAGTTAATCATTATAAAGATAAATATAGTTTTAGTATGTACATGTAATTAATTAGTAGAAATAAAGGCTATTTTATTTATTTTATTTTAAGATTACTAGCCACTCCTTACCATTCTCTGTTAGTAGTGAGCGCTAATTATGATCAGAGGATCGCTGTAGGGTAGAATGGCAGACGTACCACGTGACCGATCCTTTTATTAATCCATAAATTATTTATAGAATGAATTGTCACCCGCCATCCGCACGCCTTACAACCTGTTTCTACTCACAGTGATGCCCTTATTTCAATAGTAGTAAGGTTGAATTTTATACTAATCGGTTGATAAGTAACTTTTGTTGTGTCATTTCGTAACCAAAGTATCGGTGGATAAAATATTTTTAATGTTTATTTACTTTAATCGTGTTCTTTTTTTAAACATTTGTTGCTGATTTCATTGGCAACTAAAGCGGTTACGTGACACGGGTTATGTGACTATTCTTCTTATAGAACAATGCATTTTTATAGAAAAGAGGCTGTATAGGTGTGCACGACATCGCTATGTCTGCGTAATTTACCTCCTTCTAGCAGCAGGCAATTTTTGTAAAACATGTATTTGGGTATTTTTAATCTATCGGTAGATCAAAGCAAATTATTTGCAAGCATTTATGTCAGTAACTAAGCGGATATTGCTACTCCTTTAAATTAAATTATGTGGTCTTTTCTCAGTCCTTAAACTTCTGCAAGTTACTGTGTTTTGGTGCAGCACAATACAGCAGTAATCTGCGAAGTTTTTAAGACTTAACAGTTTTAGTCTCAGGGTGAAAAACGCAGAGCAAATACACTCAGAGATTTGCGTCATGCATGTAAGTAAATCACCAAGTTCACAGTAACAGTATTAGTGTTAAGGAAACCGTTGTTAACCGTAGTTAAACCGTTTTAAGATAAGTAAATATAGGTATACCTATAGGTATTTTTATAATATGAAATGCAAGAACCTGATGAAGCATAAAGAAAAAAACATAAAGAAATAGTAAATAAGTACCTATTTGAATGTTACTAAATTGGTAACTAAACTACGCTTATAAAAAAAAATAATAGGAAACCACGACGAATCGAAAATAAATATATTTTATTTTTATGACTTCAGAATAACAATAATTTAATTTCAAAAAGCAGTCGCAGCGACTTACTAACAAGTTATAAGGGGAAAAAAATATCCCCATTCTAAATTCAAAATTACGCAATGAAACGATAGCTGAGCGCGCGCGAATTTGCGAATCGCTGGCCCGCGCACCCCAAGTCTCCCCTTCGATATTTGAAAAATCAAAATGGCGACTTTCCCCGCGTCTTGTCTTTATCTTTTCCTTATGTAAATGACTTGATATTATTCGATGTTTAATGAGGTTAAGAACTTTCTAGACGTTGTTGGCGCCAAAGCTCGGGGCGCTCGTTACGCGATCCTACTCGCTTCCTGAACTGCGGAAAAAAATATCTTTTATTTATCTGCCAAGTCTTCGCGACAATCGTATAATGTCGTCTTTGTAAAATTTATTATGTTTTTTTGTTTGTATATTAAAGAAAATGATGCACATGTTAGGGCTGATAAGTTAAGTTAAGTTAAATAAGTATAAGATTTGGTCTCTTAGTGATAAAGGGATATATCTCCTTGTAAAAATCCATATACACTTTAAAATCTATGTGCTTAATTTAAGTTAGTAAATGAATTAACTTACTGACTGTGATAAAGTAAAAAAATTGGCATAACAATCGTGTAAAATAGCATATCGGTTATTTATTGTATTTCATTAATCAAACAGAACATAGAATAGCCACATTTGTTAGATTGAGAGAAACTTAGAAAACCAAGTAAAGTTTAGCTTGAAATTGAGCTTTCATTCTTTTACAGAAACAATAAACTTGTCATACAAGTACTTATTTCTTAAATTTTGTTACACCATTACTTAACAAGTTACTATTACTACAAAATCTAATGTTTAAGACAAATTTGCCATCTTATAAAGGTTACGTAATAATTTAGTTCCATTTCTACAACAGTGTAGTGTATTTTCTTAATCTAATAGCACCCAAGTCACGCCAAAGGCTTTGCCAAAACACAGTCGGATTTATAGCAGGCGAAGGAAGTCTTTCCTACTTCCCGACTACGTCACAATAGCACATCCGTTTCCTTACAACTCTTGAGTATAGAATATATTATTATTAACCCTATTATATTATATTTGTAGGTACGAAATGTTGCATAGTTATATAAATTATAACGTTAAGAAATTTGTCCTTAGAATCTTGACGGTGTTTGAATGGATGACGTGAAAAATAAGGATAATTTTCTTGGTACTTAGAAATGATACCACCAAAAATAAAAAATAAATATAACTGGTGCGCGATTTGTGTAAAAGATGTGAGTGATCCCTTACACTCTGGGGTATTGGTTACAGTCCGTGGTTGCTAGACCTGCAGAGGTCTAGGGTTTGATAAGACCTAATCTTAGCATTCCATGGATTCTCCGTGCGGGTCCATCGCGTGATAGAGGGCGGAACACTGGCGTAACAGCGTCTGGGACTTACGACCCAGATGAAGGTTTAAGGAGGCCCCCTTACAACGCGTTAGCGGTCACCTTCACTGTCTGCCATGTTCCGTCCTCTACCTATCCAAATTTGGTAGGAACCTAACAATGCCGTTTTGGACATTCGTGATAGTAGAGAGCTTACTGAAGTTCTCGGCAGTCCTAGTTCTTTTAATAGATTGTAGAGGGATTTAGCTGGTGTACCCCTCGCACCTATTTCCACGGCATACAGAGTAACCCTATAGCCATTTCTGGTTATCTCATTTGTCAAGTCAAAGTATTTATTTGTCTTAATTGCGTGGTCTTTAGGGATGTTAGTTTCCCACGGTACCGTGAGCTCAATAAGTACTACACGCTTTTTCGATTTTGAGTAGAGGAATATGTCTGGTCTCAACGGCGACACGCAGATATCCTCCGGGATTTTGTAGTGTGTTTCATACGTGTCAACCAGTAGAGTCCAATCGTCTGCCGGACTCAGGACCGAAAAAGGCTTGTAGGTGGTCTTTTTAGTAGTGCCTTCCTTAACAAATTGGATGTTTTGTCTTTCATTCGTAGTCAGTCCTTTTCTAGCTCTGGCAATCGACAGACTCACTGCCTCGCGTATAATCCCTAATACTTTTGCGTGAAGTTGCGAGTAATGACCCCTATCCAAAAGCACTTTGCAGCCTACCAATAAGTGTTTTGCCGTACCAATTTCTTTGCCACATTCTGTGCATTTTTTGTCCGTGGCTTTTCCCCATCTTACAAGATTGCTTTGATCGGGGAGAGTCAATTGAAAGGCGTTGAGGTAGAATTTAAGTAATGCTGGTGACCAGTCGTAAAGCAAAGTGCGCCACTTCAAGGCTAAAGGTATACAGTAGTCCCCTAGAGTAACCCATTCATTTTGCATTTCTAGGTTCATTGCGTGCACTCTGTAGCTGTTATTCTCATCTTGGTTTAAGAAAGATTTTATAATTTCTTTGTCCGATTGACTTTTCGTGTTTCCTAGACCTACTCTACTAGTTTGTGCGCCTATCATGAACTTTTTGTGGAATTGTAACCGTGACTCGAGCGCAGATGAATTTTTATCAGTTGGGATGGATTTTACAATTTCGTCTTTAGATGTTGATAAGACTTGCATTTTAGTGACTCTTAGATGTTTGTAGAGCTCCGATGGTTTTTTTAGTTTCATCCCAATGTTATTTGTGTCTCGATACAGAGCAGAAGAGTCTGCAGATTGAGCTAACCATAGCCACGATTTCAATGTTTTCGTCACTTTAGCATCTAGTTGTTTCAAGAGGGTTTAAATCATACACAAGGAAAGGCCAATTGAGACGTGATGTTAAATAGTTGTCGTATAACCAGACTTTTTTTACGTTATTTATCGGTTGATGGTCTACCTTTTCAATGTCGTTTATGAAACTATTGACGACATCGTCTAGTACTGGAGAGCGACCTTTATCGTTTATCTTTCTACCAAGAAATTTAAAAGGCACGGTTTCTGATATTATTGAAACGTTTTCCCCGCCAATAGTGAGACCGGGGTCATATGAAGTATATCTCGTATCCCGCCTACCTAAACACAGACAATAACATTTGCTAGGTTTTACTCTCATTCCATCAGTCCCCTCACAGAATTCATCAACCTTTCGCTGTAGTTCTTGGCACTGCTTTGGATTCCGAGTAAGTATCGCTAGGTCGCAGCCTTTTTTCATCTATTGTTATGTCAACCCGCTCAATAATATTATTTGTGTTCATAAACAAGAAAGTTTGTATTAGTGTTATTATACCTATATATTAAAATTAACTTCATATCTTTGTTCAAGACTTATTGTAGATTTAAGAACCATTCACTCAGAAAATTAAAGCGAACAAAAGCTTTGTACAGTCACGAGCATAAATATATTACTATGGGCAGGTCGGCAATAACATCTGACATTTCAATGAGTTCAATAATATCTCTCTGCACGAACGCAGCATAAATATCTGATCACTCATTGGCAACATATAATTCTGACAGGCCACAAAGCAAAAATATGTGACGCGCCACTTTTCTCAAAAATATCTGACATGTCGTCTTGTGCAAATATATCTGACATTTGATATTTTCTGTATTTCTGCAAAAATTGGTGTGTTTTACCAGTAGCGTGCATTAATATCTGACTTCAACATGGCGGCATAAATATCAATTACCTTTCTGTAATTTAAATTTATTTGATATAATTTGAGTATTTACATAAAAATAGTTTGACGACCTCGGTGGCGCGCCGGTAGAGCCAGCGGCTGCCGCGCATGAGGTTGTGGGTTCGATCCCCACGCAGGACAATAATTTGTGAGATCCACAAATTATTGTCCTGAGTCTGGGTGTTCTATGTGTCCGTTAATTGATGTTTGTAAAAGTCCCCGCGACACAGGGCATGATCCCTAGTGCGGGAGTTGTCTTTTTAAAAGAAAAAAAAAAGAAAAGAAAAGTTGGTTTATATTATATTTATTTATATTAATAATTAAAATGAATATTATTCCCATTTATTTACTTTAAATAAATATTTTTTCATGATTTGCTTTGAAGTGGTATCTATATTCTAACATTATATATATATTTTATTTGTATAAAGTATAATAATAACAATATATTAAATAATAAAAATAATAACAGGGAAATAATAAAAATAGTAATTATACCTTCACTGTTTTCATCCATAAGACATTAATATTTCGATACTATTATTATTCGTAAATAACATAACGATATATTCTTTATTTGTTATTGGTCCTATTTATTATTCTTTCTGTTATACATTGGTCCTACTTTTATGTTAAGGTTTTAGACTAAACCTTCTTTGTTAAATGGACTACATTTAACGTGATCCTGTGCCTCACTCATCTATCGGTTTCCCGCCTCCTTAACCAAGTCGTCGGTCCACCGTCTGAGCGGTCTCCAATAATTGTTATGCATAAAAGTCCATTTAACAAAGAAGGTTTTAGACTAATAACATAAAAGTAGGACCAACGTATAATAGAAAGAATAATAAATAGGAGCAATAACAAATATAAAAATATATCGTTATGTTATTTACGAATAATAATAGTATCCAAATATTAATGTCTTATGTATGAAAACAGTGAAGGTATAATTACGTCCCTGTTATTATTATTTATATATTGTTATAATTATACTTTATACAATTAAAATATACTTATTATTTTAGAATATATATATTATTACCACTTCAAATAAAATCATGAAAAAATATTTATTTAATGTAAATAAATGGGAATAATATTCATTTTAGATTTTAAATTATCGCGATTTGTATACATCATACTATTTTCACGGGTCTTACTCGCGGTATTACTAATTAGCCTAGATACTGCAAGGGCCGTGGTCGCGGAGGGACTCCGCGACCACGGCCCTTGCAAGTCGGCCGAAACGTCGGAGAAAATCCTAGGTATTTATATTACTAGTATCTAGGCTAATTAGTAATACCGCGAGTAAGACCCGTGAAAATAGTATTAAATATTCATTTTAATTATTAATATAAATAAATATAATATAAACCAACTATTTTTATGTAAATACTCAAACTATATCAAATAAATTTAAATTACAGAAAGGTAATTGATATTTATGCCGCCATATTGAAGTCAGATATTAATGCACTCTACTGGAAGAACACACCAATTTTTGCAGAAATACAGAAACAATCAAATGTCAGATATATTTGCACGAGACGACATGTCAGATATTTTTGAGAAAAGTGGCGCGTCACATATTTTTGCTTAGTGGCCTGTCAGAATTATATGTAGCCAATGAGTGATCAGATGTTTAAGCTGCGTTCGTGCAGAGAGATATTATTGAACTCATTGAAATGTCAGATGTTATTGCCGACCTGCCCATAGTAATATATTTATGCTCGTGACTGTACTTACGTAATTTAAAGTACACTCCAGGAGCGAATAAAAAACACACAAATCTTTGACTTACGCGATTCAAAACAACTCTGGCAATCAGACAGTAACTACAACTGGCTTGCCATTTCAACCACCACCAACTATTCCTATTACTTCTTAACTTCAATTTGTTTTCAAGTATCTCCTTAGACAAATATCTGTCGACATAATTCACAACACTATCTCGAAACAATTTGCTGACAATAGCGTATTGTAGGTAAGACAAACTATAAATCTGTCTGTTAGTCTCCTATAAAATAATTCGACAAGTTATCCAAAGTTCCCAAACACCGGACTTACGGACCAAGAAAGTATACAATTCGCTTACTGACCGCTTTGTTTAGGGATGTTGGTGTTGTTTTAAGGGGTTAGTATCGATATCGATAGTAGCTAATTAATATTCTTGGCAAAGGAATAAATTTTACATAGGTATTACACTTTTTTAAAGACAGCTCCCGTACTATAGGCCGACCGTTTAACTCAGACCCCGCCTGCGGTAATAGGGGTGCGCGGGGGGCGAGGACAAAGGAGAGAGCTGTCTCTTGATTTTTTGGCAAAACGGCGCCATCTAGATACTGTGACCCGAACTACATCACATCACAACACAGCTCTAATTTTTAGCTAGCTTATTTTTATGAAATAAAAAGAAGGAAATATTGAAATTATACCCTAAACCAATCGAAATACCTGGAGAGGTTTTTTATTTTTCTGGTCAGGCTTTAAATTGTGTTATAATTTAGATTGCATATTTTCTCTAAGAAAGTACGAGTTTAAATGCCAAGATGACGCCACCATCTTTGAAATTTGTAAATTGTATAGAAGACGGACTAGCTTACTGCACTAGTGTCATACTGACATACTGACTAGGTGTCCGTTATGGTAGTGTGTAAAAATAAAAAAAGCTCTTATTATTGTTCTTATTATCTGTAAATATTTTCTAAGATTGATTCTTAGAAATTAATATGTTTAAATCATACCTGTTTTAATGTATATATGAGTCATATAATTTCAAAACAGTGCTTTTTCTTAAATGTCGACAAATCATGAAAAACGTCTTAAACTTACTAACAACCTTAATTCTGTACGATTTTTAACATTATATTATTATTGTAATCTAGCAATCCCAACAAACATCTTTCTTTAATAAAAACAATTTGAAAAACGAGGTTATTTGCAAAAATAGATTCGTTTTAGGGGACTTAGAAGTTAACTTTAGGTTTTAGTGAAATTTGAAAGTAACCGATACCGTTTTAGAGGGTTTTGAAGCAATCACTATTTTGAACTAGGAGGGTCAATATCAAACGGGCAAATTTTTCGTGTCTTCGTTGAGAATCTAGGTGTAAAATAATATTTCAGTGCTGATATTTTTTTGTAATCAACTACGAAACTATATTTATTCAGGGCCATGATCCAATTTTGTTATAAATATGTAACTAATTAAAAAAAAAATAAAGTGTCTTAAAATTTCTAGTTAGGTGGCTTGTCCCAACTCCATATTTTTATACAATTTCATCCGCTACGGTTACAATTCATGTTACTTTACTAAATACGCAATTATATATGTTAATATATAAAATAAACAATTTAAAAACATTTAAGATGTATTAATATATCTATTATAGATACACGAAATACCTAATCAAAGTTTGTCTCAAGAAAAATTAAAATTTTGGTGGCATTTATTCAACTGACTATACCACGAGTTTTGTACGACATATGCGTACAGCGTTTTATTGTGTCGAGTGTCTCAGTTGTGGGCCCGCGTTTGCATGTAGCAGTTATGTGTGTAAGTGTTGTGATTTCCCGCTAAAAAGGTAACTATCTACCTTGGTGGCATGGGGGACAAGATTTTTCAAATTTTTGGTGGATCGATTTTTTATTCAATTTGTTGTTTTATGGATAAATAACTAAGTCTATAGATACACATTGAGATAATGTTTAAGTTAACTACACTCACGTAGTGGTAACCCTAACCCCCTACTGTTTCTGATTATTTGTATGTCTGGTTTCAATATTGGTGGTTCAATTTTGGTGGTTTTGGTGGCATTTTCATGGCACCAAAATTGAAAACGAGCCATCAAAATTGACACATTGTAAGCAGCTACGTACGTATGACGGCGGGAAGCCGATGGATGAGGGAGGCACAAGACCGCGCAGGGTGGAAACGTTTGGAGGAGGCCTATGTACAGCAGTGGGCGTCTATAGGATGATATGATAAAGCACCTACGTATTATACTAGTTTTGTACTGTCGCGTGCGTAACATTAATGGAGAAAAATTATTTCATAGTTATATTCACTCCATAAATGTTACAATAGTAACTTTCTGAGCCAGCGTTTGATGACTTGTGATGCTATGTTAAAACTGCACAACATACTTACATTTTTTTTAGTAAGTGACAAACTTGCTGAAAGAGACTGCTTGAAAAGTGAATGCCAGAAATAAAGAGAAAAGCAAGAAATAAAAACAATCCTGAAGAAGCAGAAGCTCTAAGAAAAAAAGAAAGGGAAAGATGCCAAAAAAAGCAAGAAGGTAAACTTGTTTTACAGCGACAAATGTCGGAACGAGATCCTTCAGCTTTACAAAGAAATAAATAAAATATACCAAAATGAATATTACCAAAGAAAAAAGCATTGAAAAGACTGGTAGAAGAAGAATAAAATGCATCAACTCAGCACGTACATACTAGCTGCAGTCCACAGCAAGACTCAGGTAATGTTCGAGCTGACTATGACTCTCTTCAAGCTGCAGTTATGTAACAAGCTCTGTCCAATGTAATGAAGAGAGTATAAATCAACATGCTACTGTTACTAGATGCTTAAGGTCTAGAAAATTACCAACAATCTCAAGTAGTTCAAATCTACATCTTCGCACGAGCAGTCCCGTTCAAATTCTGACACAATCACGCCCTACTTCGCCATGTGTTAGCAGTATTAGTGTTTTGACTGTTCCTATAATGTGCCTAGATAGTCCAAATTCAGATGCATCATCAGTTACTTCAGTAGATTTTAAACGTGAGTTTAAGAATACATTTAGACGATACCAAGAAGGTAAAGCTAAGGAGCTTTTATTACGACTTAGAATAACAGAACTAAGAAGAGATAATTGTACTTACAGGAAACACGTTTAAAGATTAAAAAATGTTAGTAAGCTATTAAAAAATAGATAATCAAATGACAGATAATATAATTGATAAGACTATGAAATCACTGAAAAGGACTGCCTTACTCCTAATTCGTTAAAACCTTTTCATGGTTCCACCATGAACGTGCACGAAGCTATTTGGTCCAAAAATTTCAAGAATCCAGTGTCATTACGTTTTCTGTCTTGTGTCGAGCCTCAGCGCTTATACAGCTCCACTGAATGCCTTCATGGTACGCATTTGGGTTTTTACAGGTTACCAAGCTATGACAATGTAGATGCCGAAATTCAACCCTCTGATTGCGAAGATGCCATTTCTATGACTCCGACTATTAATTTGCTTAGGCCACGAACAGAGACAGCTAGGCACTCTCAATAAGGCTTATTACGTAAAATTATATTTTAAGAGTAAAGACTGATTGTAAAACGAATTCATTGTGTTTGGTGATTTCGTTAAATTGTAATGCATAATTTAAAAAAATTAATTTTTTTTAAACTAGTTATCGGATTGAAGGGATTATTTTTGTTATTAATGTTTTAGTTTTTGTAAATAGTATAATTGTTTAACAATTGTTTTCAAAATATTGTAATTTTTCTGATCATTTTAAATGTTATTTGATTCCTAGTGATTGATGATTGTGATAATTTGATTTAAAAAATAGTTATTCCTGGTTATTGACGTAATATTGAAAAACCAATAAATAGGTATATTAAATATAAATATCTTAATTATGTAAAATCACGTGTGGACAGCAGTGGACGTCCATAGGCTGATATGGATGGATGGATGGATGTGTTATTTTATCCTTTATGAGTCTAAATGGTAAAAATTCAATTTTGGTGTTGCTTATTTTCAAATTCAGTGGGCATTTCCATTTTGGTGTATCAATTTCAATTTTGGTGGTCACTACAGACTTTAAACTTAAATATCTTAAAAACCTATCGAGATATAGACGGCCCTCTTACAGTAACTTATATAGTAGACTTTCCTTTTTCATATTACGTGATTATTTTTCATGAAAACTGAAAAATAAAAATTGCCACCAAAATTGACAAAAAATTAAACTTTTTGATATTCACCCAGGAAGGGTGTTATGCAATAAAATTGTAAATAAGACACAAAATAAAAAAGGCAATCATTTTTAAAATTATTTTATTTCAAAAGAAATGGTTTTTCATTTTTATGTAATAATGAAATAATAATTATGTAATATTATTGTTATTTTTGGAGTCGGTGTCAGCCAACGAAATACGATAATACCTAAGCAAATGGAATGGCGGCCACGAATTACAGATTATATTATTATATGACTTCGACATTATGACATAAAGTTGTTGATTGTTTATGGATTGGTTTAAAAATTAAACAAATATTAAATAACTATTTTTATCATATTTAAATAAATATATTTTAAAATACCTGTGTCACATTCAAACGTTTTAATATACCTATTTAGTGACTGCTTTCCATAACTTTGGGCGTTTATATAGGTTTAACCAGCACCGTAAATTAAAAAAAACGTAATTCGCAAATAGGATCAATAATGCAAAATGTTGTCTACAAAGTCGTTAGAAAAGTAATTGTCTTTGATTCGTAGTACTTTCTCATCTTAGTCTTTAGTCTGTGTATAACACGACGCCATATTTCTTTAAATTTTAAGTCAGGAATATAAAATAGAATATAATTATCGCGGCTGACACCGATTCCAAAAATAACAATAATATTACATTATTTGTAATAATTTGATTATATTTTAAAGAATCTACAAATAAATATATTTGTAGACTCTTCAAGAAATATCCTTAACAATACTTTTTACAATAATTAAAAGAACCTATTCTTTAGATTATAATTAAGTAAAAAGAATGTCTGATTTAATGTTGCTAAACCAAAATACAACTAATTATTTTTTTATTTTTAGTGAAATTTGTGTCTATGAAGTCGGTTTTTTTTTGTAAAACCTTATTTTATTTGGCATAGCAACCAACTCGATATAGCTCTTGTGTACGCTACCATAACGGACACCGCTACCCCGCCCCCTCGTCCCTTTCATACCGCAGGCGGGGACTGAGATAAACGGTCGGCCTATAGTCATCGAGCCTTGTGTAGTGGGAACTTTTACAAACATTAAATTAAAGGAGACAAATTACATTCAAGGTTCAACAACAAATTTTGCGCATTTTGATATAGAGTCGAGATAAGATGGGGGTCGTTACGTTATTTATTCATAGAGCTATTCATTAATGTACTGTAGGTAATAGAACAGGTAAAGATAAAAACTTTAAAAAATAAACACTTAAACTCAACATACCATGCACGTAAAGATTTATATTGAGCGGGAATCAAATCCGAGATCTCTACATAACAACCATGGATTAAAACCACTACGCCACTAAAGTCGTCATAAAGATTAAATAATACCGATATCGATAGATATAAAGATAATAACATCCCTATAATATCGGGTGCGGTGTTTACGAGAGGCAAGTCTAAGCATTTAAGCTGAAACAGTAGCTTACTTATTACCTGAGATGGCACAACTTGCTCTAACAGAACTTACGGAATATTTGCATAACGGAGTAAGTTACAATTAGTATTAATTTTTTTGTTACCAAGGCAGGACTTTCTTCGCTCTTTGGAGGCGTAACACTGCTGTTTATATAAAAATAGTAAAACATCACATACTTCATCATCATCATCATCTCAGCCAATCAACGTCCATTGCTGGACATAGGCCTCCTCCAAATATTGCCACCTTGTGCGGTCCTGCGCCTCCACATACTTAATTTGTGTAAATTTAATTTAAAATATTATTATTCCTTTTGTAACATTTTATTACAAATCACTTTAAATCTTCCTTGTTTAGAATTTTATTCGCTGTTGACATTTTTATTAATTGTTAAAATAATTTAAAGAATTGTATTTATATCTTATTACTGTTGTTGTATCTGTTACCTATGATTGGATTAGTAAGCATAGCATGCAAACGTGCTGGTGTACCTATACTGTAAGTTTGTACAGTTTATTACAATAAATGAATAAAAATATGTTTGTTTTATTTTGTGTCCATGCATCACAGTTTTACCTATTTTTCGACTGTTGAGTACAGATAATACTTTTTTTTATATATACCTATTTATTAACTACCTAAGTCTATATTAAAAATAGTCTTGTTGTTACTATTACTTACTTGCAGTTGTATGTCTACTAAGTTTTATGACTGGATTCCAACATTTTATTGTTACTTATTTTGAAAATGAAAGTTGTAATAAATTAAGGTAATTAAGAACATGTCTTTATATTTGGAATCATTCTACGTACACATATTTAATTCAGGGCTTATAATAAGTATTACATTTATAAGCTAAGTTTATATTCTTTAATAAATAAACTACTAATTTCTGTAAGCTATCGTTGTATTATTTATTTCCTATTGTATATGTACCTACCCAAACCTTAACGAGTCCTACGCCTATCATACAAAACCAATGATAATAGAAAACTGAAATCTACGACCATTAAAATAGTAAACAGCCTACCAAAAGGTTTTTTTTTATCAATTTAATTTATTGTCAATTACGCCATTATACTTTTGGTGTGTACAACACTTAGTAAGCCAGGCTCGCGTCAGCTTCTATCTCTAAACAATACATCGAAGTATTAATAACTTAAGACTTCGCAACTTATCCGCCAGATGGCGCTCTTTCAATAACTAAACTCTCCCACCTAAATTTCATTTAATATTGTTTAGTACAAATAATTTGTTGAAAGCTAATAAACAATTTTTTTCAAGTAATTATTCTAAAACTATAAAGTTTATTTGGTTCATCATAACAGCCCATCAATTTCCCACTGCAGGGACGGGCCTCCTGGCGTGACGGAGGGATATTTGGCCTACTAATACCACGCTGGCCAGAACGGATTGGTACAGGGTTTAATTTTCTTTTTATTAGGTTAAGATGATAGTCCCTTAGTCGGTTTTTACGACACCCATGGGATGAGATGGGGTGGTGACATATTGTATTCTTACTCCGTCACCACACGGAGATTTGGTTCATCTTAGCCTCAAAACGACCACTGCTGGAGAGAGCCCTTCTTTATACAACTCTATTTTTCTATGCCTTCCTTATCTATCCATCGTCCGCAATCTTTCCCAGATCGTTGATTCATCTTGTAATAGGTCTGCCTAACCTGCGTCTTACGGTACGCAGTCTCCAGAATCTTTACTACTCAACGGATGATTCTGCGTGCTGTGTGTCCTATTATGTAATAATTAATATGTAACATATCTGTATAACGTTGCTGATGAGATCACGCAGGAAAATCTCAAGCATATCACTCTCTATTTCACTTTGAACGTGCCTTTCTCAGAGGAATACTAATTTGAATTTTTAGGTAAGTACACCGCGCGACTAGATGAAACATACAGTTTGTTTTACTAAATCTCAACAAAGTAAGTATCAAGGCATCATTCATTAATCAAGGAAAACTAAACTGGGTTACTTTTGTGAAGCAAATATAAACCTAATCTTTTATTACCAGTAGTTTTATGTCCCATTGCAGAACGGGTCTTCTTCTGTTATGAAGGGGAACTTAGCCTACATATGCATTACTGGAGAACTGATTACCCTTTGGTATGTATAGGGTATGTTTTGACTTTTTCTACCCTATGATTAAAGGAATCAAAATCATTCAATTTTGTTTAATCGGCTTTAATATAAATATGACTAAGTAACACAAACGATTCATAACTGTAAATAGTACAAATAATTGCCTCATGTGCTCTGTTATAATGTTATTGACCATTATAGTTCATAACGTAAAATACAAAATGATTAAATTCACCCAAAATGACCAATTTACTTTGAACTTCCAAAAGACGTTCTATGGGCAAAATGCAAGTATTAGTGAAATGGCATTCAATAGATACGTTAGTACTTTCATCACAGATTGGTACCGCGGACGATAGTAATGGGATACATATCTGTAATCAAAGATGCGGGCTGCACGAATCTTAGCAAATTGACGAGGGAGACACCCCTTTTCATGTCAGGGTTGTCAATTGAATTTAATTTTTGATATATTTTGAGTAATTATAATATTATGAGTACATTAACATTTTTTCAAATGTCACCTGCCCTAAATATCCCGCTGCAATGACATGGAGAGAAAACAATCGTTAAAAGGTGGGTTGATGAAATTGGTTTTTTTTTATTTGATGGGAGGCAAACGAGCCAGCAAGTCACCTGATGGTAAGTGACGACCGCCTCCCATGGACACCCGTAACACCAGAGGAACCACAGATGCGTTGGCGACCTTTAAGAAGGGAATACGCTCGTTTCTTGAAGCTCCCCAAGTCGTAACGGTCCGGTAATATCACCGCAGTAATAATAATAATATTTTGTATTAAGCTACCTTTCTTTGCTAATACTGAGTGTAAAGTAGTCAATTGGATACATTTTACAACACATTGGGGAAGACGAGCCACACTAGACGCCATGTGTTGTGAATCTGTCACCACTAAGATTACTTCGATAAAGTATTTATCAACACTTAGGTATAGTGACAATGTCTTTACTCGGTCTTCTTCACTTTCCCAGCTTGATCACACTTATGCTCTGGATGTTCGCCGGCTGATCGTATATATGTATACTTAGATTTGTGTCCAGAATTTTAAGTGACAGTTTGTATACCCCGATAAACTACTCTTTAATTCAATCGTCAAAGAACACAAAACTGATGACGCTATAACATATTAAATATAATTTGATCATTTGACAGCCCTATCTCAGTAAGGACAAGGAGTCCTTCGCAACGTTGTCTTGAGTAGTCCTATGACTACCGCTAATGTCCCTCAAAGAGCTTTCCTACATACGTAGGTACACACATAATACTAAACTATCAAGGGACCAACGTCTAATGAATTAATTGTCCCATACTTGTAACTGATCGGGGGGACACTATTGAAATGAAATTGAATTACATTGATTAATATTAAGGCATTTCAGGAACTTTAAAATGTATTCTGTACTAACATTCCTACGAGTAAGTATGTTAAAATATTTAAGCGGAATATTAGGGTCGTAGCACATATAACGCAACGTAAACGGATCGGCACCGTATCAACTCGAGTCGTTCAGTATTACATAATATTTGTATGAAACTCCATATTGCAAAGCCACTAATCGGAATCGTAACGTCATAGAATTATTGACGTTTGAGACCGAGGAAAAAGGCGAGGCGGTGCCTTATGTGCTACGACCCTTGACGTGGCATGCTCTTTACCATTTATTTAGGTTAAGGTACAAGTTACACTGCTCCTGGTTTCAAGCTTAGAGTCAGTAAGATCCCGTTAACGTAATATTTATAATCATGTAAAGCGATAGTTTATTATTCTCCCACTGTAGGAACGGGGTCTCCTTCAGTGATGAAAGGAAACTATGCCTACTTATACCGCGCTGATCAGACGACTTAGTACAAGATTTTATGTCCTTCCTTTGTATAGGTAAACATAATATTATGGTGCTTAGTGTAAGAGCTATTTTCAAATAATAAAGTGATTACTACGCTGACTAGATGGGTGAGGGTTTGTTTCATTTCCATGGCGACGCTACTATGTTTTTCTTATGTCCTTTATGTAGGGCAGCGATTGTGTAGGCGACTGCAGTGTACGAGGTCATGGGTTCGAATCTCGCCCAGAAGAATCATTGTTTGATCTACAAATTATTTCCCGAAGCCATGAACATGTATATATATACATACAATGTAGATACGATTTTATAGGTTACTCCTTTAGCCTGTAAGGTGATTTTAGAGAATGTATAGCCTACATTTTGTAAGAGGCGACCGAGGTTCTAGAGATCATGGTTAATACTTAGGCCTTGGTGGTCAGGGTAAGCTAGAAAGAACAATTCTAATAAGTCCTCCAAGAAACATTAATCCCCTCAACTATTCCTCTTTTAGAAGATCATACAAAAGGTTTGTAAGTATCTACTTACAAGCCACCGATGAGATGGGGCGGTTGTCGTAAATAAATCTTTATTTACGACAACCGGTAACTTTTTAAGACTTTGTAGTGTAAATAAATATATCTATGATTGTTTGTATTTTTTATCGCTTCAATTCTTTATAAAATGAAAAACCTAATTGTTTTTTTTATTAAAATCAGTATTTAGATAAATAAGTTCTATCACTTCAATAAGGTCCTTTTTGATCACAATGTCTACAACGTAAAAAGACTTTGAAGGATTACGCATAAAATGCATATTGACTTAGTAGCAAAATAACTCACTTTTAAAATGGCTACGAAGCAAAATGCCTCAAATCATAACGACTTAGTACTAATACACCTTTAAATGAAAATGACTTTGTAGTAAAATAGTTGAACATCACAATGGCTACGAAGTAACGCGACTTTAAAGGCAAACGTCTTTGTAGTAAAATACCTTTATGTGAAGATGACTTGAAATCCAAAATACCTAAAATGCAAAACATCTTAGTAGTTTTATGACCAGAATTCTAAAATGCTCGAAATTACATCAAATAAAAGTGCAAGCAATGGTCCAATTCATGAATGTTAACAATTATTTACAACATAATTCTTCAGGTAGCAAAAGGAAGCAAAGGATTATTAGTTTAGTATATTTAATTGTGAAGACATATTATCTAGGGCGTAGAAATCCTGTCTTTCTGTAACGACAGAAGGACAGAATTTCTAGATAGTACACACCGGCCCTTAACTATTTTAAAAACGGAGTTTATCTACTATTTAATTTATTTGAAGAAACCTGATACTCGTCTGCTTTAAGAAATAAATAAACAGTAATAATTAAAGTAACATTTTATTTCATTAATTATTCACAAATATAAGTTATTGTATACAAACAATATATAAAAACTACGTTGATTATTAATTTGAGGCAATTTGAGGCAATTTGATTTAACGTCGTTTTTGATAGCGATGAATTATGATTCTTAGTCCTATAGCGTATTGTGTATTATCCTTTATAGTCGTTTTAATTTTTGAGACATTATGCTGCATAGACAAGAAACAATGCAGGTGTATTGCAAATTAGGCAAAACACTTTAGAGATATTGATTTGAGGCATTTTGCTTCGTAGCCATTTTAAAAGTGAGTTATTTTACTACTAAGTCAATATGCATTTTATGCGTAATCCTTCAAAGTCATTTTACGTTGTAGACATTGTGATCAAAAAGGAATAAGGTAAAGAACTTAATTTTTTTACATTTTTGACATTATAACGACATCTAGCACCTAATAGAAAAGTAGTAACCGTAATGTAGCGCCATCTAGCAGAAGTTGGATGTATTTATACGCCATCTAGTATCAAAAAGTTGAGTATATTTATCTTCCTCTGTCGGGGAGTAGCTGTAACTTTTTATTTAATTTTTAAAGTTCCACTTGATTTATAAAAATCATTTTTCTTAAGTTTTGAAACAATATTTGGGTATTTTATTAGTCAGAGAATAAGAAGGTAAGAAGGAATTCATAGATTAAGCATATCCGTTGTCATAACGAACCTTTTATTTACTTAAATACTTACACTGTGTTAAAATTATGGTATTTAATAAAATACAAAACAACGCACGGTATAGGTTTATTGTTCTTGGGTGAAGGTTCCTCAGGTTTACCTGAAGATAACTGCTGAAAGGTCAAATGTTTTATCGGTTAAGTCGGTAGACGAAATTGGTGACGGTTTATGAAATTGCGACATACCTTTTTCAAGGGATCGCAAGAATTTCTTACAGAAAAAACGGGGAGGACTAAATTAAAAAAATCCAATGTCCCTGAGCTATGAACTATCCATTCTTGGATAAATAAAATTCGTTGGCAATAATGAACGCGTCAACAAAATCCAGTGCGTTAAGCCCGATTTACACATCGACAAGTACAGTAGCGAGTTAAGTAGTAAGTTGTACGAAGTAGCCCCCTCTCTCGCGTCTCGCCAACTTAACTCGCCAAAAAATGGGATGGTGATCTATTTAAATCAACTTAATCAACAACTTACTCCTTAACAGGCTTTACAGATAAAATAGCTGGAACTATTTCAAATTCAGCTGAAACCTTATTTGACATTTGCTAACATGGAAGTTCATGTTTATTTATTTATTTATTTATTAAGGTAATTACAACAGGTAGCAATCAAACATGATAGATATAAATATAATGGAAGGTGATTTGTACAGATTGATACCCTAGCGCAATCACACAGCATGCTATTATATAGTTATACAATTATTAGTTAGCTAAAGGGATAAGTTGAACAGACAATTACAATGGTCATACAAAAAGCCAAATAAAACAGTCACACAAAACAAAAATAGAAACGAACAAGAAGAAACAATCTAGAATGACAGAGACAAAACATCTTTCTTAAAAATTGTTGGTCGAGAATCAAAAATGTCTATTGTATCAGAGACTTGATTGTAAAGACGACACACATGTTGCTGTAAATGTTTAAATTTTGATAGGTTAGGTAGTTTTTGTATGAGTGAGTATGAGTAAATAGTGTTTTTTTACCTTATACAGGACAACTAGTCACAGTTTTACACCAATATTTATCAAGACCAAAATCCCAAGAAACGCTTGAGGTTGAACATTTAAAAAACCCGAAAAAAAAGGGTTCAAGTTCTTTGATGTTAGGACTTTTACAATCATGACATTAACGAACACAAAGTTATATTTAATTTCTTTGTGGGTCCCAAGTTTTTTGAGGAATTTACAGAAGGTCATGCTTTTATGTAAGTTGACGCTGTTCCTAACTCATAAGAGCCACTGTATTTATATAAGAAAGAGACTATGAAAAGTTCTATTATGTATTGAGTAGGTCGTCTCGTTCTAATATCATCATCATCATAACAGCCCATTAATGTCCCACTGCAAGGACGGGCCTCCTCCCGTGACGGAGGGAAACTTGGCCCACTAATACCACTTATTTCGTAAAGATAATACTCACGGATAGTCCCTTAGTTCGTTTTTACGACACCCATGGGATGAGATGGGGTGGTGACATATATATTCTTACTCCGTCATCACACGGAAAATATCGTTCTAATATCGTTTTACTTAATTAATTAAACAAAAAATGTAAACCTGCGAAATTCAAATCTTTGTCTACATATTCAAAACGATTTAGGCTTCCCTTCTTGTTGTTTTGAAAGATCTTTTTGACTAGATGGAAGAATATTACAACCTCTTTTCAGTAACTTTGTTATCCTTAATAGACGAAACGTAAAGAAAAAGAAATAGGAAACTTCAAAGATTTGTTTTGAATGTGTTTTTAGGCAGAAATAAATTTATTAAGCCAATATTTACTAGATATTATTCACAAAATGCTTCGAAGAAAGATAAAACAAATACAAATAGTAAGTACGTCACTTATATATAGTTAGTAAGTGTTAAACGTAGTGTAGGACGCCCGCTAATTAGCTAGGTGGACCGACGACCTCCAAAAAGGTATCTTTAACTACGATATCCGAAAGGCGCAAAACCGTGTTTTGTGGCGCGTGTTGGGAGAGGCCTTTGTCGATCAGTGGACTGCGATAGGCTAGTTGATTGATTCATTGATTGAAGTGTTAACCTTTATCATCCCACTGCTTGGCAAAGACATTTGGACAGACATGCCGGCAATATCAGCAAGATCAGCTGGGAATGAATTGCGATGACGGAACACAGGTAGTGGAATAATACACATGTAGAATAGAGACTGACTTTTTATTAGAAAATACATCCTTTTATATATTAAAGTAATTATGACTAATACAGTTGGTATGTCGGTTAGGTAGGGGTAGGTATCATGTTCTTATGTTTATATTAGAGTGTTATTACATGGTTCATGTTACAGTTGTAATTACAGTCCTATTTATCAAATATAGATACAAGTATGTTATGGATCAAGTTTAATTCTATTTATTTATTTCAATATCTATTTACCTACTACGAATGCTCTTCCGGTTTATACCTTCATACAAGCATACGTATATTTTGTTAGCTGCAAAATAAATCAGTTTTCTTTGTTAGGAGTGCACCAAATCCATCGCAGAAGTTTGCTATCAACGAGTTAACTTCAAATTGGCAAGTCACCTTATTGTTTTTTACAATACACTCTGTTTTGGATATAGAAAACTGTTCTTAAAATATCACTGTTCGGCAGTTATCACTCAAAATTGGATTTTTTTGATATTATAAGGGTGATCTTATATATTTTATTAGCGGAACTTGCTAATAATTGGTTGAACAGATTTGTTTACATTAGTGCCCATCGAGTCGAACCATAGACACATAACGTCAAACTGTCAGACTTCACAAAAGGCAAAGGATTTTCATAAACAGCCACATTTGACCTACGGGCTTTTAAGACACAAGAAAAAAATAATTTTTATTCGAATTTTAATCAGCAAATGTATTAGTTTGCGTCACTGGAGAGGCCGCAGAGTCCACAGTTCAAAGGCACGATCAGTGTGAAAAGAAAACAGCACTATCGAAAACAACGACAGTGAGCGCTGTTACTTCTACAGTTGCGCATTTATAGGACAAGTCTCTGCGCGTGGCCCAAGTAGATACTCATTGTTTAACTAGTAGCTATATCAATCGGTTCGCTGCAAGGTATAAAACTCCACCCAAGACCACAAAAGAAGCCACAGGAGGTGAGCCTGATACAAACCAAAAAAAAATATCTCCTCAAGTTAAAACAACTCCTTCGCGTTCCGAGTCCGATATCAGGAGACTTTATGAAGAAGAATCCCTACAACTAAACGCCACTCAGCGAGCCAAGCGTAAATTCACGTCATGTGAGGTCGACGGTGATGATCTGGTGAGCTTCAAAAATGAAATGAGATCTCTGATGCGGGAAATGACTATCGCTCACAATACTCGCCTTGACAAATTAGAAGCTCACATTATGGAAATTAAAACCCATAATACGGACATCAAGACAGCAACAAGTGAACTGGAAAAGTCTATGACTTTCGTCTCTGACCAGATCTTATCTCTCGAGGGTAAAATCATCGATTTGGAAAAGGAGCGCAAAGCGACGCTAATTAGACTGTCTACAATAGAAGACAAACTTGAAACATATGAGTGTAACCTTGTGAAAACATCGATAGAAGTACGCAATGTACCAAAAGGAGAATATGAAACGAAAACTATGCTGTATGAAATGACTAACCATCTGTCACAACAACTGGGTTTTACTCAATCGAACTGCATTCGTGATGTAAAACGACAGCCAACTAAAAGGGAGAATAAAACATCCAATATTACTATTGAGTTTTCAAACACTCTTTTCAAGAACAACTTCCTGATGGCGGTGAAAGCATACAATAAAGAAAACCCAAACAATAAAATAAGCTCTAACCATTTAGGCCTGATTTCCTCACCCCGTATACCTGTCTATATAGCTGAGCTACTGACTACATCCACCAAGCGATTATTCTATCTAGCAAGAAATTTCTCCAAGTCACACCACTACAACTTCTGCTGGTCTTCTAACGGACGTATCCTATTGAAAAAGGACGCAGACAGTCAACCCATTATAGTGAAAACCGAACAGCAGCTTCAACAACTGATCTCAACCAGCCCTGCATGACTACGCATGTACTTCACCTTATTTTATTTCTGTTACACTTTTCTAGTATTAAGTTTAATCAGTTACTCTATTTTAGATATTAGTTACCGAATTGTTAAATCAATCAATCCAATTAACTTTACTTCACACAAAACTCACAGTCATTATCTTACGCCACATACTTATAATTTTACAAACACGACTCGAATACAACACACTATCTTTCATTCACATACAATTCAACTACATTACACTAACTCCCAATGTACCGACACATACACTAACTACTTTCGTTTGTGCTTTTTAGATTTTTGCAAACATTATTTCCACATCTCTGATGCATTCTTATGCCTTGCTTATCACTCTGTCGTTCTTCATTGTTTTACATTATTTTCCTATTACGTTGAAATCAACTGGTTAAATACGTCTGATCCTGCATATGTTCAATTTACTATCTACCTACATTTTTCAAACATTTTTGGCATGCTTTTAAATTTTAAAATTCGATAGTCTCAATGATCTTCACAGTGACCTTGATCAAATTTCTGTCGCCCACTCGGCGGTATGCAGCATTTCGGATTGCAGTCGTTTATCCCTCTCGCACGGACACTCTATTAAACTTCTGTGTCAAAACATTAGAAGCCTTAAGAAAAAATTTGACGGATTACTAACCTTACTGCATAGAAGCAACGTACACTGGGATGTTATCGTACTGACTGAATGCTGGTTGCAAACCTCACCTATAATTCCTAAAATCCAAGGCTATAACTCCTTTGCGACTGTCAATGTAAATACCCAAAACGAAGGCGTAGTAGTGTTCTACCGGAATCATCTCCAAATTTCCGTCACAGAACCTTCTTTGAAAGAAGCAAATTGTTTATGTCTCACAATTAACAAGGATACTATACTTTTAGCTATTTATCGTCCTCCATCTAATCAAAACGTATCCGTGTTCATCAACTCCTTAAATCAACTACTGACAACTTACCATTCATACAAAAATATTATACTGACGGGTGATATTAATATAGATATTTGTGAAAGCAATAATGACCCTCGCTCTACAGATTACCTCCAAATGACCGCATTCCATGGTATGTTACCAGCTCATACACTGTGCACAAGATACAATCGCTCATGTCTCGACCACCTAATACTAAAATCTAAATTACCCGCATCTTGTTATGTAGCAAATACCTCTCTCACAGATCATGACACTATATTATTTTTTCTCCGTTTAAAACACCCTACTAACAACACGACACGTCAGCTCAAAAAAGTCATCAACTATGACAGTATTGAGTCAAATATTAACAAAGTTGATTTTAGCCCCATATATAGCTTCCATGACGTCAACGAAGCCACAGATTATTTTATAAAAACTTTAAATACACTAATAACAGCAAATACTATATTGAAAACTGTCCCAAACCGAAAAAGATTTCAAAAACATTGGATGACACCAGGTTTATTGAAATGCCTACGAAATAGAGATAACTTACATCTAAAGCTTAAAAACAATCCTAGTAACGAAATCCTTAAATTAACCTTCAAAAGATATCGAAACTATTGTACTAATTTACTCAGAGACACCAAACTAAAGTATAACAAAAACCAATTAGACAGCGCCAAGGGCAATACTAAAAAAGTTTGGGAGGCAATTAAAACAATCACACACACTACAAAAGATAAGACGAGACCACTGGAACTCCTCTCCTTGTCAAACCCAAGACAATCCATTAATGACGTCAACACCTATTTTGCAAACATAGGACAATCAGTCTCCGCATCATCTATTAGCAATAACTCCCACCAAAAGCCAGCGGATACTCTCCCCTATCACCAACACACCTTCACAGTTTTGGAAACCGATAAGGCTGAACTGGAAATTCTCATATCGAACCTAAAAAATGACTCTTCTGTAGGAAGTGATAACATCTCTGCCAAATTCCTTAAAAAGTTTAAAAATATTTTAATTCCCCCAATTTCCTTCATCTGTAATAAAGCACTTACTACTGGAACATTCCCAGATGCTTTTAAAATTGCCGTGGTTCACCCAATCTACAAGGGAGGAGATAGAGATAAACCTAGCAATTACCGACCCATATCAGTACTTCCTAGCCTTTCTAAACTGCTAGAGAGAATTATGAATAATAGGCTTACAAAATTTCTTGAGAGAGAACAAATACTTTCTCCGAACCAATATGGCTTTCGTTCTGGCTTATCAACAAACAAAGCAGTACTAGATTTATCTAACAAAATAACTGCAAAACTTGATCAGAAACAGAAAGTCATCGGTGTTTTTCTTGATATATCAAAGGCTTTCGATACAATTTCTGTCCGAATCCTTTGTAAAAAACTTGAAAAAATCGGAATCAGAGGAACTCAGTTATCTCTTTTTAAAAGTTACCTCTCGAATAGAAGACAGTATGTAAAGATTAATGACCACTATAGCGATCAACTTACTGTTAAAAATGGCGTTCCGCAAGGTAGTATTCTCGGTCCTTCCTTGTTTTTGTTATACATAAATGACCTTTGTCAATTACAGCTGGAGAACACATCTATTTTTACCTACGCCGATGATACTGCCCTTATTTCTTATGGTAACTCGTGGGAATCCACATTCGGTAGCGCACAATCCAGCCTCAACTCAGTTACTCAATGGCTAACTAACAACAGACTGAGCCTCAACGTAAGCAAATCAACCTACCTCACTTTCTCACTTACTTCACCTGGTAAAATCCCTTCCCTCTCCTATTCACTTACTGCACACACTGGTGAAATTACTCCCGCATCTGCCTGTAACTACTCTATTCTGACTCAATCAAGCTCCGTTAAATACCTTGGGGTACAAATTGATGACATGCTTACATTCCACACACACATAGATGCGCTTGCCTCCAGATTACGAAAATTAATCTACATTTTCAAAGACCTACGTAACTCTGTTGATAACCACGTTCTCAAGCTTACTTATCTCGCTCTCTGTCAATCCCTTACGCAATACTGTATCGCAGTCTGGGGTGGAGCAAATAAAACATATTTACTAAAGCTAGAACGTGCCCAGCGAGCTGTCCTAAAAGTGGGATGGCGGCTGCCGTATCGTCACCCCACGACTGACGTTTACAGAATTTGCGATGTTCTCTCTGTTCGCAAATTATTTATTCTTAATATAATTCTCATCACTCATTCACTAACTCCTTATGACCCCGTTAACACAGTTTCCGTACGTAGAAAATACCAAGTATGTTCGTCTATATCAGTCAAGACAAGAATGGCCCAAAGATCTTTTTATTTCCTGGGAAACTACACGTACAACAAGGTGAATAAGATATTAAATATACACCCAATGACCAAAATAAATTGTAAAAAGTCAGTTACAGATTGGCTAAAAAGTTTAGATTACGAGCAAACGGAAAAAATCATCCTCATATTAAAATGAACAGCACCCAAACAAGCGAAAGGACACACACAAAAGCATACACATACATACACACACACACATCCACACACACATATGCACACACACATACACACACACACATACACACACACACACACATACACACACACACATACACACACACACATACACACACACCCAACTTATTTTTGTTTTACTCTTAATAAGAAATTCTGTTATTACCTATCACTAAGTACTTGTAGTATGCTCTCATTTCAACTTTAATGTATTACTTATGAGAGAGCCTGGAGATTTGTCACACAGGTCTCGAACCTAGTATAAACTCCAGCTCTCACTAAGGTTCCTTCACATTTTCTATCATTTACTTGTTTTACTATTACACTGTATGTACCTTATTGAGAGAAATAAATAAAGAATTGAAAGAATTGAATGTCCTTTCTTATGTTAAAATGACATAAGAAAGGACATTTCTTTTGAAGAAATATTTCACATTCTTTTACTTCTTGTGTAACTTTATTAAGAAAAACAATTTAGTAATAATAAAAGCCCATTAATGTCCCACTGCAGAGACAGGCCTCCTTCCGTGATGGAGGGATACTTGGCCTACTAATACCACGCTTATTTTTCTTTTGTAATGATAGTATTCATGCATAGTCTCTTAGTCGGTTTTTACGACACCCATGGAATGAGATGGGGTGGTGACATATTGTATTCTTACTCCGTCACCACACGGCATTTAGTAATACCGTCTTACATAAACAACAAACACAAGCAATGCGAATCATGTTCATGCACAAATTAAGCGGGAATCATACCCAAGACCTATGAGAAGCAGCCATGTGTATATTATGATAATATGAAACCTCTTATTGGAATATGTCCCACAACTTTTATGTAACTAACAATAACTGAATACATTGTCCGTGTGGTGACTTAGTAAAAATTCACCCCATTGCATACCAGGGGTATGAGTAAAAAACGACTAAGGAATTAACCGTAAATATTATCTTTACGCAGTAAAAAGAAGGAAAACTTGAAATTAAACCCTATACCAATCCGTTTGGCGAGCGTGGTATTACTAGGCCAAGTATCCCTCCGTCACAGGAGGAGGCCCGTCCCTGCAGTGGGACATTAATGGGCTGTTACGATTTACTGAATAGCTCTAAGTATATCTGTTTTCAGATTGCTCACAACAAAGCTAAATTCTGCACAACTGCACAGTCAATCAAAAAGATTATATATCTACAACATCTGTCAAGAGGTACTTTATTTAAAACGTAAGTTTTTTACAGTATCGATTATCATAAATTTATAAATAAGTATGTTAGTAGTTACATTAGTCGACTCGGTTTCTTTTTATACTTTTTTAAACATATTTCATTACTGCTCCACTCCTATCAGTCAAAGCGTAATACTATATAGCCTATGACACTCCCCGATAAATTGACTATTCAACACAGAAAGATTTTTTTAAATCGGTTCAATAGATCCAGAGATTACCACCTACAACGTCACAAACACACAAACTTTACCTCTTTATAATATTATATTAAGTAGGTATAGATAGCCTCCCTAGATAGGCAACCAGCTGAATGTGATCTTCTTAATGAAAAATTGTATTCCAGGTACAATAAATTGTCTCTATATGACTACCGACCCGCGTTGTATATCCACGTGAATGCGGCATTAATGAAAGAGGAGACAGTGAAATCACCCAACTATCCTGACTCTGTGACAAGTGGAGAACTTAAGTAAACTTATATAATAAATAATAATATAATATAAAATATAAATATATAATAACTTATAATATAAATTTTAAAATATAAATATATAAAATATTAAATAATATAAAATATAAATATATAATAATTTATAATATAAATTTTAAAATATAAATATATAAAATATTAAATAATATAAAATATAAATATATAATAATTTATTTTGTAAGCATTTAAGATTTTGAACAAAATTGCAACAAGAATGTGACTATAGAACATAAAATTGGATATATTAGCTAATGAACGATTAAAGCTGGACATAGGCCTCCTCTAAATATAGCCTTCCCGGATTTTGACGGACCTGTTCCTCCCCAACCATTTCCGAAGAAGGTTTCCCACCATCCGAAACAGGTCGTCGGTCCAAAATGTGAGGGGTCATGTACATAAGCTTACGCCTTATCCCCTCCAGGGTAGGTAGAGACGACAGAAAGCCACTTGTCACGATCCTGGCAAACAGATTGAGCCTCGTCCACATTCATTAAGCGAGTCATACTCTGCGTTCACTTATCTAATATTCAGACATCAATAACCAGGCACCTTAAAACGCAGCAAATACTGTTGAATGTCACTATCTACCAGCTAAGTAACTGACTATTAAATGCTCAATCTTTCCACAGATACATTAAAAAAGAAGGTGATCAAGTAGCCATGGACGAGATAGTCTGCGAGATAGAAACAGATAAAACGGCACTGCCAGTTATGTCGCCAGGTCACGGTGTCATCAAGAAGTATCTAGTACCAGCAGGGACCGCCGTGAAAGCACAAACACCGCTGTTCATAGTACGTTACTAATATATTAGGTCTTTACCTATGAAATTGCCGTTTTGTATGAAGATTTTATCAGAAGTTAGACTTTTCATACTAACTAACGTTTTCTTAGATTTTTCAATAGTCATTAAACTTAATGGAATGAACTTTGGTGTATGTAATGGAGCTAACTAAGTATAGTGTTTTAATCACAGAGAAAAAAGTATCTGGTAAGAAGACCATGCGATAATATTGAAAAGTCTGACTGCGACTATATTCACGAATGCATCGAGCCTGCTGACCAAATAATACCTGCTGGTCAAATTAATGACAGCTTGCCAAATTTATGGCTGCTCGCAAAATAAATGCCTGTTGGCGAAATAAATGCCTGCTGGCGAAATATTGAAGTACCTAATTTGTCCAAACTCCAGTTGATACTGCACGAAAGTATCTCGATCGTCTAATATATAGTTATTGGAAAGGTGGATGTTACTGGAGTGGCGCCAACTAAGGCAGCTGCCCCCGCCCCTGCAGCGGCGGCGCCTGCACCTGCTCCGGCTGCCGCTCCTGCTCCTGCGGCTGCCCCTGCCCCTGCCGCAGCACCAGCAGCAGCCGCAGCGCCTGCCGGTAAAGCGGCGGTCACCGTCACTAAGGCCGCAGCGGGACCTACTGTAAGTATTCATTGATTTAGAGTCGTAGCACATATAACGTAACGTAAACGGATCGGCACCGCCTTGCCTTTTTCCTGGGTGTCAAACGTCAAAAATCCGATTACTTTATGACTCCGATTAGTGTGCGTTGTAGTAAGGAGTTTCATACAAATAATACTGAATGGCTCGAGTTGATACGGTGACGATCCGTTTACATTACCTTATAATGTGCTAAGACCCTTAGGACTGAGTTTCTTTATCAGCCAATGTTATGCTATCGCATATCGGTTCGAAATATTGCGTATACCTACTTCCTTTAAAATGGAATGAAGTGAATGGAAAGAATAGCGATCACGTAAATGCAGGATGGACAATCCGTTTTGTCTTGTGAATTAACACAAGTATTGGCTATACAGAATTTTTATTTGTAACTTAACTTGTAGGGGTTAAAATATTGTGGTTGTAGATTCCAAATAATATGCATTTGATTAGTAACTTTTCATTAGGGGTACAGACGTATTTAAATTATTGTATCGTGTAACATTTAAAGATACACAAAACAAAAGAATTCGGCACCACCATATTTTTATACTGGTAGAAAAGGAAAAATTGATTAAACAAAGAAAAATGCTGCTAAATGAGAGAAACTGAGGCGTATTTTTCTTTACACGGAATGAAACTTGTGTACGTAATTGAGTCTTATATTTAAAACATAAACCTGCGTCGTGGTTACAGTTTCCATAGCTACTACGCAAAGTTCTCTCGTTCCATTCAACATGTATTTATTAAAAAAAGGTTTCCTATCCGTTGTCGAATATTTATTGGACAGTATGCTGAGTTTAGGACTAGGTGGCGTTATGTAAATGTTTGGCAAAAAATGTAAATAAATTGGTAAAAAGGTAGTCATGAACTCATGACCTACACAGCAAGTTTCCAAAAAATAATTATAGGAATACATCCATATTAATGAAATTGTTATAAATCAGCTCGCAGCGATGAAAGCCGCTGATCCAACGAAGACGATATCGGGAACGCGTTCAGAATTCCCTGTCAAAATGAATAAAATGCGTAAACGTATAGCTGAGCGATTAAAAGAAGCGCAGAATACAACAGCTATGCTCACTACGATCAATGAATGTGATCTGAGGTAATTGTTTTTTTTTTATTGCAATTTATACCTAAATTGCTCTGAGGGGTTGTTGAATTGTTCGGATTTGTCCAGCAGTCTTTTGGCTGATATAATGATGAAGAATAAAATTCGGTCTTTTGGTTGTATCTGTTCTAACTATAGAACTGACACTATCACACAATTTCATCGAAAACTACAAACTACTGATTTCCGAATTACTGAACCTAGAATAACGTTACCACGAAAACATAGTGCCGGCTAGTGCCAGAATAAAAATTCGTGATGGCATGTCTTCGTGGTAACGTTATTCGTGATTGCATGTTTCCGAGATAACGTTATGCTGGGTTTAGTGTTTCGGAAATCAGTATGAGAGTCCTTTTGAGTTTGTATGTAGCTAAATAATATTGAAATTTACTGACTTTGAGAAAAGAGTTTTAACATTGTTTTTATTTTGTAAGTTCTATGTGCCAACGTTAACTTGAGTTACTTCGTTATCTAATTAGAACAGCTACTTACTTACTTACTTGACTTTTATTTTAGTAACTTATTGCAATATTTTCAGCAAACTTATGAAGTTTCGCAAGGAGAATTTAGCAGCGTTCACAAAGAAATATGGAGTGAAATTATCTTTTATGTCGCCCTTTTTGAAGGCTTCTGCCAATGCTCTTATGGACCAGCCGGTAGTTAATGGTGTTATTGAGGGAGATAATATAATATATAGGTAAAATATTACTACTTTTGTAAAGATATTTCTACCTTGTTGAATTTGTTTTATTCGGGGAGGCTTTGATTGATATATTTTGAAAGTTAAATGCATATATTTGCCCACATTAATGAAGTGTCGCGAGAGTAAGCCTACCCTAAAGACACCAGCTTTGAAGCTTAATATACGAATACTATGTTAAAAAGAGAGATGTGTGATGTGATACAAAAATGATGATATCTGTAGAAGATATGTATTACTTTTCACTGGTTATATAACTGCTTCGGCATTGAGATCGCTAGATTCGTAGAAAAAGTACTCGGACTTGCAGAGAAACGTGTAAAAAGTATAAGAACTAGGCTGTCAATTGTTATGTTCCGCGAAATGTCCATTCTGTGATAGGTTCTATTAGCTATGCTTACTGTATGAACGGGTATCTCCGATTCCATAAAGCTCCATGTTTCACAATGAAGTTAACCTAAATACCACTTTTGCAGGGACTATGTTGACATATCAGTCGCAGTAGCAACTCCTCGGGGGCTAGTTGTACCCATAGTACGCAATGTTGAATCCATGAGCTACGCAGAAATCGAACTTGCTTTGAAAAATTTGGCTGAGAAAGCTCGTACAGGTAAAATATTGCTTTGCAATAAGATTCATATTTAATATTAAAACAGCTCTGTGCATCCATGTAATCATTAAATAATACAAGGTATCAACAATCAATCTATAGGCCGACCGTTTATCTCAGTCCCCGCCTGCGGTATGAAAGGGACGAGGGGGAGGGGTAGCGGTGTCCGTTATGGTAGCGTACACAAGAGCTATATCGAGTTGGTTGTAATGCCAAATAAAATAAGTTTTTACAAAAAAAAAACCGACTTCAAAGACAAAAATTGCACTAAAAATTAAAAAATAATTAGTTGTATTTTGGTTTTGCAACATTAAATCAGACATTCTTTTTACTTAATTATAATCTATAGAATAGGTTCTTTTAATTATTGTAAAAAGTATTGTTAACCTTTAACTAGGGACATCTTGTTTTTATTACACTAGCACGGACATAGGGTCCTGCAGACCCTGTAATGATTTTGGTAATTTCTTGTGATAAAACAATATAAATGACATATTGAATTGATATAAATTAAAGATTGGTTTGTAAATAATAGTATTATACATGTTTTTGAAACACTTATTAAAAAAAAGTATTAGTTATTACAAAAATATCGAGAATAGGCACTTTTCAATCTAAATTTACATTGAGATCACATATAGTACAAAAAAATAATTATCCCCCTAAAAAATCAACAATATTGAAGTGTTTTCTGAAAATCTAATATATCTTCTTTAAAATCAACAAATAATTACACTCTTAGATCTAAACAAAAAAATTCTGACACAGGATCAAATTGCCCTATTATTCTTAGCACTTCTTGTATATTGGCCTATTGCAATGCAGACATATTGGTTTTTTGCAAGCTCCACAATTGTAGGAAGTGTTTCTGTGTAGGCTATACGGAGAAATACTACATCTTTTTTTCTTTTGGTTTTCTTCTGGAGCTTCTGCAACATTAATCATTATGGGTGCTTCCTTATCCAAAAGGCGTTTCAATGTAGGCGAAATAGGGACACAGGGTCCCGTGGACCCTTTTAAAACTTTAATTACGTGTAACTAGCGTGATCGGCAGCGCACGACGCGAACTTCTACCTCGTTTGGCGTTTGGTGACTAAACTCGAAGCTACTGAGACGCGGACTTGCGGGGGATGTGGGGAAGTGACTTATTTTACGATAACATCAAGTACACAGGGACTGTGAGACCCTGTGTCCGTACTTAAAGGTTAAGGATATTTCTTGAAGTCTACAAATATATTTATTTGTAGATTCTTTAAAACATAATCAAATTATTACAAATAATGTAATATTATTGTTATTTTTGGAGTCGGTGTCAGCCACGATAATTATATTCTATTTTATATTCCTGACTTAAAATTTAAAGAAATATGGCGTCGTGTTATACACAAACTAAAGACTAAGATGAGAAAGTACTACGAATCAAAGACAATTACTCAAAATTAAAAACCATTTAAAGTGATCAGAATGTGTTATACAAAACTTTATTGCCTTTTCTAACGACTTTGTAGACAACATTTTGCATTATTGATCCTATTTGCGAATTACGATTTTTTTCAATTGACGGTGCTGGTTAAACCTATATAAACGCCCAAAGTTATGGAAAGCTTTAATCAGTTACTAAATAGGTATATTAAAACGTTTGAACGTGACACAGGTATTTTAAAATATATTTATTTAAATATGATAAAAATATTTGTTTAATTTTTAAACCAATCCATAAACAATCAACAACTTTATGTCATAATGTCGAAGTCATATAATAATATAATCTGTAATTCGTGGCCGCCATTCCATTTGCTTAGGTATTATCGTATTTCGTTGGCTGACACCGACTCCAAAAATAACAATAATATTACATAATTATTATTAAAATTTCATTATTACATAAAATAAAAAACCATTTCTTTTGAAATAAAATAATTTTAAAGATAATTGCCTTTTTTATTTTGTGTCTTATTTACAATTTTATTGCTTATCACCTTCCTAGTTCAAAATAGTGATTGCTTCAAAACCCTCTAAAACGGTATCGGTTACTTTCAAATTTCACTTAAGCCTAAAGTTAACTTCTAAGTAAGTCCCCTAAAACGAATCTATTTTTGCAAATAAACTCGTTTTTCAAATTGTTTTTATTAAAGACAGATGTTTGTTGGGATTGCTAGATTACAATAATGTTAAAAATCGTACAGAATTAAGGTTGTTGGTAAGTTTAAGACGTTTTTCATGAATTGTCGACATTTAAGAAAAAGCACTTTAGGGGGTTTTGAAATTATATGACTATACCTACATTAAAACAGGTATGATTTTAACATATTAGAGAATCAATCTTATTGTAAGAATCAATCTTAGAAAATATTTACAGATAATAAGAACAATAATAAGAGCTTTTTTTATTTTTACACACTACCATAACGGACACCTAGTCAGTATGTCAGTATGACACTAGTGCAGTAAGCTAGTCCGTCTTCTATACAATTTACACACATTACATTTCAAAGATGGTGGCGTCATCTTGCCATTAAAACTCGTACTTTCTTAGAGAAAATATGCAATCTAAATTATTACACAATTTAAAGCCTGACCAGAACAATAAAAAAACCTCTCCAGGTATTTCGATTGGTTTAGGGTATCATTTGAATATTTCCTTCTTTTTATTTCATAAAAATAAGCTAGCTAAAAATTAGAGCTGTGTTGTGATGTGATGTAGTTCGGGTCACAGTATCTAGATGGCGCCGTTTTGCCAAATAATCAAGAGATAGCTCTCTCCTTTGTCCTCGCCCCCCACGCACCCCTATTACCGCAGGCGGGGTCTGAGTTAAACGGTCGGCCTATAATAACGAGGGTGTTGTAAAAGTCAAAAAAGCGACAAGCCCGACAAGCCGTCGGCTGAGCTCTTAGGCTCCGGCCTTAAAAAAGAATCACCTATCCTTTTATATCAGTAGGTTTCGCAATCTTATTCATCTATTAATTGAGCTTACTAATTATCCCCTGGGTAACGACCACTAGCACTCGGACAGAAAGTCTCCGAAATGGTTTGTACTTGCATATTATTTTAGGAGATCAGCCGGAGTACATCTACCGCATACATGTGGTGAAAACGCGAATACGATACGTTTGGCTGAGGAAATGGCATCCGCTGCCGCATACCGTGACGCACGTCCATACAGACCGAAATGATTGTAACAGCGGCAAATCCCTCGTAAGGCTGCTCGCTCAGAGTGTGGACGCGCCTAATACGCTCGACCAGTCAAGGCAAAGAATGGCATAAATAATATGACTCCAGAGTGACGCTAGCTGTTTGGACAACTGCACGATAATGCAAAATTGTAGTTGCATTAACTCTATAGTTGCAAGTGTAAAAATAACCAACAAAATTGCAGGTCACTTGAGGCCGACTGATATGCAAGGAGGAACATTCACAATTAGCAACGGTGGCGTGTTTGGATCGCTAATGTCTATGCCAATCATAAACTTGCCACAGTCTGCTATTCTCGGCATGAATGGCATTGTTCAAAGGCCTGTTGCTGTTGCAGGAAAGGTAAAAATAATTTTTGATAGCTTCTTATTAAGGATCGGAGAAGATTAGAAAGATTTGAGATCTAATTTTACTTTCGTCTTATAAAATAATAAAGTAGCATAAGTATATGTATGTAATTTCAAACATTTTTCACCACAATGTTTGTCGCTACAGTTTTATTCGCCCTGGTGGAATTCGCGGCAAAGACGTTTCGCTCCAGCGAACCACTCTTAAAGTTTTTCGCCACAACGACCTGTCGCTACAACGTCATTCGAAACTACGTACGGGACCCTTCGGGAGAACACAATCTTTGTAATACAGCAATATGGTCGTAGAATTGGACTGATATCCAACACATTACCAATATAGTTATAACTTATGTTGTAAGTGTTCAGGAGACACGAATAACTTGACCTTGGTATTATTATTTTACAGGTTGAAATTCATCCAATGATGTACCTGACTTTATCGTACGATCACAGATTAATAGATGGGCGTGAAGCTGTTATGTTTCTGCGTAAAATCAAAAGTGGAGTAGAAGACCCTACGTCAATTGTAGCTGGAATATGATTTTGAATTGCGTCAAAAGCCTTTGTTTTTACGCACAGTTGTCTTGTAACTTTACAATTTTAATGTGTAAGGAATGTTGACATACCTATTTATGTTAATTTTTTTTTAAATATCTTATGGCGGGTCTGAAGATTATATTTTAAACAAATAATTATCGCGTGTATCAATTTATCATAGAAATGGGCATTAAAATTCGTTACGTAGTTTTTTGGGATCTTCGCTAATATAATAACAGGTGGAAACTTAGGGCACGATTATATGTAGGTATAAGCTTTGTTGAACACCAAAGCTGATTTGACTATTTTATGTGTTACGCGTCTATGTTCACCTGTAAAACGTTTTCAATTTTAAGACATGTACATAAATCGATATTGCTAATGCGGTGAATAAATAAAATTAAAACACGTAAGACCATTCTTTTATTTAATAATATTACTTATCGTACTAACTACTTGCTGACGATCTGCAACAAAGCTCCAAAGGTTTACTAACTTAGGGTAATATCCCTTCCATCTTTAGAAGGTAGTTTATAAAGGACTTATGAGTTTTCGAGAGTGAAAGAATTAATTAGGATTGTGATACGATGCCGTTCGCTTACGCAATATTGACGCATATCCATCTGTAGCCGCTTCAGCAAACATTGCCGAAGCGCTGCAGAACCGCGACAGCCCCAACAACATCCTGAAACCATTACTATACTGGATTCAAAGAGCGTTGGAGGCCCTCTACGTATATCTGACCCACTGGCTATAGAACGTTTGGCAGTAGACCTTAAAAAGAGTTATTTTTACCGGCTTCGTGCATCCCGTGAATCTGCGTCAAACAACAACATGCCAACATATATTGCATCGAAACCACAACGCCCTTCGTACCCTTTCCAGGTCCTCATCATCATTTCAGTCTTTCGTCACAATATGGCACAGGTACTTAAAATAAGACACCCTTATCTATGCCACTCTGTACCAACATACAGAAGGTATAGCCCTTTGCCCCAAACACCATAAGCTCACTCTTTCTAATGTTATCTAAGAAACAGTGGGATAACGCGTACCTCTCACAAACATTAAGTAGCCGCCTTAGTGCGTCCATGGAAGGGCTCAGCAAAAGGTGAAATAGTACAAGCTCTGCTTAGCTTGGAACTAGATGGCGTTGTGTGAATGTGTTAAAAAATATGCAAAAAGCTAAGAAGGACTAGGAATGACAATAATGGACTGGACCAAAATGGTATTTATAGATGAAACTTCCAAAGCAAATCACACCGACTTAATCTCTTGGACGGATCAAACTGTGTCCTCTATCACTAAAGTCCTTATTATGAAAGGTGATCGATGAATCATACACCTATTCCAATCTTAACACCAAAACCATGTATTTAGACTGCCTAGATAGCGCGACTGTAGAGCAAGCGACTGCCGACTGCACGAGGTCGCGAGTTCGAGTCCCACGCAAGATAAATTATTTGTGCTATCCACTTATTCTCCTGAGTCTGGATGGTCTTTCAGAGTCCGTTAAATTGATATTTGTAAAAGCAAAAATACCCCGCTTTTAAATAAAATATTAAATCGATTAATTGTTTGTTATCTGAATCGATTAATTGTTTGTCATCTGAATCGATTAATAATTGTTATCTGAATCGATAACTGCTAGACTACAACTGTCAAAATACACCTATTGGAATGATTGGCATTTTTTGTTGATTTGTGAGCATGACATATCTATAACCTCTCTGTAACATATTTTTTACCTCTTTTTAATCATTGGTAATAGGTAAAAAAATATGGCTGATTTTATAATAAGCAAAGTAAAAATGCCAACAGTTTTTCTTCTTTAAAATTAATCATTGTAATTTGTGAAATACTTATATAAAATTTATATATTTAATGTCATATTCAAGTCGAGTATAAGAAAACCACGAAACAAAAATCATTTTTGTTCCGTGAAGAAAACAGAGAAACTGTATTTTATTTAAGAAGTTTTAAAATATTAGTTTTAAACATTCCATAATATTTATATTGCAATTTGATAAATTTCACAAACGTATTTCAACAAAAACAACATGAGAGGAAATATATTATCTGAACGCATCAACGGTTTGGCATTTGGAATTTTTATGACTGACAACAATATGTTTATGTCAAATGGATTCCGTGTTAGTATTTTTATTCCGCGGGACACAAAATGTAATGGTTTTATTTGATATAAATCATCTCGTCTCAGCTTTTTAAATACATAATTAAAAACTGCGATAACAGGATTAAGTGCTAAATCATAGTTGACCAATTGTGGCTTGATATGTGCTAATTATTAAACGATGAGGCGAGGTCATCAAGGCATCGGAGGATGGCGAAATGAGAATCCGAGACATTTTAGACCAAGAACTGGTGGATCACCACGTTTTAGACCTCCTAGTATATATCCCTATTTAGATGTTCCTAGGTAAGTTAATAAAGTACCTAATTCATATTATAAATTGTTTGTATTGCATCATTGTCGCGCCAATAATTTGTAAACCTTGAAACTGTATAAAAATTGCTAGATAATCAAAAAAAGCACAAACATAAGAAAATTATTATGTTTTATACTGTAATATAACAATAATTCTACACAATTTTGAAATAAGCATTAATATTTTAGATTCCCGCCACCGGGTCCACGGCAGCACAGACCCCCACGCCCTTATAATCCACATGCAGTACATTCCGATGAACATGGGCCTCCAGACCATCATGATCGAAACAATTACCGAAACTTAAACCTCCACCAACATAACAGATTACCTGATAGAAGTCAACACCATAGATCAAGGCAGCCATATCCCTACTCACATCCCAATGTAAATAGAGAGGACAGTACTCAGGGTAATCAATATAAACAATCTTCAGACTTTTATACTGAGGGTCAAGGAGATACATTTCAGATAAATAGTTTAGGAGATATAGATCATAGACAACCTGTGCCTCATAACCAAGACTCTTACAATCCTCATAGGATAAACCCCTGGAATAATGATCAAAGACCCTTCTATGAAGATGTAAGTCCTCAAAAGTACTACAGACATCATGAGAGAGAGCCAGAGAGACAACCTGTAGAGGGAAACAGGATACCATCGTCTGACTATACTGGGCACAGGCCACCCTCATCAGATTACTATGGCAGCACTTCAAGTACAACAATCAATAACAATAATACCGCTTTCAGTAGATCTGTTGATGATACAGTAGATATCATTCGGAAGAGAATGTTGAATAGAAATGACCCGCAGAGGTTATCACAAGATACTTCTTTGAACTCAAATAATAGTGAGCAAGAAGCTACTGACAATGTAAACCCACATACTCAACATCAAGAACAGCCCACTAAAAAAAGAATACAACGCCAGAAGCAGAATGTTAAATCAAATTGTGATAAAATGAAATCAAACATTGTTCATCAACTTTTTAAAATGGATAAAGATAAAATGCATAAGTTAATGGATGATCCTGGTTCATCATCAAAGTTTGAGTATGCTATAAGTAGTTTAATCACTGAGTCACAGAATAGCCTTAACCGCCACCTTCGGTCAGTTGCGGAGAAATCTTTAGTGAGCACGAGTAGTGACTTTATTCATAATGATAATAACACTATTTATGAAGATACTTTCATGAAACAAATGCAGTGCATTTTAGATCCCCAAGACACTGTCTTATTGGAAGATATTAAACCTCTAGTTATGGCAGAGCTACACAAAGTTCTGCAATTAGATGACTTTGACCCTAGAAATGACTTAGAAGATCAAAATTCTTATTATTCAAGAGAAGATCAGAACTATGCACCATATGAGAATTTGCAGTATGAAGACTTTCCTAAAGAGAGCTTTTATGATATTGACCAGAGGGTTTTGCCTAACTACGAAGATTCTAATCAAACAGATCTACCCGAAAACTCTGCCCAGAATCATAACTATGAAAATCAAAATATAAAAAGTGAAGGTAGTTATAATAACCCAGACTCATTATTTGCCCGACGTCCTGTTCGAAAGAGTCAAGATAGAAGGCAAAGTGTTGACAATCAAAGATCACGGAGAAGTATTGACAATTGTAATGAAGATATTTATAAAGGAATTGAAGAGCCTTTACCATTGTTTGACACAAATGCAGAGCACTTGTCAGAGGATGAAGATACATTTGCTGAACTAGACAAACAATATCATGTAGCGATTGACCACAATTTTCTAGATGATGTTTCTGCTAGAACAACACCAAATCCTCATCAATCTGTTGATACAAACCCAATCCCCAATGTAAAGAATGAAAGGGAATATAAACAAACATCATTTTCACAATCTCCACCTCAACTGTATTCTGCAAGTGGTATTTGTGATATAGATGAAAGACAATCAAAAATTGTAAGTCATAAGCCAGATATTTTACAATCTCCTGACTTTCCTAAAGAAAATAGTACACCTGTCAATTCTGAGAACATTTCAGTAAAAAGGGAATATATTAATGTAAAACAAGAGCATTCTTCCAAACATAAGGAACAAGAGGATGAGGATTCTAGGATAACTAAATCATCTCGAATAAACAGTCGCAAACGCTCAATGGATCAAAGACCATCTCATAGGAAGGAAAAGCGAAAGAAAAATGTATCATGTTCATCAGATACTGGCAATTCATCATTACATAGACATGACCATAGTAGTTCTAAATACAGACATTCTAAATCAAATGAAAAGTGTAATGAAGCACCAAAGCCTTACTACAGTATATTCACTTCTGCAGAGGGAAGCAGAAGAGATTTATCAAGGGATAATAAAAGGAGAGACATGACAGAAAAGGACTATTCTGACAAATATGTTAAGAGAAAAGGATCCAGAAAATCAAGTGATCGTGATTCACGTAAAAATCGTGGCTCTAGTTCATCCAGTCTAACCATTTTAAGTCCTAAGGATAGTAGTAATAATAGCAATGCAACTAAACTTAAAACTATAGACATGTTTACAGAACAACCAAAAAAGGTAGCAGTACACCAAGCACATAGAAATACTGCTCCAACTCCTGTAACGCCTAAAATAACTGAGGAACCCAAAACTAAACTCACCACAACTCCTACAAAATCAGTGGCAACAAAACATATGTCAACTCAAGTAATTAAAAGAGTTATCAGTAAAGAAACACAAACATTTGACAGCAAGTGTGTCAGTACCAGATATTCTCAAACTGAAAGAAAAAAATATTTATCAAAAGGAATTCAGACACCTAAATCCTTTTTAGACCAACAAGAACCAACATCAAAGGCTAAAGAACCTCTCGAAAGAATGAAAGAAATTGATATGGAAATACAAGTGCTGCTACAAGAAAAATTTAAATTGTACCATAATTTAGAATCAAAAGAGTCGTGTCCAAGCAGTATTGATCTGGGAATGACTGTTTTAAATGTAACACCACTTGAAGATGACAATGATAATAGAGAAATTGTAATAACTGACCATGCAAGTGAAGATTCAAATGACAACCAGGATGCCATTGTTGATGACTTTACAAGCATACCAGTTGAAGAATTAGAACAGATAGCTTTCGAAAGTGTTGAAGAAATCAATTTGATTGACTCACCTAAAACAGGAAAGAGAGGAGGACGACAGAAGAGTCTTCTACAGGAAAGGAAAACATCTGAAAGTCCTCAATCTACATCCAGTAAAAAAAGTAATAAAGCCAGAAAAACTCCTAAAATAGCATTGATTGAACGAATAATAGAAGATGGGCCTATAGACGATGTAATTTCATTAGATAGCATTGAAAGCCCATCTAAGCATAAGAAAAAGCCGAAATCTAAACCAAAGAAGAAATCAAAGAAATCAAAAATGGTGCAAAGCACTGAACCTGATTCTTATGATATAAAGGAGTGTTCAGTGGTTCTTATACAGACAGACATAAGCAAATATCTTAAACAAGGAGCCTTAAAGGCAGAAAATGAAATTACGGAAATCATTGCTATTGATGATTCTCTCGAATCTAAAAGTGATTTGCAGGAACTTGACATAAAGAGCCAAGAACCTGACAATGAATCTCAGGTATCGGAAGAAGTGTGTATAGTATCTGTAGATTATGATAAGACTCCAGAACCAAGAGAAATAGTTGAGGAGACCGTAGTTAATGATTTACAGTTTGATATGTTAGATGTATCTGAAGACATTGTTATTGGTGAAAGCTATGAAATAAAGGATAAAGATAGTGGACCATCTGCAACTGTAAATGAGGAGTTAATACTCGACAATAGTCAGTCTTCGGCTGATGACGTATTTGCAGCTGAGGCCCCTCAAGCGGAGCCTGAATGTAAAACATATGACTATTCTACTGATGAGGAATTGCGACGTGACTCTCAAACAGTCATGGGAAATGTAGATGCTGTACTGGCTATAGAAGTAAGTCTACTTATTTTATTTTTATTGAGCAAAGCTAATTATTACATTTTATCTCCAATTAGGCTAGTTAAATCTTATTAATTAACAGGTAATATTTTTTCAATGTCGCCAGTGGATGTTTTATAAGAACCATTCTATATCTTATAATAAGATAACTACGCACAGGCACCTTTTACAGAATGTCCTTAAACAACATTTCAGTACAGCTTCATTAGAAATCTCTAAATTTATATGGGTTTCTCTACTATATTATGTATGTGATATATAATTATGTAAACATTTCTCTTGAATCACTCTATCTATTAAAAAAAAACGCATCAAAATCCTTTGCAGTTTTAAAGATTTAAGCATACAAAGGTACATAGGGGCAGAAAAAGCATAGAAGACTACATGGTGTGTACTTGCCACTTCATCTTATGGGTGTCTTAACAGCTGAGAAAAAGGAAACTTAGCATATACATTTATCAATTATCTACAGAAATAAAAGAGGGAAAAAATAATATACATGAAAGCTTATACCAATTATATTTATGCTTATAGGAATAATCTTTGCAAATATTATCACTTCAAAATATTCAATCGATGAAACAAAAATTATTTAGTTTAATCCATAATTGTTAACAGTTATTCTAACTAATATTATTTAAATTCCAGTGCATAGATAACAACTTCGTAGCGGCTTGTTTAGACGGCAATGTGTACCACTTTAGTGGTGATGGTCAGCTGTTGAACACAATGAGAGGGTCCAACTTGGCAGTCACTTGTCTCACTATAGTGAGAGAGAAGTATGGGACGACTGTGTATACTGGATCACTTGACTCGAGGATACGATACTATGATTTAGATGTAAGTTTATAATTTGTTTTATTATTTTTTGTAATTACTTGACAGTAAATCTTATCAGAAGTAAAAATTCTGATACATTGTAAATTTTGGTGCTGGCTTTTTAAGGGATAAAACGTTTTCGTTCCAAAATGGCCAATGTTACTAAGGTTTTTTAAGAAGTCTATTCTTAAAAGTCCTTAGTAACATTGGTCATTTTATTAATGAGTTTAAAACTATTAAAATAACAAATATTAACATGAAGTATAAAACTTAAAAAAAAAAGTACTGATAAACTCTTAGTTTTTCATTGCATATTTGTTTCTGAGTTTTGTTTGCTCTCTTGCTCAAATCAAGTTTCATTTATTTTTAATGTGAAAGCAATATTTTTTGTCACACTTATTTACGTCAAAAATTCTTAGAAAGTTTGTTTTTACGCTGAAATCTGGATATTAATCAGGTGATAAATGTTTTAGATTGATTGATTAAGAAATCAATCAATCTAAAACATTTATTTCCTTCACAAATATTACAATTAAAGATATACTTAACTACAAATTACAATTAAACTTAGGCTAGATATAAAATGGTGTTATGCTGCCTTTTTAATCATTTACCTATTATATTTTTCCAGACGGGGTTAGAGAAGGGACCAGAGTGCAATGTTCTGAGTCCGATACAAACCATGGATCGTGCGTGGGACACGGTGTTCGTCGGCACTAGGACTGGATTTGTTTTACAGTTTGAATGCAAGGTTTGTTAGCCAAATATTAATTTTATCCAAATCCAATCCTAAGACATCTTTAATCCATTTCATAACAGCCCATTAATGTCCCACTGTAGAAACAGGCCTCATCCTGTGACGGAGGGATACTTAGCCTACTAATACCGCGCTGGCCAGACGAATTGGTATAGGGTTTAACTTCAAGTTTACCTTCTTTGATTTCGTAAAGATAGTATTCACGCATAGTCCCTTAGTCGCTTTTTACGACACCCATGGAATAAGATGGGGTGGGACATATTGTATTCTTACTCCCCTTTAGGTTATACATATTTTCTTGATTGTAGCCGATTCTTTACGATTATTACCGCTATATTGGGGTATAAAAGTAAAAGATGGTTCTTGCTAAACTTGTATTCAACGCGACAAAATTACCGCATGGAACCTCTTATGACGCCAGCGATACTAGTCATGAAATAGCTTTATTCTATGGCCATCACTTTGGCAGTCGATTATACATTAAACACGATTTGCAAGTCCAATCTGTTGGAGGGGTTTTGTTGGTTGTGGTCAGCTATCCAGAATGACCTACAATCAACTTTAAAAGATGGTCTTTGGACTCTCGATCGTCTCTTAGATATACCTAGTAATAAATTTAACCACTATATTTTTCAACATTTTCCCGTCAACACTGCATCTGGTGTATCAATCCCCTAGTAGTTATAGTAAGTACTATTTATTGAATTGCCTAACTAATTATAACCACAAACTTTACTCTTTTCAGAATAACATGTTGATACCAGTGAGCACTGTGAAATTCTCCGAACAGGCCATATTAGCACTACGGGCAATGAAAGAAGGACCCCGCAAGGTTTTATTAGTTGCATCACGTTCAGAGAATGTTACAGTGAAGGACGCACAGACTGGTTTGTTGCTACGAACGCTGGTTGGGCCTAAGATGACTGTATATACGTTGTTATTTGAAGATGGGAAAGTTTATTGTGGGACCAGTAGTCATCAGATACATGTCTTTGATTATGCGGTGAGTATTTTAAATTTATAGTGTCTAATTTATTTATTTTTTTAACAAATTTGGCTCTAGGGGTCATACCTATGTCGAGAGGACTGTTACAAACATACATTTAAAGAACACAAAGTACATCAAGGCTTAGGGCGTCGAATCCATTACACACATTTGCGACCGCTACATTAACAACAATGGTATTACGGCAATTCTTTGTAAGTTTGAGTCTGGGAGTTCTTTGTATCCATTTAATGGACATTCGCAAAGTTTCCGCGATTCAGGACATGATCCCTAGTGTGGGAGTTGTTGTTTTAATGTGAAGAAAGATGCATTTACCTTATGTCTATAATATTTTTTTATGTAAGAAGGTTAAATTGCTTTGAATCTAATTAATAAAAAAAAATATGTTTTAGAGCGGCTCTCACACAGGCTGTCACGAAGGCGGTAAAGGCGCAGTATGTCTGCGTGCTACAGGCGGACTGTTGTTCGCGGGGTGTTACGACGGCTGTGTCTATATCTACAGAGAGGGGGAGACCAGGCCTATAGCGCAGCTGCGAGGCCCTGGCCTTATGTTACTGTCTCTTGCCATTTTGGGGAGTAAGGTATGTTAACTTTCGACCTATTTTTATTAGTGTTTGTAGCTACAAAAATGTTAACGAAATTTAGTTATCAGAGTATAGAAAAGTTACCCTTATTAGAAAAAAAACATTACTATAAAGTTAAGTTTGATCATGTCATTTAGCATTCCTTCTTGGAGATAGGTTTTAAAAATTTGGAAACATATTTACAAAGATCTTTTTTTTAGTTCATTATTGTAGATTTCCGTGGGTACAGGGTAAGAATAGATAGTGTTACCATTGCTTGTCAGCCCAAGGGTGCCATCAAATCCATCTAAGAGATAGTTTTTAAGATATTATCTACACAAAAACAAAATAGAAAGTGGTGATACATAAAAAATTATTTGTTGCAGATAATCGCCGGTTACAAAGACAGGAGTTTGTACATATGGAAAATACCTCTGAGTATATTGCAAGAAATGATTTTATGAACTAAATAAGTGTTGAAAGTTAAATTAGTTTTACTTATACTTTTAATTAAATATATTCCGTAAATAAAATGTGTTTGGTGTATGCCAATAGTGTATATATTAAAAAAGTTTTTAATGGTGTAATTTTTTGTTTTTATATTCATTTAATATGACGAAAAAGTCATATTTTAATTGTTATAATTACCCCACTAGAAAACTATAAGATATAAATATACCGGAGCTAAAGTGTCTCTGAAAAAAGTTGCTTTTGTCGAAATGAGGCACAAGCAATCTAGACATCGCCAAATATTAAAGAGTATTCAGATAACTTTTGTAAGATAATTGTTTGATTTTAATATTAAGTTTCTTTCCTTAACTACTACAACATTACGTATTTGTAAAATACTAACAAAGAGAGCGATTGATTTGCCGATCCAACATTTAGAAAGCTGGATAAGTTTAAGAACATATTTATGGATGGATGGATCATTTATTACGGTAAAAAGTTCACGCAATGATTCTACACAATGCAGCTCTCGCTCAACGCAAATCATATGAGTGCATGAACTGAAATGCATTAAGATTAGATACGTCAAGAATATTCCCCTATGTCCACTAAAATCCATTGAAAAGATCCATGGATCTTTTTACACTCAAATCACACAGATAATCCACTTTAATCCATGATCCGAAAATATTTAAAAAATGGATCTATTTAAAATCCAATAAAAAGCTGCATCTACAGTAGCCATTTTCTATAGGTAAATAAAAGACTAGAAAACCGATCAAAATTTTAATAGTAACATACCTATGTATAAATGTTTTTTTTTATTTATTTGAGATGGGGTGGTGATTGATTGATTGGTGTGAGCAATATTTGGTCCGTATTTGGTGAACGGATGGTGATGATTCTCCGTGTGGTGACGGAGTAAGAATACAAATTATGTCACCACCCCATCTCATCCCATGGGTATCGTAAAAACCGACTAAGGGACTATCGGTGAATATTATCTTTACGAAATAAAGAAGGAAAACTTGAAATTAAACCCTATACCAATCCGTCTGTTCAGTGTGATATTAGTAGTCCAAGTATCCCTCCGTCACGGGAGGAGGCCCGTCCCTGCAGTGGGACATTAATGGGCTGTTATGATGATGATGATGATTTGGTGAAAGCCACCGGACAAACAATTTTGTTTGGAAGAGTGGCATACAAGACTTAATAAAAAATTGGGCAAGAGGAATAGAGCTATTTAGAGCTATTTAAGATTGCATGTGTCATCCGCTTTATTTTTTACAATGGATCATGGATTAAACTTATGTGTTTGATTTAAGTGTAAAAAGATCCATCAATGGATCTTTTCAATGGATCTTAGTGGACATAGGGGAGCTTTTGTCTATTGTGTACCATTCCTAAGAACGTTACATTACACAGAAATGCTCGAGAAAATGTAGTAGTGTAGGTATACTCAGGTTTAGGTGATTTTTACCAAATCCTATGTATTCTTTAGGATTCCTTGATTAATATTTTTGTGACAAAGATTCTTATAGCAACGAACTTAGACATTATTATTTATATAAAATCCCTATGTCCACTAAGATCCATTGAAAAGATCCATTGATGGATCTTTTTACACTTAAATCAAACATATAAGTCCACTTTAATCCATGATCCATTGTAAAAAATAAAGCGGATGACACATGCAATCTTAAATAGCTCTATTCCTCTTGCCCAATTTTTTATTAAGTCTTGTATGCCACTCTTCCAAACAAAATTGTTTGTCCGGTGGCTTTCACCAAATCATCATCATCATCATAACAGCCCATTAATGTCCCACTGCAGGGACGGGCCTCCTCCCGTGACGGAGGGATACTTGGCCTACTAATATCACACTGAACAGACGGATTGGTATAGGGTTTAATTTCAAGTTTTCCTTCTTTATTTCGTAAAGATAATATTCACCGATAGTCCCTTATGCCCGATTTACACATCGACAAGTACAGTAGCGAGATAAGTAGTATTTTAAGATTAAGTTGATTTAAATAGAGTTCCATCCTATTTTTTGGCGAGTTAAGTACGAAGTAGCCCCCTCTCTCGCGTCTCGCTAACTTAACTTGCCAAAAAATAGGATGGAGATCTATTTAAATCAACTTAATCTTAAAATACTACTTAACTCGCTACTGTACTTGTCGATGTGTAAATCGGGCATTAGTCGGTTTTTACGATACCCATGGGATGAGATGGGGTGGTGACATAAATTGTATTCTTACTCCGTCACCACACGGAGAATCATCACCATCCGTTCACCAAATACGGACCAAATATTGCTCACACCAATCAATCAATCACCACCCCATCTCAAATAAATTAAAAAAAACATTTATACATAGGTATGTTACTATTAAAATTTTGATCGGTTTTCTAGTCTTTTATTTACCTATAGAAAATGGCTACTGTAGATGCAGCTTTTTATTGGATTTTAAATAGATCCATTTTTTAAATATTTTCGGATCATGGATTAAAGTGGACATATCTGTGTGATTTGAGTGTAAAAAGATCCATGGATCTTTTCAATGGATTTTAGTGGACATAGGGTCTTATTTAGCGTGTTATTTATTGACACAAAAATGATGCTCCGTAAGTTCGTAACTACTAGATCACATCATCCCTGTTAATCCTAAACCTCGTAGATTCTGCAAAGCTCGAATCGCCGGTAAGTTAAAAGGGATACAAGCCAAGAGCAATCTGACCAATAGAATAATGAAAACATAGCAGTAATGGTGTTCAGACTTGAAAAATTAACGATATTCTTTGTATATCAACAACAACAAAGCAAGATATAGACGTTCTTGGAATATGTGAAAATACGTATGACTTATCAGATGAGCAATAAGATTCTAGTAATTGTGTATGCTGCCGGCGCTCGTGCCTGAATCGTAGATTAAAATCCCAGGCAGATTTACCTACAATTTATTTGCGTGATCTACAAATTATTTTCTACTTCCTGAATGTCCTCTAAATCCATAAATTTCGTGGCTCATAGGTCAACACGTACGCTCAACACTGCACTGTTGCGAACAAAATTGACTTGTTTTCGTGTTCATTGAACGAATTCACAAGAGTAACTTATTGTGTAGTACAATATATATATATTTGTATCTATGAGTATTAATTATTAAGGATAATGTATTTATATGAGTATAGATTTATGATAGATATTTGTAAGTTAGCGCCTAGGTATACCTACACTATCGCATTAGGGTAATCCTGTAAAGTTAGTTGTATTTTTGTTTAATAAATAAATAAAATAAATAAACACGCGACTGGATATCTTGTTTTGGAGTAGCCTATTTTAAAAGACATAAAATAAGTTAGACTCAAAAAATAACAAATTCAATTCATTTATTAAAAAATAAAAGTAACAAAGTGACTCATTTTGTTAGTAACAATTTTACTTAAAAAAAACTATGTTAGTATGTATCATATCATTAATCCAAACACAATAAACATGAAAACACGTAAAAATCACGATAGACTCGTGCAGCCGACCCAACCGAGGCAGAAAGGCTGCAGCAGCGTGCTAGATACACGCAGTCTAGCCTGCTAGCGATACAACGTAGAATGTTAGTTATTGGGGCTGGCCCGCACCCGACGTACAAGGGAAGGACTCCGTTTCCGCATAGTGGCGTAGAAACAGTCCACGCGTTATTGTATTGTACACGAAGCTTAGGGCACTGTACGATTTCCGCACACAGTCTGCCCACAGGCTACATGTATAAAAAGAGGTGCAATATGCACGAAACAAGTTAATTTTTACCCGTAAAGAGCAGCGTGCAAACCTGCGAGTCAACATATTTGCCCTAACCGACAGCGCCCTTCGCTCACGTACGAAAAGCTAAGAATCCTGTACATATAGATAGACCATGTAAGGGTACATAGTAATTTCATGCAGCTTTTAATGAGATCTTTCAAAGCCCTAACTTCAGAGTCCACCCTTTGCTTTACTTCAAGTAAAGCAAAGTGTGGACTTCTAGATATCCAGTAGGTGGGTCTTTCCGCCAATGGCAAAATAACTGGTAACAACTACCTAGCAGCTAATATTCGAACTATTTAAGCGGTTTAAATATTTGAGAATCTTAAGTACTGTCTTACTAATGATTATTATAACTATTGGTAACCACATAGGTCAACAATAGCCCAAAAAAACATTTTGTTGTTTTGCAGACGCTAAATGCGGTGTAACAAACTGTGTTTTCGGCTATAAAATTTTTTTTAATAGATAATTTACTGATAAATTTTCAAATTTTATAATATTTTTGGATTCTTTAGACCTTTGCCAATATCCGTACCTATATAAAAATTACATCATTATATTATTTACACAAATGTACTTTTGCTTGTAATATAAAAGGATATCGAAAATCGGTCCTTACCAAATTCACTATAAAATGTTTGTTAATATGTTCAGAACGCACCCGTACGGGATCTTGAATGACGTGTCGCGAGGTGCTCTCTGCCAGCTCCCTGTCTATCGTCGTGAAATGTGGTTGTGACTCGAATTAAGCGGTGGGCAGGTGTTCTTTCTCAAATATATAAAAGGTGTCCTCTCCATCAAGGCTTTATTATTAAGGTAAGTAAATACTTTATTTTGTTAATTCCTATGGAAAGTTATATATAGAGGTGCAATTAATCTCGGCATAGTGATTGAAATCAATTAAGTCGTAATTAAGTTAAGTTATAATAGAAAATGTTCTCAATGTCCTTACCACTACTGTCCTTACCGTGTCAATTTGCGGGGTACGGTAAGGACATTAAGGTGACGGTAATGACTTACTTTAGGCAAGCTTTTTTTTCCTGCTCGATAGCATATTTTATACGTATGTAATATGCCTTTTCAACTAATTTATATAATTAATTTAAAATAATAATACTCTTTGACATCGACGCGCAAACGAATGCCACGCTATTGTTTTCTTTTAAATAGCATGTTTCTTTACACTCAAACACAAAAATGCCGAAGATATGTTCATCAGCTAGCAAAGAAAGAAAGAAGGATAGTAATGCGAAACGATATGAAATAAAAACTTGAAAAACATTACAGAAATGACAGAGAGAGAAAAAAGAGTGAAAAGGAAGCAATGGAGAATTAATTTTTATTCACTACTAGTACTAGATCTATACTCAGTAGTAAGAGATCAATTATTAAAGTGTCTTAAAATTCGGATATTATAGTAATCGATCTCTTAAAGTTCGGATATTATAGTTATCGATTTTTTTATCCCAACCCTACTATTATTCAATTTTTTTTATACAAAAACATCGCAATAAGTATGACTATATCGAACCTGGTGGAAAGCGCGAGTACAGTCCACAAATTAAGCCAACGGTTAGAAGTCTAAAAATAACTTCAATCCGTCGTCATCATCTTGCCGGTTTGGCCAAATGCTTCTTCACACTGCGTTTGAAGGACCCAATATCATACGATGGAGGAAATACGTGAGCCGGAAGCTGGTTCCACAACTTAATGGTTTGGCATAGGAAGGAATTCCCGAACCTTTTGGTGCGAGCCGATATCCGACAGACCGTTTGAGTATGACATCGCAAACCGGCACGAGTGGTCCATTATGAAAAGGGGACGGAGGAACAAGATCGAATATCTCTTCAGAGCACTCTCCATGGTACACACTAAGAGACGAGATATCTCTGCGAAGCTGTAAACGCGTGCTCCGTGACCTGGGTGTCATCAACTATGCGGAACGCATGTCGCTGCAGTCGGTCTAGGGCTTCCACGAGATACTTGGCAGAGCCATCCCAAAGATGCGAACAGTACTTCATGCTGCTCCGAACCTGCGTTTTGTAGAGCAGGTACCGCTGCTCCGGAGTGAAGTATCGCTGCACCCAGTTCAGGATGCCAAGTTTACGTGAAACTGTAGTGATTACTCCTACGACATAGTCACGATTGTTTAGATCATGTCTAAGGTTCATCCCTAAGATGTTTAAGTTAGTCTGCAGCGCCAGCCTAGTGCCCTGAAGAGAGGGTAGTAGTAGAAAGGGGGACTTTTTAGTGCTAAACGCGCAAACCTGTTTTTTCGGCGTTGAACTCAACTAAATTTTGGGAACCCCACACTGATATTTGCTCAAGGGCCCTATTGAGCTCATCGACAAGATGTTCCCTGTTCCTCTTGAGGTCTTCCCGGTTGCTCGAGGTCTGCATATGATAGAACAGATGAAAGCAAATCATTGATATGCAGAAGGAAAAGAGTGGGTGACAGCACGGAGCCTTGTGGCACACCGGCATTGACTGACACGAACTTTAACATGCCTCCGTCGACTAGAACACGTATTTTTCGCTCATGCAGAAAGCCGGAGATCCACTCACAGAGATGGTTGGGAAGACCATAAGCCGCAAGCTTGCAAAGGAGATCATGGTGCCAGACCCGATCGAAAGCCTTGCCGATATCCAGACTTATCGCCAAAGCCTCGCCCTGCTTGTCGATAGCGTCACCCCAGAGGTGCAATTTGTCAGAACTGTCAACGCTACCTTTGAGATTTGATGAACAATAAGTAAAGTTGATTACGTAAACTTGTTGTTTTATTTCTATTTCCATGTTGTCATTTTATCAGGGGCAATAAAATACTATACAAACTATACATTTCTCTATAATATCTATCTGGCTTGCACGGGTCTTCTATTATTATATAATATCTTCTATCTTTTTTTGGGTACTCAGATGATAACGAGCATCCATAATAGGGAATATAACTGCACTATTCTGACGCCAGAGTGCGGCACTAGCACAAAACGTAAACAAAGGTTTGACAAGTGATGCGAAGAGTAAATAAATAACTAAATTCTATAAATGGCTAAAAATTTGCTGTAAGTTAAACCACAAAATAAAACTTTATTTGAGTTTCGCAGAGTGGTTACAGTGAGAGTTCTCAAGTAACAAAATTACATTGGGCGCGATGACAGTTTGTTTATGTGCTAGTGACTTCCTCTGCGCCAAGCTTTGCGTAATCTTCCTTAATAAAATTGTTTCCTTAACAACGGTCATTACCGTGTTAAGTATGTCCTCACCGTTCACTCAATAACTTATATTTTGTAGACATTAAAAATAAATATATGAGTGATAACAACTTATTTGTGGATTTTCTACTAATTGCAGTTATCTTATCTTAACAATTAAATAATTTTGTCCTTACCGGGATTTTTGAGTCCCTACCATTTTTTTAAACGTTAATTAACACCGATACGTTTGACATAATTAGTGTAAACGCAAAGTATAATATTTGTGATGACTGTGGCAATGCATTACACTTATTCGGATCCGTCGAAAAGCGTGATTTGGCGGAAATACCCCAAGAACAAAATAGCTGATTTTATTCAAACTTATTTATTTTTAATTGGGGTGAGTTGGAAGCATTATATTTCACATTTAACTTATGAATAAAGTAAATCTGTTTTTGATAATTGAACTATTATTTTTCTATTCCTAATACATGTTTATGCACAATACTGCATTTAGTCGATTATTGTGAATAGGTCCGTTTCCGAACGCAACTTAGTTTCTGCCAAGTGGCACTCCTGTTTAAATTTCTGACTTACGTCAGTGGGTTGTTTCGGACGGCAGCCATTATTCTACGTATAATTATTAATTTTTTGCTGTTTTGTGCTAGAAACAAAGAACTTCACTATTTTCGACGTATTGTATAATATTATAATTTTGGAAAAAACACATTTATAGTACAAAATGAATCCAGAATAGTAAGTATTATTTTTCAACTCATGCAGTTTATGAATAAGGATGGTCTAGAAAACCTTTCTTTCTTGCGTGTTCATTGTCTGTACGTGGTATTTTTATTAGAAACTATTTGAGTGTGTTCCATAAATGAGTAATATGCGAGTCTATAATATGGATTTTGGTATATATTGAATGACTCACTGTGTGTTCGTGGTTAGTTGGTACTATCGAAGTATTTGTGAAAACGTAATCAAATGAATCTTGAATGGCGCATTACTGAGCAATGATTGAATCATAAAGTTCTCCATTTCCTTGTTGAACTATCTGGATGGGTGGAAATTCTTTGTCATATGAACAAAGCAACGCCTCCCTTTATCGTTTACGACTATTGATGCGTATCACCAGTATTGTCATCGACTAGGGTTAGCAAAATAGGGATATTGTCGTCTATCATCTGTTAAGTTTCCAATGTTTATTTTTTTAGCGACTATTTGTTCAAACTACTCCTGATTGGTGACTCTGGAGTTGGAAAGTCATGTCTGCTGCTCAGATTCGCCGACGACACATACACAGAAAGCTACATCAGCACTATTGGTGTGGACTTCAAAATTAGGACTGTAGACTTAGATGGCAAGACAATAAAGTTACAAATATGGGACACAGCTGGACAGGAGCGGTTTAGAACAATCACCTCATCATACTACAGAGGTGCCCATGGAATTATCATTGTTTATGACTGCACAGATCAGGTGAGGTTTTGAATTAATTTAAAAGCTTATTAATGTGCTTAACAACAGCTTAAGAAATTTTTATTTAACTTTAAGCTGTAACTTCCACAATAACAAAGAATAAAATAGTATGCAACAAAGACTCAATAACTTTTCTCATTAGTATGAGTGAAAAAGAAATTACAAACCTCTGTTGCAATGTATTGAGCCAATTGTAAAAAAACTGCTGGCATAGAAAACCTTCCTACTTATTTCCCTTATTATAAGAACAAAAAATCTTGCAGACTATCTCTGCTTAGCTATTATTATTCTCTCTTTATTTACATAGACAAAGGGAAAGACCCTTCTCATCATGAGAAAGGTCTTTTCCCATCTGTTATGTGGTAGACATTTGCCTTTGTAAAAGAAGAATGATGGGTCTATAATGTATCAAAGGATTTAGTAACTTGTTTCTTATACTAAAGACTTGAAGGCTTGAAGAACTTTGGGTTTATGAGACAATGTCTTAATGACACTCTGAATTTAGTATCTATAAACTAGGGATTAAAATCTTGTGCTGTGCCTCCATATGAGCCTACTTAGCTGTATCATAAGCAAGTGAACAATCTGGATTACAAATCTAGCACTATTTAAAATTAAATGGAGAGTTGCATAAAAATTACATTATAAATGCTTATTACAATAATAATATGCTGAATTGTGCTGACTAGCATGTTTTAAAAACATTGAACTTTTTACTTTAAAAGATACTCACTGAGATTTACTAAAAATGCATAACAAAAATATGTTTACAATCCTGACAAGCATTTACAGACCATATTTTATATAGTTCTCTAAAAAGAAACTGGTTAAACTATTAATTTATTGTCTACTTTATACCAGACTTTTAATCACTATATTATATACAAACATCAATGAACTACATTTAGTATAATTAATGGCAACTAAATTATTGATAATGGGTTAGTTGGCTGTGTGCCAGATAATATTTGAACACTTTAGATACAATAAACAGTTTATGGATAATGAAATGTGAAATCATAATCTATTCATAAACTACACATACTAATGTATTGTATGTATTTGACTATATTGTATTTATAGTTTATGTTACACACCAATAAACTTACTTTTTACTATTTTATGCACTTATTAATGCTTAAAAATTTAATGAGTTATAACTAATTTTGAAAAATAGTATGTATACCTTTTTTTGGTGTAACAGTCCATTACCTTAATAATCTAATTTTTAAAAATCCATACTAAAAATAGATGATTGGCTTTTTACAATAAACATAAAAAAAAAACAAAGTTGGTGGGGGGCATTGCTGTTCGCGTCCGCAGGCTTGACCATCTTAGCCATTAATTTAACCACCCTGTACGTGCCCCCTGGGTGGTGCCAAATGAACAGCAACGCCGAGTCACAGGCAGCGGTTGAGTAACCTGTTACTGAGCTACCACTAGCCAAGAGGGACTAAATCCCCTCTGAAAGTGTGGTCATGATGCCTTGGGAAAGCATCATGTTTATATTCCCAACCTCTTTTAAATGGAAATGTCAGATAATGAGAATACGATGTCATGCGATCCGGCTAACACCCGGCGCTCGCAGGTACCCGGGCCTGCGAGTGAGAAATTAGTTACCGAAGACTACCCAGGGGTAGGCGACCAGGCCCCTGTCGTGGTGAATGTTACTGGCAGCACTAGCAGCAGCAGCAGCAAAAAACTTGTACAGCAAGTGTTCCATCCCGGCTTGTTTATGAGACCAAGATCTTCGTCTCTAGGGAGCACTCAACAATTAACAGATGGCCCAACCACTATTAGCCAAACTGTGATTTCTGATTCAGAGACTGAGATCACAGAAGTCTCCCCTCCAACTTGGCAAAGAGTTCCAGTTAGCAGAAATCCTAAAAGAAAGAAAATCTCCAACAGTCCCTCTTCGGAAAAGATACAAACCTCCAATAGATTTACAGGTCTAACAACTGATTTTGTGGAAACTGAAGTTGAACCCAAAGGCAAGGGGCCGATCAGACCACCTTCAATTGTATTATATGGCGTAGATGATGTTAACAAGCTTGCTGCACTACTTGAAACTGTTGTTGACAAGAATCAGTTTACTTTTAGAATTGTCAACCGAAGTCAGCTTAGATTAACTTGCTCAGACATTGAAAGCTATAAACATGTGATAAAAGTAGTACGAGAAAATGGGTTGATTGGCCACACCTTCAATCGAAAGGACCAGAGGTGCTTCCGAGTAGTGATACGAAATCTTCACCCGACAACACCAATATCCGCAATCAAGGAAGATATTGAAGCTATTTACATTGAAAAAAAAAAGTTAGGCATGAAAGTAACTATGAAATGTATAATTATTTACATAAATGATTCTAATAACGATTTCAGCAAAGCCACTGGTTACAGCCAGTTAAATATACAGCTGTAATTGTAGTGTATTCTTGTATTCATTAATATTGTTGTAAATGCAACTTTCTACTGAGTGTGTATGGCTTTAGCAAAATTAATGTTCTATTAGGATTGCTTACTGATATTACAACATTATGATTGCTTAATTTAGGCGCAGGAAATTTATTTTACACATTCTATTGGATCAGATCTAGACCTTAGAGTGCCTGCTGTTTTAAGTGCTTGCGAGAACATAAATACTTTACTTATTGCAGTATTTCAAAAAACAGCCAGTAAAACATAAAAATGGCCATTGCAACTACTCATCCATTGCTCCCTAAAATAGTTTTATTTATTATTCAGGCTACACAACCAGTTAATTTTGAAACCATTTAAAACATTTTTTAAGAAAATTGACTTATGAAATGTATTTTGTATTAATATACAAATAGTCTGTTTTGAATATTTTGCATAAATTTTATTATTAATACTGTCTTAAGTATAATATAACTTGTCTCATGTCCTTGACGGCTTATTTATAATTTTATGAGAAGAAAGTTTTGTTTAAAATAATCTTTTAATTGATATGCTTAATTTGTTCTGTAGGTTGTGTTATAGTGATAAACTTCGTATGTCACTTAATTTTTAACAACTAAAAGAGCTTACATGGTTATTCCCCTAACTACTATTATGTAATGACATCATTAATACGTTAATTAATTATAATAATTAGATTATTCATCACACCTTACCGCCAACTAATCCAAAACTAAGCAGTGTTTGGGGTACAGGACAACGGATAAACAACAAAATATAGTTGTTGTTTTTTTTCGAAATACGTACTTTATATATACCTAGAAAACACCTACGCCAAATCAAACAGCTGTTCCTGCACACGAATGTTTGACTGGACTATAGAACCCGCGACATCTGAGTACCTAGCAATCATGTATTATAAGGTTGTAATCATTATGCCACAGAAGTCTTGAGATCAATCAACATGTAAACGAAGATCACGCCTATTTACTACATATCAATTTAACTATTTATCCTTTGTTACATACCATTCTAAGCTTGTACTCATTGCATTACGTCATTTATCGTGACGTAGTCTCCTATTAGGTTTCGATTAAAAGTTTAACACAAAGAATACTTTGGCAAGCAGTTAATATTACCGATGTTTTTTTTATTGCAAATGTATTTATGATGTTTGAAATGATTAATCGTGTATTTTGTAGGTCAATTTATACATACTTATTAAATACTATTTCAGTTTATAATAATAATAAGCTATAATAGTAAATAGTTTTTGAAGTTACGTCTATTAAATCAAGGATTTTTTCACGGAGTTCCAGTTACGCCTCTTTTATTAGATTCTAGGAATTAATAATTTAGCCTTATCGCTTTACTTTCGGGATAGCCGGTTAGGTTTCATTTACATAAATAGTAGTTTGTAATAATTTTGTAACTTATTTTATTCGACTCTGTCGCATTTTTTTTTTGCATTATGGTGTTATAAACTGCATGTACATAATGTATGGTAATGTAATGACAATTAATCCTTATTGGAATTTAACTATTCGTAAGACTTCTCCCACACTTTGTATTATTCATATTTCGGGACATTACCAATATAACAAAACGAACACAAGACATCCATGTACAGGACAATCCTGTGAATCCCACATATAATTATCATGCGTCAAATTGCAAAGCACGTGCTATTAGTCATCATAATAATGATTGTTGTGAATAATGGGCCACTGAGGTTATCAAGTGTGAGTTATTCCCAATGAAAATAATAGGTAGGTACTCTATTTTTGTTGTATGGTAAACAACGACTTAAATTTTGTTTTTTTTATCACACTACAGACAATTAGCTAATTCTCTATTCGCTTCCCATCCAGTAGTTGTCTATTAAGTTATTGCCTTGAGCGACGATTTTGTAAAATAACTTAAAAAGGACTTCTATTTTTTGTTCCTTAAAAAAAGACAACTTTTGTACTCAAGCCCTATGTCGCCGGGCCTTTTACAGACGTGAAACTTAATCGTTTCGTTTTACCCCTTATCATCCCACTGCTGGGCAAAGGCCTCTCCCTTTGATTTCCACAACAACTGTCGGTCCTTGACCATTGAAGGCCAGTGTTTTTGTGCCCTATCTATCTTATCTCGCCACCTCCTACGTGGCCTGCCGCGACGCCGATTTGTTGAATCTGGGCAACACTCTGTGGTAATTCTAGCCCATAGATGGTCAGGCATGCGGCAACTGTGACATGAAACTTAAAGACAAAGAATATCCAGGGCTCAAGATTATAATTTGTGAATCACACAAACAATTCTGCCAATGTAATAGTATTGTAGAATTTATCTTAGGTATAAGTTTTTGAGTATAAATCACAATGAAAGTTATATTTATCCCTCTACGGGTCATTCACTCATAGATAAGAAGGGTAGGGAACATAATGTGTGCATGTGCCTGCTACCTGAACGTTTTATCTCGTCCGGTGTTAAATATATTGATTTACTTTTAATTTGTATATGTTAAAGAGTCTGCCCAATACACCGTACCATAATATCACGTGCTAGGACTGTATCAGGCACGTAAAGTAAAACAACGACGATACTGGCCGGATACGGAACGGTCTAGAGGGCATAGGCTCATACGTTTTTTTCTGACACGTTCATAGTATGGTACGGTGTAGTGGGCAGACTTCATTAAGTCAATGATTAAAGTTTAGGCATAGGCAAGGTTAATAATGTGTAGAGTTTTTCATCTTTATGTCGTAGTTGCACGCCGCGAGCACGCTGCGAGTTGTTCGCTGCTACAAAATAATCACGGCGAGATCGTTGCGTAAACGTGGCGATAGATAAATCTTGGCGAACTAGAATCGGCGCTAGTGTGAACAGGCCCTATAACTAGACTTTATTTTTATTTGATTTACTTCTACAACTTTAGGTGTAATAGGGTAGTGACTCTTTGTATACTTTGCCTGTCACAGTTAGTCATCAATGTGTTTAGTTAAAGTCTCTCATTTACCTCTTTCAAGATAGCTGGCTAATCTATATTCAGTAAAATTTAAATATACTTACTTTTAATTGTACAAATAAGTATTTCTATTTTATATACAAATAGAAAACAGCGAACCTAATAAAAATATTCAAAGTTTATGCACACATTTGCATTGAGCGGGAATAGAATCCGAAATCGTAGCAGTTATGCACTTTAAGTACTACGCTACAAAGTTCGTCAAACAGCCATCATCATAACAGCCCATTAATGTCCCACTGCAGGGACGGGCCTCCTCCCGTGACGGAGGTATACTTGGCCTACTGATACCACGCTGGCCAGACGGATTGGTATAGGGTTTAATTTCAAGTTTTCCTTCTTTTTACTTTGTAAAGATAATATTTACGGATAGTCCCTTAGTCGGTTTTTACGACACGGGTGGTGACATATTGTATTCTTACTCCATCACCACACGGACACAAAACAATACTTATATTTTATTAATAAGTGCTTATGAATAACAATTATTTAATGTCGACATTATCTTAAATTTCCAGGACTCGTTCAGCAACGTGAAACAATGGTTGGAAGAGATAGATCGTTACGCGTGCGACAACGTGAACAAACTACTCGTGGGCAACAAGTGCGATCTTACCACCAAGAAAGTGGTCGACTACACCACAGCTAACGTAAGTTTGCACAATATAATAAGCACAGTAAATACATTAGAACATTTTAATTATTTAAACTGTCATGGTCACATTCACTAGTAATAAATGAACTATCGGGATATTTACCATGTTTAGGGTTTTCGAGTTTCCGATATTTCGACGCTGTTACAATGATGATGAAATATCGGAAACTCGAAAACCCTAAACATGGTAAATATCCCGATAGTTCATTTATTATTATTTATTTATTTATTTGGGATCTCCAACAAAGAATACACAATACAAGTTGTTTTATACAAAATACATACAATAGTCTTAGTGTTTCCTCAATTAAAGGAGATCACAACATGCATAATAATTTATACAAATCGCAAAAACAGAGAGAAGAAGAAAAAAAATATTCACTGACTTTATACAATTAAATCCGAAATCCTTCCTCTCACTCAATTGATATAAAATTAAAATCAAAATCTACCTAATAAAATTAAGACTAAAATCAAAATTAAAATCAATAATTAAAATCGAAAATAAAATTAAAATCGTAAAATTAAAATCAAATTTAAATGAAATTCATACAATTAATTAATTATTATAGTAAAAATATCATAAACTAAATAAAAATTAAAACTTAATAAAAATAAAAATTATAAATAAAATTAAATAACAAAACAAAACAATTAACCAAAAATAACAATGATAATTTATAGATTATATACAATTTAAATTGAATGTAAGCGTTTTGTTTTGTTCCCCAGATTCGTACGGCACCGAGGAGCTTTAAGTAATGCACATATTATTAGAACATTTCATACAATATTATCTTATTTTAGTGTCTCCTTGTCTACGAATGACGGGGAACTTACTTTAAACACTGACCAGTTCATTGAGTTTATTGGCTGTCTAATATTTAAGCTGTGTTAATGAGTGTTGTGTTCATGATTGCACTCCTTGTCCAGGAATGAACGGAATACTTGCTACTACTTACTGCGTTATTTTTAACCCTTAACTTAACATTACTTTAAATGTTTTTGTAGATAGTATCAACCTATTTCCTTTAGTAACCTTTTGGAATTTTCGTGGAAGGAGAGGAGGAAATACGATGTATTATTACCCAAACAAAATAATTTTACAATTATTTAATTACTATGCTTTATTATTTATAGTTACATTTATGTAATAGCTTAGTTTACTTAAGTCTATTGTAAACGATAACAATAATATTACACTTTAAGAATGGCGATCTAGTAAAATAAAAAGAAATAAAATAAATTTAAACTGAAGAAGTCGATGCTGCATTAATTTACGTATTAAAATATCAATTAAATACACAAATATTTAATCCTGTTTCATTAGGAAAAATAGCAGCCTTATTAAAATATTAATTAAAAACACACGGTTATAATTAAAAACACATATAAAATGTCTCGTCCACAGCAATACGCGGAACAACTTGGCATACCATTCCTGGAGACGTCGGCGAAGAACTCAACGAACGTGGAGCAGGCGTTCATGACGATGGCGGCGGAGATCAAGGCGCGAGTGGGCCCGCCGTCCACCGGCGCCGCGCCCGTCGGGGGACAGGTCAAGATCGACCAGGGACACCCCATCGACACCGGCAAGTCGTCCTGCTGCTGAATACGCCACACACGGTACATATCTACTTAACTATTTTTACACCTTTACCATAATGGACTCGTATTGTAGGAAAAAATCTAGGTAATTGTTTTACGGCCGAATACTCAAACGTCTGTTAAAGTAAAGCGGCGCTTAAACTAGAAATTCACATACAAATGTCTAGTTTAAGCGCCGCTTTACTTTAACAGACGTTTGAGTACTAATATTGCTGTATTTCTAAGAAGACCTTTGTTTGTTTTTGATTTATTAAATTATTTTACAGTGGCGTAATGGTCATTAAGGCCTTCTACACAAAGGTTTCGATGAATGCATATTTTTCTGTCTATGAACATGATGTTTGCATTTGTCTGGGTGTTTATTTGCCCGTCAAAATTTTTCACTATAGAAACTTGGAACTTGGCGTGGTACATACCACGCTGATCGAAAACATTGGTACTTATACGGTTTTGTGTTAAGTTTTCTGTTCTATGCGCCATTGTGTCATTTATTCGCCTTTTACTACACCATCAGAATGAGCCGCGGTCGTTAAACCTTTAAGCTCAGACTCCAGCTCTCAACAAGGTTTTTTGTTTAATATTACTTTAGAATAAGAACTTTTGTACCTTTTGAGAGAAATAAATTATATAAATTGAAATGCTTAGCCCGTTGCCATACGGATTTTTAATAAATGTTGTATTATTATATTATTGTTTCAGGCTGGCGGCAAGATGTAACGCAAGCGGTAGTCGCGGTCGCCGGTCGCTACACCCAACACACAAAAATAAAAATTACCACAAAATGTTTCATGATCACATCAATATTATTATAAAATAAAAACGTAATATAGTGCGGGGCGGCCACCGTCGCTAACTTTTAAGCTAACTACTATAAACTCTACTATGTTAATGATTTTATTATTATAACTATTTTAATTGGGATGTAATAAGCGCCATCTACATTGATGAAGCGAAAACTCTTTATCAAAATAATCACAGGGATTAATCCCCATGATATAGTATTATACGCCAAGATTATTGTTGATTTGAATATTTTGGCGCTTAATACAATTTTTCTTTTTAGCCATATGCCTATTCCGTATAATATAATATTATAATAATAAAGTTATTAACACACAGTAGCTTAAATAAATAAGTTGCTAATGTCCGATGAAACCTTGTTAGTTTAAAACGCGGAGGTGATTTTATGGGTGTATGTTTATACATGTTTATATATAATGAATATTGTAGGTTAATTTTGTGCTGTTTGCCGAATAAGATTTTATGCCGATTTGTTAATAAAAATATGATGTTGTATTTTTTTATTTATTCATTATGTCTGTATTTGATGTCGCTTCAACGTTTTTTTCTTAATTTTGAAAATTCTGTATTTACTTTTACATTCGCCTGGTAAATGAAGCTGAAGAAACTATTATAGTTTGTTTGTAAAGCAGTTTTGATTTTTCTTGAAATAATGATACATTGTCATTGTTATGTAATCAATTAAACAACGCCAAATGGTTCATCCTAAGAATATCGAAACTGCATTAAGTCATATAAATAACTAATCCACCTTTAAAACGAAACAACATTTTGAATAAATAAAACTGAACTACATTTTGATATGTCCGTCGTTCCCTATACATTTGGGCCGAATAAAAACATTATATTATTTTATTTCATGACTTTTTTTTCTCAAATATGTTATTCTGTAACCCACAATTTAGCCTATTAGGGCCCCATCTGGTGCCTATTTAGTTCAACAGTTCCACCCATATTATAGTTATTGTATTGCCAATTACGTGTTAAAATATTGTTTAAAAGCTTTATAATTATACTTGTGTAGATAGGTCGTGATCGCACGTGCATTACAAGGTCGGTTATATCACTGTGGGACGCTAATTTTACGCATTATTTAGGTTTGGGAGTATATACTATTGGAATCACTGTCGCTTAAGCAATATAAATTCTAAAGCTATTGAAATAAGGATCAGGTTCTTAATCTTGTTTGTTAAATTTAAGCTAAAACGTGATTGTGCCGGGGAATTTCCTACTTTTCGGTACAGTAAGCGAAATGTGTGTTAATGTATCATCGTCATTATAGGAACATTTGAATGTCCCACTGCAGGGACGAACAAGGCAAGGAACCTTGACCAGACTATGGTGTCGAGTTTGGGTCATAAAACTCTAAACTGCTCGACTTACTATTGACTATAAAGAAGTATTTTAGTCGTCAGGAAGAGATAGAATCGTGACACTGTATTCTTACTCTTACTTACTCGTATTTTTTTTTTATATTTCTATGTTATCCGGGAAAGATTTGAAGTGACCGTGAATCCAATAAAATAAATTATAACGTGTCAAACTTGTTTATCTAAATAATGAGTTAGTGGAGTCGCATATCAGTTAAATGAGTATTAACTTAGTTGGATATAAGAACGTCTTGGGAGATTCCTTAGTATAAATACAGTCGATACAACCGTCCGCATATGTTGCCAACAATGCGATACCGCTTGCATTGTAACGTGTTCGTAGCTTGCGTGGTGTGGTGTACGGAATCTATCAAACTACCCAATACGAACTGTAGGCTAATTACCCTTTTTTTACATACAGGCTTGTGTTAATTAATTTGTTGTCACTCGAGGTACTAATTATAAAACTATTGTATGCACTGGGTGTTTAATTATACATATTATTATACAAAACTACTGTATATTTGTGTATCTGTCATCGTATAGGAGATTTAAGACGTTCCCTTACATTGTTTTGTAGATCAAAACGTAAACAGCATTATAGTAAAACGGGGACCATTTTGTTTCTTAACAATAGTCTCAAATTAAATGCATTTTTCGCCTCAGTGTTCTTTGTAATAAGTGGTCAGCTTGCCCTCAACCCATCTTCCCATACGATGTCAATATATATATAATACCATAATGTATTTATTATAAAGCGTACACGGGGTAACGCTGTATTGAACATTTTGTGTTTATATAAATAATTGAATCGTAAATATGTGACACAAAATTGTAGATATAGCATATTGGCCTTAGATAATTAGACAGATATAGTTTAAACATGTAGCCATCGAAGCGGGATCATAGTATTAATTAAAAGACATGTTCATATAAAATTATCACTCATAGAAATATGTGATAGTTTTAACATTTTAACTAAACATTAATAATAATGTTTCATAAATAAATAATTTACTATATTTCTCTCTTGTAAGTTTTTCGTCCTGTTTTTTCACTCCCTAATTGTTAAGAGAATTAGGTAATTTAGTATAATATATTTATATATGAAACATTGTAATATAAAATTATATGCTATAAATTATTTTATTGTCTGTCGATCTAATACTTACGTCGTTATTTTTGTACTATTATGTCGGAGTTAAGTTTACTTAAATCAATACCGCTAACCCCTTATAATTCTGTATTGAGGGTTTCTTAGAAATTAAAACAGTATGCTATAATAAAGATGTTTTATTTTCGTTATTAATTTTTCTATATATTACAGTCAGTAACAAGAATTGCCAAAATTTTACTATATTTTAAATTTTCTAAAAACATTAAAAAAGGTGTAAATGTTTTGCTATTTTTGTTGCTGACTGTCCTCCTTTTACATAGTAAAATACCTGCATTGATAAATAATTTCACGATAGTCCAGGAATCCTGTTACATTTTTGCAGAGTGGTTACTTTCAAGGAAATTTTTCCCCTATGTCCACTAAGATCCATTGATGGATCCTTTTACACTTAAATCACACAATGTCCACTTTAATCCATGATCTATTTTTTTTAATGGATCTTTTAGCACTAACAAGTGTAATAAAAGTCTAAAACCAATGAAAATTTTAATAGCAACTTAAGTATAATAGCTTTATTCTGATGAGACGCCTAACAATTTGGTTTTAGAAACTATTGTAGCAGCAAGCAACTTAGGTAACAAGCAAAGGAGGTAATACAATATGTCAACTATTTCATATTCCTATCGTTTTATCTCTAAAGTAAAAATTTGGTCAACAGCAGCATCTCATCATATACTCGTAGTCATGACATAAGCCGTGAAGATTCAGAGGACACTGGAGAAACTCTGGGCACATTACTGGCAAATAATCTGGAAAATATTATTAAAATAATAATAATCTTTATTTCAAACCATGACATTTTATACAAATAACATTTTAGCGATAACAACTGTAGATAGTCTAGGACTGTGTTACAGTTATTAACGCCCGCCTCAGGACAGACAGGCAAATTCTGACATGATCAGAAACAAAGCAAATTACAATGTTATACGAGAAACATACCTAACATAAAAACAAAGTACATAATGCTTTTGATACAGTGCCCACGACGCGTTTGTGCGTTTTGGTGACATTCACACAGTGCCCACGACGCGTATGTGCGTCTATTGTTTTTTCACGCCTTTGCTCAGTGCCTATTGTTAAGTATGAGCTCCATAGTTATATAGCTATTTATAGTTAGTATATCGTAACTAAAGGTCCGTACCCACTGATGAAGATCGTTTCTTTATGTGTAGGTGCACAATATAATGTACCTACACAATAATACGTACCTATTTGTTTTTGTGCTACCTACAATGTATTTCTAAAATAATGAAATCTACTAGGGCAGAGGTACTAAATTTGATTAAAACAAAAATGGGAAATGTTATATTATTATGTATTAGCATCAATGTTACACATGAAGCAAGGGTATTAGCCTCCCTACATCACCGGACAATACCAACGTCCAATCATTTTAATTGATTTATCGTAAGATAATGTTCAATAAATAAATATATAATAATAAACTTACCCAGTATATAAGTCCACTATAATTAGTTTAATCACCTTATAAATTAATGTACTCTCTAGGTTTAGTATTACCAGTATTACTATTACCTAGGTACTTCGACGAAAAGTTTCGAAATCGGCGAGCATTATTAAGGTCAATAACCTGGTGTAGGTAAGTGTGTATGGACCTTATTTTCATAAGTACTTCTAATAATAATATGTGTACTTCTAATAATAATATAAGTTTTGTAAAAACGCACATGTGAGTCGTGGGGCACTGGACGAATGCTTCTCGAACGCGTATGTGAGTCGTGGGGCACTGGGCGAATGCTCCACAAACGCGTATTTGAGTCTTGGGGCACTGGCTGTAGTCACCGCGGTAAAACAACGGGCAGCGAAAGTGTTCAAACATGAAACTTAAATAATAACACAAATCAACTATGTGTGTGTGTGTGTGTTGTGTGTATGAGTGTGTGTTGTGTGTATGAGTGTGTGTATGTGTGTGTGTGTGTGTGTGTTTGCGACTATTTTACTAACAACTCCACTTTATCGTAGTCAAGGCCGAGAAGCCACTCAGTCACTAAGATCTTACATTTATATTTAGGAACAGGGTAGATATTTAGGTATTTGTCTACTTTATTATATAAATTAGGCGCTAAAAATTCGAAGTGATGTTTAATAAGTACAAGACGAAATTGCTTAGTTTGTCAGACTAAGTCTTTTCTTCTTTTATTCTCCAAGATTGAAGGGTCGTAAGGGACGCTTAAGTGTTTTCGAAGCACGACATTCAATATAAACATTTTTCGGACAGAAAGAACTTCCCAAAAAGCATACACTTCACTTGTCGGGTATCTCATGGGTTTGAAAAACATTACCTTCAAAATTGCCCTTTGAGCTCTCTCAAATTCTAACATCTTGATCTTCCCGGACCTACCCCACGCTGTTATACAGTAGGAAATAATAGATTGAACCAAGGCAAAGTAAGCTGTTTTTATGGTGGTGTAGTCCACTACCGATCTTAATCTACTAAAAACAAATATAAGCTTTCTAACTCTCCCCGTAACAGCCCGGATATGCTCAGACCAAGCCAAACGACTGTCAATAATGACACCTAGGTACCTGATGCTAAATAAGCTCATTTATTAAGTTTTTGTTTTAAGTTTCGTCCTCAGTGAGAGCATTTTTACCCGAGCAATTAAGTATCGTATTTGTAAGCTTTATAACGCTAATCTCCATGTGGTGACGAAGTAAGAATACAATATGTCACCACCCCATCTCATCCCATGGGTGTCGTAAAAACCGACTAAGGGACTATTCGTAAATATTATTATAAGGAAATAAAAAGGAGGAAAACTTGAAATTAAACGCTATACCAATCCGTTTGGCCAGCGTCTTATTAGTAGGCCAAGTTTCCCTCCGTCCCAGAATGAGGCCCGTCCCTGCAGTGGGACATTAATGGGCTGTTATGATAACTCTCGGCTCAACGTCCACACCACTCGCGAATTTTAGATGTCAAATGCTCATTCGAATGCTCTCACTGAGAACGCTCATAAATGTTAGTTTTTGTTGCCTACTATCTGATCCACGCTTGTTCTGAGTTCTTTTACGTGTATATGTATATTTCGGAGAGAATTATGTCAGCAAAATGTTGAGTCTTTATATTTCAATCAAATATACTAATTATCAAGTTTTATGTAAAAATGCCAAAAAAGTTACCCAAGCTATAAGCGCATCCGCAACAGTAGCCATGTATTATAGCCTCATCATCTTCACAGCTGCTTGGCGGACATCCATTACACCACATCCCTATCCACAGCCAAGGAAAATTTACTGCAAATTATAACATATTTTTAATTATTAAGATATTGATTACAAAACTTGAAACATGGGTACACAAGACCGTGGTATGGACCGACTGATAGTTTCTGCTCTAACTTCATACTAAAAGTCTTATATCATAACAGACTTTCCTACTAAAGGAACATGCCAAGCTATTTAGTAATTGAAGCTACTCTGGCCTGGTTAGACAGACTGGTATAGTGTTTTATGGCAAGTTTAACTTCGTGTATTAATTGAGATAGTAATAATTACAAGTTTCATTTAGTCGTCTATGTTATTATTTAAAGCTATAAATCCGATGACACAAGAATAGAACAACAAAGGACCCACCCACCTTTCTAAAACTAGGCCTTTCACACTCAGCTAAACTAATATGTAGATAAAGCAACGTGTTATACGAATTAATAAACTCGCATCGTAAATCTAACACCAAAATAATAATTAGTTTTACCAACTAAATATTTGTTTTTCTTTTTAAATAAAGACTTTTGCCGCAATCCAATTGATTGCAATCTCCCGGGATCATGCCCTGTGTTGCAGGGACTTCTACAAACATCAATTTAACGGATACACATAACATCCAGACTCAGGAAAATAATTTATGGATCGCACATATAATTGTCCTGCTGCGTGGGGATCGAACCTGCGTCCTCGTTTAAGGCTGCCGCTTGCGCTACCATCGCGCCACCGAGGCAGTTAACACTAATTTGAACCAAAGAAATCAATTCAGTACTTACATCTAGGAGCTTTTTTCACAGCATCTATCCCACTGTCATCAGTTGAAGGTTTCAAAAATATACAAAATACATTTTTACTAAAATAAACTACTAAAATTAATAATAAGGAACTTGTGTAGCGACTCATTATGTGACAGATATATTACAATCTACTCTTTACAAAATACTGAGTGATCCTTTATATAAACAGTAAGGACTCATTAAAGGAATTTTAAGTCATTAGTAGGTCAGTACCACTAGATAACGTAATCGATTTGTAAAATGACTTAACAAGGGATTAATAGCTGGGCTATACCACCTTTTAATTATACTTTTAAAACACACAGAAAGTAAAGATAATGTAATGGGTAAAGTGTTTTATGTCGTTTAAAATGTGTTGGTATTTTTTATTATTTACTTGCCTTCTCAGACAATGTCGCACCTCTTAAAATGCCCTCGATGTCCCGCTACATGCAGCCCTCAAGACCTATGGGCTGCTACAGACAATGCAGTTACTGTGGCCGAATTCTGGGCCGGCACTGTCTGATTTTTTGCCAATCGACACGAAGAAGAAGAAGATTATTTACTTATGTAAAAAAATCATTAGATTTGTAAGAAGAATATTAAAGACTAGCTGACCCGTGCCCACTTCGTTAGGCGGCGAAATAAACGCGTCCCTTTTTTAATCATATTTCATTACTGCTCCACTGCTATTAGTCATAGCGTGACTATAATAGCCTATGACACTCCCCGATAAATGGACTATTCAACACAGTTTTTTTTTTTAAATCGGTTCAGTAGATCCAGATGTTACCCCCTACAACGTCACAAACACAGAAACTTTACCTTTTTATAATATTAGTATAGATTAATAAAGTGTTATCTGCGAACAATTATTTACTTACTTCTCTCCTTTTCTGAGAATATGTAGGTAAAGCTACATGCACCTATTGTTATAAAATAAAAAAACATTATGATTATTTAAAAAATGTTTATTGACTGTTAGGTACATATTGGCAGTATATAATAATACAATAATTTATTTATTTATTTATAATATTAAATTACAAATAATTTTGGCGAATATTCAAGTGCACACACATTAGGTATATGTAACCATAAATAAAAGAGTTTTGAGATCAAAATAATATCACAGTGTTATTTACAAAAATAAAATACATCATGCTATCAAGCTGATGTATTTTAGCAAGAAATCTGAATTTGGAATGTTTTTTATACTTACAAATTAAAATAAAAACCCGTAACAAAAAAGGCGTGCCTTGTAGGCTTCATCCAATCTACTACTACCCGGTCACATTATCTCGAGACCTGGCGTCGATGACGTCACGTCGCGTCGGACAAATCACAGATGCGCCCGTGGCGAGCGCGGGGGTTGAAAGGAGAACGGGACGCGAGGTTCGCATTCCAGCGAGGTCTCTAGATAATGTGACCGTGTAGTACCTTTAATCGAAAATGTTTTACTTCAAATGTGAAAGCTTAACACAGGCACAGTTATTTTCACGCATATTAAATACATAAATGGATAATACAATATTTTAAAAGTATAACATAAGGTACATTATGAATTCTTGACTTTGGCACTGATCAAGGATCGACGACCGTAAGCAAAAGAAAGAAGGTCGTGCTCGAGTGTTCACTTGCTCTGATGATTATAATCAAAAGAAAGAAGGTCGTGTTCGAGTGTTCACTTGCTCTGATGATTATAATCAAAAGAAAGAAGGTCGTGTTCGAGTGTTCACTTGCTCTGATGATTATAAGCAAAAGAAAGAAGGTCGTGTTCGAGTGTTCACTAGCTCTGATGATTATAAGCAAAAGAAAGAAGGTCGTGTTCGAGTGTTCACTAGCTCTGATGATTATAAGCAAAAGAAAGAAGGTCGTGTTCGAGTGTTCACTAGCTCTGATGATTATAAGCAAAAGAAAGAAGGTCGTGTTCGAGTGTTCACTAGCTCTGATGATTATAAGCAAAAGAAAGAAGGTCGTGTTCGAGTGTTCACTAGCTCTGATGATTATAAGCAAAAGAAAGAAGGTCGTGTTCGAGTGTTCACTAGCTCTGATGATTATAAGCAAAAGAAAGAAGGTCGTGTTCGAGTGTTCACTAGCTCTGATGATTATAAGCAAAAGAAAGAAGGTCGTGTTCGAGTGTTCACTAGCTCTGATGATTATAAGCAAAAGAAAGAAGGTCGTGTTCGAGTGTTCACTAGCTCTGATGATTATAAGCAAAAGAAAGAAGGTCGTGTTCGAGTGTTCACTAGCTCTGATGATTATAAGCAAAAGAAAGAAGGTCGTGTTCGAGTGTTCACTTGCTCTGATGATTATAAGCAAAAGAAAGAAGGTCGTGTTCGAGTGTTCACTTGCTCTGATGATTATAATCAAAAGAAAGAAGGTCGTGTTCGAGTGTTCACTTGCTCTGATGATTATAATCAAAAATATAAAAAAATTAGCACATTTAAATATACAATAAATTATTGATCCATTTAATTTTATTTGTATGGCGTGGCATGATTTTATAAATATGCTTATTAGGGCTCCCTTAATAAATTAGCTATCCCGCATTTATCAAATAAATACGATAACATGAAACAGGGAAACGAGTTAACATTAATTAAATAAAAGGTTAATAATACTTATAAGTACAAAAACCGTCATATTTTTCCTTATTACTATTACAAATAAATTAATGGCTTACATCTAAATATCAGGGTAGTTTTGGCAACGTTATGGCATTATAATTACAATATGTTGGAAGAACATAAAACGTTTTTGAACTTGCACAAATAATATGAATTAGGGTGAAGCCAAACGAGCGTAATTTTGTAAGTCGTGAGTCGCAGAATTTCGGTCGCCGAAAATCTGCTACATTCGGTTTCATACAATAGTCCCGTTTGATTCACACGGCAAAGCAAAATGAGTTGTCTCCCGAGAGGACGTTTCAATGAAATTTAATTTCTTTGACAGAAATTCTGCGACTCACAACTCACAAAATTAAGCACATGTTATATTGGCTACTATATTATTACTACTATGTTCATTTTGGCTACTATGTTATACTATGTTACTACAAAAATTGGAATGTATATCATATTCCGGTAAAAAACCTAAATCACTTTTTTTCTATTCAGGTAATGTAGGGACTTAAATTCATAGTAAACGATCACTGCACTAAACTAAACTCACTCACATAAATCACTGTAGTCTATTTTATTCAGTTTTAACTATGACATAATATACCTACTTACTCAAATTACATAAATAGCTATAGCCGATTAACTAATTTTGGCTATCTATTATACTAATGTTCATTTCCGTCTATATTTAATGTTTAACAATTTAATCCCCGTTGGTGATTCTGATTGTACACCCAACAACATATCAAGGTATAAATAGATCATTCAAAAGTATGTTTTATGAAAAATGATTAAGGTATAAAGCCAGTTGTATAAGTTGATGTGTCGTTTTGTGTATCTACAGTTGAACATAAACACCCTCGTACTCATAAACGCCTCTTAAATTTTAGTTAATTGATTAGCTTAAATTCTTACGGTTTTGTTTGGCATAAGGTTGGTTTTGCTAATAAAAAACTAGCTAAACAGTGACTAAACTTAAGAGGCGTTTATAAGTAAGGGGGATAGTTCTTACAAACTATATAAATAAATACTTGTTTATTACATTACAATTAATTACTCGATAAACTTTAATTACAATTAATACTTGACTAAAATGTTGGCACAAAACAGACAACATCTATTTACCACAACATCAAAGGAAGATTTTTGATTTTAACATTTAAATCATAAATATTATACAGTATTATAAAAACAACTACACACTACGCAGGCGATCTACAGATGATTGCTGTGTGCCTGGATGTTATTTGTGGCAATACAGGGAGTTGTCCATAAAATAAATCTATAGGTACAGCAGGTACAGTATATTTAAGAAATAAAAGGAAATAATAATATTATTTAGTCTCAAGGTAACTTACAAAAAAACAAAATATAAATAAGTAAATGATTAAAAAGAGTACGAGATCAAATATTAGTAGTTAGCATCTAAAAAGATATAACGTAATTATTGTAAAGCATATTACGCTAATATTCTAAAGAGACCATCGAAGAGATCACAAAAAGCAAATAACAGCAAAAATATTGGCACAAAAAAACAGTTTTTAATATACTTACATAAAATTATACAATTTAAATAACTTAAATAATTGGTTAATAAGTGTTTAACACATCAAGAAGTAAATAATACTAGGTAGTATATTTTTGGCTTAGAATGGGACTTTCGTACGCTGTGCGTTAGGGCTACCAATGCTGTAGCTAAACAAAATAAAACATAACCATAGTCCTTGTACGTCGCAAGGACGGCTTTCTATATAAAATATGTAAGGTAACATGCCCCACAACCATGCTGGTCAGGCAATTTAGTGTAGCACAGTGCTGTGTTAAATATTCCTTCTTTGCTATAAATATTAACTGTTGAGTAGTAATATTTTATATTATTATACTACAACATCCACACCACACCATCTACCTAGTCCAAAATTAATTTTAGACAAAATATTACTCTACTTAGGTAGAGTTTTTGTTATGGACACTAGGCAACTAATAAACTAACTTCTTTACTAAAATCTAATCATCTGTAGATAAAAAAATCAATACCCTAAAAAATAAATCTAAAAAAAATGGTCTAATAAAATTAAAGTGAAGCATCCATGCACACAAATACGTTACCCCCGGTTTCCGAATGACTGATCAAGTAAAAATCAACTAATCAAGTGTCAAAACTAAAATGACAGTTTTGACACTTGATTAGTTGATTTTGCCGGGGGTTAATCACGAAGACAGGTCTTGCTTGATGCGGTTTAGGTATTTCTATGTGTAACTGTTATGGTTACCGGTTGTTGTCTAGTATTCATAGTACAAGCTCTGTTAAAGTCAAGACTACATGGCGTTGTGTGGACGTATGAGGAATATTTATTGTGTATATTAATTTTATTATTATATTTTATTGCTTGGCATGTGAACATAGTAATTTTAAAAAATAATATAAAATTTATAAAACTTAATAACTTATAAATATAACTTAAACAAAAATAATACTGATCTTTATACGGAAGCTCTCTCAATAAGTTCAGGTGCTAGTGACAGCGAGGCGCGGGAGCGGAGACGTTGTCGCGTTGTTGGCAGTAGGGCTCCACCTTCACACTGCTTATTACCGAGGCAATTGCAGGAACATACCTAGAAATGTATATATAGCAATTAATATAGCCATTAATAAATAAATATTTACACAAAAAAGCAGTTAAAACTTACTGTTGGTAATAAAATTTTCGAATTTGACTACGTTTAAGCCGCGTAAATCTTTTATTTTTAATTTTATTTTTCAAATTTAGAATGGTTGAAAAAGGTTAACAAAGTAAGTTTGGATCAAAAGAATTTAAAAATTAATAATTTTCTAAATTCAATTTTCAAAGATTTTGTATTTTGTTTAGCGATGAGCGTTGAATGAACGAACTAGTTGATTCGACGGTCGACGAGCAGTTAACGAATGAACGGTTTATCAACTATCAATGGACTAGTCGAATCCGTAGACGGCTAAACTTAAAATAAATAAACGTCGTTCATTTTCGTTTCTATCGACTGACAATGGACTACAACGACTACACGTGATTGGTTAATATTAGTTAGTTATTTAGACTTTAACTTACAACAAATAGAGTCTCTTTTTGTATAAGTCGAATGAACGTGTTAAAACAATGCGTTATTGAGGGAAAAGGACACAAATATAAATCTTGTTAGTGCGTGAAAGAGTAGGGAAATAAATCGACTAGTTGAACTAAGCGCAGAAAACCAAATTACGAGGTTTGTTTGTTTATCAAATTTGTTCTAAGTTATGAATATTTTTACTCCATAACTATATCTTTGTTTTAGTGACAAATTCTGTATAAAGTGGGTGTTCAATTTCAATTTTTTTGTATAAATAATAATTGATATAAAGAACATAAATAATAAAGAACATAAGATTACAAGCAGTAAAAGGACGAACGGGTTATTGACCTTAAATGGACTAGTCGAAAAGTCGACGGCTAAACTAAAAGTCGACAACGTTCCTGTCATCTGACACTGCGTCGACGACATCTAAACGTAGTTGGTTAATACAACGATAATAAATAGTCCATTTTTTAAAATTACAACTCTAACATCAGACAATAGAATCGATTTTTGCACAAGTTGAATCAACATGTTAAAACAGAGGAATTGAGTGAAAAGGACGCAAATAGACAGCTTATTAGTGTGTGAGAGAGTAGGAAGATCGACTAGTTGATAGTTAAAAAGCGCGGCAAACTACATAAACGAGTTATTTTGTGTTAGTTTCATAAAATTTATTTTGATTTTATTTATTCTACATTTTAGTATAACAAGTTGAGCGTGATAAAGGCGGGATTCAATAGCTTAATCACGATATTTAGTTTTGTTGTATTAATTTTGTGTATATTTAATTATTAAATATAGTGGTAATAATAGATATAAATATTTAAAATTAAACTGTATAAGTATATTTTGATTTGTTTCATAAACTTGTATTTAAGAAAACAAAATGCGAAAATATCAAACGCATGCCATGGACGAACTTGTCAAATCGACGTCCACATTCTACGCAAACGATAAGTCGAATTTATGCATAAAACTACTAAGTTAAAGAAATAGACTAGTCGACGAATTCAACTAGTCGATCGACTAGTTTATCGACGCAAATAAACGGTCTAGTTTCGTTAACGTTGATTACGTCGACGACCCATCGCTAATTTTGTTTCAGAACATCAGTTCGTTAATACATGTATCGTATTATGTAGTACTGATGTTCTACGTAAGTGAGAGCCGTATGTAAGATACATACGGCTCTCTATTTAATACAAAGGAATAATGTGGGCCGATCCCGGCGGCACTGCAATGCCGGGCCGACCCGTGACAGGAGTGGAGCGAGCCCCGAACATCCCATCGAATTACAAAAATCAGTTTAATATACTGGTCCCTCAATGAGGGAACTTTCAGATATTAAGCTGAAAAGAACAGATACTACACTTTGATCTTAGCCAAAAGGCCGAGAAGCGATAACTATTTTGGTAGAATCGAAGGGGGTCATTCAGTGGCGGAGAATCTTAACATCGCAATTCAGAGGCGACGCTAAATTTGAACAACGCCATCTAGTGTTACTAAATGGAACTAATTTTCTTTCGCACTTGGTTGTTACAACCGCTAGCACATTTAATATCTAATTACATATTATGTAAAATGATAATAAATAATTTAGGTACTTATATATTTTTGATATGTACGTAATTAGTTTATACATACGGAAGCTTGGTCGTCGTGTGATCTTTGTCTACCAGCGAAGGGATGTGCATCAATCGGGAGAAGAATTCTGGACCCGTCCTTATCTTCGTCACGTGCATTCTCCTCTGCTTGCCTAAGTTTTTTTTTAAATTATTAGTTCAGCAAATAAAATATAATTTATCTACTAATCTACACCATTACTATTATAAATAAAAGTTTTAGATAAGGTTATCTGAAAAGGTTTCCATGGCATGCTTGCAAGTTTTTTTTATTATACCCCTTCCAGCGTAAGTTTAGCTTTTTGACAGTTCACGTCCATGAAGTTTCGTAATACTTCCGCTTATTTTTCGAAAAAATTATATTGTATTTCATGGACGTTCCCATGTTTTTTTCAGTTACCATGGTTACTTAGTGATGGACACTCATAACGATTACCACCATTATGAAACAAATTACAAATAATCGGTAGAAATAAATGCTATGAATAAACCTGAACTCTTCATAATACGTTTATAAAATGTAATTATGATATTTTAGATTAGCTATAACCCGCGACGGTGTCACGATATAATTATGTATTTTAAATAATACCTAAGCTAACTATAATTTTATCATTTTAAGCTATAGGCTAATTCTCTTAACATAGAAGAAAGAAACACTAATTACATTATAATGTAAGTTGATGTAAGGATCCAAATGTGTAAAATAAAGTAATTTGAAAAATCGCGAAATCGCTTACAATCGAATGGCATTACATTCGAGATACTGCTGAACGTCACTAACACCAGTCTGTCAAATGTCGTTAAATATAGTGGAAAGGGTATAGTAGTCAACAATTAATTTAATTGAAAAATAATGATCAAACTATTTCATAGTGTTTTTCAATATCTCGATTAATTAAATCTGCATTTATGCATGTGTAAAAGGGTAAATAAATTAATTAAATAAGTCCAAAAGTACTGTCAAAACAATAATGATACAATTTCATTCAAATTATAAAAATTTAATTAATGATTACCAGTTAAATTACATATAAATTTACCTATAAAGCATAGGTATAACTAGATTGATTTGAAAAAGAAGAAAGACAATGGAAAAATTGGTACTATGCGTTTCAAATAAAAATGGACGCGTCAATGACCTCCACCTGTCGAAAATTGATTAAAATGTACAGACGCTTTACGACTTTCTTCAGATGACGTCACAATATGGCGCAGGTAATGCACTTTCTTATTTGAAACGAGCGAGGCAGGACTCGAATTTGCGTCTCTGGACTATACGCGTATTAAGAGCTGTTGTCTATTGTATATAATTGCAGGGCATAGATGTGCTGACTTAATTTTCTTTGCGATCTGCTACTTTTATTCCCTAAATTATATAAGAATATATTAATTAATTAAATTACTCACATAGTCATGAACCTTAGTACTAGCAAGTTAATGCTGGCAGCGACCACGGCTAGTCCAAACAGAATGAACACCAGGCTGAGTGCTACGTAGCCTGGCTTACTTGTTAGGGCTTGGTCGTTCTGAAAATGTATAATTGTTATTTATAGTATCAGTAATTAACATTTTTGGTTTTATAACTAACTGGTCGTGTTCCGAACCCTCAATAAACTTAGCGGTTAAGTTAGACGAGCATATCATGTGATCACTATAATACGACTTTCACAAGCGATATCGTTGTATCTTATGTGAATAAATGAATTTTTGTTTGTTTGAAAAGATCCGTACTTTTAATTTTACTCAACTTTACTATATTTTTAACTGCATCATAGCAAAGCGATTGTGTGTACAGCTGAGCCGATCACGAGGTCGCGGCTTCGAATAAGTACTATCACATCACACATCACATCTCATCTCAGCCAATTTACGAGCACTGCTGGACATAGGCCTCCTCCAAATATTTCCTCCTTGTGCGGTCCTGCGCCTCCCTCATCCATCGGTATCCCGCCGTCCTTACGAGGTCGTCGGTCCACCGTGTGAGGGGTCTCCCCACCGTGCGTTTTCCGGTACGCGGTCGCTACGCCAGAACCTTTCTGCCCTTTTTTCAATAAGTACTATGCAATATAATAATTTGTGAGATACACAAGCCACGAGCTTTGAAGTTCGTTGCGTTCGTCAATTTCATGTCTGCAAAAATTCAGCCCGATAGAAAAGCATCTTCTGAAGCCGCCATAGTGGAGACATTTATGCCTCTACAAATATTGTAGTTAGCATGGTGATCGCCATTCTTGGACTCTAATGGATGCTTAACATCAGGCACCATAGAGTCAATATGGTAGGCGAAATTAAAAAAAAAAAAAAAACTTGATCCTAATTCCGTAAGTAGTGTTTTAAAAATAATTACAAAAGAGATGCTGTACAAAATCTACAGAAGGAATTGTATTAATTCTTACTTGTAAGGCTACATAATCTCCAAAGCCGATGGTGGTGAGTGTTACAAAGCAGTAATAAAAACTGTCGAAATAACTCCAACCTTCATACCGAGAGAACACAGCTGCGCCTGGAATGATAGAAAAAATTCAATTAATATTTACAAAATATGGACGACGACCTCATAAAGGTCTCTGGGTCGGACTGGATGTGGAAGGCGCAGGACCGAGTTCTGTGTCGCGTGTGATGTATAAGCTATATTATTGTAAAGTTTTATTAAAATCATATTTCATTACTGCTCCACTCCTATTATTCATAGCGTGATGCTATATAGCCTATGACACTCCCCGATAAATGGACTATTCAACACAGAAAGTATTTTCAAAATCGGTTCAGTAGATCCAGAGATTACCCCCTACAACGTCACAAACACACAAACTTTACATCTTTATAATATTCTATAGTAATAGTATTATATGATAGATAATAATAGGCTTACCTAACCATATTACGTAGGTATAATATTGTTTTGTTCAAAACAAAGCAAGCTTAAAATAATTCTGTAAGTATTGTTTTCTAAAACAATACATTTTATTAGTTGATTCAAAGTAAACATTTATTCAATTCATTACACTTTTATTTCTAGGAAATTTTGTCGAGCATTGAACATGAATAGTAGTTAAATGAATTTGAACTAACCTAGTGCACAGTACAACCAGTAGTCAATCTCGGCCATTTATAATAAATGCCTACGGGGCTGCCCGGTACGTAAACATGCGATAGGGCTGCCCACCTCTAGCTTTTTAATTACATTTACCTACTTTCCCGCTCGTTACTGCGGCACGGTCGCGACTGTTCACTCCGCAAACACACCGCTATCGTGAGCGTGTATAACTCACGCTTCGTCCGTTTCTATGAAGTCGAAATACTGTATATCTTTGTACTATGCCTAGTGCCACCGTGGTTTCCTAGGATCATCCCTACAGCTTTATTTCAATTACCAGCATCTTACCTACTAAGATAAATACATTAAAACATACCTGTAGTAATGATAATAGATGACAGCATCCCCGTAGCGAACATAAGATTCATCTCAGTAGCTTCAGTAGTGTTACATCGTAAATAAGTCTTGGCACGTCTTATCACTACTGACGCAAACTTGTTTAAGCGTTCACCTATACTCTGGAACATTACCAGCCCGAGGGGAATGCCAACCTGAAAAACAAATCATAAGTAACAAATTATAGTAAGCTAGCGGTCTCGTAAAGTTAACTACGAGTTTTCTTTTAAAAGACCTTACCGGCACTAGCAATCGTGCCCTCTGTCGCGGGGACTTTGCAAACATCAACTTAACGGACACAATGAATATCCAGTCTCAGGACAATAATTTGTGGATCACACAAAGAATAGTCCTGCGTGGGAGTAGAACCCGCGACCTCGTGCACGTCACCCGGGCAGTCAAACTTGTGTCTTTCATTTAGGTAAAGGCTGTATTTATTTTCGTAAATAAATCCGGGGCGGACTTCACGCCACTGTGTAACGGGCATGCCGGACTCGAGGCAACGATAACCGCACGATGTTCTTCTCAGCTGTTAAGTACAGGAGGTGCTTAGCGTAGAAAACCAGATAGGTTGTTGGCGACAATGATTCCTAATCTCATTACAGCCTCTACCTTTTTTTGTATGTAAACAAGTGACCCTTCTTTCTCGGCTTATTCTATAAGAGTCGGCCTTTCCGCTACCATGAAGCCAAAGTCATGGACTGGAGGTAAGGCTCAGGCTAAAGTTTACAGTGAAGAGGAAATTTTTAATACTACACCAATCTAGTAAAACAGTTTGTTATATGTTGGTTTGTCTCAATAAGTGATGATTGTCTTTACAAAGATCATTTTCCCAACACCATAATGATGCGTAGATATAGAGGAAGATATCTTCATGACTTTAGTGTAAAGCTGAATAATAATAGAAATCTAATATAAAGTAATTACATATGTTCTACTCTTACCATTGCATATGCCATACAAAAAGCTTTCCCACCAACAGTAACCGGTGTTGAATGTCCATATCCAATCATAGCCAATACAACTGTAGCAAAATAGAAGGCCCCGGCAAACTTCCACTGAGGTCCTGCTTTGTGAGGTTTATTCTCTATGATAACTATTTCTATCATATGATAGTCTTCTGCTGTAATGTTGTATTTCCTTATCAAACCATTCCTCATATCTGAAACATATTTAATTTATAATTAAATTTATTTTAAGCACAATGTTTTTAAAATTGGGCTGCTGGTCTTTAAAAGTCAGTTCCTATTCCTTACACCCATTGGTCTCTGGTGAATACATGAGCCATATAAAGCACATTTAGCTGCCTGTAAAAGTTATTAATAAAGAAGAATATGCTAAGCAAGATAGTCTAGGTAGCCTATATGCTAATCATTTCTTTACCTCACGCATCACATCCTAAGAGTAGCATAACAGATACCTTATGGATAAAGTGCTTACAGGTCAGTTTCTCTACAAATTGGGAAAAACTTGACACAAAACGAAATACCATACAATCTGATCAGTTTAATTTATTAACGACAGGCTTATCTCTAGACTTTTAACTGCGATGTACAGTTTATTTAAACAAACTTTTACTATCCTTATTTCAAGACAAAGGACCATTTTTTTTATTTGGTTTAGAAAAACAAAAAGTAAACTACAATAGCCAATAAAATATAATGCGTTAACTAAATTTACAGAAGGGTAAGTACCTGATAACACTTCCCATCTCTTACTCTCAGTCTCAGATTCCAGTGCATCAAACACAGCGGCACCAATCAGTAAATATGTAAATGTACAGACCACTAGAGACAGTGTGCGGACATTCTGCCGTTTCATTTTCATCTTTACACCGGTTTATGTCTCCTCTTTTAAAAATAAATTTTCCTAGATAGGTAACACACCTATTTCATTATCATATCATATCCATCGTATTATTAAGGGAAGATTGCTTAATTGTTAAAGTAGTTCAACGTAGCAGTTTGTAATTTATTATTAATTTATTTTGTTATTAAACGTAGGCAATTACTTTGGTGAATAAAAATTGCACACATAAGAATCAATGAAAATAAATAAAATCATATTAAAATCAATAGATTTTAACAATTTTGGCACATAGATTGATTAAATTCATGTCATAGTGAAACACTGTGTTACAGTTAATATTAATTGCTCACAAATATTGGAAATATATAATATTACAAAAATATTTTCACAAATCAAAATAAACCTTGGCCATAATTTCCATAGCCAATTTCCTTACTTTTTTTCATATCATATCATAAATCTGTCAAATAGTTTTCAGAAGTTTCTAATTACGGCTTGAGAACTATACCGCCAAACTTTTGTTTTCATTACTTTAAAATTTATCCGATTACAAGAAACAGATTATGTGTTTTTATTAATATTGATATCCTTGAATCTGGGAATAAAACTGTATTTTGCCTTAATGTATTTAATATTTTAGCTAATATTTACATATAAGTTGTTCAATCTGAAAAATATTCTTGTTTTAATTGATAACATAGTGGTATTTCATGCAATGTAAAATTGTGTGAATATAACAAACCATTTTGTAAAAGACTGATAGCAATATAGCTGCTCGATAAAAGATTGTCAATTGAAAATTTGAAACCATGACTTTCCGTGCGGCAAGCAGATTGATTGTCCAGGACGCTATGTGGTTGTTAAAATAGTCAATATTTTTTTTTTGTTTAGAACTTTACCATAATAATATGTTACTGAATAAAATTTATTAATTCTCTTAAGTTTAGAAAAGGGGCTAGAATTCCTACACTTCTCTTCCATCTGGTGATAACAATGACTCGTCTGTGGAACGTTTTTATGTGGGAGAAACGTTCTGTCTAGCGATGCCCGATATTTGACTTTGTATCGATATTTCGCATCGTAATGTATCGTAATTGATTGTATCGATACACGATAATATCGTATGGCTTTGTATCGATATTGTTAATATCGTATCGTATCGTATCGAATTCTAAAAATCAAACTCTAATTTAATTTATGTATTAATTTAATATATTTCTTTTAATTTTTTTTATATAATTTTAATATAGGTACCTCACATTATTTTTGATTTTTGTATACGTACCATACAGAAAATCGCAAAAGGTTAGATTAGCAAAATTTTGACAATTTTAATTTATACAATATTTATAGTAAGTAAGTACTTGATAAAAAAAATTATCTAAACTTTTAAGGAATAATAATTTTGTCAATTGTTGCGGATCCAACCTATTGCAATTTTCTGTAAGCGTATTATTAGCTGAAGAAAGTAATCGCTATAACACGCTACATAATAAACGATTAGTGTAATCACACAGTGTTAATAGAAATAGCTTATGACTTTTTGAAGGTATCTGCCTATATTCAAAATAAGCTAACGTCACCAAATATCATTTACAGTCTACGCACATCTTAATAGGTCGGGGACAAAGTCTTTTCGCATAACGTAGGTATAAACTTATTATAAAATTTCTTTGACTGTACTACTTGTGTCTGGCTGGTTTTCGTAACATTAAAAAGGTTACATTATAAAGAAAAGAAAAAAATAAAAAAAAGTTGTTTCCCGCTATTTTTCATTTGTTTTTCTCTCCGTAAAAATGAGTGAATCTAATGAAGAAATTCGATACATTTTAAAATTTTATTATAAAAAAGGCAAAAATGCAACTCAAGCAGTGAAAAAAATTTGTGATGTTTATGGACCTGATGCAGTGTCAGTAACTGTAAGAGTAGCACAAATTTGGTTCAAACGTTTTCAGTCCGGAAATTTTGATGTTAAAGATGCACCTCGCTCTGGTCGCCCTGTTACGAATAAAATGGACGCCATTTTTGAAAGAGTGGAGCAAGATCGGCATATTAGTAGTTACGATGTAGCTGAAGAACTGGGAATTGACCACAAAACAGTTTTGACGCATTTGAAGAAAGCTGGTTATACAAAAAAGCTCGATATTTGGGTGCCACACGAGCTCACTCAAAGAAACTTATTGAACCGTGTACTCATTTGCGATTCATTATTGAGACGTAATGAAACCGAGCCGTTTTTGAAGAGATTGATAACTGGCGATGAAAAGTGGATCACGTACGACAAGAACGTGCGAAAAAGGTCGTGGTCGAAAGTTGGCCAGGCTTCACAGACTGTGGCCAAACCTGGCCTAACACGAAATAAGGTGATGCTGTGTGTATGGTGGGATTGGAAGGGCATTGTTCATTATGAGCTTTTACCGCCCGGCAAAACCATCGATTCTGATCTTTACTGCCAGCAACTGATGAGATTAAAGGAAGCAGTCGAGAGAAAACGGCCGGAATTGATCAACAGGAAGGGTGTGGTCTTTCATCACGATAACGCTAGACCACACACATCTTTAGCCACTCAACAAAAATTAAGAGAGTTCGACTGGGAGGTCCTAGTGCATCCACCATATAGCCCTGACCTTGCGCCTTCAGATTTTTACCTGTTTCGGTCTCTTCAGAATTCTTTAGGTTCTGTAAGGTTGACCTCAAGAGAGGACTGCCAAAACTATTTGTCCCGTTTTTTTTATCAGAAGTCCCAAAGTTTCTACAGTAACGGGATAATGTCTCTGCCCACAAAATGGCAGAAAGTTGTTCAACAAAACGGTACATATATATTGTAAATAAATGTAAATAAACTTTGAAAAAAATGTCTTGACTTTTCATACAAAAATACGAAAAGACTTTTTCCCCAACCTAATATTACAATATACAACCTACCATAGGCGGCACTATTAAAAAAGTTTGTTCGTAATATTTTCAATCGTGGTTAACATTTTATTATAATCATAACAACGATTTAAGTCTCAAATTGTACTTATTCAGCTTATGTTTTTTTAGACATTTAATTGAACAACTTTTTATTACTTTTAAAGAGTTAAATCATACGATATTTTTGATGCGATACACCTGGGAAGCGATACGATATCGCCACATATCGTATTGTTGTGTATCGATACAAAATATCGAAATATCGCATGGTGTTGTATCGATACACCAAAATATCGATACGTATCGGGCATCGCTAGTTCTGTCAAATGTGTAATCAAATCATATGTTATAGGTTATTATCGGTCGCGGCCCGGGTCGTGCATTGTAATCAATCGGCGACACGACAGCAGGACTAATTCTCTATTTCAGATTTATAAGAGTATTGAATTATAAATACTGTTTGTAAAACTCTACGATGAAGATTGCTTGTAATTCATCTAAACCGCCACTCGGTAAAAGCATTTAATTGATATCATAAGCTTTAAATTCTTAATGTTGCATTAAATTCTCAGTATTGCATCATTTAATTGTATTTCACATACATTTAAATTTTCCCTAGGTGGTGTGTTAGCAGCTGAGTTTTACAGGTCATCAGACAAAGAGTTAAAAATAACCTGGGGTGGAGAATCATCCATAAACTTACCTAACAGTTCCAAGCCGGTTTCATATGTAACCAGCAATGATCTTGTTAGAATTCTGGAGAATGCATTCAATAAGTCTGGAGAACCTCTCCAGAAAGTTACAATGAATCATTGGCTTTCATTCAGCCTTACTCTAGATGATGATATTCCTTCTTCTATTGAGTATTTGGATCAAATACTGGGGCCTGTTACCTATCTGGTTGGAGAAACATTATCTGTATCTGATTTGGCTGTATTTAGTGTTTTACATGGTAAGTACTAGCTTAGAAAGTTATTGTTACAAATTAAATTAATAATAATTGTGTGAAGGAACATGTAATAATTCTATTATTCTTTCAATTCAACTTTTGTAATAGATATTGATAAAAGTAATTCATACGTGAATGCATTTAAATGAGTTGTAGTACTATTTCAGTTAATATTTATTAAAAACATAGGTTATTAAATTGGATGCCTACTGATTTTTTATATTAAAGAAATATTATTGTACCTATATGTTATTCTTTTTAGTATCGGCTAAATTCAAGGATGTTTCAAAGAAGACTGCCCCGAAAAATATTCAAAGATGGATGAAATTGATTGAGTCTCAACCTTGTGTTATAAAGGCATTAAAAGAGTTACCTGCAGATGTACTGGAAAACCTTAATAAGTCATCATCAAGGTAAACAGACCATATTAAATTTCAGATATAATCAGGAAAACTAAATTTACCCTCAAAATGAAGCAGTGCTGTACCTGGTTCTCTATTTAATTATGTGATATTTAATTATTTTTTAAAAATGTTTGTATCACCTGTTGAATATTAAATTAGAATAGAGAGGTAAAGTCTGCTTATTATGCTTGTGTTAGTTCAATATTCTGTTTTTATGGCAAAATAAGCATAAGGCAGTACACCATATTTTTTTAATTTGTCTGATACCTAATTATTTTATATTTACTTTAATATTTCAGGAAGTCACCAACTAACAATGAGTCTAAAACTGGTCGGCTGCAGGAAGGCAAGTTCGTGGAGTTACCCAATGCTGAAATTGGAAAGGTTGTTGTGCGCTTTCCTCCTGAAGCTTCTGGGTATGTTCCAATTATAAATGATATACCAAATATGTATACCAAAAACCTGTAATTTATTAATTTACTATAATTAGTATATTTAAAACAGTAATTTAATGGTTTAATTAAGTTTATTTGCTTATTACAATGTGTATGCATGATTAAAACACAGAATAACAAAATCTAAATGTTTTTTTTATAGATACCTTCATATTGGACATGCAAAAGCTGCACTTCTCAACCAATATTATCAGCACGCCTTTCAAGGAAAACTTATAATGAGGTTTGATGATACCAACCCTGCTAAGGAGAACGCTGAATTTGAGAAGGTAAAATAAAAATAATGTTTTACTTTTTTTTATTGTCTTGATAATAAGTCATTGCCATAAAATTATGTTCTATTGAGATAATAAAAACAATGTTGCGTGATAACAGTTCAGCACGATTTCTTTATCTTTGTATCATAGTATAAATTTAAAAAAAAATGTTTTTCATTAAGTTACGGTATGAGGATGCCATACACGAGTATGCCAATTTGAATCCCAAACCAGAGGCCAAATTGCTTCTGTAATTTGATTAATTGTCTAGAGTTTGGCTATTTTTTTGTCCAACCTACTGTGTTTTATCATCAAATCAGCCAATTGACTGTGTTTTAAACATTAAAATAATATAGACTATACATAAAATTATCACTTGAAACGAATTTTAATTGCAGGTGATCTTAGGAGATGTAGAAATGTTAGAGATAAAGCCGGACATGTTCACTCATACATCAGAATATTTCGATCTCATGTTAGATCTGTGTGAGAAGCTCATCAAGGAAGGTAAAGCGTTCGTTGACGACACGCCTGCTGAGCAGATGAAGAATGAGAGAGAACAGAAGGTTGATAGCAAGAACAGGAGTAATTGTAAGTATACGAAATTCAATTGGTCGATTAACTAGTGATCGAAAGAACTAAGTTTCATTCGATAATTGGCAGAAATGATACATCCCTGAATGATTGATTAAAAATTATACATATATAGAAAGAAAATTGGTCAATTTATATTAAGCTGACAAGAAGGATTGATTTTACATTAAAGTTTTCTATCTTTTGTAAAGAAAAATACTTAGTCGGGCTTTCCGTCACCTTCATATTGATTCGAAAATTTCACGCTGATTTCATAATCAATAACTAAGTATTGTAGTGTTAAATGAACCATGAAGGTAATACTTAATTTTCTATATTTCTTTTTTTACATTAACACAATTCGAGATTCATTAAAGTAAGAAATAGGTATAAATAATTGAAGCACCAATGACCGTTGAAATTAACGTGTCCTAAAGTGGAGACGGCAAATGTAGTGAAGGACGCCCGCTAGCTAGGTGGACCGACGACCTCAAAAAGGTTTCTGGGATGCGAAAGCCACAAGACCATCTTCTTTGTTGAGAGAGGCTGCTATGTTCAGTAGTGGACTGTGATAGCCTAGTTGATACCTTTAAATTTACAGCTGTTGAGAAGAATCTAAAACTATGGGAAGAAATGAAGAAAGCATCGGATATTGGTGTGCAATGCTGCGTCAGAGCTAAGATTGACATGCAGTCTCCTAATGGGTGTATGCGTGACCCCACCATCTATAGGTGCAAGCCTGAAACACATCCGCGTACTGGGAATAAATACAAGTACGTAAACACCTATATTACGAGTTTGAGGGTACTTAATATGAACAGTTTGTCAATACAGTATCTTAAAAATGTCAGAATTGTGTGTTAAAATTGATTAAATCGAAATGTATGATATCTTTTTAAACACATGGTTACTTATCCTAATAATAATTTGAGCATATAAAAGCAGGAATGCAACCGAAAATATAGTATATAATAATATAATACTTTGTTTGTGTTATGTTGATAAAGGATTAGTCAATTAAATTTTGAAACTCACTCGTGTTATGACCGTTAGTGTCATTTACTATTATTTATTAATGGTTGTTACTGTACCATAAATAATAAATAAGTAAGTACCTACTATAGATTGCATCATGATTCAATATAATATTGTACCTATTTACACTACGCGCCAAGTAAGTACGTCGGCTTGAAGTTGTTGTAAATCATCATCATAACAGCCCATCAATGCCCCACTGCAGGGACGGGCCTCCTCCCGTGACGGAGGGATACTTGACCTACTAATACAGATTACAGACGGATTGGTACAAGGTTTAATTTCAAGTTTTCCTTCTTTTTATTTCGTTAAGATGATAGTCCCTTAGTCGGTTTTTACGACACCCATGGGATGAGATAGGGTGGTGACATATTGTATTCTTCCTTCGTTGTGTAAATGTGTTAGGATTATTTATAATTTTATTTATTTATTTGTTCCTGTACATGCGTTAATTTTTCTGATAGCTAACTTCAGGCTAGTTGAGTAAGTTTGCGCACACTGTATTTCATTTGCTAATATTTGTGTACATTTTTGTTTTCCAGAGTATACCCAACATACGATTTCGCATGTCCCATAGTGGACTCTATCGAGGGTGTGACCCACGTGTTACGTACTATGGAGTACCACGACAGAGATCCGCAGTTCTACTGGTTTATTGATGCGCTTGGTATTAGAAAACCTTACATTTGGGAGTACAGTAGGTAAGTGGAGTAATAATTTATTTAATAAACGAATTAGTAAAAGATGTAAGTTTTACCATACAACATTATGACCGATTCCTCTTTGATTTGTTGCACTAATTTTTTTATAGATAATTAGATTTTTTTTTACGAGCCAAAGTTTATCTAATTTCATGGAGGAATCCATTCCATTTTTTTACATAGGAGTAATATTCAATTTCGATAAATAAAATTGTCTAAACCATGTAAAGGTTGGTAACGGGTAACCATCTTAAAATTCAAGGACTTGGATTGGCACAGGGTTTGAATTGTGCTTACAATCTATTCTCAGCCATCAACTTGACACCTTTTTAATTATGTATTAATTACGGACTGACACATAATGTAAGTTTTTGTGATACTATAACTATATTAAATACTTTACAGGTTGAGCATGACAAACACAGTGCTGTCTAAAAGAAAACTCACATGGTTTGTGGAGCAAGGACTTGTAGATGGATGGTAAGATTATATATTCATTTATTTTTATTACTTTTAATAAATTGAGAAAAAGTAATAAATACTTATACAGTTTTTATAAGTGTTAGTATAGGGTTTATTTGCAGTTCTCTTGGAAGGCCCTAAAAAAAGAGTAAGAACTATCCTTTCAAAGTTATGATGTTTCCTTCTTGAGACATAATAGGTTATTTATTGTATTTCAATTTTTTTATTTTAATTTTTTATCAGAGAAGTTAATAATAGAAAAATAATTGAGTTGTTTCTAATCATACAACTACACCAAATATTTGTAAACTATTACAAACTACAAAATTTAACAATATAATTGTATACATCAGGGACGACCCAAGAATGCCCACAGTCCGCGGAGTGCTCCGACGCGGTATGACGGTGGAGGGACTGCGACAGTTTATACAGGCGCAGGGCTCCAGTCGCTCTGTCGTGTTCATGGAGTGGGATAAGATATGGGCTATTAATAAGAAGGTAAAAACACCTTAAACATACCTTAATTATTTGGCTACAGAGAGAAGTTTATAAAAGACAAGCTGACCCGTGCCCACTTCCCTAAGCGGCGAAAAAAACGTGTCACTTTTTTACATATTTCATTACTGCTCCACTTCTATTAGTCAAAGCGTGATACTATATAACCTATGACACTCGTGTCCAGTTCGACCGCGCGGCCATAGCGTTTTTTTTTAAAAAAAACCATGTCAATTTTTTGTAAAAATTTGTAGAAGTTGATTCCCAAAACCATAAATTTGTCAAAGATACGGTTAAAAAGTTATAAGGGTTTAAACATGGCCGCGCCATTGAAACGCGGCGAACCGCGCGGCCACTGAGATCTTTAAAACTAAGCCTTGTAGAGACCTGAAATTTACGCAAATGCAAGATTTAATTTGTAAAAAATTTGTAAAAATATAAAAAAAATACTCAGGTTTATAGTTTAAGAGCTATAACACTAAAACCGAATGGCCGCGCCATTGAAACGGTGGAGAAAACGCTATCGCCTGTATCTCGCTGAAAAAAAATCGCAGAGGTGTGTAGTTTATTGTAATTACCCAGATTTGAATTTGTCGAAACTAGGAAAAATACAACAAAAATTCCTAGGTTTATATTTCAGGAGCTATAAGACTAAAACGATATGGCCACGCCATCGAAACGGTGAATAAAACGTTATTTCGCCTGTATCTCGCTGAAAAAGCATCGCAGAGGTCTGGAGTTTTTTGTAATACCTAGATTTTAATTTGTCAAAACTAGTAAAAATACAATAAAAATTCTTAAGGTTATATTTCAGAAGCTGTAGAACATTATCAGTATGTGGTGCGATAGGGTGACCATGTCTTATTGTTTACAGAATACTTTCTACTTATTGTTACAGAAATTATTTTATTTATTTTAATGGTGTATTTTTAAATTGTAATACAACAAATAATAATAATATTGTACTTCTGGTTTTGTAAAAAATAATGAGTGAGAGGAAAAGGAAGAGAGATTTTACCAGTGGAGTTACAAAAAAAAACTGGGGAAGTACGAGTCGGACTCGCCCATGAAGTGTTCCGTAGTAACAAGCAAAGTTTTGCTCTTAACTTTGTTTTTCATAGTGTTTGTATGAATTACAAAGTAACGTGTGCGGTTTTTGAAATTGTGCTATATCTCAAAAACTTATGATTGTATCTTGTTCAAACCAGTTTTCATTGAAAGTTTTTATTGACATTTACATCAATTTTTTTTTCCAACTTTATTATTTCAAAAGTTAGAGGCGGGGGGGGGGGGCTCATTTTACGACTTTGGAAGTGTATATCTTTCAAATGATTGACTTTAGTTTTTTTAGTAATTTTTCCATTCATATAATATTACGCTTAAAGTAAAAACATATATCTACATCCCTGCTAGTTATGATTGTACTTATTTAAAAATGTGGAATCAAAATGATTTACAATCATTTCAAATGTTCTAAGTAAAGTTCTAATTACCTATATGATTTAATAAAACATTAAATAATAATAATCCAGCCTATTATTGTCCCACTGCAGGGCAAACATTATATATTATTATTATTTTTGTTAGTTATTAGATAGTTTTTAGTATTTCATATAAGTTCATATACATAAGATTGTAAATATTTCATAGTAAAATATCTTAACTACACGGTCATCCATACAAATAAAGAGAGAGCTCTAACATAATCATAAAATATTTAAATGCAACATACCTTAATCACTTCTGCTGAATTGTTTACATAATTTACCGAACTGACGTTACACCACAGTACAACACTTAATCGTAATTACACACGAACTGAACATTTTAATAATCAGTAGATCACTTTTTTATCGTGTTAACATCACAACGACACACTGATAACGAAACTCTTACGCTTACGTCGCTGTACCACAGAATAATAAGTACTAACGGCTGTACGCGTCGCACTGACCTGCGGAGGCGCGCGGGGGTGGCGCGTGTGAGATGCAATAGTGTGCATTACTAATCACATAGCTTAGGGGCGGAGTTGCGTCATTTAAACGAATCTTAGGGCTAGTTTTTCGTAAGTCCACGCGGACTGTAACTGTATTATTGACTTTTCAAGCAATAAACATAATTGTTTTTATATTTATGGTTTCATTTTAATTTTATTTAGAATCCTTGAATTATAATTTCTGTAACAATAAGTAGAAAGTATTCTGTAAACAATAAGACATGGTCACCCTATCGCACCACATACTGATAATGTTCTACAGCTTCTGAAATATAACCTTAAGAATTTTTATTGTATTTTTACTAGTTTTGACAAATTAAAATCTAGGTATTACAAAAAACTCCAGACCTCTGCGATGCTTTTTCAGCGAGATACAGGCGAAATAACGTTTTATTCACCGTTTCGATGGCGTGGCCATATCGTTTTAGTCTTATAGCTCCTGAAATATAAACCTAGGAATTTTTGTTGTATTTTTCCTAGTTTCGACAAATTCAAATCTGGGTAATTACAATAAACTACACACCTCTGCGATTTTTTTTCAGCGAGATACAGGCGATAGCGTTTTCTCCACCGTTTCAATGGCGCGGCCATTCGGTTTTAGTGTTATAGCTCTTAAACTATAAACCTGAGTATTTTTTTTATATTTTTACAAATTTTTTACAAATTAAATCTTGCATTTGCGTAAATTTCAGGTCTCTACAAGGCTTAGTTTTAAAGATCTCAGTGGCCGCGCGGTTCGCCGCGTTTCAATGGCGCGGCCATGTTTAAACCCTTATAACTTTTTAACCGTATCTTTGACAAATTTATGGTTTTGGGAATCAACTTCTACAAATTTTTACAAAAAATTGACATGGTTTTTTTTAAAAAAAAACGCTATGGCCGCGCGGTCGAACTGGACACATGACACTCCCCGATAAATGGACTATTCAACACAGAAAGATTTTTTTAAATTGGTTTAGTAGATCCAGCGATTACAACGTCACAAACACACAAACTTTACCTCTTTATAATATTAGTATAGATGATGAATGGTTTGTATTAATTTAAAAGTTCAAAGAATCTGAGTGTTGATGGATTAAGAATACAGGGTGTCACCACCCCATTACTTCTCAAGGATGCTGTAAAAGTCGATTTATGAATGCATACTTAATAACAGTCAGTATCAAAGAAGGAAAACCTGACACTAAACCAGGGCAGTGTGGTATAAGTAGGTCAAGTATACTACCATATGTTTAAGACACCCATGCATGCAGTGATACGTAAATGAGTTAGTTATATGTTAGGAAAAGAAATTAATGTAAAATATGGCAACTGTAAAAAGACTCTGTTTTGATATTTTTTTGTAAAACAAACATATTTTTTTTTCAGGTTATAGACCCGATCGCTCCTCGCTACACAACACTAGAATCAAATCCAGTACCTGTAAACCTGAAAGGCGTTTCCGAGAGTATCCTAACAGTACCACTACACCCAAAGAACCCTGACATTGGTACTAAGCAAGTGCATGTGGGACCAAGACTACTTATAGACCAAGTAGACGCGAAGACGTTGAAAGAAGGAGAGAATACTACTTTCATTAACTACGGAAATATCTTGATTGATAAGATTCATAAGTAAGTAATAAAAATATAAAAACCATACAAAACACGCCAACTTACACGGACGGCTTGAAGTTGTTACAAATGGGTGCGCAGGTGTAAGTTTAGAAACTAAATAGCGAGGTTTGTGACATGCATGTTGTGTGTACATGCGCGAAATTCCCATGCGTTATTAATTTTAATCACACAACGCCATCTATGAGTAAACTAAAACAAACTGATAATTTATTTGATAAAAATTGACATGACATCATGGAAGTCATAACGAATTATATTTTCGTAGGTCATCTGACGGCACAGTGACAAGTGTAGATGCAACACCGAACTTGGAGAACAAGGACTACAAGAAGACGCTCAAGTTAACATGGCTGGCCGACACTACAAACTCGCCGCAAGTTGAGATGTACTGCGTGTACTTCGATCATATTATATCTAAACCTCTTCTAGGTAAAGATGAAGATTTCAAGAAGTATATCGGTCATCAGACTAGGGTAAGGATTTTATTGTGTTTATATTTGGTAAAAGTCTCCGTATGGTGACGGAGTAAGAATACAATATGTCACCACCCCATCTCATACCATAGGAGTCGTGAAAACCGACTAAGGGACTAATCATTAATATTATCTTTACGAAATAAAAAGAAGGAAAATTAAAATTAAACCCTGTACCAATCCGTCTGGCCAGCGTGGTATTAGTAGGCCAATTATCCCTCCGTCATGGAAGGCCCGTCCCTGCAGTGGGACATTAATAGGCTGTTATGATGATATTTGGTAAAAGTATTTGCACACATAGATACGTACTACAAACTTTGTTGAGCAGTATTATCCTTGAATAGGGTGTACATGACGACCTCTGTGGCGTAGTGTTTATATAACATGACTGCTAGACTGCTACGCAGAGGTCTCGGGTTCGATTTCCGCTCAATGCAAATCTTTGTGGTCTGGGTGTTTTGTATGTATTATATGTATGTATTTACAAAAAAAAGTATTTAAGTATGTTTATCCGTTGTCTAGTACCCATAGTACATTACTTTACTTATTACTTTTACTTATTACTTTGCTTAGTTTGGGACTAGATGGCGTTGTGTAAATGTGAGAGGAATATTTATTTATTTATTGTAGAGCATAATTTAATTAGGTAGAAACAAAAAATTCCTCAAGCCTATTAGAACAAGTAGAGACGAACGAGTAATGATTATAAGGTTAAGGTTTTTTTATTTTACGTTTGGTTCATCGAATACTGTATACTACTCATCAAAGTATCGTATCCTAGTGCTCGTAAAAATATTAAAAAACATAAAAAGTAAAGAACTGAAGCCCGAGATAGGATTCGTATAGGCCTATTATTAAAAAACGGAAGCCCTAGATAGCACAGCGCCATCTAGTGTTTTTAATTCCAATTCTTACATTCAAATTGTTACTATACTTGCAATCTATTGACCGATTTAAAGATCTTGCAGATGGTTGGGCAGGTGTCTAGATGCAGATAGTTTATGGATTTAAATGACAGGGAATTGGTGCTAACTTACTGGCTAACATTGAGGACTGTACATTGTTGTAACCGAGCACATTACCTCCACAGTGGGAAGTGAGCATGTCAGGCGAGGCTGCGCTGTCTGCAGTGTCAGTAGGCGACATAGTGCAGCTACAACGTCGCGGGTACTTCCGCGTAGACGTGGCGCCGGCCCCGCCCTCGCCGCACACGTCACGAGCCACGCCTCTCGTGCTGTTCCACGTGCCCGACGGACACACCAAGGAGATGCCGGGACAGGTATGTTATATTTAACTTTTTATTAAGTATAACTTTTATTGGGAACTTAGGATCATCATCATCTCAGTCCACTACTGGACATAGGCATCCTGAAAGAGCAAAGATTTTAACCTAGCGCTGTTCGGTTCGTGTCACATCAAATATTTTAACCTTTTCGGGACTGCGACAGACTTACCTGCTAATGAAGATTCTGCAAGATAGATATTTGGTATAATTTATGAAAAAAGATAGCAGCTAATGCTAACTCTGTGAATGTTTGCTGAACCGTGTGCTCGACGCTGTCTATACAAATGCGACATGACCTGTTGTGGCGGAATAGTACAGAAACATACCAATACAGCCGTAACCGGTAATCAGTTGTGTCTACCGGAATGTGAGGTCTCTGTGACATTTTCCTTCCCGGCCCGTTTTTTTGCAGCGAATCATATCATTAATGATCTTTTATATGAATAAAATAAAATAAATAAATACAACAAAAAAAAAAACAAAAGAAAATCGTAATGAAAAATAATTTTAATAGGAACAAATTACAACTAAAAATAAAATCAACTTTCAAGTTGTAAACTTAACAACCACTGTATGCGTTCAATGTTCTTAAATTAAAAAAAAAACAAATAAACACAAATTTGAACTTTCACTAACACAACTTAATTAACTTTAACTATTTAAAAAAAATCAAACAACTTAATAAATAAAGAACTCTGCTAACTCGACATATCTAATAGGTAATCTGTACCTTGGATCCATAATCAACATTTCTTTCAACAATTCATATAACATTTTAATTTGACGCTGCTTAGTCCCATTGCATGTCGGATATCTACGTTTGTAAAATGAATAGATACTATTTTTAAACATATCTATATTTGGAAGAAAATTTACAGGGACCCATTTCTGTAAAGAAAAAATAAATGTATAATTTTATGTTGTAGATTCTTATAAAATTAAATGAATTATGATAAAAAATGCAAAATGTACACAAGCACGTTATAGTGTTAATACATACGTACCACTTTGTTCAACTTTCTTTTGAATACTCCTTCTTCTATAAAATACAAGTGCTTGAATTCACACTGTTCCAACATATCATTATTAATAGGACCAAACATTGTCTGTTGTCGATATAGTATTTCATTATTATAATAACCAGGAAGTAGTTTACTACCAGTGGCCATTTCGTAGATAACTAATGCTGTAGACCATACATCTATACCGTAGGTAGCATCAAATCCTAGTATAATTTCTGGTGCTCTATAACTCGCTACTCCAGTGCTTGGTATAATATTTATATTATCTTCGTAATGTGCACGATCGAAGCCACATAGTTTTATACTGTCGTTCGTGTTATTAATGAGAATGTGGCGTGGGTTTATATCTGTAAGAAAATATAATCAATCAGATTGGACGCACTTCCTATACACTATAGAAAAAGTAAGTTACCTACTTCTTATCTGGTGGATGACTAGAAATGCAAAACATTATCATTCAAACATTATCAGTCACATTTCATAATTGGACATAAGTCGTGCAAAGGTCTAAAAAAAGGTAGCTATCTTGACATAAATCCCTGTACCAAACAGTATGGGCGTTATCCTTGTGAAAGATAAAATTGATTAATATAACCTGAAAAATATCAATACTTTTATAGACCTATGTTTTAGAAGAGTAGTTAGTTCACATTTAGAATGTAAAAAGTTAAATCAGCAGTATTTTAGAAACCTTCGCTTGTTACTCGTGACTACTTCTTGTAAAATTATTATAATATTATGTGTTAATTTTAAGAATAAAAATGTATGTAAAATAGACCGTGTGGTGAGGGAGTAAGAATACAATATGTCACCCCATCTCATCCCCTGGGTGTCGTAAAAAAACGACTAAGGGACTACTCGTGAATATTATCTTTACGAAATAAAAAAGAAGGAAAACTTGAAATGAAACCCTATACCAATCCGTCTGGCCAACGTGGTATTTGTAGATCAAGTATCAAGGTCAGGACGGAGGGAAGCCCGTCCTTGCAGTGGGACATTAATGGGCTGTTATGATAAATTTTAAGAATATTTTATTTTTAGGGTGCATTAATGTAACATACCTGCATGTATAATAGATAAATTCGTTAATGTCTCCACAGCTCGAATTAATTGTGTTGCCAGTAATTTTACTGTCTTTAAATTAAATCCAATTTTATGTTCGACTAATGCCTCGTGTAGTGTTTTTGGGTAAAAGTCTGACAGTAAATATATTTGTTTCGACAAATCGATTAATCTTATAGTTTCTAGAATATGTTCGGTATTGTTTGATAGACTGTTTTGAATATCTGTCATTACTGCGTCGGTACATAAACCACTATTATTATATTTATTTCTGAAAAAGAAAGGAGCATGTAATTATTATATAATTATTTTATTATATGTCTCTAATGGCAATGTTCAGATATGGAGCAATACTTACTTAACAACTTTTAGAGCAAAAATATTTCCTGTTTTATTTCTACACTCGAATATATTAGAGAAATATCCTTTATGAATATATCTCGTAATTGTGTAGTTTTCATTCCAGTGTTTAGACATAAGTCGTTCCATGTGATTAATGTTAATAGCGTAACCTAGTGATAAGAATCCCTTAGATTCACTTGTTTCAGCTGGTTTTTCATCATTTGTTGAAGCAGCATTTATAATGTCTTTGTGTGCCCAATCTGCTTTATCGGCTGTACTAGAAACAATTTTTGGGGATGTTTTAATTTTTGCTGTTTGTTTATTAGGTATCATAGTGGCTGGCGCCACAGGCATATTGTTTGCAGATTTCTGAGTATCAACTGGTTTGGATGTGTTTTCTTTTGCAGGCACATTATGCGATTGTACAGTTTTAGCTATATTGCAAGATTTGTTTCCAACTAACTCTGATTTCGAGCCAGGTTCGGCCGTGTTTTTTTGTGCCGGAATATTATGTGATACATCGTTAGCCACATCGCAAGATTTCTTTGCTACGGGATCTGTTACGGGAGTTTTATTTGCATTAGTCTTGGATTGGACGGTGTCTGCACCTTTATTTGCTTTTTGATCTGTCGAAATTGAATCAATATTTTGTTTATCAGATATCTTAGAAATTTCTTTTACATAAATACACTGTTTAACATTTTGTTGAATAATATTGTCTACTTCATGTAATGTATTAGTATTTAATGTATTGTTTAAGCTCTCTGTTGGATTTAGTATTTTCTTAACTTCTTTATCATTGGAATCGTTTTGAATTATTTTATCACTATTTTCTACAATATCTGATGTACCATAACTTTCATTTTTAACTATATCTTCACTAATTGATTGAATATATTTTTTATCTGTATCAACTTTTTCTTCTGTTTTAAATATTTTTTCTGTTGTAGAGCTTTGATTTTTATCCGTTTTTACGTGTGGAACATCAATATTTATTGCTGTAATGGATTCGCATTTTGACTCTTTTGTATTTTCGAGTGTCTTCGAGGGTTCAATCACTTCCGTTTTGTTAAAACACTTAATATTACTAATTTTCTTGCTTTCATTTTTAACTTCAGTTGTAATTGGATCTAATATCTTCTTGATTTCTTGAGATTCTGTTTGTGTTATAAATGCTAGTTTTCGTTCAATATCATCTTCGTAATCATTTACTGTTAAATCTATCCCATCATCTTCAACTAAAATTATGTTACTGTTTTCGTCATTAGTAATATCTATCACTTCGTATACGTCATCGTTGCAAAGTAACTCTTCCTTAACTTCTTTTTTATCAGTTTTATCTTGGCTAAGAATACTTTCATTTTTCACTTTATTTTTATGACTATTACCATTTTCTTGCATTTTATTCGCCGTATCAGACTTATCGTTACTCGAGACAACTTTAGTATCCAAATAAGGTTTATCGTGATGATTACTAACTTGATCAATTATTCTGAAAAAAAAATTGGTAAATATTAGTAATTGAAAATATTATGATGACTGATTCACACATTAAACAAACAAACACAATAAACAAATTGTACAACTTACCGTGTGATTGCATTGTCCGTTAAATGTACTTCCACGTTTGCCTTATTATAATCCAAGTCTTCTTTTAGAATTAAATGGCTTTCATGTGACTTGGTCGTCGATTCTGCTTTGGGTTTTGCAACATCATGAGAAGATTCTTTAGGACTTATTGGTTCCGATTCTGTTTTACCTAAAACTTTCGAATTACGAAAGTCTACTTTTAAGGTTACATTACTTTCATGACTGACATTAGTTGTTGGTTTTAATTCTAATTTGGGCTTACTTATATCAATTTCATTTAAATTTTCGTTTGCACAGCTTTCACAAATGGGTGCTTTATTAAGGTTTAAACTGTCAACGATTTCATCTACGTTAATGTCATCAAGGAAACTTAGATCTTGGTGAGGTGATGTAACAGGCATCACGTCCGCTCCGTCACCTAAATCATCTGATTCAGGCGAATTTGGACACTCAATATTTATGACTAGCTTAATTCCTTTAGATTTCTTAGCCCTTACTCTTTTTTCACCTGATGCTATTGATAAATCAGGCTTATTAACTTCTTGTTTCAGTGTAATAACTAAATTTTCCCTTTGTGCTATTTTTGGACGTTTACTTCGGCTTGTGGTGATGTAATCTCGATTTTTTATTCTTTTTCGAGTCAATACTGTTCTTAGATCTATTTCATCATCTCGTTTGTTTGATCTTAGATCTATTTTATCATCTCGTTGCTTTGATACGATCTGAATTTTGGATTCTTCACTCACGTCTACAGTTCGGGTCGATGATTCGCTGGCTTTGGTTACGGGTAACGATTTCATCGAGCTATTTTTGTTTAAACTTACATCTTTTTCTTGCCCCAGATTTTGACTTCTTTTGTATTTTGAACTTTCATTCCTTGTTTTTAGTTTTGTGCGCTCGGAAGAACGTGAAGTTTGTAATAATTTAGTTTCCGTACTTCTTTCTGGTAAATAACGAGTATACTTTGCAGTGTCTTCTTTATTTTCTTTGTCTCCAGAATGTCTTCTAAATTTTTTCTTTAAAATTTCTTTGATTTTTTCTCGTTCTAAATAAATATTGAGTTGTTCTTCTTTTTCTCTTTTTTTCTTTAGTTTTAAGTATCTCATTAATTTATCATTAAGTTTTGCTCTATCAATAATTTTCCTCTCCGACTCTTTCCTTCGATCAGAATCATTTTTACTTGATCGTCGTTTTGATGGCTTAATGATTTTGTCTATAATTTTGTTTCGTTCAGTATAATCATCTTTTTGATTAATTTCTTGTTTATTTTTCTGAATCGAAGAACGTATTAGTCTGGTTTTAGTTTCTTCGTTATTATTAGCAATACTGCTCATGACATTATTATTAACTTTTTTCATAGACTCATATTTGGATCTAACTTTTTGAACGTGTTTTATAAGGTTTTCATTACATTCTTTTTTCATTTTAATACAATCATTTTCATTGAGTGAACTGTTAGTACTCTTTTTCTGTGACGTGGTCTTTTTCTTTTCAATCACATATTTTTTTCTAATTGATTCAGTTTTACTTTTATAATGCTCATTGACAACACAATTTGTTTTTTTATTGGGGTTTTCATTATTAATCCTTCGTTCAATTGATTCTTTTTGAATTTTTTTGTTTTTATTTTGTTCAGATGGCTTTATTGACGTTTTTTCTTTTTGTTTTGATTCTTTGTCGTTTTCATGTCTTTTTATCGTTTGTCTTAATTGAAAACTATTTTTATCAGTATTACAACTTTCGTAGTAATTTCGTAAAAAACGTTGGTACGCTAGATATCTTTGTAAAACTGTACTCTTTTGATCATGTAGTACTTCGTCATATTCAAGCTGGTTATGACCATGTCTAGTACTTAAAGTTTTAACTTTCTTAAATACAGAATTTTCTTTTATTTTATGATTATCTTTGGCTTTGTTACTTTTATTGACTGATTTATTAATGACAGTATTTTTAAATTCCTTAGTATCACTTCTTTTTAGTCTTTTAACTTCATTTACTGGGCGAGTAGAACTAACTTTTTGTTTACTTTTACCACCCATGCTATTTTCTAATTGGTCATTATTTATAACAAGATTAGTGTTTTCGTTGGCTACAGTATGTTTTTCTTTTTCCTTAATACAGTGTGGTTCGTGTTGAGAAATGTTTTGGCTTACTTGAATTTCAGGATTGTCATAATTATCTAAGTACTTTAATTTTTCTTCTATCGCCTCATATTGTGTACATGAAGCCATGTTAGTATTTGAACTAGCTCCAGAGAGATCATCAGAAATGCAGTTTAATTGGCAACTAGATTTAGTTGGTTTAGTTATTTCACAATTATTTTCCTGGTAGGACATTTTTTGTAATTCGCTATCAGTATTATAATGTTTATTTATACAATCTGAATTATCAAATACTGTTTTACATTTATCTGTGTTGCCATTTTTATATGATGTTAAATCAACTAAGTTGTTATGATTGATATACTTAGAGTGCGTCTTTGGTATATTTGTATTGCCCACTGTCCTTACTGGCTCATATGGAAACTGTAAAAGATTTTTTAAATTTAATCTTGGAAAACGAATGTAATAATACATTTTGACTTCATCCGGTCCAATTGAATAGAAACTTAGTATAAAGAGTAAAAAAACAGATAAAATTAAGTAGGTAATTAAGCAATTTATTTTAGGTTATAAATATTACAAAAATATAGTAGGAAAAGTACCTACAAAAATACTTATATTTCAAAATATTGTATGTTTGAAATACATATAAGTATTTATAGACTATTCAATTTTTAAGAATTACTTTAATGTTAGTTTTATGCGCAGCGGTCCGTTTATTAACTGTAAATCAACGATCCTTGTAATCGCACAGTAATTCGATTTTTGACTATAATATCAAATCAGCTTTTTAAAATTGAATTTCAAAAGATATAAGTATGAAATAGAAACATTGACGTCACGAAATTGTAGTCTTAAATTACTTTATGTAAGTATCAACCTTATTCATATGTATTTTTGTAGTATTTAAAAGTTAACTTATTAAGTTATCTATTTGTGTTATTCTTTGCGGTAAGTTGGCGCGTTACAAATTAACTTTTAAATAAACCCTATTTTGTCGCTAAATACCGGCCTTACTTATAAAAGCCGATGTTTTTACTATTTCTTATTAATAATTAAACCACTGTTATTTACGTCTTGAAATAGATTGATTAGAAAATAGTTGCTCGTCTTTAATAAATTAAACTAATCCATATCAGTATCAATATTTAGTTTGTTATCCTAAAAGCCACAGTACAGTAATTATTATCGAAATATCCCTTTTGGCGGAGTATGTCGACAAATACTTATCAACATTTAGTTCAATATTACTATACTGATCTCTGTGTGGTGACGGAGTAAGAATACAATATGTCACCACCCCATCTAATCCCATGGGTGTAGTAAAAACCGACTAAGGGACTATCCGTGAATATTATCTTTACGAAATAAAAAGAAGGAAAACTTGAAATTAAACCCTATACCAATCTGTCTGGCCAGCGTGGTATTAGTAGGCCAAGTATCCTTCCTTCACGGGAGGAGGCCCGTCCCTGCAGTAGGACATAAATGGGCTGTTATGACGATACTGATATACGATATGACGATACTTTAAATCAACATAGTAGGACATTGATAAAAAATAACGCAGGGCAGTGCCAAAACGATCGAGTATTCGGCTGCCGTGCGTACGAGGTCACGGGTTCGAATCCCACGCAGGATTACTTTTTGTGTACTGCACAAATTATTGTCCTGAGTCTGGCTGTTTTTTGGGTCCGTTAAATTAATGTTTGTCAAATCCTCGCGGCACTAGTGCGAAAGTTGTCTTTAAAAATACGAATGCCAAATCTGATTAAATTTGTGTATCTGTCGAATGGTGTGCCTCTTGAAATCAGGATGTCTTCGAGCCAACATAAAACGTTACCGACTAAAGCTTATGCATCGAATGAAATGGTCAATTCATCTCAACTACAGGTATATGTAACGTAAATATTTAAGTAATAGTCATCATCATAACAGCCCATTAATGTCCAACTGCAGGGACGGGCCTCCACCCGTGAAGGAGGGATACTTGGCCTACTAATAAAAACCACGCTGGCCAGACGGATTAATATAGGGTTTAATTTCAAGTTTTCTTTCTTTTTATTTCGTACAAATAACATTCACGGATAGTCCCTTAGTCGGTTTTTACGACACCCATGGGATGAGATGGGGTGGTGACATTGTATTCTTACTCCTTCACACGGTTGTTAAGTAATAGTATCTGTTGTTAATATTTTATTTCAATCACAAGTGTAGTATTTTAGTCAGTAGGTATTTATTCCGCCTCTAAACATAATTTGTAATAAAATATTACTAGTTATAGGATAACGTTACGCCAACATAATAAGGACGAAAATTATGTTATTCCCTGGAATTTAAACCAACACCCTATGTTCTTTAAATTTCATCAAAAAACAAAGGAACGTAATTAATTCAAATTTTACATATTTATCCAGTACTTAATATTCATTAAAAAATATTATAAATCATCATTATCATATCGGCCGATGGACGCGCCCGTCCTGTGCCTTCCTCATGCATCAGTTTCTCGCGCTGCGCGCCGTCTTAACTCAATCCCCCGTGTGACGGGATAAAAACGTAATAAAAAATAAACTTTTCTTAAATAAATTCCGTGTAATATAAAATGGTATCAAGAACACGAACCTGATCCATGGGTGACGTAAAAACTGCCTAAAGTCAAGTACGAAGATATTATTTTTATAAAAAAACATTATTGAGAACTGAAACCCTATAAACCAACCTGCCCACCTTGGTATTAGTAGCCCTAGTTGCCCTTCGTCACTAAAGAACGGAGATTCATTATATTGATTATGTACAATATACCTTAATCCCTTGTAATCATAACAGCCCATTAATGTCCCACTGCAGGGACGGGCCTTCTCCCGTGACGGAGAGTTACTTGGCCTACTAATACCATGCTGGCCAGACGGATTGGTATAGGGTTTAATTTAAAGTTTTCCTTCTTTTTATTTCGTAAATAAATTATTCACAGATATAGTCCCTTAGTCGGTTTTACGACACCCATGGGATGAGATGGGGTGGTGTGGTGACATATTGTATTCTTACTCCGTCACCACACGGATAGTCCAGAATCCCTTGTAATAAGACATACTTTAAAATAAATTGTTATGAAGTACAGCTCTTTACTACATTACTCAGAATTCAGAACGAAATTAATTTATAACACTTATTTAACTGCTTCAAGAAACTTACCTGATAAATGAATAATTGATTTGTCAATAGTCTAAAACACCTCAAACAAAAGGAATCGAGGATCTATTGCTATAAATTCAATTAATAATACATTTGGATAACGCAAATATAGATTTTACTTAATATTTGTATTATCAATCATTCTTTCTACAGCCCATACAAGTTTTAACTGACTTACGAACGTCTTAGTGAGGGTACGTTATCATCTAAATGCGATATCAGTACCAAGACCTACCTACACAATCTCTAAAGTTTTCGTCAATCGTCGCATTGTCGTGGTACTTACCTGGAATGGAATGTTTAAGCCGGGCTACGCTCGTCAAGTAGTAAGAACAAGAGTGATAGTGATTCACGTGAAATTCATCAATAGGTATTTATGTTGTTACGTATTATTGTTTATTTCGTACTAAATATGAAATAAAAACCATTTGTAGCATTTATTGTCGAATGAAAAAAAAATTACAATCATAAATAAAAATATTAATTATTAATTCACTTATTATTATAAAAAAACTTAAAAGGTAGGTAGGTACTCACATAGTTTTTACTAGGGAAGGGTACGCTTCCATCACCAATAACATAGTTCCCTTGAGGTACAGCTGCTGCCTGACGAATATCATATAAAGGTACTAATGCGTTTGTATTTTGGTTATTTGTATTTTCTACATGCGGGACTGAATTTACCGGCGGCACTAATACAATATTAGGACATCCATACCACGTATAGTATGGATTTACTGACATTTTTTTGAATTTCAATTCAAAAATAAATTTTAAATATTTTCATAATGACAACCGGCATTTTTTCCGCGGTAATACGTCAAGTCAACCGCACTGACACTGACTTTTACTCGTGCGTTATATTATATATTGACGTTCAAAAAAGTTTTTAGTGTATGAAATAAAGTTTAAATATAGTTTATAGTTATAATTATATTTGTCTATTACTTATTAATATTTATCTTACTTTATATACTGTAACACTTCTTGTTTCGTATAATATTAATTAAAGTTTTTTACGGAATATAAAAATTATCTGTTCTGTAGCTTTTGCGTTTAGAAACAGAATTTCCGACCGTAGTCCGTAAAAGTAAACTCAATCAATGCCCGCGCGACAGTTTCTGAATGAATGAGGAGAGTGAAAAAGCAAATTAATTCGTAGGTATGCTTCACAATAACAATACACTGTTGAGTGAGTGGTACAAAAATGATTATTCACGTGAAATTGATACCTTTATGACAGCGGTTTATTAGAAATAGTAAAGCATTAAAATTAGTGCTTACGAGAGAAATTGCTTGTTGTGATATTATGAAACTTGTAAAGTTCGCTATTTTTTTGGTACGCGTTTGGTTTATATTATTTTACTAGTCATGCATGCGGCTTTGCTCATGTTAATTATAAACCACAAAAGTTAGGTAGGTACTTATATTTTAGCGTTGATGCGACATTTCATAGATACATATTCGGCATCTTTTTTTGATTTTATTGGTAAATCCAACAAAAAATAACTATTACTTATTTACTTAAATTTTAACCTGGTAGGTACTTATTTTATAAAACATTATGATTAGTTTTTATTTAGTATTATTTAATTAATTATATGTTTTCGATATCTTGTCGTTTTGTGAACTGACTTTAAAAAAGCTTTGTACTTATGATTTAATTGAATGTAATGATTAAAATCTTGAACCATGAACGGATCTCGTTCATTTGAAGAGATAAACTGGGCCTAATAATGCCGTACACACAGCAACTAATCAAACTAGCCACTCATGTACCTTAATACCTTGAAATAAGACACAATTTCAAATAAAAATATAACTTGATGGGTTGCTGTGTGTACAAGTGGGTCGGTCGGGTTGTTATCACATTTTTGTGATATTTTACTACTTTTGAACTTTGACTTTTTTTTGGAGTAAGCCCTTACCGGAGCGGAATCGGGGCGCTGACAGTCTTCAAGTGCAAGCATTTTACATAGGTATTTAGTCCGTTGTCATAAAGACCATAACTACTTATACAAAATTTAATATAAACAATAATATTATACATAAGTCTATGTCTGGCATGACCTTTATTGAGCGGGAGTCTGGCTAATATAATGATCCCATTTAAATAGGTACTTAAGTACTTAAAATAACACTGACAAACAAATGTACGGTAGATAGGTACTTATTATAGTGGGCTACTCAAATAGCAGAATTCTTAGAATTATAATAATAATAAGTATGTCATTTAAGACCTTAGTGAAACACGATAATGCTCGCGTTTATTTAATGTAATAGGTAGATCAAACAACACGCTTTTTAACCTTGATAAAGGTCATGGATTCCAGAACCTATATTAAAAGTATACTATCCATGTATGTACTCGTAAGTATTTAAGTATATATCCGTTGTCTAGCTAGTACCCATAGTACAAGCTCTGGTTAGTTTGGGACTAGATGGCGTTGTGTGCAAGTGTGAGGAAAATTTATTTTTATTAAAGTAAGTATTAAATTGCCTCGGTGGCAAAGCGGTTAGGTAGGCGGCACGATATTGCGAGGTCGAATCCCAGGCCAGTCACACAATTATTAATTGTGCGATAAGTACGTAAATTCGCGTTTGGACCGGACGTAGGCTACTTTTTACATATTTAGCTATATCTATTGTCTAGAAACTTTAAAATCTCTATTTCTAATCATAGACCTATAATTATAACCTTATTAATTACCATCAAATTTAGTTAAGTATCATCTTTTAGCCATTTCTACCAAATGTTGTAACTTGTGGTTGCTGATAAGGATATAGACATTTTTATATATTATTTAACGGGTTGTCTGTCCCGCCTGTAGACACAATAGTAAAACAATGGGTATGTATCATATATGATACATGGGACAGGAAATAGGTTAATATAAGTATCTTTTAAATGATTAAATTCAAGTTTGCTTCTAAGCTGACTGGTAGTTGATACGATTTGATGTTATAAAATTACTTACGGTAGTATTGTTTGTATTTGTAGGCATCGCAAAAGTTCTTCTTCTTGACGAATAGGGGTTGAGCGGCGTAACCACAGGCGTAACGGTAGACTGTTAGTTGTTCTCAGCTCCGTACGCACTACGCTAACTCTCGTTAAATCTTGCAATTTCGTCGTGATGTTTCTTATGTCTCGAAGGTTTTCAAGTCTCCAACAATTATCTCTTGCTTTTCTTCTGTGTACTTTATCTGATATTATATTAGAACAGCTGTAGAATTTTTATCCATTCAATTGGAATCCTAAGAGTATTCCTCACTTCTGACACCAAATTTGTAATGGCCTGAGGGTTGGTGTTGTATATATGAGGTGTGTGGTATTCTTGAATAAGATACTAAAGTTTATTAAGGTCAAGGGGGGGAATTCCGGCAGCGGGTTAAGTCCGTCCACGTCTCGTTTGCGCGCTTTTTTAACCACCTACAGCAGTTATAGTGTATGTGGGTAAAACAGTGTCTCTTGCTGGTTCTGCCATCAAATTACAGATGTCGCTACGACTCTCACAGCAGTAAAAAAATAGTTCAAAAATTTTAGTGTCAGTTATGGCGGTAGTCAAGTAAGTGATATCATAAGTTTTACCAAAATTCGGTGTGGAAAACAAGAAATTCACAGGTGTTTTTACGGTAAGTGGCTACATTGTGTTCTAAATTTATAGTTTCATATGTTTTCAAGTGAATATGTGCAATTTTTCGAGAAATATTAGCCGGCAAAATAACTTAACCTCAAAAAGTAATGTTGGGGTAATGGCGTATACTGGTTTAGGGAAATGCCGTGTCGTGCCGGTCTTGCCCCGTTCCAGATATAGTAAACCTTTTGTTGTAGTGTATTTTTTTCCCAGTAGACAACTGTTTGTAGATATTATTTTACCTACCACTAATCCATAAGTTTATTTAGTAATATTTGACTAAACATTATCGTTGGTAAGTAAAAAAAAGTCTTTACTAGACTTTTATTACTAGACCTCACTATTTAAGTCTACTTTTCCTTAAGCGGTGAATCAAATTGGTAGTTAGTGGTTGCAGTAACAACCAATTTGATTTACGAGTACTAATATTCTTCATCACTTAGTGTGTTATTTTTATTTTTAGGTAAACATCATAATGGTGCGGAATTATAAAAGGAAAACCGATGATAAAGCATCATATCCAAAAGAAAAGCTAGAAGATGCGGTGCGAGCAGTAAGCAATAATATACTCTGTAGTCAACACATTTTGTTAGTTGATTTCGAACGATATCAACAGTTATATGTTTAATTACTTTCGTTTAAATACTTACTGTGATTTTACCGACTACATCAATAAATTGTGCTTATGAATACTTATTCTTAAAGACTGATTCAGTACAAATATTTTAAAATAAACCCATTTAATTATATTAAATATTGTTTTACTTATCTACACATTGACATTCTAACAGCCTTACCTGCCTAGAGTGGGTAGGTATGTATAATATGTTTACAACCCCTGGCCTAATCAATATGACGGCATTACCCCGTTTTATGATTTTACTGCAATTCAATGGAAATCGTACCTTATATCTAAGATTTGAGAATTTACTTTTGATAAGCATACATTTTTACGTATTCATATCATAAACGTACTCGATAAAACATTAAATTTCACTAAAAAACAACTATAGATGGACTTACCCCAAAAAATCGGGAAAGTTCGTCAACAGACTAAATTTTATAAAATTGTCTTTAATTTCGCAATGGATTATATTAGGGTATTGATGATTAATGGAATTTGTAAAGAAGAATATCCTTTATGACATACGTTACAAAAAAGTAAGTTAGGTTCAATAAGTACTCCTAGACGGTCAAACAAAATTAAAAAAAAATGAAATATGCCGGTATTCCCCCCCTTGACCTTAATAACAAATTCAGCCAAAGCATTGATTAAACTTATCTGTTTCAACTGTGAAACTATTCAACTGACTGACTAATTGAAGAGCGGTGGTGACTTTATATATGAAAAAATTATCTAAGGGTAATAGTTTAGATAATAATACTACTTCCCTTGTACATTCATTAAGATTATTATATTTAACTACATTACTTAATTATGTTTCTTCATAATTCATTAACAATGCGTCTTAATGAGATACACAAACAACATTATTGTAATGATTTAGACAAATAACATAAATCTAACGATCATCATCATCATAACAGCCCATTAATGTCCCACTGCAGGGACGGGCCTCCTTTCATGATGGTTAAAGATAAAGATAAAGATTTATTTATTGCAAAACTGTGTACATCAGGTGTTAGTGTATGAATACAGTAATTAGTTTCAACAGTCTATCCAATCGGATATGCAAATCATAGCAATATAATATCTTTTTTCAGAAAATTCTTTTAAATTATAGAACTAATAATAAGTAATTATTATAATACTAATAATTACTAATAAGCCATGTTTTCAAATGGTTCTTAAATAGTAAAATATTATTTAGGTAAATGGTTCGTTATACACCCTAATGGCAGTAATATGTACTTTTGTAGTAAACAGTATTTCTAATTTGTGGAATATTTATATTATATTTATATTTTCTACGGACATTACTCTTTGATACAGCTTTCATTTCAAAATACATACTTATTGTATATTATTTCTAACAAACAAACACAATTCCAATATATAAATACAAGTCAGGGTTAGATAATGTTTTTCTCTAAATACCCCTCTGAGTGATTCAGTGCTATGCATATTGTATATAGTCCGTATACATTTTTTCTGTAGAACAAAGGTAGATTGCACATTTGTCGAGTTTCCCCAGTAAATGACACCATAGGTAAGTAGAGGATAAATATTACCAAAATAAGCAGTTCTGGCAATAGTTACATCTGTAGTTTCTGACAGAACGGACAAAGCATAACAAGCACTTGAAATCTTTTTATTTATTCTTTCAATGTGTGACTTCCAATTTAAATGTTGATCTATAGTGACCCCTAAAAAGTTTCTGACACTTCTTCAATTATGGTGTCAGACAATGATACAGTCAACTGTGCAGGTTTGCTTTGATAATTACGAAATTGTACTAAGTAATTTGGTTTTATTTAAATTTACTTGCAGGTTTATTGACTGTAACCAGTCTGTTACGGTTTTTAGAGTTCTATTTATTTCACTTTTCAAAATTTTAACCTTCATTATTATCATTAGAAATGAATAGGAGGGATACTTGGCCTACTAATACAACGCTGGCCATACGGATTGGTATAGAGTTTAATTTCAAGTTTTCCTTCTTTTTATTACGTAAGTAAAGATAATATTCACGGATAGTCCCTTAGTCGGTTTTTACGACACCCATGGGATGCGATGGATAATCTAACGATATAACAAATATTTAATGGTAAATGATTACAATTGTAAATTACTTACAGATATTAGGTCTAATAGGACAACCAAGTATAACCTAGTTCCAAACTAAGCAGAGCTTGTGTACTATGAGTACTAGACATCGGATAAACATATTTCCTTAATTACTTTTTTTTTTAAATACATACATAATACATGTACATAGAAACACCCAGACCAATGCAAACAATCATGTTCATGCACACAAAGATTTTATGCATTGAGTGGGAAACGAACCCAATACCTCTGCAGCTGGCAGCCATGTAATATAACGAATACACCACAGTGGTCGTCAATGTTTTTAAAGTTTCAACACTGCAACATTTGCAAGTACGAACTACGAAGTCTCAGATTCAAACGCGAGGCAAAATAATTTTATTTGTGAGATTCAGTAACAATTTCTTGAGCCTGGAAGTACTTTGTGTCGTTCAATTTTGTTGACGACCTCTGTGGCGTAGTGGTTTTATTACACGACTGCTACGCAGAGGTCTCGGGTTCGATTGACGCTCAATGCAAATCTTTGTGTCCATGAACATGATTGTTTGCATTGGTCTGAGTGTTTCTATGTATGTATTTACAAAGGAAAAGTATAAAGGTATTAATATCCGTTGTTCTGTTACCCATTACACAAGCTAGTTAAGCCTATCTTACTTTGGGAACAAATGGCGCTGTGTAGAAAGAGATGTCCGTGAATATTTAATTTAATTTGAATTGCCGCGGCATCACAGGTCCCATCCAGAGTATTCCCGAGTGCACCCGTTGCCTTTAAATTGTAAATAAATACAAGATACTTACTTTAAAATATAATAAATTATTGAATTCTTAAGTATATCATTCTGTTATTTATTAATTACGATAAACACGGTTGTGAAACCACTTTATTTTTTGTTGTAGTGCATTTTTAATTAGGTAAGTACTTATTTAGGTAAGTACGTAGGTTTGCAATTTTAAAATATTCATAATAATTAATAAAATGGCAATTATATACCAGTCCTTAAAGCAGAAAGTCATACAGTCGTCCCTCGAAATTGAAGTCCTAAATGAAAATAAAGATCTTTCAGAATACTTAACAGGGCTTAAAAAGACCATTGAACAATCATGTCCTGCAACCAAAGCCTCTTCTTTTGCTGATGTAGTAAAAAAGGGTACAAATGATTTTATTCGACCCAGTAACCTTAGCTCTGTAGCCGTGTATCCTCTCGACGTAAAGACCACAAGCGAAGACACCAAAGCAATGGTTCAGAAACTTATCAGACCTGAACAACTGAAACTGCATGTGCGGGGAGTAAGAAAGACCAAAAACGGAGGTGTTATCATTAATACAGAGTCCAAGAAAGACGCAGAAAAACTGAAGAGCGCCGTTCTGAGCAGTGCGCTGAATCTTCAGGCTGAAGAACCTTCGAAACGTCAACCGCGGATTGTGGTAGTAGGAGTACCTACAACTATGACAGAGCAAGAGGTCTACAAATGTATTTATGACCAAAACATCGAAGACAAATTTCCTTCTATGACCTACGAATCCTTTTTGTCCTCGATAAAATTGAGTCACAAATCCGGGAAACGGGAAACTATGTCATGCAACTACGTCATCGAAGTTTCTGCACAGATAAGAAAAGCCCTTATTACACAGCAAAGACTTTTTATTAACTGGACCTCTTGCCCTGTTAAGGACTTTACTTTTGTCACGAGGTGTTATAAATGCCAACAATATGGTCACGCTGCTAAGTCCTGCCGCGAACTAAGTCCATCATGCAGCCATTGTGGGGAAATAGGTCACACTATCTCTGATTGCAAGAACAATTTGACCTCTTCAAAATGTGCAACATGTTCGAGGTTTAAGAAACCTAATGATCACAAAACTGGCGATACTGAATGTCCTGCGAGAAAAATAGCTGAACATAGATATATTAACTCGATAGATTATCAAGTAACATAGATTTATTAGTATACTTATAATACATCTAAAATTAATTAAATTATTTAAAACTTCTAATTATAAATGACAATACCATTTTGGCCTACTTACAATTTTTTACTAGTAAGCACATTCTTTAGTTTAAGCAAAACACGTAATTTAACATACCTAGTTAGTTGTAATGATTATCACGTATATATTTTGTAAACATTTTTTATTTAATACTGCCTTTTGATAAGACAAATTATTTAAAGATATTAATTTAAAAATGGTGGATAGAGACAACGTTATAATTACATAATTACCTATTATAATAATTAGCACATAAAACGCCTGTAACACAGGTTTAATCCTAGTACAGGCATTCAAAACTATATTGCACATAATTATGTTATAAGATTTATTTAAGCTATAATTTAAGACCATTTGTAAATTGAATAAATGAATTGAATTGAATTGAATTATTGTAACTAAGTATAAGTATTACAAAACGTATTTGTGTACTAGTTCAATGACTTCTAAAAGTGGTTAATGAACTTATGTAAGTACTAAGATTTATCTTAGCTCCTCAGTCGTACCTCCTAATGAACCGACTGGACATTCCGGTAATAGGACCTCACATTCCGGAAGTCTTTAAAAAAGACAATTCCCTCACTAAGGATCATGTCCTGTGTAATGCCATCAATTTAACGAACACAAAGAACATCCAGACTCAGAACAATTATTTGTGAATCGCGCAAACAATTGTCATGCGTAGGACTCGAACCCGCGACCTCGTGCACACCAGCCGCTGCGCAACCACGCCGGCATCGGGGCCATTTGACTACTTTCCCCCTTACTTATAAACGCCTCTTAAATTTAATCACTGTTTAGCGAGATTTTTTATTACGAAAACCAACCTTATACCAAACAACGTAAGAGCTTAGGCTAATTAATCAATTGACTAAAATTTAAGAATTTTTTTATGAGTAAGGGGGTTTATCTATATCAGATCAATGTAGATTTTAAATATCTTAAACTAGAAAGAAGCGTTCTGTAAGGTAGTACATACAAGTGGGAGCACCATTAATGAATTGTAATAAATTCATCATAATCATCATAACAGCCCATTAATGTCCTACTGCAGGGACGGGCCTCCTCCAGTTACGGAGGGATACTTCGCCTACTAATACCACGCTGACCAAACGGATTGGTAGGTATAGGGTTTAATTTCAAGTTTTCCTTCTTTTTATTACGTAAAGATAATATTCACGGATAGTCCCTTAGTCGGTTTTTACGACACCCATGGAATGAGATAGGGTGGTGACAAACTGTATTCTTACTCCGTCACCACACGGAGATAAATTAAAGTTTGTTTATTATTTTAAACATGCTACACTATATACATATACCTAAAGGAATGCCGCCGACTCATTACGTAGTCTTATCATTCAGTGAAGGATTATGGTCATAGAGTTATCGAATAGCTTATCATTATGTTTTACAAACTCTTTTGATAAAATATTTTTTATACCCTTTTCGTGGACAAGTAGCTATTTATTGTAATATCGCTATGGAAAACCGTAGTTAAATTCAAAATAAATACTTGAATGCATGTAATTTAAGGAAATACCATACATATTTCCGTGTGCGTTACCGCAGCAAAATCTTGTCGAAATTTGTATTTTTTTTTTATCACATTTTTAGTTTTCTAGCTCCTGTAAATGTCTATGTAGTTTTTGGAATTAGTCCGGTCCTCAGTTTTAAGATACTTGAATGCATGTTATTTAAGGAAATACCATACATATTTCCTTAAAAATCAAACTTTGGCTATAGTTTCGCTCGCGTAGAAATACACAAAATAAATTAACCACATAAAGTAATTAAGTTATACCAAACCAAAAAGTTTTTGTGGTTGTAAACATCCGTGTGGTGACGGAGTAAGAATACAATATGCCACCACCCCATCTCATCCCATGGGTGTCGTAAAAACCAACTAAGGGACTATTCGTAAATATTATCGTTACGAAATAAAAAGAAGGAAAACTTGAAATTAAACCCTGTACCAATCCGTCTGGCTACCGTGGTATTAGTAGGCCAAGTAACCCTCCAAAAAAAAAAGTATCCCTCCGTCACGGCAGGAGGCCCGTCACTGCAGTGGGAAATTAATGGGCTGTTATGAAAAAGTTTTTATCTCGACCTGTCCTATTAGTTCTTATCCTTCGCAAAAAACATTGAATGTTGTTAGACTGTTTTGATACTCTTATAAACGACCAATGCTTTGTTGGCATTTCCGTCCGGCTGCCGCCCACAAGGTCGCGGCTTCTGATACCATGCAAGATAATCTTTTTTTGCAAACCACATTATCGTCCTGCCTGGACCGTTGCTGAACCTGTCTGTCCGTTTAATATGTATAAGTAAGTATGTTTGTAATTTTACCTATTACGAGAGTAATATCCTTTTTAAAATAAAATTATAATTAGGTAGAAACAGAGCTACTTTTAATAATTTCTTAAAAAAACATAATTACTTACCTACTAAAATATTTAATTTAGGTGGGTAAATAACTACAATAACTAGCTATCTACATCACGAGGACGTGTGATAATTTTGTGAAGATGGATTTTTATGAAGTAATGTATGAATAAACTAGAGGCACATATCACGCGCGTTAATCAAAGAAGTCCTAATCCAGATGTTGACATGTTTTGGCTAATGTAATAGAAAGAAAGAAAGAAAGAATATATTTATTTGTCAGAATATAGTTACAGTTATAATATGAACTACAATATGTATTATAATAGTTTTTAACCCTTACAATTTAAAGCTTTATTCATACAAAATACATTACTATATAAAATACTTATTTTTTATAGATACGGGGTTCAAAATCCTACAAATGATTATATTATGACAGACAAGGAATCATTCACCATTGTTTCCAATTATGTTATTAAAATCGCACGTAAGCGACAATCAAATTCATATTTAATATCCATTGCTTGTTTTTATTCGCTATCATCAAAATACAGTTAGTTTAAACAGCAATGTAGGTCTACAAGGTCAGAGTCTCGTTCGCGTTACGTCAGCTAGTTTTTAGAAAGTATAGTATGAGACCACGTTTCAAGCCAAATCATCAGTATTGACGACAGAATCGCGTACTTACGTCGTCCATTTTATTTATTTGTGTTTTATTTATTATTACGTGTAAGTGTTAAATAATTAATTATTGTGTTACAAAATGTTTTAAATTAGTTGAAGTTATTGGTTATGTGTCACGCCTGTGATAAGCCGGTTACATTAGGTTACTTGTAAATATTGTGTTAATATTGTTAAGTTTCCTGAGCTTTGGATAAAAATAATAATATTTATTAGGATTTTATTTAAGCTTTTTGTAGTTTTTTAGTTTTATTCACTTTTCTAGCTTTCACCTAGAGATTATATTATTTAAAAAATAATATGTTTGTTGGCAGAGTCATATTTAAAATAATAACCGCAGTGATTTGGAATTTTTAGTTTAATTTCTATATTATTTAGTTATGTAATATTAATTATAATCATATTAATTAACTACTATTATGTATCTTCATTATTAGAAAGTTTATGTTGTGTGTGACGAGTGATAACTTTTCTTGGCTTCCTTCGCGGGTTTCAAATACTTATACAAATAAGTTAGGGTAACGTCCTCTACAATAAAACTAATATTTATTTGTTTTAATAAATTTAAAGTACTACTTTAAAATACTTTAAAGTACACTCTTGTAAATAAATAAAAAAGTATGTAGGTATGTTATAGGACCAAGGCTTCATAAAAATAATAAGCATATTGCGATCATGTGACAAAACTTTTTATTAAGTAAATACTTATTGTACCTAATTATTTTATTTCATAAGGTGTTATAACTGAATTAATATACTTACTTAATTAATATGTATTACTTTAATTATAAATACTTTATTTTTTTAAATAAACGGATTTATAAACGATATACATTCCTACCTACTTACTTATTTCATTTTTATTAGTAAAATTGTTTTAATTGCAACATCGAAAGTTGGTTTGTTCGTATTTCATTCTCTAGATCTAGACTAGACATCCTTGATAAAGCTGGCTTTAATAAATATTGAAGGTCAATAATATATACAATATTGAATTTTAGAAAGTAATCAATCTTCTGTATTTGAACATCGATGCAAAAAATCAGGTGGTCAATGAGACCGGAGGCGTTTATTCACAAAAAGGAATCCTGCCTCGAGTTTTATACATTGTTTATTTCGATAAATTCTACAAAGATTCTTTTTTCAAAAAACTTAACACTCGCTCGCCTAGTTGTCAAATTCATATAATTTGTGAGATTCGCAAACAATTATTTTGATCCACCTAGTCTTCTACTCCGTGTGGTGACGGAGTAAGAATACAATATGTCACCACCCCATCTCATCGCATGGGTTACGTAAAAACCGACTAAAGGACTATCCGTGAATAATATCTTTACGAAATAAAAAAAATAAAAACTTGAAATTAAACCCTATATCCAATCCGTCTGGCCAAATTCAACCTTCTTACGTTTTCTTACAGGAACGCAAACCCGGCGCAGCGGTTAGTGCCACGGCTCCGGTAGCGCCTCAAGGCGATTCTTCGAGCTTGGACCAAGATATCACTAAGCAAGGAGACTTAGTGAGACAACTGAAAGCGTCTAAGGCACAGAAAGCTAAGGTTGACGAAGCTGTCAAAGGATTACTTGAACTTAAGGCGAAATATAAGGCTGCCACTGGAAAGGTTTACTTAAATTTATTTAATTTTTTTTATCGTTAATAGGTACCATAGTGGGGCGGTCGCGGCGTTGACTGTCTTGTTTGGTGTCGTCAAGTACTAGTGCTGTGTTGTCGTTTTAAAAATAATATTAAATAGCTATTTCACTAACTAATAATCTATCTATCTCGGCCATGAGCAGTCCTCTGCAGGGGTTTCCAAAGTTCGCGCCACTCCATGGTTCATTCCCGTCTCATCCAGCAAAGAGATCTACTAGGTACTAATTCAGTTTATGTTTTAAACCTAGGATTGGAAGCCAGGCGCAACTCAAGCTCCAACTGCATCGACTCCAGCAACTCCTGCAGGTGACTCATCATCACTAAACCAGGACATAACTAAGCAAGGTGACTTAGTACGCACGCTCAAGACTGCTAAGGCGGAGAAAGCTAAAGTCGACGAAGCTGTCAAGAATTTGTTGGAACTGAAAGCTAAATACAAGGCCGCTACTGGACAGGTATATTTCTTGTCATACGATCAGTATAGTTATAATTTTCTTTTAAATTACCGAACTGGATATTATCCTTGACTTTTTACGTTTGTACTCAAACACGTTTGATTCCAGGATATCAGCAAGCAACTACATACAGCGAATTTACTGTAAATTATGATTACGTTAAGTAAGGAGAATATATACCAGGCTGACGAAATGGTCACCACACACTAGATAACAAAGTAACCGATAAAAAGGATTTTAATTTCGCAAATTAAATCACTAAATAATGATTTGGTAATTGTGAAAAAAACCATGGAAATCGACTAGTATATTTAATTTACTAATTGATGTATCTTTTCGTTTAAGTGTAATTGTGAAAAAAACCATGGAAATCGACTAGTATATTTAATTTACTAATTGATGTATCTTTTCGTTTAAGGATTGGAAACCAGGTGCAAGTCCAGCTCCAACCACAGCATCCACTCCTGCCGGAGACGCATCATCACTAAACCAGGAGATCACCAAGCAAGGTGACTTAGTACGCACGCTCAAGACTGCTAAAGCTGAGAAAGCTAAAGTCGACGAAGCTGTCAAGACTTTGTTGGAACTGAAAGCTAAATACAAGGCGGCTACTGGACAGGTGTGTTTCAAGTGCTTTTATGTAAGTAGATAGTTATTGAGATGATAATCATCATCACCATCATCATATCAGCCAATCGACGTCCACTGCTGGACATAGGCCTCCTCCAAGTAAGAAAGAAAGAAATTTTGCCACCTTGTACGGTCCTGTGCTGTCTCTCATCCATCGGTTTCTCGCCGTCCTATCTAGGTCGTCGGTCCACAGTGTAAGGGGTCTCCCCGGTCTCTATTCCAGAACCTTTCTGCTCCAACGACTGTCGGTTATCGGCGCTATGTGCCCTGCCCACCCTCACTTTAACCGGACAATTTTGAACGCTATGTCGGTCACTTTGGTTCTCCTGCGGATCTCTTCGTTTATGATTCGCACGGAAACCCCCAACATAGCTTTTTCCATTGCCCTCTGAGTGACCATGAGCCTTCTAAGAGGCCCATCAAAGACCTTTGTCTTCAGGCACTGAGACAATGTAGACGAGAAGATACGTTTTAGCTTCCCGAATGAGTTGTATTAGACGAGTGACCTCCTTCTCAAAGTTGGACTTACCTAGCTGGACTAACTGTCCCAGGTAAATATATTCGTCGACAACGAGTGTAGAGCCCTTAACCATGATTGGAGTGGGTGCAACATGAACATTTGCCATGATCTTGGTCTTGTCCATGTTCATTTTAAGACCCACTTGTTGAGAGACCCTACTGAGGCCATCGAGCATTGTGTTGAGGTCCTCCATGGTCTCAGCCATAACCACGATATCGTCAGCAATACGAAAGTGCGTGATATACTCGCCATTTAGCCTAAAAGCATCTTCCAGTGCATCGGTAAACAGTACAATGAGTTTTTTAGCGATACATAGGAAGAATATTTTTTTATAAAGGCACCCGTCCTCGCAGGGTCTTTGCAATTCCTACCTCCAATATGTTTTGGAGCCTAATTTTATCTTAACCTTTCATACCAGTTTTCGCATTTATTATCCTTTCGTGCTTTATCTTTCTTTTATACATTTTTTATTTATTTTTTGTTTCTGGATTTATTCTCATATTTATATTATTTATTTTCTAATCGCTAGTATAACAAGGGTTTGTTTTAAATAAGAAACGTACATATACAATTTTGTGTTTCTAACAATATTTTTTTTGTATATTTATTCTAACAATATTCTTCTTAATTATTTTACATTTTCTTATTCTAATACTCTTATCGTAATTTTTATTATACATTTTAAACTTATGCTACGATTAATATATTCAATATTATATTCCTAGAATATTTACTTATTCCTAGTGTTCACTATTTTAACACACTAATCTAATATTAACTGGCTGGGCCTCCTCATCAAAAGAGGAGTATTAGCCGCGTTCAATTCTGCTTTAGCGTAACTTCTCTTGTTCTAGGATTGGAAGCCAGGCGCAACACCAGCTCCAACTGCATCGACTCCAGCAACTCCTGCAGGTGACGCATCATCACTAAACCAGGAGATCACCAAGCAAGGTGACTTAGTACGCACGCTCAAGACTGCTAAGGCTGAGAAAGCTAAAGTCGACGAAGCTGTCAAGACTTTGTTGGAACTGAAAGCTAAATACAAGGCGGCTACTGGACAGGTATCATTAATTAATCAATGTTCTATGAAAAATATATTCACGAATGATAATTAGATAAGTTGGACAAAAGCTTTTACGATCAGTTGTCAACTACCCACTTCTCATCACGAGGCCATCGACTTAAATGCACGTGCATCTACAAGAAAAACGAAACGAGCGTACTCCCTTCTTAAAAGTCGGCAACGCATCTGTGATGAGGAATCACAGATGCGTTGCCGACTTTGATGCCGATTTGATGTTGCGGGTGTCTATGGGCGGCGATGATCACTCGAGCTGCTGGCTCGTTTACCTCCCATTACATAAAAAAAAATTAAGAAAACTTTAGTATTTTTATCCGTTATCTAATGCCCACAATATGCTCTGCTTAGTTTGGATTAAGATGGTTAAAAATACAACTTTTGTTAATTGTAATGGTTACTGTGAATACTTTCTTTTACATAACAAAATTGAATATTCACTTTCGTAGCTTCTAATAATAACAGCCCATTAATGTCCCACTGGGATACTTGGCCTACTAATACCACGCTGGCCAGACGGATTGGTATAGGGTTTAATTTCAAGTTTTCCTTCTTTTTATTACGTAAAGATAATATTCACGGATAGTCCTTTATTCGGTTTTTACGACACCCATGGGATGAGATGGGGTAGTGACATATTGTATTCTTACTCCGTCACCACACGGAGATGCTTCTAATGCCGTTACTAAATAAAGTATTAATATATCTTTTATATATTCATTCAAGGATTGGAAGCCTAGCGCTACTCCAGCTCCTGTCAAGCAGTCATCCCCCGCACCAGCACAAACAAACAGACAGTCAGACGAGAATCAGATAGCATTACTACTGAAACAGATCGCCGCACAAGGTGATAAAGTTAGGAAGATCAAATCTGAGAAGGCTGAGAAAAACGTAGTTGATGTTGAGGTAATCTATTTTATACTTTTGTTTTCCGATGGCTGTTGGAGCAAACATATCCTAAAGACCAGCCAGATGGACCAGCGACCTCATAAAGGTCTCTGGGTCGGCTATAAATTATTGTCTATAGCCTGGATGAATATTGTATCAGTTAATTTATTGCTTTTGTAAGTCTTCGCGACACAGGGCAAATTCCAGGACAAATAATATTTCACTAATTAAATTACTAATTCTTCAACGTGATTTTCATTTTAAAGACAACTCTTGCACTATGAATTTAGCCCAGTGTCGCTGGCTATTATTTTAACGGGTACAAATAGCACACAGAATAATTGTTAAAAATAATTGTTTGCACGCCAGACGCTTTACCTTGGCTAAAAGAAACTGTTAAAAATTATAGAATGAATAAAAAAGACATTTCTTTTTTGCAGGTGAAAAATCTACTTAACCTAAAGGCCCAGTACAAAGCTATAGTAGGTACAGATTGGACCCCTGCAGCAGTCGTTCCCGCACCCACTACAACACAAGCAAACATGAGTGCGGCGGGAGATAAAGTAACGGCGCTTGGCGCTGATATTACTAAGCAGGGAGACCTCGTGAGGGAATTGAAGACTAAGAAGGCTGATAAGGTAAGATATTATATTTTAATATTCATCATCATCATAACAGCTCATTAATGTCCCTCTGCAGGGACGGGACTCCTCCCTTGACGGAGGGATACTGGGCCTACAAATACCACGCTGGCCAGACGGATTGGTATAGGGTTTAATTTCAAGTTTTCCTTTTTTTTACTTCGTAAAGATAACATTCACGGATAGTTCTTTAGAAGGCGAACTAAAATAATTAAGACGGTTGGAAAGTTATTATCATAATAGACAGGGTCTGCGTGAGATAAAATTTCATACTCATAATGCCTTTTAATCTTAACAATCCTACCAATGAATAAAATTTCATTAATATCCCAGTAGTTTTAGAAGTGGATGCCAAGCTTTATAACATGCAATATTTATAACATTGTGATGTTTTATAAACTGTAAATTTGCTTTATTATTCAGACAACGATAGATGCAGAAGTAAAGAAGCTTCTAGAACTGAAAGCTCAGTACCAGGCGGAGACTGGTACGGCGTTCGCACCACCAGTACAACCTAGAGACGTCAAACCTAAAGAGAAGAAAGAAAAGTCGAAAGAGAATAAGGAAAATAAAAATAAAGATGTAAAGAAAGATGTTAAAAAGGATAAGAAAGAACCGGTGAGTAATTTTTATAGTCTATACTAATATTATAAAGAGGTAAGATTTGTGTGTTTGTGTGATTGTGTGTTTGTGGCGTTGTAGAGGGTAATCTCTAAATCTATTGAACCGATTTTTAAAATTCTTTCTGTGTTGAATAGTCTATTTATCGGGGAGTGTCATAGGCTGTATAATATCACGCTATTACTAATAGGAGTGGAGCAGTAATGAAATATGTTTAAAAAACGAACGCGTTTTTTTCGCCGCCCAACGAAGTGGGCACGGGTCAGCTAGTTTAAAATAAAATTGTAGTAGTAAAAGGGTTTGATTTGAAAAAAGACAAAATAGGTATACTATACCCTTTCCACTATATTTAACAACATTTGACAGATTGACGTTAGTAACGTTCAGCAGTATCTCGAATGTAATGCCATTCGATTATTGCGAGTTCGCGATTTTTCAAATTACTTTATTTTACACATCATTGGATCCTTACATCAACTTACATTATCATTTTATTATTGTTTCTTTCTTCTATGTTAAGAGAATTAGCCTATAGCTTAAAATGATAAAATTATAGTTAGCTTAGGTATTATTTAAAATACATAATTTATCGTGACACATTCGCGGGTTATAGCTAATCTAAAATATCATATTACATTTTATAAACATATTATGAAGAGTTCAGGTTTATTCATAGCATTTATTTCTACCGATTATTTGTAATTTGTTTCATAATGGTGTTAATCGTTATGAGTGTCCATCACTAAGTAACCATGGTAACTGAAAAAAACGTGGGTACGTCCATGAAATACAATATAATTTGTTCGAAAAATAAGCGGAAATATTACAAAACTTCATGGACGTGAACTGTCAAAAAGCTAAACTTACGCTGGAAGGGGTATAATAAACAATAAGTTTGGGTTTATTTAATAAATACTCTTGGTGGAACAAGCTTGTCTTCACTTAGCTCTTCAGTATTAATTCTCTGTAGCTCAAGGACCGTTTGGTCCACGTTCGTATTTGTAAAATGTGTCACTGAGAAGTGTCAGTTAAAAAAGTGTTGTTAACTGACACTTCTCCGTGTGGTGACGGAGTAAGAATACAATATGTCACCACCCCATCTGGTGATTATAGGGATAACTACTCGCCTGGATGGAAGTTTAATCACTGGGAACTTAAGGTATAATAGTATTAAATGTAAGGTTTTTCACTTCATATTATCCCGTGGTTCATAGTATCCATATTTTCACTCCATATTATCCTCCATATTATCTCCGTGCTCGGAGTGCTGACGGAGTAAGAATACAATATGTCACCACCCCATCTCATCCCATGGATGTCGTAGAAACCGATTAAGGGACTATCCGTAAATATTATGTTTACGAAATAAAAAGAAGGAAAACTTGAAATTAAACCCTAAACCAATCCGTCTGGCCAGCGTGGTACTAGTAGGCGAATTATCCCTCCGTCATGGGAGGAGGCCCGTCCCTGCAGTGGGACATTAATGGGCTGTTATGATAACAACACTGAAACAATTAGAAAAGAAAAAAACAAAGTTGTTTGTTTTCATCATATAATTATGTTCACAGTCACCGAAACCTGTAAAAGAAGAAGCGGCATCTGGTTTGAAGAAAATAACCCGTTTAGGTCTCGAAGCCAGTAAGGATACAGATCTTCCTGAATGGTATACACAAGTTATCACTAAGTGTACGTTTTTTACGTTTAACACTGTTTATTTTCTTTACTATAATACTTCTTTTCACCTCGTTGTCATTAAAGGCGACTTACGGCCGAATACTCAAAACGTCTTTTAAAATAAAGCGGCGCTTAAACTAGAAATTCTCATACAAATGTCTAGTTGAAGCGCCGCTTTATTTTATAAGACGTGTTAACGTTACGTGTAGACGTTAGAGTAATTAAAAAAACATGGTATCTTTCCTAGAGACGGAAAACTCGAAACTAATCTTTTTGTAGATATTGATGTATTGGTATTTATGTATACAGCTAGGCTGGCTATTACTATATCCTCAAACATTCACACATCGCCACCTAGTCCCAAACTAAGCAAAGCTTGTACTATGGGTACTAGACAACGGATAAACATACTTAAATACTTTTTTTTTGTAAATACATACATATTATACATAGAAAACACTCAGACCAATGCAAATAATCATGTTCATGCACACAAAGATTTGCATTGAGCGGGAATCGAACCCGAGACCTCTGCGTAGCAGCCATGTAATATACCGACTGCGCCACATAGGTCGTCATTATGAGTATATTGTAAATATACGATTTCACTTGGGTTATATCCATTAGATGCCTTGCCACACAAAAACGCATTGGGCCACCAGGGCACCCTATGGTTAAAATATTTGCCTGCTTTGGAGTAGTTTAAGGTAAATTTCATACCTTGAATTCAAACGAACAAACACCATCACTCGACATTCGTATAAACTTATTTTTTTACTTAGTAGAAATGAATTATTGAGTTTAATGTTAGTGTTTTTAAAGATAAGTAAGTATATTTATTTAAAATATAATAATACAACGAATTATTTTCCTACAGCTGAAATGATAGACTACTACGACATATCGGGTTGCTACATACTCCGCCCGTGGTCCTACAGCATCTGGGATAGAATACGCAACTTCCTCAGCAGTGGCTTCCAGAAGCTTGGAGTTAAAGATGGATATTTCCCTATTTTCGTTTCTAAGGTACGGATTTTTTATACTATTCTATTACTTTATTGAATATAGTTATATGAGACAGCATTCAAATAATACGAAGAATATGTAGTAGGATTGGAATTGCTAACAAAATATATTAAACTAATTATTTTTTATTAAATGTCCAACGGTGATTTCAATTTATCGCAGTACAATTGCTTGTGCGATCCTAAAATGCTTTTCCCGAGCCTCGACAGTCTTTGCATGTGTTAATTATTTTTTTAAAGATACAGGTTTTAATTGAATACATTAAAGAGCACCCATTGTCATTTAAAAAATACTCTGTATAATAATGATTGCTTACAAAGGCACGTCTTATTAGATTTTTAGTTTTATTTTGTTAATTTGCAATTAAACCAAGCAAAAGTTTTTAAAAATATTTAATAAACTCTTAAGTATTATTTACCAATTTTACTTTAATCCCTAGGCGGCCCTAGAGCGCGAGAAGGCCCACATAGCAGACTTCGCCCCCGAGGTAGCCTGGGTCACGCACTCGGGCAGTTCGGAGTTAGCCGAGCCCATTGCTATCCGGCCCACGTCTGAGACAGTCATGTATCCAGCGTATGCTAAGTGGATACAGAGCCATCGTGATCTACCGTTCAAGCTTAACCAGTGGAATAATGTTGTTGTGAGTAATACTACTTTATACAATATACTATAGAGATGTAGAATATGTGGGACGAGTGGATGAGATTATATATTACGAGCTGTAACCCGCGACTTTGTTCACGATAAAATGTACAAAGGTTCACCATTTTTTATTCTGCGGAACCCTATAAAAAGGCCTTTTACGTCACATAACGACTGTGTTCCTACAACGACAACTGAGTGACCTCGCCGAAGTTGCTTAACCCCCGTTATCGTTTCTAAATCAGTGATCGCAACAGGATGTGAGTGGCTGTTAGTAAAAAGCATTTAAAAAAAACAACTTTTTTATTCTGCTGAAACCTAAAAAAATGAAGCCGAAGTTTAACGTTTATATATTCGTTATAACCTCCCCTAAAAGCACATTGAATATAACTAAATAGGTATCATTAATTTTTTTATGGTTTTTATTTTTTCTGCGGAACCCTAAAAAGTTATCAAAATCTAATGTAGCCTAGTTTACGCGCTGTAAAATTTACAATCCAAATAGTGAAAGTCAATTAGTAAAAAACCGTGGACTTCGTGTTACAAACAGACACTCCAATATTATTTATATGTAAAGATTATGTAGGTCCTGTGACTTATTTATTTTACGGCTCTAATTTAGTGACAGTTATCGTAGGATATAAAAAATATAAGTTAAACCATAAAAAAAAATGTTAGAAAACAATAAAATAATAGGTATTTTTAAATTCGTTTGTAACATTTTTATTATTGCATCTCAATAAATCAACGACAATTCAATAGTGTCATTTTCAGTTCAATAACTGTATTCTAAAACATTTTACTTTATAATCTGCTTGTAACTTTAACTCTTTCTTTGTTCAATTAATAACATTTGTTTTCTCCATGTAGTGACGGAGTAAGAATACAATATGTCACCACCCCATCTCATCCCATGGGTGTCGTAAAAACCGACTAAGGGACTATCTGTGAATTTTATCTTTACGAAATAAAAAGAAGGATAACTTGAAATTAAACCCCCCAATCCGTCTGGCCAGCGTGATATTAGTAGGCCAAGTATCCCTCCGTCCCGGGAGGAGGCCCGTTTTTGCAGTGGAACATTAATGGGCAGTTATGATGATTTGTTTACAGAGATGGGAATTCAAACAACCACAGCCGTTCCTACGTACACGCGAGTTCCTCTGGCAAGAAGGTCACACCGCATTCAGATTGAAAGAGGAGGCTTTGGAAGAAGTACTCTGCATCTTAGGTAAATTATTATTATGTTATTTATTTCTTCTTTTTAACAATGTCAAAGATATTATGTTTTTAACTTAAAAATTAATTACATTCATAATTGACAGCTGGTGAGACAAAAAGGTAAACTGGAAAGCGCAGGGTGGGGAGACCCCTCACGCGGTAGACATACAACCTAACCTAGTTAAGACAGTGGGACATCGAAAGGAAGAAGTAGACGTCAATAGGTTAAAAATGATTCCCGAAGTTTTCCCTTGTCTTTTCTTTTGATTTTTTCTAGTTATATAGCTTTATTGGTTAATAGCAAGACTGAAAGAATTTTTTAAATCGGTTCAGTAGATCCAGATATTACCCCCTACAACGTCACAAACACACAAACTTTACCTCTTTATAATATAAGTATAGATTTGTTGTTTACTATTTGTTTATTTTAATAGATTTATATGCTCGCGTATACGAGGAGCTCCTAGCCGTGCCAGTGGTGAAGGGACGCAAGACTGAGAAGGAGAAGTTCGCTGGCAGTGAGTACACGACCACTGTGGAAGGTTACATAGCTGCCAGTGGGAGGGGTATTCAGGTATGTTCATTAACATATTCATTATCGAGACTATAGATATTATGAAACCAAACTCAAATTAATAAGGTATAGAAATATTAGAAAAACGTTAACAATTTAGATTACTTTTTCTAAATTAATACTATAATACTATTTTAAAGGGGTCTTACTCGCGGTATATACTAATTAGCCTAGATACTAGTAACATAAATACCTAGGTTTTTTTCGACGTTCACTCCGTTGACGTTTCTCCGAATTCAAGATGTCCAAACTTCATAACGACGACGCTCCGCTAACACCAGTCCCTCCACGACCACGGCCCTTGCAAAGTCGGCCGAAACGTCGGAGAAAAACCTAGGTATTTATGTTAGTAGTATCTAGGCTAATTAGTATATACCGCGAGTAAGACCCCTTTAAAATAGTATTATGTAAACAAATAGCGATAGTTTAAAATCTATTAAATTAATACATACTATGTTTCAATTATTTTATTTAAATAAAATATTTTGTAAGCTTATGAATGCGACAAATTTTAATAATTATTATATCATTGATTTTAATACTATTAACAAATATTTCTAATTATTAGAAATATTATTCAATATCCCGGTGACCTGTAGCACAAGTTTGTCTAATCCCATTTCAGGCACCAGTCCTTCACAAACACTAATGTTATAATTGTCATATAATCCTCTCGATGTAAGTTTTTATTGTGAAGGATAAATAAAATGTTATTTATTTATTTAATATTAGAATTAGAATTATTTGTTAGAAATATTAAATAATGTTTTTAATGATTTGTCAATTTAAAAATACAAAAGATGAAGTAATTATTTTGCTTTTGTTGTTTACCAGGGAGCGACAAGTCACCATCTCGGTCAGAACTTCTCTAAAATGTTCGAGATAGTGTACGACGACCCTGACACTCAAGAAAAGAAATATGTGTATCAAAACTCCTGGGGTCTTACCACTAGGACTATTGGTAAATATTATTTATTCAATTTTGGTTTGTTTAGACTTATACCATTTTCACATACTAATCCTGGTAACACGGATTGAAAGCCGGATCTCACAATAGTACCTCGCATGACAGTCGATGAGTCCTTCTTCTTCCTCATGTCGATTGGCAAAAACTCAGACAGTGCCGGGCCAGAATTTGGCCACAGCAACAGCATTGTCTGTAGCAGCCCATAGGTCTTGAGGGCTGCATGTAACGGGGCATCGAGGGCATCGAAGCCACATTCGCACTGAGTAGCTGAATTCTCAATGTAGCCCAATTTACTCAAATTGAGCTTATAACGGCCTACTTGGGTACGTAGGCGATTGAGTGACGTCCAGGTGAATCGCGGGAGGTTTTGTCCTGCAGCGAGTGCTTCGGTTGGTTTAATGTACACAGCAGGAGGCTCGAATTTCTAAATCCGCAGTCCAACCCTAGCTTTTTCCGTCCAGCTGTAGAGCGCCCTTGTTGATTTAAGAAAGCTATTTCGGCTTTTAAGACGAGTCCTGGAAAAGCTAAATAGCCTTGGAATCCACAACGAATTTTTTCATAAGGAATGGATCAGACTAGTGACTTCAGACTTATTGTTTTGCTGACTTAGTTATGTTATACTACTTTTAAAGAACTATTAACAAGCCATTAGTAGCTATAATGATTATGACGATTTTGGTTTATTTTATTTTCTTCTATATGGTGATCAGGTCTAACTTAACGGCTAAATTTACTGAGAATTCTGAAAACGTTAACGACAGAGAAGATATCCACAACAAACTATATTGTATTCCTTACATAATCTCTTCTTTACAAATATTCATTTAAACCATTCAACTGTCCTTGAATTTAATTAATAAGCAACTTTGTAATAATTCAATCATATTTTACTCCGCAGGTGTAATGATCCTAGTGCACGGAGACGACAAAGGCCTAGTGCTGCCACCTCGCGTGGCCGACATACAAGTGATCGTAGTACCTTGCGGAGTTAGCGCGTCTAGCACTACTGAAGAACGAACAGCGCTTAGCGACGCTTGCAAGTTACTCGTAGAAGAGTTATGTAAGGCTGGCATACGGGCGGAGGGTGATTATAGGGATAACTACTCGCCTGGATGGAAGTTCAATCACTGGGAACTTAAGGTATAGTAGTATTAAATGTAAGGTTTTTCACTTCATATTATCCCGTGGTCCATAGTATCCATATTTTCACTTCATATTATCCTCCATATTATCTCCGTTCTCCGTGTGGTGACGGAGTAAGAATACAATATGTCACCACCCCATCTCGTCCCATGGTTGTCGTAAAGACCGACTAAGGGACTAACCGTAAATATTATCTTTACGAAGTAAAAAGAAGGAAAACTTGAAATTAAACCCTATACCAATCCGTCAGGCCATCGTGGTATTAGTAGGCCAAATATCCCTCCGTCACGGGAGGATCAAGGACACAATAACATATTAATAAGGACACGATAACAATTGATCAAGGACATCTCTTCGATTGATTGGGTAAAATTGATTGTGGTAAAACCCTCAGAGAAATAGATTATGGAAAGCTGTGTTTCATAAATCAAAACCTCTTCGCTCGAAGTCTCAGTAATGGCATTCTAGAATGCTTCATCATTAATCACCTCACATGGTGTGTATTGACATAAAACAAAATTAAAATATAATATTAATCCCCCAGGGTGTACCAATCCGCGTGGAACTAGGCCCCAAGGACCTAGCTAAGGGCGAAGTGGTAGCCGTACGTCGTCTGACTGGCGAGAAACTGACATTAAAACGTGATGACGTCAGCAAGTCTCTCGTTGATCTACTCGAGAAAACTCACGATGAGATGTTGGCTAAGTAAGTTATACTTTGTATCTTATTTATTTATTTAATTCAGATTAACCAACGCTAACGTACGCTAATACATTTATACAGTGCTTGTTCTGAAAACTAAATAAGCGTAGTGACCAATTAAAGGTGAACACTACTTGCACCATTTTGTTAACAATTAATTTGAGGAATAAATTAAACTAACATAACAATGAATGCTTAACGTTGGATAAAACTAAAAACAAAAATGATTAAAATTAAGATTAGAATTGATTGTCTACCTACTTATAATTATTTTACGAAGTTTATGATGTAGTCGCTGCTATGCAGAGGTGTTGGGTTCGGTTCCAACCTGAACCTACTCACTGTTTGGCACTTGCTAATTTAATTAATATGCGCGAATATTATATAGTTGGAGAATTTGACTGGACGCCATGACGAGAGGTTGAGCTGTCATTTATATATTTTACAAATTGATTTTTTGAAGATTTTGTGATGCAGAAAAGATGCGGTTTTGTTTTGCAAGTTCATCGTCAGTAAATAAATATGTTTAAATATGCAAGTGATTGGTGAATAGCTGGTGGCGGCGTCGTGATCAAGCTGTTCCTGTCTCCATCATACGCGTTCCGGTGAAGTTCTCCTGGACAGCAATGAAAAGAGAAGCATCGTCTTTTTAATGTTGTTTTTTTTTGTATGTGTAAACTTATACTCTTACTTACTGAATGTAATGTATTTCACTTGACACTGGCAAAATATGTAACTATGTTCATGACGCCATAATAAATAAACATAACATAACATATTATATAGTTATAAAAGCAACAAAAGGTGATAATATTGACTAAAAAATTTACCATAGTAAATTATTTTCCCGTTGGTCTTTTTTTAATTATTATAATTATTTACCCACCTCAAAAGCCGTAGAAAAAGTTACACTCATTTATCTATGCTAATATTATAAAGAGGTAAAGTTTATGTAATTGTGTGTTTGTGACGTTGTAGGGGGTAATCTCTGAATCTACTTAACCGATTTTAAAAATTGTTTCTGTGTTGAATAGTCTATTTATTGGGGAGTGTCATAGGCCAATATGAGTGGAGCAGTAATGAAATATGTTTAAAAAAGAGACGCGTTTTTTTCGCCGCCCAACGAAGTGGGCACGAGTTAGCTGGTAAATAATATACTTAATCATAATTATTTTATAAGCAATAATAATTTTATTGTTTTTTCAGGGCAGTGATAGAGCGGGACTCTAGAATGTCTCTGGTGACACAATGGCAAGAATTCACAGACGCACTCGAACGTAAACATATACTTCTAGCGCCGTTCTGTGGAGGGGTCTCCTGCGAGGAAAATATCAAGGCTGATAGTGCCAGGTACATTATTTATTACAATATTTACTACCTTGTATATTTCATGATTTTTCTTTCTTTCTATTAAAAAGACAATTCCCGAAATAAAGATCGAGCCCTGTGTCGTAGGGAGTTTGACAGACATGAAATTATTGGACACAGAAAAGATTAACGTGCATGAGGTGCTGGTTCAAATCCCGCAAAATATAATTATTATTTGTGTGACCCACAAATTATGATCTTGAGCCTAGATGCCTAATTTACTACCACCATGGTGAACAGTCAGATTGGTACAGGATTTTATGACAAGTTTTCCTCTTCTTTTCATAGTAAAAATACTTGCAAATTTTCCCAGAGTGGCCTTTACTAGCGCCGCCAATTGAAAAAAAATTCGCAAATAGGATAAATAATGTAAAATGTTAATAACAAAGTCAATAAAGTATTTGTATATCACATTCTCAACACTTGTTTTTAAATTAAATAAATATTGCATTTTAAACAAAAACGTCAGTTTTTTTTTTCGAATGTAAAATTTAACTAATTGAAAAACATTTAACGTGTTGAGTGTGTGTTAAACAAATACTTTATTGCGTTTTCTCAAGTCTTTGCTATCAACATTTTACGTTATTTATCCTATTTGCGAATTATAAATATTTTTTCAATTGTCGGTGCTATTGAGCCCTATAAACGCTCATAAAGAGTAAAACAATGTTTTCTTAGTTCATCCCCAAATGTCATTTGTAATTAATTTACTTTATCCTAATATATTTGTACAGGACCGATGATGATCCCACAACTGAAGTGAAAGCCCCAGCAATGGGTGCCAAGTCTCTCTGTATCCCATTCGATCAACCCCGTGAGCTCTTCGAGAACGACAAGTGCATTCACCCAGCTTGCAAGAACGCTCCTAAGCACTTCACATTGTTTGGAAGGAGTTATTAAACTTACGCCATCTTTGATTTTATTAAATAAATTATTAATGAATAAATGTTTTATATAAGCATAATTAATAATGACTTTTATTTTTCCGTTATTGTATTTACAAAGATATTATGTATTACAACTGGTAATACATATCTGGCCAGTATGGTATTAGTAGGCCAATTATCCCTCCGCCATGGGAGGAGGCCCGTCCCTGCAGTGGGACATTAATGGGCTGTTATGATGATGTATTACAACTGCTTTGGTAGAATGGCGATCTCGGCGTAGGGCTGCGGAACATGAGGTCGCTGAATAAAGTTCCGTTCCATACAGGACAATTGTTTATGGGCTGCACAAAACCCTTCAAACTCTTCCAAAGTCTGAATGTTCTAAAGAGTGTTTTTAAATGGGTAGCCTGTAACTTCATTGGTCTATGATACCAAATTAAAAATTTAACTAATCAAAATACAGGTCTATGTTCCATACTGTTATTTAGACAAATTTTCTAAATACATACCAATATTTTCTAAAGTGTTATTGAGATTGTAGATTGAGTGTTCTTCCACACACATAAAGGAGGCCCTGGAGTAATGTTTATAATATTTTAGTCTTAATTTCATGCTTAACCTAATTCAACCTAACTTCATACTTAACTTAACCTCATTTAACCTAACTTACCTAAGTTTTATTAATACAGGGTGGTAAATAAAATGTCCGTTTTTACTTAACCTACATTTATTTAAATATATACATATTTACAATACAGTGATCGATGTTATAGATATATAATATATATAAAAAACATATTTTCAGGGAGTTATGGTCCAACCTCTCTACACAGTATGTTGCCATGCATTGTTCCTAGACTTTACAGCGATTTGAGCTACTATGATACATTACAATATTATGATACATTACAATACATTTTAAATGGATACTACATGTATTGTGTACAATACTGCATCTTTTACATCACATCTGTCTGAATAAAGATACTTGCGAAGACAAGACAGGCAGTCAACTGATTTGTTTTTGTAGATTCAGCTATTAATAACTCTTCCCAGTCGGCTGTTAAATCCTCGCTGTTTATTACGATAATAGTAGATGACATGCCAGTGGGGTCTTCTTGTTCCTTAAGCGACTAGTTTAAATGGTAAAAAAAAAATTAAAGTTTTAGTTTTTTTTTTCTGGATAAAGTTTTGCAAGTCCTTTAACACCTGCTGTATGTGTGCCGACTTGAGATATTTATTTTATTTATTTATTTCCTCACACAACGCCATCTAGTCCAAATATTCTTTCCAACCTTCTATGCCATTTAAGTAATCGATCGCAGCTTCCACCTTCTGCTGATTATCTTCGCCCCATGGGGGCCAGCACAGTATTTTGGTACATTTTCTTCTTGGTTTGTTCCCGATTTGGCCTTGGGGATGTCTCCCTTTCTCGCTTTTGCATGGCAGCTCGTGTTGACTGTTGGTGTACACCTCTACAACAATGATTGAACCATCTTATTACAGTTACTTACAATGTCACTTAATTATAAATTAACGACTAGAAAATGCAAACAGTTTGTTACGCCGCTTCTTTTCTACTAGCACTTTGGAAGCGATAGTAAAGATTTTTAAACTTTGAAAATTTATTAACTACTAGCTGACCCGTGCCCACTTCGTAGGGTGGCAAAAAAACGCGTCACTTTTTGAAACATATTTCATTACTGCTCTACTCCTATTAGTCATAGCATGATACTATATAGCCTATGACACTCCCCGATAAATGGACTATTCAACACTGACAGAATTTTTAAAATCGGTTCAGAAGATCCAGAGATTACCCCCTACAATGTCACAAACACACTAACTTTACTTCTTTTTAATATTAGTGTAGATAAATAAATTACCATTTGTCACTTAATTGTTCTTCTAATAATTTGATTCTTCTCTTTTTAGCAGATAAAACCTGACTAAATTTATTATAAAGATCACTTTCTAAGTTTACTTTTACATCAACAAACTTTTCTAGATCTTCTTTACATTTGTCTAATTCAATTTTAAGAGTATTCTTCTGATTGTTTAAAGATTGCACTGATTTTTTTAGATCCTTATTTTCTTTTAATAGCAAATCTATGAGGCACTCTTTAGATTCTGCATCTTCATCACGTTGTACATGGACAGAACCAATAATCATAAATGCAGGTTTAGCATCAGGTAGAGACGAGTCTATGTATTTCTTTTTCCAAACAAATTTTGCTCTGTTATTAGACTCCACAGTAAATCCATAACCAAAATTATCATCTTCATTAGATAAAACCTCTTTTATATTGTTCTTGTATTCTATTTCACTTTCATCTTCTCTATAATGACTGGCAGAGTCATGTGAAAAGCTTCCTGACCAAGATATATTTCCATCATATATCTTTATATGAAACATGTCCTCATTGTTTGGTTCCCAAACTGTTTTGATATAAAGGACCTTAGAGTTTATGAATAATTTTAGCAGAGTAGTGCTCTCTGAAGTATCCTCCATTATTAAAATCACCGTAGAGTGCTAACCAAGATCACAAGCTAATTATTGTATTAACTAATAATAGCACCTGTTTTTAGCAGACGGTTTGACTTTATTTGGTCATAAGTATAAATCAGTCCTAGTACGCTCCCTAACAATGGCCGGAGACAAAGAAAGTAGTGTCATCTGTTACAAGAATCGAAAAACAAGATTAGCCAAGTCCTCGCTAGATAGCGTTAAATGGAGTAGATTATTTCAATATGTGATTTTTACCAATATAATACTTATTTGATAATTCTAAAATAAGAACTATACTTTATCATGATTTGCAATTACTTTAAAATATATATTTTATATTAAAATTATTACTTAAATATTCACCATAGACAAATCTTCTGGTATGTTTGTGAAGAAACCATAAACTTACAAAATACAAAATGGTGGATGTTTGTTGTGTGCGCACGCGATCATCTTTCTTTTTTATGAATTTACCACCATGTTTGTGTTAAGTTGATACAAACACCACAAAATCACACCTCTATCATGTTAGATCAGCAAGATGTGTACAGTTATTTGAAATAATTGCAATAATTTGCAATTATTTCATAAAACTGTATAAGTAACGACATTAGTATAGGTACCTACCTATATATATTTATAATGGTTTGTTTGTACCTACCTATCTATGTATATAGATTGACAGCTTAGTGTCGGATTCTGATACCAGACAGAGCCACCATTCAAAGCTAGGCTACGAAAAATTTTGCGAGAGGGCTCTCTTCTTCCTATATATTACTTTACTCTGTGGTATAAATTGAACTTAGTGGAAAATGGTAGAGGTAAACATACATAACCTCAAACTAGTGATTGACATTCTTTATCTGTAATAAGATAGATAACAAGTTAAATTAATGAACTCTATAAAAGGGTGAAGATGTATGTTTTTAGGAAAGTAATAATGATAACTATGGACATGTAAACAATACGCTAAAAAGCTCTTTTCTTCTTCTTTTAGTTTATGGCTCCATCGTTCATTGATGCCAACGACAGGGTGGGGAGAGGTATAAAAATTTTTTTTTTTTTTTTTTTTTAATTTAATTTTATAGGCTTTGTCGCTTAGCGAATATAAAATAAATTTTGAAGAATGCTTTTGTAACAAATTACCGCTCTTTATTGCAGTGTGAGAAGACAATTGGCCAATCAGGTAAAATAATAAAGCAAGGTAAGTAAGTACCTAGTTAGACATTTGATTGAAAAGTTATAAAAAACAAAAAAAAAAAATTGCAATAGTAATGACGGACGAAAAATAAATATTTACATTCTTGTTCTCGTATATACCTAGTTACATATTAACAAAGACTAAATCCATAATCTATTTACAGCTATACACTTATATATGATTCCTACTAAAAAGCACTTTTGATTTGACATACAATACAATGACATGTGTCATGCCCACAAGTCCTGTCATGCCGTTGAACATTTCTTTATCTTTTTTATGACACTAAAGTTATTTAATAATTTCTGCCAACGACGCTAAAATTAAAAAGAATGTCTGTTAAAACATTACGCTTGTTTACTATACCCTTTCCACTATATTTAACGACATTTGACAGGTTGACGTTAGTGCCGTTCAACAGTAGGTTCGATGTAATGCCATTCGATTGTAAGCGATTTCGCGATTTTTCAAATTACTTTATTTTACACATTTGGATCCTTACATCAACTTACATTATCATTTTATTACTGTTTCTGTCTTTATCTATGTTAAGAGAATTAGCCTATAGCTTAAAATGATAAAATTATAGTTAGCTTAGGTATTATTTAAAATACATAATTTATCGTGACTCATTCGCGGGTTATAGCTAATCTAAAATATCATATTACATTTTATAAACGTATTATGAAGATTTCAGGTTTATTCATAGCTTTCATTTCTACCGATTATTTGTAATTTGTTTCATAATGGTGGTAATCGTTATGAGTGTCCATCACTAAGTAACCATGGTAACTGAAAAAAACATGGGTACGTCCATGAAATACAATATTATTTGTTTGAAAAATAAGCAGAAGTATTACGAAACTTCATGGACGTGAACTGTCAAAAAGCTAAACTTACGCTGGAAGGGGTATAATGGCTGTGCTGTGATATTACAAAAAGACCCTTTTTTTATATAATATATAAAAAAAAGGGTCTTTTTGTAACATCACATATTATGTACATACAGAACAAGTTCCGAAATGAATAAATGTAAATTAATGCCATTTTTGGGACCCAAACACACTATGCGACAACATATTCACGACTTTTCTTTTTTACATTTGTATGTTACAAAAACAAAATACAATCGAATTGAGAACCTCCTATTTTTTGAGTCGGTTAAAAAATATGATCGAGCCTACCACAATGTGGAGTACATAATCGTTTTAACGAAACAATATCATTTTCTATCAACGATAAGCTGGGACATAATATTGTACATACCTACAGGAATGTTTTCCTTGATGTTATCATATTAGAGATCGTTGTGCTTATCTTTAATTAGGTAATTTATTTATTAGGTACTAGTCTAGCTGAGTCCGCGGCTTTGCTCGATGAGTGAATATTAAAATACAATAATTGGTTACAGAAAGCTTTAGTAATCAGTGTATAATACATATTTTAGCTAACCATCCTTGTTCATCTTAATTTACAATCATTATACAAACGAGACGACTCTGCTGACTATTAACCTAGACATTCTTTACGCAAGTGGATCAACAAATAGGTTAATTTGGATATCGTGTTTACAGATTATTGTTTTTACCGTACCTATTTCTTATTTACCAAATAAGTTACCTACTATGAAAATAATTTCAATGTACTTACATTTTCAATGTATATTTTTTTATCTGTACCTACACATTATTTATAGTATAGATAAATACTAATAATAATTAATGTTTTGTAATATAATAAACTTATACACAATTTATTAACCAGTTCCTCTGTAACTATGATTCGAACAATCGCTTTGTTGTGCATCGTTGCAGCCCCTGCTTTAGCCGGTAAGTTTATAAAGGGTGTTATTAGATTAGCTAAAATAGACATTGACGACAAATAGTTAACTTAACATATATCTAACGGTTTCCCTTCTCTAGCGATTGAGCCACGTTTTCACTTGGTGTAATATTGGCACCCAACTGAAATGTAGGTATGAGTCTTAAACGTCGTGTCGTCGCTTAGGATATCGGGTCGCGGAACTAGTAGCAATACGATACACGAGAGCACATATAGGGTCCTTCAACATCGCCTGGTTATCTTTAAACAGCTCAAAGCATGTCTTTCAGTGTTCCAGCGGTAGGCGTCCAACAAGTTGGATGATTCTTATCGAGACATTACTTTGAAATTACTAGATTGTGGTAAAAAAAGGCCCCAAAAACTATTTATATGAGCCAGTCACTGAAATTTTAAGAAGACTCAATTTATGCAGTAGCATAGATAAGGCTACTATAGCGTTCTTACAAAACAAGTTTAATTTGAGCAAGTGTTTCAGTCATTGTTTATCAAGCATGTACTACTCTGTCAAGAAAGTACCGGGAAAAAATCAATAATACTCAAAAAATTTGTTATTCATTCAAATTGATTTTATCACCCTTAAAGTATGCTCCTTCAGAAACAACTAACACTTACGCCAACGAATAATCCAGTCATCAAAACATTTTTTAAAACTGTTTCCGGAATTGAGTTGAGTTCTCGCTGCGAATTCTCCTTTATGTCTTCTACTGATTGAAAACGGGTGCCACGAAGTGGTAATTTGGCAGCAGGAAAAAGAAAGAAGTCGGCTGGAACCATATCTGGTGGTTGCTCGATGGTATTTGTTGAGTGTTTGGACATAAATTCGTTCACAAAATCGTTTTTCGTCGAAGTTGTTCTTTTAAACGTCGCATAACGCTCAAATAATATTCTTTTTTTACCGTTTGACCTTCCGGCAAAAATAACGAGTGCACAACACCGCGATAGTCAAAGAAAACAGTCAACATTGTTTGACTTTTGAATTACTTTGACGTTGTTTTTTCGGTTTTGGTTCAGTGACCAGCGCCATTCTAAAGCTTGTTGACTAGGTACTTTGCATGTCAAACTCGTAAACCCACGTCTCGTCACCAGTTACAACGAGTTTCATGAATTTTGGGTCGGTATTGACTAGTTCTAGCGTGTCCTCAGCGACTCCTCAGCGACTCTCATGTGATTTAGGTTTTAAACCAAAATTCAGGTCTTTTGGGACTAGCCGGGCAGCAATACTTTTCATGCCCAAATTATTAGTTAATATGGTACGGATCGACTCGTGAGATACAGAAAGTTTGGCGGCCATCTATCTCAAACTTGAATAGGGATTTTCAGTCACTAAGAATTTCCTTCACTTTTCGATGTTAACTCAGTTACAGACGTTGATTGATGGCCTACCAGAAAGAGGAAAATCTTCCATCACACCTCGACCGCTTTTGAACGCTTTGTACCACTCATAAGCACGTGTTTTCGTTAAGTCGATTCACTGTAAGCCTTCTGTAACATTTTCAGTGTCTCGGAACATGAAATTCCATTGGGGAAGCAAAATTTAGGACAAACTCTTTGTTCGATGTTTTTGTCCATTATGAAATTCGCAAACACACTAGATTATAAAACTAAAAACAGAACTGTTTTTAGCACAAATGACAGATGTAACTCAAACTCCGCGCCAAAATGGAAAACAGTTGTGCCAAGCCAATCTATCAACAAACAAAAAAAAACAAAAAATTGAATTTAGGTCCATAAAAAATTATTCCCGATACTTTCTTGACAGAGTGTTACAGTCTATTCGAAGGGCGTTATGACAAAAGGGAAACTAACTGCAGAGTTCTTCAGGGATCTATACTTGGACCACAAGGAGAATTCCTATTTTTGAAGTATATTTCGGACTGACATCTTTGGAACAAAAGTTCCGATTCAAGCAGTTCGTTAGGCCTTAATTATTCTTATCACCATGCTATTATTATCTTCAACCATACTTTCGTGTTTTGTTATCAATAAGCTTTCTGATTTTAGTAAACTTGTTTATTCCCAAAGGCTTAAAATAGGTCGCAATGACGTAAAAGTAAATAACAATTGTGCAGATATTTAGTAACCAATGATAGATAATTAGCAAAAATCGAATGATTAACTAATCTAATCATTTAATTATTTTATTAAAGCGAAACCAATCAATGTTATTATCTAAATAAAGCTGAATATATAATCTTATTATAGTAATTAATATGTTACACTTAGATACACTTCGGTACCTTGGAGATAATATAGCATGTATTTAACTTTAGCGAACTTGTTATAAGCAGTTTGACAAATACTTACGCGTAAATACCTATAGGAGGGGTTAGTCAGCAAAATAAATTATTAATTCAATCAAACATTTCCAGTTGATAGTTACCTAGTTAGTTCCATGTGTCTTCGTTTATGTCATGTGTCGACATATTCGACAGTAGGTTAACTTCAATGAATTATAGAAAAGGCTCATTCTTGTAGAGGATTATTATATGCTAATATGAAAAGTATTTTAGACAGTCCAAATGGTGTGGTTGTGGTGATAACTCAATGAATAGGTTTTATGATTCTTTTCGCTTTTATATTTATCTATTATGAAATACTAGCTGATGCCCGTGGATTCACTCGCGTGGTATAGGTAGCTTAAATGTTATTCTACACGCTAAGCTACCTAAATATTTTTTTTTTATAGTAAACACGGCAATCTGACTATATCGAGCCTGATGGAAAGCGCGAGTACAGTCCACAAATGAAGCCAACGGATAGAAGTCCAAAAACAACTTCAATCCGTCGTCATCATCTTGCCGGTTTTAAATTTCATCAAAATCCGTTCAGTAGTTTTTGCGTGAAAGAGTAACAAACATTCATCTATCCATCCATCCATGCAACCTGACAAACTTTCGCATTTATTAGTAGGATGGATTAGTAGAACTATTTAAAACCGTACATCGGCCGATCTGACTAACTAGCTTAAACAATCTTAGAACATCGCATTTACTAAGAAAGTTTGTGATCTTCAGTGTAGGTATCTACTGAAAATAAGTCTCAACATTTTTATCTTCACGTAAACTTAAGCCTATGTTACGTAGTTAGAATCTATAAAATTAGCAATTTAGAACAGAAAATGCCGTCAAAATCAAGACCATTGGGTTGGGATCATAACGACTACAATGCACTGATGTACAATGTATCTACTAACTATTATTTCGTCTAAACTCTCTTACAATGAAAATAAACTAATACTTTTGTTTTCATTTTGCAGGAACATGGACTCCCGGCTTCAGAGGTAACATACCTACCTTAATTTTGTTATTTCAACGTATAGTAGTAATTAGTAATACTATACAACTAGATCTATACCTACTATCTTTATTCTTTTATTCATGCAGAGTGTTCAGTCTGATACAAAATACTAAAAAGATTTTGAGAGAGTTTGGGGGAAGAGAAAATGATAAAATTAAGTTTCTACCCAAGGTTAAGGTTTCATATCATCACAGGGAGCCGGTGATGAGTGATGACCTATCAAGTCCCGGACACTAAAAACACAGAACAAAAAACGTGAAATAATGGTAGTTACGACTGCCTTTCCATTCCGTTAGCAAATCCTTAAAATTCCTGTTTCCTACTCAATAGAGAAGGAAACATAGCCGACAAGTATCTCAGTGGCTGGATGGTTTTAGGTCAAATCTTTTTGGGTCTTCATAAAATTTCTCCTTTGGTTGACAATGTGGAGTACTGACATTATGAACCTATACTTTCTCCGTTATCACAGGGACGATGATGTGATTCTAATGTGCTTTAAAAATAAACTAAGTTGAGTTTAAAAGTATTTTTATGCATTTACAGTGAGGTTCGGTGTCACTGGCATTGGCAGTTCATCGTTTATGAAATTGCCGAAGTCAACAGCAGAGTTGGTTCAGTTCCAATGGATATCAGTAGAGCGTCCCATAGTACACCCAGGTCTTGAGAAACTGGTGCTGTGGTGCTCACCTACCGACTATGCTGTGTGTGTATTTATGGATGATACTGGCTATGTCGCTGGTCTGCAAGTCGCTGTAAGTATCCATTTACGGTAGCCGTACGCGATTAGTTTACAAAGCCAATGCGTTTTTTTTTTAATATTACACTGCTTAATGCCGGTATCAAACTCGATGGAAAGCGCAACTCTATTTGCAGGCACAAAGTTATGGTATTTATCTAATGTACCTAAAGGGTTTACTTTCATGATAGTTGAGTTTCTTGCTTTCGGATTTTACGACATTCGCGGTATGAGAAAGAATGGCAACTTTTTAAATCTGATAATGGAGACTAAATTAGCTTATTGTCACCACACCGTTATTACAGTGGTGTATTGGTAATATGGTTTATTTCCGGCTTTGTTTTGACGAGCATTTTATTTTCTTCCTTATGCACCCTTTCGTGCCGTGGGAAGTTAATAATGGTTGCTGTGATGAATTGCAATTAAAAATATATTTTATAAACTTTTCAGATAGACGCGGATAACTTCGTTGGAGCTCCGTTTGACTGGAAGATCCAAGGCTTTACTCATTGGACCACCACTGTAGCAGGAGAGACCAAGAATTACTGGACCGCTCAACAATATTATATTTCTGCCCGTAAGCACTGATATATTCAAATGGTATAAAGATCCAAACTTACCAAACGGCCCGCATCGGTCAGTATCGCATCGCACGCACGGAAGGTCGAAGGATGACCTTCGCTTCTTTTTAGTTTCATATTTTTAAGCCTTGAGCGCAGACGAGCGCATTTGCCGGTATTCGACCGTATGCCACGGTATCCGAACGCACGTGGACGGAGCCGATCGCGGGTCGCGGCATGTCACCGGCTGTTTTTACCCTTGACTTGGTAATATAAACATTAAACACTGTATACAAGATTTAATTTCGTTTAAAGATTGTAAAATTCGTTTCGATGCGAACCGATGCCCATTGGTGGGGTTGGACCTTTAGTCTTTTCATGTCTGAGAGCAGAGAAACAGTCCTTCTGTACCAAACGATTTTTTTAATTTCCACTTGGGATTTCGACGGCTTGGGAAGGCACAACATCGCGCGCTGTTCCCAACAGTGCACGGCATTCGAATGATAACAGTTATTACAAAGGTTTCTTTAGTACTAAGTAGTATCAAGCACGTTTGTTTCGAGTGTTATTTGATTGTCCCTTGAGTAACACATGCAAAGACAAGTAAGAATAAAATCCTATTCAATCAATGCTTCCAGGTACATTGGCTACGAGTCCACAAGATCGTATCGCAAATCGCGACCAAGCGTACCTTCTTCAAGACGGTGCTGTTTGGGTCACTGGCTTCAACGGAGAACTGACTGCTATATCCACTGACGTCAACGAAATTAGAAATAACAGTCCGTTTACCAGACAGTCGTGTATTCCTGGAATGGGTAAGAACCTACTTATTTTAATTACACAGAACTTTCCTCTAGTCTTCGCATTGCAATTCAGCGTGAGAGCTGTACTGCTGTCTTTTTAAATTTATATCAAAATTATGGTCTATAAACTAGGAACATGGTTCATATTGCACTCAATCTTGAAACGGTAAGAGGATTTAAACCCGAAGATACTCAGCGTTAGGAATGGCGCGATGAAACTTGCAATGGGCAGGGAACATAGTATGCAGAACTATCGCCTAAGTTAAAGAGAGATTCTGTTATAGTTTCAGACGCTATAGATAGCAATGACTAATGAGAACAAAAGGCCGACAAGGGAACAGGACTGCCTACAGTAATATTTGGGAGAGGTATATGTCTACTATGCATAAGATATTGATGATGCTACAACGTTATGCATACAGAATTTTCGATATGTTTTTTCAGGTCTCCACTACTATTACAACATGTCGTCGACAACTCCCTGCGAGAGCGACACCATGTTCCCTTGGTTCCCTATGATACAATCTAACCAACTTGTCGCTATGGGTTTCGTCACATTCGGAGCTCTGACTATTCCGGAAGGAAAGACTGATTGGTTCGAAAGATCTTCTACCAGTATTGCTGTCAGGGTAAGATTTTAACATTTAATTATTTACTACAAATCATCATAACAGCCCATTAATGTCCCATGAAGCCACGGATCGGGAGAAGTGGAAGTCTGAAGGGGAGGCCTTTGCCCTGCAGTGGGACAGTACAGGCTAATAATAATAATAATAATAATAATGTCCCACTGCAGGCACTGGCCACCTCCCGTGACGGAGGGATACTTAGCCTGCAAATACAACGCTGGCCAGACGGATTGGTATAGGGTTTAATTTCAAGTTTTCCTTCTTTCTATGTAAAGGTAATCTTCACAGATAGTCCCTTAATCGGTTTCTACGACACCCATGGGATGAGATGGGGTGGTGACATATTGTATTCTTACTTCGTTACCACACGGAGATTTTATACAAATACCAATTATTAATTATGCGAAACCCCGAAGGACATTAACTATTTGTTTGAAGCAATAAACACGCTTTAAGTCCCTTTTAGTTCTGGGACCTATGCTTTTACTCATCCGACACAAATATATCCAGATAGATCCCCTTGTTTTTTATACGTGAACGAGTCTTGCCAGAGATAAGTTACGAGAACGGGGCGGAGAGGGCTTTTTGAAATAAAAACTAGGACTAGTGTCCTCAAAGACGATCGGAACAGAACTAATTTTATTTTTAAAATGCAAAACAAAGTAAAGTCTTATGGCTATTTTTTGTGGCTATTCCTTACAACTAAACTTAAAACTATGAAAGGTGATACCAAGTGTACTAACAATACATTTTGGGTTTGGGTTATTTATTATATCTACGAGTACTTCTTAAAACTATAGAAAGGCCATGCCTTGAGTATTAACATGTGTTGGGTTACTTATTGTTCGCACATGTAGGGTCAGGAGTATTGTATACGTTGCGTTATGCCAACGTAACTCCTCCCTCCTTAAGAGAGAAGCGCCCGGGAAGCTTCTGAAGACTGGAACTGCAGGACTTCTGGTGTCGCTGGCCTTACTTTTCGTTAATTGTAGTATAGATGTACGAGGGGTGTCACCATGGCTATTGTGATGACTGCATGGTGGGCATACTGTTAATCAGGTTTTGTCATGATAATTATTCAACATTGTAGCTCTCGTTTTTCTTTTTTCTTTTTATGTAAACCGTCCAATGGCATCATCTGTTTTTTGTGTGTGATTGACGGATTCATGAGAAGTGGAATATACTTAGTAATTGTGGCAAGCTTTCACGTCTTGTAATGTGTCCTTAGTTTTGTTGTAAATTATTTGTTTTTTTAATTTATGGTCTTCTTGTCTAGCAAGATATATTGCGTGTTCTAGAGTGCTAGGATTCTGCACACGAACACTAAGTGCTAACAAAGTATCTAATTCGTCTAAGAAGACGTTCGTAGCCATCTTCTCATAGTAATCTTTCTTATTGTTATCTAAATTAATGAGTGACCATTTGATTTCACTAATTTTATCTCCAAATAATTCTATGTCTAAACTACCTTTTTTTATGTGCATTAGTTCTTGCACTATCTGCAATTCATCTCGACTTTCACCGAATCTTCTTATAAGTACATTTTTAATGTCTTCCCAGGTGTTTAAATCAGTACACACTGAGAGGGCTTCTATAGCTTTTCCTGTTAGCTTATTTCTAATAACACAGGCTACACTAGGGTGCTGTCTATAATCAATTATATCTAATGCATTTTCCACGCATTTAATAAAAAAATTAAGAGTTTTTTTATTGCCATCGTAAGTAGGTAAAAAATAGTGTAGATCTTTATAATCTACTTTATGAACTACTTTATTTTGATCTTGGGCCATTTTAGCTTCCGATACAAAATACTTAACTACTGTACACACATAACAATGAATGGAAATAAAATTTAAAAGGTAAGAAAAGGATTAAAAGGATTCTCGAGAGCAAACAGAGTTTGATGCTTACCTCACGAGTACGCCGATGTTAGGCTGAGTCTGTCTTCTCGTTTGCCGCGTTCTTGTTGTACTGTGTAGATTGTTGAGTCGTGTCGCGGATATCGCTGAATGAGGTTTTTACTCGATTCGCGAACCGTTAAATCAGACACGATCCTTTTTGAAATAAAAGCTAGGACTAAGTAGTGTCCTCAAAGACGATCGAAACAGAACTAATTTTATTTTTAAAATGCAAAACAAAGTAAAGTCTTATGGCTATTTTTTGTGGCTATTCCTTACAACTAAACTTAAAACTATGAAAGGTGATACCAAGTGTTCTAACAATACATTTTGGGTTTGGGTTATTTATTATATCTACGAGTACTTCTTAAAACTATAGAAAGGCCATGCCTTGAGTATTAACATGTGTTGGGTTACTTATTGACAGTGGTTATTTATTATTCTATTTCTTAAAACTATTGAAGGGCAAGTGTTCGCACATGTAGGGCCAGGAGTATTGTATACGTTGCGTTATGCCAACGTAACTCCAGTCATAGAAGAAAATATAAGATAATGTATAATTATAAGATTAGGTATTTTAGTCGGATAATAACTATTATACATAGTATTATCACGGTAAGCCTCGTTGACGGACTAAAAATACTTCCTGTCACATGTTTTATAATATTTCTATTTATTCGGCATGCTACCTTTACTTTGCTTGACTTTCAGTCAACTTGAGACCACGGCCAATCTCCCTTCTACGTATCATCATAACAGCCCATTAATGTCCCACTGCAGGGACGGGCCTCCTCCCGTGACGGAGGGATACTTGGCCTACTAATACCACGCTGGCCAGACGGATTGGTACAGGGTTTAATTTCAAGTTTTCCTTCTTTCTATGTAAAGGTAATATTCACAGATAGTCCCTTAGTCGGTTTCTACGACACCCATGGGCTGAGACGGGGTGGTGACATGTTGTATTCTTACTCCGTCACCACACGGATATATAATAGGTATTCCTGTTTATGTTATAATATTTATAATCATGAAATGACTTTAAAAGTTTTAATTTATATGTTTTTTCAGCTGATTGTTCCCCGCGGACCACAATGCGTCTACGATTTAGCAGGGTCAGTCGGCCGAGTCACCATGCATCTTTACTTTATTGAAAGTCCATACCTTCTTAATTGTATAATCCAATAACATGAACAAAAACTACTGTAATAATTCTATACTGTATGTATACCTACATAGTGTACGTGAGAATGACACAAGATGAAGGATAACTTTACTAAGTAACTTTACTTAGGAACATTATTCCTGATTATTCCTCATATTCCTCACAGATTCCCACAACGCGATCTAGTCCCAAACTAAGCAAAGCTTGTACTATGGGTACTAGACAACGGATAATACTTAAGTACTTTTTTTTGTAAATACATACATTATACATAGAAAACACCCAGACCAATGCAAACAATCATGTTCATGCACACAAAGATTTCCATTAAGCGGGAATCGAACCCGAGACCCCTGCGTAGAAGTCATGTTATATAACCACAACGGGTTATAGGTCGTTAGTAATGTTATACTACATTGTTTATGATTTAATTTTATTTTGTATCTTATATTAAAATTAATAATGCGTCTTTCTCGTGAAGGTACACAATAAATATAAAAATCTGTAAACATTTTAACGTACTCGTATGTAATTACAAAAAAAAAAAAAAATGTTCACCAAGGAATAAAAATGTTATATTTAAGTCTCCATGTGGAGTAAACTTTTGAAAACGACATTACAGATATTTAAGGCACTTATTTATTTACTCAATAAACTTAATATAATTTAACGTTTTTTCTTTTAAAACACCCATGTCGCTATAATAGTGATCTAACCCTGCTAGGCGGTCACTTTTACATCCTTAACATGATGGACACAAAGTATATCAGAATCTATCATTTAGGGATCTCACAATTAATTCTCTTGCATGGGTATCGAAAACGTGACCTGCACAGCAGTTATATAATATGCGTTTCAAATAAGAGTGGACGCGTCAATAGTCGGATCCACATCCACACCCACACCAAACGATTCAGCGCGATCCGATTGCGCGCGGCAGGAGCGCGTTTCACAGGAGCGTTTGATGTGGACTTGCTTCGCGCGATCCAAACTGCGCGGTGTAGCATAGCTCGCTCTTTGCCGCGAGCGATCCGTCGTCGATGGATCACGGGATCGCCGATACAAAATGGATCGTTCACTGATCCGGCTAATGACCTCCACCTGTCAAAGCTCGATTAAAAAGTACGGACGCCTTGCGAATTTCCTTTGATGACGTCACAATATGGCGCGGGGTCATGAACATTCTTATTTGAAACGAGTAGTACACACTTTACTTCCGAGGCGCAAACCCATAGGTATGTTACATTATTTACATCTGCATGTCAATTCTCGTTCCTTAAAATACTTAAAAATTCATGTATGTGTGGACTGAGGGCCCATTTTTTTTTTTGCGGTTTTTTGCAGATTAATCAACAAAAGTGCATAGTTAAAGTTGTTAAAGAGTTTGTTAAACGATTATCAGAGTTTGTTAAGACTTCATTCAAAAGATATATCGATTTAAGTGGGTCCCTCAGTTCAAACACAAAATCTCCCATAATTAGATAGGTAATGAATTAAACAACAATTTTTTGGTAAAAATCCTTAGTTAAACATGTATAAAAGTATAAAAAGCATTGAAAAGCCTAATATGAGTAGCTAATAAAAAATAACAAACGTTTTAAAAGGTCCCCGAGGGCCCACTTGAATTTATCTCATAATTAATCAATTATAGCATGAACATTAAATATTCCTAAGCCAAACATTTGTTAAAAGGGCAAGGATAAATTTAAAATTAAAGAAAGATCACAAACAGTGATAATTATTGTTATTTTTAAGTTTTTAAGTGGTCCCTCAGTCCACACACTATGCAAATGCTAATTGTTAAATATATAATTAAATACAACAATTACGAAAATGGGGAGCCTTTCAGTGCATAGTTAATTTTGTATTTTATCGATCTGTATTTATCTTGTGTCTGGTTTATTTATATTTTTTGTCATTTTAACTGTTTTATTAATTTTCATACTAAGTCTGGTGTGGGGTGTCCACGTTTTAAGAAAACGGCTGTATATTTGTTTTTAATGTCATTTATTATTAATTTAGATATTTATTTATTTATAATTAGGATAACCCACGAAACATACACAAAGTCAATCAGAAATAATACAATATTTAAGTAGCTCAAGCAACAGTGCTGATTCCATTACAAGTTGCCACGGCAAGCAAAACATTACACAATATTAATATTAATCAAATAAATCTAAATTGAAACCTTTTTTTAAATGTAAAAAATAAAACAATAAAATTTGCAATACAGTAAAATTAAAATGTAATAAAATTTTAAGTTTTAGACAAGTGACAGGTTATATTATTAATTAGCTACAATCGTAATACATATCTGTATGTCTATACATATAAATAAAATTGGAGTGTCTGTTTGTAACACGAAATCCACAGTTTTTAAGGTTCCGTAGTCAAAGGGTAAAAACGGAACCCCAATTACTAAAGCTCCGCTGTCCGTCCGTCCATCTGTATGTCACGATGCTGTATCTCCTGAACCATGGCAGTTAGAAAGTTGAAACTTTCACAGATTATGAATTTTAGTTGCCGTTATAGCAACAAATACTAAAAACAAAATAAAATAAATATTTAAGGGTTATTTATTTTATATTGGAAAAATAATTTTTGACAGCTAAGTCACGTCGTAAAATTTTTAAAAGATGAGTCGTGAAGTCATCGCATTCTGGCGCGAAAATAAATAATAATATGGGTAGAATAATAATACAATTTTATTTTATTTTAATTTAAAATTAATACTCGTAACTGAACGAATTCACGATAATCAACAAGCTGACAGTTTACCACAGATTTGAGAGTTCTACTTTCTTTTATATGGTTCTTGTTTTTATGGATTTGAGAGTTACTATATAGATAAATAATTTAGAATAAAACTGTCAATATCTACTGCTATTATAAGAGGTCAGAGTGAAAGTAAAATAAAAAAAATATTTCAAAAGTTATGTAGAATAAATTATTATGTTTTTTAACATTTTTATCAATTTATTATTAACTGCAATACGGGACCATAAGAATTCTATGTCATAATTTTGGAAAATTTAAAGATTAGGTACTTCGTAATATATATTTTTTTAAATCATTAATTTAACAGGAACATGTATTTTTTTATTGTTTGTTTACGTTTGCATCAAATAGCACTCAATTCGGTCCGCATACGGCCCAACACAATTACAACTATTTACTTTTATCTCACACTTTATGACTATGCAGAAACTTTAAAACGTAATGTAACATCATTAATGTATGTAATGGTTCTTGATTATCTCTTGACTGCATGGACACTCTACTTGTACGAAAAACATATTTTGTAAATTTTTCGTAAAAGAATTATAAAACCAGTGATAAGATAAATACAGATCGATAAAATACAAAATTAACTATGCACTGAAAGGCTCCCCATTTTCGTAATTGTTGTATTTAATTATATATTTAACAATTAGCATTTGCATAGTGTGTGGACTGAGGGACCACTTAAAAACTTAAAAATAACAATAATTATCACTGTTTGTGATCTTTCTTTAATTTTAAATTTATCCTTGCCCTTTTAACAAATGTTTGGCTTAGGAATATTTAATGTTCATGCTATAATTGATTAATTATGAGATAAATTCAAGTGGGCCCTCGGGGACCTTTTAAAACGTTTGTTATTTTTTATTAGCTACTCATATTAGGCTTTTCAATGCTTTTTATACTTTTATACATGTTTAACTAAGGATTTTTACCAAAAAAATGTTGTTTAATTCATTACCTATCTAATTATGGGAGATTTTGTGTTTGAACTGAGGGACCCACTTAAAGCGATATATCTTTTGAATGAAGTCTTAACAAACTCTGATAATCGTTTAACAAACTCTTTAACAACTTTAACTATGCACTTTTGTTGATTAATCTACAAAAAGCCGCAGAAAAAAAAATGGGCCCTCAGTCCACACATACATAAAAATTCGGATAAGTTAACTTTTAGCTGTCAAATTGACTTACATATTGTGTGATAATTTGATAACTAAAAATTAACTTAACCGAATTTTTAACGATTTTAAAGAACGAGAATTGACATGCAGATGTAATCCTTGTCATATTTCAGTGAAAAATACGAGAGTTAATGGCATTAAAGAAAGGGAAGACTTGTCAAAGAAAATGACTCGTATGGCGGTCAAGGCATCAAGAGGTGTATATCCAGAAGTCTTAAGTTTGAATCATGTCTCGATTCCGATTTTTGTTCCAGTGAATATGGAGACTTGTAACTTAGTAGCTTAAATCAATATTATAAAAGCAAGTAACGATAGATCTTCGTATGGTGACGGAGTAAGAATACAGTGTGTCACCATCCCATCCCATGAATGTCGTAAAAACCGACTAAGGAACTATCCGTGAATATTATCTTTAAGTAATAAAAAAAAGGAAAACTTGAAATTAAACCATATACCAATCCGTTTGGCCAGCGTGGTATAAGTAGGCCAAGTATCCCTCCAGTCATTGGAAGAGGCCCGTCCTTGCAGTGGGACATTAATGGGCTTTTATGATAACGATAGATTGATGACTGTAGATCGATCAAATTTGTTTATTGGACTTAAAGCTCTTTAAGCAAAGATCAATCAAAAAAAGTCAAATTCAGGATCTCGCTTTCCTCCATAAAATCCTTAACGGTGGGGTAGACTGCAGCGTGCGTTCGCCCAGCAAAAAAGTATCGCTTTACAAGAATTGAATGATACAGATAATTAGACCCTTATCCCGTATAAATGTGCCCCTAAATTAAAAATTCGAGCGTCCAGAGGCTTCAGAGTTATTTAAGAAAAACAAATTCTGCTGCACGAACGTTCGCCCAGCAAAATATTTTTTAGTTATTGGGTCTAGCTGGATATAAAATATGCCGAAATATAGCTTGTATTCGAGCCTAGATGTGCCGTGAAAATAAAATTCGAGCGTCATAAGGTTTCAGATATTTTACAGTTTTTGCTGGGCGAACGTTCAGGCGATTGCTATATTATCGGAAACGGCTGGACGTGAAGTCATAATTTTTTGTATACGGATAGAGCATAATTCGAGCCTCTTTAAGCTGAAATTTACATTAGTATAACTAGCACGGCTCAAGAGTTATTACTTGATTACTAAAAAAATTTTAAGAGGCTCTATCTCTCGAACGAAGTAAGGTGCGGTTTTCAAGTTTGTGTTGACTGGTACCTGTTATTGAATCACATGGTCCTGCAAAGTTTCGCCATGAAAATACCTAATATTGTAGAGTTTCTAATGATTTTCCTCTTATTTTGAGGTTATCTTCAATGAAATTAGTTACAGCCCCGAGACACTAGCTTTCTGTAAGCTGGCATGTTATACGTTTCAACAAAAATTAAAGCGCTTTTTGAAGAATACATTATGCATAAAATCAGGTGAATATAGCCATTAATTTAGATGTTACGACTAGAAACCACGATCGACATCTTTTGATAGATTAACCGACCAAATTCGAATGGACATTAAAAAGCGGCCGCACGATACTTCAAGCTATCCTTTCACACTTACTCGTATTATAATGAAAATTTAATAGTACAGGTGCGTACAGAATTGATAATATGATATTTTTAATTTACATACTTTTAAAGTTAAGATTGGGATACGTGTAAGGGTAATTAATAAATGAGGTATAGTACACGTAATATTCATCGACCGCCTTTTCCATCAAGTACTGTGCTACTGGACGCAGTATTATCCGTCCAAGACTTTAGCTTGGTGTGTTTAACATTTAAAGTTTCATCTTTATATAGGTACCACTTTGTTCCAGTTCCTTATTCTGTTACGAAGAAATGTTACTCTTTGCATGATCAAAACAATTCTGTACCTCCTCGAGTAGAGATAGCCTCCTTACGGTTAAAAGGTATCTAACGCGTTATCCTGCGTGGGCCATAAAAGCGACGTGACTCTGGGAACGCGACGTACGCGATCTATGTGGCAGTCTGCGACGAGACGCGACGTAATTATCTAAGACATTTGTCGCGTGTAGCCCGCAATTATTGTATTTTGTTGGCAATTATTTATACTTGCGACTAATTTTATTATTTATTTATTTATATTTTTTCATTTGTCAAAAAAGCTATAACGTCACGACTTAATTTCCCGCCAAAATTCTATAACATAAAATCAAAATATAATAAATGATGGTAGTAAAAATGTATGGTTTTCTGAACATTCCCTTTACATGTACTATAAGACCTTGCTTCATGCCAAATTTCAAGTTTGTAGGTAGACTGGAAGTGGTTTTTACCCTTGCTCGTTGAAAATTTGCGACAAAAACGGCGAAATCTCTTGATTGCGTTGGATAAGAAGTTTGATTTTTTTACAGCTCTTAGATGCAACATACCTTAGTATTTGGTGTAAATTTCAGCTTGATACCTTTACGCGTTCCTGAGATAAATGGTCTTGACAGACAGACAGACAACAAAGTGATCCTATGGGTTCCGTTTTTTCAACGTCGGTATTTTGTGAAAGGGACTCTTAAAAATTTATCTAAGTATGATTATTTACATAGTAAATTAAATTAAAACACTATGCCAGTTTATGTATTTTGTCGAGGTAATACAAATAATAAGTATGTATAAGAAACAGTAAAATGTAAGGTACAATATTAGACCTTCAAGTTTTTAAACTTAGATAGTACAACTTAGATACTACATAAGTATATACCAAGACTGTTTATGGCAAATTACAAAATATAATATTAAGTATTTTGTTTTATTTTCTACCTAAACTGATTTCCCTAATCCCTACTAACTGTATAAAAAAACTCATTCATTGAACATAAACATGTTTATAATACACCATGTTTTCATGTCCTTAATACATAATGGGTCCGATTGCCTTTCTTTTCGCTCTTAAATAAAGATGCACTAAAATGTATAAAATAAGACCACGTCCTTATAGAGGGTGTAAAGTGAGACATAGGCAATATTCCAGGGCATGATAGATAACGTTATTTAATGAAGGAAAAAAAATACAAAATAAATTAACATTAAATTACTACATAGTAAACGACGTGTAAAGCTTAGCCATGAATTTCACTAATCATGGACACCGCGCGGCGCGCGGACGCAGCGAGCGATCGAACTCAACGGTTCGCCAGCTGATTTAGATACATACCTACATGTTACGTCTACACGACGACGAATGAAGTGAATGAGTTTGTTTAAATACTAATACTCAAATTTCTATTCTAATAAATACAAAACTGAAGTGATTACATAAATACGTAAACTGACGCATTTTTACTAATACGATCCTTATAAACCAGCATTGTTTAATCCACATTTGCACCTGGCAAACTACCGTTAGTACGTGCATACACACTAACCATGTCCAGGTACTCCTCGTTTGTGTATTGATAAGCCATACCTAATTTACACACACGACGGATTAAAAATTCCGGTTTTATGGCGCGCCGGAGGGAGGCCAAACGGGTTTGCAACGTCATCGACGGCGCTCGCGCACTGAGCGGCGCGGCGCGGCGCGGTGCGGCGGGTGAATTCAAAGGAGTAGGCAATGAGTGCCGGCCGCGCGCGGCGCGGTTCCTACTTTGTACTAGTGTGCCTACTATGCCGGCCGGGCGACGCGCGGCGCGGGTCAATGCACCGAGTCGTAAGCAATATTTTAGCGCAGCGGGAACTGTCCACACTTAGTTAATTTTTGGGATTTTTTCGTCAAAAATTAAGTACCTAATTTTATTACATAATTCGGATCAGAATCACGTACAGAGTCACCTCCTTAATTATTGCCGTTGACTCAAAATACACCCTGTATAAAAGCTATTGCGGATGTCACAAAATAAGAATGTGACCTAAAAAACTGCCAATTCCTTTTATCTATGAAAACAACCTTAATTAAGAGTGTTGTTATATCAAGCTTGACATCTGTACGTCAAAGTTATTTATTTATAGGCTTTGTCGCTTAGCAACCACATCGCCGCCTGTATTAGGTCAAAGTTAGTCTTACTTTCGTTCGTACTTATTTTGCGTTTTTACTTGTGATATCATTTAATTTGTTTTTATAACATGGAAACAGATAAAAAGAGAAGGATGAAGAAGGAGCAACACAGTTTTATGAACACTGTAGTTGTCACATCGAACGGATCAGAATTATCTCTGATATGCCGATATGTAAGCCTTCTTTTCTTGTCTGTAAACTAATAAGAAAAGACGTACTTTTTTATAAGGATGAAAGGCATTCAGTTAGGTAATTTTATCACATTAAAACACTCTTACCGTTGATGTTGTAATGGGAAACATTTTTGTTACTATAAATCCAAGAAATACCTATATTTTAAATAAATTAAAATAAGCTCGCACAAAATTTCGAGCGACTTTAAATAAGGCAGTTTTTATACCGCTTCTACTTAAATAAGGTCAGTCAAATGTCAAATAGGACGAAACGCAATCGGAATAAGAAAACTACTATCACTAATTAAGTTTAGGATGGCCCTATTTTAGTGTATGTTCTTATTTAAAGGAAAGGTAATACCCATGTGTACTAAAAATTTAAGTTTACATTTAGGTTCATTTTGTTGTTCTTAAATTAAAGTCAATTGAGAAACGCAATCGGACCCAATATTTCCTGACTTACAATTCTGTTCGCATCTGTACTCGAACTGTCATTATAATACGAGTAAGTGTGAAAGGATAGCTTGAAGTATCGTGAGGCCGCTTTTTAATGTCCATTCGAATTTGGTCGGTTAATCTATCAAAAGATGTCGATCGTGGTTTCTAGTCGTAACATCTAAATTAATGGCTATATTCACCTGATTTTATGCATATGTATTCTTCAAAAAGCGCTTTAATTTTTGTTGAAACGTATAACATGCCAGCTTACAGAAAGCTAGTGTCTCGGGGCTGTAACTAATTTCATTGAAGATAACCTCAAAATAAGAGGAAAATCATTAGAAACTCTACAATATTAGGTATTTTCATGGCGAAACTTTGCAGGACCATGTGATTCAATAACAGGTACCAGTCAACACAAACTTGAAAACCGCACCTTACTTCGTTCGAGAGATAGAGCCTCTTAAAATTTTTTTAGTAATCAAGTAATAACTCTTGAGCCGTGCTAGTTATACTAATGTAAATTTCAGCTTAAAGAGGCTCGAATTATGCTCTATCCGTATACAAAAAATTATGACTTCACGTCCAGCCGTTTCCGATAATATAGCAATCGCCTGAACGTTCGCCCAGCAAAAACTGTAAAATATCTGAAACCTTATGACGCTCGAATTTTATTTTCACGGCACATCTAGGCTCGAATACAAGCTATATTTCGGCATATTTTATATCCAGCTAGACCCAATAACTAAAAAATATTTTGCTGGGCGAACGTTCGTGCAGCAGAATTTGTTTTTCTTAAATAACTCTGAAGCCTCTGGACGCTCGAATTTTTAATTTAGGGGCACATTTATACGGGACAAGGGTCTAATTATCTGTATCATTCAATTCTTGTAAAGTGATACTTTTTTGCTGGGCGAACGCACGCTAGACTGCAGTCAATTACTAAGCAACATTAATTTGTCTGTGCCTTATAAAATTCCACGTCATCCAGTAACAAAAATTCTTTACGTTCCATTTTGCAGGACCAATGTTGGCAGGCACTCGCCACTGGTTCGTATTTGTTTAGAGTACAATACATTGTGTGGGCGCTCGCATGATCTTGAGCTTGATATTTTCCATTACTCTATCAAGGTATTTAAGCGTAAGTTGGCGCAGATAATTTCATGCTAATAAATTGTTTTTGTAAATTGTTTTCTTAATTATATCAATTGTATTTTTATTTTTCTTAAATGTAATTTAATTCCTTTCTGTTATTTTATTTTTGATTCTTATTTTATACTGATTTATTTTGTTAAAATTACAAATTCTATTCCAATATAATAATATGATAATTCTGTGTTATAATTATAATAATGTTGTGTATGTCTGTAATTGATATTCATATAAGTTTATTATTTCTAAGATTCATTGTTAACAGATTTTAATATGTATATTGTTGATGTACCTTAAAATAAATAAATAAATAAATCAATGACGAGGGAAATACTTACATTAAGTGAGTCCCTAGAAAAGCCATAATTCGCAAGGAATTTATTATAATAGGTAGTAAAAAACAGGCATTGGAAAACTTTATTCCTGACGCAATGAGAGTCCCAAACGCTAATATTACTGGAGCCCGTGCGTTAGTTAAAGAAGTCATTTCATCCCGGTTGAATCTCTTAACAAGATCCGATCGAAAGCAGCTCTGATAGCGGTGTGGGATTAAAAAAGTCAGTGAAAAAAAAACCTGTTTCGATGATTTCTTTTTTCTAAGCTTTACTTTATCTACTATAATTTTAAAAGAGGTTTAGGACTTAACAGTTGTTGAAACCCCTTCGTCCATAGAGCTGACAATTATTTTATTTGTGATTAAAACAATCATTAGCCCCCTTACTCATAAACGCCTCTTAAAGGAGAATGAAACCTTCACTAAGAGTTTTGGGCCAAGATTAAACAGAAATGAGAGTATTATCAATTTATATCTTCACACTTATTAGTCTCGTGCTAAATCTTTTGTTAGTTTTGGCAATCTGAAATCCAAGATAATTTTTTTTTGAAGGAGATGGAAAATTCTGGGCTAAAGCCTGTACATTACTGTACAGAGTAAGGATATGCCCTAAAAATCTTTTCTATTTTTTTCAAGTTCGAATCTTAATAAAATTGAGTAATTTTATTATTATTTTATTAAAAAATAGAAAAGATTTTTAGTGCATATCCTTACTCTGTACAGTAATGTACAGGCTTTAGCCCAAAAGTTTCCATCTCCTTTAATCACTGTTTAGCGAGATTTTTATTACGAAAACCAACCTTATACCAAACAATGTAAGAAGCTAATTAATCAATTGACTAAAATTTAAGAGCCGTTTATGAGTAAGGGGGCTAATGATTGTTTTAATCACAAATAAAATAATTGTCAGCTCTATGGACGAAGGGGTTTCATTCAACAACTGTTAAGTCCTAAACCTCTTTTAAAATTTAAATAAAAAACATTTTTAACGCCTGATGAAATTTATATATAACTATTTACGATTATAACCATTAACAAAAATCTTTTAATTTATTCAGCATGTCAATTCTCGTACCTAAAATTCGGTTAAGTTAACTTTTAGTTGTCATGTTTTTGCTATTGCAATTGTAATCTTTTGTGGTCGTGTTAAAGTTTTATTTACAATGTGACAATTTGACAACTAAAAGTTAACTTAACCGAATTTTAGGTTCGAGAATTGGCATGCAGGCGTAAAATATGTTTTTAATCGAATTTTTATTGAGGCTTACGGACTTAACGGCGAGGTAGGGGTCCTGAGGGTGAGGGTTTCCGAGGAAGACGTAGTAGTTTAAATGGAAGGCTTGGCCTTCCCGAGAGAGAGGTAGGCCTTTCCGAAGGAGAGGTAGGGGTTCCAGAGGGAGAGGTAGGGCTTGCAGACGTTGAGTTACAAAGGCAGAATGAGAGGTTCCCGAGGGAGAGGTAGGAGATTCCGAGTAAGAGGTAGGTGTTGCCGCGGGCCAGGTAGAGAGGTAAAAATTCCTGAGGATAACTAACCTTACCTAACATGATGTAAGAAGAAGAACTAAGCTAACCTAACATAAAGTCTAACCTAGCCTAATAAAATGTCGAAATTAACCTAACATAATAACTAATTAATGTAAAGAAGCTTATCTATAGCTCCAAAAATGAACTGGGGTCGGCTTCAGGATATTTTCAAAGCTACATTATATAAATATTAAGGTTTGGTAAAAGAACCCACTGTTCAAAATAAAAAAGGAGAGTAGGGGGGAACGGGAACCACTTAAGCCCAATTACTTTTGTCATAAAGGTTTTATTATAATTTTGGACATTTTTAACATTATTACTTTCTCTAAATTATAATCAGTAAGTATATAATTTTTATATAGGTAATCGTCATTTTATAAACAAAGTTGCTTTTGCTCCCATTCCCCGAAGGTTAGAGTAATAGGAATTAGTGGATTTGATTATGAGAACCACTGGGGGTCATGCCAGCCATAGCAAAATAACATAAAACCATAAACTTTAAGACGTAACAAAATGAAACCATAAACTCCTAGTGCCATGTGTACATAAAGTACATAGTGGAAGCGGTAGCGGTAGTGGAGTCATAAGTGGTAGCGGAAGCGGCAGCGGAGCCATAAGTGGAAGCGGTACCATAAGCTGTAGCGGAGCATAAGTGGATCACCGGGAAGAGGTAACTAGGATTATTTTATTAGAATTGCGAATCCCCGAGGAAAGATAGGAGCCCCGGAAAAAAAAGGATTCTTATAAAGGTCAAAGGTTTCTTATTAAGAGCACTCGTAACCGAGACGCGTATGTATGACTCGCTTAATGAATGAGTTTATGTAAGTATGTATTCTACTATATAAAAATAAGTCGGGTTTTCCTTCCTGACGCTATAACTCTACTAGAACGCACGGACCGATTTCCATGGTTTTGCATTCGTTGGAAAGGTCTCGGGCTCCGTGAGGTTTATAGCAAAGAAAATTCAGGAAAAATTTTAACAGAAAAGCGGGAACATAATCCCCATGTGAAGCCGGGATGGGCCGCTAGTGTATGTATAAAGGTCCGTCGTAATTCTGTTGTTGCTATTATAACAGCAAATACTAAAAGCAAAATAAAATATTTTGGGAAAATATTTTTTTATAGCCGAGTCACGTGACGAGTAGAATTTTTGACAGCTAAGTCGTGACGACATAGAATTTTGGCGGGAAAATATTTTTAGACAGCTGACCCTTGATGTCACAGAATTTTTGACGGATGATGCGTGACGTCATAGTATTTTTGAAAGATGAGTCGTGACGTCATAAAATTTTGTCGCGAAATTTAATATTTATACAGTTGAGTCCTAAGTCATCGCATTTTGGCGGGAAATCAAATTGGTTTGTACGGAACCCTCGTCGGTGCGCGAGTCAGACTCGCACTTGTCGGTTTATTTTTTTTAATTGCAGAAGTGCAGATTTAATTATTTTGTCATCTTGGATGTTCTGCCACAGAATCTCTTAGATTTAGAACGATCCGTCACGACGTCAAATTCGCCGAATCCCTAAAATGAAATGGAAAATTTCATCTGTCAAACAAAACAAACAAAATACAGGCTTTGCCTAGTGCGGTTGTCATTGTAAATTATATTGTAAACACTGGACTGCCTATTAAAGTTTTTTTTTTTTTTTTGAAATCTCATTTATTTAAAATAGCCATACCTACATCATATATAGATTAAGTCGGCTATTATAAATAAATGAGATTATTATTATTATTATTTTTTATTGCAAAAAATTTAATCAAAATTTATACAACTTTCGTTCTATTTTTTTTGACGTCTCTCCGCCTCCGTCTGTTGAATGTACTATACATAATTAAGTTACTAAGTTAGATTCCACCCGAACTAACATACATTCTTTATGTACCTACTTAAAACTGACTTTAAAAAAAGAGGAGGTTTACAATTCGATTGTATTTTTAAATATACCTACCTGTATCTGTAAGTTATGAGTTTTGTGACCTTAGGCATACAAAGCGATGCCTGAAGACAGAAGAAGTACCTATCTTAAAATCCTCATACAACATAGTATTATTTACAATGTGGCATTCGACACAGTAACAACAATCAAAAGATGATTTTATATCTACCTTTTGTAGATTAAACGAATGATTTGTAGGTACTTATCAAAATCGGAACATTAATTGATAAATTGTCAAAAGCTGATCAATATTAACTACTTAATAGATAATAAATATATATTGTGGACATATTTATTTCATTAATACCTTTTTTGAATTATAAGACAGTTGGACTTTGAACTGCTTAAAGTTGACCAATATTAAAGGAATGTGAACTTCCGATTTGAGCTCTTGGTGATTATAATTCTCCTTTTATGAGTCAGTGTCATTATTTGGTAAATTACGAATTAGTTAAAACCTAGGTACTACGGGTTTTTCATATCAGCATTTTCCTCCTATTTTGTCACCATCCGTGTGGTGGGTGACGGAGTAAGAATACAATATGTCACCACCCCATCTCATCCCATGGGTGTCGTAAAACCGACTAAGGGACTAACCGTAAATATTATCTTTACGAAGTAAAAAGAAGGAAAACTTGAAATTAAACCCTATACCAATCCGTCTGGCCAGCGTGGTATTAGTAGGCCCGTCCCTGCAGTGGGACATTAATGGGCTGTTATGATGGACTTTGAACTACGTAAAGTTGACCAATAATAAAGGAATGTAAACTTCCGATTTGAGCTCTTGATGATTATAATTCTCCTTTTATGAGTCATTGTCATTATTTGATAAATTACGAATTAGTTAAAACCTACTTCGGATTTTTTATATTTACCTACTTAGCATTTTCCTCCTATTTTGTCACCATGTCTATTATTTTGGACAAAACATATTTTTTTTAAGTTATGTTAAATCATTTTGTAAACATTCCATACTTTTCAATCGGCAAACTTTTTATTTCGACAAATAAAAAGTTTCATTGTGTTATATTTATCATTTCCATCTTATTTGATGCCAAAAACGATTTAGACACTACTGTCTCTGATTCCCTGTGGGTTACGGCAAGTGGTCGAAAGACCGCGGCATGCAGGGACTTCAAGGAGTGTTACTTTTCATTATACATACACTTAAGTATGTATAAATAATTGGTACCTACCTAATACGTAAGATGTGATAATAAGACATACTTACTAAAAGTCGGAAAGAACTGATCATGTTCTTCGTTTCCGCATGGAGAGGAAAACAAGTTCCGATAATAGTTTCTCTTGACTATCCAATAACGCGTTTTTTTTAAAGAATAAAGTGTAAATAAGTTTAATTACTATAAAGCTAATTACGCAGTAATTAAAATGAATAAGATAACTTAAACCGGCATGAAATATTATGTCAGGAAGACAGATAAGTAATTATGGTTTAAGTTTTTACGATGTTTGTGGAGTATCATATACCTAGCTAGATGTGTTCCTATTTCTAAGTACTTTTTCCAAAAGAAGTTATCCCGGCAACTTATAAATCTCATAAAGGAAAAGAATACCTAAATACCGTTAAGGTTAAGGCGTTTTATGAATTCTGGGGATGGGATTTATCACCGCTTGGCTTGTAGAGTTCATAAACTAATAAAATCTTGTTATGCCAATAAAGTAGAAATTTCTAATAAATGTCAAACTGTTTTGATCCTACATAAATAACAAGCGAAAGGGTGGTTCCTCTATTCCTAATGAAATGACACTAGGTGGAGAAACATTTAATACTTACATCGGAGTTTCGCAGTCAATCTGTAACGCTTTTGCTAGAAATTTTTCATTAGTTTATACAGAATCAACTGACAAATGTTTAACAGTACACAACCAAACCTCATTTAGATGGTACATAGTACTCTAGGTACGATTGTAATAGATGAAAGTCATTTTAAAAATGCTTTAAAAAAAACTTAACAGTTCCCTTGGAGCGGGTCCTGATGAGATCCCGGCTGTGTTTATTAAGCAATGCTCAAACGCTCTTATAGCTCCTTTAGTACGGAAAAACTTATCTCTTTCCACGGGAACTTTTCCGTCCAAGTGGAAACTAGCGAATGTCGTACCTATACCTAAAGGTGGCCGCGTGGTGAAATTACCAATTATATAGGTACCTATCTCACTATTATCTGTATTCGCAAAATTATTTGAATCTCTTATTTGCCCCTTTATAAGTAATCACAACAAACCTATACTTTTACAAGAACAGCACGGTTTTCGAAGTAAGAAGTCAACTTGTTCTAACATTGATTGTTACATTAGTGAATTATCGGAATCCTTAGACAAAAAAGCCTTCCAAGTGGACGCTGTTTATATACAGATATAAGAAAAATCGTTCGACAGGGTAGATCATAATTTGTTACTTGCTAAGATGTCGAATATTGGCATCCATGGGTCGTTGTTTGGATGGTTTTATCTTATTTAACGGACAGATCACAGGTGGACAGGAGTCTGAATATTATAAAGCTTCATCGGGAGTTCCCCTTGGGACCTTGGTTCTCATTTGGGGCCTATTTTGTTTTCTATTCTTATAAATAAACGATCTGGGCTGCGTGATAAAACGTCATTTTTTTATCTAAGTAAATTAAATTCTTTACTTGTTCCTGTTATAAGTCAATATTTCCCTGGCGAGGTTAATAAACCTGAACTACAGATTACCAGGGAGATAGCTTAATCATAGACTTGTCAATCGATAAATACGAACGTGAAATATTAGGGAAGTGCGTCTTTAGGTGTAGGTAATCAAACGAAATTAGGATTGTAAATATCTAATCTAACGTTTAAAGGAAATATTAAAAAGTTTCCTGAAATTATTACCTATGTACATTTGTTAATCTAGAGCTCACTAGCATTGTACGCAGCTCAACTCTTCCATAAAATATCAATGTGTTTGTGTATGGGAATACACAACTACTCATCATAACAGCCCATTATAATGTCTCACTGCAGGGACGGGCCTCCTCCCGTGACGGAGGGATACTTGGCGTACTAATACCACACTAACCAGTCGGATTGGTATAGGGTTTAGTTTTAACTTACCCTTCTTTTATTCTTAAAGATAATATTTACGGATAGTCCCTTAGTCGGGTTTTACGACACCCATGGGCTGAGATGGGGTGGTGACATATATTGTATTGGGTGGTGACGTAACTGATGGTTTTTATTTTTAATCGATATGGTCAGAAATTCGAAATCAATGCCTAATGCAACGGGTCCACGGGAAGTTAAAATTAATCAAGGACCCGTATGCGTCAAGCCACCCGGGTCCACGGGTATCTAATGAGTATTGTCCCTAGTTTCGTAGCTAGAAGCTTTTTCCTTCTTTTATTCGCAAAGATAATATTCACGGATAGTCCCTTAATCGGTTTTTACGACACCCATGGGATAATATGGGGTGTTGAAATATTGTATTGGGACGTAACTGATGGCTTTTATTTTCTATCGATATAGTCAGAAGTTCAAAAACAATCCCTAATGCAATGGGTTCACGGGAAATTAAAATTACTCAAGGACCCAGTATGGGTCAAGCCACCGGGTCCACGGGTGATGAGATATGATCCCTATGCGAGTAGCTACGTAGTTCATTCGGCACAGCAAATACATCGATCCATAAATAACAACGAACTAATACCTAAAGTTCGTCATTTGTTTTCAATAATTACTTAAGTATAATTAAATGTACTTAAAATCATTATCAATATAATCTGGGCTTACGAACATGTTAAACTACTTATCGCTATGATCATTAGGCATTTTACTATTGTTAGTCACAATTGTCTTTTCAGCTGTCTTAATGTCTTTATAATCTTGCTATGAATTTGGTAATATTAGTTGGACTTTGCCCTTACACTTTATTGATGACGATACTTGAATGACTACGGAAATTAAAGGTGCCACCTGTGCATACACGGAAATATATAATGAAATTTTATTTATAGGTAGAAAAAATAAAAGAACAGAAATATTACTTTTAGCATATTTTAGTAGTGATAAGACCTATCTTCTATAAAGGCGAAATAGAAAGTCAAACAGTCTAAACAATTGAATGTTCTTAAAAAATTACACACATCGTTTACTCCCTTTACGCTTCAAATTGTCAAGAACACTCCGTTGGTTATGCCCTCTACCACGCATATGCATATGTGCAATGTGTTAAATAATCAGGTATCTTATCATTATTCTGCGTTACAATAGTGTAGATTACTCCAGGATACCTAAAAGATATTCCCAGCATAGACAAAGAACTAAGGCTGACAAGTAAGTATATACATAATATAATAACTAAACTATAGACGGCGCTGCTTGAGATCAATTTTATTCATTCTAACCAATCGGTTTATGCATTGTAGTATTCTAGACACTTGGATTGCCAAGTGTACAAATCACAAAAATAAATCCACGGTGCGAGGTCCTGTGCCTCCCTCATCTATCGGTTTCCGCTTCGGTGTTCGGTCCACTATGTGAAGGGTCTCCCCATCCTGGATCTACCAGCACGCGAACGCTATTCCAAACTCGTTTTGCCCCTTTATGATATTGGTTAGATAAATCATAGTGAACTTCGCCCGTCACCATACCTGTATCTACAACAATGTAGTAAGTAGCACACGACACCTAGATACAGCTAATTACTTATTTATTTATATAATGATCATATTGATGTAACAAAAACAGTTGGGGTCATCAATATCTCACTAATTCGACCAAAAATAAATCAATGCCTTATCCAATCGGCGATCTTGATTACCCGATCTACTGATCTATCAGTATCAGGGTTTTCCTGTTATTATCCAAATATATTGGAGCTTATCAGTAAAGAGTTTTAATATATAATAGTTTGTAATTACAGGTTCTGTCACAGTCAATTGAGAACCATGATTCGAACCATTGCTTTGTTGTGCTTCATCGCCGCTCCTGCCTTCGCCGGTAAGTTTGTGAACTTAAATACTTAAACTAATTATTGCCGTGTAATTCAATATACCTAATTGAAAGTAATAATTAGAGTTTTGTTATTTTGTTCATCGTTAATTATCATCAAGTGTTTTCTATAATATTAATGTAAAATATCTTTATCGCTACGGAATGCGAGTATTTTATTTACTATTTGCTGAGTTTTCTATAAAACCATAAGTTTTATTACCTTTTAGCTTTTACCAATAGCTAACTGAAGCGCATTTGCTCAGAAAGTTGTGATTTTGCCTCTATTCCAGCTAATTAATTTACCCGATGTCTCTTAAATTCCGACACACAGATTAAAACCTAGTGCGCGCTCATATTTTATTAAATAAGAAGTACCGCGTAATTTTTATTCCTAAGTATTCATCAGGGCTCATAAACAAATCTGGGGTCGGTACTTAGTTAGTTACATAAACATTAGATACAATCTTCAAAATAACATCTTATATCTACTTATTTACAATTATTGATAAGGTACTTGATATTTTAGTAAGTAGGTACAGTCACGAGCAATAATATGTACACATTTTCGCATTTTGTAAACCAGTTATCTACAGTTCTGCCAATCCAAAATTGAAAATTCGAAGATTAATTCAAAACTGTACGGAACCTCTTCTAAATTACGAATTCATTTTGATATTGTAATGTCTAGATAAACGTGCAGATAGTTTAGAAAATTTGAAAATGTGTACATATTATTGCTCGTGACTGTACTTAATTACACCCGTGATTTTTATTTGATAACATTTTGTCGTAAAGATAAAGCCGTTAAAAAGAGATTTTATTAATATGCCTAACATTTATGATGAAGGGCTCGAAATATTCTTTCCGTGTTGTAGTGAACTAAGAAAGTCGCCTCCACAGACATAGCGCCTCCTATTTTCATGCAGTGGGTGTAGTTACGTTACATGTGATTAAGGGAGTTTTAATTCGTCACTAGAAGACGACAGATGAATTAATAGCCTAATAATATTTAAGATGATACATTGATAAAATGCACTATCTTTCATCAACTACTACAGGAATATGAAAAGACCTATTGATCTAGAATTTTAATATAGGTAAATTGATACCTTTAACTAGGTTTTTGTAATTACCAAAACGCGATAGCTTGATTTTGGCTCGATCATATTTATTTTTGAAAACACCTCTACAAAAACAGTTTTTTACATATTACACGGAAAGTACACTATCATTATACTTAGGAATTACTCAAATACATTCGTAACATCAATATAAGTATTACTGTAGAATATCATTACATAACTACAACCAATAATTTTTAATGAATCAAATAAGATTTTAGCAATTTCTAAGCGCTCCGGATCGTTGCGGGCGCATCGCAATTTCAGACCTTATACCGATAAGTTAACGATCGATACAGAATGAGTACGGTCGACGATTCAGTCGGGCGATGGCCCTCTTCGACGCCGGACCTGTGCATGTCGACTCACCGTTCGTACTGAATTTTATCGCGTAATTTTATATCGTAGGTAAAATATATAGGTTAGGTTTAAAATATTTATACCTAAGTTTTTATTAATACTTTGTTCTCTTTTATCAGTAAATAATAGTATTATTTTATAATAGTTATTTCGATAACATTGTATCGTAAAATATTTTTGTAGTTATGTCTTTTATAAAACTTAGGTAAAGTTCGCCATAACTCAACTAAGTACCTAGTTACTGTTGACCCTTTTGATAATGCAAGCGTTTGTTTATATAAGCGATTTTAGACTATATGCTCAAGTGTTATAAGTTTTATAACCGTTTTCGTCAAGATCACGTAATTGAAACGTACTATAATATTACGTACCTATTTTATTTGCAAGCTTAGGTAGGTAGGTACTTACTGATAAGATCTAAATAATACTTTTTACTTTCGCGGGAACTTTTACAAACATGAAACAAACGAACACAAAGAACGTCCAGACTCAGGACAGTTGTTTGTGGATCACACAAAAAAATTATCTTACGTGAGATTTGAACTCTCATGCACTCCACCGCGGGAACGTTTACAAACATGAAACAAACGAACACAAAGAACGTCCAGACTCAGGACAGTTGTTTGTGGATCACACAAAAAAATTATCTTACGTGAGATTTGAACTCTCATGCAGTCCACTGCGGGAACGTTTACAAACATGAAACAAACGAACACAAAGAACGTCCAGACTCAGGACAGTTGTTTGTGGATCACACAAAAAATTTTATTACGTGAGATTTGAACTCTCACGCACTCCACCGCGGGAACGTTTACAAACATGAAACAAACGAACACAAAGAACGTCCAGACTCAGGACAGTTGTTTGTGGATCACACAAAAAAAATTCTTACGTGAGATTTGAACTCTCATGCAGTCCACTGCGGGAACGTTTACAAACATGAAACAAACGAACACAAAGAACGTCCAGACTCAGGACAGTTGTTTGTGGATCACACAAAAAATTTTCTTACGTGAGATTTGAACTCTCACGCACTCCACCGCGGGAACGTTTACAAACATGAAACAAACGAACATAAAGAACGTTCAGACTCAGGACTGTTGTTTGTGGATCACACAAAAAAACTGTCTGCCTTAGGCAGTGGCGGGCGCAGTAATCGGTAATCGTAAGTCAGCATGAAGAGTCCACCAAAAGGGCGAGACGAGACGAGAATTAAAATCACACCGAACTGTTTCCACCAAAAATTGACATCGCGACATGCGTGTTTCTTGTTAATGTATTTTGAACTCTACATGAGAAATAATACGGTTCATTTTTACACAAACAAAAAGTAGCAACAAACAACAATAGGCCTATCGCGAGAAGCGAGTGTTTTTGTTACAAAGTTAATATATACTCTATTTCCTAAGCAATACGGTTCATTTTTACATAAAGATTTCAAATTTTGCCTCGTCTCGCCCCTCAGGTGGAAAATCACCTAGAGTTCAAATCTCACGTAAGACAATTTTATTTGTGCGATCCACAAATTATTGTCCTGAGTCTGGATGTTCTTTGTGTCAGCTAAGTAAATGTTTGTAAATACCCCGCGACACAGGACAATACATAGTGGGGCTATTGTATTTTTTTTAAAGTTCTATTATTTTGCGTGAGATTCAAACCCGCGACCTCGTGCACTGCGACCGATACCCCGAGGCGGTCAAATTATTTTTGTGATCCCCAAATTATTGTTCTAAATCTGGATGTGTTTTGTGCCTTCATAATACCTTGCGCGGGTGTAAATTAAAAAAAAAATAGGGGCTACATGTATATACATAATAGACCGGTAGATAGTAGGTTTTTCTGTAACAGAATTTTCTGTAACCTACCGCGGACTGACGTCACAGTATAACCAGTAGTCAAACTGGGCCGAATATTTATTATAAATGCCTACGGGTGCGCGGTACGTAAACAATAGTAAACATGCGATCTACTTTGTGTTTCCATTTAGTTTTGTAATTGTAAATTAATACTTTTTATTTTTCTATTTTATATTTAAATAAATAACAAGTGTTCTGTAAAAAACGTGTTGTTTTATGATTGATACATTTAATTTAAAGAAACATGTATATGTTTGTATTTATATCCACCATGTTTGTGATATAAATAAAATACTAAATTATAATATTAAGAAGGTACTTAACAAGTCATTCGGTAAAGTAGGTACAGTACCGGGCCGTTTATATTGCATATCAACCTATAGAAAAATACAATCGGTCAATTTCGGCTTCGTAGAGCGTCAGAGAAAAAGTCGATGTGTAATATTTACGGCCGGGTACTGTGTTTATTATATTGGCCATGTTTGTTTGAAATTGAATTTATCGATAACCAAAACCAAACTTTAAACAGGTCTACTAGATCTATTTAACGTCAAAATAAAGGCATCGAGGTCACTTCACCAATCCATTCAAAAAATGACATCGATGTCATTGCTTAAATTTACCTAGATCAAAGTGAAAGACACGCATGGGGGATTACATAAAGGGGGGCTAAATTTTCATTATTATTGACCTAAGTACAACAAACCGTTTTCGTGATATACACAAAATACTATTATAATATTAAATACCTAAGTCATTTAGTAAGGTAGGTATTTATATCAGCCATGTTTGTTTGAAATTGACATATGAATAATATATTTAGTTTCAAATTATAACACACAGTCCGCTCGTTACTGCGGCACAGTAGCGACTGTTCCCTCAGCGATCGTGAGCGTGTAGGTATAAACTCACGTTTCGTCGTCCGTTTCTATGAAGTTGAAATACTGTATATATTTGTACTATGGCACAGAGCGATAACGTGTCCTTGAGGGCCGGCGGGACGACGACGGCGCACACGGCGCGGCGGCGCGTGAGCGAGAGTATATCCGTCTCATTCGCGCGCCGAGGGGCGCGCCCCTCTGGCCACGGCCGAATTCAACTCGAAAATTTTCAAAGTAGCGTCTTAAGCTAAAGGCGCGTTTCCATTATGCAAGTTTGTTGCATGCAAGGTGAAGTTGCATGCAAATTGTAGGTATAGTGGAAACAACTACTTGCAAAGAAGTTGCAACTTGTATGCAATTCAAGTCAATACAACAAGCACTTGCATAATGGAAACGCGCCTTTAAGCTCCACATGTCAATATCCTAATTCTATTATAACTAGGTACTAAACGTACCTATCCGCTGATGTTTATTTGTTATTGTTTCATCAAAATGTTACTTTCGATCACGTATTGAATAATCTTTATAAAACAATGATTATGTTTTGTTACAGGCACATGGAGTCCAGGCTTACGAGGTTAGTAAAAATATTTTATCTTTTTTCATTGTTTTTCTATAATAACTGTACACACAGCAACTAATCAAGCTAGACACTCATGTACCGTAATACCTTGAAATAAGACACAATTTCAAATGAAAATGTTTAACTTGATGTGTTGCTGTGTGTACAAAAAAATAGACTATTAAAACTAGACATATTAGAGTTCTCTATACAAATGGAAGAAAGGAAATGTTCTTATATTTAAACCTAAGTGGTTAAATAATTATTACAACAAATTCCCTAACTTTTCCAGTGAGGTTCGATGTCTCAGGCTTCGGACGCAAGTCGTTCATGCCGCTGCCGCAGTCCACATCAGAAGCCGTCCAAAGACAATGGATCTCAGTTGAACGTCCAAAGAGTCCTGCCGGTCTTGAAATCCTGTCTCTATGGTGTTCACCCTCTGACTACACTGTCTGTGTTCTTATTGACGATACCGACTACATCGCGGGTATACAAATCGCTGTGAGTACACCTATAATTTATACCTATCATAACAGCCCATTAATGTCCCACGGCAGGGACGGAACAGAGATACTTAGCCTACTGATACACGCTGGCCAGGCGAATTGGAATACTATTTAATTTCAAGTTTTCCTTCTTTTCATTTCGTAAAGATAATTCACGGATAGTCCCTAAGTCGGTTTTTACTACACCCATGGGATGAGATGAGGTGATGACATATATTGTATTCTTACTCCGTCACCACACGGACACACACCCAGACATTTTCATAATTATTATTAATTATTAATGTCTATAAACGGAGGTTACTACTTACTACATATTATGGTGACCATAGATTAGTAGTAATGTACTTTTTTGAACATACAAACTAACCCTATAAACCTTTATCAATAGTTTAACGTAAAAGACTACACCGGAGCTATCTACGACTGGGAAGTCCAAGGTTTCACTGACTGGACAGCGGTTGTACAGGGAGAGACCCAGAACTTCTGGACTGCTCAGCAATACTACATTTCAGCTAGTAAGTATAACTAATATTGCGTCAAGAATAGTACACAACTCCTTTAACTTTAGTACACAACTCCTTTAACCTAGATTTAGTACACAACTCCTTAAACTTTTTCCAACGCGTTTTTTTATTTGTTGAGGACGAGTAGTTGGTCGCCTGGGACCACGACTACCTACTCAACCAAAGACATTTAAGTGACGTGCCTCGGGGGCACCCTATGTGGAGTACAAACCTCGGCCTGAACTGTCACTGACTAGCAGGACGTGCGGAAGGCACACCCTATAGAAGTGAACGCAGCGCATATTCCGCCCGTTGCGGCGAGGACGAAAACGCGGAAGTTGTGGCTTCGCGAGCCGTGTGAGCTCTCCGTTAAGCGATCGTGATCCTATCATTCGGCTCTTCGAGAGCATGTTTAGGTTTTCGAATCTTTCTGGAGGGGACTTTTCCACCGCGTGCGATGTTGTATAGCTATATAAGATTATTATTGTTATCCTATATTCAATCAATATCATACGAGTAGAATCAAAGTAAGATTAAAGTAATACTCTTATTCAATAACAATAGATAACGCAATTTATAGACAGATGATCAAAACAACAGTTTTGTGTCTTATAGACTAAATTCTTTAAAATTTTAACGTTGTCATGTTAATATAATGATTTTTCCTTGTAGATAAAGATAAGATTAAAAGAGTGCAAAAGCACTCTCAAGTGGCACTAGAAGCTCCGAGTATACCTAAAGAAATTTTCTTTGGTCTAGACTTGAATCCTCTTAGCGTACCTATAATCTCTCCGACATAAAAATCAGGATTTAGGTACCTATTAATTTGCGTTTACTTATTTAAAATACAAAATCTTTGTTTTAAATATCATACATTATTATCGTTTTAAAAGTTGTAAGTAAATATCTATTCCAGGGAGTTTTTTCTCATATAAGAAGCCATTTATACCATAGTAAACTAACTATTATTATTTGTTCTTCTCCAGGCACACTGGCGACAAGCCCTCAGGTCCGTCTTGCTAACCGAGACCAAGCCACTCTCTTACAAGATGGCGCTATCTGGGTAACCGGCTTCAATGGAGAACTGTTTGCCATCTCTACTGATGTCACTCAGATCGCTAACAACAGCCCCTTCACCAGACAGGCTTGCATACCTTTGATGGGTGAGTACCTACTACATATTACTATTTTACGTTCTCCGAGAAATGGTGGTTACAGGCAAAATATCCGATGTGTAGTATCAGTACCTAAATAATAAGTAGTTTCAAGTCGTAGAAGGATTTTCCGTTTTAAATCTTAAAAGGAAAGCTGTGTTTTACCAGGCGGAAGGTGTCTTCAGCCATCAAGGTCGGTATAACCGCTGTTTTTTGGGTAATTTACCTCCAAACAATAGAGTCAAGTAGATTACAGTAGCTAGTGAAAATATAGGGTTCTGGCAAAGCTGACAATCATGAAACCCGGTTACAACTTCCATATCAGCCTATGGACGTCCACTGTTGGACATAGGCCTCCTCCAAACGATTCCACCCTGCGCGGTCTTGTGCCTCTCTAACCAAGTTGGCGAATCGCGCCAGTATGTCAAACGAACAATTTAAGCAAAACACTCAAACTCCATTTCATATAAATATATGTTTGGTTACAACTTATATTTTATTTTTGCAGGACGTCATTACTACTACAACATGTCATCATACACGACCTGTGAAAGCGACACCATGTTCCCTTGGTTCCCTCTTGTGCAATCCAACCAGCTCATCGGTCTCGGTTTCGTCACATTCGGAGCTATTACCATTCCTGAAGGAAAGACCGACTGGTTTGAGAAGCCTAACCGCACTGCTGTCAAGGTAAGGAAACAATAGGATACAATAAATAAAATAAATAAATATTCTTCACGCATTCACACAACGCCATCTAGTCCCAAACTAAGCAGAGCTTGTAATATGGGTACTAGACAACGGATAAACATATTATACTAAAATACTTTATTTTTTACAATAGATATCTTTTACCCTTTAGTACAAAAACGAGTTTCTCCCAGACGTTATGTCCTAACTCCTATTGTATGAATAGGTACATAATAATATCTATGCAATGACATGATAAGGTCATTAGTCCTACTGCAAGGACGAGTGACTGCGGTTGCGCGGTGGTCGCGGTAGCGGCTGGCGTGCACAAGTTCACTGGTTCGATTCCCACGCCGGACAATTTTTTTGTGAGATCCACAAATTAGTGTTGTTTTTGTGTGCGTTAAATTGATGTTTGTAAAAGTTCCCGTAGTACAAAGCAATCAGTGCAGGGTTGTCTTTTAAAAGAAAGAGTCCTGCAGTGCAGCAAAGCAACATACTCACTTATGATTTAGACTGTAGAAATATCACCTTACACATCAAGAATTAAACAACACAACAAATGATTAAACCCCCTTTTTAATTACAGGTTATTGTCCCCCGTGGTCCCGAGTGCCTCTACGACTTGACCGATTCTGTGGGCTTAGTCACCATGCACACATACTTCATCCAGAATCCTTTCCTAGTCAACTGCCTGATCCAATAAACTCAAACAAATATGTAAATGTTTTAAATTCTGTACATAAATATAATTTTATTACAAAAAAATTGAATTTGTTTTCTTTTTATTATTAAGGACCGCATCTAACTGATACGATGATAGTCTTACTACAGACCCAGGTTAAGGTAGTCTAATATTTTTACTGGGGTCTCATCATAACAGCCCATTAATATCCCACTGCAGTGACGGGCCTCCTCCCGTGACGGAGGGTTACTTGGCCTTCTAATACCACGCTGGCCAGACGGATTGGTATAGGGTTTAATTTCATGTTTTCCATTTTTTTATTACGTAAAGATAAAATTCACGAATAGTCCCTTAGTCGGTTTTTACGACACCCTTGGGATGAGATGGGGTGGTGACATATTGTATTCTTACTCCGTCACCACACGGATATTACTAGGTCTATTATTAACTATTTATTCTATTATAAAAGCAGAAAAAAATATTAGATATAGGTAAGGTTAATATGATGCACAATTTAACATGTAAAATTAACGGAGAATATACACACATCAAAAAAGTCTAAGCAACATGCATGATATTACAAATTTACCATTTATATTAATTTATTTTACCATTTATTTTAATTATAACGTTGTATTTTATTTTTAAAATAATATTTTTAGGGTTCTATGATGTAAAAATAACAGCTGTTTTCTTTATAAGTTCTTTTAATAACAGAAATTAACAATATTAGAATATACAGGTACATAAGAAACTAAACTTTTTTTTTACAAATTGAAATTTCTTAAGAAAATGAATTTATTGTGAAAGAATAGGACAATTTAATACAAAGTATGGCCTCCTCTGCTATTCAGAACTTGTCGGCAACGATTATTCATTGAATTAATGAGACTGTTTATGTCATCTTGCGGTATTCGCTCCCAATGGAATTGTAGCAAATCCTTCAGCTGTTGGGTTGTTGTCACTCCGTCCAAGTCCTTCAAAACACGTCTCTGGAGCATGTCCCATGCGTGCTCGATGGGGTTGAGGTCTGGCGATTGTGCAGGCCAGGGCAATACCTGGATGTTCTCCGTTGCCAAGTATTCACTGGTTCGCCGAGCTGTATGTGAACGCGCATTGTCATGCATTAACGTAAAATCGGAGCCAAAGGTTTGTGCAAATGGATGGACATAAGGTCTGAGAATATCCTCAACGTAATTTTCAGCGTTCATGTTTCCATTTACAAAAACGAGCTCAGTTCGCCTGTTCTTCATAATACCCGCCCATACCATAACTGTTGAGCCGCTGTATGGATGAACTTCCTGAACGCACCTGAGTCTTTCAGTATTTCCGGGTCGACGGTACACTCGCACCCTTCTTGTATCAGGCCTAAACCCGAATCGCGACTCATCGGAAAACATAATTTTATCCCATTGTTCCTGGGTCCATGTTATGCGTTCTCTACACCATTCATTTCGACGAGCGCGATTCCCGTGATGTATCGGTGGGCACCTGATAGGGCGTCGAGCTCGTAGGCCGTACTCATGCAGTCGATTTCGCACAGTTTGGGGACTTACATCAACACCACTTGAATTTTGTAGCCTCAAACTTATCTCTCGAGCGGTTAACATCGGCTGGCGTCTTGCAGTCAGTTGTATGTACCGGTCTTGCCGAGTGGTTGTACTCCTTTTACGGCCTGGATGCTGTTCAGCGGGTTCCCCTGTATTATTGTAGCGCTGCCAAAGACGACAAATAACACTTCTATGAATACCAAAATGTCGAGATACCTGAGATTGATTACTTCCCGCTTGCAACATCCCTACAGCTCTTTGCATTTCATCTGCCGTCAAATGACGTCGCTCCATGACGTAAAGAATATCTAACAATTCAATTTTGTCGCCAACTGTATTTAAATGGTTGGTAAAATTATAAAATCAAGACTAAAACGTAGCAATTAACATGCACTCAAATTCAAACAAATTCGCAGTCATTTGAATTTTATGAAAAAAAACAAAACATAATCGAAATTTTTTTTTTACAACCAGCCAGTATGTCATCAATAACAAAAAAGTTTACTTACCTATACACTTTGAGTGAGTAAATACTTAGAAATTAATTAATATAAATGGTAAATTTGTAATATCATGCATGTTGCTTAGACTTTTTTGATGTGTGTATGTATGAATAAATTTCACATGATAGACTCTAATATGCTTATTAGAACTGACTTCTTTTCAAAAAAAGATAGATATTACCTGTCTCTGTATAGTAGGAGACAAAATAGCATCATCACTGTCATACATTTTTAAAATGACAGTTAATTCCTTGACTACATTAGATTGTAAGTTACTGCTCCTATAGAACAACCCCTAGCTTATAAATTGACTGCTCCTATAGAGCAACCCCTAGTATTTAAGTCGACCGCTTCTACACCTACATCTAACAAAATATAATGAATAAAAATAATTATTAATTGTATGTATTTGTGTTTCATTATCTCTTTATTTACATTTTTCACAATCTTTTACATTTTCAAATATAATACAAAAATAAAAACATTTAAAAATATAAAAAAGGGTGTTGTAAAACTGCAAGGGTGTCGTAATAACAGCAAGGGTGTCGTTAAAGTTGAAAGGGTGTCGTAAAATGATTGAGCGTGTTGTAAAAATCTAAAAGAGTGTCGTAAAACTGCAAGGGTGTTGTAAAATCTAAAAGGGTGTCGTAAAAACTGCAAGGGTTCGTAAAATGGTGGAGGGTGTCGTAAAAAACTGCAAGGGTGTCGTATAAATATAAAAGTGTGTCGTAAAAAGTGCAAGGTTGTCGTAAAATGATTGAGGGTGTCGTTAAATGATGGAGGGTGTAATAAAAATACTGGAAGGCTGTTGTAAAAATGTAAAAGGGTGCCGTAAGAAACTTCAAGGGTGTCGTAAAAGTTGGAAGGGTATCGTAAAATGACAGAGGGTGTCGTAAAATTACGGAGGCTGTCGTAAAAAAATGCAAGGGCGTCGTGAAAATCTAAAAGCGTGTCGTAAAAACTGCAAGGGTGTCGTAAAAACTACAAGGGTGTTGTAAAATGATGGAGGGTGTCGTAAAAAAAACTGCAAGGTTGTCGTAAAATGATTGAGGGTGTCGTTAAATGATGGAGGGTGTAACAAAAATACTGAAAGGGTGTCGTAAAAATCTAAAAGGGTTTTGTAAAATGATTGAGGTTGTCGTAAAATGAGGGATGTAAGGCATGTAAGATAAAATGACGGAGGGTGTCGTAAAAAACAGCAAGTGTCGTAAAAGTTGGAAGTGTGTCGTAAAACGGCAAGGGTCTCGTAAAACTCCAAGGGTGTCGTAAAAGTTGGAAGGGTGTCGTAAAACTGCATATGTGTGCAAGGGCTGCAAGGTGGAATGTATGCATGGCAGAACTGTGACCCCAACGAACCAGAACCGAATTGGTTCTTTACTTATTGGTTTAGTTACGATTACGGTAAACTCTCAGGTCATAAGCATAACCCTGAACGAGTAATGTTTTATCGATTTCATTCACTTAAGACAAAAATATTCTAATAAACAATAATTAAAAAAAAAATGGTTTGATGTAAAAAGTTGTTTTGTAATTAAAAGAAATAGTATAAAAACAAACCTTTTCCTTCAAAGCATCTGGTTATCTTCTACCCACATATATTTTTTTTTACTTTCACTTGGTAAATATTTCTTTATTTTGAATTTATTCTATCTATACTTAGAAAATCTTATGGTGAAAATATTAGGGATAAAAGCGTTATGATAAAAAACATTAGGAGTTTAAATATATTTACTTAACGATATTATTAATTCCAATTTTAGGAAACATGAGTGATAAGAACATCGCCGGTAGCAATACAAATACACACATCAAAAAAGTCTAAGCAACATGCATGATATTACAAATTTACCATTTACTTATATTAATTTATTTTACCATTTATTTTAATTATAACGTTGTATTTTATTTTTAAAATAATATTTTTAGGGTTCTATGATGTAAAAATAACAGCTGTTTTCTTTATAAGTTCTTTTAATAACAGAAATTAACAATATTAGAATATACAGGTACATAAGAAACTAAACTTTTTTTTTACAAATTGAAATTTCTTAAGAAAATGAATTTATTGTGAAAGAATAGGACAATTTAATACAAAGTATGGCCTCCTCTGCTATTCAGAACTTGTCGGCAACGATTATTCATTGAATTAATGAGACTGTTTATGTCATCTTGCGGTATTCGCTCCCAATGGAATTGTAGCAAATCCTTCAGCTGTTGGGTTGTTGTCACTCCGTCCAAGTCCTTCAAAACACGTCTCTGGAGCATGTCCCATGCGTGCTAGATGGGGTTGAGGTCTGGCGATTGTGCAGGCCAGGGCAATACCTGGATGTTCTCCGTTGCCAAGTATTCACTGGTTCGCCGAGCTGTATGTGAACGCGCATTGTCATGCATTAACGTAAAATCGGAGCCAAAGGTTTGTGCAAATGGATGGACATAAGGTCTGAGAATATCCTCAACGTAATTTTCAGCGTTCATGTTTCCATTTACAAAAACGAGCTCAGTTCGCCTGTTCTTCATAATACCCGCCCATACCATAACTGTTGAGCCGCTGTATGGATGAACTTCCTGAACGCACCTGAGTCTTTCAGTATTTCCGGGTCGACGGTACACTCGCACCCTTCTTGTATCAGGCCTAAACCCGAATCGCGACTCATCGGAAAACATAATTTTATCCCATTGTTCCTGGGTCCATGTTATGCGTTCTCTACACCATTCATTTCGACGAGCGCGATTCCCGTGACGTATCGGTGGGCACCTGATAGGGCGTCGAGCTCGTAGGCCGTACTCATGCAGTCGATTTCGCACAGTTTGGGGACTTACATCAACACCACTTGAATTTTGTAGCCTCAAACTTATCTCTCGAGCGGTTAACATCGGCTGGCGTCTTGCAGTCAGTTGTATGTACCGGTCTTGCCGAGTGGTTGTACTCCTTTTACGGCCTGGATGCTGTTCAGCGGGTTCCCCTGTATTATTGTAGCGCTGCCAAAGACGACAAATAACACTTCTATGAATACCAAAATGTCGAGATACCTGAGATTGATTACTTCCCGCTTGCAACATCCCTACAGCTCTTTGCATTTCATCTGCCGTCAAATGACGTCGCTCCATGACGTAAAGAATATCTAACAATTCAATTTTGTCGCCAACTGTATTTAAATGGTTGGTAAAATTATAAAATCAAGACTAAAACGTAGCAATTAACATGCACTCAAATTCAAACAAATTCGCAGTCATTTGAATTTTATGAAAAAAAACAAAACATAATCGAAATTTTTTTTTTACAACCAGCCAGTATGTCATCAATAACAAAAAAGTTTACTTACCTATACACTTTGAGTGAGTAAATAAGTAGTGTATTATTGGGCATTCTGGGCCACTTTCGTCCAGTCGCTCAGCGAAACAAGTTTCGCTCTCGCTCAGGACTCGTGACCCAGAATGCCCAATAATATAAATTCTATATAACCAGCAAACGTGTGATTTAATCATGATCATAATCAATCGGACAGAATATCAATAATGATGAATGCGTGAATACTTACCTGTTTGAATTTTAGTGTACCAATGTGTCATTACAGACATAGAATTAATAAACATATATTGTAAGGAGGAGATTAGTGTGGTAAAATTTGTTCCAGTACTTAAATGAACTTGAGTATATTCAACATCGATAGTGTTTATAAAGATTAACAATCTTTAAATTTAATCATTATTAATTAAGCTGTAACATGTATTTAACATGAAATTCGTCAAACAACCACAATCTTTGCAATTAAATATAATTTGCAATGATTCTTGTAAGACTGAATCACGTCATGGAAAATTATTACCTAATACCATACGATGCCTTATTTGCGGACCATCAAACTGTGGTAAAACAAACTTATTAATCGGTTTACTCCTACATGAAAATGGATTAAACTTTCAGAACATATACATATATTCAAAAACTTTACACCAGCCAAAATATGTGTTTTTAGAAAAGGTTTTACAGCAAGTACCATGTATATCATTACAAAAATTTCAAGGAAATGAAGAAGTGTTAAAAGTTGAGGATGCGAAACCAAACTCTATAATTATTTTTGATGACGTGGCGTGTGAGAATCAAAATAATATGCGTGATTACTTTGCTATGGGTAGACACAAATACATCGATTGTTTTTACCTAAATCAAACATACAGTAAAATCCCAAAACAATTAGTAAGAGATAATGCTAACCTGATAGTACTTTTTAAACAAGATGACATTAATTTAAGACATGTTTATGATGAACATGTTAATACCGATATGACTTGGTTTGAATTCCGTGAAATGTGTTCCAAGATATGGAGTGAACCCTTCAACTATGTTGTAATTAATAAAGATTGTTCTAAAAATAATGGATGCTATAGAACTAAATTTGATACCTTTGTAATCTTTGATTAAAATTTCGAATATTTAAGGTTGTCATCTTTGTATTATTATTATTCTTTATACGACTTTCAACCGATAACAAGCATGGAAAAATCATTAAAAAGACAAATTGTTGATGCCGCAGAAGCTGTAAAGAGAAAAGTACGGAACATGCGAGATATTGAGATTAGCAATAAACAAGCATTGGAATCAGTTTTCAGGCCTGTAACAGAATCTCTCAACCTGCTTTCCAACGCTAATAATCAAATCGAAGGTCCATTGAATAAACAAACTATGCAGAATGAAAATTCAAAGAGTAAAAATGACAGTGATGAATCTGACAATGACAGTGAAAGTTCTTTTCAATCATTGGTTGATGATGTTAATAATAAAGAGCACGACACTTCATCCTGGTCGTTATCTTCAGAAGCCCTACGAGACATCCCGTTTGGCGTTCGAGTAGATCAAGGGAAATTTATGTTAGGGTCTGCTAATATAACAGTTGGTGATGAATTTATTGTAGTATCTGGTTGTAAATATCGTAATACACCTGGTTTGAAACAATTGTTATTAAAAAAGAATGTAGATTTAAGCATAGTTACAGAGAGTGACATGCAAAATTATAAATCGATGTTGCTTGATACAAATGCACATCGTAGAGATTTCGAACCAAATAAACCAATAAAAAGTAATAAGGGAATGAAATATTTACAAGTTATTAAACCGCTTTTCTCACTACAAAGTACAATTCCTGGTAAGCAATCTAAAGGTAAAGGAATGTCAATGAAAAAAATGTGGAGACAAAATGTGGATTACATTTATTGGGATGATCCAAACGAATTGGTTGATAGATTAAAGTTGTTAATAGCATCTCGAGATGCTGGCAATACAGGATTAGATAATGAAATTATCTCTATTATTGAGGAATTACGTGAAAATAAAATTATTAATAAATAAAAGTTGTTTGTATAGAATGTTCATTTTATTTCCAACCTTACAGTACAACACACTTAACATGAATGTAGACAAATTCGGTCATTATATTCATAAACGAATGCGTTTATCTGAGTTATTCGAGATTAATAATAACGCTTTGTATAAATCTGAAAACGGTGATTTTGATTTGAAAGCATCACGGCTAAGAGGAATTAGACTGCCTGAGGAAGCTGATGATGTGGTAAATAAGGAATACGTAGATAAAATTAAATCAGAAATATTACAAGAAGTTAATAAATCGCTACACGTTCAAAGTATTTTAAATACAAAGTTTACAAATACTTTGCTTCATTTAGAAGACAAATTTTATACAAAAACCACTGTGGACAAGTTAATTCAATCAATAAAATCATAATGACAAAGCAACAAATTGTTAATGAAATACACAAAGCAGCACGAAAAAACTTTCTTCGACGACCTGTAATATTGAAAGGAATCGATGATTTATGGCAAGCTGATCTGATAGATATGCAGACTTTGAGAAAAAGTAATAAAGGATATAATTATATTTTATTAGTGATTGATTGCTTTTCTAAATACGCTTGGGCTGAACCATTGAAATCTAAAAACATGACCGATGTTACACATGCTTTTGAAGAAATATTACGTAGTAGCCCTCGCAGACCAATCAACTTACAAACTGATTCTGGGAAAGAGTTTTATAATACAACTTTCAAAAACCTTATGAAGAGGTTTAATATTAACCACTACTCTACTTTTTCTACTAAGAAAGCTTCAATTGTAGAGAGATTAATAAAAACGATAAAAAATAAACTATACAAATGTTTTAGTTTAAATGGAAACTATAATTGGTTAGGATCGATATTGACAAATATATTGAAGACATATAACAATACAAATCATCGTACTATTCAATGCAGACCTTCCAATGTGAATAAATTAAATGAGTTATTAATAAAAAATAAAATTAGTAAATCACATAAACATTTATCTATTCGGTCTAAACCTAAATTTAAAGTTGGTGATAATGTACGCATTAGTAAATACAAACATATCTTTGAAAAGGGCTATACTCCAAATTGGTCTACTGAGCTGTTTATTATAAAAAAGATCAATAAAACCATACCAACAACATATTACATAGAAGATCAGCGAAAACAACCAATATTAGGTACGTTTTACGAACAAGAACTCCAAAAATCTCATCATCCTGGTGTGTATTTGATTGAAAAAGTATTGAAAAGAAAAGGAACGAAATTATTCGTGAAATGGCTGGGATTAAGCAATGATGACAACAGTTGGATTGATAAAACTGCAATAACAGATTGAAATACAAATTATATAACCACATTCATTACATATTTATTATTTACTTTGCTTTAAGCAATGCAAGGAGGTGGACTGCTTAACACTATTATTGATAATCTACCGTTTGAACTTCACCTGCCTGGTTACAACTATTGCGGACCAGGAACAAAACTCAAAAAAAGGTTACTCCGAGGTGATCGAGGTGTAAATAAGCTAGACGAAGCTTGTATGCAACACGATATTGCATACGATAACCATAAAGACTTACCCAATAGACATAAAGCTGACTTACAACTACTAGATATGGCTAAAAAAAGACTTAAATCTAAAGACGCAAGAAAAGGAGAAAAACTTAGTTCCTGGTTAGTGAGCAAAGTTATGAAAGCTAAATTAAAATCTGGTGGTGGCGTTAAGGCGTTTAATAGTTTTATATCAAAAATTAAATCTGTGGTTAAGAAATTGAAACCCAAAAACAGTAAAACATTAATAAACACTGCATACTCAGTTGCAAAGAAACTATTTCCATGCACTCCAAATATTCGAATACCACGAGTTATACCAATACCCAAAACTGGGGGAATTCTACCTTTAATTCCAATTTTTGCTGGTTTATCAGCTTTAGGCTCTTTAGCTGGTGGCGCAGCAGGTATAGCCAAAACGGTGAACGAATATAAAGCAGCCCAGAAGAATTTACAAGAAACAGAGCGACATAACAGATCTATGGAGACATTAGCCCTAGGCAAGGGTCTATACATAAAACAACATAAAAATGGCAAAGGATTATATATAAAATCTCCAAAAAACTGAATTGGAAGCTACCTAATCGACCTTTAACTAATTTGGATATTGAAAAACATGCACGAGACATCCCTCACTTTCGAGGAGTCTACATGAAGGATCAGTTACCAATTTCACCAAAACGGATTGAGTGTGGTATAGTGAACTTGGATGATGCAAAAAACGAAGGAACACATTGGGTAGCTTATGTTAAAGTAAATAATTACTGTGAATATTTTGACAGCTTTGGTGATTTAAAACCCCCCAGGGAATTAATAAAGTATTTTAAAAATTATAATGTTTTTTATAACTATACAAGATATCAGAAATTTAATACTGTAAATTGTGGACACTTATGTTTAAAATATTTACGGAATTATTGGAATAAAAACTTATAAATGTAATGCGTTTTTTTTATTTGAATCATTTTCAAGATGTCGCTCACTTTGTCGATAACTGGAAACTCGTCAGAATTATCTGTGTACTATACTAACACACTACAATTATCTGGACAGTATGAGTGTGCTTTGTTGCATTTCTCAACATTTAACTCTATTCCAAACATTGACAAAAGCAATAATAAGTTATATTATGGCTCCGATGAAGTTATTGAAATACCGGAAGGCACTTACGAATTACAAGACATTGGCGATTATTTAAAATCTGAAGTAAAGGATGCTTTATTTAAATTACAGTGCAATAACAACACATTAAAAACTTGTATATACTGCACAAAAAATGTAAATTTTAATAAGGAAGACTCTATTCACAGTTTATTAGGGTTTAAGAAGCAGATCTTGGAAGCAAATAAATGGCATGAGTCAGAGTATCCTGTCAACATTCTATCTACAACCGTGATCAGGATTGAATGTGATATTGTTAGTGGCTCGTACATAAATGGAGAACCCAGTCACATTGTGCACGAATTCGCGCTCAACGTCCCACCCGGATACAGAATTATTGAAATCCCAACAAACGTGATATATTTTCCAATAAATCAAAACAATATTAGCTCCATACATATAAGACTATTAAATATAAATAACCACTTAATAAATTTACGTGGTGAAGAAGTGCAACTGTATTTACATCTAAGAAGCAAAAATGATTAACTACAATAAATATACACAGACAGAAAAAGGAAATATCAGTTCTACTCGAGCTTTCAACACGATACGAGCTTACTCTAAAACGAAAATTAAATTAACTAAAGACAATAAAGCATTCCTTAAAGCGATTGGACTGCTAAAATGAATATCTTAGATGTTTTATCTGCTCCAACTTATGACAACACCGTTGAAGGTATTGAGTTTCACTCTTACAAGCCGTACATAACAACTTTCAACAGAAACGATGAAATCCGCATCCCTATCAACCAACAAGACCTGTATATATTACCATCAGCAAGCACCTTGTATTTGGAAGGATCAGTTATCGTTAGCAAAAGTACATCGAAGGATCCTGTTAATACTGTTCATTTTACGAACAATGGGTTACTTTACTTGTTCCAAGATATAAGATATGAATTAAATGGAGTGGAAATTGATAAAATAAAAAATGCTGGTGTTACTACTACCATGAAATCTTTAATATCAATGAATGAAAGTGAGTCAAAGATATCCAATGCATGGGGATGGAATGTTGAGGGTATAAAGAATATTAACGGAGGTAGATTTTCTGCTTCTATACCACTTTGCAATATCCTAGGTTTTGCAGAAGACTTCAAAAAAGTCGTGATTAATAGTAGACACGAACTGATATTGTTACGAAGCAATACCAACCTGAACGCTGTAAAACTTAACACAGGAGAAATCATAGAAGATGTTGTTATAAACAAAATTGTATGGCGCGTACCGCACGTCAAAGTATCAGATAAAGAAAAAATAAATTTGCTAAAAGTGTTAGAAAAAGACAGACCGCTCCAGATGATTTTCAGAAATTGGGATCTATATGAATATCCAGCTTTACCAAAAACTACAAAACATACTTGGTCTATCAAAACTTCGTCACAAATTGAAAAGCCTAGATATGTAATCATTGGTCTACAAACAGACAGGAAAAACAATGCAAGTTCTGACATGTCTCAGTTCGATCATTGTCATATTCGTGATATTAGAGTGTACCTAAATTCAACCTACTTTCCATATGAAAATCTAAACATAAGTTTTGCTAATAATAAAGTTGCTTTATTATATGAACAATACACTAGATTTCAACAGTCGTATTACGGATGTCGGTCGCAACCGTTATTAAGTGAGAAACAATTTAAAGACTTGGCACCGCTTTTCATTATCGACTGTTCCAGGCAAGCAGATAATCTAAAGACAGGTCCTGTTGTGGACGTGAGAGTGGAAATTGAAAGCGATTCGGATATACCAGATCAAACTGCAGCATATTGTCTCATTCTGAACGATTGTATAATTGAATATAAACCACTGAGTAACACAGTGAAGAAAATATCATGAATCCAGATACGATTATAGTAGATGTTCAAGGATTTAAAGACCTATATAATAATTTCATTATTAAGGAATTAGCTTTGGTCACTCATGATTATACTCAAACATTTTTAATTAAACCTCCATACTTGTTTAATCAGCTAACAAGCGATGAAAAGAAGCAAACTAAATGGATAGAAAAAAACAGAGGTATCTATTGGAATGAAGGATTCATCGACTACAGAGAATTCCATCGCATAATCGTACCGTATTTGGAAAATAAATCTATTATTGTAAAAGGTTTGGAGAAAGTGAAGTGGGTTATGCAACTGTGTGAGAATTGTAATGTGATGACACTAGATGATGAACAGTGTCCTAATTTATCATTATTGCATAAAAAATACTGTTATGGAACTACTAAATTAAATTGTGTTAAACATTTGAAGCATTGTGCGCTTAAAAATGTGTTATGTCTAAAAATGTATTTGAATTGGTGATAAAATGTGTCTGTCGATCAAATGTTATTTATAAAATTAGGAAAATATTATCATGAGGTGTTTTTTGAAAATAAAATATCATAGTACAACTTATACAAAATGTATTTTAATTTGAAAACCCTAAATAGTTTAAAAAGTATTAGTCATCGATTGAGGAATAAATGAAATCACTTAACTGTACAGCATATTTTGCTTATGTTGAGTCTGTGTTACGATATGGGTTACTTTTATGGGGAAATGGTACAGATATAAATAAAGTATTTTTAGCCCAAAAACGGTGTATACGAGCAATTTCTAGGTAGTAGCGCTCAGTGAAGATGAGTGACTAAACTTTCTATTTTGCATAAAAAATACTGTGATAGTAATTTCAATTGTATTAAGCACAAAGCATGTGAATTTCAAAAAATGTTATGTACTTATATAAAAATATATGTTATTTTTTGGAGTAGGTAATAAATAAAAAGCTTTATAACTTACAAAATATTTTATTGTTTTATTTTTAAACCTAAAAATACATCAATTTAATATTAGTTACAAACCTTAAAAATAAACAGAAAAAAGGAACATCTAGTTTAATATTAGAAATCAGTATCAATTAATGATTTTGATATTTTCTTAACTAATAATTCTGTCTCGTCCATGACACTATCCATAGCGTCCTTAACTATATATTGTGCACTTAAAACAACGTTCTCACTGTCACTGTCAACATCGCTTGTTTGAACATCACTATTACACAGATCTATGACTGAAATCTTTATTAACTTTATCCCTTTTCTCTGCAGTCGACTCATTACGAATGATTTTGTGGGAATTTGTTTTTTTGGTGTTTCTCTGCATCGTTGCGTAGGTTTCTTTTTCTTTATACTTTGTTTGCTATTTACAACAGGATCTGATTCATTTCGAAGCATCTCATAGTATTCTTGGAGGGGGTCCTGAGCGTATTGGCTCAACACGATCTCGGAGTCAGAAACCTAGAACAATTTAAAAAAATAAATTAACAATCAGGCTCATCAGAATCATACAAATAATAAAATGTTTTTTTAATAATAAGATACTTACAGTCGACATAATGAAGACGTAGACTTGATGTACGTACAAGTTCTCGAGCTAAAGACTTATTGGTAAATGATGAATAAATTAAATATCAAAAACAACATATTTAAGTTACGAAATAATTATACAAGTTTGGTCACGTTGAACACAAAAATGTTAGCTAAGCATTTGTTGTTAAGGCTGAGAACACTTATATTTGCACCGCGGCTACACCTGTGTTATAATTAAACATGACTAGTTTCATGATTTTATAGGTTTCCTTGATAAATTGACTTAAACTTACAAAATAATTCTTGTGAAATTATGACGTTCACACAAACATACAAACAAACTCAGCAACCACAAAATATTACTAAGTATAGATTAAAAAAATAGAGGAAAGTGGGACAAAAGTAGGGTTCATTAGTTGAAAATAATTATGGGTGTAATAATTTCAAAATAAACATAGTTTTTACATGTCATCATTACTAAAATAAGTAATTGAAATGAAATTGATAAGCAAAACATTAATTTATGTCAAGTACGGAACCTTACTCATAAATTGTGAAGCACTAATTTTGTGAAATAATTGCAATAACAAAATAAATTCTAAAAACCAACACATAAATCTCCAGCTACTTGGAAATTAAATTTAATATCTACTCATGTTACATTTGTGCATGTTTGTTAATAAAATGTGAAATTGATACCTACTATACTTACGCAACATTATGCACACTTGATTTATATTGATATGATATTATTATGCTTTAATTTAATAATGTTTTTTTAATAAATATATTCATGTAATTATTATATGATTAAAAGCAGGTAACAACAGGATAAAACATAAATAAAACAAATATGAATAAAACAAATACGATTTATTTAGAATTGATCATATTAAGGTACTTGCGGTAAATAAGGGCCACCTTAACCTAAACCTAAATAATTTCTATAAATAAAGGAATATAATAAAATATTTAATATCATGGTAATGTTTATTTCAATATCTGCATCAGAAAGTACTATTACAAGTATTTTCATCTCAATTAGGCATAGTAATCATGATTTTTAAAAACCCTCTCTTTGGCCCTTAATAAACGTCTGTAGTTTTATAAGGGCCAAATTTTAATTCAAATATTAAAAGAGTAATCAATTGAAAAAGTATTGTTTTCGGTTTCATTTGACTTTAATTATCATTTGGCATTAAATCACGCTTTTAACATTACTCAATCAAAGAAAAAACTAGCAATGGCTCTTAATAAACTAACATAGCAAAAACATGTCATAAAAACCTTTATCTATGACATATCGTCAAAATAATCACAGACGTAAACAATGAGTTTGTAACTTTATAAATATTATCTATGGAAATTACAAAACTAAAACATTTTTTTTTATAACTAAGTAGAACGGTATAAGACAGGCCACGTACGTGGCCCTTCTTATCCTTACTATAAAATCTATTGTTATCAAGATCAACAGCTTGGACACTTTTAAGTTAATTAAAGATATAAGGGATGATTTATGATAAAAAAATAATAACAAATACATGCTTAATAATAATAACTATAGTAGGTATTAAAATAACGAAGTCTATTGAAATTTGTTAAAATTAATTTACATTCTATATGTATAATAAGGGCCGGCCTATGTACCCGCCTCGTGCGTGGCCCGTATTAGCCCCTGATAATAGCATAATTGAAAGTGGTAAAAAGTATTGTATTTATTAACAAAAAATTATAACTTATCTCAACTAGCCCACACTTTTTGTATACCATTCACAATTAATTAACAAGATTTGAACAAACGGCTGTATTTTAGGTAAAAAAAAATAGTTTTGGCAAGATAAAATTATAGTGGAGCTGCGTTGTCTATCATTCTCAACTGACTCGTGGTTACTGGTAAGATTGATGACCGTGCGACGACGTGAGCTCGAATCTTAGCTTTCCTATTGGTCATTTTTAAGCATGTGTAAATGTAGGGTGTTGTGATCATTAAAAGTGTCATTTTCAAGCAACGGCTCTTGATATCCACCGGCTCTTGTTACCCGCAGGTACCTTATTATTTTATTTTCAACAAAATCTCTTTATAAAATAAACTTTACAATATTGTACAGGGTATTTCTTAAAACTATATTTTCTATTATTATTTTAACGAATAACAAAATTTTACATTTAATACTTTGTTCATTTATTATTATGTAGTACAGCTAGCTTCAGATAAAATTACTTGGCTTATAATACGTAACGTACGTAAGTAGTACATTCATAAAAACAAAGTATGCTTGTTTATTTACTACATACATTATTCTCAAGCTTAATATAGTCGACTTTATAATTGCTTTACCACCTTTAGAGTTAATGTTAAAAACTATTAGGTTCAATATCGTATAACAAAAAAGTAGTTGAAGCTTGACATATCGTTGCTTTGACATATCAGTTTAATTAGAATAAATAATGAAAGAATGAATTTATATTATAATAGAATTTTTATCAAAAAATGTTAAGCAATTATGTGGTCGATTGTATATTAATTATTACACAAAACAATGAGAGTTCTATTATACAGATAATTAGGTAGGTATATGCACCATTTTTCGCTTAGAATTATTCAAAATTTTGCTTATAATAAACAACACGTATATAGGATTGCAATATTATCATAGATCATGAGTGTTACTCTACGTATGTAAAGTCTTTATTATTTTATTGAACAGGGAATCGAAGCCGTGACTAAATAGACATCGCGCAAATATAATCGGTTATTTTATTACAAATAAATATATAGGAATACTGGCTTATACAACTAGCTTAAACAAAAAATAAAAATATTATTATTTTATAACTTTTATATTATTTCGTGCTGATTCCCCCATGCATGAGTTGCTATGTTACCTCTACAAATAGCTCGCTTATCATCGTTACCAGATAATGCAATTTTGTTGACACTTCGTGTAAATATTTGATGTTTTATAGATTTAAACATTGTATTTTTTTTGTACATTACTCCACCTTTGAACAAAATATTCTTATAGTCACTGATATTTAAGCCTCGAACCACGCATGACTTGATACCCTTAGCTTTTTTAATTGTCTTACTTATTGTTTTTATTGAATAGAGTTTTGATCTTAAACCTATAAAATGAGATATATACTCGCCTTCCATTTCGTCTTTGAACAGACCTGGAACTTTTTTGTTTTTAAGTGGTATATTAAAACTATTGTTAGATTCATAGTTACTGGTATCAAAATATTGTAGAAAATAATGTTTTAGATCACTATAAAAATCATTTGTATATATTTCATAAACAAAAGAATCGGTGTCTGTATAACATATCTGCACTCGTTCTTTATAATAAGGCTTCACAATATTGTAATGAAAATTGTACATATGTGACTTAGACAACTCTAGAACTGTGAAACCGATATAAATTGGTTTGTCTAAAACAATTTGATCAGGTTTCATTTGTATCGCAACTAAATTATCTGATAGAATTGTTGCACTATGAAAATAGGGATTAGCTATTAGTCTTTCAGCGGATATTGCTTTTTTGGTTCTATTAGTGGTATCGCTCCACCGGTTAACTAAATGAACCCTAACTCTTTTCTCAGTATTTTCTAAGGTCTTACCAAAAACACTATTATTTAACAATTTGAAAAAATCTTGTTCGAAGGTACTTTTAGCCTGTTGTCTTAATCGTGTATTTAATTCTATATACTGCATTAAATAAGGTTTCTGTTTAAAAGTTATAACTCTATGAATTTTTCGCAATATTAATCCGTGTTCCAAGCATTTCTTTAAATGTATGTAATGTATTACATAATTGTATTTATTATATAAATTTGCTATTAATTTTTTTGATTTACCTCCAGGTGGAACACATTTCTCTGGACAAAAAGGTAAATCGTTATGAGAGTTATGTAAGTGTTTAGGATACCCTAAGTCGACTTCTAAAATATACCCCCACTCAGCGTTATCTTCAATATTTTTTACGTTTAAATTACTCATTTCATTTTTAGTGAGAAATCTGAAACTCGAATAGGGCAAATACTGACACATACTAAAACCATAAAGATTATTACAATCTAAATACATTATAAAACAGTCAGGTTTTGATGGTTCGTATTCAAACATATATTTATGATTGGCCTCTGCATACCTATGCGAACACATACACAGACCTCCTCGAATACCGTTTTGAATCATTCTAATAATTTCTAAATCTGAGATCAGTTCTAGTTCGATACCTGTTTTGAGTAACATTGCATCGAACGATAAGCTAGGTGCAGTTATGTAAAATGCGGGGTCAAGTTTGTAATGCTGTTTACATGTTTGTCGAAATTTTTCAAAAATATCAGTTAGCAAAAGTACATCCGATTTTAGATATAGATCTGTATATTCACCTAAATTATTTATGTTAAACTTAGACCAAACTGTTTGGGCATGACTATAATCGTCATCACTAATATTTTCATCAGTTAGAGTGTTATAAAAATGATTCTTTAGCGGTAGCGATGTTTGCTCATAACATTTCCAGTCAGTCATATAATTATAAGGATATACACCTTTTCGTGTAAGCAAAGAAAAAAGGGTATAATCCTTATAATTTGATTGAAGATTAACAAAATCTTTAACATTCAGTGTTTTAACAAGTTTGTCTAAACTCGTACCTAAAAAATTAAAGGAATCTAAAAACCTTAATTCTATGAACATATTTTCGTCAAGGGGAATAAATTTTGAAAAAGACATGTATTTTTCTTTTGTTTTAGGTATTATTTTTATTTGTCCAGGAATTTCTCCTAATTTTTTGATAAACAAATGACAGTCATATCCTGATAAGTTGTGAAAAAATATTGGTATGAACTTTGGTACTTTATATTGTAAATTACAATGCCTATGGGCTGCGCCCCGATACCGACCTGTGATATGACAGTGATCTCTAACTCTATCCTCCCACAGTAAGTTTTCACATATATGACACGTAATAGCTTGTTTAAAATTGATTGCATCTGTTGACGTAAATATCATAGATTTACTAGTGAACAGTACTCTACATATTGCTTTGACGTCATCTATAAGAAAAGAAATAAATTTTGAAACACATTCAATACCGCGATAACTGCGATACCCTGTTATTGCATTATTACTTGAAGATATGATATTGTAACCGAAGGCCGCCGGCACGTGTCGTTGTGTGTATGACGTATTCGCGGTATCGTATTCAACACCGGAAATAGGTATCAGTAAGGTTTCGAAGTCGGCGTATATGACGAAAGGAATGTCTTGTTTTCTATTAAAATTTTTAAACTTAATAATTGATCCTTTTTCGGGTAAAACCGTGACAACCCCTCCACACAAATGAGTTTCCATTTGTTTATGAGTGGAAAAAAACAATAAGCATGTTTCACAAAAATGTAACTTATCATGGTGTTTGGTAATCTGGTTTTTAACTAAACGAGATAAATTTTTTATAAGACAATAATGTGAATTATTATTATCCTCCAGTAATAATAAATGAATACTTTTATTTTTGTTATTGGTTGACTTATACAATGGTCCAATTATAGAGTTATCATTTTTCAACCCGTACACAAAAATATTTAGAAATGGATTATTCCTTTCGAATAATGTTATGTTAGAAAATGTTATGGGAAATGATAAGCCGTTAATATTTAAAACATCTTTAAAATGAGGATATGAAGTAACTCTATAAGAGTGTTTATTTGTGGGGTACAATGCAGCTACAACACACCATAGAAAACAATATTCATCCTTATTTTGGATATTTAAGCATGCTTTTTTATTTCTTATACATTTAGGCAAAGCAATATGTTTAGAGCCAGACAGGGGTTGGTATTTATTAATATTTATTTCTAAGTGAGAATTACTAATAAAAGTCCATCCGCTATCTCTCTCCTGGAACTCTTCAATTTTTTTTAATATTATTGCAATTGTTGAATTAAAAATAGAATCAAAATTGTAATTAAAATGAATAATAAAGTTTTTTGTAAGGAATGATTTAAGTTCTTGTTGATCATTTTTGAACAAAATAAAGTAACAAAAATGTTCAAAATTAATTTTTAAAGATGTATGTTTTATTAATGATCTGTCAATTAAATTTTTAACTTGTTTACGTATATTATTGAGAAATATTTCAGGTAAATTATTTACATGATTAATGTCACCGTTTATTCTATAACTAACGATCCGTCCTTTAAACGAGCTATTAATAACTTCAACGTTCTCATAAAAATGGGTTGTATTTTTGCTTTTATGTACAGTACTACGTAAATGACCTGACCACCGACTTTTCTCTACAAATATATCACAAACTGAACAGCGAGGCATCGTAATGTAACTATTATTACAGTTATAAATTTTAATTAAATATATAAGTATATATTTACTTTTATGTACATATGACAAGAATAGCTAAATAATTTAAAAAGTCTTTAAGGTGTCCACAAACAACTAAATTTCTCTGGTACAAAACTAGATAGTTAAAAACTTACAAAAAAATACAAAGTATCTGAATTTTTACAATTTTTTAATCAATTAATTGTACTTGTTTTATAAATAAGTATATTTTTTAGAGCCTTCGAATTCACGACCTCTTGCTTAATTAGCAGGGTTACCTTAGCACTATACTTAGTAATATTTTAGTCAATTATTCAAATAATCCAAGTGAATAATATTATGTACCTTTTAAGCTGCTTAAATTATTATTGAACAATAGTTTTGATGAGGACTCCAAACAGTGTTTTGTGTCCTGAAACCCTCGATCAAAAATCTTTGGTAATTCACATGTAAGTAGTAGTATGCAGTTCTTCAAAATATTTCTGAAATTAAAATGACAATATTAACATCTCATTTTTTTAAATGTCAAGAAAAAGAGATCAATAAAATAATGTTATTATGATATTACCTGTACTGTACGTCTTAAAGCGTGATTTTTCTTCAAAATTTCTTCTATCATAAGTATAAGTTATCCCAATATCTTAGAGATACTGTAAGAATATGGTTTCTAGAGTAGGTAAGTAATACTTGTTGATTAATAAAATTTGGTATAAATGTTTTGATAAGATATTCTATTAGATTTCCACTCTGATGTGAAGCACTGCTATGAGGCTAATAACAAACTTTTATACCAATGAAAATACATAAATATTATTTTATTATTTAAACGATTTAGGTAACACAAATGTAGGTACATAATATTTCGTAATACTTATCGTGCACTACCAGCAATATTATAATTATTTGTAATTTTTACAAAAACAAAGTATTCATATTTCATTAAATAAGTATTTCGTAATACTTATCGTGCACTACCAGCAATATTAAAATTATTGTTGAATAAGTACAGCAAAATGTAAAATCTTCATTTTTCATTGGTATAATACGTACAAAACAAAAAGTTTACTTATTCTTCGGCTTCAACTAAATCAACTGTGTTAATTTTAAATGTATGGTATTTTAATGCCTCTGTGGTTTATAAGCTACGTGTTTTTCGCAATAAGTATTCATCAGTCAACACGAACGAGTAAAGAAAAGTACGACGTCATCGGTTATTACTTAATAATTAATTAGTATAACGCGAGTTATTACTAATCCCTGTCGATTAGTGGTTAGTTTTTCATCATAAACTACCGCTTCAATCCTCCTAACCGCTGTACCTGTCTATACATCGTTGGGAGACCATATCATAGGTAAAAGATAACGAACCGTTTATCAACATCATGTAAGTATACCTATACAATATAACAATTCTAACTTCTTAGCTACCTACTAGTATTAATACATTGATTTTAAAGGTTGTGTTTTTGTTTTCAGGTCCGATTCTGAATACGATGACTGTGAATTGACACCACCCATTAAAAATAAATCAAAAACCTTTCACAAGCAGCCTTCACAAAGCAACACGAAACGCAAGACGACTTCATCAACAAAATCAACTCATATAAGGTAATTAAGTTTGGTTTTCTAACTGGAGCAATATTATATTTGATGACCTTCCCCTCGTGGCATAATTGTTAATGTACTTGACTGATATGCAGTTGACGCAGATCCACGCACAAATCAAACGTTTGTATTATGAACATGGGTTTTGGTTGGTTTAGGTGTTTCTATGTATAATAATTATGTATTTTCAAAAATGTGTAATTATAAAAATGTACACGCTCTGTTTAGATTAGGGCTAGATGGTGCTAAACGGATTTGGTTAGAATTTGTTGAATTTATTACGAACAAAAAGTTAAAAGTATTTCTCGACAACAGGTTAATTAATACAATGTTCGTTACTATTTATTACCTATAATGTACAAGGTGTAATTTAGTTAACAATGTAATTATGTGTTGTTTATAGATAGATAAATTTAACAATGTGTAATCTTTTTATTTCAGTAAAAAAGTGAAGTCTGCTGCTTCTGCTAGCGATATATTCGGCATTAGTCGCAATGATCCTGAGAATGAATCGAGTGGTAGCTCAACAACCAAGTATTTACCATCTTACTTCATTTATCGAGTGGCAAACGGTAACGAACGTCGAACAACCAGCAACGACGGTGAATATTACATTGACTGCAAGGTGTACAAGTCGATCGATGCACAACACACTGACTCTTTAGAGGTCTGGAAGAAAGCACTGGTGCGAATAAAATTTCAGACCGACACTGCTTCACATCAGTGGGAAAAATTGCAAGAATTTGTCCGTTCCGCTGACAAACTGTTCGATTCACCGCCAAAGATATTTAACAATTAATAAAATACGAATTGTATGAGTAAATATATTTTATGAAATAAACGAATATATTACGTCTTATGTTATTTTTATTAGAAACATAAATAGCGTCTTACCTTAATATACACAAGATAATATAATTAAGTCGATCGAAAACTGTATTGATCGCATCTCACACCCGACAGAAATGTTGGTTGTAATTGTAAGTCACACAACAGAAATGTTGTTTGCAATTGATAAAGTCGATCGATAACTGCATTGATCGCATCTCACATACAAATGTTAGCCACCCGACAGAAATGTTGGTTGCAATTAATAACGAAAAGTTATAATGATGATCATGAATAGATACAGCTTGCTGTTCGAACTTGCAAAAAACGTAAGGTTGCATTGCATAACGATGTAATCGCTGGTTATATCGAATTTATATTATTGGGCATTCTGGGCCACGAGTCCTGAGCGAGAGCGAAACTTGTTTCGCTGAGCGACTGGACGAAAGTGGCCCAGAATGCCCAATAATACACTACTTAAATACTTAGAAATTAATTAATATAAATGGTAAATTTGTAATATCATGCATGTTGCTTAGACTTTTTTGATGTGTGTAGTATGAATGAAAAGTTTAGGATTAAAAATTTTAGGAAGAGTGATCATTCGGATTACAAATCGTTTTCGAAAAACTTTAGGTGAGCCAATATGGACCCGAAAAATATAGGGCTCACTAATAGAAAAAAAATCATAAAATGTTGATAACAAAGTCTTGAAAAAAGGCAATAAAGTATTTGTATAACACACTCCCAACACTTTAAATGTTTTTCAATTAAATAAATATTGCATTATAAACAAAAACGCCCGTTTTTTTTTCGAAATTTAACTAATTTTAAAAGTGTTTAAAGTGTTGACAGCATATTATAGAGTGCATTACCCCAGCAGAATCTTGTCGAAAGTAATTTTTTTTTAATGTGACCGTGTAGTAATTTGGTAGCTTTCTTTTTGGTAGCTGACGTCTAAACTTGGGTAGGTAGCACCTTTTTGTGACAAAATCACAGAGTAACTTTTAAATTCTTCGGCATAAGAAACATAACAGACCAAAACGACCTATGTGGCGTAGTGGTTATATAACATGATTGCTACGCAGAGGTCTCGGTTCGATTCCCGCTCAATGCAACAATTTAGGTCGACAATCACCAATGTTTAGAATTTTAAATCAATATAACTTATTACAAACTCGTGATGCTGACATTGATATCTTTAATAACTCGTAGGTACATTATATTTAAAAATAGTTTATTGAACTTACTATCTCAAAATGTATAGTGAATTGGCTAATTGTTTATATATGAATGTGTATGTATATATTTATTTATATTTTATTTATCATAATATAGGTACTTTATAGTTAAATAAGTATGTTTATAATAGGTTAAATTATTCTTGTCAGTGTTATGCACACCGTAATTGTCATATAATATCAGATAAAATATTTTGTATCTTTTATTATTTTTCATAAAATATGTTTTTAATATATATGATGTGGCTTTTAAAACAAATAAATAAATAATGCAAATCTTTGTGTGCATGAACATGATTGTTTGCACTTTGCATTGGTCTGGGCGTTTTCTATGTATAATATGTATGTACTTACCTATGTATTTAAAAAAAAAAGGTATTTAAGTATGTTTATCAGTTGTCTAGTACCCATAGTACAAGCTTTGCTTAGTTTGAGACTAGATGGCGTTGTGTGAATGTGTTAGAAATATTAATATTTCAACACTGTCTTTTAGCTAAAACCTACATAAAAGTTGCTATGTGTTTTAAAATGAAACAATGTGTAATCAATTCATAAACTATATTATTAGCTAACACCAGTAGGAGCTTTGTGTGAGCGTTTCTTTATCTTTTGTTGTCTCCGCTTAAGATGACGTTGAATCCTGCCAGCGCCTTCCTTTTTCAGTTCTTCATATTGCTTCACTAATGCCTCCACGCGCATTTCAGCTGTAATTAATTAATAAAATATTTTATTATAATCTAAAGTACTACTTTAGACCCAATATATATGATTATCCGATTCATTTGAAGAAAAACATCAATAAGCAAAGTATTATCCGACACAGCAGGCTCCTAATTGTTGTAAATTCAATACCTTACTTCAGGTACGGTAATTCAATGACAGTGGAATTAGAGCCCATTACTGCCAGCCAGGCTGGCCAGATAAGTTGGTAAGCAGAACTTGTAATATACCTTTATGTTTTGTTTAAAACCATAATAGTTAGTAACCAGATAGTTTAATATCATACACATCAAACCAATTTATTTATTTTTATAGATTTAATCAGTCTTGTCTATATATTTGTTAAAATGATGTCTGTAAAAGACCCTATGACACAGGAGGTAATCAATGTTTAATTTTATTTTATTTATGTGTCTAAATTTTATTTTATAATGTTATATGTTCTTAAATCCGTGTGGTGACAGATTAAGAATACAATGTCACCACCCCATCTCATCCCAATCATCAATATTATCTTTACGAAATAAAAAGAAGGAAAACTTGAAATTAAACCCTATACCAATACGTCTGGCCAGTGTGGTATTAGTAGGCCAAGTACCCCTCCGTCACGGGAGGAGGCCCGTCCCTGCAGTGGGACATTTATTAATTTTTTAATGGGCTGTTATGATGATGATGATATTTATGTTCTTGTGGCATTCTAAAATTAAGTTTATTCTATTCTATTCTAAACAAACCAATTTAAACTTACATTTATTTTTAAAGTGTGGCTGTTTTCCTTCATTAAACTCATGTACTATTTGCTCCTTCTTTCTACTACTTTCTTCCCGTTCCAGCTTTCCTTTCTTGCTTGATTTATGTTGGTCATTCAACCTTTGTAGTAACCTTCTTAGTTTGTTCTGCCTTTCAGGGTCTGTGGTTTCCTTCAATTCTGCTCTAGTGGCCTTTATATCTTTCATGCGCATGTCTGACAAGAAATTATAATTGTCTGAAAATTCTTTCTTGTCAAATTCTCCACATAGAGGGTCAAATCTGTAATAGTAACACAATATGGATTTTTATTTATTTATTCTAGACGGCGTTGTGTGAATGTGTGAGGAATATTTACTTATTTATTTAATATAATTTAAGAATGATTATGCTGGGAACTAAAATAAGCCACATTAGGTGTTTATCTTGAACCAAAAATGGGTTCAGTTAACTGTCAACAATAAATTCTGATTAGCACATTATCAACAGATATCTACTACTAAAAGTTAACCCAAGCATTTACAATTTAATTATGAAATAAAACAGAATCAAACCTTGGATCTCGAACTTCTTTCTTTTTCACTGCAGAAACTTTTGGTACCAATGGAACAGGCCTCTTTGAAGACATCTCTCTGGGTCTGTTCTTATTTTCTCTTTTAAAAACCTTTGGTACATTTCTTTCTTTTTTATCATTTTTACCAAAAAGAGCTTCTTTGTACACTTTAGCACCAATCCGTTCTTTCAATTTTTGTAGTTCTTCAAATGAAAGTGTAGACAATTCTGATCTAATGGCAGTCTACAACAAGAAAAATGACAGAAATTGAAACATGGTATAATAATATAAATAAAATTAAACAGAAAGTTTAGAAATGCAGTTATAACTTAATACAAACACAAATTTAGTGAAATGTATAATCTATTTCCACTCTACTTGGACGACCTCTTTGGCGTAGTGGTTATATAACATGACTGCTACGCAGAGGTCTCGGGTTCGATTCCCACTCAATGCAAATCTTCGTGTGCATGAACATGATTGTTTGCATTGGTCTGAGTGTTTACAAGTATATTAGGTAAGTATTTACAAAAAAAAATGTATTTAAGTATGTTTATCTGTTGTCAAGTATCCATAGTACAAGCTCTGCTTATTTTGGGTCAGATAGTACGAAACGGGACACTTTGAAAAAAAAATTTTTTTTTTATCGCGAAATATGATAAAACGTCGCTTTTAAAAACAGATAGAAACATAAAAAAAAATTTTTTGAAAAATTTTGGACTTAGAAAAATTTCGGTCGATTTTGTATGGAGCCAGGACTTGTAAAATTTTCGAGAATGAAAATTTTTTTTTTTTTTATAAATTATGAATGTGGCGCTCGGCGGCCGCTACCGCGGCCCGCTCGCTTCGCTCGCTCGCCTTCGCGCGTTGGTTGTCACAGTTCTGACATAACCTAACCAAATGATATTTTGATCGGGGAAAAATTTTTCTAAGTCCAAAATTTTTCAAAAATTTTTTTTTTATGTTTCTATCTGTTTTTAAAAGCGACGTTTTATCATAATTAGAGATAAAAAAAAAATTTTTTTTTTCAAAGTGTCCCGTTTCGTACAATCCAACCTTAGTTTGGGACTAGATGACGTTGTGTGAATATGTGATGATTTAGGTTTAAACTCTACTTTGCCATATTCTATCATAGTGTTAAATTATTGTTATATCTCAGTACCTTTAATAGATTTATTTAATACCTATCCTATTTTAAAATTCCAACATATAAATAGATACCTACATTCAACTGACACATTTACATTCTTGCATAAGATTAAGATTATTAAGCTCCATAAATATGCGTCCTTCCTCCTCCCTCCTACATTTTGCTGTGCCCGACAGGGTCCACAATTGATACCAAACTATTATATTGTACTAACTTAACACCATTGTGGAATGCAATAAAATTTTGAGTATTGAGTATCTTGTGCGTATTAAAAAGATATTATGGCCTATTGAAATTGTACGTGACTATGTTATGTATGCCTCAAATAATGTTTAGGGCCCTTAAACATATTTACAGCGCGGTATGTGTTTCTTATTAAATAGCTACTTACTCTTTCTCCATCGTCCTGTTTATCTTCGATGATATTATTATCATCACTTTCGTCACTGCTACTCATGTTATGTGTTTGGAGTCTTTGCCAAAAATACTACGTTATCTGATCGATTATACCATTTAGTTCATTCAAGAAAACTAAGAAAAAAAAAGAGAAAATCTTAAACTTTTATTAAAAGTTTACGTAAAATATAAACACATGGTCCTATTGTGACATTTATCATGACATTTGGAGTTTGACATTTTTATTTACAAAAGCAGAAAAATAAGGTTGGAAACTGGAATGGAAAGTGGTTATTTCACTGTACACTTATCTGTACAAATAACCACGGAGTATTTTTAATTACTATAAAAATTATTATGAATATGTATAGGCTATTTGTCGAGCACGCGTATTATGGTTATATACCTACTATTCAAGGTAAACCAGACATAATTAATAACCAATAAACAAAAAAATCTCTTAAATAAAATACAAACTCTTTACCTCATCATGGTTCTCTTTAATCTCAGTTTAATTTGACAAAAACTACATTATTAGGTTTATACAAATTCGATGCCAGTGCACCCGTTAGCACTGATATAACTCCTCCATCATTAGAATTAACCGTAATGCCTGTAATCTTTGTTTTGTTTGGTAGATCTCTCCACAAAAACAAAGGAAATAAAACTTGTCATCCAACCTTCCTTACCTACAACTTACAATTATACATCTGTCACCCCAGCTAAGTAGTCGTGGGCTAAATCCATCAGGGGGGCACTGCAATGGGTTTGTACCTGCATTGGGTTTGGGACATTGATGTTATCAAAACGCTATCCATTTTATATGTATAAAATAATAGTAGCAGTAGAGCCTTTGTTGCTTGTCTAAATAAATAAGTAAATATGATCAAATCAGTATGAGATGAGGTATATTACGTTAGAGTTGCTTCCATTATATTTTAGAATCGTAATTTAATGTGCCTCGTGAATAGTTGTCAAACTTTTTTTTTACTTAAGAAGTTAGTTCAAGACAGAGTTTCTATTCTACTGCTTCCGAACTGAAAGTAGCGGAAATTCAATTTGACTTTGACTCATTGACTGTTGAATGAATGACAATTGACCGGTATTAATTAGGCGGCGAATTGTTTATCCAAGATTTTTTATCTAACTAAATTCTTATTGGCTTTGCTTCTATATTTTTATAGACAATAATGGCAACAAAAAAATCAGGTGAGGTTTCATTACTAATTGATGGACATGTATTTAAAGCAAACAAAGATTTACTGTGCGAACACAGTGATTATTTCCGTGCTATGTTTAGCGGGAATTATGTCGAAGAAGACAAAAAAGAAATATTCATAGACGTAAGTACATACATACCTTCTTTAAGATAATATTAAAATAGTATTTAGATTCTCCATATTAAATATTAAGTAGTCGTTATGTTTTTAAACTTTACGTTCTACTTTAGAAATGTTTTAAATTTAACCGTAGTTCTATAAATAACTACATAAATAATAATTAAAGTAATCAAGTTTATATAATTATTATATATATTATAATAAGTAAATTGAGGGTAGAATTATCAAGAAAAAAATTTAATTCCAGTTAGCTCTATTTTTTTTTGGCTATTAGACTTTTACGCCCGATTTACACATCGACAAGTACAGTAGCGAGTTAAGTAGTAAGTTGTTGATTTAAATAGATCTCCATCCTATTTTTTGGCGAGTTAAGTTGGCGAGACGCGAGAGATGCCCGATTTACACATCGACAAGTACAGTAGCGAGTTAAGTAGTATTTTAAGATTAAGTTGATTTAAATAGATCTCCATCCTATTTTTTGGCAAGTTAAGTTGGCGAGACGCGAGAGAGGAGGCTACTTCGTACTTAACTCGCCAAAAAATAGGATGGAACTCTATTTAAATCAACTTAATCTTAAAATACTACTTAACTCGCTACTGTACTTGTCGATGTGTAAATCGGGCAAGAGGGGGCTACTTCGTACTTAACTCGCCAAAAAATAGGATGGAGATATAATCAAGTCAACTTAATCAACAACTTACTACTTAACTTGCTACTGTACTTGTCAATGTGTAAATCGGGCTTTAGAAAGAATATTGTAGTTAATAATATGGCATTTCTTCCAGGTGGTAGATGCAAACTCTATGAATATAATTTTAAAATACATGAAGCTAGGATTCATAATCTTATCAGAATATTCTCTGCCAACCATTGGTGAATTAGCCATATCAGCAAATTTTCTACAGATTACAGAACTAATAAAACAAATAGAATATTGTTTAGAACTGAAACTATCAATTTTAACCTGGGTGGAAATTATGACAATAGCAGAAAATGCATCGTACCATAAACTAGAAGAAAGAGCTGCAGCCTACGGTCTTTATGAATTCAAATATATGATTCCTGAATTTATCCAGCCTGTCTATAAATTTGTTTGGTATTTATCACATAAATATTTGAATGTAGAATCAGAATTACAGGTCTTCAGATTTGGCTGTGATTGGGTCAACTTAAAAGAACTAGGTGCAGATATGCTGCTATTAGTCCTTGGCTGTGTAGACATAACTAGGCTTTCCAAAGAAGATATTCTAAGAATAATAGATCTTGTCAAAGAGCATGAAAACAGTCTGATAGAGAAAGTGGTATATTGTCTGTTGAAACTAGTTACTGACTTACAAATATCAGAAAAAGAGTTAGTAGCTAATAAAACTTCTATATGTGAGGATTATACAGAACGAGTTTATACAGAAGTATTGAACTTAATTGTTAATAATAGGAAACGTGAATTAGAATTTAAGGCTTGTGTAGGCCTGTGGTCTAAAGAGCATGAACCAAATGTAGAATCACCAGTAGCATCAAATTATCTGTACATGTTTCACGAAGATCGCTTTGTCAAATGGTTGGAAATTGCAGAGAAAGATCTTTGGGGATGGAACGCTGTAACATGGGGGCCTACGAAGATAATTATAGTTTGTGGTGAACATGGCAGGGGTACAGGTTTCTTCTGGAGGGGAGTCAAAGTTTATGATGTGATAAGGAAGGAGTGGACTGAACATGGTACGAATTTGCCAGTACGTAGACATGGAGGTGTTGCAATGATTGGAGATTCTTTGTACGTCATTGGAGGTGTAGGTGGGTATAGGTTAGTTTGAGTTTAGATTTCATTAAGACAATATTGTTATTATAATTATAACGACCAAATGACTACAACTGAAGAAATGACTCTTCTTAATGTTAACACTGCTTTTTTCTCTTCATCTTTCCTTATATCCTTCAATAGAACTGTTACCATATTAGACCATAAATGGTGAACTAAAGATTACAAATTAAGTACTTACCTATTTGTTCAGTTGTCCATAGTATGGTGATGCTGGTAATCTAACAAATAATAGTTCTGAACTACTAGATTCAAAATTGTTATTTGATGCATATTGTATGTAGAATGACTATTGTATCTGACTACATTTGTAGTATTATGACAACCAATTTTCTTGTTCTGGATCAAGAGACAGAAAATGAGTGTCCATGATACATTTATTAAAACATAATATATATTTTTCAGGGTATTGCTGGACACGGCGATTGTATATCACATGAAGGAACGCAACTGGAGACAAATAGCTAAGTTCCCTGAGGCAATACAGAGTCCTGCTATATGCATCCACGATAAGGTTGTCTACGCAGCTGGCCAGAAGACTATATACCGTTACGAAGAAAATGCTGACAGATGGGTCACAGTAATTGGAACAGACATAAGACCCAGTTGTATGATCTCATTTCAAGGCTATATTTATTGTACACAAAATTATTTTAATAATTTGTACAGATTTAAACCAGGTGTTGATGATAAATTGGAATTGACAATGTATTTTAGTAGTTCACCATCAGCTTTATGTAATTTAGGTAAGTAATTTGGATCATGTATCATTGAAACAAAAAATGGATATTTTATTTAAATACATTTTTTAGAAAGTCAACACCCGCAGTAGGGCTGGACCCTGTTTCACGGAGACTTTTAGAAACATAAAATAACACAGACATCCAGGCACAAAACAATAATTAGCCTTGTTTTCCTCTGTATCTTGAAAACAAGAGAATAATTTGTGGATCACACAGTCTTGCGTGGAATTCGAACCCACGACTTCAGTACGGCGACCACTTTGCCACCGAGTAGGTAGTTTAAAAATATTATAATGTATAACTTAATACAATAGTGTTTTTATCAACACAGGAAACAAACTGTTGATATTCACAAGTGCAAACGGTACTCAAGCTGACAAGGTAACCGTAGAAGAGATCACAGATGCAGCCACACAGAAAGAACCCAACATAGTCTGGTCCAGACAGAACTGTGCATACACCATCAACGACGTCGCAGGGTGTTGTGCCATAGTACATGGTATGCCACCAATAGCTAACGAACTAACACCATATCTTAAAAGATGTGTAGCTAATTATGAAGCTTGTCAACCTGTTTAAGTGCTTATTGTATATATTATAAGGACGATTATCGTAATTTTATCTGATTGAAATGCAGTTAGAATAAAATATAATGCTAATTGTAAGTTTAAATCATGGTTTAAATCCTACTAACTGCATTCCAAAGAGATATAATTACGAAAATAACAGTTCATAAGCTGTCTTCTTTTGTATGAATGAGTTATGATGGGATGTAAAAAGTTGTAACTTGATGTACCAATTGATTTTTGTACTGTTTTGTATATAGATATAGTAGATGCTATTGATCTTGAGCACTGAACGAAAAACCAAATAATAATTTTAAGGATTATTTAAAATCAACCGTACTCTATTACAGTTCTCTAGATCGGTACCAAGTACTATAGAACGGAATAAAATTAAATATATCAAAGTTTTAGAATGGTGTACTGAAGAAAGTAATTACTAGAGGTGCTATTTAGTTAGACTATTTAAGGTTTAAATCGAGCTTTAAATTCTAAATTTCCTTTATGTTAATTTTACTAACTAAAGTTAAAAATAAGAAACATTTTTGTTATTAACATTTATTCATCATTCATTTACAAACATACTATTTAAGTGTACATTACAATTTTGTACAATGTTTCAATAAAATAAAATAAGGCAGATAATGTTAATATTCATAATAAAATTATACTAATCGTTACTTAAATAAGTGACAGCATCATATGCGATCTCGATGAGACTAGTAGTCAACAAATAACAAAATAATCTTTGCATGAATAGGTATACAACACGAAGCGAAATTTCTACTAAAAATTGTCACTGGTTAAAAATAACTTAACACAAACTTAATACTTCTATCCAATGTTATTTACAATGAATAAAAAAATATTATAATCTCTAATGTTAAGGCCACTCATTAAATAGTACTCTTGTAAGCACCGACATTGTTATAGAGTTATTAATGGCACTTCTCAGAGGATCTGTAATCACTATATTATGTTATCAATATTAAAACTTACTCTTAAAATATTAAAAAGCTCAATTCATGTATACTTACAAATCTAGTATTGAATAAAGTGATGTAAAATGTATGGAAGTTTTTTATTTTTTTAATATTTTGCATCGAAACTTATTATTTGGCATTCACAATCGCTTTAACGTAGTTATTGGAAGCACTACATATAGTTATAATTTATTAAACATTTCATATAGTGTAAGATTTACTTAATTCATTATCTTGGTATAAAAATATGAACTTCTAGATTCCTCATCATAATTATTCAGTGTCACATAAAGGCACATTCTCCAAGGCCCCTTACCGAACAATGAAATTAACGAATTAAAAATAAATTACAAAAAGCCAGCCCTTGGCATTAAATATAAAATAATTTTTGATTAATTAAATATATAGAATTCATACAAGACTTAAAATAATTTATTAGATAATAATTAATTACAAGAACTGAAATTACAAAATAAAATAAATTCAAAATTGTGGATATCAAATTTTTTATTGTGTTGCGTGCTGAAGTATCAAGAATATTCATGATGGTACACATCTTATCTCATTGCTAATAGTAGGCCAATTTTCTCGTCGTCAATAAATCCGTGCTTGCAAAGGGACATTGAAATGCTGTTATGTTAATCAAGTCATAATATCAAGTATTTAGTTAGGGGCCTGTTATCACACATACAACTTGTCATTTTATATTGTTTATCCAGTTCTTGTAGAGTGTAATATTTAACTTTATAGCTTATCCGACTACCTACTCTTGCAATTATAATCTACGTCCAACCACCGGTAAGTTTGTGGAACAATTCTTCATTGAGTGTTTGGTTGGCATCCTTGGAGCGCATAGACAAAAATATGTAACCTCCAATAAACTCGTGAACTACTTTACAGTCAGCTGATTGTACTGAAAATATTATGTTACCTTCTTCGAATTGTACCATCATGTGTTTGATTTCCCAGTTCACGTTCCATGCCTGGAAGAAAATTAAATTTGTTAGTAAGAGCTATCTTAGATTTTGTTTTAATAATATGTGGATTTGCAAACAGGCGAGCCTGTAATAATATGTTATGCATGCCTCTATAGATGTAGGGTTTGGCCACCTGGACCCCTAATGATAAGATTGCACAGGGATATTGCGGTCAATGTGATTTTAGTCAGTCTAGTCTGCTATGCCTATGACTCTGCTAGCTCTCAGTGTCGTGAAGTTCGTCGCGAATTTCCACAAAAAAACGAATCTTTCGGGACTATCAAATGTTTTAAATACAATTTCACATAAAATATATTTTGTAATTATTGACTGATATACTGATATATAATTTTAAGTATGATTGATCATACAAAATCACCAACATAGAAATATTACTTGATGTTACCCTATTCAAATCTGTTTGGTATTCTCATAATATTATCTTATAATTACACCATTTTTGATATTATGTTTAATGGACTAAAATAAATGATAAATAAACAGTGACATACCTTCATAGTGCTAAAACGCCATGTTTTAATATGATCGCCAGTATTAGGGTCCAACCTCATGATTCTATTATTAGCGATGCTGATAATTTCGTCTCTCTTATGTCCCATGAACCGGACGACGAACATTGTCTGTCCGTAGTCGCGTAAGTTCTGCCAAGTTTTGATGTATTGGAGTTTTGCTTCGAGGAGCGGTAAGTCTTTGACGTTTGCGTGACTTTCCAGCACTCGTTGTGTGAACTGTAAAAATATGTTTGATTTAGTATTTAAACTAATAGATAAAAAATATCACTGTACGGTTTTTGAATCCGTAAATCACCGAGTTAGCAGCTTCATACTTGATTGGTTAACTTAGTTAGTATGAGAACCTAACTCATCATTATATGCCAAACAATTACGCCGCCTGGAACTGTTGCGCTGTGGGACTGCTTACATCGACTTTTTCACTTATAACATGAATGTAATCAACGATTATTAGTTTTAACTGAGAGGAAGGGGCTGGAGAAAATAGCTAGTTCGTAATACAATACTAAGGCTGCTCGCCCACGTTAGACTTTGTAGGATGTGTTCTAATTATCATCAACAAAAATGAATTACTGGGAATCGGATTGTCTTGAGGCTGCCACGCACCGTCCGCCATCTAGTATAGCAATATAGTAGTACCTTCCCCTTGAGCTTCTTAAGGAAGCGCGGCGCTAGATAGTGATCAGGCTGCAGCGTGTCGAGGTGCGGCAGTGAGTGCGCGGCGGCGCCGGGCTGCGGCCTCTGTAGCGCGAGGAGAGCACGCACTGCGCCCGCCTCCGCGCGCCACGCACCGTCTGCGAGGGAGCGACCGCGCGCGCCTAGCCGACACGCCGCTACCCACTCCGAGTACTGCTCCTCCTGCGGGGTATATATGTGTTGCTTACTTATCTTGAATATATTAACTAAATTGGCACATACAGATTGTGAAACTACGAAAAAAAAATATTTTATCGCCAAAATTCTTTAGCGTCACGACTCATCTGTCAAAAATTCTGTGACGTCACGACTTATCCGTCAAAAATTCAACTACGTCACGACTCAGCTGTCAAAAAATATTTTCCCTCCAAAATTATATGACGTTAGGACTCATCTGTCAAAAATTCTGTGCGACACCTGCCAAAAATTCTATGACGTCGCGATTCAGCTTTCAAAAATTATTTTTCCGCCTAAATTTTTGACGTTTTGACTCATCTGTAAAAATTATCTGACGTCACGACTCATCTGTCAAAAAATCTTTGACGTCACGACTCATCTGTCAAAATTGACAGCTGCCAAAAATAATTTTCCCGCCAAAATTCTATGACGAAATAATCAAAATAATAGGTCGGGGAAAAAGTCTTTTCGCATAACGTAGGTATAAACTTATTATAAAATTTCTTTGACTGTACTACTTGTGTCTGGCTGGTTTTGGTAACATTAAAAAGGCTACATTATAAAGAAAAAAAAAAAAAAAAAACTTGTTTCCCGCTATTTTTCATTTGTTTTTCTCTCCGTAAAAATGAGTGAATCTAATGAAGAAATTCGATACATTTTAAAATTTTATTATAAAAAAGGCAAAAATGCAACTCAAGCAGTGAAAAAAATTTGTGATGTTTACGGACCTGATGCAGTGTCAGTAAGAGTAGCACAAATTTGGTTCAAACGTTTTCAGTCCGGAAATTTTGATGTTAAAGATGCACCTCGCTCTGGTCGCCCTGTTACGAATAAAATAGACGCCATTTTTGAAAGAGTGGAGCAAGATCGGCATATTAGTAGTTACGATGTAGCTGAAGAACTGGGAATTGACCACAAAACAGTTTTGACCCATTTGAAGAAAGCTGGTTATACAAAAAAGCTCGATATTTGGGTGCCACACGAGCTTACTCAAAGAAACTTAATGAACCGTGTACTCATTTGCGATTCATTATTGAGACGTAATGAAACCGAGCCGTTTTTGAAGAGATTGATAACTGGCGATGAAAAGTGGATCACGTACGACAAGAACGTGCGAAAAAGGTCGTGGTCGAAAGTTGGCCAGGCTTCACAGACTGTGGCCAAACCTGGCCTAACACGAAATAAGGTGATGCTGTGTGTATAGTGGGATTGGAAGGGCATTGTTCATTATGAGCTTTTACCGCCCGGCAAAACCATCGATTCTGATCTTTACTGCCAGCAACTGATGAGATTAAAGGAAGCTGTCGAGAGAAAACGGCCGGAATTGATCAACAGGAAGGGTGTGGTCTTTCATCACGATAACGCTAGACCACACACATCTTTAGCCACTCAGCAAAAATTAAGAGAGTTCGACTGGGAGGTCCTAGTGCATCCACCATTTAGCCCTGACCTTGCGCCTTCAGATTTTCACCTGTTTCGGTCTCTTCAGAATTCTTTAGGTTCTGTAAGGTTGACCTCAAGAGAGGACTGCCAAAACTATTTGTCCCGTTTTTTTGATCAGAAGTCCCAAAGTTTCTACAGTAACGGGATAATGTCTCTGCCCACAAAATGGCAGAAAGTTGTTCAACAAAACGGTACATATATATTGTAAATAAATGTAAATACACTTTGAAAAAAATGTCTTGACTTTTCATACAAAAATACGAAAAGACTTTTTCCCCAACCTAATATAATATGATGGAAGTAAAAATTTAAGGTTTTCGGAATTTTCCCTTTACATGTACTGTAACCCTTTACGTGTACCGGGAAGCGCAGGGTGGGGAGACCCCTCACACAATGGACCGACGACCTGATTAGGACGGCGGGAAGCCGATGGATGAGGGTCAGAGTCCATAATAATATAACATTATTTTTTAAGTTACCACCTAAGTAAACATTGTGGAATGCAATAAATATATTGAGTATTGAGTATGAGGGAGGCACAAGACCGCGCAGGGTGGAAAGGTTTGGAGGAGGCCTATGTCCAGCAGTGGGCTTTCATAGGCTGATATGGGAAAAAACTGTACTGTAAGACCTTGCTGCATGCCAAATTTCAAGTTTGTAGGTAGACTGGAAGTAGGTTTTTGCCCTTACTCGTCAAAAATTTGCGACAAAAACGATTATATCTCTGGATTGCATTGGATTAGCAGTTTGAATTTTTTACAGCACTAAGAGGCAACAAGCCTTAGTATTTGGTGAAAATTTCAGCTTTATACCTCCACGCGTTTCTGAGATAAATGGTATTGGCAGACGGACAACAAAGTGATCCTATAAGGGTTCCGTTTTTTCAAAATCGGTACGGAACCCTAATAAATAATGAAAACATGTGTTTGTGAAAACTTCTATATTAAGGGGATAAAAAGGACGAAATACAAAGAAGAAAAGAAGTGTGCCAGCCGAGACGGATGCAATCTATTTCCTAATAACAGACTTGAACCCAGTACAGCTCATTTAGAGACTGTGCAGTGCCCCAGTATTATTCGAGAAAACAAAATATTCAAGAGCGTTGACTAGTTATTAAAACTCGACATTTCTATACTATAGGCCGACCGTTTAACTCAGACCCCGCCTGCGGTAATAGGGGTGCGCGGGGGGCGAGGACAAAGGAGAGAGCTGTCTCTTGATTTTTTGGCAAATCGGCGCCATCTAGATACTGTGACCCGAACTACATCACATCACAACACAGCTCTAATTTTTAGCTAGCTTATTTTTATGAAATAAAAAGAAGGAAATATTAAAATTATACCCTAAACCAATCAAAATACCTGGAGAGGTTTTTTTATTTTTCTGGTCAGGCTTTAAATTGTGTAATAATTTAGATTGCATATTTTTTCTAAGAAAGTACGAGTTTAAATGCCAAGATGACGCCACCATCTTTGAAATTTGTAAATTGTATAGAAGACGGACTAGCTTACTGCACTAGTGTCATACTGACATACTGACTAGGTGTCCGTTATGGTAGTGTGTAAAAATAAAAAAAAGCTCTTATTATTGTTCTTATTATCAGTAAATATTTTCTAAGATTGATTCTTACAAATTAATATGTTTAAATCATACCTGTTTTAATGTATATATGAGTCATATAATTTCAAAACCCCCTAAAGTGCTTTTTCTTAAATGTCGACAATTCATGAAAAACGTCTTAAACTTACTAACAACCTTAATTCTGTACGATTTTTAACATTATATTATTATTGTAATCTAGCAAATCCCAACAAACATCTATCTTTAATAAAAACAATTTGAAAAACGAGGTTATTTGCAAAAATAGATTCGTTTAAGGAGACTTAGAAGTTAACTTTAGGTTTTAGTGAAATTTGAAAGTAACCAATACCGTTTTAGAGGGTTTTGAAGCAATCACTATTTTGAACTAGGAAGGTGTTATGCAATAAAATTGTAAATAAGACACAAATTAAAAAAGGCAATCATTTTTAAAATTATTTTATTTGAAAAGAAATGGTTTTTCATTTTTATGTAATAATGAAATAATAATTATGTAATATTATTGTTATTTTTGGAGTCGGTGTCAGCCAACGAAATACAATAATACCTAAGCAAATGGAATGGCGGCCACGAATTACAGATTATATTATTATATGACTTCGACATTATGACATAAAGTTGTTGATTGTTTATGGATTAGTTTAAAAATTAAACAAATATTAAATAACTATTTTTATCATATTTAAATAAATATATTTTAAAATACCTATGTCACGTTCAAACGTTTTAATATGCCTATTTAGTAACTGATTAAAGCTTTCCATAACTTTGGGCGTTTATATAGGTTTAACCAGCACCGTCAATTGAAAAAAATCGTAATTCAAATAGGATCAATAATACAAAATGTTGTCTACAAATTCGTTAGAAAAGGCAATAAAGTTCTGTATAACACATTCTGATCACTTTAAATGGCTTTTAATTTTAAGTAATTGTCTTTGATTCGTAATACTTTCTCATCTTAGTCTTTAGTCTGTGTATAACACGACGCCATATTTCTTTAAATTTTAAGTCAGGAATATAAAATAGAATATAATTATCGTGGCTGACACCGACTCCAAAAATAACAATAATATTACATTATTTGTAATAATTTGATTATTTATTTATTATTATTTTAAAGAATCTACAAATAAATATATTTGTAGACTCTTCAAGAAATATCCTTAACAATACTTATTACAATAATTAAAAGAACCTATTCTTTAGATTATAATTAAGTAAAAAGAATGTCTGATTTAATGTTGCAAAACCAAAATACAACTAATTATTTTTTAATTTTTAGTGCAATTTTTGTCTTTGAAGTCGGTTTTTTTTTGTAAAATCTTATTTTATTTGGCATAACAACCAACTCGATATAGCTCTTGTGTACGCTACCATAACGGACACCACTACCCCGCCCCCTCGTCCCTTTCATACCGCAGGCGGGGACTAAGATAAACGGTCGGCCTATAGTAGGTACAGTAATGGACGTCATCCAATAGTTTATTACTGGAACCAACACAATTTACTTAGGTGTGCCACAAGGTTCAATTTTGGGACCATTTCTGTTTTTAGTTTACATTAATGATTTATCTTAGAATTACAAAAAAAGGTAACAAGTTTGACAAAGGAAAAATAAGTGAACTATTGTGGTGTTCTCGTAACAAAAGTTATTATATTTGCCAACACTTACATTTTCACATTTGAGCCACATCTCGTGCATGGCATCTTCAGCAGGGATCTCCAACTTGATACTGTATCTACCTGACGCAGGGTGGGCATCGGGAGTCACCTGGAAATAACACATAGAAAATAGATAAGTTTTAATTCTGTCACTAAATTGATTAAAAAAATGATTTCTAAAAAGTAAAATAAATCTCTGAAGACAACTTTACATACTGATTACTTAACTTTACTTTTATGACTTTTTTTTTTTAGTTTCATGGTTCACGTCAAATTTCTATTTTAAAACGACGAGACAAACTAGTATTCTCTTTAAGCGTAGTTTTCTCGCCAACCATTTAATGTTACAATACGTGCAATTTTACCCGACCGGTTTGAAGCTGCTGCAAATGTCACTTTTTGGAACTAAATGGCGGGAGTGCATGTTTTCTTCGTTCCTGCACATGCGTGAACTTCTTTGATTGCTAACTTCAAGCCGGTATTGTAGCAGTAAATAGTAATATGTACGTTACCTCAGCCCCCCTCAATTCGACGGCATACGAGGGCTGCTCCCCCTTAGCGGCGACTTCGCGGGACGCGTGTATGCGTAGTACTCCGTCACGACACGACACCCAGCCGCGCTTGTATGCCTTCAGTGTGAACCGCTTTGGTCTAATAACAAAAACATGTTTTAGTATATATTTTCATCACAAAGTAACATAACTTTGATAAGCAGGAACAAAAGAAAAATCATAAAAAAATAGCTGTCTGTTTAGGAGATATGACCATCTAAATTTTGAAATGACCGGTCCCTTATTATAAACTTAAAATTCAAAGAAAAGTCTGATTTCTGTTAGAAATAAATAATATAATTGATGGTAACAAATCTTAATGTAAGTAAAAGTTGTGGGAAATGAAAGAGCAATGAACAAATACATCGTTTCAATTGGTCAACGCTACAATTAATAGTGCTTTCTCGCTCTCGCAATGTTTTAATTGTATCTTTCTATCCCTGTCGTAACCCGCGATTTATCGGCTTATAGGTAGGAACCGGATTAGATAGACACATTACTACAGAATACATAAAAACAATATAAATTTATATAGTATTAGATTATTATATAACATACTTTAAAAATATTACATACGGGTATAGGTTAATGCAAAATACATAAAGTATTAGTATAAAATTGAAGTAATAGGCGGTTTTTTATATACATATATATTTAAAATTGTGGTTATAATATTACAATACGGGGTACAACAAATATCTTACGCGAAAGAACAATCGTTGCTACACTTGCTGGAAGGCCCCAGATGATAATGTAAGAAATAGAGTAATGATATAAATAAATATTTAAATATAAAATTGTAATATAAATAACATGTAATATGTCTCAAAATAGTTCAGAGATAATACATTAGACAAAATAATAAACAATAAATAAAATATTTTAGTTATCGGAGAAAGAATGAAAAAGAATTTAGGAAATACAGTAAAAAAGTAATAATAAATAAAATATAACGAAAAAATTTAATATAATTAATATTTATAGATGTTGTATGAAAATAAATTGCCAAGACGGTGATTCGAGTATGATCTGCCACTGCGGGCCTCGATAAAGAGTCATCCCTACCCTACCTATAGAAACGAATATAAAATTGCCTTATTGTTACATTTCCATATCATAATTCAGTTATTTTATTGATCATAAACCTAAATACCTGAGATATTTAAGGTAGCCAGCCAATTCAGGCACATGTGTGATATCCCTTGATAACGCCGGTCCACCTTCCAACTGCGCTTGAAGCTCGCAAAGCGCTGCGTCGATCTCGTCCTCAGGCGCTGCAGCGGCTGTAGCGCCACCACCGTCTAGTGCTTCAGCGCTGCCGCCTGCTAATGTCTGCAGCTCGATTTGTAGCTGTAATAATAATACAGATTTAATATAAGCGCACTGTGAGAAATAATAAATACCAAGGATCTTACTTCATGTAAATAAACGCAATAAATTGTCAAACAACTCCCATATATTATGTTCACAATTATTGCGAACTAATTCACCATTCATGGACTCCGTTGATTGCTTATCACCAGGCAAAGTAGAATCATTGTAGAACGCTGATTACGAGAAAAATGACCTTTTTACGTCACCAATCATATATTCATTTGCATTGTAAGTCTACTGACGGGGCTGTGTCATCACTATTACATCAGTCAATGGACGTCCGCAGGACATAGGCCTCCTCCAATCATTTCCACCCTGCGCAGTTCTGTTTCTTCCACATCCAACGGCCTTACGCCGCGCCTTCCTAAATAAGTCGCGTGAATTCGTTGAATTATTATTTTAACAAACCTGTAACGCAGCGAACAGCAGCATCTCTTCCTCAGTACACTGCACTTCCTGGTTCAAGATCTGCCAGCGAGCTTGCTGGTACAGTTGGTTTAGGCGCGGCGCGTCCTGACCTCGAGGGCTTAGGTCGAAGAACGAGTAGAACTTAAAGCGAAGTTGTAGCGTGTCCCACTCGCGGACGTATTGTTCCATTACGGAGAGTGATGAGTCTAGCCAACTGCGGACAAATAATATTATTTAAATTTAATACTATTACTACTATATTTAATACTAATGTCGAGTAGCAAACATCGACATCGCCAGCAGCGCAAGCGTCGGCGCGTGCGGTTGGCAACAGCCAGCGGCGGCGCGCGGCGCGGGGAACGGCGGCAGCGGCACGGGACGTGGACGTGAGGACTGCGACGGCGACGCTCCATCGGCCCTTTCAAGCGCGGATCACCGTCTAACGCACACGCGCACTATTTACTCACTGTTACTGATCATTTTACAATGAGTAAATAGTGCGCGTGTGCGTTAGACGGTGGTCCGCGCTTGAAAGGGCCGATGGAGCGTCGCCGTCGCAGTCCTCACGTCCCGTGCCGCTGCCGCCGTTCCCCGCGCCGCGCGCCGCCGCTGGCTGTTGCCAACCGCACGGGCCGCCGCTTGCGCTGCTGGCGATGTCGATGTTCGCTACTCGGCACTAATATACTCTTGCTACTATAATATTTAGCAATAGTAATATTACTGAGTTTTAACTCATTAAGACGCTTTTAGCAAGCTGCAGCTACCGACTCATAATGAAGTTAAGCAGGTTAAGCAGCTCGATCACTACACGAGATATTTACGCATGTTTCGTTTAATTACAAACCATAAAATAAAGAGCTCAAGAGAATCGAAACGGAAATTAAGGGATTCGTAGAAAGGCAAAGTCAACGACATAGCGCTTCATAAAAAAAAAATCCTTTTCTCTATCAAAATGTCAAAAATTCAATAGTTATTCTTACCCCACATTCATTCTGGCACGTTCCATAAGAGATTTAGGTGTAAGCAACGACTCCCTGGAGTGAGTGTCGGGCTCTATAGGTGAGTCTGCAAGGGAGAGCTCAGCGAGGGAATCTAGAGCATCCATGGAGGCTGCCCTAGGAGGTGTTCCGCAGTACCCGCCGTCACTGGAGCCGTCGCTCTGTGTACTGTGGTATGGTACGCCGCCGTAACGACGGAGGGTGCCATTCTGGAACAAGTTGAAAGTTAGTGAATGGATTGCAAATTAAGGTTCTACATAAAAGTTTATGTGGTCCAATCTTTAGGACGAAAGTACTCGTAGTAAGACCACGTGGCCATAGCGATTTTTAGCGTCGATTTCTCTTAGCATTAACTTTCTGTCTTGTTCTTTGATAAAGTTTTGTTATAAGTCTATAGAAATGAAAACTGCATTTAATTAACTTCCATTATGCAATAACATGCTTAATTTGCGTTATAGTTTCCTAGGTACTGAAAAGGATCAACAGCACCTTCCATGAGACACGATTTTTTACAAGTTCGTAGTTCTAAGCCAATTAGTTAAAACGAATGCATTGGAGATTTACATACCTGTTGGGAAGCTACAGGAGTGGCAGAAAGCGATCTTGGCGGTGGAGGCGTCGCAGGACAATGTCCGTTAGATCTGTCCAAACTGTTCGATGAACCTCTAGTAGCGGCTATAAACGTGTTTGTGTCCGGTGGTGATTTTATCCTTTTGGCTTCCTTTAAGTTCTGGTAGTTCTGTTTCAAATGTGATGGCTCTAGAGGATAGCATAGCGAGAGTTCTTCCGGATGCCTTATACCTGGAAAAAAATATATTTTTAAACCGCGTAATGACAGATTCAGCATTATGGAGTCTGCCCACCACACAGTACCATACCATGACCGTGCTAGGACCCGTATCAGGCACGTAAAGTAAAACAACGACGGTACTGGCCGGTAACTCAACGGTCTAGTGGGCATAGTCTCATACGTACTACATAATACATACAAATAATACTTTTTTGTCTGATACGTACGTTCATAGCACGGTGGTATTCATAGCACATGGTATGGTACGGTGTAGTGGGCAGACTCTTTTATTCATAACATAGGACGTATCTTTATGTGATCTTCGCGATCCTTCATTACAAGGTTTAAAAGAAGAAATTTGGCTGATATTACCATAATTAAAGAATTCTACGTTAAATCATCTTACATTGACTAAATAGGATATTTCAGAAAATTAATAATTCTTTGTTGAATCTTCTAAAATTTGCTAAATAGTTTCTGTTGACTTTAAGAATACTCAAGACATGATGGGACAGACAAAATGGACACGTTAATAATAAAGTTCGTCGCTCTATTTTGATATCATGATCAATTTAATAGACATATCATAAAAATCTATATCTCAAAGAAGGCTTTTCACGAAGGCATATGGATAGCAAGGTTCCAATTTAATAGTAGGTGGGTAGTTTATAATGATATACCTGTGAATAATGCTTAGCACTCATATTAAATGTCTCTATAAGTAGATTTTTACGCCTAAAGCAATAAACAGTTTTAATAGCTTTTGATGTGGTATCTGCTTTATTTATAAATCCGATATGGACGGCTTTTATAGCCCACCCATTGTTGTGTTTTTTTAACACTTGGTTAGGTAGACTACATTCAATATCCGGGTAGAGAAGGAGCTAAGAATACATGGTAGCACTAATCTCATCTCATCCAAAATTTGTTTTAAATTGATGGATTTATAAATTATTAATACACATTGTATATATATCTCCATGTGGTGACGGTCTTCGTGTGGTGACGGAGTAAGAATACAATATGTCACCACCCCATCTCATCCCATGGGTGTCGTAAAAACCGATTAAGGGACTATCAGTGAATATTATCTTTACGAAATAAAAAGAAGAAAAAATTAAAATTAAACCCTATACCAATCCGTCTGGCCAGCGTGGTATTAGTAGGCCAAGTATCCCTCCGTCATGGGAGGAGGCCTGTCCCTGCAGTAAGACATTAATGGGCTGTTATAATTTATAAAATTATTTGGTAACGAACCTTCAATCTTAACATTCGGAAGCTTTTCATATAATAAACCTCCAGGGGGCATTTGTTACATATAACTAAGTAGTAACAATATTATTAAAAGCTTTGGCATACCTCTGCCACTTGTATAATATAACCTAAACACACATTTATGATCTCGTACAGTTTACGAGCATTCACATTTGGACGAGATATATTTATAAGGCAACCGCTTTAGTGGACGTACAGTATGCGGAAGATTGTTAGCTAGAATAGACAAACATTTCGCTTTACAGTTCAACAAATCTAAAAGATACAGTATGACGTTTCATATTTTTCAAACTGAAACAACTTTGTTCATGCGTACATTATTCAGTTTCGAAAACCTTTTTCGTAAAACCATGAATTTAGAAAGATTTTATTATTGTATCTAAAAATGTACAATTCTTAATATATAAATTTAATTGAAAACTTTCAAACAAAGCAAAATAACACATATTTACATAGTAAATAATATCTTATAGTTCTATTCTTGACCTCATTGCAAAGTCACGTAGTTAGGTTACTGCTCGTAGTGTTGCGACTCTTCGGATACACTTGTATGCAAAAAAATCGTTAACATATACGAAAAATCGTTATTATCGTTAGACACGTAACTAACTATTACTCGACGTGGTCGAAGGTGACGGGAGGCAACTTATTAAGGTCTTAGTAGTGAATAAAAAAATCCTAAACATTACTTTTATTTAATTAATTATAATTAAAATAAAAGTAATGTTTGGATTTTTTTTTATTCGCAGATTAGAGAATTTGCAATATGTGGTGTTTTTTTACAAAAGGTTTTACCCTTTACTAATAATGAGATTAATTATTAAAGTGTCTTAAAAATCAGATATTATCGTCATCGATCTCTTAAATTTCGGATATTATTGTAATCGATTTTTTTATCCCAACCTTATTATTCAATTTGTCAGAACTGTCATACCGTACCTATTAGATTTGTTGGACTTTAAATTTGTTTGATGATATTTGATGACCAAGTATGCGCATATATCGTAGCTTTTGTTGGTAACTAATAATTTAAGAGCTCAATTAATATCACTTTAATCCATCTGAATTTAATCAGGTGTAACAGTAACAGCTTACTATCAGATTGGGTCAAAAGATGGCTTGCTATATAGTAATACACAGAAATAACGAGTAGGAATAAAGTGGTTACAACTGTTGTCACACAAAAAATAAATTCATAAATTTTCTAGAAAGCAAACTTTTATAAGCTAATTGTATGCTTCACTTGAACGTATTCCTATTAATGTAGGAATAAACTCGTAGGCAGCAGAGGGTATAAAGTGAATCGTAAACGAGATAAAACCACTACAAAGCGTTAACATCAGAGTTCAGACGTAAAGCTCATGTTAGATCTAAATTGATGTTCTTGTAGTTTTATGCGATGTTTTTATACTTGGAGAGAGATCTCAGTGCAAAAATATTAACTTGTTTAGTGCAAAATTGTTGGTTTGAAACTACTCAAAACTAGCTATAAACCTTATACAGCTTTTCTATGTATACGAGTTTTACTTTCAGTACGAACATTTAAATCGCGAACCGAAAACCCCCGGTTTCTGAATGACTGATCAAGTAAAAATCAACTAATCAAGTGTCAAAACTGTCATTCAGAAACCGGGGGTAAGATTTTAAAACTTAGAAATGTCAGGCGATTCGAAAACAAAACCCAGCACACGAATCTTTTAAAATATTCTCAACACACAGTATATTGCTTTGTGTGTAGATTACAAGTTTATATAGAGAGAGCTGATTGACAAGTCCTAGACCGACTTGGCTACTGTGAAGATTTAGTCTGAGAATAAGTTCATCTTAAAATAGAAGAAAACTACAGCTGCAAAAGATTAGAGTACAGTCACGAGCAATAATATGTACACATTTTCGCATTTTGTAAACCAGTTATCTAAAGTTCTGCCAATCCAAAATTGAAAATTCGAAGATTAATTCAAAACTGTACGAAACCTCTTCTAAATTACGAATTCATTTTGATATTGTAATGTCTAGATAAACGTGCAGATAGTTTAGAAAATTTGAAAATGTGTACATATTATTGCTCGTGACTGTACCTAAGGTCTATAAAAGGCTAGAGAGGTTGCTATATTTTTTTTATACTTTGCACTGATTACAATGCTTTATTTTAGTTCTCAGCGGGCTATTACAACATCTTCGAAACAGAATAATGATAATACAAATAATTATAGTATAAGTAGTAAAATTCAATAAAAACTTTGAACTTAACACATTTAACACGTATCAATAAAGTAACGGTCAACAGTTACTCATGACTAAGACAAATAAGTATTATTAAGAGATATACAAGTAGGTATGTATAACGGTAATAAAATAAACTATGCATTAGATAATGGTGTTAACCGGTTTAGATAAAGACTTGGACGAAACGAGATCATCATCCTGTTACATTGGAATTATCATTTTATACTGTAGGACATAGTGATCATAAAATTTACAATGCAGGACATGAAATGTACTTGGCACTCTTTAGCACCCGTTGATAATTGGTTGCTTTTTACCACCTTCCAGATCTTTTATTGGTATTGTATTGTATTTATTTTATAAACAAATTTACATTTGTGTAGAAAATTAAACTTAAAAAATAGCATGGTGCAAGAGCATCATAGATTTCACTCAGGTATCTTTTACTGCATCTTTTCGTGACTCTAATTTAGGGACCGCTCGTGACAAACGCAAAATTTGTGATTATTTCTATCACTCTAGTAAGATTATTATGCCCGAAAAAGTGTTATAAATCTATTCATCTATTTATTTATATCAGATTTGTAATGTCTTATTGCAGTTAAGACTCCCCCAATGATATGGAGACACTGGTATTTATTGCTGACCAATGGTCCTAAAGACCCCTCACACGGTGGACCGACGACCTGGTTAGGACGGCGGGAAGCCGATGGATGAGGCACAAGATCAAGATCTATGTCCAGCAGTGAACGTCCATAGGCTGATATGGAAATGGACATAAAATAGAATTGCAGAAAATAAAAGAGACACTTACCTAGACTTTTACAAAGTTGTACAACGGCGCTGAATGTGTCGATAGAGAAGTCGATCTTGCAATCGATGTATCGCAAGTCCGGTAGTTGAATCCTGAGTGGTTTGTGCATAGGTGTGAAGTGAAGGGCCGCATCCGCGTGTACGCCGTATTGATCGAGGGTGTGCTTTGGTCTCGCCAGCCATTTGTTGCGGGTAGGCCACCATAGTGCGTGGTCTGACCAATCTTTTTTGAATTCTGGAAAAAAGAAAGAATCAGGTTTAGATGGTGATGACATCATCATAATGGTGGCAACATGACTAAATAAGTTTTGTGTAGTTAAGTAACGCTTTTTAGGTTGAAAACCTTTGAATTTGCGCAGTGTGCTATTTGGTGCAATTATAAGCTAATTTATCTTAAATGTTATCGTAGGTCCAATTCTCGCACAAGACAAAACTTTGTGTCATGTATATACAAACTGTACCTATACCTATAATATGTTAGACCAGACCAGATGGCATAATATGAATGCGTGAAGTAACAATATTTTCTTTGTAACATATAAAAAGTTTATCTTCTTTTGTTTTTACACGTGTGACTTACGTCACAGTCATTCATTACATTGAAATTTAAAAAAAAAACTCATCCGGCGAAAGAAATTAACAAAAAAATGATCACTAGCTTTACGTCATTACACTGCAAGATGTACTTGAACAACGAACATTCTTACAAGATCTCTCAAGTGTATACAGAAGTAAGTAAAGGGTGGTTCTTGTTAAATTGGTCGTCTTCAGTCGTGAGGATATCGTTTTGCTTCCATTGAAATGTGAGTCACGGCTTAGCTGGTTTAAGGGATAACGTGAATCGTCTGAACAAACCATAAAGTATCTAATTGCCGTGAGTCATAGAAAAAACCATAGAGTTGAAAGCGTTTCGGATTTACGGTGACCAAAGGTTCAATGAATCGATACTTGTGTAGTTGTGTTAAGCAGTACGACCGCTGTGCTATCGAGACTTTTTTAAAGAAGACATTGCGTTGCGAGAGAAGAAAACTTCGAAACTTTATTAAACTATTAGCTGACCCGTGCCCACTTCGTTGGGCGGCGAAAAAAGAGCGTCCCTTTTTTAAACATATTTCATTACTGCTCCACTCCTTTTAGTCATAGCGTGCTACTATATATCCATTCCCCGATAAATGGACTATTCAACACAGAAAGAATTTTTAAATCGGTTTATTAGATCCAGGGATTATCCCCTACAACGTCACAAACTCACAAACAAACAAACACACAAACTTTACCTCTTTATAATATTAGTATAGGTGTACCATCAACTGAGACCATTTCTAATGCAATGAATTGTAGTTTTTAACGCTTAAGACCGTTAACACATTCGTATTTTTTTGTTTTTTTTTTTTCGACCATTTGAGAATTGTATACAACCTTTTAACTCATCTCCAAAGTCAAGAGCGAAGAGTCGCCTTGTAATGACCTTTTTACCGAGACTTGTAAACGACATAACCTTATAAGTGTTATAATAAAAACATTTAATGATATTAATGAATCACATGAGTTACATAGCCAATATTGATTTGAACTTTAGTTGTAGCGACATTATTTATGATTTCTATTTCCAATTAATGCTTTGAAAAAATGAAGAACTAGAGTTGATGATAATACGACAAAAACAAATAGTTACTACGGCTAAGCACTACTATAGAAAATTACATTTTGCATCTTGATGTGTCAATGAGCGTTGACGTCACTAAACCGAATTTAGATTTAAAATCTGGAGCGGTGTGGGTATATTTATAAAAATACTATGAGATTTTTTTTATAAATGAACCAAAGTGAAATACGAGTTATTTGTGTAGTGTAGGGAATCAGTAAGAGCACATGCCAAGTGTCGTAAAAGTTGACCAGTTAATCGATATAAAAAAACCTAATCTTGACACAATATACTATACCAAACTATCTGGAAACCGTTAGATTCAACCGTCTTTACGAGGCATGTCCATGTAGAGGGAAATTTATGACAAATTATGATGATTTTACCTACGTAAGGTTACAGAGCAAAACATTACTAAAACAACAAGGAAAATGATCAGAAGCGAAACTAACAGTTACTCGGTGAAGGTTTACCTACAAACGCGATGTCATTCTCAAGGTGAGCAAACAAAATTAAAATAAAACAAAATATAGTAACTCACAAAAACAAAACAAATAAATGATCGGCCAAGGTAGCCAGATGTATTAAATATAAATATTAAACAGAAAAACTGATTCATAAAATCACTGTTATATTATATTTCCAGGTAAAACGTGACACGAGAATCACGTTTTTAAATAATAAAGGCAAAGTGTATGACGTCATGTAATCAATCATTTTATTTTATTGCACAGAAAGAGCTACATAGGCTACAGCATGATTCACTTTGAAGCAGAAGTGTGTGCAATGTGCAAAACTGTTTGCTGTTTCAAACATATTTACAATAAACACACTTTGCAGCTGCTTATAAAGGTTATTTTTAACACATTTTGTTCTGAAGCAAATTTATTGTTTTGGTTTCTTCTGTTGTTAAACCAAGTAGATATTATCGTCTGAGTTATAGTTTTAGTCTACTACTCTAAATGGAAAACACTGCTTATTTTATTGAGGAATTCGGTCTTTTTGACGTTGATCACAAACTACCACTGACCGCTTTTAATATTGGCTACAAATCATAAGAGAAGCAAATGCGCCATGGAGTTCAGAGAATTACCAAGCTCAGCAAATATTTGTACTGTATTAAACCTCTGGTTGTCGTCTATAAAGCAGCTAGGTAGAGAAATTGAATCAGCAACTGGGATCGAAATTCTTATCAACCTCTTTTAGTTCGCCATGTTTTATTCAACAGACATAAAAGTATAACCAACATATACTTATGCACGCAGAATCTTCATCATTATCGCTGTATACACATTACCAGTAACAATGCATAGATAGCAGGGTCGACTCCCGCGGTGCCTATGACCATATTCGTTGTAGGATAAGTTGGTAAGACGCGTTTGGAATTCACCGCTTATACCATATTGCCACACTGATCACGTACGTAAGTTTTCTTGCTTAAGGAATACTTTGAAATTCTAAAATTCCTATGCCGGAAACATGCTAAGGAACTACATCTCTCGCTTTGACAAGAAAGTTTTATAAAGGAGAACTTCTGAACGTTAATATTATTGGGTAAATGTTGGCCTAGGTGTGGTGTGGTGTTGGCGGGGACTGTGGCTAATAAATGAAGGGGTATTAATTGCGATAAACTATTAGCAATTTACCGGTTATGGCTAAAAAAAAATCTATCATCAGAAATTACTCGGGTGTAAAATTGCAATCCAAATGTACGCTTTCGAAAAAAATGTAAAATTAACCGAACGATCCATACAGAAAATACAGCACAATCACCTTCAATAAACATGTTTATAAATACCCTGATACATAAAACTTGGTATATGCGAATGAGATGAAAACAAAATGCATACTACGAGTGTCTATAATTATAAAGTATGATAAGCAAAGACGATAACTTATTGAAACAAGGTTGCATAACATATATTGCGAATGTATGCAAGTTATCTTGTAATCGTATCAAAATGTTTTAACGATCATTTATATAATCGTGTTCATGCTCAAGGATCTAACTAATCAATTAATTATTCCTACTGTTAGTTGTCTTACTCCATATATAGTCGATTGTAGCCAATGTTTAAGTCGATAGAGGACATTTATAGTAAGTACTTCGCTAGATATAGATCTTAAGTCGTACAATGATTCTCAATTGATTTTTACTATGCATCAGTAACAAAAAAGGTTTTAAGTACCCGTGTTGAATATCCAGCTTCGCGTTTGTTTATCGACTGTGGAAATTACGAGGTATCGATTGACTAATATACATATTTGTTCTAAAAATAAGTGTTATGGATCTGGCCGTTGAGTTGGAATACGTTAAATTTCGCCGCGATTCAGGGCTTGCCCTGTAGCTACAATGATGTTTAAAAAAAAACAAGACATATACGAAATTGAAGTCTTCTATCATCTTCTTTAAGCTCCCAAACCCCTTGTAGCATTAGCAAATTTATCTTGGTCCACGTAAAAAAATAAATCTTGACACAAAATCGATTTGTATGACTAACTAAGTATTTGTTAGCCAAATTCTCTTCATACATCGAGGTGGCATGGGCGGATATTATGCCTCTTTTTTTAGCCGCAAAAAAAACCTAAGAAAGATAACCAATTAGGCGTTGTCAAAGGTACCATGCGTGCGTAAACAGAGATGCAACTATGTGTTGAAATATTTAACGCAGTTCTTTACGACGGTATTGTTTCGTAAGATACCCCCTGCTAATTGGATAGTTATTCTCGACTTTATCGACATTTATGTGGGACAAGATAGTTTATTTCTGGCGGCAGACAGTTTCTGCGCCACAGTCTCGACGTTATAATGTGATGACAGCTCAGCGTAACTAAATATTGATGGGTGTAGCGCCAACTTGCAGAAATGAGATAACGACTAATCATTTTACAGGGTGTCTTAATAACAGTTTGTAAATAAACCAAACTTTTACTATAGTTTTTTCGTTTCAATTTTTTTACAAAATAAGACGGCATAAAACAACTGTCTTTTTATTCTGTGTAAACATTGTGTTTTTCGAAGAAATTTATAGAATTATTTTTAGTGTATTCGAAAAGGGTTTTAATGATGATACTCGTACCATATTTAATTGTTTTTGTGGCGAAAGTTTTGAGAACGGGTTATGAGTACGCAGTCTGATGAGGTCAAAACTATATTTTTCAAACAGAATCAATTTTATTAAGAAGATAAGAATACAACCCAAATAATTGTTTTGTGACTCATGTCCAAAATCCCTTGAGTCTAAGGAAAAGGAATGTTTTTTAAATAAAAATATAAATAATAAACCATTTCTTATAGTCACATCCTGTATATTAAAGACGCAGCAGTAAAAAATAGGTGGCGCAAGTGTTATTATAAACAAAACGATAAAATGTTTGTACATAGCGATTTCTAGTGTTTACATTGTGTCAAATGCGAAGTATACATACAGAGACAACAACATGATGATAGAAAACTACAATAACCTAGCAATTTAAAAAAAAAAAGACTGTGATGGATAAGTTTATTCATCGAGTAGAGTTACGACTTTTCAGATCACAGTGCCCGCTTTCTTCCTTCTTTTCTTATACTTTATGCGATCTTTTAAGTCCTCTATAGTGCCACTGATCAGCTACAGAAAGTTTTACGTAAACGACAATAAAAAAGACTATTGTCCATGAAATGTCGGTAGGAAAGAAAATCATCCTGTCGGGAACAGTTTAGTGATAAATCTATTATAAATAGACGGTTACAAAATCTCTAAGCTAAGTGATCGTATTAGCAGTATGGCTGATGATCTAATACCGAAGAAAACTTGTCTAACGTAAAAACCGAATGTTAATTTTTGGAAGTTCATCAATAACAACACGAAACAGTTTGATAATATCAGATAAACTGTTTTATTTATAATTATGAGCTCTAACAGCCAGTAAACATAATTAAATGTAAATGTTAATTTTAAATCATTTTTGAAGTATAACAAGAATTCGTTAAACCTCGAAACTCTAGACGAAAGGAAGTGGGTACGTTATTTATAGAGGTGGTCTGTCATTATGAGATAGAGGCCGACAAAGGTGCGAGTTTAGCCAGGTAGAAACTAGATTACAGGTTAAACCTGTGAATAAAGTACTGTTCATTGATAGGTTTGGATATTAATCTACAGGTTTACAAACTTTGCTGCCCAGGTGAGACACGAGTGACGATTATTACGACTTTTACTTTAAATTGTTAGAAGAGGGTATTAGAGATCTGACTATCTTTGATAAATAGCCACCATTCCGTCTAAACATAGTAATATTTACACATTAATTTACTGCTGGAAGTAGATCAGTTACCAAGATGGTATCGAACTATCACCATATACCTATATATCACCTTAAACCAACTATACTACTACTCCTTGTATAATAATGAAAGCCAGAAAACAATAAACTTTAATACCTATCACCTATTTAAATAAATGTATTCAAATAGTAAGTAACGGATATAAATTTAATAAGTAATGCTCTTAAAATTCACAGCAAAGTTAGTTATGGTAGATTTGCAAATGTAGAGCGTCTCGCAAATTTTATGACTCTTGTTTCACTCGAACGCGTTAGCGTTACTAAATTCTTTGAAGTCTTTGTGAGCAATAAACATTATTAGCTGTTGCAATGTAGCTTTTATTAATAGGTATTACGAATATATCCATGGATATTGTGCAATGCTATGCAGACATCTATTTTAGCCTGTCGTACTTTGGCGGGTCTAAATTTGTATGTTTTGGAATTCGTCGTTATTAAGTCGTATATTAGTCTACTCAAATGACTAAAAAAATATAGAATAACATAAAGTTTTCTTAAAAAATGTACATATTATGCACTTATTTTGTTTTTAATTAAAGTAATACGTATTTTTTATGTATCTACCTAATGTGGAAAGTTCTACATTAATAGATATATTTACTTACTTCTTTGAATGCGTTTTTCAAAACTATTTTATAAGTTCTACATTTTATAAAATGGTAACTTTAATCCATAAAACATGCGTAGGCTTACCTATTGTAACTGTTCATTGTGTTTTTGGTATCCACGTTGAGTTACTGTTTTCTATCCCAAATAATAATGCAGAGCAGAATTAAATGTGTAGGTAGATCCGTGTCACTATTCAGACTAGAATACAAAGAGTCACTATTTCTTCTCGTAGTTGTCAATAAATGAGGTGTGAGTCGATTAAGAGATATTGTTAAGACAGATAAGTCGAATAAAACTATTTAATTATAAACTTTTTAGATTAGCAAACATAATAGATAACGACCTATTTCTGTCATCTAAAACGGTACGCTAATTGCTAGTCTACTAAAAAAAGATAATAACTAAGGCAAATTAATGCAACATGGAACTACAGAAGCTTGAGAATAAGGGTTACTTTGGGATGAATCATCATCATCATCATCATAACAGCCCATTAATGTCCCACTGCAAGGACCGGCCTCCTCCCGTGACAGAGGGATGCTTGGCCTACTAATACCTCGCTGGCCAGACGGATTGGTACAGGGTTTAATTTTAATTTTTCCTTCTTTTTATTTCATATAGTTAATATTCACCAATAGACCTTAGTCGGTTTTTACGACACCTGTGGAATGAGATGGGGTGGTAACATATTGTATACTTACTCCGTCACCAGACGGATGCACAAAAAATAATAACTAAGGCAAATTAATGCCACATGGAACTACAAAAGCCTGAGAATAAGTGTCACTTTGGAATGACAAAAATAACAACAACAATAAAGAAAAAGTACTTACATTTACGAATACCGACATTTTATAGAATTTAGTAGGTACCATAACCTATTTAAGTACAGTTTCGTAAACTGCTATTACAACAAAATATGGGTTAACTACACAGAGCTGTGCCAAATCTAAGCTAACAGGAAGTATGCACATGATAAAACTAGGTTAGTGGATGTAACTAATACTGGATAACAATGCACATATACATGTAATCTATGCAATATGGCGGCTGCATATCATTATTATTATCTTAATATTTTAATAAATACGATTGCATTGTATTACATTTAAACCAACATACCTAGGACCTAGCTAGGTAGAGTAGGCTAGGGGAACTCGAAAAGTCTTATGTGTTGGTCTTGTTGTATGTTTGCAAAGAGCCCAGTTTAACCTTGCATCGAAACTTGTTTAACTCACCAATAGACGTCTGACTTGGTAGAAAAACTACTATTGCCACCACAACAACGGAACCAACTTTTTACGACTGTCTGAAGTACGAAGATTCTCAAACCACATGAACTCCACGCGGTGAAGGATTAATAATAAAAGTAAAAGAAAGAAAAACGATTTCTCTGTCTCTCAGTCATGCGTGGTCCACTGCAGAACATAGGCCTCCCCAAGTAGGCGCCACTCTTTTCGGGCGTACTCTAACCCAACCATTTCTAGTCACTGCAAATATACCCATAAACATTACATTATTAACATTTAACATCCTATATTTATCTCTGTCCCCATACATTTAGTTTAGAAAGAAAGTTTATAAACAATTTAACGGGTAGTCGAAGTTTACTAAAACAGTGCGTAACTCAAACATAGAACAGGCAAAGTAATTAAACTAACCGTTATCTTCACAAATAGTAAATAAATCTTGGCGTCTCGGAAAACAAATAGGGAGAAAACATCGGAGCACGCGCAGTTGTCGGTTTAGCGTCTTGTTTATATTACAAGATTTACTCTGCTACAACGATTTCTTAAGCCTGTGTGAAACTGTTTGATTTATTTTATGTTTTATACTGGATATTAGCTATAATTTATTATTCAACTGTATCAGCCAGATTGTCCTAAAAAAAGGCTAAGTTCCTATCAGTCCCGCAAGGTAGGTCATCTATTTTATTTTTAGTTAGTTAGATAGAGTTAAGAAAATATAGTTTACTAAGTACCTATTCTCAATATTTATACATTTCTGAACTAACTTTAATAGTTGCACGAATGCCCGTATGATCTATAACCCAACTTCACACAAGACGTGTGGAGATGCGCTTTGAGATTGCGGCAGTGCCTGCACTAGTTAAACAATCAAAAACAACCTAAGTAACGCAACCAATTTTAGATTTTAAGCCATAAGTCCCTAACGAAAAGGTACAATGCAAACATTATGTAAAGATTACAAAGATGTTCTTTTGTTTTGTTTACCATACCCAGCTACTGTTGCTTAATGGATAAACCGCCATAGATTTACATGATGAATATAAATAGCCTCTCGTACTATTCCCTATGGTAAACACGTGCTCAGTTGTATCGGCAGGTGTGGTAATACAGTATTCTTTTGACAATTATTACCATAGTAAATCATAGAAAACTGGAACTAGCATTTAATTAACGATCGTTAGAAATATTTTTATCTCTTCTTGGAACGTTAAGTTAAATTTAATGGCGTTATACATATACGGCGTACAATAAAAATTAATTTATAAAATTCTTTTTAACGTGCTCTAGTTAAGTTTTATAGTAAAAATAATTCATGTTTGGTAATGCATTTTATGCAATTGCCTCAGATATTGAAAACTATAATGTTTAACTCAAATTGCAACTTCACAGGGAACTAGCAACATAGTGACATGTTTAACTTTATACAATACTAGCTGACCCGTGCCCACTTCGTTGGACATGCACTATTCAACACAGAAAGAATTTTTAAAATCGGTTAATCAGATCCAGAGATTACCCTCTACAACGTCACAAACACACAAACTTTACCTCTTTATAATATTAGTATAGATTAAAGAACTTTGATGGTATTAAAAAATTTGGTCGTATATCTGGCAACATTTTGAATTATAGAAAGAGTTCGTTAGCTAGTCACTAGCTGCTAAATCAATTTTATCTTAAAAAGCGCAGCAGCTCAGGTGCTTGAAACATGTATTAAATTAAACTCGTAACCCAAGCAAATCATAAACAAAAACATTTCAAGAATGAGGAACTAGCTACAAATGAATTAGGAAATAAAAAAGATGATCAAACTCGCAATACTATAAACGTCACAGAATTCCGCATCGCACCATAAAAGCTAAGACGGTGACATAATCAAAGTCTTACGCCGGCGTAGGCGCACGATACCCGCCTACAGCTTCCGTCGCGGAGGCGGCTTCGTCTGTTACAGCACCCGATTGTTATACACCAGTGGAGCAAGGCTTATAGGTTCTAGGTTGTTATCTAACAAGTCAGGTGACATCTGTAGTTGTACAAGGGTTTATGTCTGGTTTAATTTGTTTACAAACAATATTATACAATTTATTTCAATATTATATTATATTATTCATTTTGTGTTATTTTTCCAATAATCACTGATGATCTAAAATAAGAAATACACACATCAAAAAAGTCTAAGCAACATGCATGATATTACAAATTTACCATTTATATTAATTTATTTTACCATTTATTTTAATTATAACGTTGTATTTTATTTTTAAAATAATATTTTTAGGGTTCTATGATGTAAAAATAACAGCTGTTTTCTTTATAAGTTCTTTTAATAACAGAAATTAACAATATTAGAATATACAGGTACATAAGAAACTAAACTTTTTTTTTACAAATTGAAATTTCTTAAGAAAATGAATTTATTGTGAAAGAATAGGACAATTTAATACAAAGTATGGCCTCCTCTGCTATTCAGAACTTGTCGGCAACGATTATTCATTGAATTAATGAGACTGTTTATGTCATCTTGCGGTATTCGCTCCCAATGGAATTGTAGCAAATCCTTCAGCTGTTGGGTTGTTGTCACTCCGTCCAAGGGTATTTCCGGGTCGACGGTACACTCGCACCCTTCTTGTATCAGGCCTAAACCCGAATCGCGACTCATCGGAAAACATAATTTTATCCCATTGTTCCTGGGTCCATGTTATGCGTTCTCTACACCATTCATTTCGACGAGCGCGATTCCCGTGACGTATCGGTGGGCACCTGATAGGGCGTCGAGCTCGTAGGCCGTACTCATGCAGTCGATTTCGCACAGTTTGGGGACTTACATCAACACCACTTGAATTTTGTAGCCTCAAACTTATCTCTCGAGCGGTTAACATCGGCTGGCGTCTTGCAGTCAGTTGTATGTACCGGTCTTGCCGAGTGGTTGTACTCCTTTTACGGCCTGGATGCTGTTCAGCGGGTTCCCCTGTATTATTGTAGCGCTGCCAAAGACGACAAATAACACTTCTATGAATACCAAAATGTCGAGATACCTGAGATTGATTACTTCCCGCTTGCAACATCCCTACAGCTCTTTGCATTTCATCTGCCGTCAAATGACGTCGCTCCATGACGTAAAGAATATCTAACAATTCAATTTTGTCGCCAACTGTATTTAAATGGTTGGTAAAATTATAAAATCAAGACTAAAACGTAGCAATTAACATGCACTCAAATTCAAACAAATTCGCAGTCATTTGAATTTTATGAAAAAAAACAAAACATAATCGAATTTTTTTTACCTATACACTTGAAGTTTACTTACCTATACACTTTGAGTGAGTAAATACTTAGAAATTAATTAATATAAATGGTAAATTTGTAATATCATGCATGTTGCTTAGACTTTTTTGATGTGTGTAGATAGGTACCGTGCTTTAGTAGCCACGATGATTGGTTGATAGATATACTAAGATGTCAAAAGCTTTAGTAGCCACGATGATTGGTTGATAGATATACTAAGATGTCAAAAGCCTTTCGCCATCATGTAAGCCTGGCATCATTTGCATCAGAGAGTTACAGTGCAGTCGTTATTTTTTAAATACAACTGTTCACGTCTTATTACAAAAGTGAAGTCAGGTAGCTTTTCACGTTTAATCGACATAATACTAACAATGGGGGAAACTCGGTTTTTTTATTCCGTTCTGTTTTTTTCCGGTACCTACGCAATCGTAATTCTAGAACCTTTCCGTTTCAACAAAACGACCGTTGATTCTACGTTCGCCTTGATCACTCCCACATCAAAAAGGCGACTGTATGCCCAATGTAGGTCATAATAGTTTTCTATAGATATCTTCGATTCAAATTTGATAACATGCACAGAAAATCTCATAGATTATTTTTTGCCGGAGATATTGTGTGTTTTAACATTACGTTTTTTGTCAATTGAATAAATTGTTTTACAGAATCTGTGATACCTCTTGACAACTTTGCTAACGAATACAGCAGATTTATATAAAGTTAAAATGTACGTTTCGCTTTATTTCATCGTTCCTTGTAATATTTACAAACATGCGAGCTGATAGTTTAAAAGTTATTAGTTATGCTTATCGTACACGTGTCTACGTTATTGCAATATATAAACTCCTTTGAGAATAGTAAGCACGTGAGTGTGGCTTTTAATCAGGTAATTGATGTTTTTTAATAAATAACATTGTTTATTTTACAAAAATCATAATCAACACAAACAAATGTACAGTAAAAACCTGGTTACCAGCCTTTAAAATTTTCCCCCTTCAAGAATGGGGGTTCTGTCTTAAAGATGAAAAGTAGGTCGACTATTAACACGCTGTTCACGCTGATTGGTACAAGGTTTATTGTATTTTTTATAACAATTAGATCGTCGAATAGAGCTTGGGTAGAGCACATTTTGTACACTTACTCCGTCTCGGACTACCACAAAAATTATACTATCCCTTTAGTCTATTTCCGCTATATACTAATGTTGATTCTAAGTAAATACCCATGGATAAATAACATAACTGAAATAAAACAAACAAAACAAAATTGTACGTCAGAAATTGAAGATATTTATAAAGGACCACCCTCGAGGTTCTGTTTCTAAGTAAAAAACTAAATCATTAAAAACTAATCAAAATAACATCTTTTTTTAAGTTTCGTCCAAGCAACCTTAAGAAATGATGGATTAAGTTAAATAATAAAAGATTTTTGAGGTAGCCATCATAGGCATAATTATGTTATGGTATGTTTAGGTTACATATTTTTCTGTGTAATTGCAATTATTTTAAATGAGACAAGACACTAGGCACAATTTAAAATGTATGCCTAAAACCCAATATCTAACCAGTCTTTGTCAAACGTCCCACTAACAGAACTAGCGTTATTTAGCAAAGGAGTAAACTTGGCCTAATAGTACCAACTCAGCCAGGCGGACTAATTTTGCATGTGTATTAAGTGTTTCTTTTTTGGTACGATGTAATGCTTGACTCTTACGACAACTGTGGACAAAATGGGGTAACCACATTTTGTCATACAAAGTATTTTCAATCAAACATCACACAAACAAAATACATCAATCGGACAATAAATAGTACACACTAAAAACAATTCGTATCGACATTGATGACTAGTTCGCGATTGATTGATGAATCGTGGGACAGCCGCGTGGGCGTCTACCACATTAATGGCGTTCTATTTCCACTTTTGTAATAAGACTTTCAACATTTAGTGAGATTGTCTGTAGGTGGAAATACACCTGTAATTATGACAACACTCGAGAACGTAATTACGGTCAGTTATTGACGTTAGCTATTATTAAATATACGTCCGATATGTAGTGGTGAACAGGTGGCAGTGACAACTCTTGGCCAAGAGGTCGCCTATTTAGGTACCAATGCAGTGTCTGCTTCTTGTACCTCTAAGCAATAGTATGCAAATTTTGCTGTGTTTATGTGGGTGGTAGGGAAACAGTAGCTAGTGAAATAGCAGACTAATGAGACCTAGCAGCTTTTGTCCCAGAGTGACGAGTGCAATACAGAGGCACTCTGAGCAATTTATTTGTAAGGCATATTTCTTATATCTATACTAACATTATAAAGAGGTAAAGTTTATGTGTTTGTGACGTTGTAGGGGGTAATCTCTGGATCTAATGAACAGATTTTAAAAATTCTTTCAGTGTTGAATAGTCCATTTATCGGGGAGTGTCATAGGCTATATATTATCACGCTATGACTAATAGGAGTGGAGCAGTGATGAAATATGTTAAAAACGGACGCGTTTTTTTGCCGCCCAACGAAGTGGGCACGGGTCAGCTAGTATGTATCTAATAAAGACAAGCGTAAACCTTACCTTCAGGCGAGCAACATGTTTGTCTCATAACCATGTCGTAAAAAAAATAAGGAAATAGATTTGTAATTATCACAACATTCTAGAATATAATTGCTGTCAATTCAACGTTAGCCATTATTAAATATTAACGATATGCAGTAGCTGCTTTGCCTATACAATAGCAAACTATTATGTTAGACAACCTACTGTTAACATCTGGAGTGTAACACTATGCGGATCTAAAAATAAGTCCGAGGTGCTTTCTCCATTTTTCTGTTGCAATAAGACTTATTTCGAACTTCTCCATTTTCTCCTGAAAAAAATAGTTATTGGACCCACATAAAACTGAGATCAAGAATAATTTAGCTAAATCGGATGTCTCAATTCCTTACCGCTTCACAGTTTCCCCTCGCAAGACTGCATTACGGCAATTTATAAGTTATTAATGTTGGGATACTTTCCCTAGTGACGTATATATTCTTGACCTATAAATACTACACTGATCAGGTGAATTTAAAAAGAGTAATATTCTGAAATCCAAAACTCTAGTTGCCTTTGAAGAAGAATATATAAAATTTAGTACTCTTACTCCCCGGATCTGTGTTCATTCTTTAATCTAATCGTAGGTAATTAATGTTTATATATCCGATAATATAAATAAACTCGTTAGCCTCATGAAGTTGTTTAACGTTTTCCTCGTTTTCTAATCTATGTAAAACGCATGAGGAAGTCGTCGTCCAGGACCAATTTGCCAATCTAACGGACGATTCCATTTAAATTCCAATGGCGATCTCATTGGTCGAGTGAGCTGTGCAGTTATAATATATGTGGCGGATCATTAAGGCCTTGCATTATTTATGGTATATGAATGTGGTTCAGGATTGTAATCAAGTTTTTATACACAGAGGATGCCGAGTCACCTGTTTATTAGATTTAAAAAACTCTTCCATTGGGTTTTCAGGTATGAAGAACATTCAAGCTTAAGACAATCAATAATTTCAGGATCGCAAAGAATTTATACATAATATCCCGCGTTAGAGTAGATCCTGTTGCCATATTATGAAGCAGTTACAGTTAATTCAAAAAGACATCGCTCTATGATCATGCAACTACCTATCTGTTATTCTAAAAGCATAGTAAAATCTAACCAAGGTATTGGTACTAGTCTGGTGACTAGTTGTAAAGTTAAGTGGCCCTAGTGCAACTTTTAGGGTTGTTACAATACTAACTGTGGCAAAGGATACGATATCTGACTTGGATTGTACCGATATTGCCGAATTATTTAAGTTGGTACCTTTATAGATATACCGGTGTTCCAAAAACAAATTTAAAATTATTTACGATACAAATATTACTCCGGTATGGAAATGAACGCTCATGTTGAGACCTTCCACCGAGACTATGTTAAAACTATTTGAATAGCAATGTCAACAAGTTGCTACAAAATCTGAAGTAGGCGAGCCTACACTTTGTCAATACAAATACAACCAAGGCTCGTAAAAAATGTAATATATTACAGATCGAAACTGACAACGATAAACCGCAACACAATCGAATGGGATCGAGTAATCACACCGCAAATAAATTTAATTCATCGATATCTATAGATATTGTATATTTAGCTATGTGAGAAAAGATCTTATCTCTAGGCCATTGAATCCATATTTGTTGATACTGACTCACAATTGTACTAATAAGGAACGAGCGTAATAAATTTGGGTTTTTATCATCGGAGATTTAAGACTCAATGTCCGGTATTCTTGTGTCGGTATGTTTCGGTTTGGTTGCAGTTACCGGTTCAGCTATAGCATTGAATACGTCATCGTTTTAAGATTATAATCGATTCAGTTTAATGGGTTAAATTGACCTGTTTTCGATGCGAGTGAACAATTTCGTCCTACGCGTTTCTCAATTTGTTGCAATTGCAGAATTTATTAAGTGTATATAGCATTTACGTGAGGTGACCGAGTAGTAGTAAGAAAGAGGTGTTACTGCACTATCTCATCCTAATAGCGTCGTAAAATAAATTAAAGGCGAGTTTGTCTATAATATCTTTACAAAAACAAAAGTAAATTGGTTAGTGCTTAGCATTACCTTTTAAAAGTCAAAGTAGCAGGGTACACAAAGAAACAATCAAAAACTCAACAAAAATAATATTAGAAGAGTGTTTTCGAATGAAATACCGGCAGATACAGAACACAATAAGTTAAGCGCGCTTTGAAAGCTATTGGAAACTATTTTTGGACTGATTTGATAAAAAAGTTAAAACAGGAAGAACAAACTTCACGAATTAGTAAATTACGAAACAACTTGTGAATAAAAGATGAATACTACAGACTTTATTGATAAACAGATGATAATGAACAAAGAATATAATGTATTTATAAGCTCATAGCAATTAAGTATCAAGAACAATGGGACACGTGGCAGATCACGTAAACGTGTTTGAGAAACGATATAAGTATAAACATTACGAATGCATAATATTTTTTTAATAAATTCATTCCACGGGGTGACGATAAGAAACTGTTTACGAATTGCATACATTACCTTACACCATTAAAAAGTTTAAAAGAAAACCCTATCCTATCGGATTTATAATTGACTAAGGACCTATGCTAACGACGCTAAAGGACTTTGGTCATGTCACAGTAAACACAATACTTAAAAACATTGTCGGTCTGACCAACAACGCAAACTGCATCAGGCATTTATGCATTTGGAGCAGTGACCAATTGCCCTGACTGACAAAATTGTTCATACACGATTCAGGATTAATTCCTTATGACATGACCGCAAAACTCATCCAAGTTACAAATTCCGAATCCTCTTCGATGATCTGTCTCATTCTCATTTACTTAATTATATGTAATCGTTAGGTTCAAAGTTAATTGTTACATTATTATTTGTAGACGTTCAGATAGGAGTTATTAAACTTGTACTGTCATCAAAGTGTTGCGTGACAACGTGTATTCAAAAGAATATTGTCATACCCTAATATTAGATAACGTTGAAATGACATGGCATGTAGACATTAGAATATAATTATGATGCAAAATGACTTTTAAAACACCGTTTTAGTGAATATCAACATAATTATTTAACTTATTTGCAGTCTAATTCAAAATTCATTTGAAACTTACGATGAAAACGCGACTGAGCTGTTTTTTTGAAATGCTCTAAAAAGAGGATTAGATTCTCAATTCGTTTGTATTGGCATAGTACTCATTACGACGCTAACAATTTTAATACAATTTGTGTAATTCACAAATAATTATCGTAATTCTTAACAAAGTTCGATTCAATTTATCATTCAACTAGCCTATCGCAGTCCATTTCTGGACATAGGCCTCTCCGAAAACGCGCCACAGAACACGCTATATTAGTTAACTATTACAAATACTATAGCTGGCCCATTCCGATATGTCAAAAGTGTTATTTCACGCATCAGGTAAGAAAATTGTCCCCTCATTTCCATTCAGCATCCTACTTTAATCCTTAAATTCTACAAAATAAAGTCCAAAATTAGTTGCGCAGTTCCACTATCATCTTCCTTTTATTACATTTTTATCAGGTGGAGCATAATTAAATGGGTTTGAACAGTAATTAGTGCATGGAAACCAACCAAGCGTCTCATCACTCTACAGATTAGAATGTTCCATCAAATAATGTCACCAACATTTACCGTTCTTACCATTTAGAATTTTAGTTTAAAAGACAATAATTTTAAATACGTTCTTACCGATTCTTAAATGTGCTAATGCAAGTAGGAACCTAGTCAAACGGCGACCGGAATCTAGTTTTATTTTTGGTTCGAGTTTTACGTGTATTATGATGTGTGTGATAGTGTTATGTGCTGACATTTTGTCTAATTAATCAGTAACCACGTTGTATCTTCAGTTTTTGATTGCAACAAATACGGAAAGGTTTAATTCATTAACACGGTATGTTGTGTGTTCAATATAGGTACATATATAAAAAATGTTACCTATAGTAATAGGATGTTAAATTACCCTCTTACACTGAATGCCCGTTTTTGCAGTGGAGGACTGACAAGTAAAATCTGAGTCTAATACAACCAGTACAATGTAGTTCTCTCACCTTTACCTGTAACAAGAAACAAAAGATACATTAACAATAGTTTTATTATATGTATTTACAAAGACACTGTTTATTATCATTAGCATAATCGCTTTCCCTGTCACCCACATAAAAACTTGTAGGTGGGACAGTGAAAGTATTCAGTCGTATTAACGGTTATCTTTGAGACTTTATTTGAATAAACTTTTTTGTTTGGTGAGTAGATTAAGTATAGTGTATTATATTAAAGATGCAAGAAACATATTTATGAGTGATTGTCACGTTAGAAGTTTTATCGGGTTAATATAGTTAGAAGTAGTTTTTTTTATAAGGACATTTAATATTAATGAATCAAACGTGATAGAAATCTAAGCTAATACAGTCTAAAACCACGGAATAGTAGGAAGTTATTTCATTTTGTCGTCGTCACTTTGGCGGTCTAGCCAAATGCTTCTTCACACTACGTTTGAAGAGCCCGATGTCATGGAATAAATGTGCCGTGTCATGGGTCTTCAACGCTTAAAGAAAACAGTATGAAACCTATATGCTTTTGGAGTAATACGATACTTTAATGTATTTCCGCCTTTTCACCGCCTTACCCAAAGTTAACTATTTTGATTTTATTTGTTTTTAGGACAACTGAGATCAAGCCCTGTGTTTCGGGGACTACATGAAATATACAGAGATAAAGGAAATTTAGACTCTTGCCAATAATTTATGTCTAAATCTAGACTTTCACAAATAAATATGGTGAGGACGATTCGATGACGCGCCTGAAAAGGGCCACTGAAGCAGTTAATTCGTCAGTATAAGTACCCTTTATTTAAAAGTAAAAACTACAAAAGTATTAACAACATCCAAGTACAGAACAATCATTCGTTGATCCCACAAATAAATAAAGTATGGGATATATATATGTGGGATTCAAATCCGCGACCTGGTAGCCTCATTCCACAAACACCGAATTACGAAGACATTTATTAACTGACTTGTTTTTAATTCATATACAGCTATTATTTTTTGGTTAACTACTTTTTTAACGGTTCGCATAAATAACAATCACAAGATAAATGGTGGTAGAGTGATTACACAAAATGCAAAATATAACGATAAATATGCCATGAATTTTAATATGCTAAATGCGGCACTTAGACGCCGCGTTGTTGTAATATATGGAACAGGTCGGGCAGGTCTTGTTTATATCTGAGATAAATTTGTACTAGGTAGATAGATAGCGTAATTCTCGAGCTAAACTTTAGGAGAGTAATTAGCTTGGAATTTTCTATAAAGCCACGTTGAAATTTAGAGTACCATTTATGGTAGTTTAAAGTGATAGGTGGGTGATTAAGAATAGTCAGGTTCTAATACCGCATGAGACAATTATTATCTGTATGATATAACGATTGGTCTAGGTTCCGATATAGGTATCTAATTTATGTAAGGCAAAGCCCAATAATTAGCATGTGGGGAACCTGAAACGATCATAAAGACTCGTGAAAAACACATTGTCATAGAAAAATACGGTGTTCTATTTGCTAAATAAGGATAAACATTACAAAGATAATTAAGAAATTACAAATATTACAATCGATAAAATCTAACGCATTCCATGAATAGAATGCATGAGCCTCTTCCATAATCAGTTTGATAAGAATCAGAATGATAGTAACGGTTATTATCAAATGATATGAGTAACACTACTGGTAGTGGTAATATAATTATAGTATTATGTATTTTTGTGGTAACAGTCACATTGCCCTTTCTTTTCCCCTTTGGTACAATAGACGAAGAGAGTTTGGAGTCAATGTCTCTACTATTACCGTGTTGCTCTATTATAAACAGGAGGAGGCTAGTCATCTAAGGCTATATAAATGGCCTGGTATGAAGACAGTAATGATAAGTTCATAAAATTTGTCTGTAACACATTTCTGTGTCACATTATTACTTGCTTTTTCTAAAGTTTTAAATACGTTTTTTAACACAGTACAGTATCACTTATGAAAGTCGTTTTATAGTGATCACATAAGCACGTCTAACTTAACGGCTAAGTTCACTGAAGGTTCGGAACACGACCATGTCAGAGACAAGACACCCACAGGAAACTCTGTTTAAAATAAATATAAATCTGTTTAATATAAAGTTTTCAGCCAAGCCCGCAGAATTCTGCATCAACAAGAAGTGTCCAGTCAGGGGTTAACGACTTGATTGGCCAATATGGCGCTCACGAACGTGCTAAGTGGATGATGACGGCTCGCTAAACCTATTTTAGGAGCAGGTCAAATGAAATATTAGTAGCAACGTAAGGAAAATGTACTTATTGAATGTTTATAAGCTATAAGGTCGATGACTGCCATAATATCTTCGTTTTTGTATGCGATTGCTCAACATTCGCATACTTATGGTTTTGATTTATCAATAGCATGGGAAGAGGACACTTGTTAACACCAAAGATATGCCACAGGTAACACATATACGAGTAGGTATGCAGATTACCGAACTAGAGGAAAAGGGAAAGCAATGAAAGGGAATCTAGAAGATGAAATGCGCTGGGGGAACTTTTACAGACATGGGATTGATACTCAAAATGGACAACCAGGCCCGGTGCCTCCAATACAGTTAGATTGATTAGGGGTTTGTACTTTTAAGTTCTTTAAGTCTTGTGTAGGATTACAATTATTCACGACATTATGTACGGTAGCGGCCTGTGGTAGCGGCGAACGAGACAGCACAAACAACATCAAGGCAATTATCTATAGTTTTAAATACACACAAAACCTCGAACTTTTGTATGTGTGAAAGCAGTTGTAATGAAATTTGGAACAAACAAATTGAATAAAAGTTCAATGACCGATCTTAATGAAACAAACGATAAAGGACGAGTGTAGCTAAGCTGAGTGCTATATAAAGATAAGATATGTAATCGTATTTACTCCAATACATTAGTTATCAAGACGAGATTTTCTTGTAAGACGTTAAAAGATTATTTAATGCAAGAATGTAATGTTAAACGTAAACGGAGATACTAATGCGGTATGCAATTTATCTTTTTTTACTGGACGTTTCGTCGGAGAATATGTACTAGCCTTGTCAGAGGAGTTGATTAAGTACCCAAATAAAGTAGCCTTCTAATAAGCTGTACCTATTAGTGTAAGACTTTTAAAGACCCTTAAGATTTTGACATGGTTTATGTATCATCAATTATTGGCATTAAAGTTTAAAAGACTCTTTGAAGCACAAAATTTATTTCTTAGGGCCTTGTACTGGCCAAGTTACGGAAGCCTACGGCCCTGGTAGAGGCATATCAGAGGAATGGCGCCCTCGAGGCCTGATATGAATAGCAATTTAAGGAACTACTTTAGGGTTATGAAATATGGGCTACTATTACCACGAGCCGGCGAGAAGCTATGGATTGGTATAGGGTTGGTGTCAAATTCTTGGTCTTTTATGTACCATATTTCAGAACTCTTCTTCACGAATTTACAGTTTTTATTCTTCGCGGAAGGCGATCAAGCCAGTGCGCAAGCGAGATTGTCTGTAGCGGACGTACTAAAAGCGAGCAACGAGTGGAAACAAAAAGTAGGGGATACAGGTCAATGGACTAAAGTTGAATATAAATGGAGGCGAAGGAATAGATTTATTAGTAACACAGGAAAGGCTGTATGTGAGTCTAATAGTATGTTTAAAGCTGCCCAAATGACTAAAATACCATTGTATATATCCAATGTCTGTAAAGAATCTAAGGAAGAAGATATTAAACAATACATTTGGAACAAAACGCAGGACTCAGTTACATTAGAAAAAATTAATATGAAGATAAACAAGAACTACAATTCCTTTATATGTTATGTATCCAGCCATAAACTTCGTTTATTTTTGAATGATGAAATGTGGCCCGACGGTATATGTTTTAGGCGCTTTGTACAGTTTAGTAGTAAAGTGAGCAAAAAAGACACAGTAGAAAAAGGACCAACTGAAGTAACACTAACATGAGTAACAAAATTACTACAAATACAAGTAGGCGTGCAAAGTTTGTGACATTCAATTGTAAATCATTGAAACGATCTATTGAAAGTGTTAGATATTTATGCAAGACAGCTGATGTAGTGGCATTGCAGGAGACATGGCTGCTGCCTCATGATTTATCCATGCTTGGAAATATACATGACAAGTTTGAATATACTGGAAAGTCGGCGGTGGATACCTCTGCAGGAATCCTTACAGGAAGACCATACGGAGGAGTGGCAGTGCTATGGCGGAAAGGTATTTTTGAATCAGTGTCGGTTGTGGAGTGTAACAGTGCTCGTATATCAGCTATAAAAGCGTGTTTAAGAGATCAAACGATATTAATATTCAGTGTTTACATGCCAACGGATTCGACAGAAAATTTTCTTGAATTTACTGAGTGTTTAAGTCAATTGAGTGCGGTTATTGAGGCTTGCGATGTGGAAGCGGTCTATATGATGGGAGATTATAACGCTCATCCCCATCAACCTTTTTGGGATGAACTACGTGACTATAGTACAGAACAATTTTGGTTATGTGCGGATACGGAACGGTTGGGCCTCGAGTCTAATAACCATACCTATGTGAGTGACATGAACGGAAGCAAGCGCTGGTTAGACCATTGTTTTGTTACCCAGGCTGCCTGGCATACTGTAGTGAGTGTTAGAATTGAGTACGGTGTTTTTTGGTCTGACCACTTACCTCTGATTATCGAGTGTGACTTGTGCACGGTTGCCATGAAATCGGTTCCCAATAAATTACTATGTGACAAAGTAAAGTGGCATGAACGCGACAGTGATCAGATCAGGGAATATTTAGTGATGTGTAATAGTAAATTCCGTGACATGCACTTACCAGAGCTTTTTATAGAATGTGCTGATAAAAGTTGTTATTTAGAAAATCACAGACATGGCCTTGATAGTATGTACAAAAGTATTGTTGATGTTATGTGTAATGCAGCCATACAGACCCACAGAGGTGACCAGTCGCGAGGTAAAAAACGGGTCATTGGATGGAACAGGTATGTCCGCGATGCGCACTTGGAGGCAAGGCAAAAGTATCAGGTATGGATTCTTTGTAATAAACCTGATTCGGGCAGAGTTTGGGATGAAATGCGAGAAAGCCAAAAGATCTTTAAAGGTAAACTCAAATGGTGTCAAAATCACCAACAACAAATTAAAATGGACATAATATCTTCTCACAGATCATCAAAGAACTTTGGCCGATTTTGGAAATCCACTACTAACATTGAGCTCAAGCCATCCCTTCCGGTGACAGTTGCGGGCTGTAGCACAGCAAATGGTATAGCTAATGTTTTTAAAGACCATTTTCGCGTGACCTCGCCTCTGGGCCCTTCGGGTGGGGTGAGCGAGGCTGGGACTAGTCAGAATAGCCCTGTTATTAAATTCACAACCAAGGAAATATCTAGTGTTATACAAAAAATGACAGGGGGTAAATCTCCCGGGCATGACAGTCTCAGTATCGAGCACCTAAAATATGCGGGGTTTCATTGTGCGCGGGTGTTGTCTATGTTTTATTCTTTATGTATCAGTCACTCGTACCTACCACAAGATTTAATGAAAACTCTAGTAATACCTATTATAAAGAATAAGACGGGTGATATCACAGACGTTAATAATTATAGGCCTATATCCCTCGCTACAGTGATTGCTAAAGTATTTGACAGTTTGCTAGATAGCTTATTAAGTAAATGTTTAAATATACATGACGCTCAGTTCGGATTTAGACCCGGACTTTCCACAGAAAGCGCCATATTTAGTTTTAAACAAACTGTCAAATATTACACTGATAGACGTACTCCAGTGTATGCGTGCTTCCTTGACCTCTCCAGGGCTTTTGACCTTGTGTCTTATAATATTTTATGGAAAAAGCTCAGGGAGGCATGTGTACCTATTGAAATAATACGTGTATTCCAGTACTGGTACTCCAACCAGGTAAATAACGTGAGATGGCAAAACTCACTTTCTGAGGCATACAGGTTGGAATGCGGGGTAAGGCAGGGGGGAATTACATCACCAAAGCTTTTCAATCTTTATGTAAATGAGCTGATAGCTGGGCTCAGCAGCAAGCGTGTTGGTTGTTGGATTGATGGCATCTGTGTCAATAACCTGAGCTACGCAGACGACATGTTGCTCCTGGCCCCATCTGCTAGCGCAATACGAGAGCTTTTACTCCTATGTACTAATTACGCTTCAAGTCATGGTCTGTTGTATAATTGTAATAAAAGTGTTTACATGATCTTTAAGGCCGCCGGCAAAGCACTATCCCTAGAGCCAGTCATTACACTCAATGGACAGGTAATGCAAAGAGTGACACAATTTAAATACTTGGGACACTGTGTGACTGACGACCTTAGGGATCATGCAGACATTGAGCGGGAACGCAGAGCTCTAGCTGTGAGAGCTAATATGTTGGCACGTAGGTTTTCTCGTTGTAGTAAAGAGGTAAAATTAACCTTGTTTAAAGCATACTGCCAAACTTTCTACACGAGTAGCCTGTGGGTTAGTTACACGCGGGGAGTACTGGATAAGCTGAGAGTTCAGTACAATAACAGCTTTAGAGTGCTTTTGGGCTTGCCACGTTTCTGTAGTGCATCGGACATGTTCGCTCAAGCTCACACTCATGACTTTTACGCCATGATTAGATTAAAGACAGCGTCACTGTTACAAAGAGTGCGGACAAGCTCAAACAGCATTCTGAAGATGTTATCATGTAAACTTGACTCACCTATACTGCAACACTTTATGCGAGTACTGGTGAGGCAAGAATAAGATGTTTCAGTTTTATTTTATTGTATTGTTTATTTTATTAATTTATTTTGTCCTTGTATTGTAATATTTTTATGTGTTTACTAACATAGTATATAAGTATCTCTGTAACTAACCTATGGACCTATGAAGTCTGAACAATAAATGAATTGAATTGAATTAAGGTTATCTAAAATATATTGATACCAATATAGGAACTAGATATTCGTTTAAACAATAGGTACATAGTTTGATTACTTAGCTAGCACTTGCTAATGGCCAAGTTGGAATTTAGAGCCCCAGTAATTGTTCAAGTAATGTTAATTGCTGTTTTCAACTGCGTATCTAATATGCTAGGGTCCGACCTGGCCACACACATTAATGAGAATACTTATTTTGTCAAATTCTATTTTAGATGCCTCTCAAGAAAACAACTAGTATTAATAATGAAGAGTTTTGTATTGGCGAGTATTTAAGCTATTATACAGATTTAAAAGTCTTGTGAAAGTAACGAATTTTAAATTTCTTAAATATAAATTTATTTCAAATTCTGTAATACTAACATGTTCAATATTAATAAAAAAACTATTATACTAAATTAAATCCAGATACACAAGTATCAAAATGAATTTGGCCTTCGAAAACTGGAACACTAAATAGAGCACCTACATCTATACTAGTATTATACATTTAAAGATGAGTTTGTTTGTTTAGTGTTTTAGTGGAACACTTATATCGGGAATTACTTCTTCGAATATAATAGAAAAAATATTTTGTAATTCTTAACACAATAACTTCTTCATGTGCGAGAGTCTGTACCTACATTTTTTTGTAACTACAATCACGGTAATAGGTAGAGCTAGTCTTAGACTAAAACATTTTCATTTGGATAGCCTAATAGTAAAATAGTATGCCTCCTATTATATGGCTTATATCAATATACAATCAACGTTTAGTAAAAGTTTATTAAAGTACACACTTGCGCAGAAATCGAAGAACCATAGTAGCGAGATAAAAAGCTCCATTCAAAGTGACCGTATAAGAGCTCCACTGAGAAAAGTTACAAGTTTTTCAGACGACAAAAATATTGGCAGGTGAAACCGCGGAACACAACTAGTATAATTAAATCTACATTTTTACACATTCCGATGACCTTTCGTTATTATACAACATAGTTGTAAAACTGGAAACGAGTTTATTGGCATATTACAAAAAAAAGGCAAAAATGTTTCTTACTTAATCAATTTCATAAATTCTTAATCTTAAATCATCTTGTTATAAAAGTATTCAGTTTCGCTTAAACTTAACTTACGAGTGCGTGAATAATGTTGCATGAGTTTTAAACATGCTCTTTCCAAGTACCACGTGACACTACACAGAAAGGTTCAGAAATCTAAAACTGCTTTGTTTAATAGACTCCCAAAAAGGGAAAGGTAATTCGATTTTGTTTTTACTAAGGGTCAATTCACACGCACCACAACCACACCACACAGAGATAAAAAGTGGTCAAGCTGTGTGGTGTGGTTGTGGTACGTGTGAATTGACCCTAAGAACTCAATCAGTCCTTGATCAATTTTAAAATATATTTTATTTTACAAAGTTAATCCCGTAGATATTTTATCAATTTTTAAAAAAATATCTAATAAATATTTTTTTAGATTTTTTATGTATTACCTGATTAAGGTACTTGGAGTTATGGGATTGTCAAAGTATTGTTACTGAAAACATCATAACAACATTCATAATTGTTCCCAGATAAATTGTCTAATCAATGTCTATGTGTACAGGTACAATGTACATACATGTCTCCGAACGCACATTGTAAGTAGGTTAACTTCTGAACCTACCCCTGTTATGTGACTGTGTCACAGTACAACCAGTAGTCTATCTCGGCCGAATATTTATTATAAATGCCTACGGCTGCGCGGTACGTAAACATGCTATAGGGCTGCCCACCACCAGCTTTTTTATTACATTTACCTACTTTCCCGCTCGCTACTGCGGCACAGTCGCGACTGTTCACTCCGCAAAGCCACCTCTATCGTGAGCGTGTAGGTGTAACTCGCGTTTCGTCCGTTTCTATAAAGTCGAAATACTGTATATATTTGTACTATGACTGTGTCGTTCATAAAATTCAATATGGCTACCAGCTGCTCAGCCATCTGCTATTGTGATTCCGGCGCTTGGTCAAATCAATTATGCTTGCAATGCAGGCGCCGCCCGTACAAATCACATGAGACTTTATGACGGCGTTTAAACCATTTAATCTCAAATTATTAACTATTTAAGGCATATGCCGATAAAGAATCAAATATAATTTAGTTGGTACTTAAATATAATTTTAATCCCGCAATAGGGCTTATGCTTATGCCCTTGAACTTTTACAAGCATCAATTTATCTGCCACAAAGAACGTCCAATATTAGCTCAATCAATCACTTGTGAATTGAGGAAAAAAATGCTGCATTTACAATCAAAATAAAAGTATATTTTTAATTTGTCAGTAGTACCGATAGTACAAGTTCTAATTATTTTGGGAATAGTTAACTTTGTGTGAATTTTATCTATTCCCTTCCCTTAAATTATTTTAAAAAAAAACTTTCCTGCGTGCACTTAAACCGAGCCCGCAACGCACCGACTAAAGGCTGTTGAGGGTATCAGTATCAATTGTTAACCGGCCTTGTGTGTTGTACACATTAAATTTTATTGCACTATTTATTAAATTAGACTCATTCTTGTTTCAATCTGATTGAGAACACCAGTTTTAACGGGAAGTATTGGGAGTAATGGGAAGTCGAATTAAATAATTTAAATTAATTGTATTATATTTTTCATAAAACGAATGTTGTTTTCTTTAAGCAAATGTTGCTAAAGTAATAAACAACATGTTTATTATCAATTAAAGGAATAACACCTCTTTGAATTAGAGAACATGATAACTCGAAGTGTTCACTTTACTTTCTCTTACATGGCTATAAACGAGTCGACCTTTACATACTAAAGAAACTCGCAATTTTCAATAACTCGCATCATTATCCAGTTTTCTCATAGGTTGACAGAGTAATGTGATGAGCATTATGGATTTCTATCATAAAATTAGCTCAATACTAGTCCTACTTTGAACTATTTTGAAATTTCCATGCTGTGAAGGGCTGTATACATAATGTTACTTGCCCGTCTCCAGGACTATTTTGTCGTAAATACCGAATAATAAAAATAAATATAGAAATCTATTTGGGTGCGGAAATAACCGGGTTATAAAGTGGCCAAATTATCAACCACCAATAAGAAGGCCGTGGACCACAGGCATACCTACAATTCCTGATACAATTAACATGATCGTGATATTAAATTAGTTATCATTTAATCATCAAACGGAGCCAAAGAATATTTCATTCAAATCGTCAATTGAACCGTGACAACTGAATTATCTTTTAAAGCCAACGAATGTATAATAAATCGATTAACTCTGTCAGAAGTATCTACCACAAGATAACAATGAAGTAGGGATAAAATTGATTACTAACGAGAAAAAGAGCAAGCAAATCAATTTTATAATAAGTGTGAAAGAGACAAACAGCGTCAATGTGCATCAATCTATCGATTAATTTACGACTATTTTTATACTACTTAACATTATCGCAGAGAGAGTGAATACGCATCGGGAAAAAAGTCAAACTATATAAACGATTGAGACCTGGTTATTTTTTATTTGAATTAAAACACTGTCCAATGTAAGATTTAATCAATGAAATTGATTTGCAAGAGTTAAAACAAGGCTTGCATTGATGGACAACTATAATTTAGTGGATACCTGCCACCTGTCGTGTATAACGATATCTAGAAAATTAAATCATTTATGAACCAAGATATTGTTGACAGTTCAAACAACTGCCTATGATTCTTTTCAAATCGTTGCAGCTATTTAGTTATACTATTGTTTTATAATGTCTACACTAAATGAGTGTAAAGTGTGTAATAGTGTCAAATAAAAAGAAATAAGCAGTTCGCTGAATTAATCGGTACTTCATACAATATAGACAAGAGAGCTAACAATCTCATTTATCTACGCACAGCTAAAGAGGCTCGATATATAACATGTATAAAATTTTACAATAAGCCCAAACAGGAAAAGCAAAGCATTTCAAAATAAAACTACCTTGAATTCAGCACATATTTTGATAACCGTCATAAAAATGAAGTCATAAGGTCAGATACAGATCCATGTAAGAAATCAAACAAGGTTTTCGGGAATCCGTGACCTACATAATGTTATATTTGTAGAAACGAATCATGCAGACACGAGTTAACGTTGATGAGAGAATTAATAGGTAGCGTATATAGAGATGATCGTTAGTATCGATGTTGGCAAACTTATGAGTTAGTAATTTTCGTTCGTGTTGGCAGACTTATGTTTAGATGGTGATCTAACTGATTACACATACCGTATAGATGATAGATGAATTGTTAAAGTTGAGATGTATACTGTGATGGTTATAATCTAAATTCTAACATTCCATCGAGCGCAGAGATTTTCGCCAATGTTTCAACATTTAAGAGCACAGGATGAGGTATAGTTTCCTAAAGCCAACAAGAGTTTCAAACAACTGGTTATCATATCTGAATCCTGTGCCCAAATGTTAGGGTAATTTATCACACTTACAGTTTTATGATTACAGATCATTTTTTTAACTGGAAGGCACAGGCTTTGCAGATTTGCCATAGTTAACCTCAGTAAAATACTAAAAGGGGATTGATGGGATATGGTGTTTCGCGTTTTGTTTCTTTAATATTGTTATCTGCTAGCTTTCCTTGCAGCAGACATTCTTGATGTATTCTCATTTGTATAAGCGATTAAATTTTTTTTAGATTTAGATTGTTAGAGTAAAATTTATTAAGCTGCGATTGACGTCTATTGACAAACATGATAACAACAATCCATTAGAGTTTGATTCGACCCCTCTGTAGCAGAAGGACAGATACGCAAAATCCCTATTCCGGGATTTTGCGTATCTGTCCTTCTGCTACAGAGGGGATTCGACGTTTTGATACCGAGAATCCGAAACATTGTCGCTTGAAGCCAATTCATAGCTAGTTTAAATAATAGGCAGTTGAGAAACTTATACAATAAAGCATTTGCGTAAACCAGACATCGTGATCAATAATTTACATAATGTCAGATCATTATTTCAAATACTATGGATACTGGTGTGAGTGCAAATTTATATACCCACACGTTAGTAGATTGTAACTACTTAGTTTACGTACAAGGAATGTCTGGTTGCGTATTGGACCTCATAAATATCAATGTATAACTTGATAATCGAGATTCCGAGACTTTATAAATAGTTTAGTTTATCTACTACGATGAAACATAAATCTAAGTCTGCCCAAAATTCTTGGAATAAAAATAGAAGAATTCTATTCTTAATTTATTTTCAAAGTTCGCACATAACACGTATAAAATATGAGACTATGAAGGGGGGAGTTGAACTACAAAATTGGTTAACTTTACAAGTAAATTCCTAGAGTTTTCAATATTTGTTTACGTGATTCATTTTGTTATTGTCATTCATAAAATCCACAGGAAAAAAAATATAAATGTTGACTAAGAGTATTTTAACATGAATAATAAAGTTGTTCAAAGGTCATATCAATGACCTAAGTTATGTTTATTACAGCGTGTGCAAAACGATATATTTTGCCACTAAACATTTTCACAACATAAGTAGCAGAAATGAATAGGCAAAAGACCCAGGTAATCAAAAGATGTTTTTAAAGCATTAAGAATAATTTTCGGCTGGTCCTTATAAAAACAAAAAAGTCTAGCTCCAGTGTTGCCATAGTAGCCTAGTTCTTAATCCATTGTCATTCACATCATCATTTTCAGCCTGTTTTTTGTATACCACCGGATGAGATGGGACATCCGAGTTTATATAAAGATAACCTTGGCAATTGTGTTAAGTGCTGTTTGTTCCACATAAAACATTCTAGTTCCACCAATCATAACCTCAAACCCATTACGATAGACGATAAAGCTAAATGCTTTGTACAATGGGTCCAAACACACAATTACATATCAGACAAATACAATAAAACTTGTTAAACAGCATCAATGTCATCGTTCATTACCTTACCAATCGTCACAGTATTATTTTGAACTTTATAAATAGCAGTAATGGATAGCGTCACACCGTTACATCACTGGGCGCGACCAGTTTTTAACGTTCTGCCATAACTGTTGGTAACATAAACATGTAGTCACCTTGAGATACACGATACAGCAGCGGAACTGCGCCCTTAAAAGGAATCCGAGACTACGATGCTATCAACCTTTTCTGAGAACATTATTCAGACTTTAACATGGACTTTCATACGTACACAAGACATAGTCACAGAGTCTATAATTCTATAAACAGAAGACTGGTTAACAAGCAAGGAAGACCATTCTCATAATCCCAGCTAAAACTTTATAAAGATTACTCATAAGGTTGTTGTTGAATAACCGTTGTGATGAACTACCGATTGAATGTACAAATGAAAGAAGGTTGGTAAGACACTTATTCGAAGAGCCTCTACTTACTCTTCTTATAATGGTTGTTCTGTGTATGGTTATGAACATACTAAAAGGATCTAATCGTAAAACCTCCTTTTTTTTAGCGTAAAGACAATTCTTTACAATGACTGGGATCGTTTTATTGAGGGTATTTTCTCCAATAAATAATTAACGTCTTTACGCAAAATGTCAAATAGCGTACATTCTTTTAATCGAATCCTTGACGGAGATACGCTTATGGTATTAGCTGTTGAAATTGATCAGGTTCTGTGACTTTTACTCAGGCAAATAGTTTTGCATGTAAACGCTTGCATTAATCGTATATCGACATTCTTTCACAAGGGGCGCACCCTTTTTCATCGCCAATTTGTTAGCTGATTGATGAACCATTACCGGTTCAGTTGAAAGCTACGTATGATATATCGACATCGTTTACCTATTTTCGAAAATACTTTTAATGATAGATGTTGGAATCACGGCATGTTGAATACGAGGTACATGGTTGTGCGCTTGAGCTCTGGGCGGATACGCGCTGTATATAAATAACTGTTCGGTTATTTTTGTCGGGACACAGCAACCCAGGCGCCCGCCATGTGCCACGGACGCCAACATATAACTCTATTGCTGTTAAAATTAATTAAATTCTTATCATATTGAATCACCGTAGAAAATACCCAAAACTTTCATAAGAATTTAAAATGCAAGCATAATACCAAAATCCTTAAGCTGAGAACATTTACACACAGACACATTGTAAAGGGATTATAATTAAAAATGCATATGTCTGACCATCGGCAAGGTCAGGGTAAGAGTGTTAATTGCAGAAGTATACACAGTATACACATATTTGTCTCCACACTTGCCACCAATCGACACTTTTCGCGTGGGAACGAAATCTCTCAAGCGCTTCACAGGCTTACAAACAAATAAAGAGTTCAAACTATGCACTTTCCATAGTCGTAATAAAGTCTAAAATTAAATTACAAAGATAACTCTTTAACCAAAGAAATGTATTAGCGAGTTAAAGATGTTAGGTTCTCAGAGACAAATTTTAGCGCGCCTGACAGATAAGATTAACTACTTTCTTTTTCATTGAATTTCAAGTGTTACAAAAAAACTCAAAATACTTGAACAAATAAGGAGCTTTACTTTGTCTTGAAATATGAATGAAGCATGAGCTAAGGACCACCCATAAAGGAGAATGTCGTGCATCATTTGACTTCAAACTCGGTAAATATTAGTCTGGATTAAACAACTTGTTGGTAATTATTTAATGAGGTACAATTGTGAATGTCTGAGAATTCTAAACTCTAATAAAGTCAGTAACAAACGCGCATTCAATGTATGCGGGTGGTCGTATAATAGGGTTAAATTTTAATTCAATTTCAACAGTAAAGCCCTAAGGGTCAAGTCACGGAATGACTTGGATATTTTGCTTTCATTACATTTAACTTAACCAATGGATTTAGTCAGTTAACAGCAAACCTTCCAAACTACGGCTTACCAATTAAGACGTTATATTAACAATTTCTTTCATTTACTTAATATGTAATCAGATGCAGAATGATGTTTGATGATAGATGAAGTGAATTTAATGGTATAATAAAATAGAAAAAAACGGTGAAAATCTTAACGATGTTTGGGATGAAGACAAAAAATTTAACATTTCATAATATGACAATTATAATCATTTAAAACAAATTTCATTCTTCAGTTTACCTCTCCAACATTAGTTTTTATGTATCACTAATCTACATCGAGTGTAGCCATGTGACTGTGTAGGTACCAATTAGTTTTCTGGGTCTACGTAAACCATATCTGTGATGTTCATTTCTTTGCTGACATGATGATGTTGTACTGCTGTGACAGAGGCCTAGTGATACACCATTAATGCTTGTATGACCATCAGGCAAAGTATCGTAGACTTGATATACGAACCTTAGACATTTTTATACACACCAGAATGGCACAAACCGAATTAAAAAGTGATGTTCAGAATCATATTTGCAAGTTATGTGATCATACTTAGTAGTATCATACCCATAGCACAAGCTCTGCTTAGTTTGGGACTAGATGGCGTTGTGTGAAAGAGTCAGGTAAAAAAAAATCATCTTAATAATATAAAAGGTAAAGTTTGTTAAATTATTTAACACGTTCTAACATTTGCTTACAAAATAATACAATCATTGACATCCCACAGGCTGCTAAACGGAATAGCGTAACATTATATAAGTACACACCTCAACAAAGTCTAGGGATATTTGGTATTTACTCAATTAACTCCAAAATTATTGAAGATAACATACAACATGTTTATATTTTTATAAAGGTAATTTATCAGGCTCCAATCCAGAATTAAATAAAAGTATTATTTTTGCGTAAATAATTTTTTATTCAAATAAATAAAAAAATTGGAAAATTAGTAAAACTAACAATGAATTTGTTTCTTAAGCAAAAGTGAAAATAATCGAAAATTAAACTGTTTTTAACTGTTCTGTGAGTAATAAGTAGTCAGTACCTTAAAAAAACCGTAAATTACGGTCCTGCAACGGTTTTTCATGCTTGGTTTAAGTTATCCAGGTCTTGATGCGGTATAATGTTACAGGTCCGACTAGGATACAAAAAAAGTTGCTCTTTCATCGCCAGTTTATGCAGGAAAATTCATCAAAGCCCTTCTTTTGAACATGTCCTACGCGTATTTAATGGTTTTGAGGTTAGGCGATTGAGTGGTTCAGCATAAAATTGATATGTCGTGCTCCTGCAACCAGCTCGTCATCACTCTCGCTTTATGCGAACGGGTGTTATCGTTCATGAGCTTAAACATTTGGTCCAATTGTAGTCTACGGGGGTAGATTATTAGTTCTAGCACCTCGTTAAGTTATTTTTTAGCCGTCATGGTGTTTCTGATCAAAACGCGCTCTGTTCTTAGACCGACACAAATTTCCGTCCAAATCATAATTGTTCTATCGTGGTATGAATAGTTTTTCTGAGGATGTTGTAGACGGCTATCACAATCAGGAACTCGCCAAGCACGTCCTCTACGTGAATCCGAGTGGAAACCGAACCGGGACTCATGTGTAAACACCACTACAGATAACAGGTCATCTTTGCAGAGCAAATGTTCACGACCTCACTCTAGTCATCGTGCGCGATTTGCTCAACGTATTGCTGGAGTTCAAAGCGGTATGCGAGCATAAAGGTGGGCTTTATGCCGACTTCTTCTGACAGTTTGGTCACCCGCAAGAGGCTCCACCAAGAGCTGGGAGCCTCTAAGCCAGCTGCATGGTAGTAACATTTGGCTGTCTTTTCGCGGGAACTTGCAAAAATCGATCATGTCTTTGAGTGGTGATAGACTTTTTGCTGTGGTATCTTTCAGCCACTTCACCAGTAGCACGATAACGTGACCATAACCTTGATTTCATATTTTGTATTGTTCCAATCTCTTCAGCAATACCACGCTTAGTACCCGCAGCTAGGAGCATGCCTACTGCCCTTAACAGTTCCTCTATGATGAAATGGCGCCGCTGCTTGATGCACACAATATTAATCATTTGAAATAAACGTTTAAATTCTTATAAAACTTAAATTTTACACAAAAAAGCAGTCAAAACTTACTGTTGGTAAAGGAAATTTTCGAACTTGACTACGTTCAAGCCGCGTAAATCTTTTATTTTTAATTTTATTTTTCAAATTCAAATTTAGAATGGTTGAAAAAGGTTAACAAAGTAAGTTTTCATCAAAAGAATTAAAAACAAACCATTTTTTTTTGAGATTCACAACATAATACAAAATATCGTGAAAATATCCCTAGACTTTGTTGAGGTGTGTAGGTGTTGGTCTTAAGATTTATGTTTGATTTAAACGTTTAATTTACTACAATATTGCTATTAGGTGTTGAGTGGCTATTTTATCTGTGACGTGGTTCAATTTAAGGACTACTCTATCACTACAGTCGAATTGTAATATGGGACCTGCAACAAATTCAATCACACGAAACTGGAGGAGTTTGGAAAAGGCTCCTCAAAGGAACTAAATATTCAACATGGTCTATTATTTAAGTGTGTGATCATCTGCACAGTACATCTAACTCAGGCATTGTTCAAGTTTATTCGACATTATTTTTACCTTTGTAATTTAACCTACATTATACAATGTGTCTTGCATCTCAGTCCTTGCCCCTATCTTGATTGTGAACTGGCGCTTTATAGTGTTTCAATAAATATAATATAATGATTAATGTTACTGTTATTGACGACTACCTACTACAATAAACGACATTATTGGTTTGCAACAAACACGTTTTGCTTTACCTTCTATTGCACCTCTACTTAAGGAAACTACGACTAATGACTACACAATCATAATAGCCCATTAATGTCCCACTGCAGGGACGGGCCTCCTCCCGTGACGAAAGATACTTGGCCTACTAATACCACGCGGGCCAGACGGATCGGTATAGGGTTTAATTTCAAGTTTTCCATCTTTCTATTTCGTAAGGATAATATTCACGGATAGTCCCTTAGTTTTTACGACACCCATGGGATGAGATGGTGACATATTGTATTCTTACTCCGTCACCACACGGATTATCACTACACAATATCAAAGAACTAAACTAAAACTAAACATTAAGGAATTAAACCAATATATTTATTTTCTACTCTTTAAACTGACAAATTTAATTCATTTAAATGATTACAAACATTATCGGTATTATTAAAATTTAAAACATTTTTAGTAATCGGCTTCTTCAAAAAGTAAAAATCGGCTTAACGAGGCGTCGGTATTAATGACATGAGCCGATTAAACTCGTATTTTAGAGATGTTAAGAAACAAAAAGACATTAATAGTGGCTTAAATTGACGAAAAGAATAAATTGAACGCACGATTCTTATAAAGATAATGCTGGGTGATGTGTAAATTCAAGTTATTGACTATGCAACTATTCTACGTGTTAAAGATAATAACTAATATGCTACTGGTCTAAATTTACCGATTAAAACGTGTACGTTATGGTAGCGTACACAAGAGCTTTATCGAGTTGGTTACTATGCCAAAAAACTCTGCGTAAATAGTGCGTAATTAGTGTAAAAATAAAAAAAACCTAAGGTGTTCCTCTCTTACCCATAAAAGGACGCAACGCTGAGAAAGCATCACTTTCACATCACATACGAGGCATTCCAGCGGGTGCTGATACGGACCAGCAGGTTAAGCCAACTTCAAAACCTCCTCTGTAGAGGCGTGCTTAAAAATAAGAACAACGTAGGATGATCACTTTTCTTCCTCTATTCTATAGTATAATATGCCGTGTCCTACAGGGTCCCTAATTGTACCTAAGATTATTTTAATAAGACCTGTTTAGTTACAGGTAGTAATGTTAGTTACATTGCGGAGTGCAATATAAATGAAATGATCACACTATAACTATTTAATAAATTATCGAATTATATACCTACACATTTTGCTATTTCTAGTTACAAAAAATAAGTAATTTAAAATTTTACAAAGTGCATGGAAGAGTGACAATATACAATTGAGATACTCATTTAACCGCATACGAACGCCAGATCAATTTACGGCTACACTGATTGTGGCTGTAAAATATGGTGTCTGGCCAGGGCGAGCGGCGTCTTTGAAATCGCCCTTTGAAATGCCAGCCAACGCCCTCTTCATATTACAGACTTAGATGGATAAATATCATTTTAAAGAAAATAAGACATTTGGTCATTGGTCATGGTGTGATTCGCGAATAAGAATACCTACAAAGTGGGAAAAGTGTCCAGTGTCTACTACTTTACACTAGCTCAAAAAAAAAGAAGGAGAACATGAGCCAATACCCGATCACCGTTTTTTTATGTAATGGGAGGCAAACGACCCAGCATGTCACCTGATGGTAAGGGAGCACCGCCGCCCATGGACACCCGCAACACCATAGGAATCACAGATGCGTTGCCGACCTTTAAAAAGGGAGTACGCTCGTTTCTTGAAGCTCCCAAATAAATAAATAATAAATACCTGCCTGACTTCAGCAACCCAAATTTCTTTTAATGTAAGCATGACTGAGGCCAGTTACAGCAGTGAAATATTTGTAGGTTGTTATAATGACCTATACTATCGTCTAAAATACACATTCAAAAACAAACATCCACTTAGCTTCTGTTTTAATTTTGTATTTGCAAATACATCTATAGCAAATATTAGAGTGTGGCTTATACCGTGATCGCAGAAGTAAACATATTCAGGATGTTAACATAATGTTAAATTAAAACTAGCTTCTATAGCTATGTTTGTATTCGCAGTAAGTGTAGCACTTAAAATAGTTTACAATATATATAATTAGAACAATTAATAATGTAGATATGTACAATGTAAACGCACTTCATGTTAAAGGAATAATATAGCATAGCTCAAAACTGTTCCTTAATGAGGTAATAAAATACCGTCTAGTTTTAGTCTGTTCGAGACCGAAATGCCCATGATACTGAACGCTCTCAGTCAGTTTGAGATTTCTACACTTTCAAAAAAGATTAACTCTAAACTATGGTAATCCTACTAATATCATAAATGCGAAAGCTTGTGAGGATGTATGCTGCCTAGGGAATGCAAATCCGTTCTGTTTTAAAATCCGGATTTTTAAGAACGGATTTTTGGTCCGATCCGGATTATCCGGATTTTACGGATTTTTCATAAAATTAAACAAATCCACTTAAATCAGTTTATAAATGTGATGTTTCTTATACTTGTGTAAATGGATTATAATGAAAAATCAAAACATATTAATATAATCGATTTTTATTTTGTTTTTGTTATTTGTAATTATTCAATTTCAAATCAAAATAATAAGTACAAATTAAAATAAAACTTTGGAGATCAAAAATAAGACTGAGGAGAAGTTATAATAACTTCTCCTAAATTAATAAAGATTACACACGGAAATAATCCGCATTATTAAAATAATCTGTGTATAACTCGTGAACTGCCAGCTGAGTAACGTTACTAAAACAATTAAAAGTTAAAATAAATAGAAATTCTGGTAGGTAAACATAAATAATTGACTTCTTGAAAAAATAATAACATAACAAAAGTAACAAAATAATTTAACGTCTTTTTACAAAGACTATTATTTTTTTAAACATAAAATCGATGGCTGCCAAGTTAATGCGGACAACTACATTTCTGCAAATTTCTTTGTTTTACGAAAATGAGCCTTATATAACTTTATCTAAAGTTCTGCATTAAATTTATTTAAGGTTAAGTTATATTTTCTTTATAAAAAAAGAAGTAATTACTTTGGAGCATCCACAGATGATTTTCACCTTAATAAAGACAACAGTCACTTGTCTTGCTTTTGCGCGTACCGTTTTGTTGTCTTTTAAATAAATTTATTTTGTTTAAAGTTCTTACTTACCTAAGTACCTACTTTACATAAATATAAATGTTTTGAACAATGTAAATGAAGACATCTACAATATTTTTGTTGACAAATTTAATATTGTTTTGTTTTAGAACATCAATGGAATGTTTATGTCGCTTTTATAACATAAAATATTCATAAAAGAAAGTCTCAGAACTTATTACTCAGTTTATATTCTAATATTTTATATCGAAATGACCTCTTTTGTGGCGACTAATGACTATGACGTATTTACGATTATTAGGTAGATGTCTTCTTCCACGTAAGATATCTTTCCATGTATAAAAAGACATATATATCCTATTCTATTAGAATGCAGTGACAGTCCCGCCGTCTAACCAATAAAATCTTTTAAAATTCAATTAATTTGAATTTTAAAAGATTTGATTGGTTAGACGGCGTGGCGGGGCTAGGTCGGTGGACAATGACAACTCACTGCATTCTAAACGCGAATAGAATATAGGTACATTATTTCAGTAAAATGACAACATAGGGTTAAAACTCTTTATACAATAGGAATATAAAAAAGGTTATTTTAATTCATTCTGCCAACTTTAATTTTAATTGGTTCATAATTGTCAAATAGTAACTTTTTTTACTAAAAGTGCTCTCCTGTAAAGTTGCTATGTTGTAGATGTCTGTATTAACTTTGCTGCCATCAAAATGTGACCTCAAAAATAATAAATCATCTAAAGTTGTGTAAACAAACTGCGTAACTAACTAACTGCGAATTCGGTTACACATAATTCCTGCTGTAGAAAAAGAACGCTCTGTTTCAACGCTTGTAAGGGGAATGCATTGAAGATGCTTGTAAGCGGCCGCCTAATAACGTCCTGGTGAACCACTATCCTCGAATAACGCCATATCCACTCTAACATTACAATTTCTTATTATTCAGAAAATCCGCGGTTTTAATTTTCGAATCCGGATTTACAATCCGAGTAAAAATGGGCGGATATCCGGATTTTTCGGATTACGGATAGTCCGGATTGCATTCGCTAATGCTGCCGTTCGTCCTCGCGAACGAAATAACGAATCCTACTAATATTTTAAATGCGAAAGTTTGTGAGGATAGATGGATGTTTGTTACTCTTTCACGCAAAAACTACTTAATGGATTTTGATGAAATTTGGAATATAGGTCGTTTAGGGTGTAGAATAACATTTAACCTACCTATACAACGCGGGAGAAGCCGCGGGCATCAGCTAGTGATTTTTCATCTCATATCTCGCATTCTTTGAACCTGAGATAAATGTAGCAGACTCTTTGACCTTTAGGTCACTCGAAGTCTAGCCTTTATATTCAAATCAATCCATTTATAACAATTAATTCAGAAAATTATATTGTAAGAATATCTTTGTGACAGTAAACAAACGGCTAATGACATAAAATCACTAATATAAATAGATTTTTTAATGTGATTAGGTACTAGACTAGATAGTAGATTTTCTTTTGGATATGTCTACATACTTTGAACATAATAACCACTACACCTACATACTGCAATTTAAAGTCGTATACGCAACATCTGGAACAGTAAATAACTTGCAAAATGTACCAGCTGTAAGCTGTAATTAGTTTAAGGTACTGTGCATTTATGATGCAATCTCTTGATTCTATCTTACACTATGATTTAGACTACAAGTGTCCAGCTTTTCATAACCCCATTGATACCTTTCATCATCATAACTATTTTATCTCTGTCTCTTAAATAGTTGTTACATTACTGAGGGTTATAGCTATTTTGACTTCCGCAATTAGCTTGTCTCAATCGTTTAGGAATTCGGTTTCTAGTATTTCCGGTTATCATTAGGCGTCGCAGGTTATCGGCTTCCCTGTGAATAAATATTGCAATATACGAGCCAATATTTATTGAAATGTGGGGAATGGATTATTTGATAGATTATTATCTACTTTCTTTCTTAATTCAACCAATAGTATGCAAACAAACAACCTCTGGGTTTTTAGGAATACCTACTTCAAAAGGACAACAAAGGCTACTTTGATAATTTTAACTAGAGAATTTCATTACAAAAGCGGATATCATCAACTATGTTTCTTAATAGTATTTTACGGAACAATACTTTTTCTAAATAAGGCTTTACCGATACCCATTAAATCCTACGTTCTATCCTTTTTTAGATAGTAAAAGGCGTTGAAAACGGATAGGTATAAAACGATAATAGGTATTTTAATATAATGGTTGAATCTTAAGTTCTAAGCCTCTCATATGAGGCTTGACATAAGATATAAACCTCCTCCTAATTTAACCTAATTTACTGTCGCCCTATTTTGTAATTATATTTACAAAAAATTACATTATTTTAAAATCGTTAAAAATTCGGTTAAGTTAACTTTTAGTTGTCAAATTGTCTTTATCTTATGTCTTACCTATTGTGTGACAATTTGACAACTAAAAGTTAACTTAACCTAATTTTTAACGATTTTAAGGAACGAGAATTGACATGCAGGTAGATCTTTGTTCTGTAGATCGGCTTTAGACATTCCTTAGTTGACTTACTATGTAATATCTATCAGTATACAATAAAACATAATGTATATTGTATGGTATATATTAAAATAAGTAGGTACATAACATTACAAACATTGTTATTCCTTTACATTATTAATGAGGAAAACCACTACCTTTTTAAAGTCAGGATAAACAGGATAATATGGAAAGAATTCGTGTTGCATTTAATATTAGATCATCTACATTTATGGTTACTTTTGGATGGTACATATTTGAGCTTGCTTGTGATAAACAACCTTTATGGTGTTGAGGGAGTGTGTTGTGGAAGTAATGCTTTATGAAAACGTCACTGTGCAACATGGTTTCCCTTTGAAGTTGCTTCACGTGTCGTTAACTTCAGTTAGATGTCTCGGTGGCGTAGTCACAGTCTAAGACTCGAGTTGGAATCCTCGATCCTCAAATGAGCTTTGATATTCATTGTTTCAGTTACATTTGTGTTTGTTAATCTTTGCGACATATAAAAAAATGGACAGGGTTCTATTCGCCTTTACAATTCTTGATAGTTTAATTATGCTATAACTCAATTGTGAACTTATAAAAAATAGTAGTAGTCTCGTTCTAGACACAACCGCAAAGTTTATCGTAAATGTCAAAAGATTTGTAAATGCTAACTTAAAAGAATAAAAACAAACAGTACGTTACCATTTAAGTATTGCAAGCGCAAAAAATAAAACAAGACAAAGAAGACGTAGCTCGTTTCAGTCAATGAATGGTCCTTTTTCCTTACAAAGGAAATGTCAGCTTAACGCTGAAAAGGCAAACGACCGTTGCCTCATTATTGGTATTAAAAAAACAATAATGTTCAAGAACTCTAGCATATTTATTGTATTTAAATAGATGTATTAGGTAATAACAATATGTAGTAGGTATTTACACCAAAATACATTTATGTTATAATAATACAATTATGCATACAAACTATGTATCATAGTCGTTTAGTATCAATAGTAAAAGCTCTACTAAGGAAAATTTAAGAAGCTGCTTGGATTGTTAGTAAATGTCGTTGTGTTAATACATATTATGTGAGAAATATCTACTTTAAAACATTACTGTTTATTAGTGGTTTATTAACACCCTTTATTCATCGTTCTTTATTGGTCTGGGTTTTTTATATGTATAATACTTATGTACCTATTTACAATAAAAAAAGTTTTTTAAGTATGTTTATCCGTAGTACAGTACCCATAGTACAAGCTCTGCTTAGTTTGGGACTAGATGGCGTTGTGTGAATGTGTGAGGAATATTTATTTTATAAGCATTACAATGCAATACTAGACAAATAGCTACATAAATATGAAACAAACTTCATAGCCGACCACAGAAACAAAGTATCTTCAATATTCCCGCATGTTTTCGAGACAACACTCCCAGACAGACAACACCTAAGTATGATAACATCGCGTGACACACATTTATTCGAGTATTAATAATAACCTTGACATAAAACATACTAAATTAACATGTAAAACATAATAAACACGCTTAGGTATTCACACAATATTTAAACTTGACATAATATGACATCAGCTCCGGGAAAATGTAGAATGTGCAAAATGTATCTGTCTAAAAGATGAGCTGTCCCAAATAATACCACGCGTACACCTCAGAATTCAAAATGTAAATAAACTGGCTTTTGCCCGCGGCTTCGTTCGCCTTAAATTCGAGGTAGCACTGTTCCCCTTTCCTAGACACAGAAGAGTAGCCTATGTTACTCTCCATTCCTTCAACTATCTCCACTTAAAAAAACAAGTCAATTCGTCGCTCCGTTTTGCCGTAAAAGAAAGACAAACAGAAAGATACACTTTCCCATTTATAATATTAGTATTTTTGTTTATAATATTGTTTTTTAGTTCTCTTTAAGTCTAGTTTTCATTTAATAGTAATGGAAATGCCAAATTGTGCCCTCAATCATTCGGAGAGGCTGATCCTTGATCCTTGCAAAAGCATATTTAAGCGATGCTAAATGATGATAGTTCTGATCATTAGTTACACGTCTGTCCTCATAACCTGAAAAAACAAAACTGGTTCTACTAACACCAGACCATCCACGTAGGTTTAAGATTTTGTGGTTATCACGTGCTTAGTTATTGCTCCTATAAACATTTTAACGATACCCCTATGATGAAACATGTATCTGTCATCATACGTAAGACCACAGAAACAGAGAAAAAACAACCCACATACCAATAGGTTAACAAGTATCTTACGAAGGCAAAGTAAATTATTGAAACACATAGTAAGTAGGTGGCAATGAGTGTTCGCACATTACTAGAAGCGACTTGTAACGTAAGCATACACTACTAAGGTACTCATAATAATATTCTTAACGTCTTTATACCTCTAGGTTTCAAATGACATACAAAGCAGGTTTGTAATACTAAACCAATGGCTGTTAGTAAATAAAAAGAAATTAAAACGACTAACGAGGAGGTGGAAACGAGCCGTTTAGGTTTAATGGATGTGTAAATAAAGGCGTGCTGTCACACCTAAGACCTTGACCCAGAGAGAAACAACTGGATTACTATAGCAAGGATTACAATAAACATCTGGTGACACTTTGTTATTACACGAGTAAATGATGTGGAAGCTTTGCTTTTTAAAATAATAAATGGCGTAGGTGAAACAATATTGAGAAGAGAGAGACAAATAAAGCTAAGAAATCTTTATATAAATGTCCGCAAATAAATTTCCTGATTATAGACGTTAAAAAAAATTGTACTAATTAGAATTATCGTTTGACTAATGAAAACGTTGTCAATTCTAATTGAGAGTCCTCAAATTTCGTTCATACCTCAAATGAAACATCTACGGTCAGATGAGGAAGTTATAAGGTATTGGAACAACTGATAAAGTTATCATGAAACAATTTTAATTAGTATATTTGTTTACGTATATCGCTATAAGTAGTAACAATGGCATATAGTTTCTAGGGCATAATTTTATCATGTCTAAAAATAACTACACTTTTCCATGTATGTGTATAGGATAAACCCAGTATAATAATAGTTCTATACGATGATAGGAATAATCACCTAAATTAATACACAATTTTTAGAAAATATTAACCATATCATTCGAAATACAAATTAAAAGGAAAACAAGAACAGCTATGAATAGCCAGTACCACATGCGAAATTATAATTAAATGAACAAAGCTCCTAAATGATGGGTGACGCAATCCATTTATTACCGGTGATGCTGCACGGTCGGTTGGCAAGACGTCAATACTACGGCACGACTCCTAGAAACAGTGCGTAATATTTCATAAAACAACATCGATATGAACGCAGACGATTATAAATAGAAAATTGAATGGGATCGAGTATTGGAATTTAATTCTTGTATACGATTTATTGCCGATACATTATGCCCGCATTCAACGAAAAAGGCGATATAAACCAAACGATTGTGAAATGAAAACAATAAAGTTAGCAAATTGGGTGCTGTTAACAAAATTTTATGGCGTTGTCCGAAATGAAAATAAAACAGTATTAAACTGAAAGGAGTTTAAGATTGAAAGGAGCTTTGTAGGTCGATTGCGAGTTCCATTAGTAATAATCAGCTTATGTATGTATTCATTAAGTACAATCTGTCTGACCTCAAGACGCTAAGTAACGAGCTGCAATCATATATATCAACAAACGCTAACAAGAATTTATTACACAGTAAACTATCTAACAGCCAAAGTAAATATTTCAATCATTTAGTACCTTGTACTTCACATGACTTCGTCAAATACCACGATATAAGTTACGACTGATTGGTTAACTGACATAGAGGATCTCTGTTGGATATTGGTTGTAGCATTCGACTGATCAGTTTTAATTCCTGCATCAAGAAAAAAGTTGTATTGCATTATCATAACTATTATTCCAATTGTTTACATGACAATCATCATGTAAAACTACAAAGAGTTTCTTAAACAATCCTTTTCAGAACTCTACTGCAGTCTTCCATAAAAATGGTGTTCATGTGTTAGGTTGTTCCTCTACCTATTACCTATTATTTATCGTTCGTCAACTACTAATTTGTGCCTAAATTGTAATAATGTTTATAAGTTATGGACCATTAAGAGCTCTGGTTTGTTTAGACCTGGAGAGATCTTTGCAATATATCTTATTTATTATTCAAACTTCCAAGAAGAAGTTAATAAATTAAGCACACCTTTTATCTTATACTCTGCATAACTATGTATCGGTTGTACTCGGTTTCTCGCGATGACGTCAGGGAGCAATGTTGCAGAAAAACCGGTCGGAAGCATGCATGACCGCTGCAGAGTCATCTGTAATCTTGAATCACGTTCCCTACGTTGCGGTTTGAACTACATGTCACTAACAATTTGCTTTGAGCAACTCTACATTTACCTTAATGAGAATGACACTAGAGAAATTTCTGTAGAAAGTGCGTCAAAGTATGATACCTTTGTTTACCGCGTTTGACATGCAGGAGACAGGCATACATTGTGTCATATGGGTTGGCTAGTAAACTGCTGAACGCGTGTCCGTTTTGCATAACAATGTCATTGTGACAATGCATCTTGAATCCCGTTTATCGGATGAGCTAATATTATTTGTTACATATTGGAAGGATCGTTTTAACACATAAAGCGCCAGCAGACAATAGAAATTCAATTGTTGTCGGTCAATTATAACCAGCATGGTAGTCCGTGAATAAAATAAAGAAACGAACATGGCAAATTGTTAATTTACACACCAAAGAGCCTGTGCGATGTAAGTTACGTATGAACAACTGCCCTTATTAATATGTGCTTGTGTTTATATGTAATGTTACATTGCGACATACATTACGTGACGGCAACTATGACTATTCATCATTGTATATGGAATGACACGTACTAAAAGGCTGCGTACTTACATTAAAATGATACTGAAAACAAAGACCTCCACAGAATCGCCAGCATGAATTAATTATACCTATTTAGTTACGTTCATTGAATATAATTTATGCTACTTATTTTAATTGCAAATAAGCATTAGACATGTGAAGCAATACTGTTAAATTGTTCTTGACAAGAACATGAGCCGGCGAGATTCTAGTACAGTCACGAGCAATAATATGTACACATTTTCAAATTTTCTAAACTATCTGCACGTTTATCTAGACATTACAATATCAAAATGAATTCGTAATTTAGAAGAGGTTCCGTACAGTTTTGAATTAATCTTCGAATTTTCAATTTTGGATTGGCAGAACTTTAGATAACTGGTTTACAAAATGCGAAAATGTGTACATATTATTGCTCGTGACTGTACCTACTTAAGTTTAAGCCGTAACTTTATAAAGCATCATGATTACGGTAGAGTTAAACTTTGACTTTAGGTAGGGTCTTCTATACAATGGGTATAAAGGTAAAACATCCATTTAAAGATTTCTAGTACTAACGTTTTACTGCTGATAAATATGGGCATAGAGACAACTTTAGTAACTACTTGGGAAGTAGTAAAAGGTGTGTTAAATCGTGGATATGTTAAAGATTGGTATTTAAATTTGAATGATTTAATAAGGGGACGCTGTACAGTCTTGGGAGTAGAGGTAGTGAAGAATTAAAAAGAGATGTAAGAGAGTGAAATTGAGATTTTTACGTTTTTTAATATAATGATAAGTGTGCATAAATCTCTTAGAAGAATTATTAGCATTATTTATATGCAAAATGATTCGATTACATAATGAGTACATTACAATTATTTATGTGATGCAAAAATTATAATCCTAGGTCTTGTTGAGCATAATGGAATGTCCCTGTTTACCAATGTTTGTTTATAGTCATTCATAGCCGACTAACATACAATGCACCTGCTTCAAAGTAAACCTAATTTATCAAGTTGACAAGAAATGGAACAAAATGAGACGCAGAGGTCAAGGATAGAAACAGTTCTCGTACAAACCGTGCGAATCGGAGCATGGAACCTGTTTAAGTGAATATTGAACGACAGGGTAGCAAGTTTTATCCTTCCATTCTTGTTGAAAACAACACTCTCACTCGAGATTTTGATCCAATCCAATCCATCAGCCAATGACCAGCCACTGCTGAACATAGGTCTTCTCCAAATTTCTCCACCTTGCGGGGCCTTGTGCTTAACTCATCCATCGGTGAACCCTACCCCTTAACTAAGTCGTCGGACTATCGTGTGAGATTTCGATATTATAGAATAAATTAATTCTAGTAGTAATATCAGTACAATTAGCCATTGGACTATGGGAGAACTAGGAATGCGCGCGACCGTTAGCGTCCGGCTGTGCCGTAGTTGGGGACACTTCTCAGAATTAGCCACCGAGATACCTGATTTTATTATCTGTTAAGATCAGCTTGAAAAATGAAGGTTCACGTGTATCTTGGTATGACTAGAAAAAGGAGTACTTCAGGGTAGCCTTCTGTGTCCCTTTAAATGAAGGATTCATATTTTAATAAATCTTTATAATTCATGACGATTATCCGTTGACCCAAAACCTGGACTGCATTTGCAATAAACAAAAGGCTCGACGGTGTCATGGTTATCGTAGTAGATGTTTTATACTGCATTTTTTGATTAAACACAATTTTGTGCTATCATAAGGGATATAGTTGTTTTGCTACTGATTTTAGTACAAAAGTAATTTCAATACACCAGACACCTACGTAAACAGCAGATTATCTCACAAGAGCTTCCATTATGAGCGTCAACAAGGAGTTTATTTAAGCGAAACGACCTGCCTATCAACATGAGGACATATTGACACAAGGCCTTCATTGTTAATAGCTAGAATGTCACTTATCAGTTCACCCACGGTAGATAGCTCACGCGTTGCATTCCCCTCTACGGGCACATGCCGATAGGAGTATGTTTCATTTTTTATTGTGATGTTTTAAGTAGCTGGAGGGTATGTTTGGTTCTATAGACTAGAATATCGTTTGATGTTCTCGTTTCACGTTTAGTATAGTTCATAACGAATTCAATAAGTATCCTACTAATATTATAAATGCGAAAATTTGTGAGGATGAATGTTTGTTACTCTTTCACGCAAAAACTACTGAACGGATTTTGATGAAATTTGGAATATAGGTAGTTTAGGGTGTAGAATAAAATTAAAGCTATCTATACAGCGCGGGTGAAGCCGCGGGCATCAGCTAGTGGTAGATAATTCAGTACTGAAAAATAGATACAATCCATTTACCCTTTTCCTATTGAAAACTAGACTACAAAGATTAAGGTGTTTTGTGGCATACCTACATAAAGTCACCAGTTATTACAAAGCTCTCTTTATTTCGACCTTTATCGCAAATGTCTTGTATAAATTTAACCAATAATATTTCCCAAGTCTGGAACGTTTACGTATACTCCAGATAACAAAGAGACTTGTTCGAATTGATTGCGTCGGTGTCTCTTTCTGAAGATGTTAACGATACATTAAACCTATAGATAGCTCCACACTATTACTGGCAACAAACCCCGTTTTGTAACCAGAATAGAGCGATTGTTCTCTTTAAGTGTGGGGTCAAAGTTGGATAAGTTTATATAGGATTAACTTAGTAGTGGAACCAACAATGATATTAGCTGTGGTATAATGTTATACTGGGTGGAATTAGTTATAGGTTTAGTAAAATAACAAAAAAAAAGTACCGCAGTACTAACATAGATCATAAGAATACAACTATTATATTAAACATTGATTATGAACATAACAAGTTATGTCTTAAATAGATAGTCGATTCCCGTGTAACGTAGATAAAATTCCTGGACTTTATAATTTAATATCGTCAAGTTTCCTGTTTGAATTCCAAAATTGGATCCAATACGGAAAACATTACTTCAGAGACTACGTCGATTGAATGTTAATTTATTAATACTTAGAGAACGAAGTCTACGTGTCTTCTACTAGTTTATTTTGGCTTATGAGTAGGTGTTATGGTCATAAAAATGTGGCCCTAAATATTATTGCCTTGGCATGCTAAAAATATCAAACATGTCAACGCCCTGAGCTACTGTCGACTGTGATTGGTCAAGCACCTCATCAGCATGGAGGAACAATGAGCGGATGATAACGCGTTATCTACGCCAACAGGGGAAAGGGGAGACGGGCGCCGGAAATACAACGACTCAATATGGCGGCTTCTCGGAACGTGTGCGTACGCGCATCCGTCTCGTAAATGAAGAAAACCACTCTTAGAACAATGAATTGATTATGTTACGCGAAATTAATTTGTCGTAAAGAATTTATTAATACATAATCGTAAATACCTACTAACTTAATCTGTGCATAATCTGTAGATAAACTTGATAACAACAAATGCGTAAGCTGTTATCGTTAATTAAATAATTTTATTGATCTCTTTCTAACTTCAGTTGACAAAGTGTTGCTATGATGTTCCAAAACAATTTTATTACTTCAAACTATAAAATAGCTGAGATTACGTAAATATGGAAAGTTTTGTTGAAGCCTACGGATAACAAAGTACGTCCATTGACTGATAAACGTCGTTACTTTGCAAGAGCTTCTCAAGCACTAAGTAGAGTTTATTAAAGAATATATTTAATTTTAAAATTTTACTAAAACAATTATGTAAGGTCTGATCTTCCAGTTTAAAATTTACATTAAAAGAAGTGTGCACGATACAAAACCTAGACGAAGAAGTTCCTTATTAACACTTACATGCACTGACCTCCTTGAAACTTGAAATTATCTTTTAGACTCCTACAGAAAGCAGCCATAAGAGTTATTATTATACGGTCATCCATTCAAGTCTCCCTTTGTTGCAGACTAACTAATGAGGATCTATTATTGGAGCTAGACGTTCCGTTTTCTTTGGCTGACATTAATATTATTTTATGTCAGTGTACGGCTAAATTGATTTTATGCATAACTAAATACAAAGATACGAGTGTGGTATAATGTAACACATTTACGTGGGTGACATATGCGTGTGCGTGTGAGTGCGATTTTCATAGAAATAATATGAGTCTTTGGTCGTTAGAGCCGCTCCTAAATTTGGGAGGCTTGGCTCATGCCATTACGATATACTTATGTTTATGTTTATTATTTATACCTAGCTCAAATAGTTAATGTGGGTATAAGCTGACTGACTGTCTGAGAATCTATCCAGATCATCTCTGTTATAAAGTAGGTATGCAAATTTGTAACATAATATACTTAATAAGAAACAATGGTTTTGTTGTGTCTGTTATAAATACTGATAACATGACGACACAGAAGTTTAGACAGTTTGTTTTAGTTCTCATAATAAAAGAAATGGAGATTTAAGATCGCTCGATGTATCTACGATCATAAAAATAAAGAGAAATAAATTAAATCATAAGTGCTGAAAAACGAGGTCGTCACAAATAAAATAATGATATAAAATAAGCAAAAAGGTAAGTTAGTGAATGCTTTTGAATTTTATTCCACATGTAGTCCCAGCTTTTATCACTACATCAGTAATTGAATTGCGTTAGTAATATCTACAGGACCCAAACACAATTTGTTTACTATCAATTGTAAACTCATACCGTCTAGTCAAACCTAGTACACTCATTGATAATGAAAAGAATAACTATTGAAATTCTTTCAACAACAACGAGCAACCTACTGCATTTAATACTACGCAATAGATAAATAATACAGGAGCACCGGAATTTGAATAATACATAATAATTTATTACAACTTTGGGACTAGTGGGCGAATTAGCGGCCATTTTGTAAGTTATAGAATTTTAAGCGTAGGTGAGAATTTAAATAGTTTACGGGCACATTATGGTTGCTAATGTTACTAGTTCCTAATTATCAATTATATACCTATCTATACTAATACATAATAATATTATAAAGAGGTAAAGTTTGTGTGTTTGTGACGTTGTAGGGGGTAATCTCTGGATCTACTGAACCGATTTTAAAAATTCTTTCTGTGTCGAATAATCCATTTATCGGGGAGTATTGAAGGCTATATTATAGTATAACGCTATGACTAATAGGAGTTGAGCAGTAATGAAATATGTTTAAAAAGTGACGCGTTTTTTCGTCGCCTAACGAAGTGGGCACGGGTCAGCTAGTCTTTAATAATTTTCTGCGTTGATGGATTAAGAATATAAAGTATCACCACTCATTTTCGGTCAGTGATTCGTTTTAAGCCTTTATTCAACAAGCTTATTCGGTAAAACATCGTTTAGGCTTTTTGATTTAGTTTGAGATCACACCAAAGGTCACCAATATCGTAAAAAATTATCAGGAAGTTTGGAAATTCACTTCAATTATAAACTAGTTTCTATTCAAATATTAGCAAAATTTTATAGCAACTAAACACGTTATCATAACAAAAATTCTTTTAAACATAACTGATCGGTAGTTCACCTGCGCGAGTGTCGACAAAAACTTTGTTTGGTCAACTTGGTTAGAAGGAAGATCATTGCAATATGATTTGATTTCAAATTATAATAAATAAGATTAAAAAATATTGTATAATTATGTAAATAATAACAATAAAAATAAAGAGGCATTGAATTTGTTTTTTTTTTTACTAAGTAACTAGACAAAAAGCATTATAAATTGTTTAAGCATTAAAAGAATCAACTAAACTTTTGCGTACATAAACTGTATAAAATAAAATGGCTTTAAAAGATCAACAAGTTTATGGTCCTTTAACTATACCTAAAATACTGCTATTAAATTCAAACTCTTTATATTCAATGCAATAAAAAGTAGTAACAATTGATTCAATAAATACTTACATAATGTAAAAATACAATAAATAAAGTATAAGTGGGTCTAAAAACAATTGCTATGCTTATGCACTTGTACTCAAGTATCCCTCCGTCATGGGAGGAGGCCCGTCTCTGCAGTGGGACATTAATGGGCTGGTCTGATGATAATGATTATGAACTTGATCAGTTTTCCCCTCCATCATAGGAGGTGGCTTCTCTAGTAAAAGTAGTAGTAGTAACTAATATCAGTTCAATTAGAATAGGATAAATTAAAAGTTTTCTTACTAAGAGTTTACAGGATCAATACTCAGAAAAGGTCAAAACTTTACCAGAAATACTATACTCTATGCAAAAAATAACTTCTTTTGGTGTAAATATGGAAGTCATATGTCTCCGAGTGGTGACGGAGTAAGAATACAATATGTTACCACCCCATCTCATCCCATGGGTGTCGTAAAAACAGACTAAGGCACTATCATCTTCACGAAATAAATGAAGGAAATTAAACCCTGTACCAATCCGTGTGGCTAGCGTGGTATTAGTAGGCCAAATATAACTCTGTCACAGGAAGAGGCCCGTCCCTGCAGTGATACTTTGATTGGCTGTTATGATGATGGAAGTCATATTCACAAAAAACATGACAGGCAATTTTTTTTCCTATTCTGAATTTTGATTTTTACTGATATTCAAATGAAAAACAAGTACTTAATTTCATAGTTTTCTTGTGAAAATGATTAAAATTAGAATGATTCATTTAATAATTAATTGATGCCATTTGTTAATCATTATTATGTACTCAACTGAGGTACAAATAAATATTTGTTTTTGATTTACACTTCTTTATTGCTTAGGACACAGAATTAGAATTGACATCAATATTATTGTAAAAGATTTAAACATTGAGATAGGTATAGTATTTTACTAATATGCAATAAAGTACCTAACTAAATATTTTACATAAGTACTTAAAATAAAAAGAAAAGTGTAAATGTGAGCCAAAACAAAAACCCTTCAACATTGAATAAATTAAACACACATAATATACACAAATAATTTGTTACTTAATTTACAAATTTTTGTTACTTTTACAATTTGTTACATAATTTTGAACAATACACAACCAATTTAGTTAATTTGCTAAAAGAAACAGATGTAACAATACTTTTCTAAAAGTAGCGACACGATAAAAACAAAACAAATAAACCTCAAGGCTGAATAGAAAATTAAGTGTGAGTCAGAGGCATTTAAAAAGTAAAGTTGACGTCAACAAAAGTTTTACATTTATCAACTTTTTGCTTCAAATATGTGTACAACATGAAAACATGTGTAAACATGATTGTTTATCAAATGAACATAATTGTTGTAATCTGTACTTACCAAAGCTTTCTGTCAATTTCAGCATAACCCCACCGATGTGCATATCTCCTTTGACGACCATAGTCCGTTTCTCGTTCAGGTCCGTCACATAGATTGTTAGGTTCCATGACCCATCACCAACCACTTCGCCGTCAGCTAACATTTTCACAAGTTCTTTGTCACTTCACAAAATGTAAATGTCACATCCGAATGAGCATCGCGAGTTGCGACGAAGCAAACAGTGACGAATGACGATGTCAGTCACACGACTAACAGACGAGACGCGCCTGACTTGAATCAACTGTCAAACATGTCAATTGAATATTCGACATTTGACCAACACAACAATGTTGCCAAGAATCAACACGATCAAAATGAGAAGAAATTGGCAGTATTATGGAAAACCGTATGGATTGGTAAGTATTTAGAAAATTTAGAAAAGTTCTGAATGCGAAGACAACTTACATTTTTGAACTCATTGGGTAGAAAGTTGGTTGTTATAGGTATAGGATGTATATTTGGTTTTATGATAAAAAGATTTTACTTTATTGTAAGGATTATTATTATATTCATTTATAGTCATTATTCATAGAAACATGATATAAAAACGACATACAATACAAGCAATGAGAATATTAATTTGTATAAAATAGCTGAGAATAAAAATTCTTTCTGGGGAGTTTGGTGTGTCACTTTCTGACTAGCCAAAGGCAAAGCGTTTTGCTCAGAGATTTTTTTCATTAGGTAACTTACAGCATCTTTAACCCACGAACGTATACGTCCGTGCTTTAACCTATAAAAAAAAACAAAATTGACAGGTGAAGTGACAGTTGACATCTTATCTATTTGTTGGTTGGTTGGCTTTGCGTGTTGTGTTGTTTTTTTATAAAAAGTGGTTTTGTTATCATGTTGTGATATTTGTTTGTCTGGAAATCCTATACGTTTCTTAGATGTTGCAGGAAATCTTCATAGAAGAATTACAGATTAGCACTATCTATCCTAATGAGCAAATACAACAAAACGAAAGATATGGTTGCCATGAAGAGTAAAAATAAAGGTACGTAATTAGATTGACTTAGATCTTAGCCATATTGATCGTGTTATCTTATCTCGTGTAATATACATTTAATGTTTTCAGTCTCGTGTTCAACGCCAGAACATCATGCGGAGTCCCCGTCCAGAGATAGTGATTCAATATACGATTCCGACGCAGCAAGCCCTGTCCCATTTATATGCACACAAGATGGAGCAGAGGGAGAAACAGATGTAGTTTGGAATTTTTACACACCTAAAACGGAACACGCCGCTAAATCTCGCCTCAAAAATTGTACACCAGTTAGTCGGAGATCAAAACGAATAATAAAACCAAAAATATATGAACCACAGTTGCCTAAACGAAGAGCTACTAAACTTCCACAGAAGAAAACTCAGTTGTTTCAGGAACTTGTAGAATTAAATCAAAATTTACACGAGTTGATATCAAAGAAACCGCAACCTAGTAATACAGAAAAAGTTAATTCAGGAAGTGAAGATGATATATTTACGGACTCGTCAGATAACTCACCTAAGAGTAGATTGCGAAGTAATTCACTATGTTTAAGAAGAAATGTTCTAAGCTCTAACTTTGTTAAACCAGATCTTGATGCTGCCCTCGAGTCTGACGATTCTATGAATGAATGTCTAATAAAGGCTAGTCAAGTTGTAGAAGAAAATATAAAAAATGAACCAGTTTCAAAAAGACCAAGATATGAATCAAAGTTTAATAATAAATTAATAAAAACAGATATTAACTTTAAAATGGATCACGATTCAATGGATGCCATACTGAATAGTATAAAATTAGATTCACCTATTGTTACTAATATTAAAAATTGTAACTCACCAAAGTTAAAAAATGATTCATTTGATAGCTTTGTTGGCAATTTAAATGATAGTGCATTAGAAAGGTTAACACAAATGCCAGTTAAAAACACACCAAAGGTCCATAATAAATTAAACTCAAGTAAAGATGGGTCCAGTTGGACAATAAAAGAGTTTATTGTACATGAAAGTAGTCCGTCTTCAAAGTCTGTTTTTGGTCGGCATAGCTCAATGCCGGAGTCTCCGACTGTAACAAATGTGAACAAGCCATCCACAAGTGGTACAGTATTTGGCAGATATAGTTCAATGCCATTTGGGAAAGATGCTGAAACAGAAACAGGTAAGAAAATTTATACTTCAATGTTTTTGTTACATTAGTTAATAGAGTACAGCCTAGCACTTAATCAAGTAATTCATTCAGTTATACAAATCAGTTCTTGGTTGTCTATAATGTAGAATTTTATACATGTATAACTGGTATACAGTCATTTATTGCTCTGTTACTCAAATTGGGATGCATGCTCCTATGAGCTTGTTATAACTTTATTTTAAACTTTACAGGACTTGGGGATTCACCAATAAGATGTACACCTGAAGAAATTAAAAAGAAACACCAGCAGGCTAGAGAGAAACTGCTGGCTAAGAGGCTTCTACCATTCACATCATCACAGAAGAGTACAAGTTCACAGTTCTCTCAAGTCCCAGTTACAACAAAAAAAATGGAGCAATCTAATTTGCTTCACAATAAAGAAGTTGGACCCGTTAAAAAGTTTCAACCACGAATTGCAACAGTTGCCAGCATTCAAAATAAGCCTATTGAAGACACACATCTGAAGTCAAACAGTAACCCTTCAGATATAAAATCAATTATTGAAAAGAAAAGACAAGAAGCGTTAATGAAATTAAGACGCAGACAAATTAATAGCAAAATGCTTTAATTAATATAGTCTCATATTTATTATGTTTATAATTAAAATTATTATATGATTACAAGTATAAATAGATGTCCAATCAGTGATGTGATTTTAAGAATTGTAATGTGATATACAGAGGATGATTTTTGAAACATGTTTTATTTTCGCTAAACTTGTATAAAGACCTTGAATGATATTCTGTATATTTTTATTTTAGAAGGTGTACTTAAGTACGGGGCATACATTTTAACACAATGTGCATTACTGGGAATTACTTAACTAAGAAAAAACATGGAAAAATATCCATTTTTTAGGAGGTATTACCGGATTTTTTCAAGGGTTGTTTTCGTGCCTATTCATGTCAGTTTACTTAACGAGATTACGATACGTTCGTAAATTTAGAAGATCCACAACGCTCCTGTATGAATTTGTATTGTCCTCCATATTTTTTCCTTTGTTATATTAGCAAGAGAATACGGCCTGTAGCAGAAAGCTTACAGATTATCTGGGGATACCGGGATAAGAGCACGTCGCTCGTACAAAAACAGTGAACTTAAGTCACACAGTACATTTAATTTAGTAAATATAAGAAGATTTAGTTGGTTTAAAACAGTGCCACTTTGATATAGTAAGGAAGTATATTAAGAACACTGTAGTTTATAGAAACATAATAATGTTAGCATGCATGAGGGTTTTTGTTAGAGATATTAAAATAAATTAAAAAGATTTTTCTTGTAGTTTTATTCTCAATTTTTATGTTTTCTTTCAGGTTTTTTTTAACTTGCAATAAATTCTAGAATGTATTGTCAAACACTCAAATATTTATACGTCAAATTTGTTAGTACTGTCAAAGAAGAGAAAATAGGTTAAAAATTAAATTGCATTATTTTCGTAATAAATATTGAAGTAGGAATTGTCATAATACACGAGTAAGATCTGATGAATTATTTAAAGATTTGTAATATCTCAGTATTGTGATTGACGAAGTATTTTATTGAAAAGTTGAATTATTATTGTTCGAAAATGGCACTCAGTTACGTACGCCAAATAGTTCGAGCCTCAAGTAGAATTAGTTATAAAGTGGAAAGAAACATTCAGAGACAGATTAATACGAGCGGTCCTTTGAATCTTGGTATGATACCCATTGTAGTGGAGCAGACAGGAAGAGGTGAACGTGCATACGACATATACTCCAGACTTCTACGTGAAAGAATAATATGTCTTATGGGACCGATAAACGATGAAATAAGCTCGCTTATAGTCGCTCAGCTACTATTTTTACAATCTGAATCTAGTAAAAAGCCAGTACATTTATATATCAATTCTCCCGGTGGCAATGTAACTGCTGGCCTGGGCATATATGACACGATGCAGTATATAACACCGCCAGTCGCTACGTGGTGTGTCGGTCAAGCTTGCAGCATGGCGTCACTGCTTCTTGCAGCAGGAGCTAATGGAATGAGACATGCATTACCTAACTCTCGCATAATGATCCACCAACCTTCAGGAGGTGTAAGAGGCCAAGCAACAGACATTCAGATACAAGCTGAAGAGATATTAAAATTGAAATCACAGATTAATCACCTGTTTGTAAGACATACTGGTGTAGTACTGGAAAAAATTCAGAATTCCATGGAAAGAGATTACTTCATGTCACCTTCAGAAGCAAAGAAGTTTGGACTGATTGACAATGTTCTCGAGCATCCCCCGTCGCATGCTATGGAGCAGCAGGTGGCAGCTGTAAAGTCTGATCCCAACCCCCCAACCAACCCGGAACATTAGTCTACAAAACTAGGATTCAACTTATTTTGGGTATTAGGGATCTATTATAAATTATTGTGATAATAAATATATTATAATTATCTTTGTTATGTATGAAGTTTTAATTTAGGTTTATTTAATAATACAACTTCGTGTTTATTAACTATAATGGATTCTGATCAAGTTATGTGGGTTATGCTTGAACAAAATATATTTTTTACGGTATTACAAATTGTAATCCTCCATTTTGTTATATCTCATTCATAATCATCTTGATCATAACTACCTATAACATATTCTTTGAATGATCTTAAGTTCTTTTTTTGAGAATAAGCTGTCTTCATTGGCTTCGTTTGTTTGCTTAGTACAGTAGTAACAGGGATATTCAGATGTTGCAATATTTAGGCTGACCTTTGTTAGGGAATTTGGCTTAGAATGGTTTATTCAACACAAAAATATTATTTTAATTTCTTTAATTTTGTTCTTGTTTTTAAGATAGGTCCTGGGATCATTAGTATTCAACCAAACAAACAAATTCTTCAGCTTTATAAAATACAAAGGTGGGACAGTCTGCTCGTTATGTAATCTGTATTGTTAGGCTAAGTGCTAGTGAATAGCAGTTTGCCTCTCATATTCTGAAAATAATAAATAAATTTGGATGTCAAATTTCGTAGGTCAGAAAATACTGACCTACGAAATTATGCTATCGTTAGCTAAAATGTGCGCCATTACATACTTATAACAAATTTCAACCTATTATCCTACTAATATTATAAATGCGAAAGTTTGTGAGGATGGATGGATGGATGTTACTCTTTCACGCAAAATATACTGAACGGATTTTGATGAAATTCGGAATATAGGTTGTTTAGAGTGTAGATTGACATTTAGGGTACTTGTACCACGCGGGTGAAGCGGCGGGCATCAACTAGTGTTGAATAATTATTGAAAAAACTAAGAAAAGGTTAGTATGAAAAATTTAACTTCTGATACAATCCTTAAAGGATCTCATAATAATTTAGATAAGTGCAGTGAGTGATTGAACAGAAAGGTGAAACAGATGGTTAAAAGAGGCGTGCGTCGCCGCGTATTGTCCAAAGACGCAGGTTCGAATCCTGTCTCAAATACTACATTTTTTCATTGTATTAGGTCTCGGGTTCGATTCCCGCTCAATGCAAATCTTTGTGTGAACATGATTGTTTGCATTGGTCTGAGTGTTTCTATGTACTTATAATAAGTATGTATTTACAAAAAAATAGAAGTATGTTTATGTGTTGTCTAGTACCCATAGTACAAGATCTGCTTAGTTTGGGACTAGATGGCGTTGTGTAAAAGTGTGAGGAATTTCTTCTTTTCGAAATTTTCTAGTTATACTTAAGCTATGTAGGTTAATTTATATGTATAAGTAGGATATATTTTTAAAGATCTACTTAGACAGCCATAATGTCCAGGAAATTACACAAAAGCATTTACGATTTAGGCCAAAAACTGAAGCACTTGACGTGGACTGTTCTACTATTAAAGTAAACATGTTTGACGTAGGTAACAATGTAGGCTACTGTCGATACCTGTGGTCGATACATTAACCCGTCGATGGAATGTTTGCGATACAGCGACCATCGATGTAGTGACTGTCGTACTACGAGTAGGTACCCACAATGTTTACCTGCGTGCTAAGTGCCCTGGCATTTGTCATTTAAAAAAAATAATTACCTAATTCACCCAATTTTCATTCTAAACTTTGCTAGTACATGAGCCAGATGTTGTAAATACCCTTCGGAAGTGTATCTAATGGGCCCGACAAATGTGTAAAGTGATACTAAGATTTGAGCAGCAAAATAAATAGTGTGATTGGCTTAGGTACATGTACACGGCGTCTACCTAGAAAGTCATTAGTAGGTACTTTGAGCTAAAAGACGAATGAGTTGATCCATGTTGGTGAAGAAGAAGGAAAATTAAAGAAATTAATTTGAAAAATTGTATAAGGCAAATTTCTCTCTTCAAACTGGAGAATTGCGGATCTTTTCACGAATAGTCTAATGTCTGGTTTTATTTATTTATTTATTTTATGGGCCTCATTATTAGATCTCATACACATTATAATTATGAACATTAGGTACGTGTATTCCTTCAATAACAGGAAACCACAGCATGCAAATTAAAAAAATAAATTATAATGCTATCTGAGTTTTGAATAATACTTATTGAAACTATACAATTCAAAATTTAATTAAATTTTAAATTAAATCCATCATTAAGTTTAAAATTACCCAGTAAATAAGTATACCTAACATTTTGTAGGCATACATACTTTTTGGCCGCTCTACGCTTTGTATTTGTATAGCATAGATTTCTTCTGCATCTGTTATTCACGAGTACCTACCTTATGTTTACCTTGAGCATAGCCAAGCCGACCGATCTTCCACGTAGATTGCCCGCTATTCCTATTTAAATGCAATTATACCTACCTACATACCTTCTCCGTGTGGCGTGCAGTGTAGCAGTTTCATGCAAATAATAATAAACGGCTCGAGTTGATACGGTGTCGATCCGTTTACGTTACGTTACATGTGCTACGACCCTAAACTACCTACCTACACATTAATTCATATTAGTTTCTAGTTATAGTAAACAAATGTCATGCAATATGGAAGTGGGTGGTACAAGGTTGGTTCTACGTCAGGCTTCTTTTATATACGGTGTTGCAACATGACTATATCGAATCTGATAAATTGTAGGAATTAAGGTAATGCATGGCATCACCGTGTGATGACGGAGGAGGAATACAATATCTCATCCCATGTGTGTCGTAAAAACCGACTAAGGGTCTATTCCTAAATATTATCTTTACGAAATAAAAAGAAGAAAAACTTGAAATTAAACCCTATACCAATCCGTCTGGCCAGCGTGGTATTAGTAGGCCAAGTATCCCTCCGTCATGGGAGGAGGCCCTGCAGTGGGACATTAATGGGCTGTTATGATGATACCTACATACATATTATGTAATGGCGTTTCATCAAATATGCCGAGGGCCTAACACAGTAACATTTTCACACCAGAATGAATCGATTAAGCTTAACATTATATTTAGGCAGATAATACATAAATTACGAAAATAACTCAGATGTATAATGCAATTATTTATTCAGTCCAGTCGGACAAAATACAAGGACGAACAACAAAACAAAACTTTAACATTATTTCAAATAGCTCTCAAGTTCAAGATATTAAATCTAGTCAGCCTCCCGAGACAAAATCTTGTAGCAGCCGTCCATCAAGCATAATTAACTGAAAACTTTTGGCTGAGATTAGAAAAGTTTATTTACTTTAGTTTACCTTTTAGTTTACCTAAATATTGAGATATTTCGTTATCTTGGAATATTACGGCAAGTAGGTACATTGCCATATCGTACCCGAACACCTCTTTATGTATGTTCGGGTATTAAGTATGACGTCGACTGCATAATGTTACCATCCCATCGCAACGTGATGAAGGCGTCAACGTAAGTTTTGACATGGAAACCAATGATAATGCGTCTGGCCTGCCGGTTGCCTTATGGGCTAGTACTTAGTAGTTAACATTCTTACCTATTACGTAGAGTGCTGTGAAGAATTTTTAGATATTCTTCAATTCTTCATCTCTTTCCATAATACAGGACTATAAGCACTCGTGCTAATCTTAGGTTCCACATCTGGACTGAATGGGTATTCGACAATACTAGTACCTACCCGACCGTCATCACCCTACTAAAAATTCGCCAACATTGCCATTTCAATAAAAAGTCTTCAATCGCACTCTTTTTTCTCCCACCTTTTAATTTTGTTTGAGTATCCACAGAACCGGAGATCTTATTCCTACTCATCTTCACTGGCTCGACAGGGTCCCCGTTGGGAGGCTTTCCATGCATGGGGTATTATTTTATAAATAACTAGCTGTCCCGTGCCCACTTCGTTGGACGGCGAAAAAAACGCGTCTCATTTTTAAACATATTTCATTACTGCTCCACTCTTATTAGTCATAGCATGAGAATAAATAGCCTATGACACTCCACGATAAATGGACTATTCACACAGAAAGAATTTTAAAAATGGGTTCAGTAGATCCCGAGATTACCTCCTACAACGTCACAAACTCACATACACACAAACTTTACCTCTTTATAATATTGGTATAGATGAATTAAGGTATAGGGGTGTCTGGGTGGACGTTCTACTGTACAGCACTACTAAACACTTTACTTACACTAATAAATACTTTCTATGAGGCCACACACATTTAAAAACAATAAAATGAATAACTATCATTTTGAGTAATTCATACTTCTCCGTGTGGTGACGGAGTAAGAACTACCCCAACTCATCCCATGGGTGTCCTAAAAACCGACTAAGGGACTATCCGTGAATATTAACTTTAGGAAATAAAATGAAGGAAAACTTGAAATTAAACCCTATACCAATCCGTCTGGCCAGCGTGGTATTAGTAGCCCAAGTATCCCTCCGTCATGGGAGGAGGCCCGTCCCTGGAGTGGGACAATAATGGGCTGTTATGATACCTTTGTTATCTTTGTAAGCCAAATAGTCACAATAGTTTTGTTTGTTTATCAAGTTAGTCATTAGTATCAAGGCCTCATAAAGAAAGTATTTATTGTAGTGTTGTATAAACAGTAGAACGTCACCCCAGACACCCCTAAACCTTAACTCATTCTAATAAGAAATGTTTTTGAATGAAAATATATCCGTAATGGTGTGCCTACTTTCTTCAAGACACTCCTGTGGAATTCATTCAGAAGATTATTTTTCAGAGATAGGATACTCGAGATGAATAAAGATGCTGCGATGCTTTTGTTTTCAACGGAATAAGAAAAATGTTGTTGATCCAACATCGGTATGACGGCGACATCTTTTCATAATACGTGAAAAGGCTCGAACGCTGACGAGAGGAGGCGAGCGTTTGGTTGAATGGGTTGGCGCATGCGCTAGGAGTCGGTCGATATGTGGTGACGTCAGCGGGAGTTAGGCCTCAGTCAGCCGACGACGGCCACCGTGCGAACATGTGGCTGCAATGGTTGGCTGCGACGTTGCTGATCGCCGCGGCCGCGTCCCGCGAGGTCTTCACCAATACTTTCCTGGTACGTTTCAAGAGGTCCGTGGCGCACGACGAAGCCCATCAACTCGCACTTCGCCACGGTTTCGACAGTCTGGGACCGGTAAGTTTGAACCACGTGACTATACGTAAACATACCCATAGTAGCGCGCCGTCATTTGAGCTGTTATAACTTGATTTATGTCGAGATGAATCTCTCATATCTACCGAATTTTATTACCGTGCGTCTCTTCGTAAACAGATTCTAGTCATAACTATTTTGTACGTTGCTTTCAATAGTTTAGAGACCATGAAGGCCTTATATGAAAGTTTGTTTACTTATTAAGTATGGATATTATACATGGTGTTACTACCATTGAGTGTCGTAAAAACCGAGTGAGTGGAAAGTTCGCATAGATTATTGCAAACCAAAAAAGGAAAACTTGATAAAATATGTAAAACTTTATACCCATCCGTCGGGACAGGGTAGGTCCAAGTTTTCTCCTCCAGCAATGAGATGTTAACGAGCTACTTTTGAGATTACAGAGATCTTGTTCAAATGATACAGTGCTTATAGAGATGTATGATAAATGTTATGGTTATATATGTATACCTACTTATTTGTTCATAACGTTATCAGGGGCTATAATGCTTTTAATCTTTAAACGGTTGTTATGCTAAGTAGAAAGTTGTAGTTTTATGACTTTGTGATTTTGTGCTTATAATATAGATGTAGGACTTATCGTTACAACCTTTTTAATGAGATGTTGTGCACCAGACACACATCTTCTGTTAGTGTTAATCAAACTAAGCAAAGCTCGTAAGTTTTTAAAGTTTCCCGTATTTCCATCATACCTTTATTTCATTGGATCGACCGTGGTTGACTGCTATCTTGACTTAGCATCGTCTTCGTCTCGCGCCGGCGGTCGTCATGATTTTCATATTTTTTATTTCAAGTCTATCTCAACGGCGGCATCGGAAAATCCATACTAATATTATAAATAGGAAAGTGTGTATGTTTGTCCTTCTTTCACGGCAAAACGGAGCGACGAATTGACGTGATTTTTCAAGTGAAGATAGTTGAAGGCATGGAGAGTAACATAGGCTACTTTTTTGTTTTTCTTCTGTGTCTAAGAAAGAGGAATAGTGCTACCCCGAATTTAACGCAAGTAAAGCCGCGGCAAAAGGTAGTAAAATATATATTTTACCATTTATTTAAACCAGGCTACTAGGCAATTGATAAACACGGTTAAGTAACCATCATCCACTGCAGGACATAGGCCTGCTCCAAATATTTCCACCCTGCGCGGTTTTGTGCCTCTTTCCTCCATCGGTTTTCCACCTTCTTAACTAGTATAAATAAATAAGATTCAGTACAAATAATTGTATTATTTGAAAATTCAATAAACAACAATATCCTATTAATCATGTTTAACCACTTAAAAGATCTGCATTATGCGTGAATTATACACGAGACCTCTGCGTAGCAGCCTTACGGTCGTAGCACAATATAACGAAACGTAAACGTATCGGCACCTTATCAACTCTAGCCGTTCAGTATTATTTGTATGAAACTCCTTACAGCAACGCACACTAAGCGGAATCGTAACGTAAACCTTTGACGTTTGACACCGAAAAATAGGCGAGGCGGGGCCGATCCGTTTACGTTACGACATATCTGCTGTGGCTACGACCCTTCGCCTAAGCAACTATAATATAACTAAGTATGTCGCAGTATCGTCAACTATATTAACTTAATATAATTACTATTTAATCCCGACAATGACATCGAGAGCAAAAATAGGCCAGTAGGTTACGATGATGCCACCCTAATTTGAATGTTGTTAAAGGATTTTAATGGATCATTTAACCCCCTTTGTCGGGAGCCTGTCTGGTTATTATGATAGTGGAGACATTATACAATAATTATATCTACAAATAATTTAGGCAACACTCTCCGTGTAGTGACAAAGAAGTAAGAATACGTAATGGCACCACCCTGTATCATACCACGATAGTCGTTACTACGACTTCAGTTCAAATAAAGAAGAAAAAACAAAAAAAAAATATCAATAGGTACCAAATCCGTCTCTCCGTGTGGTGACGGAGCAAGAATACAATATGTCACCCCATCTCATCCCATGGGTGTCGTAGGAACCGAGTAAGGGACTATCCGTCAATATTATCTTTACGAAATAAAAATAAGGAAAACTTGAAATTAAACCCTATACCAATCCGTCTGGCCAGCGTGGTATTAGTAGGCCAAGTATCCCTTCATTACGGAAGGAGGCCCGTCCCTGCAGTGGGACATTAATGGGCTGTTATGATGAAATCCGTCTCGCCAGCGGGTTATAAGTAAGCTAAGTTTCGCTCTATAATTTTTGTGGAACTCTCAAAACAGACGTAGGAAGCACGAGGAGTACGTATTTAAAAGGCAAGTAATATCAATGACGTAGCATTCGGGGTTACTGAGTACGAAGTCGCTGCTCTAATCTCATACAGAACAATTGAACGATCTACATGATTAACCTGAATCTAGATATTCTTATGTTCGTTAAATACCTATTTAAATATTCCTCACACTTTCACACAACGCCATCTAGTCCCAAACAAAGCAGAGCTTGTACTATGGGCACTAGACAACGGATTACACAACGGATACATAAATACTTTTTTTTGTAAATACATACATATTATAGCATAGAAAACACCTAGACCAATGCAAACAAGCATGTTCATGCACACAAAGATTTGCATTGAGCGGGAAGCACATAACACAAAGATTTGAAGGGAGCTAGGTTCAACATTTCGAAGTGGGAACGAGAACGATTTTGGGGTAGCCACGTAACTTATTCTATTCATGTCTATGACTATTTATTTACTTACAAAAAGAATTAGTTAAAAATAGTTTTCATTATCGAGGTTTTTATAAAACTAGATTAAGGCAAAGTCACACAAACTGCTATTACGTAGCGTCTGTGAACAGTGCTATTTATTTATTTTTCTTACAAGCTGCACATAAAGTTTTCCATTAGCGTTAACTTGCGTTTGAAACAACATTTTTTCATAATTGTTCCTTTCCTATTGATCACAAAGCTATATAAATATCTAAAGCCTTTATTTGTCAATGTAACACTTTATCGATTAAGTAGCGTGTTTAAACAATCAACTAAATAAACAATCCGTGTATGATTAGGTATAAATTATGCATCCAAATTGTTTTACTATTGTCTCCACCTGGCGAGACATGCAACCTGTTATTTTATTATATGTTATTAGATCTCCTTAATACAACCTATGTTCTATTTAACACTAAATGGAGGAATACAGTTTAACTTTACTAGCGACCTGGCCCGACTCTACTACAGACGGGCACCTACTACAGAATGTCCTTAAACAACGTTTAAGTTCAGCTTCATTAGATAATATAGGTTTCTTTACTATATTATGCACGTTTTATACATATAAACCTTCCTCTTGAAACACTCTATCTATTGAAAAAAACCGCATCATAATCCGTTGCGTAGTCTTGAAAATTTAAGCACAACTTAACAAAGGGACATAGGGACAGAAAAAGCGACTTTATTTTATACTATGTATAGATAACAAACTCAAAGCAAACGACCGTAGGTATAGCTATTTGGTGTAAATTAACCTTTATGCTAGTTGACCGATCTGATGTACGATAAAGAGTGAACGATGCGTAACAATGCGGGTAGTTCGATGTACTGCAATTAAACAAATACTTAGAATTTTAGATAATCTAAATAAGTATATTGTTGAATATCAACTTAACATAATGTTATTTGAATTAACTATTTCGAATTTCACGATTCATAACAATAGGTTGAGCCAACTTAATCTATACGATGTATGGCTATTTTAAATAAGTGATTTAAAAAAAAAACAATAGGTTGTGCAATTTACCAAATGATTGTTCTAAACTTGGATGCTTTTGTGTCAGTTGACGTTTGTATAATGGTCGTAGCGCTTATAACGTAACGTAAACGGTTCGGCACCGTATCAACTCGAGACGTTCAGTATTATAATAATAATAATGTGTTTATTGATGCATAATACTTTGTACAAATTGAGCATAAAATTAAGTATTATTTGTATGAAACTCCTTACTGCAACGCACACTAATCGGAATCGTAAAGTAATCGTATTTTTGACGTTTGATATAGCGAGTTGCTATGTGAGTCAAATGAAACGATTGTTCCGAGATTAAATCTTGACTGGTTTTATTATCTTAATAACTAGCTTATATACTAATCCATATGAGTTTAAGTAAAAGGAATAGGGTTTACATTAGTGTGGCAATATTATCTGCCTAATTGACAGTAATACACTAAAGTTAAAACAATCAGAAGGTTTGTTATGTTATACTTGATTCTATATAAAATTACTTTGGCACGTTCGTGCGTACTAGCTTTAGCTGTCGCCACAGTATTCCCCCCTTTGAGAAAAAAATATAATAGGTGAATTTAAACAATGTGAAAAATCTATAACAGTTGTATAAAAACTGTAAAGTAAGCAATTTAAATAAAACAATTAATTTATTACTTATAACTACTTGTTGTAACGATATTTACATATGTAATTGCACGACGGATCTAATTACGTGTCGTGATGATCGTATTACATGTCGGCGCGCGTTCGTTTCTGCTGATGCTGCTTGAGTAACAGGTGTGGTGCTGGCGCTTGTGTCGTTACGATGTTTTAGTTTACAACAAATGAAATGTTATTTTGTTTTATTCTAATGAGCTGTACTTGTTTATAATCGGAATCTCATTGTTCAGTGGGAGATTCTATCGGAAAGTGTTTCTTTTTTTTTTTTTATTTGTTTATTCTGTACATGATATTTGGGATGCTCTTTCATCGACCTGTTCCTTGTAATATCTTCATCTTTTTCTAACCGGCGGCTTATCGGTTCCGGTGGGGATGAGACAGAGGAAATATTTTATAGTGCTCGAGGAATTTAACTCCCAGTATCGGCATCTTAACGTCGGCAATGGTAAAGGTCCATTTGAGGCTTCGACGACAACTGAAGTTCAGTGTTAATGTACGCTATGCATACGTTTATTCAGCTACTATCGTTTGCTGTGCGGTTAATAATCGATATGATTGCTCCAGTGTCGACTAAAAGTCCATAACCACTGTGTAAGTCGGTTATAGTTAGTTTGTTTGCTGGGTGAATAGCACAGATACCCGTAGAATTTTGCGCTAATTTAAGTTTCCCGCCTTTTCGTACACCTTGTTGTCCTTCCAGTTACATGACTGCTTGCATTTTTACGCGTTTTGTTTGACTTGTTATGATAAAAACAAAGTCCATTGTATGATGCTCTGTTGTGCATGTTCGATCGTGAACGTGACGTATTACGCGATCGGAATTTGCTGAGTTGCGTAGGTCGTCGCTCGCGCGTGCTTCGTTTGATTTGTTTCACGTTCTCATGTACCTTGTCGGCTAATTAGCATAATTTGTCTATCGGTAAGTTGTCCGAGACTGCGATGCTAGATGTAACTGAAGCGTGGAGTATCTTTGCCCTGGGAGACGAATAGTATCATCGTTTATTTCTCCTAACTGCTTCTTCGTAGCAGCTTCTGTGGCGCTCCATTAAGACTTTGTAATTGTTTTCTGCTGGCGGTTGGTCAGAATGTTACTGACTTGGTGTATGACCTCCTTTTGCAGCTAGGATATGACTGCTTTTATTTATACTCTTCTTCTTGCTTTTCGTGTCTGCGTTGACATCTGTTTTTGTAGGAGTAATGGGGCCATTGCGTCTTCTGCTCTCTAGATTCAGTGCTGAAAACCAAATTTTGGGTTCCGGTCGTCCCGGTATTACATCAGCACTAGAGAACAGTAGATCACGTCGGGGTCACCATTTATAGCGAGTTGCTATGTGAGTCAAATGAAACGATTGTTCCGAGATTAAATCTTGACTGGTTTTATTATCTTAATAACTAGCTTATATACTAATCCATATGAGTTTAAGTAAAAGGAATAGGGTTTACATTAGTGTGGCAATATTATCTGCCTAATTGACAGTAATACACTAAAGTTAAAACAATCAGAAGGTTTGTTATGTTATACTTGATTCTATATAAAATTACTTTGGCACGTTCGTGCGTACTAGCTTTAGCTGTCGCCACATTTGACACCGATGAAAAATGCGAGACGGTGCCGATCCGTTTGCGTTACGTTATATGTGTTGCGACCCTAAGTCATCACAACACATGGCGTTAATTATAGGCGTTGATAACGACAATGTTCTTCACACAAATGCAATTGAATTCACCTGTACGGAAGTATCACGGATTTACCACCATTCTTCTAGAATAGGGAGCAAGGGGAAAGAGATAGGGAGAGACGCTGTGAACTCATTTCAGGACTACTATCTTCGTTTATTTCCCTTAGCGGGTTCTATAGTATATTTCCACGTAAAAATAAACCCAAAAATGCCTTTACTGAGATCAACAGATGACTTAGTAAAGGCACAAGATCAAAGAAAGTAAAAACGTTAGTGGAACGTCTTTGCGCATTTAGTAGGTAGAGCTAACAAGCATATAGGTATCATAAAAATCGAAAGAGGTTGTAATGCGACTAAAGTAAGTAACTTTTATAAGAAGTCGTTTAGAAACGCTGCGCATTGTACTATAAACAATTTCTAATTTCAGTTATAAAATATAAAACTCATTTGAAATAGGAATAAAAATGCCGTTAAAAATAGATGAAACTTTTATGCTCTGGCTGTACAAAAGAGAAGCGTAAAGCAACGGAAGTAATAATATCATTTTCAATGGCTCAACGGTACTAATGTTTGCGAGACAAATTAGGGTTCTTTATCACATAGGGTTGTTACAACTCCGAATCTAGATACGGATGTTTGTGTAAAATTGTACTGGGTGACAGGTAAGTACTGATGAAATATAGCCACCAGACGTCAAGTATTTATAACAAGGATAAGATAAAATATGTTTTTATATGTGTTAGTAAAATAATCAGCCATCATAAAATAAGTGAAATTACCAATGTTTTTTTGTACTTTCATTAATGGATCCCTGAAAAGTAGCCGTCTGGCCAAGTTAGCTATTAATCATACGATGTTAGTACACCCCACCACTACCCATTCGTGTACATTTGGTCCATCAGAAAATGAGTGATTTCTGGCACTTCTGGGATCTTGAAATATTATGGAGTTTTAGTACAAAGCTATGTAACGTCCCTATTCTGTATAATAATATATCACACTGACTGGAGTTAATTCGTAAACAGACAGTTGTTACGGCTACAAGCTACGCCGTAGTAGATATTAATAATGGGCTTGTTTTATACGTAACAGTGGTCTGGACCCGTCAAGGTACAAGGCTTTTCGGTTTACATAGACTAATTTGAGCCATTTGTCTTTTGTTCTGTTAAGTATTTTCTCTCTCTTGGGCATAAGCCGGTTTATACCTACATTTATTTGTGTCGCGCCAATGTACTTACGGATTAAAATTAACCTACATCACTAATGTCTAACAACTGAAACATGTGTTACAAGGCTTTAAAGGAACTGTTGTTAGGCAGTTGGTAGAAACCTAGAAAGAAACCTTTACAGAAAAATCCCAATAACAAAAATGTGTACAAAGAGGGATTTATTTCTGATTAGGTAATTCCCAACTTACTAAAATGGCAGTTAGCAGTAATTAACGGAGTACAATACTAAGTATCATCATCACAGCCCACTACTAAATTCAGAAATTAAAACCTTTTATTCACATATAAATGAACCATTAAAATGTAAACATCAATATTAACACAACGATTCGTATGCGTGTAATAATCCGATGCATCAACGCAAAAGCACGCTTGCGGTTTACAACACATGTATATTGCATTTTCATTGAATTCACCGTTGCGGTGCGGAGTACACTTAAAATGTAAAGGCTATTTTCATACAGGCATTTGTGGGTACTATGAGGGAAACAGAGTAGGGAGGAAAGCACGTTTTTTGGGAAACAAAGGATATACTTGGAGCATTTATATGCCATGTGCAGCAATGAACGTGAAGGCTACCTGGCTGATAAGACAATGATAGAGATCAGCATGTGAATTCTTGTACCTTAAAATCGTTAAAAATTCGGTTAAGTTAACTTTTAGTTGTCAAATTTTGTCTTACCTATTGTGTATTTTAAACGATTTTAAGGTACGAGAATTGACACAGAATATAACTTTATTTGAACAAAGTACTTACATTGATAACGTAAAAATCTGTAAGCCCAAAAAGGACTAAGCTCAATTCTTGCTGCGGTTGACCACAGCGCTGGTTCTCAACTAAAACATCCTTGTTGACCCGCAAACGCGTGTACAGTCATACGGATTACAAGTTGCGTAAATATATAGCTTCTTATTAACGTAGATTATGACTATTACATTATTATTAGATCATGTTAGTGGGACTTTACAAAACTTGTAGTTGAAGATAAAGGCCTAAAAATTTTTAAACTAAAAAATATAAAGCCGGTTTTTCACCGCGAAATAGAATTGAGCGGAAAATAGCAAAGCGGAGAGTACTGTTTTTAAATGAAATGGTATTTTTTTTAACCAACAGTGGTTTTAAACTTGTGTTTACTTCGCTCCGTTTTGGAGGCAGGAGCGAGCTCATTTCTACTCTTTCTACATGCTCGGCTCTTTCCGTCCGACTATTCTGTTGGTGGAAAAACAACTATGCATTTTGCGTTTGCGAGTTTAACGAAGTCATTAATGGGTCCGTTCCGTTCGCGGTGGAAAGCCGGCTTAACAGTGAGTTATAAGAACTAATTGCCTGGGCGTTGTAGCAGTCGCAGTATACGGCTTTGTGTAAAGGTTCTAAGTCGCAGTACTAGATGCGGATACAATCCAGAAATGAAGGCAACGGACGGCAGTCAAAAAACAACTTAACTCTGTCGTCATCACCTAGCCTGTATTATATAAAGGAATATTGTATAAAAGTATAGATACTTTTTATATGCTACATCCGACCTAAATAAGGTTTGTTAAAATAATACTGATTAAGATAACATAATATTTATAATCATTATGACTATAAACGGAAGCGTTAGATTGACCTTTAACATTTTACCCAGACGCCATTAAATATTTTATTAAGATTAAATTTTATATGACGAATTTCTGCGCGTCCCATAAATCTAATGACAGCTATATCAATAATCTTGACAAGAGTAATTGACAGGCGACATCTCCCGGCCGTATTTGAAATCAATTAATAAAGTCGTTTATAGGTCTGCTGGCGAAGTATGGAGGCGTTGAGTTAATAAAAATGTTATATTTTTCGTATACCTAAGTATAACTATGGCATTTTAATGATAATTGCCAGAGTGTCTAACGTGCGCTGCGATTATGAAATTTACAGAAGAAGATTATAAGCACCTTATTCAACTTCATAACAGCCCACTAATGTCCCACTGCAGGGACGGGCCTCCGCCCATGACGGAGGGATACTTGCATACTAATACCACGCTGGCCAGACGGATTGGTATAGGGTTTAATTTCAAGTTTTCCTTCTTTTTATGTCGTAAGGATAATATTCACGGATAGTCCCTTAGTCGGTTTTTACGACACCCATGGGATGAGATGGGGTGGTGACATATTGTATTCTTACTCCGTCACTACACGGAGAGTTATTACTTATTCAACTTGTGCCAACTTTATCGGTACCATCAGCTGTGCCCTTCACTTACTTCATCATCAAGTTGCAGTTGTGTGTAGGCATATTACACGGTTATCATGCCAAAAAGTTTGTGTCACGTCAGGAGCGAGTTTGACGGCCTCTGTGGCGTAGTGGTTATACAACATGACTGCTACGACGAGGTCTCGGATTCGATTCCCTCAATGCAAATATTTGTGTGCATGAACATGATTATTTGCATTCGTCTGAGTGTTTCTATGTATAATATGTATTAATGTATTTAAAAAAAAAGTATATACGTATTAATATCCGTTGTTCTGTTACCCGTAACACAAACACGTTAAGTATAGCTTAGTTTGGGAACAGATGGCGCTGTGTAGAGATGTCCGTGAATATTTATTAATTTATAAGTATGCCATTTTAAAATCTATAATAAGATTTACAATTGCACTGATGAGCATGAACATTGATATTCACCGAACAATATATTCAATTATAATATTCAACATTTAAAATACGCGAGCTTATTGCTGAAATTACAATATGAATAATAATGACATTACTCTTTGTGGAAGATATAAATATGATAAAATACTGAAATAAATGACGAAAGTGAAGAAGGTTCTATAAATTATTTATTTTAAAGAATCTATTTTAAAGCTTGTTTACATTACTCTGTCTCTGCACCATCCTAAGGCTAACTAGTAGAGTATTTTAGTGTAGTTTTAAGTAAAATAATCATCCTCATATCAGCCAATCGACGTCCACTGCTAGACATAGGCCCCCTCCAAGTGTTGCCACCTTGTGCGGTCCTGTGCCTTCCACATCCATCGGCTTCCCGCCGTCCTAACTAGGTCGTCGGTCCACTGCGTGAGGGGTCTGTCCACCCTGCGCTTTTAAAGTAAAATACTTAATTGTAATTATTTAGAGAATAAAATTTCATCAAAACTACCCTTTAAAGATCTACTGCATGGACAGACTGGTCTTCTGCAGTGACGAAAGTTATTTGATCTACTAACATCAAACTGTTTGGTTTAGGACTTCTGTCAGACTTCTTACTTACTTCTACTTTCCTTTAGTAAGGTCTTACAACAGCACCAGGAAGAGATCGTCACCCCCTCGGGTTATAACTAAATATTCTTATACCAAAATCGCACAGATAATTGTTTCTAAAATTTACTTGTACCCGACGAACTCTGTGGCGTAGTGGTTATATAACATGACTGCTACGCATAGGTCTCGGGTTCGATTCTCGCTCAATGAAAATATTTGTGTGCATGAACATGATTATTTGCATTGGTCTAAGTGTTTCTATGTATAATATGTATGTATTTACAAAAAAAAGTATATAAGTATTAATATCCGTGGTTCTGTTACCCATAACACAAGCAAGTTAAGCCTAGCTTACTTTGGGAACAGATAGCGCTGTGTAGAGATGTCCGTGAATGTTTATTGTACCCCTAGTCGAAGTTCTTTTGTATAACATTGAAAACTACTTTAGATAAAGGCTCTCAACAACAAAATAAGTTTTAAACACATTTAACAGAGTTACGCTCTTGAGTTGTCTATGTACCCTTTCCTTAACGCAATTTCTTCTGTGGCTCAGAGTTTTCTGTGCCTGTAATAAACTTTTTGTGTGAATAGGTACTGTAAAATTACAGTCTTACTTCTTTTGTTTAGGCAGCATCTTGGCTATGCTTGGGAATGCTCTGCTTTAGAGTTTGTGCGCCGATTCTTCTCTAGTAGCGCCTTGGAAGTGGTGGTAAAGTTTGGAAAACTTTTAATAATAATATGTAAACTTAGACTAAGTAGTTTTAAAATGACGTCAATAAGCTGTTATTTTGTAACATTATGTTGAAAAATAAAGAAACTGAAACTAAATATGAGCAAGGAGCTGCGGCTACCACTTAACGTACCATCAGGTGCTCATCTGCTACTTTAAAGCAATAAAAAAAGAAATACTTTTTATTAATAGTTTGGTGAAGAACTGAGAATAAATATGTATACCATCTCATCTTATTCCAAGTTTACCAACTAAAAACCATGAAACTCGTAATTATAATTTACAATAATAATATTATGAATAAATAATTAAATTTAAAGCACTAAAAGCGTGGATTTGTTACTTTAGATATACAGTCTAACTTAAATAGTGCGTACAGCTTTTATGTTTTCAAACTAAGTAGTTAAGGTCGTCGCTCTCCTATACCTAGAAGATGTCAACGTAAACAGATGTCTTATTACTTACTTACAATTTACTTTTGTGAAGAGGTCAAGCTCCTCTAAAGTCTATGTTTTTTGACCTCGGATAGGTCAATAGGCTTTGAAAGTAATGTACCTACTATTCTGTAAATATTTTTCTGGAATAAAATGTTCTGATCTTTCGCGGTTTGTTTTTTTTTATATTTCTTTTTATAATCGAATGCATAAATAAGAACAACATTATTATTCCGTTGCATTTTTATATTTTCAATGCTTGTCACAGAAGAACTCCGAAATCAGTAATTTAGCAGCATGAAATTCGTTGTTTCAAGTTTTGAAACGGCTATTTTCGAGCCGTAACGTAGATAATTCAAAGGTAGGTATTTTACGTTAGGTAAAGACTAATTTTCAACAGTTGTAATATCGCGTAAATAAAAAAATGTCTGAAAACTCTAATTCTAACTATTATGTTACAAAACCATTTGTAATACAATCAATATTGATTGTTCAGGTAATAAGCGATAATGGTTCAAATGTTACATACTTTACAGGTGACCAAATTCACATTATTATAATACTGTGAAAGTTTATTTTTAACTTATCATAATAATATGTTTGATAATGTTAATAAGCAGGTTTAAGATATATTTATTTTCGTTAAGAATATATTATAAATAATAAAAAATGTGACCATCTCTGTGGCGGTATAGTACATGGCTGCTACGTAGAGTTTATCGGTTCGATTTCTGAGACGTCTGCGCTGGATAAAGTACCTATTAATAAATGTATATTATCGGGCATATCAGTAGAAGTGAAAAGGAGGGGTGCCATTTTCTTTATTGTTTACACAATGAGTAACATTACTAATTATTAGCAATATATTATATATTCTAATAATCATACATTACCCGCCAACCGTTTCTTCTGTTAGCGTTTTTCTGCTTTTAGAAAAATAAAAATATTTTTTAATTTTTTTTTAGTACAAATTTAAACAACTACAGAAAGTTCATATTCATATGCCATACTTCTAACGTTTTATAGTTTATAGGCTGATATATGAACAGATGTTCGCTACGAGAGCGATGCGATCTAAGTCCATGACAAACATAAAATTTTATGAAGCTGAAGTTACCCTGTGCTATTTTATGTGGCAACATATGTTGGGATATTGAACGATAAAATTTTCCGGTCAACAGGAATTTATGAAGCGTTTAACTAAAACTATTAACTGTTTACGCTTATCTGTAGTGAATCATCACTTTCATTACATTTTTTTTATTAATACAAGATTAAGTCACGTTATATATGCGATCCGTGTGGTGACGGAGTAAGAATACAATATGTCACCACCCCATCTCATCCCATGGGTGTCGTAGAAACCTTAAATATTATCTTTACAAAATAAAAAAGAAGGAAAATTTTAAATAAACCCTATACCAATCCGTCTGGCCACCGTGGTATTAGTAGGCCAAGTATCCCTCCGTCACGGGAGGAGGCCCGCCCCTGCAGTGGGTCATTAATGGGCTGTTATGATGAAGATTCAGAGGTCAAGTTAAGTTGATGATATTGTAATCTTACTTCGAGTTTGATAATTTAAAAGAAGTTTTTAAGTTACTATCTTAAACTTGTCATAATAAGTTTTAAAAGTTATAACTATTTCTAACTTAAGACTTTCGTTGAAAATATAATAAGCTAGAAATTGAATTGGGAATGAAACACGTATATAATATTTGTATATTTTTGTACTACTTCGCATATTTCGACTTTTTTTATTTGGATAACTTTGACTAAGGGTTTTTGTTATGTAAAATGATATGATAGAGTTAATGAATTTAAAAATAATAATAATATATAGATACATAAACTAACGCTTTATCCCGTCCAGGGTACGCAGAGACGACAGAACGCCACTTGTTACGATCCTGGCAAACAGATTGGGCCTCGTTCACATTAATTAAAAATAATAATAATGAATCATTAATTAAAATAAAAATAAAATACGAGTTGATTGGTACTAAAATAGCATGTATGAAATAGGTTCTCCACTTCTCCGTAGAGACGGAGTGAGAATAAAAGGTGTCACCAGGTATCACAAAGTATCCCATGGCCGATATTCTTGATATCATCTCTACGATAAGAAAAAAATTAAAAAAACCGAACGTTTAACCCTTTTTCAATACGGCTGGCCAGCGTGATTTAAGTTGGGCAAGCTTCCCTTCGATACTAGAGGACATTCATCATCATCATTATCTTCATATCAGCCAATTGACGTCCACTGCTGGACATAGACCTCCTCCAAATATTGCCTCCTTGTGCGTTCCTGTGTGTCGGTCTAAAGGACATTCATAACAGCCCATTAAGGTCCCACTGCAGGGACGGGGGTCCTTCCGTGAAGGAGGGATACTTGGCCTACTAATACCACGCTGGCCAGACGGATTGGTATAGGCTTTAATTTCAAGTTTTGCTTCTTTTTATTTCGTACAGATAACATTCACAGATAGTCCCTTAGTCGATTTTTACGACACCCATGGGATGAGATGGGGTGGTGACATATTGTATTCTTACTCCGTCATTACACGGAAGACATCAATGAACTGTAAGTACATATTTCACACACATACGTCACACAAAACTACTTTAGATCAAATAACGTAACCGAACGCCCACGTGAATAAAACCTACAGATTTTAAGAAATAATGCCTACGCATTCAAAATCTATTCATGGAAAGATTATGGTTATGTGTAAATAACTTGTCAAAATATGTTATACACACTTCATTGACGTTGAACTTTAGGATAAAGGAAGATATTTAAATTTTCTAATTTTGAGTTTATATTAAACCAAGGGTGTCTGATTTACTTGGCCGCACCCTATTAAGCTATACAATTTCATTAAAAAATGTGTCTTATTACGGGAGCATAAAATACATAGGAATATAATTTAAGATGTTGTTTAATGTTAATAGCTTATTGTTATTCAATTGAGAATAAATTCAAGATAAGTGTGTACACACAACAACACATCAAGTTAAACATTTTCATTTGAAATTGTGTCTTATTTCAAGGTATTAAAGTACATGAGTGTCTAGCTTGATTAGTTGCTGTGTGTACATATTTATAAACGTATGACGTATATTGTCTCGATAAACAATTGCGGTAAAGGTCACATGTGAGCTATTAAAAACGTATACATATTTATACTTGTTGTTGTATTAATGACGCGAGGAATGAGAAACAATATCTTAGATACGTCATTGTTTTATGATAATGTAGGATGGAAAAGGTTGAATATTGTCCTTCTTGAAATTAAATCTTAAGAGAAAATTTAGGTACTTGCAAGGTATGTGGTTAGCATTTGTCATCTGGAGGCAATAAAGATTCGATTTATTTTGAAGAAGACTTGTAGATGGTTATAATTATTCCGGGGCTTAGATTACTACCTTCGGGGAGTAATTACAGTTGCAGTAGTACCTTTAAACCTTACTAAACTTTTTTGTTGTGTCGTTTGATATGGAAGATCGATGTAGATATTTCCTTACTTCTTCATAACGTCATCGATGAAATAAGATGGGTAAGGAATGGTACGGACTACAATAATATAAATAAGTTATCTATGATAGGCACATACGGTACTCTGTCACCACACGAAATAAACATACTTTTTATCATTAATAGGTTAATCCTACAGCTAATACTTTACTTCATCATCACCATAACAGCCCATTAAAGTCCCACTGCAGGGACGGGCCTCCTCCCGTGACGGAGGGATACTTGGCCTACTAATACCACGCTGGCCAGCCGGATTGGTATAGGGTTTAATTTCAAGTTTTCCTTTTTTTTATTTCATAAAGATAATATTTGCGGTTAGTCCCTTAGTCGATTTTTACGACACCCATGGGATGAGATGGAGTGGTGATATATTGTATTCTTACTCCGTCACCACACGGACATCATAATATTATTCAAAATATTATTAAAAAACAAAAACTCATTTAACCTATTGCGTAACAATTTTCATTCATATTTATTCAGTCACGTTTCAAACACCTGTGCCTCCGTAGCAATCTTTTTTGTACGTTCGTAGCAATGTAGCATTGTAGACTGCTACGGCGTAGCTGAGTAGAACGCTGTCTATTGTTTAAATGGTTTTATTTAGGCTGTTGTTTTTGTATTGATTTTTATAAAATACTAGCTGACCCGTGCCCACTTCGTTGGGCGGCGAAAAAAACGCGATTAAATATATTTCATTACTGATCCACTCCTATTAGTCATAGCGTGATAATATATAGCCAATGACACTCACCGATTAATGTGCTATTCAACACAGAAATAATTTTAAAATCGGTTCATTAGGTACAGAGATTACCCCCTACAACGTCACAAACTCACAGACAAACATACAAACTTTACCTCTCTATAATATTAGTATAGATGAGTGTAACTATATAGTTCTCATATCGCCATGTGGTAATTGGGTGAAAGGCACGATATCTCCATCCAAATTCGTCACGAAAACCAAGAATAACTTGCTGAAAATCCCTATACCAATCCGTCTAGCCATGCTAATCCTTCTTCTTTGTCTTTGATTATGATTTTCTTTACTAAAAGAGGTTTGCCTTTGTAGTTGGATACAAATTGTTAAGTGTCACCAATTTTAATAAAAAAAAAACCCTACGAAAACTCAGTTTGCTAAATAAAATCCACATGACTCACTCCAAATAACTCGCTCACTTCTAGCCTGACCGTCTAAGTGATGGTGACGGAGTGAAACTTTTTCATGACAGTCACCCTTTGCCTTCATTCCTGGGGTGTATTTTTACTTTCCACAAGGTTTCATCATCATCATCATAACAGCCCATTAATGTCCCAATGAAGGGACGGGCCTCCTGCAAGGTTTCAATCAATCAATCAATCAACTAGCCTATTGCAGTCCACTGCTGGACATAGGCCTCTCCCAACACGCGCCACAGAACTCGGTCCTGCGCCTTCCGCTTTCCTCCAAGGTTTAATACAGTCAAATTAACTTTTGGTGACGGAGTAAGAATACAATATGTCACCACCCCATCTCATCCCATGGGTGTCGTATAAACCGACTAAGGAACTATCCGTGAATATTATCTTTACGAAATAAAAAAAAGGAAAACTTGAAATTAAACCCTTTACCAATCTGTCTGGCTGTGATATTGGTAGGCTAAGTATCCCTCCGGCACGGAAGGAGGCCCGTCCCTGCAGTGGGACATTAATGGGCTGTTATGATGATGATGAAATTAACCGTATCATACAAAAACAACACTGTTTTTACCGCTAATTACCTTATTTTTTAATCTTTTGACATCTATCAAGTAAAACATATCTAAAGGTCACAAAGTACGGCTAAAAGCGTATTAAACATTTGAATTTTTATGTTCATTTTTGACGTTCAAATTGCTTTGTTATTCACACGCCAATCTTAATACGTTACGTTATATATACGTAAATAGTTTGATATTAATAATTCATGAGTATTATTTATACATTAAAGGGGATAAGTTACATAACTTTGATGTTAATGCAATAACTTTGTGTACACGATAGTTAATTGACTGTCCTGTGGTGTAGTGGTGGTAAATATCAATATAAATAAATAAATATTCCTCACACATTCACACAACGCCATCTAGCCCCAAACTAAGCAAAGCTCGTACTATGGGTACTAGACAATGGATAGTTAAATAATTTTTATCTGTAAATACATATTATACAGAGTAAACAAACACTCAGACCAACGCAAACAATCATTTTCATGCACACAAAGATTTGCATTGAGCGGGAATCGAACCCGAGAACTCTGCGTTGCAGCCGTATAATATACCGACTGCGCCACAGAGGTCGTCAATGAACGCGAGCATTTTTATTTTCATCTTTTCGTGTAGCAAGAAAGGGTTTGAGAGAGAATGAGGGATAGCCCAGTTGTATAGGCAAAATATTGTATTCATTCAGTTCTGCATGCCAAACACATTCTCTGGGAAAATAGGCATTTCTCTTTTGGCAAAAAAAGCATTTCTCCTTTGGCAAAAAAGCATTTTTCCTTTGGCAAAAAAGCATTTCAAGAATTTCCGCTTTAGCAAAATAAGCGTAATTTTATGTTAGATAGCTTATAGTTAACCTCTGTACTAGGAGACATTTTATCGGAGTCAAATACGGTTCTCCATTTCCTATGAATCTTTGAATCTGTAGTAGGTACCTTCTTTTTCTTGTTTCTACTACAAATAGTCTAGGTATCTTATATTCTACGCTAGTTATACTACTAAGCTAGGTAACTTTAATCTGTCAGTTACATTACATCGGGTTAAGTTATATTAACAAAGTTTTAAACTTGTTCTGCATACAGAGTAGACAAGTACATCACTTTCTTCCGCCATCATAGGAGCTTAACATTTACATGCTCTACAAGCCTCCATGTTTTTAAATTTGAACCTAGTAATCTTTGATATACGGTCTAAATCTGCGACTAACTCTATTGTAGCGATACAGTTGAATTAGCCACAGAAATAAACATTTTTTTTATTATTTAAAGTTACCACCAGATTTACAAATGGTGTTGAGCCCTGAGATTAATCTGGAAGAAACTCAAAGCCACTCTCTCTTTTGAAATTACTTTACAGTTTTATAGTTATTTATAATAATTAATAAAATTATAACTATACTCTGACTGTAAGGTGATATAAGTAATACAGGGACGCGGCCTTATTACAAAATACGGTCTAACTATAAACCACGATTTATTACGTCACAAAACCATTGTTTTTATTTATTTATTTATTTTTATTTATTTATTAGATTCACCAACAGCTGTTACAATAATACTTACATAGCATAAAACATTTTCAATACACAAACATAATTGCACAACTAATTATAGGTGAATACAACATGCAATAGGTAAGTATAATCATCATATTTAAAAACAAATCGAAATCAATAATAAGAATAATAAAATAACAATTAGCTTGAGAATTAAATATACAATAAAATATAAAAATTTTTTTTGAAATTTGTTATTGCAAAATCAGTCGTAACGCTAAAGTGTTAAAACTGATTTTGTATTAATAAATTTATGATTTTGTATTCGTTAATACAAAATCAGTTTTAACGCTTTAGCGTTAAGACTGATTTTGCAATAACAAATTTCAAAAACAGTGGTTTTGTGACGTAATAAATCGTGGTTTATAGTTAGACCGTATTTTGTAATAAGGCAGAATATGTTTGTTTATTCCTATTTTATGCTGTAACTAGAAACAATTTTCATTCTCTTTTCATATAAATAAATGTATATATTCTCTATTACATTCAGCATACTTTTATAGGACGTATTGGAATGCGACGGTTTAGATAGCTATTTCTTTGAATAGCTCCCTAAACGATTCTCGTGCTCCGTGCCGATAGATAGCACGGATAGTTCCTTTGTAGAGTAAATACACTTTGAATATCTGCAGCTGTGCTCCACAATATTATATCGTATGACATAACAGGGTAGAGATAGCTAAAGTAAACTAATCTAGCTGTGTCTACATCTGTCAAATCTCGAACTTTCCTAAGAATGTAAGCAGCTGTTGAGTTTTGCTGATAAACAAGATACCTATATATGCACTCTCTATTGTTTGTTATAAGAGCGTTGTAACTTTGTAATTATACTTATTACATGTTATAATAGCCTCCGTGTGGTGACTATAGATCCCATGGGTGTCGTAAAAACCGACTAAGAGACTATCCGTGAATATTACCTTTACCTAATAAAAAGAAGGAATACTAGAAATTAAACCCTATACCAATCCGTTTGGCCAGCGTGGTATTAGTAGGCTAAGTATCCCTTCGTTACGGAAGGAGGCACGTCCCTGCAGTGGGACATGAATGGGCTATTATGATGATGACTAAAAACTAATTTAATTATTAATATAGATAGAGACTATGTACAATAATATTTAATAATATTACAATTTTATTATGAAAGTTCCAATGTGGCAAATCAGTCAATCAGCAACAGTTAAGAGTACGGCTTCACATTTTTCTCCTTACATTGGTAAAAATGTTTATTGTATAAAACATGAATGAATACAAAAATTTATTTCTCTAAATAAGAAATCCTCGACTTCCCGCAAAATCTCATTATTGGAATTAATCATTGAAGAGTATTTTCTCTGACAATGTTTACGCCATTTTCATAACGAGAAAATCACATTATTTTCCACCCAGAGCTATAATATAATAAGTTCTAAAAATAATATATAATAGGTATACGTACTCTTTGGGGAGGGAAGGTTGATCCGTTACGACATACACGACATAAAATTATTTCGTGTGAATCTCGGGAGGGGTTTTATCAACATTGTTTTTTTATATAAATGAAACGGAAAACGTGATTGCAACTGGAGCAATACAATACAGTTTTAACTAAGAAGAAATTTTAAATCATTACAGCCCATTAATGTCCCACTGCAGGGACGGGCCTTCTCCCGCTACGAAGGGATAGTTAGTCTACTAATACCACGCTGGCCAGACGGATTGGTATAGGGTTTAATTTCAAATTTTCCTTCTTTTTATTTTGTAAAGAAAATATTCACGTATAGTCCCTTAGTCGGTTTTTACGACACCCATGGGATGAGATGGGGTGGTGACATATTGTCTGGTGGTGCTGTTTCTATGTCTGTGTTAAATTGACGTCTCTTTAAGCTGCTATTTACGACTTAAAGAATACCTTAGAATTCATCACCATTTTATTTGATCCATAGAGATTAAATGGTGACAATCTGTATTCTACATTTATATTTTTCTAATGTAGTTTTATATTGGCATGTCAATTCTCGTTCCTTAAAATCGTTAAAGATTCGGTTAAGTTAACTTTAGTTTAAAAATTGTCACACAATAGGTAAGACAATTTGACATCTAAAGTTAACTATGGGACAGTGCATATTGTATTGTAAAGTTTTTTATAATAAACACATTTTAACTTAGCCGAATTTTTAACGATTTTAAGGTACGAGAATTGACATGTAACTTAAAACTATTCCTTATGGAGTGTTTATGCCCCGATTTACACATCAACAAGTACAGTAGCGAGTTACAAAAATCGTCAGTTACGTAATAGGTAATAAGTACAATTCAAACGTAGGCGAGTGCAACCCTTTGGAGCAGAATGAACAAAAAATAGGATGGAGATCTATTCAAATCAACAGCTTACTACTTAACTCGCTTTTGCCGTTCAAACGCAAAAAGTGATGTCTCCTGTGATACTTGCCAATGATGTAAGTTAACTCGCTACTGTACTTGTTGATGTGTAAATCGGGCTTTACATACAAACGCCCGTTATTGACAGTGAAAACGCTTTTTAAGTTTCATCTCAAGTAGGTTGTTAGTAAGTACAGAGCGCTAGTACTTAAGTTTCCTCTCAGCCGTATCCTCGCCATACTCTCAAGGGTTCTCAACGAGTTTTCAACTAGTTTTTTATAACATCTCTGTCATGATAGCGTGAGTTGGGATTAAGTTTTCTTGTTTGCCGAAAAGTTTTGTTTGACGTTTTGCTGTGGGATTTATTCGTATTTTTGTTACGCGTGGAATTTTGAGTTGATCGTAGTGTGATCAACCCAAGAAAAGCGTAGTGTGAAAGCATTCCGAACTTTCTGCCTGCACGGAAACAAGACATGACATGTAAATTAAGACCTTTGTTCTATAGAAATAAAGTTTAATATAATCTGGCCACTCTCAAGACATAAAACAAGAGGTATTTCTTATAGAAGTTGCTTTCTTTCGCACTAACAAAAGGTAAGGCAGACGGTTTTGTTTGAAATTCTTTGTTCACTCGACGTCTTATCGTCGGGAAACCTACTGAATGTATAGCTAGCTTTGTTGAAGACTGGGCTTAACAATAAATAATAAAACTTCCATTTTAACTAGCAGTGCATTGGAAGCCTCTATAAAACGTAAAGTTTGTTTCTTGAGGAGTTTCAATTAAGGTTATGTTATTTTTTTTTTACGGTTACACAAGGATATGTATTTCTTAACTAATACTGTACTATGATTGCTAGACTGATAAGCTTACACAGAAAATACTTACAAATCATTCAATCACACAGAAGGAGTAAGAATACAATATGTCTCATCCCATGGGTGTCGTTAAAACAGACTAAAGGACTATCCGTAAATATTATCTTAACGAAATAAAAAGAAGGAATACTTTAAATTAAACCCTTTACCAATGCGTCTGGCCAGCGTGGTATTAGTAGGCCAAGTATCCCTCCGTCACGGGAGGAGGCCCGTCCCTGCAATGGGACATTAATGGGCTGTCATGATGAATCTTTCTCCTTTATCTCCAACTAAGCAACACAAACATAAGGAAGACATAACCTAGAAAGTAAACAGTTTCTTAGCCTCATAGGAAATAAATAAATAATCCTTACACATTCACACATCGCCACCTTGTCCCAAACTAAGCAAAGCTTGTACTATGGGTACTAGACAACGGATAAACATACTTTAATACTTTTTTTTTGTAAATACATACATATTATACATAGAAAACACCCAAACCTATGCAAACAATCATATCCATGCACACAAAGATTTGCATTGAGCGGGAATCGAACCCGAGATCTCTGCGTAGCAGCCATGTAATATACCGACTGCGCCACAGAGGTAGTAAAACGCAAAAGCCTACAATTGTTATGTAATGTCATTATGACAGTTATATGAAGCGTAAAGTGTGATTAAAGGCTTATCTATGGAAATCAACGAACGTGTTTACGTCATAAAAACATAATATTGTTTCCTTCAAGGTTGTGCGTGGGCGATGTTACAGTTTTCTATCATGTTATGTACTTGTACTACATGATTATACTACGTCATCTCTGGTTGAAAACTAAGGAAGATACTATCGTTGCTTGTAACGACCAGTTAATGTTCTGCAGGGACAGACTTCTTTAAGTGACAAAAGAAATTTGGTTAACCAACACCATGCTGGCCAGATGAATTGGTTGTATGACGAATTTGAGAAAATAGCAGCGAGTTTTGCTTTTATTAATTACTAGGGTTAATTAACTTAATGGCAGAATGAGCGTCGTGACGCGTATCGGAGTGAGTGCCACTACAAATAACGGGCGTCGAGATGCCTACCGTAAGCATCGTGTCGTCGACTAGAGTAAAGGCTGCGATGCCTACCAGAACAACGCCGAGACGGAATAATCCGATCTGATACCCCAAAAAAATCACCCTAGAGTGAAATCTGGGAAACGTGTGTCTGAGAATTTACCCTTTTAATTTATTTTACATAGCATAAGGTAAATTTTAAGAGATGGTACCCGGAATTCACCCTAGGGTGAATTTTTTAAGGTATCAAATAGGAATAACTGACCGAGACACCTATCGAGCTAAGTGCCACAACGTTAAAGGAGTAATTGGCCTAATGAACTGTTTTGCGTGAGATTTGAACCCGTTGCTGGTTCATGTTTGCCAGCCGCTACTGCGACCGCCTCGCCACTGAAGCATTTATTAATGATTGTACATATCATCATCATCATATCAGCCAATCGAAGTCTACTGCTGGACATAGTGCTCCTCCAAGTATTGCTATCTTGTGCGGCCCTTTGCCTCCCTCATCCATCGATTGTACATACCTATTTATTATTATTACCGCAGATATCTATATAACATATTTATCAACATTTAAAAGCATACATTATGTGTGGGAGTATATGAAAGCACTCTGATTACTAGCTTTTTATTATTGCCATTTAGTATCTATAACGCCGTCACTTCGTTATCAGCTGTTGCGTCATCTATGACGTCACATGTGTATACTCTGTGGATAGTCTGATTAGTCTGTGTGTGGTGACAGAAAATATATGATGTCAACATTTCATCTTATGCCTTCGGTGTTGTCTTCTTTAGAGTGTGGTGGCCAATATGGTGTCGATAGGTTGTTCTAGCCGTCCAAAGGCCTTTGACGACTAGTGACTTTACCACTACATCACCACGACAAAAGCTGGGACTGACTTTATCCGTTTTGTCTGAACCACTGAGATGCTTCGATGAAATACTAGGAAATTATTACTACCTCTGTGGCGTAGTGGTTATATAACATGACTGCTACGCAGAAGTCTCGAATTCGATTCCCGCCCAATGCAAATCTTTGTGAGCATGAACATGATTGTTTGCATTGGTCTGGGTCACAGATATCTGAAAAAAGGAGATGTGCCCTGAATGTCATTTTGTATGGAAACCTAATGTCGCCAGTTTTATTAACACACACAGCAATAGAATATACGAATAGACTACTGTTCTCAGTTACATCTAGATTATCAATGAACGCAATACTCTGTCTCGTTTTTCCTTGAAATATCTCCCTTACACGGTGTCACAGCGAACCAATCAGCGCTACTATATATATACAACTAAAACAAACTTCAAAAAATTTAGATAGAAGAACTACTACAATTTAAAACTACTACATTCAAAAAAATTACATTTATGCTAGGCGTTGACCTTATCGATAAATAATTAATAAAATTTATCGATAGACAAGACTTATATATTATTAAAAATTAAATACTTATCATATACTTAAATAATAATTACTTTTATATAAATATGTATTATATAATAATATATAATTGTACAATACTTTTGTAAAATAATATTCACGACAGTTTGTGTAAGATCGTACATGTCGTGAAACAAATTAATCCGTGAACTGATGTCGTAATATCGCAGGTTGAAGGAACTCAAGCGTCATACTTCTTTTGCGTCCTTATTGTCGCAGCAGCTTGTAACATTTTGACTGTTGTCATACAAAAGTAACGCACCTGTGAGGGAGAGCTAGCGATAATTTAGCGACAGTCGGTAAAACCTAGCCGACTTTAAAACACGACTTTTTCCGCACGTGCTTGTCATGCATGATCTACTTTTCATCGCCAATTATCAATCTCTTCAAAAAGCGCTTTGTTTAATTACATCATGATTCATTAAATTTCTTTGAGTGAGCTTGTGTGGCCCATATTTTGAGCTTTGGGCCAAAACTGTTTTGTAGTCAATTACAACTTATAGATGTCAATTTTTGGATAGTTGTATAATATAAGACTAAGTATACAGATTATTTTTTGAAGCAGGTAACAGCGTGTACAGTTCATTTATTCAAGCATGTGCATGCCAAAATGCGCGAGCAATATTGCGCCTAGATAAAATTAAAACAATAGCATGAATATAGGAATTGATAGATGAGCATTTAGACTGATTTTAAGCAAATCTGATAAAACCAGTTAAAAGCACGTGTGTGCTAATAAATGGATGAGCGTTTAAAAAAAACTTTTAAAACCACTCTAATCAACATTTTAAACCTTTATGTTCTAGAGTACCTACTTACTCCACCTTTGATTTAGGATATTATTTCAACATTGTAATACTTATATTGAAATTACATAATTTAAACAGCGTAACACAACATTAAAAAAAAAATCTCATTTAACTTAATAACACTTTTACAATTTAAAATTCCTACAATACACGACTTTTTATCGAAAACGATAGATAGTCGTAGTCATGAACGGATCGTCACTATCGTTTGGTTGTTAGAGCGATCACGGTTAGCAACCACTTGTCATACGTAATATCGTTGAGCGAATAGTTCATTGCTTCATATATCATTGAATGACTAGTTTAGACAGCATTAGAGAAGCAATGTATATGTTACAAAAATATTATAGTACTTAATTGTCCGTACATGAAAATAACATAGTGAGGACATTGAAGATTATTTTTTCATGATTTTAGAGGTAAATACAATAAAATACATGTACTAGCATACGGTAAGTGATTCCATTATTAATAAAGATTTTTTTATTGCTCTTAATTTTACAGGCAACCACTGAACAACTCGGCATTTTATATGTTATCTCGGTCGTTGTCAAAACACAGCTAAACCTAGGTGACAGCCATTTTTAGCTATATAATCGGTCTAATCATATTGCGTTGACAAGAAAACCCCGTCATACCACTTCTCCTTTTATTTAGATTTCTGTGGTCTGGGTGTTTTCTATGTACAGTAAATATGTATGTATTTACAAAAAAAAGAATTTAAGTATGTTTATCCGTTATCTATAATTATTTTATTGTTAGTACCTTTGTTTTCAGGTAAGTATGATTGTAGTGAACTTCGGGTCTGAGTATGTAACGAAAGGAATACAATATGTAAAGAATACGTAAGTAAATCCCTGCAGTAGGACATAGATATACTCATTACCCTCCATTATAAATATAAATTTTAAATTTGATAAGTAAGTAATTTTAAAATTGAAAGAAATGGGGTAACTTTCTCTCGCCTTGATTTTAGATTAGTATAAAATCATTTGATGTTATTCAAAATTTGAATTACAATGCCATCATATAAGAAAAGGAAAAGTTGACGGAATACTCTATACAAATCCATCTACCCAATGTAGTTTAAGTGCTGGACTATTCGTAACTGAAGTAGTCCATACAAACGGGCATACAGGCTATTAAAAGGATAAAACTTCCACTGAAACAGCTCTCAGAATGCTCTAAGAATACCTTCCTTGACAATCTTTACGTACGTATTGTCAAGCAGAGTACGTAAGATACTTGAAGCAAGTACGTAGTTAAGTTTGTTCTAATGGTGTTAGCCTCCGCAATGTTTGTACATCTAAGAGCTTAACCTCGTATGAATGTGTTTGCCTAATATCTTATTCGTGTTCCTCACCGCGTGAATAAAATATTATGTTTTGTTTGTCTTTCTAAACTTTGTTATGTAGGTACAAATTTGAGAGGGATTGGGACTGTATTCGTTGAAATATATTGTGAAATGTTGGTCATAAATTACCACGCGTAGATGACATTTTAGTCGACGATGATGATATTTTAGTCACTTATAAGTCATCGCGTGGTTTAAGACTAATAATAGGTAGATTATGTTGCCGCCACGTTACTTTTGTATCTTTAGTTAGTAGCCTACCTGGTGCCGAGAATCTTTCAAGCGCCCATATTACTATGACATAGCTTCTCGACTGTGTCACAATGACGACAGTCTTGCCTTCCGAAGAACGCAGATGCTCAGATGAATGACTAAGTAGTCAGAGCCAGTTGCAATCACTGTTTCATAAACGCTGTCGTGGCCACATCGGCGAGGCCATTCCATAGACCTCTACCATACTCATCATCATCATAACAGCCCATTAATGTCCTACTGCAGGGACGGGCCTCCTACTGTGAAGGAGGGATATTTGGCCTACTAGTACCACGCTGGCCAGACGGTTTGGTATAGGGTTTAATTTCAAGTTTTCCTTCTTTTTATTACGTAGAGAAAATATTCACGGAGAGACCCTTAGTCGGTTTTTACGACACCCATGGGATGAGATGAGGTGGTGACATATTGTATTCTTAGTCCGTCACCACACGGATTCTACCATACTACTTACTACAATACTAAACTCGATAATAAGTAAAAAAATGTATCATCTTGCGATTCATATCTATGACGTACACAACACTAACGCGTCCGCTAGGGAAGTATAGCTATCGAGGCACCAAAGAGCCTTGGGCCACTAAGATATTTATTGTCTAACTATGTACACAATTTCTTTAGGAAGCCTTACAGTTAGTCATTTTTATTTATAGCAAGCGAACGCGTAATTGAATAGCACGTTGATGCTGGCCTTATTCTTTTAATCGTGACGTTGTTCGTATAAAAAATATATATTTTATATAAATCTTTCTACGTATATAGTTGTTGCATATTTTATGTTTTGTCTCCTACAGTTTTCTAAGATAATGCATGGTCCTCTTCTCATTTCTGATCTTTCTAAATCATTTCTATAATGGAGTAGAAATTGAGATACATTTTGCTGTTGTGACTAGCTCAACAAATAATCCGTAAGGTACGTCTTGTATTTATCTCTGATAGAGATGGAAACCTGGCAACAAAACAATTTTTTCCCCAAGAAAACCGTACTCGGTGGCTGTTACACCCGTCGTCGACTAGGACGGAGAAACATAGTATCGGAATCCATGTACGATATGTATGAGGTTGGTTTGCCACGTTGCTTGTGACCGCGTTACTATAAACTGGGCGCCCCAATCAGTTGATATTCCCTATGCGACTGTGATACATTCTCGATTCACTCCTAAATCTCTCTACTTTGAGGGCTAGACAGTCATCACAAAGAACGCGATAAAGCTCCTAAGGATACAATCCTGGCCAAGTCATAAGAAGAGCACTCGTTATTAAGCTAAGTGCTATTAGGCCATGTATAGTAAGGTATATGTTAAATATCTATGGTTTTATCATGGACCATGTTACTCACTGATTTGCTTTTTCTGTTTTTAACATATCCGAGCACTCACCATCGTGGTAAACATATTGATTATTAGGTTTAAACCATACATTATTTATCGATAAAACAGTTTATTGTAATATTCAACACACATAACAACTTACTTTGAACAAAACAATTCGGCTAATAGTACCCTTGAATATATTACTCTAGTCTACAAACTTATTCCATTTTATTATACCCTACTTAATTCTTGCTACATTAAACTTTTTTATTGTGCGGTTTTCTTTCTCTATGGTAGCGTTGAAAAAGTATTTACTGTGAAAAAATTTTGCTAAAGGTATGAGGCGTGAAAAATAAATTTTGTTTTGTTTGGTGAATTATTACTTACAACAATGTGGGCCTTATTTATTTCAATAAGTATGTATAGATGAGGTATTATTTTCTTGATTATGGTGATGGAGTAAGAATTTATGTCAAATCTACTCCATCTTGTCCCAAGGATGTCGGCAGATTCTTTGTTGCTTCTGATTTACATAAATACATAAATAAAACGAAAATAAAGCCAATAGGTATAAATCGCCAAAAATATAGCTTCTATAAAGTCTGGAGGCATACAACTACCTCTGGGCTAACGAAACGAGGCTCTAAAATGAAATTCAGACCTTCCCATAAATCTTCCCATAATCACCTAAAAACATCTAAATTTCCCAAACGACACACGTAACATGAGCCTGAGCCAATTTCATCTTTTCCCAATACTTATACATTTATCTGATTTAAATAAACTCGCTCGATAAAGTAATTTTTTTTTTATTTTTGTTTCTCTTTCTGTCTTCGTGGCAGTGCTTTGTTGTTAATGCTCTCTTTTTTTTTCTAACTTAGTTCTATAAGTGATGACTTGTAATTGGCTGCCAGTCTCACATACTAATTTGTATAGCTGAATACAAACAGTTTAAAGCTGAATAAATAAATATTAGTATTATTATTATATTCGTTGTATTAGCTGTAAGTCATCCATAATGTATTAAATAAATAAATTTCTGTGACATGTTATTTGCATTTGGCGTTTTTCCTTAACCATACGGATAATACGCGACTCTATATTTCTTTTTGAGATTAAGGAAATTGTTAGCTTTTATGCCGTACAGGAATTTTTGACGTACCGATATTTTTATACAGTATGTCGGAAATAACATGACGATAGCAATGCATGGATAAGACGCTATTTATATATTTTTACAGAAATTGTTGTAAGGAAAATATATATATGGAGAATAAAATTACATAATATGGTCTCACAGGACAAAATAAAATAGATACTCTTACCTAATTTAAGTGTTAATTTGTATTTTAACTCTTAATTTAGATTTTTGACCATAACCTACCTTATTGATAAAGTGTTTAATTATGTATTATGTTTTTGAAGAGACTCCCTGATCTCACAGAAAAACACTATTTTGTGAGACTGAGATATGATTTTATGTAAACTTATTTGTTACTAATAAACAAACAATAATAAAATAAATATAAAAGAAACAAAGACATACAACGACAAGATTACACTTTTTAGGTTTGTTGAATCTTTAAAAGTCATAATCAGTTTAGTCTATTGAAGTGCACGGTTTGTCATCGATTTCTCCTAATTCATGCCATGACGTTTTCTACATTTAATGCGATCCTAGAACCTTTCAAGGTCATGGTCCATCTAACTGAAAGTCATCTTACTTTACGTTTGTCGAGTCACGGTCTCCAAGATAAATTTGTTTGCATAGCCGGCGCTGTTTTCTTTACCATGAGTTTATCTTTTTGTCACATTACTTTCATCATTATTATATCAGCCAATAGACGTTCACCGCAGGACATAGGCCTCCTCCAAATATCTTTTAGTATACTTATTCTAAAATAAGTAATAAATTATAATAGTCCATTAATGTCCCACGGCAGGAACGGGCCTCCTCCTGTGACGGAGGGATACTTGGCCTACTTATACCACGCTGGCCAAACGGATTGGTATAGGGTTTAATTTCAAGTTTTCCATCTTTTTATTTCGTTAAGATAATATTCACGGATAGTCCCTTAGTCGGTTTTTACGACACCCATGGGATGAGATGGGGTGGTGACATATTGTGTTCTTACTCCGTCATCACACGGAGGTAAATAATAAATACGAAGAGAAAATCTATACTCAAATAGCACATTACAACGACAACGTAAATACGAGTACGAGCTTATTGTTATATGAAAATGTGTATGTTCGTGTATTGAAGTGGAAGGGAATCAATTTAGGTCAGTCAGGCGTTCACTATATTCAAAGTTGTATGCATTATATATTTGTATTGTACACATTTATAATATAACAATATACCTGATGTTATATATCTATATACTATATCTCCGTGTGGTGACGGAGTAAGAATACAATGTGTCACCGCCCCATCTCATCCCGTGGGTGTCGTAAAAATCGACTAAGGGACTATCCGTGAATATTATCTTTACGAAATAAAAAGAAGGAAAACTTGAAATTAAATCCTATACCAATCCGTCTGGCAAGCGTGGTATAAGTAGGCCAAGTATCACGGGAGGAGGCCCGTCCCTGCAGTGGGACATTAATCGGCTGTTATGATGATATATCTATAAGTGAAAATGTAATGTATATAAATAATAGTACTTAGGACATCATCCCAATTTTTAAGCAGACGTACTATTTCAAGGTTAATAAATGTGATTTTTTTGAGAAATAATTCTGAATTGGAAGTTTTATTCAATGTGGTCAAGAAATTACTTGGTTACAAACATTGGAATAAACACAGTCGAATTGAAATCCTCAGATAAAAGCTAAAACTAATCTCATTTGATCCATTTGCACCAGGAGTGCTCCATTTGCAGCGAGTAATTTGATTTTAGTCTTACTTTGATAGTCTTACTTTGATAGTTTGTGAACTTAATTTAGTAAGCTGAATAATTATTCTCATACATTTACAGTCCGTGTAGTAAAGGACAAACATATCAATTGTTACCACTCGATGTTATTTATGAGTATATTAAAAGTAATAATACAAGTAATATTAAAATCTCCGTGTAGTGACGGAGTAAGAATACAATATGTCACCACTCCATCTCATCCCATGGGTGTCGTAAAAACCAACTAAGGGACTATTTATTTTATTTTTTAGTATCCCTTCGTCACGGTAGGAGTCTGTTATGATGATGAATATTAATAGCTTACTAAAATAGAATTTTTGCTTATATTTATCTGCATAAACCTCAGTCGCCAGAAGAAGTAAATAAAAATAAACAGCACAAATTCTAGAATATATCTATCTAAGCCATAAGCGGTTCTTTGCTCAACATACTCGTAGGTTCTCTCATTCATCCATTGTACAGTAAACTGCAATCTAAAGACCGGTTAAACCCTACGAGAGTAAGTCTTTAAGACGTACCCATATTCTTCTTTAACAAATTGAATAAAATAATAATTGCCTTTCCCCGACCTTCTAAAATAAATTGAAAATCGTGCGGATAAGGTTCAGTACATCGTATAAAACTCAATATTATATTCAATATGGTGGCTCCCATTGGTTTTAGAGGCATTTCCAATTAGTCAGTCGCGTATCAGCATTGATATAATATTGGTTGAAAGGTTCTGTATTGACATAGGCTAATAAATGATTCAACAAAGCCGACATGTTGGTTTATATAGGTAGGGTACATCTGTAATAATGTTTAGTTATCATTTGAGTTCGCTAACGTTTCGATTTATCGAATTTTCGATCTGTTTATTAGCTAAATAAGTTTGCAGTTAAATTGGTTTTACAATTATATTGCTCACTAGCTGCCCCGTGCCCACTTCGTTGGGCGGCGAAAAAACGCGTCACTTTTTTAATATGTTTAAAAAAGTGACGCGTTTTTTCGCCGCCCAACGAAGTGGGCACGGGGCAGCTAGTGACTCATTCACTGCTAGTGATCATTACTGCTCCACTCCTATTAGTCATAGCGTGATATTATATAGCCTTTGACACTCCCCGATAAATGGAATATGCAACACAGAAAGAATTTTTAAAATCGGTTTAGTAGATCCAGAGATTACTCCCTACAACGTCACAAACACACAAACTTTACCTCTTTATAATATTGGTATAGATTTAGCTAGTTGAGGGCGCTCAAAGTTAGTTGTGACTGCTGGTCGGGGAGGTCATCCCACGAATAGATATAAGAGCTAGGTGGCATTTTATCGGAGCGTCTCGGTGCTTATGAAGGCACGTTAAAAGTCGTTTTCGGTTCTTTTAGTAATAACAGCAGTCCTTTATTTCGTAACGTAAAGTCGTTCTCTTTTTAAACACTAACCCTTAAAATGAGAGGCTTTAAAATCGAAGGACACGAGATAAAATTGGGCTTTTATATAAGGGCCTCGATCTATTGATCTCCTAAATTATTGTTATTAGCTATTTGTAAATTTCATGTTTGTCATTTAATTGTGTATTAGTCTGTAAGCCTTCTGTAAAATGAATTAAATAAATAAATAAAATATTTTTTTTCCTAAAAACCCTATTAAATTAAAAATATCACTTGTCAACCACAGCGTCTCACTTACCTCAAATTAATACGAAATCAAAATACCGATATCGCTCAACAACCTACCTCATTACTGTCAAAAGCGTATAATTACTATCACAGATAATAAATCTGCAGTACATATAAATGGTGGAAGGTCAGAGATAATACCGAATCTGTGGTAATCTCTGATGGGTATTAAGTACTGTTTTATTACACTCACTCAATCTTCGTGACACGGGATGTTTTAGACAGGTTTATACGCAATTTAGTATCATTGTTAAACGATTTTGACTAAAGATTTTCATCAAAATGATGAAGTATTTTGTGTTTTGCCATGTTACTTGCATTGTATGATATCGGGTTCTTTAAGCGTAGTGTAAAGAAGGTCAATGCAAATCTTTGTGTGAATGAACATGATTGCTTGCATCGGTCTGAGTGTTTTCTATGTATGTTTTTACAAAAAAAAAGTATTTAAGTATGTTTATCCGTTGTCTAGTACCCATAGTACAAGCTCTGCTTAGTTTGGGATTAGATGGCGTTGTGTGAAAGAGTGATGAATATATATTTGGTCAGGCCGCCGCGCCGATAAGGTGACGAAAACGGAGCGAAGTAAGAGGAGCAGAAAGAATTACCATGCCATGCCTTCATCTCTGGATTGCATTCGCGCTTTCTATCAGGTTCGACATGGTCATATTGCCAAAACTTTAAAAAACACAGAGGTCTAGTTACAACGAAAATATTCAACTTTAGATGAAGGATCTTTATTCATGAATTATGCCGAATATTCATAAATTACGAATTGTTGAATACTTTTAGTTCTACCCTCGTAATTATGCAAAAATCAACATAATACAAAGTAAAGTTTTATTTGCTTTTGTATTGTTTTGAATTTTAATTTTTGTATAATAATAATATACAAAATTACAATAAACGTGTTTGTTCGAGTTAATAGTAAATTTTTATGTATTTTTTTTGTGGATCCGTGTGGGTGACGGAGTAAGAATACAATATGTCACCACCCCATCTCATCCCATGGGTGTCGTAAAAACCGACTAAGGGCGCTTGTACACGGTAAGAAAAATCGCCGGGCCTACGCAAGAATTCGTGTCGTTTCTAAGCACGACCTGTGTACACAGCGCCGGCGATGCATAAGAAAATTTTCTTGTCTGCGCAAGACAAGACACGGCGAACGTTGTTGCGGAGGGGCGGGGAGCGGTGTAGTAGGGTATCATACTTGTTTGCTTTCTAGTTAACATTTTTACTAAAGGAAACTCACACTGATTATCACACTTGTTATTACTTGCGCTCCCTACGCCCGTCTGACGACTGTACGAAAAAAATCCTGGCGTGTACCTACACGTTCCGAATTGTTTTGTCTGCGGAAGACAAGAAAAGTTTTCGTGTACGAAAAAGACAAAATTCTTGACGTCTACACGAAGATTTGTCTTGTCTGGCGTAGACACGGCAAATTTTCTTAGCGTGTACAAGCGCCGTAATGCCCGATTTACACATCGACAAGTACAGTGGCGAGTTAAGTAGTATTTTAAAATTAAGTTGATTTAAATCGATCTCCATCCTATATTTTGGCAAGTTAAGTACGAATTAGCCCCCTCTCTCGCGTCTCGCCAACTTAACTTGCCAAAAAATAGGATGGAGATCTATTTAAATCAACTTATTCAGCAACTTACTACTTAACTCGCTACTGTACTTGTCGATGTGTAAATCGGGCATAAGGGAATAATCGTAACTACTATCTTTACGAAATAAAAAGAAGTTAAACTTGAAATTAAACCCTATACCAATCCGTCTGGCCAGCGTGGTATTGGTAGGCCAAGTAACCCTCCGTCACGGGAGAAGGCCCGTCCATGCAGTGGGACATTAATGGGCTGTTATAATAATAATAATTTCGTGGATATTATTTACTCATACGTGGCAAGTTGCTATTAACGAATCCGATTAAGCTAAAGCTTATCAAAGCCTGTAGAGTTGTCACTAGAAGTAAATTAAGGTATATTTTAGTAGTATTTTATTTTTATATTCTTAATATTTTTGTGTACAAAAATTAGCTGCTATTATTCTAAGAAAATTAAATATACACCATCTGCGGTTCTTTTAATAACGAATGTCAATTTATTATTTGAAGATAATGAATGGGCCTCGAGAGATACCGTCGTGATACTTAATTACTGCCTTCGACGAACCTAATTATTCTAAGAATCCTTCACTAATGAACCGTTTGGAATTTTGATTGGACCTTTATACGAATTTACATAGGCATTATGAACGCCTCCAGAGACCAAAAGGATAGATGTTTTGGAAGATGAAAAGAAGCGAAATTGTGTATAACTTTTCTTTGGTTTATAAAAGGAATTATAAAAATTCTGATTTTAAAAAACATGCCTTTTTATATGATTAAAAAAAGAGGTTTTCAATTTGTTTTTTTAATGTTTGGTACATCATCAGAACTCAATCATAGCAGAGATGATAAAATCGTAACGCAAATAAGAAAAAAAAACTCTAAATTGAATCATTTGCTTGATTGGGTATTCACTGTTTTCCTAAAATCAATTTCAATTTATCAGTTCAAGGCCTTAGTATTTTCTTTTTCTTACGAAAATATTTGTTTTCATTGCCTTTGTATAGTCCTATGGATGTCCCAATTTTGCTTTAAATCGAATCCTCGTGAACTGAATTACGTTTTTACTTACATCGATTTGATATGTTTCTATTTTGTAAGATCGTGGTATGGTTAATACCATCAGTAGACATCAGTGTTGGGGCTGAAACAATGGTGATTAACGTGTCGTGTTCAAAGCGCCCTTCCTCCTCTCTCCAACTAAACTATGCTTTGCCCGACAGGGTCCACAATTGATCTTTTATAGCGGCGAGCTCAGCCACCGCCCGGGGAGCTGTTCAGGAGGTGTTCGTGCGCATTGGTAGTAGGGGAAGAAAGGCGTCATCACGCCACACCGTAGATAAAAGAAGCCTGACGTAGAACTAACCTTATAGCACCCTGTAAGGACGGGTGTATTCGGGAGAGAAATGATACTAACGACTGCTTGAATAATACTCTCTATATTTTAGAATAAAACATGATTATATAGTTTTAATGATTACATACACATAGGTTAAAAGAATGACATCAATTACACACTACAACCCACTTCCATATTGCACACATTACATTTGTTTGCTATAACTAGAAACTAACATGAATTAATGCGTAGGTAGTTTACTCAGTTGTATGGTATGTTTCGGTACATGTGTAGGTTTATACGTTACATTACGAGGATGGCAGCTTACATACGATCAAGGCCAATTTACGTGAATGTAAATGGTTTGCTGCAAGTGACAAGCTTTGATTACCTTTCTATATTTTGCCCGCGGCTTCGCTCGCGTTAAATTCTAATGATAAAAAAGCTAAAAAGGTTCAAATTAGGCATCTTTAGTTTCGTATTTTCATTCCCTTTTTTAATTTCCTTTAGTGTGATGAAATGAAAATCGTACATAGGTTTATTATATTAACTTAGATAAAATATCTTACGTTTAATCAAAGTAAACCACTTTGTAACAAATACTAACAGAACCTTATATCTCAGAGCAAAGTGGTTGTAAAAACCAGACGTAAATGTTCGTAGCAAAAAGGCAGATACTCTAATTCGTACTCAGGTTTAAGTGTTACCTCGAGATTCTGCCCTCGTAATGTATTATGGTTTACTGTGAATTGGTGCACATAGCAACACATCAAGTTAAACATTTTCATTTGAGATTGTGTCTTATTTCAAGGTATTAAGGTACATGAGTGTCTAGCTTGATTAGTTGCTGTATGTACTAGTTTTAGTTAGATTGACTGGTAATACAAAATAATAAATTGTTCGTGTTATGACGGAGTAAGAATACAATATGTCACCATCCAATCTCATCCCATGGGTGTTGTAAAAACCGACTAAATGACTAACCGTAAATATTTTTTTTACGAAATAAAAAGAAGGAAAACTTGAAATTAACCCCTTTACCAATCCGTCTGGCCAGCGTGGTATTAGTAGCCCAAGTATCCCTTCGTCACGGGAGGAGGCCCGTCTCTGCAGTGGGGCATTAATGGGCTGTTATGATGATGATGACAAAATAATACAAGTTGCTTATATTTTTGTTGGTACGGTAAAAAAAGGAAACTTTTACCGACCTTTTACTAATGGACATTGTTAGCCGGGCTCTGAATTTTTTATGGTTTTACAAACAAATATTTTTGATCCGCAAGTAAATTTAAATCCTAAATTTCGTACACAACATGTTAACTTTTTGTTTATCTTGAATAAAATGTTTGGGAGTATTTGGTTTTTCCGAGGCCGGAAAGCGCGCTAATTAGTTTTCGCTTATTTGAACATATTTTTATAAAAATTATAAACTGTTTTTTTGACCTAGTAAGCAAATAATTGGATTTATTATATATATACGGTGGACCGACGACCTAGTTAGAACGGCGGGAAGCCGATGGATGAGACTGGTAAATGAACATGACTATTTCATTTAACTTCCTTAATAGCAACGTCGGCTCGGCACGTGGTTGCGGTTTTGAATCTGACACTAGATCTCCGAGAGTCTAGTCTTAAGCCTGAATGTTCCTTGTGTCTGTTTTCATGTCATGTAAGTCCCCGCGTCACAAGATTTGATACCTAGTCCACTAGTCTTTTTTAACGAAAAAATATACTTAATTCAAAATGATATACTACTTAGTTTTACTTTGTTTGTGCTCAACCCTAATCGGGTATCGAATTTATATTTATATGTAACTATATTATTTGTATATGTTAATTCTTTATCTGTAGCCAACTACATATAAAGCATTAACACATAACACTATATTAGGCACAAGCCTAATAAAGGAATAAATAAATATATACACCTACATAAACCTTTACTTACTTTGATGCTAGATGAATGGATACTGGTATGTGGATAGATGCATATGTGAAGCAATATGCTTTAACCACACATTGCTTTACATATGCACTGCAATGACGGGCCTTCTCCCTAAGAGGAGATGTGTATAAAACATACTTGTGACATTTAGTGTAGTAAACAGATAAACTACAACGACATCTGGCCAACAAAGAGTAAACAAAGCTCTAAAAACAAGAAACGTTTAACCAAAGTTAGTTTATTAAAACAAAATATATGTTCGAGAAAACATCGTTACTGCAAATTACTTTTAAGACAAAGATAACAATACGGATATCTTTTACTTAACTTTATCGTAACAGGTGGACAATATAAATCTTGGTTTTTTAAAGACTTTATTACAAAGACACAGAGTTTATATTACTTTGGGTTTACACGTGGTAGGTTTTTTTAACGTTTGATTTCTCCACCTCAACTCTCATTGTGTTGCCATACCGTTAAAGCTAATAGAGAGATATTCTCCAGATATTATCAACTTATAATACAATCAATTTATATGCCTGTCTGTCTGGTCAGCATAGTATTCACGCGGCATAGTTTTACAGTAAGAGATGGAAAATTGGCTTCCTTTCCATGTAACATTAGGAGTATAATTAATGAAATAGAATTCGAAAACACGTTCCCGAAACCACAAACATGGGTATTTCTTACTGTACATGTTGGCCTCGAAACTTCGTGGGAAAATAACCTTATGTTTCCAAATTAAAAAGCGTGGGCTGTGAGGCGTTAACGTTTAGTTTATATACCTACACAAATTATATGTATTATTGATAATTAGAAAAGAAAGATATTAATATTATTTACACACACAAAGCAATCTAGTCCCAAACAAAAAAGTACAAAAATATAACTATGCTTTATCTACTTCCCTATTTTAGGGTTCTGTACACAATAGGTAAAAACGTAACCCTATTACTAAAATAGTTTTTGACAGCTGAGTCGTGACGTCACAGAATTTTATTGGGAAAAAATCATATTCTAGTCCTGACATCATCGCATTTTGGCGGGAAAATAAATTGGTTTGTACGGAACCCTCGGTGCGCGAGTCACACACCACATAAAGAAAGTATTCTATTTCAAATTCCCAAGCTTTAGTTAGTATCTAAAAAAAAGAATAAAATGTCGTAGCAATCTCGTAGCATCGTAGTTACAAACAGCTACGTCGCGTCGTAGCAAATTATCGTAGACACTGCTACATAGTGACTAATTACTCCTTGACCTAATGCCCGATTTACACATCGACAAGTACAGTGGCGAGTTAAGTAGTATTTTAAAATTAAGTTGATTTAAATAGATTTAGACGAATTAGCCCCCTCTCTCGCGTCTCGCCAACTTAACTTGCCAAAAAATAGGATGGAGATCTATTTAAATCAACTTAATCAGCAACTTACTACTTAACTCGCTACTGCACTTGTCGATGTGTAAATCGGGTATAACTGCAGTACTTACTTTGATTAATGAAAGTGCAAATGTCACTTGTAACATAGTTACAGAGTTATATCATATTACTATACTGTTACTTGCACAGATATCTGAAAAAAGAAGATGTGCCCTGAATGTCATTTTGTATGGAAACCTAATGTCGCCAGTTTTATTAACACACACAGCAATAGAATATACGAATAGACTACTGTTCTCAGTTACATCTAGATTATCAATGAACGCAATACTCTGTCTCGTTTTTCCTTGAAATATCTCCCTTACACGGTGTCACAGCGAACCAATCAGCGCTACTATATATATACAACTAAAACAAACTTCAAAAAATTTAAATAGAAGAACTACTACAATTTAAAACTACTACATTCAAAAAAATTACATTTATGCTAGGCGTTGACCTTATCGATAAATAATTAATAAAATTTATCGATAGACAAGACTTATATATTATTAAAAATTAAATACTTATCATATACTTAAATAATAATTACTTTTATATAAATATGTATTATATAATACAATACTTTTGTAAAATAATATTCACGACAGTTTGTGTAAGATCGTACATGTCGTGAAACAAATTAATCCGTGAACTGATGTCGTAATATCGCAGGTTGAAGGAACTCAAGCGTCATACTTCTTTTGCGTCCTTATTGTCGCAGCAGCTTGTAACATTTTGACTGTTGTCATACAAAAGTAACGCACCTATGAGGGAGAGCTAGCGATAATTTAGCCACAGTCGGTAAAACCTAGCCGACTTTAAAACACGACTTTTTCCGCACGTGCTTGTCATGCATGATCTACTTTTCATCGCCAATTATCAATCTCTTCAAAAAGCGCTTTGTTTAATTACATCATGGTTCATTAAATTTCTTTGAGTGAGCTTGTGTGGCCCATATTTTGAGCTTTGGGCCAAAACTGTTTTGTAGTCAATTACAACTTATAGATGTAAATTTTTGGATAGTTGTATAATATAAGACTAAGTATACAGATTATTTTTTGAAGCAGGTAACAGCGTGTACAGTTCATTTATTCAAGCATGTGCATGCGCATGCCAAAATGCGCGAGCAATATTGCGCCTAGATAAAATTAAAACAATGCAACAACAAGCATGAATATAGGAATTGATAGATGAGCATTTAGTCTGATTTTAAGCAAATCTGATAAAACCAGTTAAAAGCACGTGTGTGCTAATAAATGGATGAGCGTTTAAAAAAACTTTTAAAACCACTCTAATCAACATTTTAAACCTTTATGTTCTAGAGTACTTACTCCACCTTTGATTTAGGATATTATTTCAACATTGTAATACTTATATTGAAATTACATAACTTAAACAGCGTAACACAACATTTAAAAAAAAAAACTCATTTAACTTAATAAAACTTTTACAATTTAAAATTCCTACAATACACGACTTTTTATCGAAAACGATAGATAGTCGTAGTCATGAACGGATCGTCACTATCGTTTGGTTGTTAGAGCGATCACGGTTAGCAACCACTTGTCATACGTAATATCGTTGAGCGAATAGTTCATTGCTTCATATATCATTGAATGACTAGTTTAGACAGCATTAGAGAAGCAATGTATATGTTACAAGAATATTATAGTACTTAATTGTCCGACCATGAAAATAACATAGTGAGGACATTGAAGATTATTTTTTCATGATTTTAGAGGTAAATACAATAAAATACATGTACTAGCATACGGTAAGTGATTCCATTAGTAATAAAGATTTTTTTATTGCTCTTAATTTTACAGGCAACCACTGAACAACTCGGCATTTTATATGTTATCTCGGTCGTTGTCAAAACACAGCTAAACCTAGGTGACAGCCATTTTTAGCTATATAATCGGTCTAATCATATTGCGTTGACAAGAAAACCCCGTCATACCACTTCTCCTTTTATTTAGATTTCTGTGGTTACTTGAGAGCTTGATGGAGTCTATTTGCACATTTATTAGTGTTAAAATGATTAACTTTATATTTTTTCCTTAGAAATACCAATTTGTTTCATTTGGAATTACGTAACAAAAGTATATAATCTTCATAAACGCCGTGCTTTTTATATAGTGGGGTGACATTGTCCTCAAGGTAGGATATACATATTATACATAGAAAACACTCAGACCAATGCATACAATCATGTTCATGCACACAAAGATTTGCATTGAGCGGTAATCGAACCCGAGAGCTCTGCGTAGCAGTCATGTAATATAACCACTACGCCACAGAGGTCGTCAAAAAAAGAAGTTCATTAATGGACTGTTATGATGATGAAAATTAATATACCTATAATAGGTATAGACAAACGCATATTTTTTAAATTATAATCAAAGTTGGCTTTTCATAAAGTTAGAAATAAAATGCTCAAAGCCATTGCTAAGCTTTTAAAAAATAAATCCTAAAATAACGGTTTAAAAACGTATTTAGAACACGAAACCTTTTTCTAACATATACGACCTGTTTATTTATGAACTCCTTTGACCTTCCAAAGTAAATATAGTTATACTTATACATTTTTTAAATAAGTTACCCTTAAAAGAAAAATGATTAACCTGCAGATTTATTTTGAAGCTGGTAGATTTTATTATACATATCATCATAACAGCCCATTAATGTCCCACTGCAGGGACGGGCCTCCTCCCATGACGGAGGGATACTTGACCTACTAATACCACGCTGGCCAGACGGATTAGTATAGGGTTTAATTTCAAGTTTTTCTTCTTTGTATTTCGTAAAGATAATATTCACGGATAGTCCCTTAGTCGGTTTTTACGACACCCATGGGATGAGATGACACACTGTATTCTTACTCCGTCACCACACGGAGAACATATTATTATTTTACAACGGATACAATATTATTATTTTATTCTTGTAGGTATGTATTTTTAAACTTATTGTTTTTCTACTCCTTTACCACACCCGAACTCACACGGTATAAAATACAGTATACTCTTTCATTGTAGGTAGATAAAGCTAAGTACTCCTGTGTTCACGCGTCGTAAGGTAATGATGTAAGCGTGTATCTCACAACAAAGTATTAAATAACAAAGTACTCGTTCTGTTGGAGGTTGTGTTACATATAGTTGTTATATTGTGATAGGGAGGAACATTTACATGATTGACTATTGAGTATGTCTGTGTTCTACTCGAGAATTGGTAGTTTATGTTATTTATTTTTAGTCTTTCTAAAAAAGACAACAGCTGCACTAGGGATCGAGTCCTGGGTCGTGGGAACTTTGTATTTATAAATACTACCCGGTCACATCATTTCGAGACTTAGCGTCGATGACGTCACGTCACGTCACGTCGGACGAATCACGGATGCTCCCGTGGCGAGCGCGGGGTTTGAAAGGAGAACGGGACGCGAGGTTTGCATTCCAGCGAGGTCTCAAGATAATGTGACTGTGTTATACACATAAATAATTATCTTAGGTGGTATTGGAATCCAGGAATTTGTGCACGATAGCCACACACTTGGCACAGAAGCAGATCACACAGTACAGTATCAGGTCTTTGTATTTTATTGATTATAAACCTCTAATTAAGCATATGCACAACATTATATTTAATACGTTTCACATCTTACATACCACGGTCTACATTCGCAACCATATCTTAATTAGATCTAAGTAAAGTGGTCATAATATTTTATACATAAAAAATCAATAAAACCGCAAAGTATCAATATTAAACTAACACAAAATATTCACCAGCTATATTATGTAGCTTTGTAAAAAAAATCTAGCTTTCGTCCAACTTCGTTACAAGGAGGTTGGTAGCTAAGTAGATAAGAGTTAGATACTAGTGCCTCTACAAAACTTTATGTGACGGAGCGCGACCAGATACCTACTTGTTTATCTCTAAGTAATAACGTCTTATGTAGCTTATAATAATATTGTAAGAGATGTTTGTTGAAAATAAAAGTGGTGTATATTTTGTTATTAAAATACTATTTTTGAATAAGCGATTTCGTTTACTAGGATAATACAGAAATTACATATTATTTAAATTATTACTGAGCTATTTTATAAAAAATTTTGGGACCGATATAGATGATACTCTTTAACACTAAAAGTAATTTTTAAATCAAGCATTAACTTTCCGTTTCAAGGACGATTCTCCTTGTTGTCAGTATTATGCATGCCGTAATTGTCATATAAATAAAATACTTGTATTTTTTATTCTTTTCCATAAATGTTTTTAATAATAAGACGTGGTAGTGCTTTAAATAAATAAATAAGGAATCTACCTTATAGGTTGGTTAACTTGCTATACCTATGCCATGCCCATTTCTACATAAACACATAACATTGGTCACTTTGCTTCTCTTCAATTGTTTCATCTCTGTATATGAAACCGGCTCGCAGAATACAGACCTCTTAAAAGGCAACGTGACATTACGTAACAAATGTGTGCCGTTTAGAAACGTGTGCGGTCTACATCACGTTCCCTTATACGTCAAGTAAAGAACGATGCAATTATTGTAAGCACTTGTTGTTTGAAGGAGTATAGGTATATGATTTTATATGTTCTCTCCATGTGGTGACGGAGTAAGAATACAGTGTGTCGCCACCCCATCTCGTCTCATGGGTGTCGTAAAAACCGACTAAGGGACTATCCGTGAATATTATATTTACGTAATGAAAAGAAGGAAAACTTGAAATTAAACTCTATACCAATCCGTTTGGCCAGCGTGGTATTAGTAGGCCAAGTATTCCTCTACGACATTCATGGGCTGTTAAGATGAATGTATTGGAGGACAATGGATGTAAAAGACATAGGTATAATAGTTATCTTGCGTGGTCATACTTCGCACACTGCAGCCGTGTGCAGTAGTCACCTAAGTAAGGTATTCTATTTAACCTATGAATGTTATTTCATACTTTCATTCCTTAATTGTATATTCCTTTTCTATCTGGCTGGATACACTTGTTGCTATGTCATCAAAACCCACTGCTTTTAAAAAAAAGCAATTCTCCATTAAAAAATAAATATTCAGTAGAATGAGAAATATACTCTTCAACTAAAGTACTTTTTAATTTCTTGGGAATTTCGTTATTCTTGTTTATATTAAAAGTAGGGTTTTTCCCGGTCAACGTGTTTTGTAAGCTTTATGAATTCTTTGAAATGTGAACCTTTTCGAGGAATTAGGCACTTGCAAAAATAGAATTATTCGTAGCGAGAAAGTTACGGAAGCCTTATACAGGTAGGGCGTATACCTACGAAGGCTCAAGCCACACAGTTTCTACCTACAGACCTCTGACTTTATCCTTTAAGGAATTTTGTTCGTTGACAGGCTGTCTTTAATGATCAAAATCGCATCGAAACAAATATGTCAAGGAATTGGATTCTTTATTAACTCTGCTTGCTTTGAAATCAAGAGTGACATGATAAACTTGTGTTTTTATACTCGTATTACATACACAGTAAGCTACTCTCTCAGTTTCTCTAGTTATCACGTAAGATCCGTGTGGTGACGGAGTAAAAACCCCATCTCTACCCATGGGTATCGTAAAAACCGACTAAAGGACTAACCGTAAATATTACCTTTACGAAATGGAAAGAAGGAAAACTTGAAATGAAACCCTATATCAATCCGTCTGGCCAGCGTGGTATTAGTAGGCCAAGTATCCCTCTGTCATGGGAGGAGGCTTGTCCCTGCAGTGGGACATTGGTGAGCTGTTATGATGATGATGATGATCACGTTAGACAGATGGACTAAAAATCAAGTTTTCTTTCAAGAAAACCCAAAGAAGCAGGAAAGGCAAATATACAATTGCTAACTGTGTTTTTTACACAGTTAGCAATTGTATATTTTCTATTTTTCTGCCTGAACACGACCTTGATACATCCCGGGTTTAGCGTGTATAAGCCGCACCATTAACCTTCCCACCTCAAACCATTTCGGTTACACGTAACACAACCAATTATTAGCTGAGTATTGGCTGTAAAATGTTATAGCCTTTTGTACCTTATCTCTATCGTAATAAAGTCTATTCTGTATTTCCTCGTAATCGTCAAGTTATTAAAGTATTGTGTGTTGCCAGTAAATCCGGAATTTCGTAACCCATTAATGGCGAAATAATAGACTTCAATAAGGCTGAGGTTATATGGGTATTTTGAGCGTAGTCTTTGCAATTAATTTATTCTATTTTTAGTTAATACTAGTCAAATAAACAAATAGCGGAATAAAGCCCTGTTTAGCGGGGCGTTTGGCGATATGCACTGCAGTGAGCCAAATTGTACGTAGATTCAAAAAGTTCCAACTCTACCAAAACAAAAGTCCTGACAGTCATTAGAGAAGGCCACTCTTGGACTATCCGTGGGCCACTGTGATATATGAATTTTTACTTCCTTATTTCACGGAGAAAACACGTAAGTACATTTATTTTATGTGACTGTTTATTTAGTAATATTTAACTAAAGTTACATTTCCACAGAAGTGTAAACAGATTCCACTAGACTAGTAAATGTAGAAAGTTTTTAATTAAAAATGGTCGCCGAGTTACAAAGTTTTCATGTGTAGACATTGATTTACAAAAAACCAAAGATACACACTCCACTTCCTAAAACCGTCCGCAACAAATAGGCGCATTGTGCACTTTTTTAAAATTAGTATCGCGTTGTTCTACCGGCAAACGTCAATCATTAAATTTTATAGTACATTACTTTTTAAATACAACTTTATGTCATGCGTGTAAGATTGAATTTGAAAAAAAAATTAGTTTATGATATTACTATACGTATTTATTGCGTATGTTTATATTTGTCTAGCGGTTTACAATACTTGTATTAATATCCCTATACCGATACCCGACACATAGAACTATTTCTGAATGGGAATGGCTATTGCGACGAAAGTTTACTTACGCGAAAGTTTGCCGATATCAACTAAAACGAAATAAAAACTTGACGTAAAACCCTATACCAATTTGCCGGCATGGTTTTAGTAGACTAATTCGCCCAAGACTACACTAATTTGTCCGTGTGGTGACGGAGTAAGAATATGCCACCACCCCATTTCATCCCATGGGTGTCGTAAAAACCGACTAAGGGACTATCCGTGAATATATTATCTTTACGTAATAAAAAGAAGCAAAACTTGAAACTAAACCCTATACCAATCCGTTTAGCCAGCGTGGTATTAGTAGGCCAAGCCCTCCGTCACAGAAGGAGGCCCGTCCCTGCAGTGGGACATTAATGGGCTGTGATGAATTTGCCCAAGCCTATCCCTGCAGTAGGGCAAGAATGAAATGTAATGATTTTACTTCGTGTAAAACACACTTTTTTATCGTAGAAAAATAAAAATGTTCCAAGAGTACTTAAAAAGAGTATCCCGACATACAAAATGATCCTTTCTTTATTTATTCACGTTGAGGGAACATTTTCAAAAAGCTAATCTGATAATAAAACTGAGCCTGCAAAACGTAACATAAAAAGAATTTATTTTAGAGTTACTTTACGACATATTCTTTGACTTTTGTTTGGAAATACGCACTTTATTTTAACTTTGTGGAGGTTTTTAGTATAGTAGGGTTGGTGAAGTACTTATTGGGTACTTTACAAAATTAATTACCACCCTGACTTATCTGCTGATAAAGGGAATGGTGGAAAATATTTACCGGAGGAAAAGAAAATTAATTAATCTTGATATATTAAAATCTCTAAACTATTATAACTAGTTTTATAACAAGTAACTTGGACTACCTTTGGTTAGTAGGGTACCGCAGAAAGAAAAAAAGGGCCAAGATTTTTTACTCTGGCAAATAGTTATTTTACATAACAGCCAATTAATGTCCCACTATAGGGACGGGCCTTCTCCCATGACGGAGGGATACTTGGTCTACTAATACCATGCTGGCCAGACGGATTGGTATAGGGTTTAATTTCAAGTTTTCCTTCTTTTTATTACGAAAACATAATATTCATGGATAGTCTCTTAGTCGGTTTTTACGACACCCATGGTATGAAATGGGGTTGTGATATATTGTATTCTTACTCCTATCTATTAAAATCTCTAAACTATTATAACTAGTTTTATAACAAGTAACTTGGACTACCTTTGGTTATTAGGGTACCGCAGAAAGGAAAAAGAGGCAATATGTTTTACTCTGGAAGATAGTACTTAATAGATAGTAAATATATAATATATAAAAGCACTATCAAATAAAGGGTTCTCCAAAATAAGAAATAGGTACATTACTGTTAAGGAAGTGATCTTACTTATCGAGAATGGGTACCTATTTCCCTGTAGAATAGCTGAGATATACACTTTTATAAACATAAATAATGTTTGGAAACTTTATTGTATCTTTCATTGACTCCAGGGAAATGTCCCCGTTTTTTTGTTGGATAACGCGAATACCAGAGTTGAAGGCAACGGGTTGGCTATTGCTTTGATTTCAGCAACTATCTACTTCTACTTCAATTCTTTGCCAACACCTTGTCAGCCTAAGCAAAAACTTAATTTGCAGGACTTGAATAAACTATATTTTCGCCTTATGACTTGATATATGTAGTTAAAGTCGGCTCAAATAGGTTTTTGCTTCCATTCTCTTTTCTGCCAGCAGTCATATATCACTCATTCTCCTTTGTTTTAAATCCGCTCGTACGCAGTCTGTTTATGTTTTCTTCGGCCTTCCTCTTCATCTCTATTCAATTAATATTAACTCTATACCAGTAGGTACTAATCCTTTGTTGCCGCTAGCACCATTGACAGTTTCATGATTATTCCTCAGACATTCACAGAAAGCATAAACATAAGTACTTATCATACAGACATAGGTACAACCAGACCAAATGAAACAAATAATTGACTTATGGTATGATCGAACCGAGTAACTCCGACACGACGCCGAATTGTACATCATTAATCCTGTTCAATGCTAACAATGTGACTTTCATACGCCATCTTCTTTTTATGACGACATCCATAAAGTGGATTTCACATATTACTGTCTTACACTTAAAATCTCTTGGAAACTGGAGATAAAATATTAGTATATATTTTTGTTAAAGATGTCGCAAATGTATTACTTTTCATTGTGGTGACGGAGCAAGAATATTACGAGTATGTTATTTCAGTCGATAACAAAGCCTTAACTCTGTTATCTCGTTTAGAAAGGTTTTCTTTTTAATCCACTCCAAGGAAGAGCAAGTTCTTAATTCATTTGTATTTTTCAATGTTTGTTACTCAACATTACTACTTTCTTGGTTATTGTTTTTATTTGAAATACTTTTAAGTTGGTCCCATGGTTTGATATCAAAATTTAACACCCTTACAACGTCGCAATCGGGGATTGACCTCTCCATCTAAAACGGGAAATTGACCTAGGAATACTAAAGCAAAACTAGGGCCTTAAATTATAGGTCAATAGGATTGGCAACCTCTGTGGCGCAGTCGGTATATTACATGGCTGCTACGCAAAGGTCTCAGGTTCGATTCCCGCTCAATTCAAATCTTTGTGTGCATGAACATGATTGTTTGCATTGGTCTGGGTGTTTTCTATGTATAATATGTTTGTTATACAAAAAAAAAGTATTTATCTATGTTTATCCGTTGTCTAGTACCCATAGTACAAGCTTTGCTTAGTTTGGGACTATGGTGGCGATGTGTGAATGTGTGAGGATTATTTAATTTATTTATTTATTGGTTGGTTATGTTTGAAGTTTTCCGCATCTACCAGAATTAGTAAATATTAAGCAGCACACGGTCCTTTAACTGATGTTTTAAAATAGGGTGGTAATACTTACAAAGCAACACCTACAAACATAATATCTATAGTAATGTTTTAAATGTCTGTCAATAAAGCCTATTATGTGTAACATGGTTCGTTATAGTATTAACTCTGTTCTATCGTCGAATGAATAATTAAACAGTACAGTTACTAAATTGGTTTGTTTCAACATACATATCACTCAGTTCAAACACAAAACAGAGAGAAACCGCAGAAGTTAATTTACATACACAGTGTGTTTGAGCAACGCACTTAAAGCCCGATTTACACATCAACAAGTACAGTAGCGAGCTAGGTAATAAGTTGATGATTAAAATGTTTTGAATAGATCTCCATCCTATTTTTTGGCGAGTTAAGTACAAAGTAGCCGCCTCTCTCGCGTCTCGCCAACATAACTCGCCTTAAAATAGGATGGAGACCTATACAAATCAACTTAATCAACAAAAGAACTTACTACATGTTCATGTTCACATATTAAGAATGTGCATGAGCCTGCGCCATATATCTCGAAAAGGTTGGGAATAGAGTGAGAGTGAGTGTAAAAAATATTTTTAGTGATACTTTGGTCATGTAGCATTATTTTAAGTGATACTTTGGTCATATAGCATTTTTTAATAAAGACAATTTGTCGCTGGCCGCTGCACCGAGACAGTTAAAATTAAACAGTTAGAATTTGTTCATATTTCCACTCCACATACAGAATTTTTTATTATAAATTAAAGATCCAAGTGCTTGTATTCCTATTTATTTAAGCCAAATTTCTCAACATTAGCGTAACTGCTGATCGTTGGCATAAATCTGCAATACGTACATGATTTTGACTGCTGTACCTTTCTGTTTTGTGGTTTAACTACGTGTTTCGGTTTAAATGTACAGCAATGTACTAATTAAATTGCTTTGTACAGAATATTTGAATAGTTAAAATATAGAAGCATATTTTTGTTAAAGAGTAAAATTTATTTAAGTTGAATCGACTTAGGACCACGGTTGACTATAGTCTGAAGTATTTATTCATCGCATCGTACAAAAATCTGAATCGAAATCGGGAACTCGTATTGGCATATGAGTTCTCTATTTAGAATCAGATTTTATACGATGCGATGAATAAAATTTCACTACTTTAAAATGAAGCTTCAATTTTCTATGACAATCAATCTACTTTTGCAAATTTTTGAAATTAAAAATTATTTAATAATATTATTTACTATCATTTATTTTAAACAAAAATATTGATCGTCGCAAAATTTGACTCCCGGATTATTTCCGAGAATTTAGGAGAGTTGGGTTTGCATTGAAGTTCTATAGCGGACATCGGGAATGGTAGTAAGATGTTTTGATGTTTTCAATCTCATTATTTATTTATACAGAGAACAGCCATATTACACACATAAAGTAATGGTCATTAAAAGTTTGAAGGTTGATGAGGTACCCGACAATTACGGCCTACTTAACATTTAAAAGTAACAGGATAATTTATTAAACTAATGGGCTAAATAGGGAAATCTACTCCAATTTATTTATCTACTAGCTGACCCGTGCCCACTTCGTTGGGCGGCGAAAAAAACGCTTGCCTTTTTTAAAAATATTTCATTACTGTTCCACTCTTATTAGTCATAGCGTGATACTATTAATATAGCCTATGGCACTCCCCGATAAATGGTCTATTTAACACAAAAAGAATTTAAAAAATCGGTTCTGAATATCCAGAGATTACCCCCTACAACTTCACAAACTTACAAACACACAAACTTTACCTCTTTATAATATTAGTAGGTACCTATAGAGTATTATCCATGTAACGATGGATTCAGAATACATGGTATTAATCAATAAACCAATTAGCCTATCGCAGTCCACTTCTGGACAAAATGCCTCTCCCAACAAACGCCACAGAACAGGGTTCTCTCTCAATTTAGTCCGACCAAGAGATCTTCTTGATCTTTCTATCCGTGTGGTGACGGAGTAAGAATACAATATGTCATCACCCCATCTCATCCCATGGATGTTTTTGGTTGAGGGCCATCCGCCCCACCACAGCCCGTGTAAAGTAGTAGCGGTCGTCAGACACCAACTACTCGTCCTAAACAAAAAAAAAACCATAGGTGTCGTAAAAACCGACTAAGGGAATAACCGTAACTACTATCCTTACGAAATAAAAAGAAGGAAAACTTGAAATTAAACCCTATACCAATCCGTCAGGCCAGCGTGGTATTAGTAGGCCAAGTAACCCTCCGTCACGGGAGGAGGCCCGTCCCTGCAGTGGGATATTAATGGGCTGTTATGATGAAGCGATCTTTTTGAGGTAGAATTAATTTGTACTATAAATTAATTCTACCTCAAAAAGATCGCTTCATCATAACAGCCCATTCAAAATCTTACTCCAGCCAAAATGTTGATACTAAGAAAATTCATCTATACTAACATCGCGTTAGACAGATATTTTACGTTATTCGCGCATTATTTTAAAACTGAGATATCTTTTTCAAACTAATAATCGTATCTCATCGCTGTAAAGGTCAATTTTGTTTAAAATTAAATAAATATAATGATTAACGTAATTTATTTTGATAAGGGTCAATACCATACATAAAATACCTTTACAAACAATGCATTTCTTTAAGTCAAATTTGATTATTATACAAAAGGTCATAGTGAGTCAACCTTAGAAGATAGATATTATGCTATCGTTGACTTAATTGTAAACCTTTTTTAAAGGTACAATTCTCTAATACATCATTTATATATATCTATATCTCCAGACGTTTAAGCAGCAGAAGCAAAATAAACGTTTTTAAGCGTCCCTTTTATATACATATTTCATTACTGTTCTACTCCTATTAGACATAGCGTGATACTATATAGCCTATAACACTCCCCGATAAATGGACTATGAAACACAGAAAGAATTTTTTAAATCGGTTCTGTAGATCCAGAGATTAGCCCCTACAACGACACAAACACACAAACTTTACCTCTTTATAATAGTATAGATTTAATATAACTTATAATTGATATAACACATACGATTCATGGTTAATTTTATTAAAATTTAAAAGGAATAACTTATAATTAATAGCTTTTCATTATAAAATAGTTATGGATTATTTACAAACTCATTTATTTTTGAGTATGATTACTACTGGTAACGCCATCTCGTGAACAAAAGAAACGAAATTTAAATTCATTCAATATCGAACCAAATCCATTTTTCATGGCCCCTGATTTGTATTGGACTGTTCTAATATAAAGAGATCAAGCGATATCTCGAGTATTACTTATCCGATTTTGATGAAACATACCTCAGTTTAAGCCTAATAAAAAAGGCTACAATACAATGTATTGGTCTTAAGATTATATTAATTCGTTTTAAAGATGTGCGGGAACAAACAGACAGACAGACATTAATTCTAAAAATTGTGGTTTCGTGCTTTTTGACTTTTTTCTAGATTTTATAGATAATTTTTATCTGAATTTTCGAAAAGAACAGACATTTCGACCTTTACAGTTTTATTATACAGATAGTATATGTAGTATATAGATAGATTATTAACATTGAAAAATACATAACTGACAATAAAATATAAAAATACAATCACAAAACATTAAATTATTGTTTAATGTTCTATTTGTTTTACATAATAAGTTTAATTAAGCCACCAACAGATGGCGTTATTTGATATATAGTTAAGATATTTTTATGTTCATCTTATAGCATAAGTATGTTTTGTAGTTAAATATAAAGACTTTTTCTCTCGCCATTGGAGTTTTATTACATAAAATTCCATCGAGTACATTTTGGGATTTGTTCATGGTCCTTCGAGCCGGATAAAAAAATGTTAAATGTCTTTATTTTATTTATTCAAAAATATTGCACGCAGGACGCAGCTTAATTCTAAATATATTCCAGTCTACATTCCTAAGATAGCGCTGTTTAATATTTCACTTTGTAAACATAAACTACGTATAAAACTAAAACTACTTATTCTTGAGCACTTTAAATTCAAATATCTTTTGATAGACTGAACCGATTGCAATGAAACAAAAATTAAATGGAACTTCAAGTTACACTCAATCGTTGTGTATTAAAGGCATCTACATTTTACGTTACATTTAAAAATACTGCACGCAGTTTAACTCTTGATGTAGTTCTGTCTAAGTTTGAAAGATGGCGCTGTTTAATATTAATTAGTTTAATTCAAATATTTTTTAATTGACGGAACCGATTTCAATGAAACAAAAACTAAATAAAACTTCAAGTTACGCTCAATCGTTGTGTATAAAAATCATCTTAATTGCTTTGGTACTTTTTACGTGATGTCCGAACAAATTTTAGGTTACAGATAAACAGACATACAGACATACAGACATACAGATATACAGATAAACAGACAAACAGACAAAAATTCCAAAAATGGTGGAAATGGGTTCTATTGGTTGTCTTTTAATATCCTGGCTATTTTTTTTGGATTTATTTTCAATGTACAAAAACGACTTTTCTACAGTTTTATTATATGTATAGATATTTTTATGTTCATCTTATAGCATAAGTATGTTTTGTAGTTAAATATAAAGACTTTTTCTCTCGCCATTGGAGTTTTATTACATAAAATTCCATCGAGTACATTTTGGGATTTGTTCATGGTCCTTCGAGCCGGATAAAAAAATGTTAAATGTCTTTATTTTATTTATTCAAAAATATTGCACGCAGGACGCAGCTTAATTCTAAATATATTCCAGTCTACATTCCTAAGATAGCGCTGTTTAATATTTCACTTTGTAAACATAAACTACGTATAAAACTAAAACTACTTATTCTTGAGCACTTTAAATTCAAATATCTTTTGATAGACTGAACCGATTGCAATGAAACAAAAATTAAATGGAACTTCAAGTTACACTCAATCGTTGTGTATTAAAGGCATCTACATTTTACGTTACATTTAAAAATACTGCACGCAGTTTAACTCTTGATGTAGTTCTGTCTAAGTTTGAAAGATGGCGCTGTTTAATATTAATTAGTTTAATTCAAATATTTTTTAATTGACGGAACCGATTTCAATGAAACAAAAACTAAATAAAACTTCAAGTTACGCTCAATCGTTGTGTATAAAAATCATCTTAATTGCTTTGGTACTTTTTACGTGATGTCCGAACAAATTTTAGGTTACAGATAAACAGACATACAGACATACAGACATACAGATATACAGATAAACAGACAAACAGACAAAAATTCCAAAAATGGTGGAAATGGGTTCTATTGGTTGTCTTTTAATATCCTGGCTATTTTTTTTGGATTTATTTTCAATGTACAAAAACGACTTTTCTACAGTTTTATTATATGTATAGATATTATATAATTATAATAAGTTCTAAGGGTGGAAATAACGGCCAAATTGGTTTTATTGAATGAAATAAATGTTATTAAAACTAATTAGGTAATTTCGTATTTTATCCCAAAAAATACGGAACTGTGAAAATTTATGTACTTAATTAAAATTATCTAATTACCATACCAAAGTAGCATAATTTTGAACTTTAGCTTTGGAGTCGGTTTTCTTAATTAGAAAAGTATGATTAAAGACATAAAACAATAAAGCAATTTGTTTGGTAAACCATATCTATTCATACCGTACCTAACTACTGATTGAGATTAGCACCTCTAATTCAAAGGATTATTCAATTAAAATGACATGTCCTCACAAATTATGAAACAAGACATAACTAGTTGTTACAGCACAATATCGTTTCCCGTTTCGACCAGCCTCATATGATAGTGACGTCACCTATATATAATTACTATTGTGTAACTGTCACATTCAGGTTCCTTGTTGCACAATACACTAAATAAATCTCTTTGATAAAGATGAAATCAAAATTATTCATTACATTAAAACTATTAATATTTTTCAAAGGAATTGCCACAGAGATATTAAAGACATTGTAGACATGGAATAGTAATAATAATATACATACTTAATAATATGTCAGGCTAAAAGCTGGTATGTTCGTATTTTAAATGTATTGTTCATAATTAAACCTCTTTGGCAGTACTGCAACAGGCTGGTTTGAAATGTTGACATTCTGAAGATAAATTAAGTACAATAAAATTAAAAAAAAAAACTAATTTCCGCAATTTTTCAAGCAAATAAAACGAACATAACGTAAGAATTTAGAACATTTTAAAAATGCGACGAACGCTGCGAATAAAATTTGTGGAGTTTACGGACAAAGCGATATCAATACGAGTAGTTCCAATGTGATTTAAAGCGTTTCAAGTCAGGAACTTTTGGGAGGAATACTGACGCGGATAAAATCACTGCCATATTTGAAAAAAAGGAATCTTGGTCGACATACTTATAATCAGTAGGTAGGTTAGTACTTTGCTGAAGAACTGGATGTTGATCACGAAATAGTTTTACGTCATTTACAAAAGTCTGGGTATATGGTATCATTTTTTACTAATACTAGTGGTACCACTACGACTTTTTTGTGTCTTATCTTGTCCTAACTTTAGTGCAATGTGATTAAGTAAAGACGATTTTGTTATCTTCCTATATTTTTAGGGGTCTTATTTTTAAGGTTTTCCTTTTTTTATGATTGTTACCTGAGAACTTAGTCATACTATATTTATGACTAATTTAAAAAGAAATTACAAGTGTTTACTTTTATTTTAGTCTCATACAATATTTATGCTAACTGTTTTACTTAATTTTATTTTTATCTTTATTTACAGGTACTCGGCTCTGACACAGACTGGCACTTCGCTCACCGAGGACTGCCGCACGCACGTCCGCGCAGGTCCATCGTACACACGCGTGTACTCAAACAGAATCCACTTGTAAGTATATTTACGAGTATTTATATAGTAATTCACTATGTATTGCAAAGCAATGCAAAAAAACATGATAATTGATGTCAATGTCTTAATTTGTTGCTAATAGAATCCAAACAATCACATCTAATCTTAATAAAATCTCTTAACGTACGTATACCTAAGTACATAGTGAAACTTGTTCTATTATAGTTAAAGTCTTACGCTGACCAGTTAGGTTGACATATGATACTGTAACAAAGTATTAATAAAACGTAGAGTGCTAGCCAGCAAACTAGAGTAATTGGTCACAACTTTTATTTCAAGTTTAAATGCTTGTTTTATGTTTTTAACTTAGTTCATGAAGGTTGCTTGAAACAACATTAATGTCATACCTATGATGTCGATTTTTAAGTACTTTTATTACATTCATAATCATCATCTTAATAGCCCATTAATGTCCCACTGTAGGGACGGGCCTCCTCCCGTGACAAAGCGATACTTGGCCTACTGATACCACGCTTGTCAGACGGATTGGTACAGGGTTTGATTTTAAGTTTTCCTTTTATTAATAATTCGTAACGATAATATTCACGAATAGTCCCTTAGTTGGTTTTTAAGACACCCTTGGGATGAGATGGGGTGGTATTGTATTGTTACTCCGTCACCACACTCACCACACGTTCATTTCATAGTACTTTTCTACATTAGCTTGGTTAATAACATAGCTATGACACTTAACAACTCCTATCTAGGGTATGCACCGGCGCGTGGCTGTGCTTTATCTTTGTTGACGTCTGTAAGCTGCAGTTGTCGCTTAGTTTTTATTTGTAGACATAAAATGTGTGGGATATGGATGACCACATACGCTGTATGTATACCTGCCGAACTGTGGTCCTAAATTAGCATAGACGGCGCCCGGTGTCAACCAATTCACGAAGTGGCAGGCCACAAGAAAGGTAGCAAGACGTAGTAGACTGATAACGTCGATAACCCAGAGATTGAGACGTGTGAAAATCAAAGGGAGATGTCGTCGCCCAGCTGTGGGATGACGGAAGAAAAGAGTAACATTACTAGAAACATCTGTGAACTAACCTAATCCACCAATAAAGGAGAATGTTCTTTTTACTAGGAGCTTTGAGCTAAAATAAAAATTGCTGCCCCCACGTTTGTAACCATTGTACATTGACTTATTCCATTGAGCTTATTACATGTTTAAAGAATCAACAAAATTCGCCCCACAGAAATCTAGATATCAGCTGTTCAAAAAATTAAAAGCCCTGTGGCACTCCAAGCAGTTATCTACTAAAAAGTCAGTCTGTCCCCAGGTACCAACTAGGTTCATTACAAAGATTGATACGTAAGCAACATTTTTTTCTATGGAATCTACAAAATTCGCCCCACCGAAATCTAGATATCAGCTGTTCAAAAAATTAAGAGCCCTGTGGTACTCCATGCAAAAGTTATTTACTAACAAGCCAGTCTGTCCCCAGGTCACCAACTAAGTCTATTACAAAGATTGATACGTAAACAACATTTTCTTCTATGGAATCAACAAAATTCGTCCCACAGAAATCTAGATATCAGCTATTCAAAAAATGAAAAGCCCTGTGGCACTCCAAGCAGTTACCTACTTAAAAGTCAGTCTGTTCCCAGGTCACCAACTAGGTTCATTACAAAGATTGATACATAAGCAACATTTCTTCTAAGGAATCAACAAAATTCGCCCCACAGAAATCTAGATATCAGCTGTTCAAAAGATAAAAGCCCTCTGGCACTCCAAGCAGTTATCTACTAAAAATCAGTATGTCCCCAGGTCACCAACTAGGTTCATTACAATGATTGATACGTAAACAACATTTTCTAACGGTAATAACTGGCTGTTAGAGGTAGGGTACAATCTAGGCATGATATTATCCATGGATTGTGCTGGATGGTTAATGCTTTACTGTATCGTGCACATGGCAAGAACCATACAATAGATATAACATGAGCACAATATGTTCCCAACGTACGTCTGCCACTCTTCCAGGAGCAGTAATAATGACATATGGCTTCTAACCCAATATTGTCTGCATTGATGATTATATATATGTAATTAGTTCGACTACGGGTATGCCTAGATAGGGCCCGCCTGTAATGGCAGGGATCGCCGGAGGGGGACTGGACGCAAAGGCTCTGCCGGTTCCCAGGGCCCCTCCATGTAGGCGATGAAGAAGTGCGACTGGGGACTTTTAGTGGGTATACTGGGGGGTTGCCTAACCCCCTGGGAGCCCCGCATACCTCTTCCGTCCCCCCAACGGAAGGGGATGCGTAGGCATTTTACCCCAGTGAAACCAAAAAAAAAACAGGTATACCCTACCTCTTAACAACCAGTTATTACCGTTAGAAAATGTTGCTTATGTATCAATCTTTGTAATGAACCTAGTTGGTGACCTGGGGACAGACTGACTTTTTAGTAGATAACTGCTTGGAGTGCCACAGGGCTTTTAGTTTTTTGAACAGCTGATATCTAGATTTCTGTGGGACGAATTTTGTTGGTTCCATAGAAGAAAATGTTGTCTACGTATCAATCTTTGTAATGAACCTAGTTGGTGACCTGGGGACAGACTGTAACTGCTTGGAGTGCCACAGGGCTTTTAATTTTTTGAACAGCTGATATCTATATTTCTGTGGGACAAATTTTGTTGGTTCCAGAGAAGAAAATGTTGTTTACGTATCAATCTTTGTAATGAACCTAGTTGGTGACCTGGGGACAGACTGTAACTGCTTGGAGTGCCACAGGGCTTTTAATTTTTTGAACAGCTGATATCTAGATTTCTGTGGGACGAATTTTGTTGATTCCATAGAAGAAAATGTTGTTTACGTATCAATCTTTGTAATGAACCTAGTTGGTGACCTGGGGACAGACTGTAACTGCTTGGAGTGCCACAGGGCTTTTAATTTTTTGAACAGCTGATATCTAGATTTCTGTGGGACGAATTTTGTTGATTCCATAGAAGAAAATGTTGTTTACATATCAATCTTTGTAATGAACCTAGTTGGTGACCTGGGGACAGACTTTGACTTTTTAGCCCAAAAAAAACATTCTCCTTCACTTTCTGTCAAGAATTGGTATAAATACATTTTGAAAACAACAATAATAATTAAAACCTTATTTTCATTCTCACCGACATCCCTGTCAAATGAAGACATTTGCAAAAAGGAAAAAAAATTATCGAACTGTCAGTTACCGAGTTTCAACCTAGTTTATATTGGAATAGAATTGTATTTTCATTATAAGGATATAAACGTCAACCTACTTTTTTTAAATGCAGGTAGCGGTGTTAGAATTTGATTTGACTCGGTCCAATGGGTAACCACATGCATGGTTAAGCAATACAATAGAATTATGATGGTAGAGTCCGGTGCATATACATCATAGGATATTATGCAAAAATATAGTGTTATGTATTATGGGTTTAAAAACAATAAATGTCACCAACCCTTTCGTTACGTAATGCATTTAAAAGCCAACAAAGACTGCGCGTATTATTTAGGGTAAAAATGTGGAAAGCTTGGCTTAAAATCCTATAACAATCCGTTTAAATAGCATAGTTAAGTACTTAGTATTAGTAAGCAAAGTTTTATTCCATTACCGGAGGATCTCTCTTGCATTGGGAGTTGTAAAAGCTTTTGAAAGTGTACACAGTCCCTATAGAACCCGACAAAAGCAAGTAAAACCAATGATATTCGTTGCTGTTCTTCCATAGCAACCTCGGTGGCGTGACGGTAGCGCCAGTGACTGCAGTGCACGAGGTTGTGGGCTCGATCCCCACGCAAAGCAATTATTTGTGCGATCCACAAATTATTGTCCTGAGTCTGGGTGTACGGATGTGTCCGTTAAATTGATGTTTATAAAAGTCCCCGCGACACAGGGCACGATCCCTAGTGCGGGAGTTGTCTTTTATAAAAAAAAAATCATTCGAATTACGAATACAAGGGTCTGGGTGTAACCAGTAGTTTCAAAGATTAGGACGTTCAGCTATAATATAAGACCTAATATTAGCATTCCATGGATTCTCCGTGCGGGTGCCGGGTCCATCGCGTGATAGAGGGCGGAACTCTGGCGTAACAGCGTCTGGGACTTACGACCCAGATGTAGGTTTAAGGAGGCCCCCTTACAACGCGTTAGCGGTCACCTTCACTGTCTGCCATGTTCCGTCCTCTACCTATCCAAATTTGGTAGGAACCTAACAATGCCGTTTTGGACATTCGTGATAGTAGAGAGCTTACTGAAGTTCTCGGCAGTCCTAGTTCTTTTAATAGATTGTAGAGGGATTTAGCTGGTGTACCCCTCGCACCTATTTCCACGGCATACAGAGTAACCCTATAGCCATTTCTGGTTATCTCATTTGTCAAGTCAAAGTATTTATTTGTCTTAATTGCGTGGTCTTTAGGGATGTTAGTTTCCCGTTAGATGCAGTTCTAATATCAGAGGCGCATTGCACTAGAAAAAGTAAGGTTACCATTAAAGACTGCCATACATACGTTACACACCACCCTGACGGAACCGGCCATGCTGGGTCTGCAATCATAATACGGAAGTGTATTAACCACCACCTATTCCCAGAGTACAAAACCGACCAGATTCAGGCAACCACACTCTCAGTCGAAGATAAGATCGGACACTTCAACTTGTCGGCTGCCTATTGCCCACCAAGACATGCAAATAACTGCGACACATATTCTAACTACTTCTCAACCCTGGGAGGCAGGTTTATTGCAGGAGGTGATTGGAACGCCAAGCACACCTATTGGGGCTCCAGATTAACCACCACCAAAGGCAGGCAGCTTAAATTATGTCTCGACAAAAACAACCTGACCGCTATCACCACTAGAGAGCCAACGTCATGGCCAACCGACCCGTCAAGAAAGCCAGACCTGCTTGACTTTTTTATCGTTAAGGGGCTGGGAAGGCACTACTTGAAGGTGGAATCTTGTCAAGATAGTAACTCTGATCACGACCCGGTTCTACTGACCATTAGCACAACTCTCATTCGCTTCGAGAATCCCGAATATCTGTATAGCAAACACACTGACTGGGAGTACTTCAGAGAGCAAATAGAGAGACGAATAGAGTTAAAAATATCACTAAAGACCCCAAATGAGATTGATGATGCTGTTTTTCACCTAACCAACACCATCCAGGCGGCATGCTGGGAAAGTACACCGCCAAAGGGGACTTACCATACAAGTCAAAACCTGCCACTAGACATAAAACTACAAGTTCTAGAAAAACGAAGGCTGCGTCGCGTCTGGCATCAAACAAGGCACCCCTGTGACAAAACTGCTTTGAACACGGCTACAAAAGAGCTAAAGGAGTCGATTAAAGATCTGCATAACCGTACCATCCAGGACAAGTTGGAAAGTCTTACTGCAACGGCAACTACCAACTATTCCCTCTGGAAGACGACGAAGACACTGAAGGGACCCCAAGACATGAAGTACCCGTTAAAAACCGACACTGGGTGGACAAAAAGTGGAAAGCAGAAGGCAGATGTCTTTGCTAAACACCTGGCAGAGGTATTCAAACCTAATGAAGGTAACCATGAGGAAGCAGAGAGAGAAATAGACACATCTCTAAAGTCAGATTTCCAGCTATCTCTACCGCCAAGGCCCACTACTGTTGGCGAGGTTAGAAAAGCTATAATGAACCTTAAAAACAACAAGTCCCCTGGATTTGACTTACTTACCAAAGAGATTTTAGAAAAACTTCCAAAGAAGGCCATGGTCTTTCTGACCATTCTTTTTAACGGAATATTGAGAGTCCAGTATTTTCCAAGACTATGGAAAGTATCCACCATAATGATGATCCATAAAGTGGGTAAAACTCCACATGCTCCAAATTCCTATAGACCTATCAGTCTCCTACCAATCATGTCCAAGCTGTTTGAGAGAATTCTACTGGATAGGTTAACTCCAATCCTTATCCAAAATGACACCATCCCCAAACACCAATTTGGCTTCAGACAATATCACTCTACGATCGAGCAGGTACACCGGGTATGTGAAGTCATAAGAAGATCCTTTGAAACCAAAGAGTATTGTTCAGCAGTCTTCCTAGACATTCAACAGGCATTTGACAAAGTTTGGCACAAGGGTCTGCTATGTAAGATTAAGAACGCCCTTCCACATAGCTTCTACTTACTAATGAAATCATACCTCTCTAACCGGCTATTCCAGGTAAAGGTGGATGGGGAGATGTCTGAATTTCATGACATAAAAGCTGGAGTTCCGCAGGGGTCAGTGCTGGGCCCAGTACTGTATATACTATACACATCTGACCTTCCAGAATCACGTGACGTCGTCACGGCTACATTCGCCGATGACACTGCGATACTGGCAAGCAACAAGGATCCAGACCTGGCATCTGCTACGCTACAGAATAGCCTTGATAAAGTGAATGACTGGCTACAAAGGTGGAGAATTAAGGCCAGTTCCAACAAATCCGCACACATCACATTTACTTTAAGAAAAGGAAATTGCCCAACGGTCAAACTGGGAAACAACTACCTCCCACAAGCTGAGACCATAAAATACCTTGGCATGCATCTTGATCGCAGGCTGACGTGGAAGAAGCACATCAAAACAAAAAGGGATGAACTCAGCCTGCGGTACAGAAACATGTACTGGCTAATGGCGCGTAACTCGGTTCTGTCCATAGACAATAAACTACTCATATACAAAACCATCTTGAAACCGGTATGGACCTATGGACTTCAGCTCTGGGGAAGCGCATGCGACTCCAATGTTATCTATCATACAAAGGCTCCAAAATGGCATCCTCAGAAATATAGCCAACTCACCATGGTTTGTAAAAAATGCTGAAATACACAACGCTCTGCAGGTGAACACAGTCAAGGAGGAAATCAGACTACTGGCTCAAAAGTACAAAAACCGACTAAGGAATCACCCCAACAATCTGGCAACTGGGCTAATTAACATCAGTTACCCCAAACGCCTCAAGCGATACGACATCCAACACCTGGAGTTCAGATACTGAGAAGGGCGCAACCACTGGGATACCTTTGGCAAGACATTGGTGGCTCAACAAATCCGCTTATAGTCAGGGACTGATTGCAGATAAGCTAAAAAAAAAAAAAAAAACTTTCCCACGGTACCGTGAGCTCAATAAGTACTACACGCTTTTTCAATTTTGAGTAGAGGAATATGTCTGGTCTCAACGGCGACACGCAGATATCCTCCGGGATTTTGTAGTGTGTTTCATACGTGTCAACCAGTAGAGTCCAATCGTCTGCCGGACTCAGGACCGAAAAAGGCTTGTAGGTGGTCTTTTTAGTAGTGCCTTCCTTAACAAATTGGATGTATTGTCTTTCATTCGTAGTCAGTCCTTTTCTAGCTCTGGCAATCGACAGACTCACTGCCTCGCGTATAATCCCTAATACTATGTCGTGACGTTGCGAGTAATAACCCCTATCCAAAAGCACTTTGCAGCCTACCAATAAGTGTCTTGCCGTACCAATTTCTTTGCCACATTCTGTGCATTTTTTGTCCGTGGCTTTTCCCCATCTTACAAGATTGCTTTGATCGGGGAGAGTCAATTGAAAGGCGTTGAGGTAGAATTTAAGTAATGCTGGTGACCAGTCGTAAAGCAAAGTGCGCCACTTCAAGGCTAAAGGTATACAGTAGTGGGGACTACTGTATACCTTTTTTTTACAAAAAAATCGTATGTTCTAGCATTTTGAAATTTTTAACAGTGTGGGGGTGAAATAGGGGTTGAATTGAAGATAAGACAATAAATCTTGGTACGTAGGCTTTTTCTACGAAAGGAATTCCCGAAATTCGAACTGTACGGATTCGGAACTGGAACTACAAAGCCAAATTCACATTCACTTCTCTCTCACTCACAACAAATTCTGATTCTGATTGACAAAAACTAATTTCACGCGGGCGAAGCCGCGGGCGGAAGCTAGTATTTAAATAAATATTCCTCTCACATTTATACAGCGCCATCTAGTCCCAAACTAAGCAGAGCTTGTACTATGGGTACTAGACAACGGATACTTAAATACTTTTTTGTAAATAAATACATATTATGCATAGAAAACACCCAGACCAATGCAAACAATCATGTTCATGCACAAAATGATTCGCATTGAGCGGGAATTGAACCCGAAACCTTGTAGTATAACGACTACGCCACAGAGGTCGTCAAACCTAACAAAGAAACTGTTTCGTTTTATGTTACACGATTCTTTTATATCTTACTCTTTCAACAGTTTTCCAATGCAGTGTTTAGTGTTGTAAAACAATGCAAATATCGTCGTGGTAATAGTGTGGTGTTTGCTGTAGCGTATGTAGTTAATAGTCTATAGTTGCTACGTAAAGGTTTTGTTTGTTTTCTACTTTTTGAAATCTTTGTATGTCTAAATGTTATTGTTTGCAATTTGCATAGCTCTGGGTGTTTTCTATGTATATTGGGATTTACGAAACAAAGTACATATTAAGTATTCTACTCTACTTAGTTTAAAATTAGATTCATGATAACAGCCCATTAATGTCCCACTGCAGGGACGGGCCTCCTCCCGTACGACGGAGGGATACTTGGCCTACTAATACCACGCTGGCCAGACGGATTGGTATAGGGTTTAATTTCTAGTTTTTCTTTCTTTGTATTTCGTTATGATAATATTCACGGATAGTCCCTTAGTCGTTTTTTACGACACCCATGTGATGAGATGGGGTGGTGATATATTGTATTCTTACTCCGTCACCACACGAATTTAAAATTACATTGCATTGTATGAATATATAAGAAATATTACTGTATGTAAATTCTAAAGGTACAGCGAAAGGCTTAAAAATTCTACTAACACCTTTTATTTATTCACGTGAACGTTGGAACGTGTATATCTATACGCATCCAAATAGTTTTCCCTTTAGAGTAACGTTCAGAAATGTTGTATTTTTAGTGTGAAAATACGTGGCTCGTTTGACAGTAAAGCCTCTACAGCTGACATAGGAGAGCTTAGTGTTCTTAGCTGTATGTTGAGGATAAAAGCCTACCTGTATTAAAGTAAAAACTTTATATCTACTGTTGTGTTTCTTTTTAGTAGATATATATTCGATAGATATACGTTTTTTTTTTCTTTAGCAATAGTCTTTATAAAAAGTTACTGAAAAATTGTTTTAGGTACATAAAAACGAAATAATGCTAAACTGAATTAATAAAGTACTTAGCGTGTAAACTGTAGTAAGTATGCGTGTGTTCACATGAAACATGGACACCGATGATTGTATCAGGTTACCATGCATTTTAGTGCTACATATAAGATTTTTATCGCAATAAATTTTTATAAGTTTTATACGCGGAAACAAATGCTTATATAATAAATTAATCTTATCTTTAAAAAATAATCAATCGGCTTTTACGATACACGTGATAAAGGGGTAGGCATTTTGAATTGTAAGTCTAACACAAGAAAAAGTACATCTTTTTTTAAAGAGGACACAAGAAGGTAAAAGTTTAGGAGAGCAATATGACTGTACCGAACGTGATGTAAACGCATATACAATCTAAAAAGACAATAGAAAGTAGTCATTTAATAACTTAACTCTAACGCCATCACTTTGCCGTTCTGTTCAATATCAATATCCATATAAACTAGAAAGCGAAGCTGTTTATACTAAGTAAACTAGTTACAAAGTATTAGTATTAATTTTATTCATGAGATTAGTTACATATTCATTCACTCTTTAGTTCACGCGAAGTGATTTTATTATGCAATCTATGAATAACTATGTGTGATCAATATTCAACAAAGGCTTTTAGTTCTTTGGGACTTATCGAGTATTATGCTCGGTGGATTTTGCAAATGTGTGAAAGTTTTTATTGCCTTAAAGGCCTTTACGTGTCAACACTTAAAATTTTTTTCACTTACTAATTGAAAAACATTTCAAGTGTTGAGAGTGTGTTATACAAATACTTTATTGCCTTTTCTCAAGACTTTGTTATCAACATTTTACATTATTTATCCTATTTGCAAATTATGTTTTTTTTTCAATTGGCGGCGCTAGTGAGCCCTATAAACGCTCTTATGGCAAGAGACGAGCTAGCGGCCCTTATTATAGCAGTGGGAAGCCCTGTTCTTGGCTGTCGGCAACGCTAGAACACTGCCTTAAGCCGCTGCCTTTTCTAAAGTGGGTGTATGGATTAATTCCTGACGACCTCTGTGGCGTAGTGGTTATATAACATGACTGCTACGCAGAGGTCTCGGGTCCGATTCCCGCTCAATAGAAATATTTGTGTGCATGAACTGGGTGTTTTCTATGTATAATGTGTATGTATTTACAACAATGGATCAAGTCAAAAAAAACTTTTTTCATTGATGAAATTGTAATTACCAAGGCTGTGTATACAAGTGTTAAAAAAATGGATTACACCGTGCCGTAGTAACAAGCCAAAAAAGTTCTTAACCAAATTGAAAACCTCAAAAACATCTGTTACATTCCTTAAACAAAAAAAAACGCGAATTATCTATGATTGATACACGTTCCTTGTTTCAAAGTCACAAGGAAATAAAGTATTATGTATGCTACTATGTAAGCAGGGGTGCTCGCGTACATCGATCACTTGCTAATCTTGTGTGGAAGGCTGTCACGCTGTAACATTCACTGGCTCACTGCGCTACGTTTATTCTTCATGGGTGTCTCGGCTTATGTCGATGTAACAATATTGTATTTGTCTTTATTTACTAACTATGCTGCAGCTTTGTTCGCGAAGAAAATTGTAAATCAAACTCTATTGGTGTAAGTAAAAAAAAGGTCTTGAGTGTAAATAATGCATTACTTAATAAATCTGTAAATATTATAAATACTGCAGCTTTGTTCGCGTGGTATATTGTAAAAGTACTATTTATGGACGTTGAGAGGGAAAAAATGACGTGCGTGTAAGGAGTTTTCTAATTGAAAAACCGATCGCTGATAAACATGATTTTTTTTTGCACGAGGAAGGCTGTATGTTTTTTTACTTATGACTGAATTAAATATTGTTGTAAACAGGTTCTGAAAAATTATTGTTGGTATTTAATTACTTTTTTTTTTATAAAACATACTCTTGTAAAATAAAATGAATGTGTAATCAAACTGAAAATTGAATGAATTCCCTGGATAGTATTCTTAAATTCCCTCATTATTATTTACTTTTTTGTTTGATTTATTTTCCTTATAAAAGAGGACAATGAAAGGTCTTGATTGTTAAAGTGAAAATTGTTGTCAAAACTACGTCCATTGTGCTCTTATGAAGGTAGGGAAATTTTATTAACCTTAAAGGGCAATTGTGAGTGGTAAAGTTTTACTCTCAAAGTTAGGGCTACTATGGTTGAACCATTATAGCCCTAACTTCATTATATTTTGTGGATCTGTCGAAGTCCTTTAGCAAGTATTTTATCTATACATAGTACCTATAAAATGAAGACGCTTTTTCTGTCCCTATGTCCCTTTGTATGCTTAAATCTTTAAAACAAGGAAACGGGTTTTCATGCGGTTAGAGAGCGGTGAGATAGAGTAATTCAAGAGGAAGGTTTATATGTATAACACATGTATAATATAGTTTTAAAAAATCTATTGGAGAATGGGCGGTTTCGTCCCATGTGTTGTAACACTTTGTGACCTATATCATTTGAAAGATCTCAGCGAGTGCTATGTTTTATTGTATGGGCATAACTCCGTATCTCGTGCAGGGAAACTGTTATAGGGTTTTAAAAAAATAAAAAAAATAATTATAAATGTCTTAACTAATTGGTCTTTTAATAACTACTACTAAAGAGAATTAAAGGTAGAGCCTATTTTGACCCAACACCCTCTCTGCCACTATTGTAAGCGCAGCGTTGAGAAGATTGCAGACATGTAAAATGAGATTTACGGCGGTCCTTCTGGGTAGAAGAGTTCTCAAGCTTTCAGAAACGTTTGCGCAATTACATGGATAAAGAAAAAGCAGCTCCCTATGCTCCCCGCCATTTTGTTCCAAATATGACATCTGCTCAGTCAGTTGCAACAACTTCAGGTCGGTCAAATAAGTTTGCGCTTAGTGTAGATGCCATAATTAACTTACTGGGGTAGTGTTGCAGTCTCTCCAACGATGCCAAGTACACCAACGATATATCATAATACTGCAGTGCTTAAGTATACGGAAACGCCATTATGTTGGTTTGTCTCGAGGATGGATTATCAAGAACTATGAATTTGCAGCGAGGTATACGACAAGGTGATTAAATATCTCCGAAATTGTTTACCGCTGCACTGGAAGATGCTTTTAGGCTCTTAGACTGGAACGGAAATGGCATCAATATATTATGGCGAGTATATCACGCACGCACCTTCATTTGCTAACAAAAATGGTGTCATGTCATAGACCAAGGGGGACCTCAATATAATGCTCGATGACCCTAATATTATCTCTCAATAAGTGGGTCTTAAAATGGACACGGACAAGACCAAGATCATGGCAAATGTTCATGTTGTACCCACTTCAATCACGGTTGGAGGCGATACACTCAAAGTTGTCCACGAATATATTTACCTGGGACAATCAGGCCAGATAAGTCCAATTTCGAGAAGGGGGACTCGTCAAATCACAAGGCTTTTGGTCATCTACAGTGGAATGGAGAGAGCTTTATTGGGAGTTGACCTGCGTAATTGAATCAGAAGTGAGATAATCCGCAGGAGAACTAAAGTGTCCGATAGAGCACTCAGGATTGCCCGTTAAAGGGGCGACATAGCACGAAGGACTTACAAATGACGATGAGGCAGAAAAGTTTTCGAAAAGCGACCGCGTATATCGCGTGATATCGGGGTGGCGCCAAGTGATAAGGTAGTCACAGGATCGGCAAAGTAAAGATATTTGTAGGAGGCCCATCTCCAGCAATGGACGCCTATTGGCTGAGGGCTGGAAGCATGGTGTAGTGTTGTTGCTGAGCTGTACTTCCGTGTTTTAAATGGATTGGACTATTTAAAGGAGTTCATCGTCATTATAAATATGACAACCTTATCAACATCAACAGCTATGTAGAGAAAAATGCGATGAGGATTTTTATTTTCTCAACCTCAACTCTATAACGTATCTTTACATTTACGTAAGAGATTTATTTAGCGATAACTTTACCATTTGCACTTACATATTTTTAACCGTGTACTTATTAATAACGGTCTAAACTAACGATTACTGTCTGTAAATTGTCTACAGTTATTATAAGTGGAATAAGTATTATGTGTTTCCGTGTCACAAAATGTAAAAAAGTATGATAAAAGCCTTATTTGATACAAAAATTATTTTATCATAAACAGCTCAGTTTCGACACAGTCACTTTTGACCTGCACACAATTTTAATAAAATATGAATATATATTTATAGAAAAAAAATCTAGGTGAACATGTTTATGCTAGTCGCAACATGTTACAAAGGTTGGGACGCAGAGAGCAGATGTCATATTTAGAACAAAATGGCGGGGAGCATAGGGAGCTGTTTTTTCTTTGTCCATGTAATTGCGCAAACGTTTCTGAAAGCTTGAGAACTCTTCTACCCAGAATGACCGCCGTATATCACATTTTACATGTCTGCAATCTTCTCAACGCTGCGCTTACAATGGTGGCAGAGAGGGTGTTGGGTCAAAGTAGGCTCTACCTTTAAATCTCTTTAGTAGTAGTTATTAAAAGACCAATTAGTTAAGACATTTTTAATTATTTTTTTTATTTTTTTAAAACCCTATAACAGTTTCCCTGCACGAGATACGGAGTTATGCCCATACAATAAAACATAGCACTCGCTGAGATCTTTCAAATGATATAGGTCACAAAGTGTTACAACATATGGGACGCACCCCATATAAAACTGCCCATTCTTCTTTAGAGATTTCTAATGAAGCTGTATTTAAACGTTGTTTAAGGACATTCTGTAGTAGGGGCCCGTGCGGAGCTGGGGCAGGTCGCTAGTTAGTTATATTATCAAGTATTACAGGTGTAGGTTAACATATTGACTATGATAGAAGGTACTTAGGAATACGGAAGGTATAGAGAATATAAGTACTACGTCTTTTTAATTTTCGCTAGTCGTCTCTTACGACACACACAAGGGACGAGAAGTACTGATGGCCTGCAGAATATAAGACTCAAATATTGGAGGCTTGAAATATATTTAACAGCTGTTGTTCTCGATACTAAAAAACAATCTTAGGGTAAAATAACAGCAATCGTGCGCGACTGTAGCATAGTACATGTGACTGTAGTACGGGAATTATGCTTATTATTAACTAGCTGACCCGTGCCCCACTTCGTTGGGCGGCGATAAAAACGCGTTCCTTTTTTAAACATATTTCATTACTGCTCCACTCCTATTAGTCATAGCGTGATACTATATAGCCTATGACACTCCCCGATAAATGGACTATTCAACAGAGAAATATTTTTTAAAATCGGTTTGTAATATCTAGAGATTACCCCCTACAACGTCACAAACACACAAACTTTACCTCTTTATAAATACACACATCAAAAAAGTCTAAGCAACATGCATGATATTACAAATTTACCATTTATATTAATTTATTTTACCATTTATTTTAATTATAACGTTGTATTTTATTTTTAAAATAATATTTTTAGGGTTCTATGATGTAAAAATAACAGCTGTTTTCTTTATAAGTTCTTTTAATAACAGAAATTAACAATATTAGAATATACAGGTACATAAGAAACTAAACTTTTTTTTTACAAATTGAAATTTCTTAAGAAAATGAATTTATTGTGAAAGAATAGGACAATTTAATACAAAGTATGGCCTCCTCTGCTATTCAGAACTTGTCGGCAACGATTATTCATTGAATTAATGAGACTGTTTATGTCATCTTGCGGTATTCGCTCCCAATGGAATTGTAGCAAATCCTTCAGCTGTTGGGTTGTTGTCACTCCGTCCAAGTCCTTCAAAACACGTCTCTGGAGCATGTCCCATGCGTGCTCGATGGGGTTGAGGTCTGGCGATTGTGCAGGCCAGGGCAATACCTGGATGTTCTCCGTTGCCAAGTATTCACTGGTTCGCCAAACTGTATGTGAACGCGCATTGTCATGCATTAACGTAAAATCGGAGCCAAAGGTTTGTGCAAATGGATGGACATAAGGTCTGAGAATATCCTCAACGTAATTTTCAGCGTTCATGTTTCCATTTACAAAAACGAGCTCAGTTCGCCTGTTCTTCATAATACCCGCCCATACCATAACTGTTGAGCCGCTGTATGGATGAACTTCCTGAACGCACCTGAGTCTTTCAGTATTTCCGGGTCGACAGTACACTCGCACCCTTCTTGTATCAGGCCTAAACCCGAATCGCGACTCATCGGAAAACATAATTTTATCCCATTGTTCCTGGGTCCATGTTATGCGTTCTCTACACCATTCATTTCGACGAGCGCGATTCCCGTGACGTATCGGTGGGCACCTGATAGGGCGTCGAGCTCGTAGGCCGTACTCATGCAGTCGATTTCGCACAGTTTGGGGACTTACATCAACACCACTTGAATTTTGTAGCCTCAAACTTATCTCTCGAGCGGTTAACATCGGCTGGCGTCTTGCAGTCAGTTGTATGTACCGGTCTTGCCGAGTGGTTGTACTCCTTTTACGGCCTGGATGCTGTTCAGCGGGTTCCCCTGTATTATTGTAGCGCTGCCAAAGACGACAAATAACACTTCTATGAATACCAAAATGTCGAGATACCTGAGATTGATTACTTCCCGCTTGCAACATCCCTACAGCTCTTTGCATTTCATCTGCCGTCAAATGACGTCGCTCCATGACGTAAAGAATATCTAACAATTCAATTTTGTCGCCAACTGTATTTAAATGGTTGGTAAAATTATAAAATCAAGACTAAAACGTAGCAATTAACATGCACTCAAATTCAAACAAATTCGCAGTCATTTGAATTTTATGAAAAAAAACAAAACATAATCGAAATTTTTTTTTTACAACCAGCCAGTATGTCATCAATAACAAAAAAGTTTACTTACCTATACACTTTGAGTGAGTAAATACTTAGAAATTAATTAATATAAATGGTAAATTTGTAATATCATGCATGTTGCTTAGACTTTTTTGATGTGTGTTGTAGTATATAGATTATTGCTTTATGCTTGGAATTTTGGAACTTTTCGTCGCAACGTATTGTAGGTATCTTTGCACACGTAAATAGTTAGGATGCTTAAACGCATTTCTGTTATTTGTTTTTTGTCAGATAATATACTTAGATGAAAGAAAAAAGAATTATAAAAGAATTGTTTTTGTTCTTTTTTGAGTCCCGTTTAATTAATGTATTAACGTACCCTTTATTGTTCAACCCAAAACGATTAATTTAGCGAGTGTTACAAATAGTTAATCGAAAATTTTATACCTTTTTTGGTTCCTTATTGTTTCCCACAATTTTCTTTATTTTAATATACCTACTGAATATTCTGCCGTCTACCCGCTATATTCTCTTACAATAACTTTATGATAAAGTACTTAAATCTATTCCTTTTTTATTACAACATGCAATTAATTTTCCTCTAAAGCTTTTATTACACCGGCTTTGTATTTCTTACTGTATCTCTAAGGATGATTGAAAGACAACGCCTTTTCTTTAGTTAAGGTCTCTTGCTTTGTGTTGTAGTAATACATGACCATTTTCATAAGGACATAGGCAGAGAGACTACTAAACGCCTGTACATACCTACTACGATTCTTACAAACCTACTTTGCTTGTTCTACATTCATGTATATTCTCCGTGCCTAATCCTAAGGCACCTTTTTCAAGACTTATCTTACACATGGGCTAAAAGAGATTTACTTCAGAAAATATGAAGTTTAATGTCTTGGCTTAGCTAGAAATAGAAATGAATGAAAGAAGTGTAGTCATATTTCTAGGACACTGCACACCGTCAGCTTGGGATAAAAGCGGTTAGACGATCGCTGAAAGGTATCTTACGATAAAAAAGGCTAGTTAAGGATTATAAGGCGTAACAGCTTATGTTTGGGGTAGGCAGCGTCTTGTCCTATGTCTTTGACCTTGAGCAGCAATTAACACTTACCATCAACTAGGCCTGCCTCTCTGTCACTTGTAAACAATAAGATTTCTAATTAAGGTAATAAATTCTTTGTTTGTCATCAAAACAGACTATAATATCTTCAACCCTAAACAAATGTTTAATGTCCTTTATAAATACTAAACTTAAACATTACAGACACAACAAAAACAAGTCATTATCATTTCGTTCCTTTGTTTAACTAAATTGTTCGTAAAAACAAATAAACGAAGTATAAACAGTTCCGAGTGCTATCCATATTTACGTGTCTACTTATTGGAAAGAACGAAAATGTAAACTGAACAAGAAAATACGTAGGTATAGTCAACAACAAAAGTGGATGACATGCGTGCCAACCAAGGATGCCGAAGACCGTGTCGTGAAGTAGAGTAGTAGAAGTAGGAAAGGAGATCCCGGAATCCATGGCTCTCGAGTTGTGGACGTAACTGGGAACTTACCAGGATAAATGATGACCTCTGTGGCGTAGTGGTTATATAACATGACTGCCACGCAGAGGTCTCGGGTTCGATTCCCGCTCAATGCTTTGTGTGCATGAACATGATTATTTGCATTGGTCTGGGTGTTTTCTATGTATAGTATGAATGGATTTACAAAAAAAAAGTATTTAAGTATTAATATCCGTTGTTCTGTTACCCATAACACAAGCAGGTTAAGCCTAGCTTACTTTGGGAACAGATGGCGCTGTGTAGAGATGTCAGTGAGTATAATGATGATACTGATGAGCCAAGTGGATTAACATAAAAACATCTTAACTCTAAAAGCTTTCATAAGTGTTTGACGAGAGGTGAGAATAGTCTTATCAATAACCTCTGAACACCAATTCCATAAAGAAAAAAAAGTTAGTTGGTAGTCGAGATGGATGCTCGGGTGGCCTAGTGGTCATGGCGCTGGACGCGTATAGTCCAGAGACGCAGGTTCGAGTCCCACCTCTAGTACCAATTTCTTCCATTGTCTTTCTTCTTTTCGGATTTTTCTAGGCAAAAAATTACATGTTATTTTCTATAAATCTCTGAATATGAAAAGAGACCTTTTAATAAAGGATATGTTAACCTACTTTAGTAGTTGACTGTACCTATATATTCAAAGATAATCATTGTATATAAAACAAAAGGTTCTCGTAACGCTTTGTGACGTCATTCTATATTTTTCTTTCTGGCTTTAGGGATGACGCCTTGTCGTGAGTTTAGAAACTCCTTAAGTTGCAAAGAGGTCATGTCAGCTGAGGTTGAGGTTCGAAATTCGAAAACTGCCCTAAGTACCGTAAGCCTAAGTTTCTGACTAAAGGTGTTTAGTACCTGTTATCCTACATTAAAAGCTAGATTTTGTCTTTAATCATCATAACAGCCCATTAATGTCCCACTGCAGGGACGGGCCTCCTCCCGTGACGGAGAGGTACTTGGCCTACTAATACCACGCCTGGCCAGACGGATTGGTATAGGATTTAATTTCAAGTTTTCCTTCTTTCTATGTAAAGGTAATATTCACAGATAGTCCCTTAATCGGTTTCTACAACACTTATGGGATGAGATGGGGTGGTGACATATGGTATTCTCCGTCACCACACGGATAATTTAATATTTTGTATTTACCTTTTTTTTGTCCCACAGCAGGCATAGGCGTCGTCTAGCAATAGAGAGCTCTTTGTATTTACTTCTAAATGTAAATTGAACGACAAAATACGTACCTACGTACGTAAAACAAAAGGTTTTCGTAACGCTTTGTGACGTCATTATATATTTCACCTTTTATTCTCGCTGGGTTGTACCTTATTGTCATCATGCGTAAGTCGTCTTTTACAATAGCTGATGGGGAGATGTGATGGAGTATTTGATGACACTATCATCAAATACTCCATCACAACAAGGAGAATGACATGGTGATAACAAACTGTTATAAAATAAACCACCTCTGTGGCGTAGTGGTTATTTTACATAACTGCTACGCAGAGGTCTCGGGTTCGATTCCCGCTCAATGCATGAAAATCTTTGTGTGCATGAACATGATTGTTTGTATTGATCAGGCATTCGGAAAATGTAGCCTTCCCAGTATAAAAAAAACATCTCAATCAAAAACAATGACCCTAAAAAACAAAAGTTGAAAACATCAATTTCGAACAAAAATTATCGATAAAAAACGAAAAACAATATTGTTTTGTTGTAAAAAAGATATATTTATTGTAGAGTCGAGTTAATATTCTGTACAAGTTGAGGGTCACATTAATCAGTTTTTCGAAAACCCATTTATCCGTTGAAGCTTGCTTGTAGAATACTAATGTTGGACCTTTTGATATATCGTGATGCTAAGGATCACGAGCTTGGTAAATATACGCGGATTAACTAAGTTCAATATATTGAGAGTTTAAGTATATTTTTAAAGGTTTATTGAATAATATTTGTTTTAATTAAGAACTGCAGGTTATAATAAGTGTGTGTTGACCTCGTAAATAATTTTCTAATTAAAAAACCGACTCCCCAACTTATCATAACAGCCCATCAATGTCTCACTGCAGAGAGGGGCCTCCTTCCGTGACGGAGGGATACTTAGCCTACTAATATCACGCTGGCCAGACGGATTGGTATAGGATTTAATTTCAAGTTTTACTTCTTTTTACCTTCGTAAAGATAATATTTACGGTTAGTCTCTTAGCCGGTTTTTACGACACCCATGGGATGAGATGGGGAGGTGACATATTGTATTCTTACTCCGTCACCACACGGAGAGTCCCCAACTCATGCTGATGAGAATTACCATAGTTTTTCATTGACATGGATGATTTACAAAAGTTACATTATGTATTTGACGACCTCTGTGGCGTAGCTAGTTGTAGTACATTACTGCTACGCTAAAATCTCGGTTTCGTTTAGCGTTGAATGCAAACATTTGTATGCATGAACATGTGTGCATGAATGTTGGCAATAATCTAGGTGCTTTCTATATGTATTACTGGCTGATCCGTGCCCACTTCGTTGGACAAAAAACGCGTCCCTTTTTTATATGTATTTTATTACTGGTATTAGTCTTAGCGTGATACTATATAGCCTATGACACTTCCCGATAAATGGACTAAGTATTCAACACAGAAAGAATTTTTAAAATCGGTTCATTAGCTCCAGATTTTACCGTCACAAACACACAAACTTTACCTCTTTATAATATTAAAAATAAGTAATAAGTTTTTACAAAAATAAAGTCTGTGAGTGTGTTTAATCCTAGTACTTTGTTAAGTTTGGCACTAGATAGCATTTTCTGAATGTAAGAAGATTATAATATTATTATATTTTGAAAGACTCATTTTACAACATTAATTTTAATTAAGGATTACTGCCTAAAGTGTAAATCTGAATTTCTAATTAAAAAACCGACATTAATGTTCCGAAAGACAGACCACTTTCGTTAACGGTGGTAATCCAGGTATGAAATACCACGTGGCCTGGCTAGATGGACGGTATATGGGCTTTTGTAAGGTTTTATTTAATGGAACAATATGAATTTGCATCTAAGAATATAAAGCAATAAAACACTTCACATGAAACAGGTAATTAATATAACACTAATGGTAACTATCATGTAAAATTATCCAACACAATTTTAGGAAGAAAATTTAACGTAATTGTAAGCACAGTACTACCAGTAGTATAACTCGGCCGAATATTTATTTTAAATACCTACGGCTGCGCGGTATGTAAACATTCGATAGGGCTGCCCACCTCCAGCTTTTTAATTACATTTACCTACTTTCTCGCTCGTTACTGCGGCACAGTTCACTCCGCAAAACCACCTCTATCGTGAGCGTGTAGGTATAACTCGCGTTTCGTCCGTCGAAATACTGTAAGTATATATTTGTACTATGCTGTAAGCCTTCATTTCTCATTTCCATGTAAATATTATAAGTACTTATTGAAATAAGTGGGGCGTGTGTATTTAGAAAGCAATTATGACACAGTTCCCTAGATAAAAACATTTTACCTCCTTTGAGAAAATTGTTTCTCCAACGATACTCTAAAGGCTTATGTTTTATAAACGTTAACGTTCCGTTCTGTTCAATTAATTAGGATATTTTTAAATTTATCTCGTTCATTTATAGAAATAAAATAAAAGATTTGTTACTATGGCATTTTTTTTTAAGGACAATCCCGCACTAGGGATCAATCCCTGTTTCGCGGGGACTTTTACAAACATCAATTAACGGACACATAGATCACCCAGACCAGGACAATAATTTGTGGATCTCACAAATTATTGTCCTGAGTGGGGATCGAACCCACAACCTCTTGCACGGCAGCCGTTGCGCCACCGAGTTCGTTAATTTACTCAATTTACTCAAAGTCGTCAAATTATTACTATTTACACTTTAAAATTATATTTATGCAGCAGAGGTTTCTTTTAACACTCTTCGATTTTCTCTATGCCCACTTCTGACCAGCAGCTTTCCGGCGCCATTGCCAGCCACGAGTATAATGCTGACTAAGGTTTGCAAAAAGCAAATTTTCCTAAAATCCAATTGGAATGTTGTATAAAGAAAGTATCAAAACAATTTTTTGAGGCTCTAGCATAAGTGCTGTAATTTATTTCTAGATTATATAACATTTGTAAATAATTATACAAGTGTTATTGTGTATGTTCAAGTTATACAGGTGTGGCTGTGTGCTCAATTCTAAGCTAAGATAATCTTATTGACCTATCAAGGAAGTGTTATTCAGACCAGGCGTGTTGGATACCTATCCGACTTAGTATTGTAAGGTTTCCGTCCGCTAGACAACTAGTAGACATTATTCTATACTCTTTTATAAACATTACACACAGTTAACTACATAGTAGGCCAACTAGTTGTTAAGTTACCCTTCGTTATTAAAGTCGCCGTATTCTCCGTGTGGTGACGGAGTAAGAATACAATATGTTACTACCCCAACTCATCCCATGGGTGTCGTAAAATCCGACTAAGGGACTATCCGTGAATGTTATCTTTACGAAATAAAATGAAATAAAACTTGAAATGAAACCCTATACAAATCCGTCTGGCCAGCGTGGTATTAGTAGGCCAAGTATCCCTCCGTCACGGGAGGAGGCCAGTTTCTTTAGTGGGACATTAATGGGCTGTTATGATGAAAAAGGTGTTTTAATTATAAAAAGTAGTGTTTGCCAGCAAACTACAGTAATTGGTTCAACAACTTTTATTTCAAGTGTAAATGGTTATTTTATGTTTTTAACTTAGTTCGTGAAGGTTGTTTAAAATAACTTAAATGTCATAATAATTATTATAGGGTAACAAATTTAAGTACTTTTGACTGTTTCCCCGCGAAGCGGGTCTCCGTCGAGCTGTTTTGCCGTTATGTCTAATATTTTTACGGCAAAAGAAATTCTGGCAAATGAAATTCGTTCATAAGAATATTATGTCATATAATTTTTGGGCTAGCAAATAGATAAACCACGATAAGGCGTAACTTGTGTTCGGGAATCAGCTGGTCTACATCCAATACGCACGTACATCAATCCGGCAAAGTAAACGCGACGCCGAGTAGCAATTACATAACTACAATTACTGCTACTTGTTGCGCATAATTAAATATTTAAAAGACGCAACAAGTAGCCAACCTTCTCTCCTATCCGCCATTTTTATATAGCTACTCAACCTCCAAACACACTGTAGGTACCTATATAGAAAATACTGATAGGTGAAAATCTAACCCTCCCGGACAAATAGTCCAAGTAGAAAAACGTCAAACATGGTGCTCGCCATTCTTGGACTCTATTGGATGCTTAACATAAGGCACCATAGAGTCATTCTGCTAGGCCAACTTAAAAAAAAATACAAGGTATAAAGCCTAGTGAGCAATAACGTTGTTTTTTTAATAAAGTTTATTTTTCTTTGTCACCAGGTACATACAGCAATCCAACAAACGGGCTTTAAAAGAGTGAAGCGGGGTTTCCGTCCCCTCCGGCTGCCGGAGCCTGCGCCAGCCCCGGCGTCGGAACCTCGTGATCCCTATTTCCCCCTACAATGGTATCTTAAGAACACGGGGCAGAATGGGGGGAAACCGAAGCTTGATTTGAATGTGGAGGCTGCGTGGGCACTGGGTTATACGGGTGTTAATGTCACCACCGCTATCATGGATGATGGTGAGTTAATGTTATGTTTTATTTAAACTCCTCTATGATCTTTGGTGTGTTGGTTATTGTATAATTGGTACGTAGTTGTTCCATTCCCGCGCTATGTAAGTTATAGAAATATAAGTAGTGTATACTTTTTATATAACAGAATTTCCCTCTTCAGGTATAGGACAAAACATACGCCAGACGGATTCGTAAAGAATCACACGTCCAGTTTCCTTATTTTGTTTTTGTATAGATATTATCATCGAAATTTCCCTTACTTGGCCTTTACGATACCAATAAATAAGTTATAGTGGTGATACCGTGTATACTTACTTCTATTTTTAACTCCGTCACACGGAGAAAACAAAATTATTTATTTGTAAACTAACCTATTTTAGCGTACGCCATCTTGACGTTGGCATAATCATTGGTTAACGACGGAGTCATAACAATACAAAATAGAATAAAAGCATCAATCGAGGTAGTGCGACTCGACCGATGTCACAGAATCACTGACATTCTTTTGTTAGGATCGTATTATAAGATGGGGAAATTGGAAAATACAGGCTTAACCCAGAATTATTAATGTATTGTACATTGTCAGTCGAGAGCACTTTTCCTTACTACGATGGTAGTTATTGTTCTATGAGATAATAAAGACTCTAGTGGCAGAGATAAACTTGGTTTATTAATACCAGGCTTGCTAAATAGATTGGTGGCGATATGTAGATGATATCTGTGAACATTCCCATAGTCGACTTAGACGGAAACCATGAAATGAGATACAGGGATAGAATAGAATCATGTAGGTATTCTTATTCATTTATCACATAATATGATTTATTTTTGACGACCTCTGTGGCGTAGTGGTTATATAACATGACTGCTACGCAGAGGTCTCGGGTTCGATTCCCGCTCTATGCCAAAGCTTGTGTGCATGAACATGATTGTTTGCATTGGTCTGGGTGTTTTCTATGTATAATATGTATGTATTTACAAAAAGAGGGCGTTGTGTCAATGTGTGAGGGTTATTTAACAAAAAAAAAATACAACCGAGTTGAGAACCTCCTCCTTTTTGAAGTCGGTTGAAAAGAAAAAAAAATGTAGCGAATTGAAAACAATGGGCATACGGATACATATAATAACAGTTACCTAATAAATTCAAAGCAGAATCTCTGCTAGTGGTTAAAGTCTAAAAAGCGAAATTGAGGTAATTTTAAATTAATGTTCTTAACGAACCTTGGCTTCCAAGTTTAAAAAAATGTCTTCTATAAATAACGGTATTTACAATTTTGTCCGAGGCCACCGCGATGAATATTAACTACGAAATATAATCAGAGCTTGTAATAACTTAATGAATATATAAGTAAACGGAGACATCGTTTGTATATAAAAAATTGTTCCTTAATTATTTTCTAGACCAAAAGGTGACTCAAGCACACCTGATGCTTGCAGGATCGTAAACTGTACGCCTTGTCTTTACCTTACATAGGAAGTTTGCCATTTTTAAATATACAAAAGTCAGATTGCACCTGGTTTGACTTTTTTTTTGAAAAATAAAAAATATAGATTTTGACTTCGAATTTTCTAAAAGCCAAATAATGTACCGCTATAGGGACAAACTCGCCGTTTACCATCCGACTACAAAGTCGAAACTGCAGCCGATTTGATGTAGCTTCGTCGAAACTCGAAGAATAAATAGGAAGTATGAGGAAATTAAAAATATTAGTAGGCCAAGACGGAGGGATACTCCGTCATGGGAGGAAGCCTGTCCCTGCAGTGGGACATTAATGGGCTGTTATGATGATGAGGAAATTGGAATGCGGTATTGTCGCAGATCAAACAAAATGCTTCAAATGCTCAAACAAATTACTTTAAGTCATTTGAGTGTCAATATGAAGAGAGCTTTGATATAACCTATGACAACTATTTTTTATTTGGTCTGAGAAGACAACAAACTATCGAATTAATCCAGATTTGTAGTTTTATTAAATGTGCTTTTTATTTGTTTCAGGTGTTGACTACATGCATCCGGACTTAAAATATAATTATGTGAGTTATTTTATTATTACTGTTTACGTTCATTATCATTTTTTAAATGTACCTAACTACCTAAATAAACACAATAAAAATAATAGAAAAAATGTTAGGTTCGAATACCGTGCAAGATATTTTTTATATGAATCACAAATGATGTTCCTTGTGTCCGTTAATGTCATGTCGTGTTTAAAAGACGTCGTGCACCAAAGCTCGATAACTATTTGGAAAAAAGATTTAAAAGTATCTAATTTTTTTAATGGAATAACTAATTATATTTATAACGATTCCTAAACTAATTACTTAGAATCCTTCCTAAATATTTACATTCACCAATCCAAAAATACAACGAAGGTTCTAAAGAAAATCTTATCAACATCTTAACAGATTCTCAAGTTACATTATCAATAATTAGGTATCTATATAAAAACATAAGGAAATATCCTAGAGCATAGAACTATGGAATGAAATCGATATCCAATTAGGATCAAGTATCAAGACTGCTTATGTTGTTGATAATGCCAATTTATTATGAACCTTACCATATTGGTATTATAAATAATTCTTCCTTGTAGTGTTGTGAACTAAAAAATAAACAAGGCCGCCGCCCACTGGTGGTAAAAGGTAATAGTATAAGCCGACTACTAAATAATGGACCTTTTCACTTCCATTTATCATCACGGAATCTTCGAGTTACGTGCTGTGGGATTGCCGCTAATTATAAGGGTCACTGTAATCCTTCCTGGGGTAGGAACACTGTCATATCTGACTTATATAAGGGTTACCAAAGTAAGGTGAACTGCCTATAAAAGGTTTTCCATTATAAAAAAAGAAATAATAATAGTTAATAGCCATTGCAATAAATGTATCAAGAAATACTAGATTAAACACGATTCTTAATGCTTTATTCAATTAAAAATAAAACTAATTTCGTAAGCGCACGTAAAACCTATTTTACTTAGCTATTCTAAAAAGATTTTGACAAATTAATATTTCTGGAACGAAACCCACCATTTTCCTACATTGTGTAAATAATAAATCACCTGTCAGTTAGAGTGCTCCTTTAAATTCTGGAGGGAAATAATACTCATTGCTTGAACAAGGTGATAAAGATTTTCTTGCGCCTGTATTACGGTTAGGCTCAGGTTTAATTTGGAAACTGCTGAATTATTAAGACATCTTGTATTTTTCTTTATTGCTATGAGAGTTGGAATGAGGATAAGGGATTATTTTAAGTAGTCGTTATCCTGCATGCGTTGAAACATAGCATGTACTAATAATAAGTCTAAAGAAGAAAGACAAAGAGCTATTGAATCAGAATTGAGAAGATTCGCTGAAAAATGACATAGCGCTCAGAATTATACGATTAAAATGGCAGTGACAATTGCACGCAGAATTGCTTGCTACTGACTGCTGAGGCACAAACGTTCTGAAATGGTGACCGCGGATCACTGACGAAATTGGTGATAGTTAGAGGAGGTCTATGTCCTGAAATGGGCGCTGTTGAATATTGCAGTTGTTTCGAATGTTGTAATTCGGATTCTACAATAATGATGTAATTTCTAACAAAATATTTCTAATATAATATATGTTTGTTCCAGAACGCAGAGGCGTCGTATGACTTCAGTAGTAACGATCCTTTCCCGTACCCGAGATACACCGACGATTGGTTCAACAGGTAACTATTACTTTTGGATCTTCTTAACAAATTGCAAGACCGACAGCGCAAAGGGCTTACATTTAATTATTTATTTAACTGTCTTAATGCGAGTTGCCTTAAGAAAGTAACTTGAATTCCACAGTTGGCAATTCCGCTTAGTATCAAACTTTCCGTGTTTGCTGCAACATTTCTAAATCATTTGTTAAATAACATTTTACGGTATGCTAGAATGAAAAGAGGTGGTGATTGTATGTATTCTTAGTACATGCCTACACGGAGAATACGTATACACATACGTGGCTAATGTTACCAGGCTAATTAATTGTTAATTACTCTTGATTGCACATAATTAGAGTGCATCGTGCTTCAGCCATTGATTTACAAACTTCAGCCCACTATAATTACTATGTATTAGGCGTTGTGTACAATGGCTACTTAGTAAGCGTTTAGGCTTTGTTACCATAATATTATGTTTATATACGTTGTGGTAATTAATTATATCTCAAATAGGTAATCGTAAATATTTTACTTTTTTATATTTGTAGTACATTTGCACTGCCAGTAAGCAATCTTCTGTAACTACTCCATTTCTTTCGCATCACTAGTCTTTTTTCCCGTTGGTAACCGATAATTATTGCTTGTCGCGAGGCTTACTCATGTACCTACAAGTATTTAATTAACCCGAAATTTAAAAAAAAAACAATCTTAGCAGATTATGTAATAGAATCAAATATGTAAACGCGGCAAGCTTTGATGATCATATAAATGCCGTTGCAAGTTGAAAGTTTATTTTTATCTTTTTAGAGTATTAAAACAAAAGCTTTTTTCCTTTAATTTATTTATTATACCTATATACTTCATCATCATAACAGCCCATTAATGTCTCACTGCAGGGCCATCCCTGCAGGAGGCCCATGCCTCCTTCTATGACGGAGGGATACTTGGCCTACTAATGCCACGCTGGCCAGACGGCTTATCCCTTAGTCGGTTTTTACGACACCCATGGGATGAGATGGGGTGTTGACATATTGTATTCTTACTCCGTCACCACACGGGCTTACATATATACTTGCGCTAGTTTAAATATAGGTTACACATAAACATACAACGGTATCTTATCTTTACAAACATGTTGTCAAAACTTAATTTTCTTGCAGTCACGGTACGAGATGCGCGGGCGAGGTGGCGGCGGCCAGGGACAATGGAGTCTGCGGCGTAGGGGTCGCTTATCATTCCAAAGTTGCTGGTAAGTTTCTCTTTGTATATGTTTTAGTTGTATTTATTGCGCGCTGACATTTTTTTGGAGGACAACACAACTCCATCGTAAAAATAAAACTTTGTGTCGCCCGCGCCGGGATAAGGCTTTATTAACGTAACGAGTGTAGTATGAGGTCATCTAGGATCAGAACAATAAATAGATGTATCAATTACACATAATATATACATACAAAACACCCAGTCTTAGGTATGTGATCGCAAAGATTTTTATTATGCAGAGGAATTTAACCCGACCAAGACTCTATAACGCTTCGCCACAGAGATCGTCAGTATGCCGACTATTTGTTTCTAAATCCCCTGTAGTCATATTTTATGACACCTGCAATGAGAAGGAAGTCTATCGTCGAATCTATCGGAGAATATTTAATGTTTAAGAAGAGAACAGAAAGAAAAACAAAGTGATTATTGATTGACTTAGACCATTCTACGATCGACGAATCAAATACTTTCGAAGTACAGCTATTCAAAGAATTTACTTTTACCCCAAACTAGGTAAAGTATAATTGAGTTTGGGAAATTTCGTTATAACCTCCGATTGGAATTGTGGTACATGATTCGGTAGTGACCGCCCCTAATTTTGTTCGAGCCAATCATGGGAACGAAATTACTTTTCTGTCTAACCTTTTTGGCGGAAAAGACGTGAAAACAAACCGTTTTCTGTAACTGTATTAACAGAATATATTTTGTGTTGTATTGTTTTTGTATTTTTTCGAGTATCTGTTTAATGAAATTACATCAAGTAAATTAATAGTACTAAGCATTAGTTCATTAGCCGGATTTCTAGTTTTCAGCAGCAAGGAGTCAGTAGTAACAAAAGAAAACCTGGTCATGAACTACTCTGCTCAAAAGACTTAAAGTACGTAGGGATCAAGTCATGATTTCTTGTCTCTGGACATAGTACGAAAACTGCGAAGTTTAACTTAACTTAGCCACCTATCTATCTATCACTACACAGAGAATATTAAAAAAAATATTTATTTAATTTATAGTCAAAGTTTTCAATCCCATGCCATAGATCATTGTTTGCGCGATGAACAAAAATCTGGATGTTCTTTGCGTCCTTATTGATATTTATAACTCGCAACGCAGGGCATGATCCCTAGGCGGCAATTGTCTTTTTTTTTGTTAGTTTTTGTGTTTAATAATAAATAATAGAAGTCGGATCTGTGCCCGTAGAGGTATTTATAATACCAAAATAATTATGTGGCTGCCAGTCATTATAAAACTGCGTCTCGGCTTATGTAACCGCGTGTAACCGTTCCCCAAGTGAAGGTAAATTACTTGCGAATCGTTGGACCGAATGATTGTCAAATTTTTATAGTCCCTAATATCCCGATCTCTCATATCATGGAACGCCGGAACCGTTATTAGATATTACAAATTTAATTTTAAAATGCGAAGGTTTGTTTTCTTTTAATCTGGACTGGTATATAATGTAGTTTTTAGTTTGTTGTTGTAATAGATTTTTTTGTTTGAGGTTAACCAAACGATGCCCTGCATGTTAATAAACAAGTTAATATTAATGGAATAAGAAAATCATCATAACAGCCCTTTAATGTCCCATTGCAGGGACAAGCCTACTCCCGTGACAGAGGGATAATTGGCCTAGTAATACCACGCTGGCCAGACGGATTGGTATAGGGTTTAATTTCAAGTTTTCCTTCTTTTTACTTCGTAAGGATAATATTTACAGTTAATCCCTTAGTCGGTTTTTACGACACCCATGGGATGAGCTGGGGTGGTGACATATTGTATTCTTACTCCGTCACCACACGGACTAAGAAAATATTAGGCAAAAAAATATGAGGTTGCACCAGCTCCAAGGTTTGCTAGCAGACGCCAGTAAAGCCAAAGCCAGGGGTGGCTTTTTTAAGACACGCATTGCTTATCGTTACTGCTCGTCGAAGGCATTTAATGTAGATCGTGTGTGAGCGTGTAGATCCAAAACAAAGTTGCGAACTCGTTGCTTGATCTAACTTCAGTTTTATGCAACAGACAACTCTATTACGCACCTTATTCAGAATACAGATTTTGCGACCCTGTGTAATTAAAACGCGTTTGAAGCAAACCTTGGGAACTCAAGTTATTTCGTCGCGTAAGCGTAATCCCTATATCTTATGCTTTTACATTATTTTATCGCTAAACTACTTCCCACCAACATCAAACAAATTATATCCATTTCAAAAGCATCTATTGAAATTCCGGACTAAAATAGTCAAGTATTAAAAGAGTATTTAATTAAAGTATTTAGCTATCAAAATACCAAATCTATGAAACATGTTCACCTCTCGTATCTGACCTTTAGTAGGTAAGAAAATATTTGTAGCTATCTCGTATTTCAGATACAGTGACAAAAACTCAACATTGTGGAAAAGGGTCCTCTATTTTATTTGATAGGGTCAAAATTCTTTGAATTCGGTCCTGTAATATATTAAAATAACAACATTTTTCTCTGTATTCGTTAGTTGTTTTTGTATTTATTTTTGTCAAGTTTAAGGTTCACTTGACAACGGCCAAGGTTTTGACATTTTAGCTACAGATTTTGATACCTCTTTTGTTCAGTAAAATAAAATGAAACTTTAGAGATATTTTAAATTGATAGCTTTAGAATAGGAGTAACTTTAAAAAACAAATGCAAAGCTAAGAAATGTTTATTGATATTATATCTAGATAATAAAAGAAGGAGTTGTTTTTTGGTCTATGTGAAAATAAAAGCACTGTTTCAAAACATAGACGTAATGTTATAAGAATAACTGCTTTTCTGGCGTAGCGGTCGCGATAAACAAGTGTTGTGAACGTCGTCGTTCAAATCCCAAACCACTACACAATCTACAATTTTTGACTGCCTCGGTGGCGCGATGGTAGCGCAAGCGGCTGCCGTGCAAGAGGTCGTGGACACTTAATACGCGCAGGACAATTATTTGTGCGATCTGCAATTGTCCTGATTCTGGATGTTCTTTGTGTCCGTTAAATTGATGTTTTGACGGAGTAAGAGTAGTAAGTTATGGGACTATCCGTGAATATTATCTTTACGTAACAAAAAGAAGGAAAACTTGAAATTAAACCCTATACCAATCCGTTAGGCCAGCGTGGTATTAGTAGGCCAAGTATCCCTTCGTCACTGGAGAAGGCCCGTCCCTGCAGTGGGACATTAATGGGCTGTTATGATGAAATTAATGTTTGTAAAAGCCCCACAACACGGGAAATGACGCCTAGTGAGGGATTTGTCTTTTTAAAAAAAATAGTATCTTATGTCTAGACGTTTTTTATGTCAGCTAAATGAATACCATCTACTTGTAAGGTATACAACGAAAAACCAAAATCAATAGTCCTAAATATCAATATGGATGCCAATCATAATGAACTAATGCAAAATTGATTACCCTACAAAGAGGCCGACGTGTAAGCACTTAACTGGAAGGTAAACACTTGCATTACTGTTATCTGATCGAGTTTTAACAATAGGCAGATTACAGTGTGTTTGACAACCTGTTTAACAGTACAATCATAGTACAAATATATACAGTAGTTCGACTGCATAGAAACGGACGAAACGCGAGTTATACCTACCTACACGCTCACGATAGCGGTGACTTTGAGAAGTGAACAGTCGCGACTGTGCTGCAGTAACGAACGGGAAAGTAGGTAAATGTAATTAAAAAGCTCGAGGTATGCAGCACTATGGTATGTTTACGTACCGCGCAGCCGTAGGCATTTATAATAAATATTCGGCCGAGATAGACTACTGGTTGTACTGTGGTACAATGTAGAGTACCTACACATACATATTACAATATTCATGTAACTTTAATATGATTGGTAATGTACAAACCTCTGTGGCGTAGCCGGTATATTACATGGCTGCTACGCAGAGGTCTCGAGTTCGATTCCCGCTTAATGGAAATCTTTGTGTGCATGAACATAATTGTTTACATTGGTCTGAGTGTTTTCTATGTATAATATGTATGTATGTATTTACAAAAAAAAGTTTTTAAGGAATGTTTATCCGTTGTCTAGTACCCATAGTACAAGCTTTGCTTAGTTTGGGACTAGGTGGCGATGTGTGAATGTGTCATAATAGTAGTAGCCTAAGTTCTCTCCTTTCGGTCATAAGAGAGCAGATCAAAATGCATTTTTAACTAAGATCGCTTAAATCCAACAGACGACAGCTTAACGAATTCAATATTTATAACCTTTCCATTAACTGACCTGTTAATAATTTATTACATTTCATCATTAAAATGTAAAATTGTGTGAATTTACAATTAAAGTTCTAAGTAAATGTACTTGATAAAAGTTTAAAACTTTTGTTCATTACTAAGTTTAGATATAATTGTTAACTACAATTAACTCTATCAACACTTCAACAAACTTCTTTGTTAAACAAACTTAAAAAGAAAACAAAGTAATAATACAAATGTTATTATTTGCCTTAGAATAATATTAAATTCAGTTAGTTGAAATGTATATATTTATTTAATTAAACTATCTATCTTACTATACCTACCACAGAAATCTAAGATATCTGTGATACCTACGTACTGGTTATAATAAATGTACATTTACCCCCTTACTCATAAACACCTCTTAAATTTAATCACTGTTTAGCGAAATATTTATTAGCAAAACCAACCTTATTCCAAACAAAACCTTAAGTATGAGTAAGGGGGATAGAGGTACATTTTTGCTGTAATCATAAAAAGACTTCAACACCATAGCGCTGGTACCGATTCATAACAGCCAATTGATGACGGATACTTTTTGACCTACTAAATCAATCCCACTTTTGTTTTCTTAGATATAAGCGAAAAATTTCCCTAGAGCCATTTACGACATTTACCAGAGAGAGGTAATACCGTGCATTATATTCATTCCCCCATTTCATCCCATGGGTGTCGTAAAAACCGACTAAGGGACTATCTGTGAATATTATCTTTACGAAATAAAAAGAAGGAAAACTTGAAATTATTAAACCCTATACCAATATGTCTGGCCAGCGTGGTATTAGTAGGCCAATTATCCCACCGTCATGGAAGGAGGCCCGTCCCTGCAGTGGGACATTAATGGGCTGTTCTGATAATTATATTCATGTGATAATATAAAAAATATACTCAAAAAATCTTCAATTCCTTTTCATTAAACACTTTATCTAGTTCTGTATATTTATTCAACAGGTATCCGGATGTTAGATCAGCCCTACATGACAGACCTGATTGAGGCCAACTCCATGGGCCACGAGCCTCACAAGATACACATATACAGCGCGTCCTGGGGCCCTACTGATGACGGCAGGACTGTTGATGGACCGAGGAATGCTACCATGAGAGCTATTGTCAGAGGAGTTAATGAGGTAAGTTTAGACCCTTTTGATGCCTTACCCATTAGCCTGGGAAGGCGCCGTTATGCGGCGCTTGGAAACCTTTGTCAGCATTTTACCCCTGCCTAGCAAGAGTCCGAAAATGGGATGGTCGGATGCAATTTTCCCCTATTTTGCCTTGCCAGACGAAAGGTTGTATGGAGTTCTTACAAGTTTGTTTTAAATGGGCATACACGGTACAGGTAAATATACAGTGCACGTAAGAATTATATTATTATGTTCCACGTAAGAAAGCTTTCATTAGTCGGTAGGGTCAAGGGTATGGCAAAAGATAGGAGTCCTCATTTACGTAATGTGAGAAGGTTAACGTTAAGCTAATGATCTTGGTATACTCATATGTGTATGACGTCATTTAGAGGTCAAATGAAAGACAAAGTAATTCAGTATAATTGTAAAAATGAACACAGTCTTGCGGTTTTTTGCGCTAAAAGTATGATTTTATTCCTTACCGATCTAAAATCTCTGAATGGTTTTGGATTCGACATAAGTAAACTTTTACTTTACATACCTACCGAATTCCGTATTAGATAAAAAATAATACTCCATCAATTATAATAAAATAGTATGGGACTAAACTTTAAACACAAAAAACTAGTTTTTCTAATTGTTCAAGTATTTTCTGAGTTCTGAAGTAAGACACATTTAAAAATATAACCGAGCCTTTTGAAGTCAAATCAAATCATCAAATCACTTACAAAAAACATTACAAATTAGTCATTTATAATTAAGTGCACAAAATAAAGTTTGCCTGCACTAGGGTAAACCTGAAGTCGATTAGAAATAAATTGAATACCCAAAACATTAACATAACGCCATCTAGTTCATGTTAATGGTAATAATATTCATTGGAACCAATGAAACTGAGTTCCTAATAGCGTGCCAACACAACATTTAATTTTAGTTAAGGTAAGCTTTTCTTAATGACCGATTAAATAAAAGACTCAGAGGAATAGGTAATAGGTAAAACTTTTACACCCATGTTTAATTATAGTTATTTAACTATCTTTTACTCTAGCGCAATTAAATGGGTTGTACCTTACCATTAAATTGTTATAAAGTCAACATGCAATTTTATCTCTATTTTTTTAGACGACGAGGGTAATTTTCATGGACTCTTACTGATTCTGTCTCTCACTCAGGCCTTAGGCCGCGGAAAACTAAGATTCTTCCGAAGTCATTGACTAGTGCTGGCCCCCTCCTTGACGATAGCGCAATCTTATACCTAGGTTGTAGCTCGTTTTTTAGACCGGATGACGAAAACTGTGATGGGGCTACTATATTGTGTTTACAGTTATTGCACTGGTGTTCACCTTACCATTGACTCTATTGATTGCTTGGTTGAGTTTTAGGGTGATAAGCCCTGTGTAGAGTTCCGTTCAGTCTTATGTTTGTAAACCATCAAGTTCTTCTATATCTAGTCACAAACGAGAACCTATCTATTGCGCAAGCATATGGTTCGTTTCATATTTATGTCGTATAAAAATATACTATACTTACTTCTATTTCATCATCATAACAGCCCATTAATGTCCAAATGCAGGGACGGGCCTCCTTCTGTGACGGAGGGATACTTGGCCTACTATTACCAAGCTGGCCAGACGTATTGGTATAGGGTTTAATTTCAAGGTTTCCTTCTTTTTATTTCGTTAAGATAATATTCACGAATAGTCCCTTATTCGGTTTTTACGACACCCATGGGATGAAATGGGGTGGTGACATGTTGTATTCTTACTCCGTCACCACACGGAGTCATATGAAATAAATTTGAAACAGAATTGATATTAACACTAGCTGACACATCTAAATAGCATATTATGCACATAACATTATATTTATTACATTCGAGAACATGATTATGGAAATTAGCTTTACGTGAAATGGAATGTATTAGCTGAAGTGTGCTCGATGGCAGAACGCAATTTATTTTTGAACGAAAAAAAAAAGCAAATGACATTAGTAACACTGGCTGAATCGCGACGATGACATACTTTTTAAGTAACATTTAAGGTACTTAGTTCGTTGAAAACAGCCAAACATTTTCTAACTGCATTGATGGCAAAGTTTGCATCCCACAATACCTACCTTGCAAGATACTATGCTGTGCCCGACAGGGTCCATGATTGTTACTTAATTATAATATTATTATGTTTAAAAAACGCGTCCCTTTTTTAAACATATTTAATTACTGCTCCACTCCTATTAGTAGATAGCGTGATACTATATAGCCTATAATAAAATAATTTTTAAAATCGGTTCAGTAGATCCAGAGATTACCCTCTACAACATCACAAACACACAAACTTTACCTCTTTATAATATTAGTATAGATTTACCATCTGTTATACATTATGGAAGCAATAAATGATTGTATGAGATTTGTGACACTGGAAGTACTGTGTATTTTTATTACATATCCTTCAGATGCCCCGACTTTTGTTTAAAAAGGAAATATATATTTACGTAAAGAAAAAAACTGGATTTCGTGTGCGAAGACAATGCTTCTAGTGAAATCCAGCCATTAAAGATGTTTTTCCAACTCATTCATGGCCATGATTTCAATTCCGTTAAGGGCTCCGAAACATTTTAATCTTACTCACTTAGAACTTACTAATTATTAAGTTTCTTGCTCTACCCACGATAATATAGGAGTCATCAGAAAGTAGGTGGGATAAATAGCAATATAATCCCCGTCAATTACACTGCGGACGCGACTTTCAAAATTAAGTTAATATTTAATAATCAAAAACGTTAAATTATGCTTAATTAATTACGAGGAAAGGAATGTTCAAAACTCTGTTAATTAACTCAAGAATACGTTATTAAACATTAGATAATACTCTGAAGAACGATGTTCCCATTAAATATAAATCTTATTCTATAATTAATTATCTCATTTTCATTTAGGTTTTGCGTACTTCGTTTGGGGAATCTACATATTTAGAGCAGCAAAAAGGTATTTTAAATCATTTCTCAATTTTAAAAACGCGCCCCTTTTTTAAACATATTTTATTACTGCTCTTCTCCTATAAGTCAAAGCGTGATACTATTTAGCCTATGACACTTCCCGTGAATGGACTATTCAACACAGAAAGAATTTTAAAAATCGGTTTCTTAGATCCAGAGATTACCCCCTACAACGTCACAAACACACAAATTTTACCTTTTTATAATATTAAGTATAGATTTGTTCAGTAGTTTTGGTGGGTAAGCGTAATAGATCACAGAGATAGATAAATAATTTTGTTATAGGAATTAAGGAGATGTGGGTGCGGGCACTTTTAAAGACACCCGTTTAATTTCATGAATAAGATTCAGTTCAGGACAATGATTTGTCGATCGTACACTATTATCCTACATGGGTAGCAAAACCACGAAAGGCCTCTACCACATCTACTGCGCCACGGAGACAGTAAATATAATTGTAATATTTTAAGCGTTTTATAGTTATATTTTTTTAATTAAAACTACCTACTAGGTACTAACCTTAAACTTTTAAAGGCTATTTGACCATAGTTAGCGGAATATTTAATGTAGGTTACACCTACACGAACTAAATATTCAAAACAATCGTTTTGTTTAATCACTAACCAGTTTCTCTCTTTATAGCTACTAAAACATAGTGAATCGTCTCAAGGGTAGGATTAAGAGCACTTAGGTAGCAAGTGAATCATTAAAAACCGTCTTTATGTAAGTGCTTCCATTAAGGGATGATGTTAAAACCCCCTTGGGGGGAGCTAAGCTAAACTATGGGTGGTCAAAGGGGTGTAAATCGCTTAGGTTATTTGACATCACCTGACTAGTAGTTTTATAATAGCCTAGTTTTATAAAAGTTAGGTATAAGTAGGTAGGTAGGTAATATTAGAAGTAACGGTGTTTTTTCTTAAACTAACTTTGTTTCGCGTGTTTTTAACTTTTTGATTAGAGGAAAATGCTTTTCTTTTGGGTTGGATACGTTTTACAGAGGGAGAATGAAAGTCTAATTACTTTTATTTTCTAAGGAAGATTTACAAGTAAGGCTTGTGAACGTCAAAATGGAAAATATCTGGAAAATACCCACGGCTTCGCAGATGACTTATTACTATAAGCTCTAAGGAGCTCTGATAAGAATGAGGCCAATAAACTAAGAGCATAATTTGAAAAATACTTTACTTAGGTAATTCTATTTTACGTACAAAATTAATATAAATAGGTCAATAAAAATTATAAGGAGCAATAGTATACTCAACATTCTGACTCGAAAAGGTTCACTGAGCCGAGGAGCAAAAAAAACAAAAGAATAACCTTGTCTTTCAGTAGAACAATTGATTTTTAATTTGTATCCATTTACATACCTAGCTGTTATATGTATCTAAAAATAAATCAGGCCAACAGTTACTTCCGATTTAAAAAAAAGAATGTAACTAGATATTTCGCATACCTCGGACAATAAAGGCGTTTATGCAGGTAAAAGCTCCTAATACGGCGGTAGTCAAAATCGCGTCCTATTACGGAGGTATTTCTATTTTCGTGTTTTATTCAGGTTTTATTCAGTTAACGTACAACAAAACGAAATCAGTTTATTCTACATCTATTACTTCATGATTTACCTGACGTTTGCAAGTATAGAACATAGATAACTAATCAAAATCAATCAATCTGTGTAACGGCATCGACGTGAAAGGGATTTCCATACAAACGCTAAACAACAAAATTAGGTACACTAATATTTAGAAACTAAGTTTTTCGTATTAATAAGCCGTTTAAGATGGTTTATTTCTTATTCATAGCATTTTCTTACTATTACACTTACTATTTCAATAGCTTGTTTTATATTTGTAACTCGTTTTATATCCAAAAAATAAGAAATAAAATAGCGCCGTAATACGACACGAATTTTATAGATTCGTCCTAATACGGTGGTATAACTCCGTAATAGGAAAAATACTGGGCATGTTTAATTGCTTGTAACTTTCAATTTATTAACTTATTGAACTTGTTTCAAGGTTTTTTGCAATAGTTATTAATCTCATAAACTAAAAACCATATTCTGCGGTATGTGTTCGCAGTTAGAAATCGAATTAAATACGAAAATTGTTGAGTACAAAATGTGGATTTCTTAGAAAGGGTAAAAATAGGAAGGTGTATTTTAACTTATCATAAATCATTTATTTTGTATAACTGTTGACTACTGTTTACACATATGAACCAAAAAACTGTTATAGTTTCATTAAACATTTACATTGTTCCATTTATCGAAGTTTTGATAGGTCCGAATTAGGATTATTAAAAACAGGAGTAGTTTTCCTATTGCGGTGGTAATTATTTCCAAGTAAGTCTGTGTTAGGATCTATGATTTCCTATTACGGCCCTATTCATAGAACATAAAATTACAAGTTTTAGGGTACCGTGATTATTGATTTTGAGAATAGAATTGTTATGTGATACGTAAGTTTTTTTGTTTTGTATAAAACCAAAAGTGATAAAAAATTTTTATGTTAAGTTATGCAATCTATGTAATTCTATATTTCTGTTTTTATTTTACTAAGCATAAAAAGAAAAGTTAACCTTATTTTAATAACACAAAACTCTTTTAGAACGTGTATTTCTATCTATACTTATTACTTATATATAATATTATAAAGAGGTAAAGTTTGTGACATTGTAGGAGGTAATCTCTGGATCTAATAAACCGATTTTAAAAATTATTTCTGTGTTGAATAGTACATTTATCGGGGAGTGTCATATGCTATATAGTATCACGCTATGACGAATAAGAGAAGAGCAATAATGAATCATGTTTAAAAAAGTGACGCGTTATTTTCCCCACCTAACGAAGTGGGCACGGGTCAGCTAGTAAAAAATAATTTCATTAAAAAAGATACAAATCAATGGTCAATGAATACCAAAAATACAACTTACTTTACTAATACATTTAAATTATTTGATAAATAATATTTGTACGGAACTTGGATGAATATAATTTCTGACCCTCCGTATTAGGAATCGTCTACCGCAGTAATAGGCTCTGACGAAAAAAATACCTCCGAATTAGGGAAAATCGACCCGACTATTTAAATCTTTTTTTAAAAATAACTAATATCATTAAAAGAAACAAACTCGACAGTAATACAAAATATAAATTCCACTTTTAACGATGACATTTTTTTGAACAGTTAAAAATATTTACAAATGCTTATTTTTGTTTCTTACTTTGAAATGTTGCGAAATACCTCCGTAATAGGAGCTTTTTTCTTTTTTTTATTTTGCCTTTTGATGTAAAATACTTCGACTCATGTTCCATATTTTTTTCGTAATTTTCCTAACAAAAACCATAAAAATAGATCAAAAAAATACAAAAGCTACTTCCTTAAGAAATATCATAATTAACTGGCAAAAAAAACGTAAATATAGTTGCTCGATGCATAATTTATTTAAACAATTATCATTAAGTACGTAATCGCAATCAAGTCTTTATTGCTCCCGTCAAATTAAAAGATGTGCACTCGTAAGTTACTTAGTCCTATAATGCACGGTATATTTTCGAATACATTTTTCGTAACTTCACATAAGCGTCACTGTTAAACTTATTCTGAAACATGTGTACTCAATCCTTAATAACTTTATAAATTATTACACAAGTCACTTACTGCTTCATGCAGGATACCTTCCTTATCGATAACAATTCTTAATCTTACTTACAGAAATATGTGAATGTTATACACTCGAGAGCAAAAGTTCCGGGTCACTAGCATTTACTTCAATATCTTGAAAACGAATAAAGCTATCGTATTGAAATAAATTGAACTTTATAGACAATTTAATAATCTTTCATTAAACATATAAAAACTTATTGATTGGCGGTAAGTAATGGCATTAAAAAAGTTATAAAAAAAAGATCCATTTTTTTTAAATCAGAACTTCTAATTTTCACTACTGTTTTTGCTTTTGTTTTTGTTCTGTCATAAAATGTATTTATAAGGAGTCATCCAGGTATCCAATAGTCATTATTAAAGTGGTAATTATGTCACTCACACCTGAGGAATGTACGAGAATCCTCACGATCCTGGAAAATGGGAGCAGTCAGCGAGAAACAGCAAGAAAAGTCGGTGTATCGTTGTCTACAGTTCAGCGTGTTCGCCAGCGGTTTCTAGAAACTGGTTTGAACCTACGCAGACCAACAACAGGCAGACCCAGGTGTACGACGGCACGGGAAGATCGATATTTAGTGAACTCTATGCTACGAAATCGGTTTCTTACGGGAACAGCACTGACTCATCATTTTTTAGGACTTGGTGGAAGCAGCCCTTCTGCTTGGACTGTAAGACGGCGACTTGCTGAAGGTAATTTGAAACCATTTAGACCCGCAAATGGTCCGAAACTCGAGAGACACCATCGTATAGCAAGACGAATTTATGCACGCGAACACTCGAATTGGACGATTGAAAATTGGTCAAATAATACTATTATAAACGGGTCTTACTCGCGGTATATACTATATACTAGATACTGGTAAGATAAATACCTAGGTTTTTCTCCGAAATGTCATATTATTCTCGGACGAATCAAAATTTATGCTGTATACACACGACGGAAGGGCAAAGGTGTACAGAAGACCAGGAGAAAGATTTATGCCAGCCTGTATTGAAGAAAAGGTGTCATACGGTGGTGGTTCGGTACTCGTGTGGGCTGGAATTTCTGCGGAAAGCCGAACAGAGCTTGTACTGATCGAAAACGGTACTCTTAATGGCGTAAGATACGTGGATGAAATCCTCAACGAGCACGTCGGTCCATTTATGGCAAGACTTGGTGAGAATGCCATCTTTATGCAGGATAACGCCCGTCCCCACACTGCTCGTGTAGTGCAAGACTACCTTGATGAGGTGAATATTCGTCCCATGGTGTGGCCAGCACGTAGCCCCGACCTCAACCCAATCGAGCACGCCTGGGACGAGCTCGGACGACGGGTAAGACAACAAGATCCTCCTTTAATTACGCTTAGTGACTTGAAACATGCATTGGTAGTGGAATGGGAGAACATTCCCCAACAGTGTTTCAGAAACTTGGTGTACAGCATGCCAAATCGCATTGCAGCAGTCCAGACAGCACGTGGGGGTAATACCAAGTACTAAACCGTGTTAAAACTACTTGTAAATATAAAAAAATCAATATTTTCAGTTTTGGTTTTACAAGCAAAATGCCGCCATTTTTAATTTGTCCTTATAAACATAATAAAATAAATGGTCAGTAGTAAATGTAATGCATTTTATTTTAGTAACATTAAATTGTCTATAAAGTTCAATTTATTTCAATACGATAGCTTTATTCGTTTTCAAGATATTGAAGTAAATGCTAGTGACCCGGAACTTTTGCTCTCGAGTGTAGTTCAAACGTAAGTATGTTTACGTATGTATAGATAGCGTGTGGATATAAGTGTGTTTTATTTGAACAGCCTTGCTATGTGTTGTGTTACAGTCGTGCCAGAATTGGATGGGTTGGCATTACCCATTGTGGCAGCTTACAAACGAGAATGTTGGTTTAATGATTACCTATTGCGGCAGCTCACAAGCGAGAATGTTGGTTTAAAGATGTTATGTGTTGTGTTACAGTCGTGCCAGAATTGGATGGGTTGGCATGTATTGAGGCAGCTCACAAGCGAGAATGTTCTTTTAAAGATGTTATGTGTTGTGTTACAGTCGTGCCAGAATTGGATGGGTTGGCATGTATTGAGGCAGCTCACAAGCGAGAATGTTCTTTTAAAAATGTTATGTGTTGTGTTACAGTCGTGCCAGAATTTGATGGGTTGGCATGTATTGAGGCAGCTCACAAGCGAGAATGTTCTTTTAAAGATGTTATGTGTTGTGTTACAGTCGTGCCAGAATTGGATGGGTTGGCATTACCCATTGTGGCAGCTTACAAACGAGAATGTTGGTTTAATGATTACCTATTGCGGCAGCTCACAAGCGAGAATGTTGGTTTAAAGATGTTATGTGTTGTGTTACAGTCGTGCCAGAATTGGATGGGTTGGCGTGTATTGTATCATTTCACTTGCGATAATGATGGTTTGGTTGGTTTAATGATGTTATGTGTTTTGTGTTAAAGTCGTGCTAGAATTTTATGGGTTGGCATGTATTAAGGCAGCTTACAAGCGAGAATGTTGGTTTAAAGATGTTATTGTAGCATTTCACTACATTTAATCTGCGTTATGTTAGCTTTCAGGACAATAGTCGATTGTAGCTTATAAGCGACTTCAGAAAACCCCAGAAGAAATAGTCAAGTGGAATCAAATCACGCTACTTTGGTGCTATTAACTTTGAGCTAAAACCTTTTAAAAACTTTGTTTTCATAATCTTTGAGCTTTTGTTCTTGGACGTCTTGGTTTTGAGTTAAATGTTATAGTTATTCGCACGCAGACCCAAGCCTTGACCTGAAATTCTCCAAGTTAAAGTCTATGAAAGGTCGAGTCCATGTGCAAAGCGAGAAATCGACTGCTTCGGACTCTTCTGATTACTCTCACGTCCAGCGGCTATATTTTCGTCTAATCTGGCGTTCCTTTGAAGTAAAAGGGTTGGTTGGTTATTCACCTAACCGGTCATGTTAAATTTGGTCACCAATCATTGGTTTGTGGACATTGGAGGACCACCACGTCTGCCGTAAAATGGACGCAATGCATTTGCACTAACGAACACTCATTTTGAAAACAAAGTTTTACTGTTTGCACATGATGCTGAACCATGTTACTTGGCATGGTGGTTAAGCATCAGTGTATGAGTAAGGAACATCAGATTTGACAAACGTCATCTGAACAAAAAAGCCGCTACAGACGAGTTACATCGACTCGCTCTATTTGAAAGACACTGTAGCCTTAAATTGACGTCAATAAGTGTTACATAATATTGAATGAGGGTATCCTCATCAACAACACTAAAAATTTAATTGTAGGTATATACAATATACAATTAAATTATTAGTGTTGTTTGCTGTTTAAACATGCATATCTATGTAAAATAATAAGTAAGAATAATTTTCTTCCATTCTTAATAACTTTTGTAAAAGACAAGTGTCCTCTTTGGCCAACTGCAAGGTTAAGTTCCACCTGGGTTCATGTATGGGCCCATACACGAGGTCAGGATGGAGGAGTGTAAGGTTTCTATTTTTTTCGGCAAATGTCAGGTATTTTGATAAACAATTTACTATAAAGGCGTAATGGACGGCACGACAGGGCTGGCTTTTCTTGTCTGAGTATATTATGTAAATAAATATAGGTACATTGTACAATAAGAAGAGTTTGATAACATTTGTAACCTTCATAGATGTAGAAAATTGCTTTAGCTAGCAAAATAAGTACAAAATCAAGAATTATTAAAAAATATTTATCATCTCGTTTTATTCATGCAATTAATTACCTAACACTTTTTGATATATTGTACATTAGTTGTAAAATCATAGCAAATTAGATACCCATAATTCTTTAATTAAAATGTAAAGTTATTTTTTGTTATTATGAAAATATAAGAAAATATGTATTACTCTGTAAAATATTTCTTCGTGCAATAAATAAGTGTGTCACATACAATATAAAATCTTAATAAATTACCACTGCAATATACACTTACGTAAACTTACTTATTATTTATTATCAAAAATAAACGTGCAATAAGTACTTAAAACTATAAGCTCCAAACTTATATCACGAGAAAAAACAAGCAATAAAAGCGTTTGTATACATAAGATTCATGTTTTGTTTATAAATGAACAGGAAAAAAGGTGTATGTTTATTTACCAACAGTTACTTAAGGATAACTCTAATACAATAAATAGGTAACTGTTAATTTTCCCTGTAGAATAAAAACACTAAATCTATCTATAATTTTAGTAAATACATATTAAAGAGCTCATTTAGAGGCTTCTTATGATATATGATACAAAGTACTATCATTATTAGTTCAGGCAATATTCTAGAAACAAACTGTTTTTTGGCTCTCCTGTAAAGTTGGTGTTTTCGAGATACGCTTTTGTTGTCCGAGGTATGTTCTAGTTACATTCTTTTTTTTTAACCTTTTTGATTAGAGGAAAATGCTTTTCTTTTACGTTTGATACGTTTTACAGAGGGAGAATGAAAGTCTAATTACTTTTATTTTCTAAGGAAGATTTACAAGTAAGGCTTGTGAACGTCAAAATGGAAAATATCTGGAAAATACCCACGCCTTCGCAGATGACTTATTACAATAAGCTCTAAGGAGCTCTGATAAGAATGAGGCCAATAAACTAAGAGCATAATTTGAAAAATACTTTACTTAGGTAATTCTATTCTACGTACAAAATTAAAATAAATAGGTCAATAAAAATTATAAGGAGCAATAGTATTACTCAACATTCTGACTCGAAAAGGTTCACTGAGCCTGCATTGTGTGCCTTACGACTCGAGAGAAGAAGACTGAGCCGAGGAGCAAAAAAAAACAAAAGAATAACCTTGTCTTTCAGTAGAACAATTGATTTTTAATTTGTATCCATTTACATACCTAGCTGTTATATGTATCTAAAAATAAATCAGGCCAACAGTTACTTTCCGATTTAAAAAAAAGAATGTAACTAGAAATACATACTTATATGTTTAACTCTATTAGGTTATTAACTTCTTCAATATTTCATCCATTCAAACGTCGTCACAACAATAAAAAATCAAGGCTTTACGAAACTGATCCTTTTCTCGTGAAAAATGGGAGCCGATTTACGAAAGCTCTTCCCTACGTATAGGTAGGTATATACCTTGATTTATATTTTCACGATATAATAATATCATAGAATGTCTTACCAACTTGTCTGGCTAGCGTGGTAGACTCCATATAATACGGATGTGGCTAGTCTTTGTAGTGGACTGATGACTGCTGTACATTTCACTGGCAGTACAAGATTTATATTTATTTTTTTTACCTTTGAAAAGAAATAAAATTATCGAAACAAAAAATAAATAAGAAAAAGCTTGAGACAGGAATTGAACATGACCCCTTTGAGGATTTTGCAGCAAATTCTCAATGTAACGCATATTTGCCTTGTTTTGATTTTAAAACTTATCTAGTTTATTTTATTCAAAATAAAAGTTGTAGACGAGTTAAACACCTTATGCCATTTTATTACAGCAAACCTTTAAGTGTAATTCCTTTATCGGACGTTTTATTTCCGTCACCTCTCGTAGTCATTTCCTAAAGCTAAAAGTGGCAGGCACGCTATGAAAGAAAAAAGATGTCCGCTTTCCATCCTGCACGTAATAGAAAACGAAGCTTGGTAATAATTGACTTGCAATTTTTTCTGTAGGTACTCTTGCTTCAAGTTTGTCAATACGATAAAAATTTTGGAATAATTTATTAATAATAATTGTATGGACAATAATATCTTGGCAGTTAGATCATAGGTCTGATGCAGAAGGCAGTACTGCTTGACACGGCACGTATTGTGAGGAGGTTCCTATCTCTGGAGCCCTAACCACTAGTAGCTTGGTCTCTGTACCCAATGCTGGTGGGTCTACCTTTTTTATATTTTTAAATGTCTTTATTTTTATATTTATTTTTAACTACATATATGTATACATACATATATATTTACTTTTTTGATATTTCGATTACTTGCCTTTGAGTACGTGCATATTTATGAGATCCGTGCCTTCTTTGTTACCACGTCTACGATATACAGTTAGTTATAGGTGCAAAGTTATACCTATGATATATGATGATTATATGGTGTAAATATGATGATGATACTTGACACGATAGTAGTCTGGAAGTAGTTTCTTTTATCCAAAAATAAATAAATAGTGCATATTTTGTCAAGAAATGTAGGACTGATTAATAGTAATCACATTTGTTATTTAGTTCGTATAAATATTAGTCTGGAAGTAGTTTCTTTCATTCAAAAATAAATAAAAAGTGCATGTTTTGTCAAGAAATGTAGGACGGATTAATAATTATGACATTTGGTAGAGCACTAGAGCCTTAATTCTAATAATCATCATTCAGTTAATGTGATCGTTAGCTATTGACAGTTCCAATTGACAATTTGAAGTAAAAGCTACCAACACTACTTTAGACAGAAATGTGTATTTAAAGTGTTTCTTGTAACGAGTTTGTGATCGCTGGAGTGTTCATAACGAGATCTCGTATTTGCAGTCTTAGCTATTTTTAAAAACTTCATTACATCTAGAATCGTAGATTGCTATGTCTGGATTTCTCGCTAGATTTAATTTTGTTGGCTGTATATATATGATGTAAAACTTTTGCAAATAGAACCTCAATATTTTATAAAGTTCACTATTTGTTTTTCTGTACAAAGTCTAAGAAAACCAATCATGGTTATCATCACATCAGCAATAGACGCCATTCACTAGACTTAACTGACTTCTCCGTGTGGTGACGGAGTAAGAATACAGTGTGTCGCCACCCCATGTCATCCCATGGGTGTCGTAAAAACCGACAAAGGGACTATCCGTGAATATTATCTTTACGTAATAAATAGAAGGAAAACTTAAAACAAAACCCTGTACCAATCCGTTTGGCTAGCGTGGTATTAGTGTCCCTCCGTCACGGAAGGAGGTCCATCCCTGAAGTGGGACATTAATGGGCTGTTAAGATGATGACTAGACTTAAGCATCTTCCAGAGATTTCCAGATTACGCGGTGTTCCTCTCTTATCCATCGTTTTCCCACCACCCTAACCTAACCTAACCTGTCCACCGTGTAAGGCATTGTCTACTCTGCGTAGTCCAATACGCGGTAGCCATTCCAAAACCTTTCCACCCCAGCGATTATCAGTTCTGCGTCCCCATGCTTTACTTACCGCCTAAAATAATCTCCCAAAAAAATACTTATTAAAAGTGAATCATCATCATAACAGCCCATTAATCTCCCACTGCAGAGACGGGCCTCCTTTCATGAAGTAGTTGGCCTACTAATACCCCGCTGGCCAGACGGATTGATATAGAGTTTAATTTCAAGTTTTCCTTCTTTTTATTTCATAAAGATAATATTCACGGATAGTCCCTTAGTCGGTTTTTACGACACGACGACTTGGGATGAGATGGTGATATTATTGTATTCTTACTCCGTCACCACACAGAGAATTAAGAGTAAATACTTTTTAATAATACACAAAAAAAGTTACTAAGTAAGTATTAAACTAACAACTACTAGATAATATTACGTACTAAAGTAATTTCAGGAATAATATAACATGGAGTTGTTGAAATTTAAACTGTGTAAGTGGTATGAGTATGTCCTTATTAGCATATACTGACGTTAATTCTAGCCTTTATAACCTTTATGTAACTAGGGATGTTGACATCCCTAGCTCCGTAATTGTACCAAATCTTTCTGATATCCGTAATGATAATGTTTCCAAATCTTTATTTGGATCCAATGTATGATATCCGTAACGATAATGTCTCTAAATCTTTATTTGGATCCAATGTATGTGATTATTAATTCGATTAGAGATAGAAACTAACCATACATGATACTTAAACTATCCTCTTGGTTGGGGCTTATTTTCTTCTTTCCACTTTCACCTACTAGTTATTTATTGAATTTAAAATAATAAATTTTATTTCGTATCAAACGTAAAATTTATGTTCAAAGAGTTGTACCAATTGACCAAATTGCCGTGAAGTGCTGCCTGTGTGGAATAACAATGTATCTTTTCACTAGTGGACACTGTGTGGAATAACAATATACTTAACTTGGCAACTTATTTACATAAAAACTAATCTAATTGACTACTTATTTACTTAAAATCTAACCAAATTGACTACTTTTTTACTCAAAAACTAATCGAATTGACTACTTATGTACAAAAAATCTAATCAAATTGACTACTTATTTACTCAAAAACTAATCGAATTGACTACGTACGTACATACTCAAAAACTATAAGTCGTTCTTGTGAGATGAGAACGAATCTTGTGAGATGAGAACAGAGTTCAAAAACGGATGTCACGCGATATACCTACCTACAAATTACATATTATTATAAAACCTAATTAGAACATCCGTATCCTGTTTCGGAATCTTAGAAGCATAACATCACTAAAATTAACATATTCAGGGTATGTAAAATACGGTAACAATCTTCAAAGGGACCTTATCAGTCTAACAACGGTATTTGATAGCAGTAAAAGGTTTTGTTGCTTTGATGTGTACATTAATTTTACGTATAATCAATCGTCATGTTATGTAGGTTAAGCCTTTGACTTTCAGTTTATTGTGCTCAATTGTAATTGTATAACTTGAGTAAATCTTGATCCGTTTATAGACGTTACTTGGTTGTCAAGGATCAAGAATTTATAGTACACTATCTTATAGTAGGGTGTAAAGTGAAACCACACAATTATTGTGTGATTTGTACGACTGACGGATTTATTTGTTCAATCTTACTATTTAGATATTCATAACAACCGATTGATGTCTTACTGCAAGGATTGGCTTTCGTATTAAGACAAAAACTTGACCCTGGCCAAACTGGCCAGACGGATTGGTATAGGATTTTAAGTCAAGAGTATCTTCATTCATTTCCATTACACTTATATCAGCCACTACTGAGCATTGCTCCGTCAAGCATTACAAAGGTGCAGGATTTCTATGCTTCCCTCATTCGTCGACATCACACCACCCTATCAAGTCAATACCTTTACACTGTCGCCAACAGACGTAAATCGGTTCTATATGCTAAGTGCGCTGCCACTTAAGCGATGCAATCCTATATGCTATAGGTACACGTGTACGACAATTGAGTGCGCCCCATTAATAGCAACCTCGTATCAATATTTAATCACAAACTGTATCTAGCAACAACTTTCAATGTCAGTGTCAATTCACGACCGTGAACTATTAATACCTATTAGTATTCTAGTTTAAACTTACTTAGCCTTAATATAATCCGAATTTGTAAATCAGAACTTTGAATTTGTCAAAATGTTTTTTTTAAGTAATGTTTTTTACTTAAAACATTCATTAAAATTAAATAAAATCTAAGAAACGGAATAAAATGAGTTGAAAACAGAAAATAGTAATTATTTTTAATTTGTATTCCAACACATTGTTTTGACAAGTTTAAGACTGTTTTCGAAAACTTTTGTCTAAAAGTCCCCGCGATATCCGGGTGGCCTGATTCAAATAAAAATAACATATCTCTGTATAAGATATGAAGAGACATTTTCTTTTTAATATTTTTTAAATATTTACTTTGTAACATTTTATTTTATCTCTATTTGACAGGGTCGTAACGGCTTGGGCAACATCTATGTGTGGGCGAGCGGTGATGGTGGAGAAGATGATGACTGCAATTGTGATGGTTATGCTGCTTCAATGTGGACTGTCTCTATTAACAGGTAAGTTCTACAGCTTTTAATTTTTAAATAAATTCTTTGGTCTCATTTTACATATATACATAAACTCACGCCTTATCCCGTCCGGGGTAGGCAGAGACGACAGAACGCCACTTCTCACGATCCTAGCAAACAGATTCGGCCTCGTCCACATTCATTAAGTCATACATGCGCGTCGGTTACGCGTGCTCTTTATTTGGCCCTTCTCCATTATGCAACCTATCTGGTCAACATAATGTTTTTCGGGGCCTACCGGTACCGACTAGCCCTTTCAAACTAGCCTTGTATACTTGTTTCGTCAAACGCTCATTACGCTCATATTTTACTACACCCAAGGTATAAGTAGCCCAGGTAAGACTTTGTTTTCTTACCACAAAGGATTTAAAAGTTTGACTTTTATATTTATCGAGTAACATTTCTTAAACAATTCGATCCGGTTCTAATTTTTAGATTAAAAGTATGTACCTCTAAGTTGTACTTGTGTTGTCCAACAAACATTTACCTACACACTCCCATTTAGTTCCAACAGAGCCAAAGCAGAGGTTGTACTAGGTACTAGACAAGGGATAGATTGGCATACTGTTGTTTAATAGGTAACTATATACAGATAACACGAAAAAATATAACACTAAATAAATGAATATACATAAATAAAGAAACAGATATATGTTTCTCTACTCCGTGGTCTGTGAAATATATTATTTGCTAACTTCAAACAAAATTTTCCTTTCCTGTTAAGCAAATGGTTAATATTTGAGTTTCAAACTCAGAAATACGCCATTCACAAGGTGAATCTAAAACAAAGTTTATTCAAGATGGTAAGCAAACTTTACCGTATAGTTAAACTTTGGTTTTCAATAACATTGATAAAGTTAAGTTTCTGTTTGTGATAGCTCCAAGTTTTTTGAATGTACGTCAAGTAAGAATTGTAAGGGTTTGTATGAATTGGTTATTTGAAGATTCTATGTATCTTTAGTGCGATTTACACATCGACAAGTACAGTAGCGAGTTAAGTAGTAAGTTGTTGATTAAGTAGATTTGAATAGATCTCCATCCTATTTTTTGGCGAGTTAAGTTGGCGAGACGCGAGAGAGGGGGCTACTTCGTACTACGTAACTCGCTACTGTACTTGTCGATGTGTAAATCGGGCTTTAGGGAGTTGTGTTTTTCACAGAGTGTGCTCTGTACTCTTATTCTGATTTTGTCGATACAAAACTATTGAATACAAATAAATCTGTAAAATTAATTAGGTAAAGTTTTCTGTCTTAAAATAAAGTCGTAAATAATGTCTGTCTGTCTGCATGTTTCGGATAATTTACGAAACGACGGAACCGATTTTGATGCTATTTCCCTTGCAGTTAGTTGATACATCATGTATGAAAACATGGCTCAACTATGCGAGCTAAGCCAAACCAACTTAGTTTGGCCGGCGGTGGACTTTCGGCTTTATTTTATTTCGCGTGACACGTACATGCCTAGCTTTTTATGCCTAGCTTTTATCCCAAAAAATCCATGCTAATTTTTACAGTCTTTATTTTATGGGGCCTTGTCATCGTTTTAATTGTTGTTGAAGAGGCAAAGTTGTAAGTAAGGTAATTATATAGGGTGCCACAGAATTATTGCCTTTACAGGTCATGTAAAGTTAATAAGGCCTGTTAAGGACATTTTACTCCGTTATATTGGTGATGTAATGAACCTTCATTCCGTCACCACAATGACAACCTCAAAATATACAAGATACCTAGACATTGAAATTCCGGGCAGTTAGTAGAATAGCCTAAATAATTTAAGCTAGGTCTAAATCTGGATTAAGCCGTCTGAAACTGTGTCCGAACAAGAAACTAAACCCTTTAGGAACAAGAGATTACGATTCCATTTAATTTTTAACATCTTTGTATAAATTGAATTTATCATTTTACATCCAATTATTTTAATTTGAAATAGGATCTTTATTGATACGACTGTTTTGTAAGCTCTTTAATTGGAGATTGTCTTATATACTCCAAAATCCATTAAAACTAAATCTTCTTTAATATAGGAAATTATAAATTATAAGTAGCGGATCGGTCGTAGATGCAGCTGATCTGAGCAAAGTCGCGTGTTCGAATTTCCGCAAGACAATGTTAATTTGTGCGATATACGAATTATTATCTTCAGTGCTGTCTGGGCTGGATGTATTTTGTCTATAAATATCCCTGTAACACAGAGAGAACTTTCGCACTATAGCAAGAGTTGTCTTTTTTTAAGTAGGCCATGTTGAAGACCTTGTACCATACAGCAGTTAACTTTAACATTGCGACACTTTTGAGACAAAGCCCGTGTTATTTTTTTTTGCAGCGCAATAAACGACGGTCAAAACGCACACTACGACGAATCTTGTTCATCAACACTAGCCAGCACGTTCAGTAACGGTGCGAGAGACCCGAGCACCGGTGTGGCGACCACGGATCTGTACGGGAAGTGTACCGCGACGCATTCTGGCACTTCTGCCGCGGCTCCTGAGGCCGCCGGGGTCTTTGCTTTAGCGCTACATGCTAAGTAAGTGTACTAAGTGATAGATTAGATAAATGCTCATCACCACTAGCCAGCACGTTCAGTAACGGAGCGAGAGACCCGAGCACCGGTGTGGCGACCACGGATCTGTACGGGAAGTGTACCGCGACGCATTCTGGCACTTCTGCCGCGGCACCTGAGGCGGCCGGGGTCTTTGCTTTAGCGCTACATCCTAAGTAAGTGTACTAAATCTATACATAGTATAAAATAATACATACATAGGATTTTGATACGGTTTTTTTTAATAGATAGAGTGATTCTAGAGGAAGGTTTATATGTATAACACATGCATGATTATAGTAAAGAAACCCATATAATTTAGAGAGTTCTAATGAAGCTGTATTTAAAACGTTGTTTAACCCATATATGCCCAGTGGGTCGTTGTCGACCCGTTAAATAGGGTTCTGGGAAAGGAGCGTTTTTGTGCCGCAAAATATTTATTTCTTGCATGTAATGCAATGTATGGATTTATTAATATATTATCTATCATAGGCAAATAATTATTTTGTTAAGGCGCGTAATTATGTGTCACAGGTGACATTTGAAATCGTGACTTGTTTTTTTGTGACAAAATTTTACGACTCTGCTGATAAAAATGTAAGTATATCCTTTTTCTGCATTGAAAAACTAATTTCGTTGATTAATTTTTAATTAAGATTTTTAATAAAGATTAATTTTTCCGTTCCCTAATAGTGCAAGTGTCATAAAAGAGATATTTTGTTACACAGATACAGCTGTCCAAACATTAGTGGGTCGATAACGACCCTTTGGGCATATGTGTGCGTGCGGTTAACACGAATGAGATCATCAAAGTGTTAGAAAATTTGGACTGTCATGAGAAAATATTGGGTGCTGATATATTTATTGATCCTCCGAGGGAAGGAAAAGATCTGACGGTAATTCTGGAGATGAAGATGATGTAATTTTTATCATATATCACGTGGAAAGAAAGTTCAACATTGAGACGTTCAGTTGCTATTAAAACCGTGTCCATTGACAATGACAAACCAGAGACGCCCTTGCTATTAGATCAAATAAGTCGTGGAAGAGTACATGGAAGAGCACGTAGAATAGGACGTGGAAGAGGGAGAGGAACAGTTACTCAACATCAAGTGGGTGGAGATCACACATGGGCAAAAAGAGATATTTCCAGTAACAATCTTGAGTAGATCACACCGCTGCCTAGGTCTGTTACTACCTTGAGGGAAAATAGTGACCGTTGGGAACAGTGATAAATCCTTGGTGCCGTATTACGGTATATTATAATGGTTGCACACGGCATATAAAAAGAAAACTTGGTTGGTTTTGAAATGTGCATTGCTGCGACAAGGTTAGGCTACTGCTTATGTACTGATCCTTCCCCAAGGGCTACTGCTTATGTGCTGATCCTTTAACAGGTTTAGAAAGTCACGACATCAACAAATTGATTACCAAGGTTCAAGCCGAGTACTAACTAAACAAACAAACAAACAAACCACTAGTTTTATGCCACACTGTTGCCAATATTGAGGCGACATGTTAGAATTTCGCGGATCTATTGTCTGCACTTTGTTTCATAATTTCGAAGCTGATAGCCGTAAACCTGGATCCACAAGAAAGATCCAAACTAGTGTGCGTCATGCGGTACGAAATCACTATGATATAACAGGCTCAGCAAGGCTTCGCTGTGCTATGTGCAAGAATAAAACTATAATTGCATGAAGTAAATTTGGTGTTATTTAACATGTAAAATGCTTTTCTCAATTTCATTCATATTTTTTTGTTTCATTGTTACATTTCCTTGTCTAAATAAATACTTGAGAATATACTGGCATTTGTTTACATTATATCTTTTAAGTATCACATTGGACCAGAGGGTCGTTTTCGACCCATTAAAAAAAACAGCCTTCTGGTACTGCTACCTAAAATTTCACTTAATATCTTTATAATACCCCTTTAGGTACTCACATATCCAAAAATAAAAGATTTCTGAGAAAAAAATAGTTCTGGGCATATATGGGGCATTCTGCAGTAATCAAAAAAGGTTTTCAAATTATTCTGATAGCCTATACCCCTTCCAGCGTAAGTTTAGCTTTTTGACAGTTCACGTCCATGAAGTTTCGTAATACTTCCACTTATTTTTCGAACAAATTATATTGTATTTCATGGACGTACCCATGTTTTTTTCAGTTACCATGGTTACTTAGTGATGGACACTCAAAACGATTACCACCACTAAGAAACAAATTACAAATAATCGGTAGAAATAAATGCTATGAATAAACCTGGACTGTTCATAATACGTTTATAAAATGTAACATGATATTTTAGATTAGCTATAACCCGCGAATGTGTCACGATAAATTATGTATTTTAAATAATACCTGAGCTAACTATAATTTTATCATTTTAAGCTATAGGCTAATTCTCTTAACATAGAAGAAAGAAACAATAATAAAATGATAATGTAAGTTGATGTAAGGATCCAAATGTGTGAAATAAAGTATCGCATACAATCGAATGGGATTATATTCGAGATACTGCTGAACGTCACTAACGTCAATCTGTCAAATGTTGTTAAATATAGTGGAAGGGGTTTAATAATATTATCTAACGCGGTTCTAATTTATACGTTGTACAATTAAAAAAATATTAATAAAACAGTTAAATGAATTTTCGCTCTAGGTATGTCATCAGGTTCAATCTCTGTCCATTCTATATACCTAGTAGCAGAATGCATAATATAGTAATATTATTATGCCTAAAGCAATTTGATGCAATTTTTATGGTGTACACTTTTACGGTGTAATTTCTACAGGTACCCTGTTTTGATATAAAATGAAACTGGTACTCCTATTTTGTGACCCTAACTGCACACCTAACTTAATGTGTTTTTGTGTTTTTTCAGTCCAAGCTTAACATGGCGAGACATTCAACATCTTACCGTGTTGACATCGAAAAGAAACTCGTTGTACGATGCAAAGGTTTGTTTTCCTTTTATTATTATTATTATCTTTTAAAAGTTCTACTACAGGTCTAGCCTTCTTCTGTGACGAAGGGTTACTAAGGGTCGTAGCAGATATATCAAAACGTAAACGGATCGGCACCGCCTCGCCTTTTTCTTCGGTTTCAAACGTCAAAAGGCCGATTACGTTACGATTCCGATTAGTGTGCGTTGCACTAAGGAGTTTCATACAAATAATACTGAACGGGTTGGGTTGATACGGTGCCGATCCGTTTACGTTTCGATATATGTGCTACGACCCTAAACCAGCAAATACTTACTACTCCGACCAAATATAGTATAGGATTGAATTTAAGTTTGTTATGTTTCCCTGGCCAGCGTGGTATTAGTAGGCCAAGTATACCTCCGTCACTGGAGAAGGCCCGTCCCTGTGGGAGTGGGAGTGGGACATTAATGGGCTATTATGATGATATTTATATTATTTTGTTTACGTAGATAATATTATTATCAACTGATAAGGTCACTTTCAGTTACTACTTAGTAATGTTACTTAGTACGAAACTTACCTACTAGAATTTTAAAAAAATATCTTATTGGTTCTATTTCTTATACTTAGTCCTTTTTTCGATACAAAATAATGTACGGTACATCAAAAGAAAATTATTAAAACTTTATTGTAATTCAAAACGAACTGACAGACGTTACTTATTCTGTTTAGAAATTTTCATTTTGCTGTTAGAAAATTAATTAATGTTGGTATTCAATTTAAACGTTATGAAACTTGAGCTATTTTAAATGTTCCTTGTTTTAATTTTAACTGTGAGGTTTTCTTTAACTGTAACAAAATATTTTAATTCTATTAGAGAACTGGAAATAGATTTTCAATTAAAGCAGTTGTTCGGACCATGATTAACATGTATAGCATTTCTTTCGAGCTTACTATCTCTTGTTAGACATTGGCCAGGATGATAACAAGCTTAGGACATCACGTGCAAGGTATATAATTATAAATACCTTAATTTTAAATTGCAAAAAACCGAAGAATAACCAGAATATTCAAAAAATATTATATGTGACATGTTTTACAAATATCCAACAATATCAGGAAAATTATTTGGCTATCGCACAATCATATCGGAGAACGAATTATGTTATGCACTGTAACAACATACTAAGACGACCACGCCACTTAATAAGACTTATTGCCCTTATAGAATACTATGGAAAAACTCCATAGTATTCTATAAGGGTGTAACATATTTGCATTATCTAAAAACTTAAAAACTCCGCCTAAAAGAACAACAGCACTATTAGAAAATTAAGTAAAGCTGTACCTCGACACCCAGAAATGCCTATCAATCATGTACCACCACCACACCACATACGGAACCACTATAAGGATATAGTTAAAATTCCTATTTTCTTTCAGGGCCGTTTTCACTGGACAATGAATGGTGTGGGGCTAGAATTCAACCACCTCTTCGGTTTCGGAGTGTTGGATGCGGGAGCCATGACAGCGTTGTCTGCCAGTTGGCGTTCTGTACCACCGCGGTACCATTGCGAAGCGGGTTCTGTTAATACTCATACGTAAGTATCTAGAAAACTAGTTTTAAAAAAACTATTTTTCAATAATTACTTTGGGGACTATATAAAATATGTTTGAAAAAATACTTGATTGACTTTGAAAAATAACATTTAAACTAGTTAAGTCGTTTAGGCTACTGGAATTAACATCGATTGGCCATTGTCACTTTAGATTTGCCATTATTACATACATACTCGTAATACCTAAGCGACAAAACCGAAAAGTAGTATCTTCTTCTTTCATATGGATTAGTCGCATAAATAGAGAAGGAATGATGAAGGATGGACGATAGGCCAAGTCATAGCAACGCATGGGATGAATTAATTTTATGACTGCCATCCTTTACCATGATACTAATACCGTACTCGCACTTTCACTCACACAAAAAATAAACCAATGATTTTTCTATATTTAATATTATAATGAGGTAAAGTTTGTGTGTTTGTGACGTTGTAGGGGGTAATCTTTGGATCTACTGAACCGATTGCAAAAATTCTTTCTGTGTTGAATAGTCCATTTATCGGCAAGTGTCATAGGCTATGTAGTATCACGCTATGACTAATAAGAGTGAAGCAGTAATTAAATATGTTTAAAAAAGGGGCGCGTTTTTCGCCGCCCAACGAAGTGGGCACGGGTCAGCGAGTTTTACCTATAATTCAACTATTCTGTAATTATTTAATTTAATTATTATATATTTTTCAGTGAAATACCCGCAGAAGGCACACTAACATTGAAGATAGAAACTACTGCATGTGCTGGTACTCCAAGCGAAGTTAGATACTTGGAGCATGTGCAGGCAGTTGTCAGTGCGAACGCGACGAGGCGCGGGGACTTGGAACTGTTCCTCACTAGTCCTATGGGCACAAGGTACTGTGCTATTTTAACACGTTCCCAGTGCAGTGTACCATATATGGTATGCGTGCATTGTTTTACTATTGTGTCTGCTGGCGGCACTGTGAAAGGGTTAAGGGTGTTGAACTTTATTTTGAATTCTTGCTTAATTAATCTTGGCCCTTTAATACCATGCTGGTCATGTGGAGATTTCCTGAACGGTATTGAGCTTTCCTCAATAAATGATCTTTGTCTCATCAAATCTCTCTTAGTTGATTTCACGCTAATATTAGAAAAAAAAGGCACATGATAGTGGTAAATCAGTAATTCTGCTCTTTGAGATAAAAACCCAATCACCTATCTAATTTTGATAAAACAATTTAAGAACCAAGGGTGAAGGTGTACCCTTTAATGCCAAAAATATGTTATTAAATCATAACAGCCCATTAATGTCCCACTGTAGGGACGGGCCTCCTCTCGTGACGGAGGGATACTTGGCCTACTAATACCGCGCTGGCCAGACGGATTGGTATAGGGTTTAATTTCAAGTTTCCTTCTTTTTACTTCGTAAAGATAATATTTACGGTTAGTCCCTTAGTCGGTTTTTACGACACCCATGGGATGAGATGGGGTGGTGACATATCGTATTCTTACTCCGTCACCACACGGGCATGTTATTAGTGTTATTAAATGGGTCAAGAAATTTCGTTGGGGGGGTTTAAATTAAAATAAATACAACAGAATTAAAAACGTTCACCTCTCCTTTTCCAGGTCAATGATTTTAAGCAGGCGAGCGAATGATGACGATTCACGTGACGGCTTTACAAAGTGGCCATTTATGACCACTCATACGTGGGGAGAGTATCCACAGGGAACCTGGACATTAGAGGTAAGTATTTTAATAAGTATGTGTAACCAGAAAGGGAAGGACAAAAATAATAAACACCGAAAAAGAAAAAAAAAGTAGAAGCGACCGCGTACCGGAAAGCGCAGGGTGGGGAGACCCCTTACACGGTAGACTGACGACCTGGTTAGGACGGCGAGAAGCCGATGGATGAGGTAGGCACAGGACCACAGAAGGTGTCAATACTTGGAGGAGGCCTATGTCCAGCAGTGGACATCGATTGGCTGATATGATGATGATGATGTAACCAGAAATGGAGACACAGATCAAACTGTCCAAGTCGCTGTATTCTGCTCTGCTCCAAGGCCATAAAGACTGCAACTGAACGATCTACAAATTATTGTGCCTGGAAATAATTGAGCCTGGAAGTTATTTGTATATGCTATGTCTTTAAAATTACTTGATCCCTAATACAATTTTAAGTCTTATCATCATAACAGTCCATTAATATCCTTCTGCAAAGACAAGAATGCTCCTCTGATCATCATCATAACAGCCCATTAATGTCCCACTGCAGGGAAGGGCCTCCTCCCATGACGGAGGGATACTTGGCCTACTAATACCACGCTGGCCAGACGGATTGGTATAGAGTTTAATTTCAAGTTTTCCTTCTTTTTATTTCGTAAAGATAATATTCACGGATAGTCCCTTAGTCGGTTTTTAAGACACCCATGGGATGCGATAGGGTGGTGATATATTGTATTCTTACTCCGTCACCACACAGAGAAATTCTCTCCGCTCCTTAATAAAAGGAGACTGCTAGGTATAGGGTCTTATGTCAAATTTTTCTCCTTTTGTTTTTGCAGACATATAAGCAAGTTTTCTCTTCGTCGGCTTTACGTGGGTGTAGGCTGAGAGTAGGTGGCGACAGCATCTAACTATCACCACGCGAAACCTAATAATAACTGTGTCACATAAAAATATTCCGTGTGGTGACGAAATAAGAATACAATATGTCACTACCCCATCTCATCCCATGGGTGTCGTAAAAACCGACTATCCGTAAATATTATCTTTACGAAATAAAAAGAAGGAAAACTTGAAATTAAACCCTATACAAATCCGTCTTATTAGTAGGCCAAGTATCCCTCCGACACGGGAGGAGGTCCGTCCCTGCAGTGGGACATTAATGGGCTGTTATGATAAAAATATTCTATTTACCAAAACTGCAGGCTAAGTTACGAAATATTTTATCATTCCAGGCCAGATACAACGGCGGTAACAACCCAACCGACTGGTCAGGGTTCTTCCGTGGCTGGTCGCTAGTACTCCACGGTACCCGCGCACCACCTTACGCTGGTCTCCAGCCTCAAGACCCACATTCAAAGCTCGCCGTCGTCAAGAAGGCACACGAAGACAACCAAGCTAATTAATGGACTTGTTGAAAGTTTGCTGGTCATCGCTAGTGAAAGATCGAGAACTATAAATCAACCACACAATTAGCTACCTTATTTTAAACGCAATTAAAGTCACATTAGCATGTGCATAGTACAAAAAAAGAAACCTTTTTTGAGTTTTCCATAACAATCCTCTAATAGACTGGAGCTTAGGTTACTTCTTAAAGATTTAAGAAGTAATCTAAATGCTTCAATCTCAGTAAGTCCTTTTAATGTTCGGCTCGGACCATCTTCTTCTTAGCGTATCGATGGCAAAACGATACTGGACTAAATTGATGTAGCCCAAAACTCTGCGACACTGACTGCGTTATCACTGGCAATCATTAGCTCTTCCTGAGTGCAGGTGTAAGGGCTCGTACCATTACGCTGAACTATGCGCAGAAATCCCGCTTACCAAATGCTTCCCATGTGACACTAACTTCCTGTTCCCGTAATAAATTTGAATACTATTATACCAAAGTTACTATAGCAGGTAACTATAAAGTATTTAAAAGTTTGAGATCATCAACTTTCACTCAGTTGATAAGATTTCAAATGACCAGCTAAGTTGCTCAACAATGTCTATGAAATAAATGTATGACAAGTCAACAAATTTAATGCGATACGATTAATCTTTCAATCGTGAACAGTAAAATAAATAGACAGTGACCCAAGCAAACTAACGAGATAAATAAATTTCGAGAACCCACTATTATCGAGCATCCCTTCCATTTATTAAGCGTAAAAATGTCATTTTTAACTCTGAAACCTTTTAGTGACAGGAAGCCATTGGCAAAGGAAGAGTTAGTGGGTCAGAATCTTATTGTCAGTCAAGGTTTATTGACTAATGTTCAGAATGTTTTTTTTTGTCATCTATTCATCGGAGGGTATTATTTGAGCCCTTTGACAGGCTCATAAAAGCCTCCACCAGCAATGACCAGCAAACTAAACCAGATAGAAATGACTGCAGACATTACATGAAGAACTGAGACAACAAATCTTCTTACATCTTCTATCTCTTTCTTCACTATCTCTATCTTGCTCTAACAGAGTGTTGCCAGTTCTGAATGTTATGTCTGCCATTATATGCGTTTGTTGTACAGTACACATTCTGTGTGTTGCCATAACGAACGTAAACTTATTTCCAAATGATTTTTGTATACATTTTTAAATATTAAACGGTAACTGTACGTGGCAACATTTGGTTGAAAAAGTTGAAAACACACTCTTTGTATTTGTCTTATGTAAGAAATGGTTAATAACTACCATTTTGAAATAATTTTAAATTTAGTAAAACTGAGATTTTATTGTACTTACTATTGCAATGGGAATTGATTGGTTGGATTGATTCCTTGCGTTTAATTTCTATTTTTTATCGTCATTGACAAAAAACTTAATTATCAACTTTTTAATTTGTATTCTGATAATTTCCTGTCCTATGTATATTGTATGTATTTCTATTATTGTTGAGTAAAGTTATCCAAAAAATATACAGTTACCGACTAAACGTACCAAAGAACAGTTGCGAACAAAAGTGTAACACAATATACCTAAAGTAATTAATTTATTATTTTCTTACAAAAAAATAACGTTATTTTTGTAACTAAAAATGCTATAGTGAAAAAAATATTTTTGTCTTATATAAAAATTTTGTCCACCTTCCATTAAAACCTAGAATCTACATAGATAAACTAACATATCAGGTAAATTCACAATGTGCCGAACTTACCTACATACACAAATATAAACAAATAGGTTATAATACTTAAATATACGAAGCTGAACAAAATTTAAGATATTTTATTTTAGCAATATTATTTCAATATTATCAAGATTATTTCTAGTCAATATAATAAGTGGCCATTAATGTCGCTTAAAACATAATATGTTTTCATATAATTCATTAAAATTATTTAGATTAATATTTTAATATGTTCAATATTATGTTAATTAGTTTTAATTGAATTCAAATGGCCTTAATTTAACCCAGCTAAATGAAGCTCATTTGAATATTTTTGTGTTTAATAATAATATGTATTGAGAGATACATAATATTAGAGTATTTACAAAGAATATATTATAGAATTATCGTTAACAATTAAGAAATATAATAAAACTATTTATATAAACATGATTAATGAACTTCCTTTGGGGCCCACGTAAACTGAACTACTGGTTAAATCACAGCCTCCTTGCATCTATTTTCTTAAAGAATAATAAATTTTATTATTAAAATATAAATTTCAAGCGTTTTTCACTTCCATATTAACCAATTTACATTATGTATTTTACATTTATAGTTGTATGGGCATTACAGTAGGTTTACTACAGAGTCTAGGTTAATGGTTAAGAAATTTAAAAAAAAACACATATAAAGAAAAATATATTATGTACTATTATTATAGAAAATATAATGTGATTTGGTGTTGTATTTGAATTAAATGACGTTTTTGTAATTGATAATCCTTTCCCTTTAACAATTTTGTGTTTGATGGTACCTACCTAGTCATACCTACTATGCCGGTACATTTTAGTCTATACAAAATCTATATGATTAATTCTTAACATTTAGTTAGTTAAATTAGTTTGGAACTAGATAGCGTTGTGTGAAAGTGTGAGGAATATGTGAGAAATGTGAGAAATTAACATTTTTTCATATACTGTTAAAAATGTTATCAGAGAATTAGGACTACGCTTGTCTTTGAAAATCATTAATATACACGGAATCTCTTGTCTATTAGATTCATACCTACGAGTTGCCTCTTCTAGAACATAACGGCGGCGGAGGAGCGTAATGGGTGAGATCTATGTCCCACAGTGGATTGCAATAGGGTAATTAAACAATGGAGTGACTTCAGAAATGCGACTACTTCTGTGGCTTTGAAAATACATATTTGAAGTAAATTATATTTTTCTGAATATTATATAATAAAAATAAGTCGGGTTTTCCTTCCTGACGCTATAACTCCAGAAAGCACGAACCGATTTCCATGATTTTGCATTCGTTGGAAAGGTCTCGGGCTCCGTAAGGTGTACAGCAAAGAAAATTCAGGAAAATTTTCAACAGAAAAGCGGGAAAATAATGCCCGTGCGAAGCCGGGACAGGCCACTAGTTTGCTTATAAGTAAATAACTGTTTCTATTATTAAGATGGAAGGTAAGGGAAAAAATAATCATGAAACAATTTTACGGCGATAACAACGTATGTTCCTATATCGGCTTATGGAGTAACACTCAAAGTACTTAATCATTTTTTCGGTCATGATCTATTTACTTAGCGCTACCCATTATAATAAGCAAAATTATCTGAGTATGTACCGAGGGGAGATTCCATGTGTGCTCATTTATAGCCGTGGCATAAAGATTCGCTAGCAACAAAGCACAGCGATAACCGCATCGCTAACAAGTATAAGTATATTATACTTAACTCTAAGTAAATCCTGGTAAGTAAAGAGCACTCGTAACCGACGCGCATGTATGACTCGCTTAATGAATGTGGACGAGGCCCAATCTGTTTGCCAGGATCGTGACAAGTGGCGTTCTGTCGTCTCTGCCTACCCCGGACGGGATAAGGCGTGAGTTTATGCATTTATGTATGTAAATCCTGATCGATGGCAGACCCTGTGACAAAATTAGGAAACAACCAAGAGATGAGTAAGACTACGCTAGTGAACAGGTAAAATAATTGAAACACAAATACACATTAACATTTTATTTAATAACAAACAATGTATTGGGCAGTTTGTAAATCTTACATCAATACTAACTATACACAAGTATTAATTGTATTACGTACATGAGTAGTTTTATTACAATATATACAATTACGTTATATTATTATAACATAGGTAAGCCAGTATGTATATCAGACGGTTTATTTTTTGCAATTGCAACACTGAAGCGTATGTCACTGTCAATTTCTAACCATAGACGATAGAAAACTGAACCAAAACTAGAGGGTTTTCTTTTTTTATATTTGAAGTGATATGTTAGCACTGCTGCAGGTACATTTAATTAGAGTAGTTCAATATTGTTTTTATGTCTGTCAGCCACTGTAGAGTACTGCTTACTCTGCGGGCGGAAGCTAATTTAAATAAATAATTTTAAGGAAAAATACAAAATATTCTCGGTTGAAACTTATTTTAGTTTACCCTAATTAATGCGAAGGATGGGTATAAGATTAAGCACCGTCGAAATTACTTTTTTCATTATAATTATTACTTTCTATACATTCAGAGTTTATAAGTTTTGTCACATAAATGAAAACTTACATTTAAATGGATATCACATCAGGTTGTAATTTAATAATTAATTATTTGTGCATTACATTTAATAATTGGAACATTCTGTCTAACGTTACGTTATATAATAAATTATTTAAAAAATGTAAATTATTAATGTAATTTACATTACTGTAAAGTGTAATTTACAAAAGTGTAAAATGTAAATCACACTAATAAAAAGTGTTTAACTTAAATGACACTTACAAAAATTATATTAAGGTACCCAATAACTTAAACTATGCATAAAATACTAATTACTTTAATTAATTACAATTATTGTCCATTTGGTACAGTCACTTGGAAAACACACAACATGTTTTGCATCGTTCAATTCAAGACACGGGTCCCCAACTATTGTCACACATTGATATTTTCTGACCAATCAGCTGACACACTTACATGAAATTACGCTCTCAATGGATATTTTAACCAACATTGGAACAGTGCACTAAATCATCAACGGATAATGATTAATTGGCGAACCAATGGACGGTGCTAAGTTATTTCGCCAATCAGCGAAAAGCACAACGTATTTTTTAGCCAATCAACGTAACCCTCAATGCTGATGCACCAATACCTTCCTTATTAGCTTGATTTTAGTTGATCGATCTTCATTTAGACGCCCATTTCGTTATATGGTCTACCGTTGTGCATGTCTACATCGACTCCGCGCTCAGAGATCCCGTTGAGCCCATTAATATGCCCACGGGGACTTAACTGTCAGAGATCTGAAAAACATTTAAAATGAAAAGATAAAGTTTGTATGTCTAATTAAATATCTAAGCCTATTGACTATTGGTGAAGCAGTAAGTTATATATTACACTTACTGTTATGAACATATGCTTAAATCAAAAGTGATAGTGGGCGATTTATCGGCTGTTAAGAGAACGTTGTGCGCTTGGTACAGTGTAACGTACCGACACAAGTCTAAAACCCCATGTAAACCACAGACACGGACAGTTATGTCTGAATCCGCTACACGTCTTTTAGAAGGCCTGGATGGCCTCCTAAAAGACCGTGTCAGGATTCGTATGGAGTGAATTTATACCCCTAAGAATGCACCTAATGGGATGTTGTACTCACTGGTTTGATATCTCATTGGTCAAAAGCGTAAGAGGTTTGCACAATCTTCCTGGAGATTGAGATATATAAAGTTACAAGGCTGCATACAGCAGAAACTTTTAGAGGGGGCAAATAGGCTACTTTCTGCGTGTGTTGACGGAGTAAGAATACAATATCACCACCCCATCTTATCCCCAGCGTGTCGTAAAAACCGACTAAGGGACTATGCGTGAATATTATCTTTACGAAATAAAAAGAAGGAAAACTTGAAATTAAACCCTATACCAATCCGTCTGGCCAGCGTGGTATTAGTAGGCCAAGTATCCCTCCGTCATGGGAGAAGGCCCGTCCCTGCAGTGGGACATTAATGGGCTGTTATGTATTTCAGATAAAACAATCATACCCATAGTTTCTTGCTGCAACTCGAGTTTGTACGCGGGATTGTCGTACGGCGGAAGAGATGACTCACGCGGAGCTGACGGTACTGCTGTTAAATATTATAATGCTTTGTTTAATTAGGTTGAATGTCCAATACATGGACAGGGCTTTAGTGATAGACAAAAAATCTTGGTCTATGAATGCCAAGCATCCCTTCGTCACGGGAGGAGCCCCGTCCCTGCAGTGGGACATTGATCGGCTTTTATGATGATGATGATGAATGCATTGCTTGTCAGTTGGATTCGAGTTAGGTTATATGCCAAGTTTTACTAAGATTTTCGCCAAAATATTCTTTGGATTATTTATTCGAAGTCACTTTTTACAACAGCCAAAGGGATTTGATTGGGTAAAGCAATTGTGTATTAATCCTCTGTCTTGAAACGCATTAGACTTTAAAAGCTCACTATTTCTTCACTAATGAATGATAAATAGACTAATACATTGTTGATACTACATACATTGTACTAATACGTTGTACTTTTGATCACTTTTGTTGACTAATACATTGTAGATACATTGACCAATACTTGGATACAGTCAACAGTGCTGGCCAAGCACATAGGTACGGAGTGTTGTTTCTTGTTCTATTACTTGACTAATTATCATTTACCTAACGTCAAAATATACAAATTGAACCCAAAACATATAAGTATACTTACTTGTAATAGGTACAGATCTAGGTCGATGTCTCTTCAGCACTACTAGCAGCAACAGTAATGATGTTAGGGCGCCGAGCGCTGCCACTGCTCCTACGCCTACCAGCGCGCCGTAGTAGTCTCCTTGGCGACCTGCCACTGATAACGATTCTATTTCATCTGCAAATATTGGTATACAAATTAGATATATTTCAAATTATAAGTAGATCAATGTGAGATCAATAAATGTAACAGGGTAAATTAGGCGACTAGAAGAGTAGGTATACCTATTCTATTTATGTTCAGCAAATTTACTCCTGCTTGCAGTCACGGAGCAAAACGCAACTCATCTCGGTTGGTTGTTAATAGTCAACCATGTTTTCGTCATTATACTCGTGAACGGGTGCTACTTGGGGTGACTGGTCGACCCTGACATTAAGTATTTTTCATTTTTGGTACACCACTTATTTATCTAGGGGATAATTTAGTTGAGCGACGTTTTTATTACTAGAAAACTTTGTAAGTGTGATTTGGTGCTCCCACTTTTGTGTACTACCTACAGGACGAATCTTCTAGTTTAAGATATTTAAAAATTTATATTGATCCTTTAGTGCAATCCTTAGTTTTTATATGGTATACAATGGTTGCAGCGCTTTGTTACGGTTACAAAATTGTTGTAAAATTATAGAGACGTCTAAAAAATGCTGCTTTAGAGTTTGTTACGCCGCTTCTTCTCTACTAGCGCCTTGGAAGCGGTGGTAAAGTTTGGAAAACTTTTAATATGTAAACTTAGACTAAGTAGTTTTAAACTGACGTCAATAAGCTGTTATTTTGTAACATTATGTTGAAAAATAAAGAAACTGAAACTGAAACTGATTCACTCGCTATTTAGAGACATGATTTCCTAAGATATAAAATTTGAGACCAATCTCTAATCAGTAGTTATTTACTAACTTAGGAAGCTATTGTTAGCGTCCTTTCCGTAGTACCTACAAACTTCACTTTTAACTACTTAATGGAATTCCGCGGCTTCACCCGCGTGGTATAGGTAGCCTAAATGTTATTCTACGCCCTAAACTAACTATATTCCAAATTTTATCAAAATCCGTTAAGTAGTTTAACATTCATCCATCCATCCATCCACACAAACTTTCGCATTTATAGATATATTCATTAGTAAATTTAATATACTTACTGTCCACAGGCTCCGGATTATCCAAAGACTTTGTATTGATCTCCAGTACGTTGCTTGTCTTCACTTTACCATTAGTCAGGAACAATTCCAGCCAAACACGACATCTGTACAAATATAAAGTTATTACAGTAATAAAAAAAAAATTGATTTCAATCAACAAATCAATGTCATCGGCGTATGGCAGATCTCTGCTGTAAATAGCCTTCTCCTAACACGCGATAAAACTAGAACTTAATCCCTAGTGCGGGATAAAGCCTACCTTAAAATAAAAGAACAAATTGTTTTCCTTTCAAATTCATAATAACGCCTATGAGTACTAGACAGCTATTATTTTTTTTAAATACCTACATTTATACGTAAAGTCCAATGAAAGTAAAAGACAAGTCCTTCGGCTAACAAAATTTAACAAAATTCAACTTACTTAGTATCAGGCAATAAGCCATTAATCGTAATAGAAGGAGGCAGATCCCTGTCTGCCAACCTAAAGGCATCCCTTTCGTGTCTGTCGTGGTCATGTGCATGGATGTCCAGTTCATGTGTCGGATGCAACCGTTTATCCCGTTGATTCGGTTTGTCATCAGAGTTACAGGCATGAGCTACTCGGAACACGCGCACCCATCTCTCTGTAGGTACTGGAACACCTCTCCACCAAACTTCAGCTGCTCCGGCACCGACAGAACGAGTTTCAATGCTCACTGTCCAGTTATAAGGATCTGTAAAAGATAAACATATCGTTTTTAATATTAAGCACAAAGCTCCTTAAATAAAGATTTAAAAAAAAATATTAAGCACGTAAGACTTTGCTCAGTTTTTCCGCATATACGTAGGATGTTATCAACGGTGTCACATTTTGACGTAATCAGAAGGTTAACCATTCTCGAACCTTTTACCATTCATGCAAACACTATAATATGTCTATAATAATAATTATGGCTTTTTAACAAATATTCGGGCATCGGTGTAACATTAATAATTGAGGTGGAATAAGGCTGGAAAAAGAAATCAAAGCCCAAAGAAAATATCAGGTCAAAGTGTTCTTGACAGGCGTATAATTTTGTAAAGACTTTGCTACTACCTTTAAGCTTGTAATGTCCTATTGCTTGGAGGGCCTACAATGGTGATCATGGCAAAATCGCCAACTGTTGGCCAAATCAATTTGTAAAAAATTCGTTTCCGACTTTCCCAAACCTGGCATTTGGAATCATGAATTTTCTTTTATCATCTCAGCCAAATAACATCCACTGCTGGACAAAGGCCTCCTCCAAATATTGCCACTTTGTGCGGTCCTGCGCATCATCGATTGGCTTCCCGCCGTCGTAACGAGGTCGTCGATCCACCGTGTGAGGGGTCTCCCCACCCTGTGTTTTCCGTTACGCGGTTGCCACTCCAGAACCATTTGCTTTAATCGACTTCTAATATCAATTTAAAATCGACTTACCAACATAAGGCACGGTGGTGAACTCAACTTTAGCGGGATCCACAAGCTCAGTACTAGACTTAGGTGGCGGTACTAGCACCATAGAAGCTTCGTACTTAGTGTTAGGTCTAAGATCGTGGAGATCAACAGCTGAACGGCTGTGATGCATCAACTCTGTCATACTGTATATTGGCGTACCGACTGGTCTGTATCTGTAGAGAAAAGAAATAAACAGTGAAAATAGTGACCTCGTGCATAACAGCCACGTCCGCGAATGTCGCGCCACCGTTGCTGTGTTTCCGTGTGTCTTTTAATTTTTTTCCGAAATGTTAACAGACTAACCCTCTTACTCGTATACGCCTCTTAAATTTTAGTCAATTGATTAGCTTAAATTCTTACGGTTTTGTCTGGTGTATGGTTGGTTTTACTAATAAAAATCTCGCTAAACAGTGAGGTGTTCATGAGTACGGGGGTATATGTTTAAAAAGCGAAGTATTGAAAAGGCTATTAAATGCGCGTTACCTAATTTGTATAGCGTCGATGTACATCAAATCTTGCTCATCGAAGTGCCTCCAGCTAACATGAGCTGTAGTATCATTGACATCTGTCACCACGAGGCGACTGTGGATCTCGCGACGCTTTTCTTCAATGGGTGGTGGTGTCTGAAATCAAACATGATTATTGTGATGAGCCTTTATCTCCCGTCTCCGTGTTTTTGTTTCTATATTTAAGGAAAATGCGTTTTACATACCAACCCACATAAAAAGGGCAAGATAATGGCTTCTTTGTTATTGATTAATAGTACCTAAAACGAACTATGAATCCATTAAAAATCTAAAGGGTTTTGAGGCTTGACTTGGGTACTCGTCTAATGAATCAAGGATGTAATGTTTTTGTGACTAGTAAGACAGTAGAATCATAAAAAAAACCTCATTTTTATCACGCGCGTGTTGTGGAGTGATGTTTTATATATAGAGAGAGAAACACCCAGACCAAATCATAGTTAGGTTCATCCAAACAAATAATGTTTGAGTTTTGCGAGGATTCAACCTGCAGCCTTCTGACGTGGCAGGTAGATACACTAACGGTTGGGTAGATCTCCAGAGGCATTTTTTATCGTGTCGGACTGGAGAAACCCATTTTGAAATCGATAAACGTTTTCATTACATTTTTTTATGTACAGTTTGGTGTCTAATCTATGTGGTGCAGGGCTAAAATTATGAATTAGTTTGTTATAAATATTTAAAAAAAATCATAAACCCTAAAATCCTGATTGCTCTGGGTTGACCTAACTCCCGATTGAATGAGAAAACATTGTGTAACTTTTTATTGAGAAGGTTCATATGTCCGATGTTATTTTATATTACATGCCAAATAGTTAATCTTCATTGTAATTTTTTTTTTTAAATTATATTAACAATAGTTTTGGCACAATTTAAATGTATCGTCATGACCTGGCATTTTATCTGATTGCTCTGCGCTGGAGTAAAACATCGAGCTCATCCCTCGTTTTACGAAATAGAAACTCTATTCTCTTCCCCCGGGGTAGTGGTAGTAGTGGTCTAACCTCAGAGGATGATACGTGTGTGCCACGTTCCCGCGCTCCCACATTGCGAAGGTAAGTTTATGATTTATCTGGGTTTGGTTCTCGAATTTGATGATTGATATGGCATGTTTTTTAAAATAAATGGTAAGGCTGTAAATGTGCTTATTAAGTGAATTAAGTGATAGTAATGATGTTCTTTATGAGACGTAAACACAACTTTCTACTGTTTTTATTTTGGGCTATATTAATGCTTTTATGACTTTTTTTGATCGCTATGGCTATGATTGCTCTGTCTAAAAGACCAGAGCGATGATATTTTGCAATAATTGTACGTTATAAAACTACTTTAAGTAATAATACCAGATTGTTACAACAACAAATGTCACGACTCAGCTGTCAAAAATTCTGTGACGTCACGCTCACGACTCATCTGTCAAAAATTCTATGACGTCACGACTCCCCTGAAAAAATATTTTCTTGTCAATATTCTATGACATCACGACTCATCTGTCAAAATTCTATGACGTCACGTGTCATGTGACCAAAATTCTATGGCGTCACTACTCACGTGACTCAGCTGTCAAAATTATTATGACTATGATGAAATTATCAAAATATAATATGATGGAAGTCAAAATTTCAAGTTTTCGGAAGTTTTCCTTTACATGCACTGTAAGACCTTGCTTCATGCCAAATTTCAAGTTTGTATGTAGACTGGAAGTACCCTGTAGCTTTTTACCCTTTGCTCATCAAAAATTTGCGACATAAACGGCTATATGTCTTGATTTCGTTAGATTAGAAGTTTGATTTTTTTACAGCACTAAAAAGCAACAGACCTTAGTATTTGGTAAAAAATTCAGCTTGATACCTCTACGCGTTCCTGAGATAAATGGTCCATGGAGACGGACAACAAAGTAACAATAACAATAACAACACCAAATTATGATGACGTCAGGACTCAGCTGTCTAAATATTATTTTTCCTGCCAAAATTCTATGACGTCACGACTCATCTGTCAAAAATTCTGTGATGTCACGACACATCTGTCAAAAATTCAATGACGTCACGACTCATCTGTCGAAGATTCTGTAATGTCACGTCACATCTGTCAAAAATTCAATGACGTCATGACTCAGCTGTCAAAAAATATTTTCCTGCCAAAATTATTGATGTCACGGCTTACTTATCTGTCAAAAATTCAATGACGTCACGTCTCATCACTAATAATATTTTTTGAAAATTTTAGCTTGGTACCTCCACGCGTTCCTGAGATAAATGGTCTTGACAGACAGACATACAGACGCACAGATGGACAACGAAGTGATCCTATACGCTGCCCTAAAAATGAACAAGTTTCCAACTGATGAGCTCTCAAAAAGCTCTAGATATATCCCCTAAACATAAAATCATTTAATCTTGTAACATGCTAGACTAAAAATGACTAAATTAATAATATATTAACAATTTTATTATTTTTGTTTCACCATTTATGATCGCTCTAGCGCCTATCATGATTGCTCTGGACGCGAAAATGTTTGAACTTAAATATTTCCATAACTGTTTGTCAAAAATGAAGGCCAATAGTAAAAATGTAGTATTTTAATATCATTATTTTCAATGAGATACATAATTACCAAAAGATATCAAGATCTAAAAAGCACCAGAGCGATCACACGAATACGCCCGATTTGGAGATCGACCCGGTTACGCATCTGGCACCCAATAATAAATTTAATAAACCAAAAATTAATCTATTTTACGTAAAAAAATATCTTACTGTGACTATATCTTGAGTTCTGACAGAGTAAACATCACTCTCTGGTTCTACTGGTAGATTGTGCAGGAACAGTTTTCCTTTAACTTTGTACGTAGTACCGGGCTTCAGTCCCGTGAGACGGAACTCTAAACGAGGCGTAGTCAGGATCTCATCAGCAGGCGCGAATACTTGGGAGAACCAGTGAGAAAGGTTTTCATCGCTGAAAATAATAGTTACAAATAATTTAGACTAGACGTTAAAGACTGTCAGTAAAATGGAAAACTAAGGATGATTAATTTGAAGTACATTTTACGGACATTTTGTATTCTTTGTCTGTCACAAAAAATACAAAATGACTCCTCAATATATCTATTCCAAAATGTTCCTTGATAATATAGAATCACCACTTTTGAATTGTCGGTCATCAATCATCATCATCATATCAACAAATGGACTTCCACTCTTGGTCATAGATTTTTTTTCAAATATTTCTATATTGTTTCTGTAATATTAATAAATACTTACGCCTTATCAGTATATCTTAAATCAACGCTGCCTCTTAAACCAACCAGCACAGTTGGCAATCCAAATAGCATCTTCACACTTGTTGGTGAATCCGACTGTAGGGATATAACCGTCAGCTTTTTGTTTGTTTCTCCATACGCTGCTGGTAACGTCAAACCAGGAGGTAACCCAGCAAGAGCAGGCTCCACGCCTCCAGGGCGATGAATATTGTTCTGGTCGTAGTCTCCGATGTCGTCTTGAGGAAAATGAATTTCAGGAGAAACGGTTGGAAGGAACGGTTCGTGAGGTGCCTCTGATGATGCAGGTCCTATAAATTATAATAAAAACAATAAATAAAATGAAATCCTTAAACTTTGGGAAACCACATTATACAATTATGAACATAGTTTTAAAAATAATTACTAACTAACTAATAAAAACATTTTGTGAGCAGCTTGTTTAAGTCATATTTCTAGCTATCAATGAAAGTCATGATAAGAGTTTTATTGAGATTAATGCAATGTACAATTTGTGGAAAATTATGCTTGAACAGAAAACAGCCGTTACAAAATATCTCCGCAGAGAGTGAGAGCGATAACATACAAAGATGACAACTGTAGTGAAACTGATAATGTTAACAGTTGGGAAGAGTAAAGTTATCGTACACACATAAATAATAATGTTTTTATAAATTTGTTGTGTTTTCTTATTTTAGGCAAGGATATAAGAATAGCCTAAGTTGATGTGCGAAGTTGTATCTCATCTCAGACATTAAGTTAATATACATATTAAAATTTTTTGATACTTTTTAATTTGTAACTACTTGTGTTAGTGTTTAAATTAATGATGCTAATAATAAATTGCTGTAGACAGATTAGATAATTTTGACACTTTCTTAGGAAGTAAACGAAGCATTGTAAAATTAATCAAGCCTGTAAAAATATTTAAAATATCTAATGGTCAGCAAAAACGGTCTTTAGAAATTTAGAGATCTGTCTAGTTTGAATAAAAAAACTCAAAACAAATTACGGAATCTTAAAAGGCTTTACCAATTATAAGTCTGAACATGTCTACTGCCTAAGAACGTGTCTAGACCATTATATAATGCTACTGGAATATTTACATTGGATTAAATGTCAGTCAACAATCTGAAAGTCAGTCAGTAACAAGAGAGTCAGAAGCGTTAGCACCGATGGTGACAAACCTTCCATGATGTCCCCTTTGTCAGCTGACCGTCCAAGATTCTTATTCACAACAGACTCCATTTCCATTTGATTCAACAAATGCTCAAGATTCAATGATGTATATGATTTACTATTCGTTTGTTGCCCTTTGTGATTCTGGTTGAATCTTGTTGACATGTGTATTTTAGAATTAGGCACTGCTCTAAGAAGCACAGTCTCGTAAGGATTAGGCAGTTTGGTCAGAACGTGCCCTGTTGCTTTATCATTCCATAATGGACCATTGTACATGTCTTGTTTCTGATTTTTCAGATCTTTAGTCTTTAATATCGTCACTTGTTTTCTAAGTACGGGTTTGTCTCGGGCACTATTAGGTTTAGGTGGAGGATGGGGATGGAGCACTCGAGGAACTAAATATTCAATAGTCTTATTAACCAAAGCTGAGGGCTCAAATAACGGGGGTGCAGGCGAACCTAAATTTGTTGATACAGGTGGTCGCGTACCGACTTTTGTTTGGGTGTTATCAACATAGTAATGAGGATGATTATTATCTGGATATGATATGTGTCGGTTGCCTGACGGCGAAAAATAATTTAAATTGTCTGTTTTCGGTGCTTGTCCTGTTTTACTAGTCTCATAGACATGTTTTAATGTTATTTTTTCTGGACCGTTTTGTTCTGGAGTTTCGGTTTCACTTGATTGTTTATGATAATAATCAGGGGCCTTATTATTATAATCTAAAGGCTGATTCGTATACTCAGGGTTATTATTCGTGTAATCAACGACCTTATTTTTATATACAGCTGCCTTATTATTGTAGTCGGGGATATTATTTGTGTAGTCAGGGGTCTTATCTTTATACTCTGGACCTTTATTATTGTGGCTGGGGGGCATACTATTATAGTCTGGTGTATTATTATTATAGTTTGGGATCTTAATTATATAGTCTGGAGGCTTAATATTATAGTCTGGAACCTTATTATTATATTCAGGAGCCTTATAGTTGTAATTGGGAGCATTATTATAGTTGGGTGCAATATTATAATCTGGGGTCCTGTTATCATATTCGGGTGGCTTATTATTAGAAATTCTGTTCATTTGGTTTTCAGGGATATTAGGGTAGAATTGAGGTAGATTATTTCTTAAATTTTCTGGTATTTTTTTATCAACGGGAATCCAGTTCTTATTTTGGTCATGTTTGTTTGATTCTGGATTTATCATTTTATAAGTGTTGCTACTGTCATCGATTGGAACAAATGTGAAATTGTCTCCTGAATTGTGATAATCAGGACTATGATTATGATCCGCATAATCATATTTAGGAACTATATTTTCTGGGAATACAGTTTTCATGTATTTTGGGAAGGATTTAACAGGGCTGAGGTGTCTGTAGAAGTCAACAGAGTCAGTAGTGAGTGAAGGGCTGGGTAGGACAGGTACCATGGTTGATTCTACAGGTGTAACAGGTGTCACATAGTTCATAATGTCACCTATATTGTACATGCCGTGAGTCTGATAAGCCGATTCATTTCCAGCTGCAAGGAATAATGTGTGAATGAGTGACATGCAAATGATACTGTGGAATGATAATGATTAATAGTTATGAATGTGATAATGATAATGTCGTAAAGCTGGATGACAAAAAAAAATATGAATTTGTTAATTATAATAAAATATCAAAGATGATTAAAATGAATGTACTATCGACAAATTAAAATTATGACCCACCGAATACGAAATATTTTTACGAACATACAAAATAAAATTAGGTCAACATCCACGTACAATTTTTTTATATAATTAATTGTGGAAATCAAAGGGAGAGGCCGTTGCCCAGCAGTGGGACTTTAAGGGCTGAAATAAAGAAAAAACCTATTAATGTCCCACTGCAGGGATAATCATCTAACTTATGATCTAAAAACTTGTCCCACTAATTCCGTGCTAGTTAGCACTAAGCCATCTGGCTAGCACGGAATTAGTGGGACAAGTACTGTTATAATATTTTGTTATTTTGTACTTTTTTTATTTTTTTACTGTCGAATTAGGTCTTCATTCAAATCTATTTGTCGATAGTAAATTATCAGTTATTTGGTATTTTTGAGCTAGTTATATTGATCTTTTCATAAGTGTAGGTGATGGTTTATCTAAACTTTTTGGATTAAGTCATCCAAATAAATAAATCACTACGAAACTTACCATTAGGTAAACAACCCCATTGCTTACAACAGTCGTCATCAGACATATTAACAGCAGCAGGCCTGTGTGTAGGAGGACATCTCAAGTTCTGAGGAGGTAAGGGAGATAATGGTGAGCAGACTTCTTGACAATCCAGTTCACCATTCTCACAGAAGCAGCGCTGTTCACAGCCAGTGAGGGGTATTGGTACTTCACTCCAATTTGGTACCCTGAAAAAAGCGAAAAAAGTGTTTATGTATATAATATGATTGCTATAAATTTTAAAAGATACTTGTACTACGAATCTAGACCAGTATTGAGGGAGACGTTTTGTAGACTTGTATTTAACTGATATCCAGGTTTAGTGTAATCAATATCTAATTGCTTTTGAAAAAAATATCTTCTATATCTGAATTTATATTTACGCTCAATTTATACTTACGCGACTCCTTTATAGTGGCAAGTACCATCACTGAGGCACCTTGCTGTCCTAGGACAGCAGTTTGGTGGTGTAGCAGGAGGGCTAGGGGCCCACCGAACACATCCCTTTGACACTAGCTCCAAACCAACGTGCGATGGGCAGATCAAAGCAGCGCATTCATGAGTATCTGGGCCTGTGCACTCGCAAAGCTCTTCACAGCCGATGTGGAATTCTTCGCCTAAGAAGAAACAAAACAGCACAATGGTTGAAGAATGTAAAACCAACAATAAATTTTAAGACAAAAACCCATTCATGGGGCTTTAGAATCTTTCTTAAGCGTAATTTTAAGTAGACACTTCTGCCGAAAGTTAGAAGCTAAGAGTGAGTAATGTTTTCCTTCTCTCTGTCTGAGAGTTTACTTGTAAATCAATGGAGTTTACCCAAAAATAAAAATTCATGTTTTGTCGTTGATTAAATTGACTGTCGATTATTCATGACTTATAAACAAATACTTACCGACATCATAAAACACTCCGTCATGATAACACCCAATCCTTGTATTATTAGAAGGTGCTTCAATTAGATCATCGTTAACTCCATTATTATCTGTAGCTGTTATAGTAAAATTAAACTTGGTTCCAGTTTCTTTAGTCTTTAAAATATAATCTCTTCCACCTTCTAGGTTTAATATTAAGTTTGAGTACTTTAGTTCTACATCATTGAAGGATTTCCCTCCATCGTTACTCAGAAGCAGATGTATCGGATCTTCGCTTTTGTTTAAATGCATGAGGTTTACTTGTACCGAATTATTTTGAAGCACTTTGACTGAGCCAATTGGTTCGGCGAGTACTAGGGGTCTAGTGCGAGGAAGTTCTATGTGAGAGTCGTAGTCTTCGAAGCCTTTTATTGACTGGAGATAAAATATAATGGGATTAGTAAATACAATGTTAAGAAAACGTGCTTAGTACCTATGTTTTCAATGCTAACTTGTCGCCAATTAAAATTATTAACAAACAAAAAATTTTGACTCAAAACTGGTAAGGCTAGGTCAGCACATATTTCTAGGTGTACTCGGTTCGTTGTTGCAGCTTTTCAACATATGACGTCATTGTTTACACCATTCGAGCACGTAGAAGTTATTGCATCGATATTTAATAAATAAATAAATATTCCTTACACATTCACACAACGCCATCTAGTCCCAAACTAAGCAGAGCTTGTCCTAATGGTTTGGTCCCGATATGGTAGTATGGTACCCTCGTAAAATACCTATCAAAACTATACCATAGCATAACGGAACTAACCCTATTAAATCAATCACTCTCCATAAACAAAAGAAACAATTTAATTACCCAAAATAAGCTTTGAATTTAAATCAACTTGTATTTTACCAACAAATTAAATTGACGTATGTCTTAGTAACGTATTCACATTCAAGAAACCTTGTTATCATCATGAGCCAATGGAAGTCCACTGCTGGACATAGGCTTCCGAAAATTTCAATCCTGTGCGGTCCTGTGCTGTCTGTAGAAAATTATGATATTAACAATTACCTCAGTAGTAGTAGTCGAAGTAGTAACATTCTCGGGTTCCTCATGTACGTCATGGCTGACGTCGCACACTTGAACTTCACAGCACGCGTCATTGGGGTCCTGCACGTTGATACATTTGTCTGATACTGGGAGCGGGCCACATCTAAATATTGAAAGAAACAGATGTGTTTTTAAATATGAAAACAAATGAGGAGTTACTGTTACTAAATGTCACGATACCATTGCAATCTTGTGAATGGCTGCCATGCGAAAGGTTCAAATCCTAAGATAATAATAACCATTTGTGCGAATTACACAATTGACATGATTGCTTTGTCCCTGGATGAACTTTTTTCAGTGAAATTAATTTCGAAATAGCCCTCGAGTGCTCCTGCTCAAGCAATCTCACTAGGTAAGCAAACCTAGAGGTAGAGCAGACTTAGTGAGATTACTCATGTGCGTGATATAAAAGGATGATAAAATAAGCTAAAGTGTCTGGTTAGCTGACCTGGTAAAAGCACTAGACGGCATTGCGTAAAAGTGTGAAGAAAATATTGTTATAATGATATTACTCACCTAGGCTTGCAACTCACGATAGAGTTAGTTTCGCAAGAACATGTCTGCTCGCAACCGATGTGCCATTTAGAACCGATCGCGTGTGAGTCGTTACCGTATCGACACATTTCCAGCTTTGTTACTTTTGTATCTGGAAATATTACAACATAAATAACAACATTGATGAAGAAAGAAATGTTTGCACATGCTATTTGCAAAAAAATATTATTTATAGTAAGTTTGCTTACAAGGTGACTACAAAATACAGTTGCCATAGAACAAGGACCAGAGTAGATTAGTTTAGGGCCAGATGGTGGGTACAGAATCTATCTCAAATCTGTACATTATTTAACAGAACACGCAAGAGCGCTAAGGTGGTTAAAAACAAACATGGGTCGTATTTCGTTTTAGGATTAAGTGCTTAGATTGATAGAAGAAAAACGGAGTTATAAGCTCTTGTTGATGTAGAAGAAAAACGGAGTTATAAACTCTTGTTGATGCCAACCAGTCTGAAATACCTACTGTGTGCGTGAACGTTGTTCATAATATGTGAATTGCTCAAGCACACTTTATTCATAAATTAACTTATTTACCCCTATTTTGTAGCAAGCACTAGCAAATTGCAACTACTTTAATAATGACAGTCGGCGTAAATAGTAATATAGGATAGATAGGATAGGAGTCTTACCTCCATTCCCAGTGGCACATGCGATGATGGAGCAGCAATCATCAACAGGGGATTCGAAACAGAGTGGATCATTCACCCTCCTTCCTCTTCTGATGTAAGGAGCTTTACAGCGCGGTGAACACTCGAATATACCACCAGACATACATTCACATGTTTCATCGCAGCCACGGTCCATATGATCACCAACCTATAAAAGTATAAATATATTTTTTCAAAAACCTTGCTTAGATTTTAAAATATCACACACGGAATGGCCCCTACAAGATCCCAAAATAGTTTCCCTCCCCCGTACAGTAAATGCAAATTGCAAGCAACAAGTGCACTTCTTCTATAGCAACACTAACAGTCTTAATGGCATGACTATCCCAATGACGTAAAAAGGTCGTGAGTGAACAATTAACAACCCTATAGGCAGGACAATCGGTTTGTACGAACCACAAATAATTGTACTGAATCTAAGAATCTGGATGTTATTTGTGTCTGTTACATTGCGTGCCTGTAAAAGTCCCCGCGGCACAGGTCACATGATCCCTGTTGATCATGATCCTTGATCTCAGAGAGAAAGTTTGCAGCAATGATCTCAGTGGAGAAAATAGAGTAGCTAAACTTGATATAAGTAATACTTGATATACTAATTCATCTGACCCGGCAACGTTTCCGCAAGAGACTATGTATGTTCTCTCTGTCACCGAAGGAGAAGCGTCCCTGCTATAGCAGGGACGTTAATGAGATGTTACTGTCGATAAGTTTTACTTATTTAATAAACGCGGCATTTTTTTTTATCATTCGCTGTATCTATTACTACCAATGCCTGGTACTGTTTCCTCGCATTTGTTTTTCGCTTATGCAAGAATGATATAAATTCACCTTTTATTTAAAAATAATGTTCATACTAACTTTAAATGTGAGTTCATTCTCTCTACACATATCAACTTCTTCAGAGTTTCTATCCGGAAGTAGAAGCGAATGAAACGGAGCTTGCAAATTAGTGTAAAATTTATCCGGTATGTCTTTACCCTTATGTTCAATAGGTAACATCCTTGATTCTTCATCTTCATCGCCATCCAAATTAACATCACTTAGATCTGACAAATGTTTCTTATGACCTTTTGCATTTGTTTCATTGTGTAAAGCGTTAGCAAAGTTTTGAAGTTCGTCGACATTCAAATTGAGTAACCTTGCTTTATGTTTCAATTCAGCAGGAGTTAACATTTCTGTATCAGGTAAATGAACCTCTTTCATTTTCATTTGAGCCTCTGGTGTGTAAGGTGTTGGTGCTACTTCTACAAAATTTGTTCTATTCTCTCTTATGTTTTCTACTTTGGGTGGCACAGTAGTTGTCAGTACTGGTGTTGTAGTTTCAGTTGTTACTATTGGTGCTGTTGTCGTGGCTGCTAAAGCTTCTTCATCTTCAGCTGTTATTTTACCTGTAAAATAAATATTGGAAATAAGTTATTGTTTTTTTTTTTATAATGACATGATTATATATGGCCATATCTAATTTAATGGAAATTAAGAAATAAAGGCAGATGATAGTAAACAATCTTCATTCCTTCGTCATCACCTTGCCAGTTTGGCCAAATGCCTAATCACACGTTTGAAGGACCCGATATTATACGTATCATACGATGGACAAAACACGTTAGCCGGCAGTTTGTTCTACAACTTACTTAATGGTGTCTTTAGTTTTAAAGTAATTTCACTTCTTATTGATATTCTAGAACTAATAGATATATTTTAACACGAATCTACGCACACACACACACATTATTACGCGTATCTAGACTTTGTAAGCAGACTTTAAACACTTCCTAAGTATTAAGTTCCGTTTAACTCTCTAATTGCAAACATCATAATATCTTGCTCATAAGTAGGGCAGGGTCACTAGGCGCCTCGCTATTTAAATACTATCTTTGTATTTAATAGCTAAGTACCACAATTGTAAACCTTATAACATTGAACTTAAAGTTGATAACAATATGCATTGCAAATAAAATTAGAGCTATCTTAAACTGACCTGTCGGACGAAAACGATGTAACTGTCATCGGGCATCGATTACAATAAAATTATTTATACGGTTACAAAAATTAGAGGAGCAATTTTAAACTTTAATGTACTAAAAATAAAACGTATTTTGGCTTGGTACAGAGGAAGATTATAAAAAACATTGTAGGTCATGAGAAAGCATAATCTTGTTTAATGTCAGTGATTATTGTTTTAGACTTGTTAGCTCTATTTAAAAAGAAATAAGTTATAAAGAAAGAGTATGTATATATGCATACAATTTATGATCTCTAAATTGTGTAATATATGTCTCATTTAGGGTTAGGGTTTATACCACGTTTATACACATACTTATTTGTCGCCTGTACACGGAAACAAACGATATACAGACTAAGGTAAAGGCACCTAATTCCGTGGTGTTTTTGACAAAACACGAAAGAACATTAAAAATTAAGTAATTATCGTACCTTTGTATACAATTTTATTTTTTTATCAGAAGCGTTAACTATCTAATTTTTGAAAAATATATGCAGTTTGTCAGTAAAAGGTTATTAAAAATGATAAAATAAATAAAAATATGAAAAAGAACGATGCGCCTAATTCCGATATAAAAATCGTAATTCCGATGCATTTGGTTCCTAATTCCGAGTATAAAAATAGAAAGAGAACTACCTATGTACGGTTCTCATACATGATGTTCAAAAATAAAAGGAGTTTATTTTTTATGTTACATCAGTTCTTTTTTTAATCATAAACCTTAATCTTATAAAAATCAACATAAAAATCAACGTAGAAATCAACATAAAAATCTACTTGTATCACGATTACAAAAATAATCTAAACATGTACTTAAATAAAAAAACTAAAAAGTAATAAATAAGTGAAACTAAAATGCAAGTTTAAGACTTTTGAAATAATTTATTAGGCGCGGTTATGCTAAACTTTGAAGCACTATAAATCATGAAGGATTATTATGCAATAAAAAAAAATGGCTTAGGAAACCTAATAATGATGTATGTAAAACTATCCAGGTCCAGTCACTAAGTGTGTAGGAGGATACAAAGAAAATTACATAAACACACACGCTGAAAATAGTCTTCAAATAGGCAGACTGACAGACAAAAAATCATTTAATTGCTGTAGTTTCATAATTGGGTTAAAGAAATATGAATACACGCACACTCCTATTTTATGTGATTGTACTATAGATGATTAGTATTCTTTCAGTTACTACGTACTAAGCACATAAAAAAAGGAACACTCTGTATTTAAACAGGGTCAATACTCTCTATGACCGGGTCAAAACATCGGAATTAGGAACTCATGTAAGCTTATTCCGATGTAAATACATCGCAATTAGGTGCTCATATAACCTTATTCCGACGTATATACATCGGAATAGCGTTTTATGATGCTAAATCAAAGTTTCTAATTCCGAGTAATAAAAATTAAAAGATTTTTTGATATTATGTAAATTAAATAGTGGATAGTTGCAATATGAAAGGGAAACAAATATAAGACACATACATATAATAACAGAACAGATCAAAAACCGAACGTCTTCATAAATTTTTTCCCGTACAACGTATTAAGAAAGTACCTATAATAGTCATTTTTAACCTGCTATAATTAGTGAATCCAACGCCAAGGTGTACCTCGGAATTACATTATTTAATGCATGAGTTATTTAATAAGTCAGAACTAACACATTAAACTTTGTAATCATAAAACACACACCGAAAATTTAAAAAAAGTAAATGTCTTAAAATTTGTTTTTCCGTGGTATACATCGCTTTTAGGAACACACTAAAATATTTTGCACCTAATGCCGTGGTGTTTTCAACACGTATTTTCTTGCTAATTTGCAAATAAAATACTCAAATCTTAAGTGTTTTCGATAAAGTATATTGTCCTTTCAATAATTCAATCTCAACGAAAACTCGCATTGTATAAAATTATCACGCAAAACACTATTTGGCAAATCGTAATACTCACGTGCATGAGATCCTAAACGTATGATTATTTTACAGTGTGAACACACTTAACTCTCTTTTGTTTATATAAATATGAACAGATAAATTATTAATTGATTATTTTATCATGCAGACCAAAATAACTAGTGAATTACATTAAAAACCCGTTTTACTAAATACCTCGGATTTTACTGCCATTTTTAGAACCCCTCGTAGTTAGGTGCTTTTACCTTAAGAACAATGTGGACCCACTATAAAGACGAGCCTTTTAGAGACACGGGGAGAAATTGAAGCTTATTCCACACAGGCCAAATAGGTATAGGGTTTATGTCAAGCATTCCTTTGGCCTGCTCCCGTAGCCGGTTTTAACGGCACCTTCAGACCCCAGAAATGGTGTAATGACATCTTGTATTCTTCCTCGGCACCATACAGAGAGATCGATAAAAATTATCTTCAATTTTCCTTCTAGCCAACGTGTAAATTCTCCTAAGATAACTAACCTTTAGAAACCATAATACGACTTTCAACGCAGCCAATATTTCAACATGTTAATCTGACCAAAAGGTCTGATACAAGTAACGATAGTCGACTTAAAAACATGTCAAATCATTTCAAAGTGACATGCGCTAGATAAATGACATGTAATGTGAAGGTAATGATAGCAGTTATGCACCTGCGGGCCAACTATAGGTTTACAAGGGATAGACGTGGCAAGATCGTTTTTTAGTTTTAAAATGATTATAAATTAATTAAACTACACACATCAAAAAAGTCTAAGCAACATGCATGATATTACAAATTTAACATTTATATTAATTTATTTTACCATTTATTTTAATTATAACGTTGTATTTTATTTTTAAAATAATATTTTTAGGGTTCTATGATGTAAAAATAACAGCTGGTTTCTTTATAAGTTCTTTTAATAACAGAAATTAACAATATTAGAATATACAGGTACATAAGAAACTAAACTATTTTTTTACAAATTGAAATTTCTTAAGAAAATGAATTTATTGTGAAAGAATAGGACAATTTAATACAAAGTATGGCCTCCTCTGCTATTCAGAACTTGTCGGCAACGATTATTCATTGAATTAATGAGACTGTTTATGTCATCTTGCGGTATTCGCTCCCAATGGAATTGTAGCAAATCCTTCAGCTGTTGGGTTGTTGTCACTCCGTCCAAGTCCTTCAAACCACGTCTCTGGAGCATGTCCCATGCGTGCTCGATGGGGTTGAGGTCTGGCGATTGTGCAGGCCAGGGCAATACCTGGATGTTCTCCGTTGCCAAGTATTCACTGGTTCGCCGAGCTGTATGTGAACGCGCATTGTCATGCATTAACGTAAAATCGGAGCCAAAGGTTTGTGCAAATGGATGGACATAAGGTCTGAGAATATCCTCAACGTAATTTTCAGCGTTCATGTTTCCATTTACAAAAACGAGCTCAGTTCGCCTGTTCTTCATAATACCCGCCCATACCATAACTGTTGAGCCGCTGTATGGATGAACTTCCTGAACGCACCTGAGTCTTTCAGTATTTCCGGGTCGACGGTACACTCGCACCCTTCTTGTATCAGGCCTAAACCCGAATCGCGACTCATCGGAAAACATAATTTTATCCCATTGTTCCTGGGTCCATGTTATGCGTTCTCTACACCATTCATTTCGACGAGCGCGATTCCCGTGACGTATCGGTGGGCACCTGATAGGGCGTCGAGCTCGTAGGCCGTACTCATGCAGTCGATTTCGCACAGTTTGGGGACTTACATCAACACCACTTGAATTTTGTAGCCTCAAACTTATCTCTCGAGCGGTTAACATCGGCTGGCGTCTTGCAGTCATTTGTATGTACCGGTCTTGCCGAGTGGTTGTACTCCTTTTACGGCCTGGATGCTGTTCAGCGGGTTCCCCTGTATTATTGTAGCGCTGCCAAAGACGACAAATAACACTTCTATGAATACCAAAATGTCGAGATACCTGAGATTGATTACTTCCCGCTTGCAACATCCCTACAGCTCTTTGCATTTCATCTGCCGTCAAATGACGTCGCTCCATGACGTAAAGAATATCTAACAATTCAATTTTGTCGCCAACTGTATTTAAATGGTTGGTAAAATTATAAAATCAAGACTAAAACGTAGCAATTAACATGCACTCAAATTCAAACAAATTCGCAGTCATTTGAATTTTATGAAAAAAAACAAAACATAATCGAATTTTTTTTACCTATACACTTGAAGTTTACTTACCTATACACTTTGAGTGAGTAAATACTTAGAAATTAATTAATATAAATGGTAAATTTGTAATATCATGCATGTTGCTTAGACTTTTTTGATGTGTGTATTATAATGACGTAAGGGGCGTTTTGTCGTCTCTGTCTACCCCGGACGGGATAAGGCGTGAGTTTATGTATGTATGTAATTGACAAGTATATTTTGGATTCTATATTAAATTAATATAGAGTCAAACAAAGCTGCTAAGCGCAATAAGTACAAGTTTTCGAAACACATAAAGAATGATCCTGGGTGCCAAAAATGGGACATTTGACAAGAAGAAGGCCAAGGTTATGTCGTCCCTGGAGAAAAATGATGATGTACCCTGCATTGTGAAACTTTTTGTGTACGTTATTTATTTATTATTTAGTTGTCATTATTTTCTCTATTGTAAACGCTTTGTTCAAGGTAATGGAATAAAATACGCAAAACCGTAAGAGATACATTCAAAACTAAACCAATCATTCTGATAAATTATGAGTATTCCTCATTATGTGTTCTTTATCAATATTAGATACTAAAAGAGCCGGTGTCGTACAGTTAAAATGTAGTACACCCTTTTTAAAACATATTAAAGAAACATTGCAATATAGATCGTCTAGATCTCGACGATTGGCCTATTTAATTTTATTGTTAAGTCTATGTTCCTGTGATTATCATACTTGTCGTTCTAGATATTATATAGTTTACATCAACAATTACTACAAAATCAAGAAACAATCTAATGTAGAAAACAAATAGGTATTGATTCGGAAAATCATTCTGACTCTTATTTAAAAGAGCAGTGAAGTTGTAAAGGTAAGCACATACCAAAAATTTGAAGTTTATCTACCACTCCAAATCTCGGTGTCCATCCATCCGTAACAGCCCATTAATATCCCACTGCAGGGACGGGCCTCCTTCAGTGACGAAGGGATACATGGCCTACTAATACCACGCTGGCCAAACGGATTGGTATAGGGTTTAATTTCAAGTTTTCCTTCTTTTTATTAATTATTATAATCACGGATAGTCCCTTAGTCGGTTTTTACGACACCCATGGGATGAGATGGGGTGGTGACATATTGTATTCTTACTCCGTCATCACACTGATACTGTTACTAAATGCTCGGTGTACTGTTACTAAAATACACAAGATTAATTCTTACGTCTACTTAGTGAAAGTTTGTAGAGTTACCTACTAGGTGAGTAGCGATTTGCGGATCTTCACCACACACGATGAAGTTTGTCAACAAACCATTTTTATTCATTAGACTACTCCCGCACTAGAGATCGAGTCCTGAGTCGCGGGGACTTTTACAGACTTAAGCGCCGATTACACTAGACTACATGTAGTCTAATCACATTTAGGCTGTTAGGACACTACATATCGGAGATTGGCGAGTCCCGACCGTCCTTCATCATGTAGTCTCTTACATCATGTAGGAGACTACGTGTAGTCTAGTGTAATCGGCGCTTTAATCTTAACAGGCACAAGAGGCTCCAGAGCATTTCTTGTGGGTCATATACTATTATCTTTAAAAGGATACATATACACAACCTCGTCGGTACTGAGGTGTTATATAAGGACTGTAAATAAAGTAACAAAAACAAAACAATAAAAATACTTCAGCAATTAATTAAAGGACATTAATTAAGATGTTATTATCACGTGTACAATAAGTTCTGAATGCGCATGCGCCAACGTAAAGCTGTTTAAAAACACATTGTTTTTATTGAGTGTATACAGCAAGTGGTATTTTAATTAAGGTGAAGAACGGAGATCGCCCTTGGTTCGATTCTCATGGCGTGTGAGATAAAATATTTGTTAGTAAATGTCTTGTTTGATATCTACTATTGATAATCTAAAAACTCTAAACAGCCAGCACATCGTATGGTTTTTAAAAGGATGCAAATTATCAACATAGTTCTTTTTTTAAGTGGAAATCCCATACGGACTTTATGACGCTGAGAACTGTCTGTGTCAGGGTCAAGTCTGACTCAAAACGACTAAAAGTAAACAGTGTTCTTCCCAATACCCATATGTCAGAGGATCCATGTAAACCCTCGGAAGGAAAATCTGAAATAAAGTAATTTGGCTTTCATCACAAAAAATTGTTTTTTTGTGAATCATCGATTTAAACAGAAACCAATACGTAAATAGGTAGGTATTATCATCGCTCTGGGGTTTTTTGATAAGATAAACTTTTTAAAATAAAGATTAATCAAAGTTATCTTATTCTTAGTAATGTTATTATATTCTGCACAAATTATATACAATGCACTCAACAAGATAGCTGATGTACCTATATATTGTGATTTTAGGGTTATGAGTTCGAATTCCATGTAAGACATTTAGGTATGCGACTTACTAATTACTGTTTGGAGTTCAAATGTACCTACTTTGTGTTCGTTAATCTAACGCCTTTTAATGATTCCGCGACGCAGTACTTGACTCCTAGTAGGAGAATAAACTCTTTCAATACCTAATAAATCACACAATGTCGTATAAATAAACTAAAGGTGCATTTTAAATCGATTCCAATCGAATCAATAACACGATTACAATACAAAATAATCAGTTAAAACTTGAACTTGTTCCCAATTTGCTTACGGTTAATATCAAGTAGGACAGAACGCCGCATTCTTAAAATGCACCTCACGAAATTCCGACCTCACAAGTGTGGTACCTGTTTCAACTGATGTTACTAAAGAGATAGATACAAAAGTCAAAGCCATGTTATTTTCGACTGGAATGGCAACCTTTCGGTAACTATCGGAACTCTCAAAGGTACACTGATTGGGCCAATTGACTGATTTATCCTTTAGTGCCCAACCAGATGTCGAGAGTTGTTCAAGCTACCCTTGAACGTGGCATAACTCTCTTGACTATGTCAGTACGACTAAAGCTGGGAGCGACTTTTACGTGCCCTCCGAATCACGGAGACGCTCACGTGAATCTGAGCGTGGTGACCTACCTATGAAATGACGTCAGCCAGACGTTGCTTAGCATACATGAGCTAAGAGCTGTCTAAGTGCTTCGATAAATCCATACTTTGTGTATAGATTAACTTCTGCATCGATCTCTGTATTGTATCGAAGCGTTGCGTCAATCGAACGCACTCATCCGGCTCATAAGGGCAAGTACATATTATGTAAGGGCGATGACACATTGTCGTCGACTTATTTGTTATTCGGCTCGTGCTCTCCAATGAACATGGTATGTTGCAAGTAACATTGTCAGTATTAAGTGATACATTGCAGCGGGTTTTTCATGTGCAAATTAAGTCATTGTTTTAAGGTATTTAATATTTTAATAAGAAAAAGCTCTTGCAAAAGGAATCTAATCCAGTGTGCATTTGAGACCAAACAAAAGCCTTTCACGAACAGGACCCCTAAAACTAAAACAGTCTATCTGATGGCTCACGTCTGTCAAAGTCCGTGACAAAGGGGTCGTACCTTAGTGATGAGTTATCTTAAAAAAATCTTAGTTCTAGAGAATTCTAACAAGGATACCAGGATGTGGTTGAACATTGACATTTTAGTTTGCTGAAGGCATACCCCAAGCCTTATCTTTTGATTTGCATGTGGCAATGTGCCTACTTTACCTACTCCTATTGCACCTGTTTATAGACTGTTATGACAATAATTGCAACGATATTACGCATGCTATAAGGGCTATTACTTATTTCCTGCTACTAACCCGTTTTTACCATCATAAAACATGCAATACTAAGTATATCTCACTACTTCGGTTGGTTTCATTGTAACAAATAAAAAAAAAATAAAAAAAAATCTGTTTATTTCTGTAAATCTTATATCTAGACAATTATGAGTCTTCCCGTTGAGTAATCGAAAGATACTCGTGTTGGGAATGACCCGCCACTTCTCTTAATAATTCTAATAGATTACAAAAATTGTGGTTGTGCGTGTGTTTGACTGTGTGCATAGCTTTGTGTGTAGGAGGGTGTGTGTGTGTATGTATATGTGAGTGTTTGTATATGTTAGTGTGTGTTTGAGTGTATGTATATGTGTGTGTGTGTGTGTGCGTATGTATGTGAGTGAACGTTTGGTGGAATGTATGTGTCTCATCCTGTTAACTTACTTTGCAGCGCTTTGCAATGATGGTGATTAGGCTATTAGGCAATTCTGGTTAAAACCTAAACCTGTTTGGTTCTCTCGAGAATTAAAATTATTATTAAAAGAAAAAAATAAATACAGAATTAAATATAATAAATATAAAAATACATTAGATAAAATAGTATACTCGTCATTAAGGAAAAAAACCAGCACTCTTATAAGTGTATGTTATAATAATTACATCACAAAAATTGAAGCCTCCATAAAAGAAAACTCAAAATTATTTTGGTCTTATATTAAACAGAAAAAGTCTATTAGGAGTTCATACCCGTCAGAAATGTCTTATAACGATAACAAATGTACAACTGGTCCCGAAATAAGTGAATGTCTTGCATCTTATTTTTCTTCGGTCTATGAACCTCCTTCCCCTCTTGTGATAGTCAACGGTGGAACCAATCAGTCAACTCAAAGCCAGTCATCACATACGCTATCCAATATTACTGTGTCCAAAGAGATGGTCTGCACAGCCCTCAAAAAATTAGACAAGAGCAAAGGCCCCGGCTGTGATGGGATTCCCTCAATTTTTGCAATTAATTGTGCCCAATTTTTATGCTACCCTTTAACCATTATATATAATAGATCATTATCCACTGGTACATTTCCATCAGCGTGGAAAAATGCTCTGGTTGTGCCCATACATAAATCTGGAGACGTCGAACTTGTTACCAGCTATAGGCCTATATCTATACTTCCTGTTTTTGCCAAACTATTTGAGTCATTGGTACTTCCATTTATCACATGGCACATTAGACCTATGATCACACCTAATCAGCATGGCTTTTTTAGCAATCGCTCAACTACGACTAATTTGGTGTCTTTTACGACTGACTTGATCTCGTCATTAGATAAGGGAACTCCTATGGATGTGGTCTATACGGATTTCTCTAAGGCGTTCGATAAGGTAGATCATAATATCCTTGTAAATAAGTTAGCAATGTTTGGTATCAATGGCTCCATACTTGACTGGTGCTCGTCATATCTGAGGGAACGCACGTGTCGAGTAGTGGTTAATGGATTCACTTCTGAACCTTTTGGGGCATCATCTGGGGTTCCCCAGGGATCTCACATCGGGCCTACATTCTTTAACATATTTATTAACGACATCACTACGTGCTTTCACCATTCTCTCAGCTATTTGTACGCTGATGATCTAAAAATCGCAAAGTCAATAAATTCCGCCGCCGATGTAAATCTTCTTCAGGAGGACCTGAATCGTTTGGCGAGGTGGTGCGTCGACAACAAAATGATTTTGAATAGTGATAAATGTTATTACATGCACTTTACAAGAAAAAAACAATCCAATAACGCATCGTATTTCATCTCGAATAATAAAATCAATTCTGTAGATGTCTACAAAGATTTAGGAGTCACTTTCGATAAGAAATGTAAATTCGATGCTCATGTTAAAAATATAGCGTCTAGCGGGTATAAACTTCTCGGGTTTGTGGTGAGAAACTGTAGGGATTTTAAGAATGCTTCAACAAAAATTAGTATATTTAATAGTATAGTTAGATCAGGTCTGGAGTATTGCAGCGCTGTATGGTCTCCTCAGTATGAAATTCACTCTAATACAGTTGAACGGGTGCAAAAGCGTTTTGTTTACCATCTTTCGTACCAAAACCATATGGCAAAACAACTCTCATCTTACAACAGCCGCCTAGAATTTTACCAGATGAACAGTCTTAGAAAGAGAAGAGAGTTTCTTGATCAAATATTACTTTATAAGACAGTCAATAACATGATCGACTGTCCACATTTGCTCACCAATTTGCGTTTTAACGTTCCCCATAAATTACCCCGCAAAAATACATATCATCTTTTCACTCCATCGCGCTCTCACAGCAACCTAGGATTACATTCTCCATTGGTAAGACTGCAAAAGGCGTACAACACTATCTCTATTGCCAATAACTGCGATGTGTTTATGCACAACCTCGTAAAATATAAAGACGAATTAAAAAATATATTCTGAATTATTTATTACAATGTTAAATTTTTTATTAAATTTTATTGAATTTAAAATTATACTGTATTCCAAATTTTATTGTTTTTTAAACTTAAATAATGATTCACGTAATAGAATTGCATTATTTTTTACATTTATAAAAAAAATAATTGCAATCTATATTTAATTGATTAATGTTAATATTGTGTAATGTTTTGCTTGCCGTGGCAACTTGTAATTGAATCAGCACTGTTGCTTGAGCCACCAAATATTGTATCTCTAATTGTCTTTGTGTATGATTCGTAAGTTGTCCTAATTATAAATAAATAAATAAATAAATAAATAAATAAAAGACTTTCAACTTCGTCGTAATTAAGCGTTGATAAAAATTGTATTACTAAGCTTTTACACACGTATAACTGTTTAGGATATATACTGATAATTTTGTTTATTTTATTATAAATAAAGGCAGACTGGCATGCGTACTGTCTTCTAGCGAAGACAGTACGTACCGTAGGAGAAGTAGCAACAATGTCATTTCTTCTCTTTTTTAGTAACTCTTCTTTAAATGGCAATGTTTTATGACAGTTAAGAATTAAATGAAGTAAGTATAACTTACGAACTGAGAGCAGTTTACACATCTGATATAGGCTGTACGTTGAGAATCTATACGGTTTAAAGTACATAACCTTTAAGAGAGATCTCTGTGCCCTTTCCAAATGTATGAAATGGGTCTTGTCAGTCCCACCCCAGATTGGAATACAGTAGGAGATGACGGATTGGGCCAGGGCTATGTAAATTTTGTTCAAGAGCGTGCTAGACATTACATATCGAAGTGTCTTGAAGACCCAGATAAGTTTTCGGATACGGCTTATAACAGCATCTATTTGTGAATGCCAATTTAATTTTTGGTCAACAATAACTCCTAGATATTTTGTTTGCCTTTCTTTAGTGATAAAAGGACATTCGCAAGGAGTTATGCCAGGATTTAGGCAGTTATGGATTTTAATGCCTAGGTTTGTCACTGGCTGCGAAGTTATGTAGGGAGAAAAACAAATATAGCACGTTTTCTGGATGTTAAGGGTTAAGAGATTCTCTCTTAGCCATTTCGATATACATGTTAGTCCTTTTGTAGCCAGTTCATGTACGACAGGCCATGTCTTGGCAGTAAAAACGACCGCAGTATCATCAGCATAGGAAAGTATCCTTCCCCCGACATTCTGTAGGTTACATAACTCATTTATATATATTAAAAACAGAGTCGGGCCAAGGACACTCCCCTGTGGTACACCAAATTTGACTGAGTATTCGCTGCTCACATAGCTATCTATTTTTACAGCTTGAGTTCGTTCAGAGAGGTAGCTAGTGAGGAGAGCTAGCGCTGTATCTCTAATGCCTATGCCTTGCAGCCTGCTTACAAGAACAGGGATAGATACTGTATCAAATGCCTTTTTAAGGTCTAAGAATACTGTGAGACACTTATCCCCCCTATCAACTCCTTTTGTTATAGTAGTGGTCAAATCAAGAATTGCATCTTGAGTTGACATGCCTCTGCGAAACCCATACTGAAATTTAGATAAGATGTTATATTTATTAAGAAAACCCGTAAGTCTATAGTTAATGAGTTTTTCAATTATTTTTGAAATTGAGGTTAGAACAGAAATAGGCCTGTAGTTACTTACGTCAGATCTATCTCCGTTCTTGTAAACAGGCGTAACTAAGGAGCGTTTCAGAGAAACAGGAAAAACTCCCGAGCTAAAACAAAGATTTGTTAACCTACTGATGTGTGGAACAACAAAATCTCTAGCATGCTTCAAAAAAGCTGTACTTATGCCATCCCAGCCAGGTGCACTGCTAGAGTCAAGGCTTCTAAGTATGATGTCAACCTCGTCAGGATCCGTGTCCAGTAGCGTAACTAATATAATCAAGAACAAATAAATATGTCCTTTTTTGTGCTTTTGGAAATCATACTTTGTTGCTTTCATTTTGTTTGGAGGTGGTTCCTCCACCTACATGCTTTACTTTGTGCATACCATTGTTATGGGGACAGAGAAGAGCTTATGTCGGACTCCTAAGCAGACCGGTCTACCGACTTAAACCTCCACGATTGCCGTTATCAGTTTGTACGTGACTCGCATACATCGCTGGAGAAGCCCATCGGTGGTACATCAATAGTCTGTTGTGATGATACTGGTAAAGTTGATAATTAATACTGACAGAATCAACAAAGCTTATTGCAACCAAAACTTTCAAAAATAAAGTAAGCTATGGAATATGCTATTCCACATATAAGTATATTTAAGTCAATACTGATACGCAATACTCTGATACCTTACTACACAATATATTGTACCACCCGTTCAACCTTAAGGTCCAACAGATGTAGTCACGACTTGTCATGGCTGACCTCTGCACATGACTTTGATTGAATTGAATAAGCTGTCGTCACGACAATATAATGATTATTAATCTTGTATAATAAACATGAAAAACGGGTTGGTAGATAATTGTATATATAACAGGATTTTAACCTTTCATGTCCCTACCTTCACTACCTTCTCCGTGTGGTGACGGAGTAAGAATACAATGTGTCACCACCCCATCTCATCCCATGGGTGTTGTCAAAACCGACTAAGGGGCTATCCGTGAATATTATCTTTACGAAGTAAAAAGAAGGAATACTTGAAATTAAACCCTATACCGTCTAGCCAGCGTGGTATTTGTAGGCCAAGTACCTATCAGTCCGTCACGGGAGGAGGGCCGTCCCTGCAGTGGGACATTAATGGGCTGTTATGATGAATTAAATACTTCGGTCGAGAGAGTTACGGTTTGCGCGGGCAAGTCATGACTCATGATTGTAGTGGTTGAGGCGAAAGAGGCCTAATGCTACGACGGAACTCCTTACCAGATAAGAATTCTTCGGCTAATTTCTTCAGAGAACGAGACGAAAGGGAAAACTCGGAATAAACCATCCGACCAATGAGTTAATTTGGTCTGCTAGTTTCCGTGTATAATTTAGAACAAATGTATTTTAGTTACAAAAAATTTTAATCATTTACAAAAATATTGTGTTTACTTATTAAAATTTTGATTAAGTATCAGCTGTTGAGTGTACAAAGATTTTAATAACTAGAAACTAGGTTTTGTTTGTTAGAACTAGTTTGTTTGTATAATTAAGATTATTATTTATTTATTGAATAAAACAACACTGAGAAAAATAGTTAATACACATATTTAAAACATAATTGTTTTACTTGTTTTGTTATTAAACAAATTATTAAAATGGTAAATAAACGAGAGATTTCAACCGTATTGGTACCACTAAAGTAACAAGCTCTTTAAGATTAGTGCAATTTAAATTTACCAAATTAGTCATCACGTAAATACTTTTTATCACTCGTGTGCTAAAGTTTTTATAATGAATTTATTTTACATAAATTATATACTATTATTACATGAAAAATTTCATATTTATATATTTGCATAAATTAGACTACTGCTAAAATAATCAGGAGCATAATATTGAGAAACTTTTAAATAATACGCGAATTAAATAATCACTAACATTGAAAACACTTGAAATATTCATTCAACTATACCCCTTCCATTATATTTAACAACATTTGACAGATTGTCATTGGTGACGTTCAACAGTATATCGAATGTAATGCCATTCGATTGTAAGCGATTTTTCGATTTTCCAAATTGCTTTATTTTACACATTTGGATCCTTACATCATCTTTTACATAATATTATTGTTTTTTTCTTTATTATTATTATTTTTTCGAATTAGCCTATAGCTTAAAATTATATAATTATAGTTAGCGGTATTATTTAAAATACATAATTTATCGAGACACATTGGCGGGTTATAGGTAATCTAAAATATCATATTACATTTTATAAACGTATTATGAAGAGTTCAGGTTTATTCATAGCATTAATATCTACCGATTATTTGTAATTTGTTTTATAATGGTTGTAATCGTTATTAGTATCCATCACTAAGTAACCATGGTAACCGAGAAAAACATGGGTACATCCATGAAATACAATATTATTTGTTCGAGAAATAAGCGGAAATATTACGAAACTTCATGGACGTGAACTGTCAAAAAGCTAAACTTACGCTGGAAAGGGTATAACTTGTTTGAGAAGACATTAGCCAACAAACCGCTGCCACTTCCGCATTGTCTTTCCCCTCATCCACACACTCACAAAAAAGAGACGTGCAGAAATGAGTCTTATACATAAACGTCTTTGGTCTTATGTCATCATCATGATTTCCCTGCTCTTATCCCAATTTTTTTTTTTTTCTTTAGGGGTCGGGGCAGCATGTCTTCCACATGCTGCTAAAAGTTTTGTCTATATTTTACGGCCGGCCGCCGACCTGACGCCAACTCTGCTTGGGAATGCTGTTGTTGGTAGTTTACTTCCCACCAGGAGATGACCGGAGGTGCTAAGTGGTATGCACCGAGTCGTGGTATCCCTTAGTCGTCTCTTACGACCACCGACCCAAAGGAAAAGAGCAGTCATATTCTAACCGGGAACCGCACGGCATTTTTGGTCTTATGTATTTATTTCTTTTTAAACGTGTGTAAATCAGGAACGGAACTAATGACTCTGAGGACTGTCAGAGTCATGGGCATGTCATACTTGTAACCGTAATGTAAACTGAATAAAACCACACGGTTTAGTTCCCAGTTGACAGATACCTCCGGCGCTCTTTGATCGCAAAAATAGCGATCTTTACGTACTTTGTAATTCTATTCATCATCATATTATTATCAGCCAATAGACGTCCATTAGACATAGGTCTCCTCTAAATATATCCACCTTGCACGGTTCTGTGCCTCCCTCATCCACGTCCATTGACTTCTGCTCCTATATCTATATTGTGACACAACGGTACTACCGCTTACATGGGACTCGTTTCTAAGTCTATTCCGGAACATATAAGCAAAGTTATTTCACAAGCTCCGTGATCCACTTTCACTCGGATCTCCTGCCGCAGTCAACTAACGGTAGCAAGGTCATCTTATAGCCTCGTGTGAATCATCCGGGTTAATAATTATTAAACGATCGATTGGTTTAAAAAAATGTTCAATTCATCATCATCATACCAGCTCATTAATGTCCTACTGCAGAGACGGACCTCCTCCCGTAATGGGCCTACTATTACCACGATGGCCAGACGAATGAATATTGACACATTCCTCTATCATATCATAACAGCCCATTAATGTCCCACTGCAGGGACGGTCCTTCTCCCGTGACGGAGGGATACTTGGCCTACTAATACCACGCTGGCCATACGGATTGGTAGGTACATGGTTTTGTTTCAAGTTTGCCTTCTTTTTATTACGTAAAGATAATATTCCCGGATAGTCCCTTAGTCGATTTTTACGACACCCATGGGATGAGATGGGGTAGTGACACACTATATTCTTACTCCGTCACCACACAAAGAAACCTGTAGAAGGAATTTGGTTCATAGATACCGGCCAGACAAGTTCCATGTTGTCAAAGTAACAAGATGAGATCGACTGGTAATACCCACTCCACTCATTAGCTACAACATCACACGCGGATGTGACATGACCTAACAACGCTACGTTCACTCGTAATTATGTCACGTAATACGAATCAATCAACCGTGTTAAAAGGATGTACCGAAAAACGTAAGACTTTCGTTATGAGATATGTAAGAATAGGTGAAAGAGCCAGACTCTTCCATTAAACCTTTTACGTCCCTGTAAGTCATAAAAGAGCATCGCCTACTGAAATGTATCAACTAATTTCCCGCTGAAAATTCATATCATCCATCCTAACAATGTACCCAAACTACCTCGGGATATTTCTCCTGAACCTCGTCAAACCATCTTCTTTCGATTCACAACGAGACATCCCACTATTTACAACGAAATATTATTGCAATCAAAAAAGCAGCATTTAAAATAAATTCGGAAATTTCCGAATTACGCAAAAGACGGCGACTCGTTACGTTATCTTCTAAGAAACAGAAACTTAAAAAGTCAGATTAAACAGTCTTAAATAATACAATACATTTCGCAAACAAAACAAACCCGGAGACATTCAGAAAAACGTTTTTTTTTCTCTCCAACTGACATAAATATTGCGTCACGGCAAATTATCACACAATAACTAATAAAACAACTGATTGTAGAATACTTAAGGGTGTTTTTTGCTTGGCACTTATGGAATTGCAGCAACTTTCCCGTGTAAAACAATGCTGCTTCGACGCACGCTGTCGTTGCGCATGGCAGACACCGGTTATGTCAAACAATTACGTCTAGGCTTCCTATACTGTTACTAGAATCATTTGTGGTATCGACAATGCGTTTTTCTAATCTTTTTGTACATAAATATCTTTATTATGGAAAAGTTTAGCACATCTGCTTAGTTTCGGACTAGATGGCGTTGTTTGAATGTGTGATTATGTTTTATCAACTTGTCTGTCAAATTGACAGGCTCGTCTAAATAGTTAAAGGCTTTTCGCTGGCGTTACCTAATAAGGGTAAGCCTTCATTTTAAGTCGTGAATTTAAGGCATGACATAAATAATTTACCACATCTAGTTAAAGATCAACATGAGATAGTTTTGTTTGCCCATCGGCAAACAAAACTATCTCATGTTGGTCATTTGTTGAGATTGTTGAAATAAATTGATTGAAGTTGAAATAAAAGCGAAGTGTCATCACACTTCGCTTTTATTTAAAGTGAAACGACAACAGACTAGTACTGACGAAGTAAACTTGGCTATCTCTAAAGTGGTCCGTTGGTTTGATATTAATAACTTGCTCCTTAATAGCCGCAAAACCAAATGTGTTAGATTTATAACCCCGAATGTAAAGGAAGGAAAAACCACGATAAGAGTTAAGGAGGATCAGGTAGACCTTGTGGACACTACAAAATTTCTTGGTTTAACACTAGATTCTAAGCTTCAGTGGGGCCCACATATTATTACACTAGCTGTAAAACGCGACTTTGTCCGCGATTAAATTTGAAATGAAATAAAAAAAACTTGTATAATTCATACAAAGTTTATTTAACATCATCATATCAGCCAATCGACGTCAACTGCTGTACATATGCCTTCTCCAAGTATTGCCACCTTGTGCGGTCCTGTGCCTCCCTCATCCATCGGCTTCCAGCCGTCCACACCAGCTCTTTTCGGTACGCGGTCGCCATTCCAGAATCTTTCTGCCCAAACAGCTGTCGGTTCTCCGCGCTATGTGCCCTGCCTGTCGCTACTTTAACCGGTTATGTCGGTTACTTTGGTTCTCTTGCGAATCTCCTCATTTTTGATTCTATCACGCAGGGAAATTCCCAACGTAGCTCTCTCCAATGCCCCTGAAAGACCATGAGCCTTCTGAGTAGGCCCATAGGTCAGGCTACAACATAGCTCTCTCCATTGCCCTCTGGAGTGACCATGAGCCTTCTGAGTAGGTCCATAGGTCAGGCTACAACAGAGCTCTCTCCAATGCCCCTGAATGACCATGAGCCTTCTGAGTAGGCCCATAGGTCAGGCTACAACATAGCTCTCTCCATTGCCCTCTGTAGTGACCATAAGCCTTTTGAGTATTTCCATAGGTCAGGCTACAACATAGCTCTCTCCATTGCCGTCTGAGTGACCATGATTCTTCTGAGTAGGCCCATAGGTCAGGCTACAACATAGCTCTCTCCATTGCCCGCTGAGACACCATGAGCCTTCTGAGTAGGTCCATAGGTCAGGCTACAACATAGGTCTCTCCATTGCCCTCTGAATCACCATGAGCCTTCTGAGTAGGCCCTTAGGCCCCCTAAATTTGAAAAAAAATTTTTTGTCATAGCTTGATGTTATATAGCTTATAGCCTTCCTCGATCAATGGTCTATCCAAAACTGAAAACTAAATTCAATTCGAAGAAGTAGTTCCTGAGATTAGCGCGTTCAAACAAACAAACAAACTCTTCAGCTTTATATAATAGTATAGATTGGTAAAGAGACTAAGTTCTGCAGCTTATGCCGTTAGGAAAATTCGAGAACTGACAGATATAGAAACTGCCAGATTAGTATATTTTAGTTATTTTCACAGCATAATGTCATACGGTATTTTACTATGGGGACATGCTGCCGACATTCATACTATCTTTGTGCTGCAGAAAAGAGCTATTCGTGCAATTTATAATTTAGGTAGGAGACAATCACTTCAAGAAAAATTTAAAGAAATCAATATATTAACTGTAGCAAGTCAATACATTTATGAAAACAAAATTTATGTTCATAAAAATAAAGATCAATTTGTCAAAAGAAGTGATGTCCATAGTATAAATACTAGAAATAAAGATAAACTTGTTCATCCGTATTCTAGGCTCCAAAAAATACACAATTCATTTCTGGGTCAATGTGTGCGATTCTATAATAAAATCCCGAATCATATCAAAGATCTAAGTCTTAATAAATTTAAGAATGTAGTAGAACAAAAACTTATCCTAAAGGGATATTATACTATTGTAGATTACACGAATGATAAAAAGGCTTGGGATTAACTGCTTCTATTCTCAGGCTGTTTCAAATAATGCTAGTTTATGCACTTTTTATAATTATATGTGCTTCTGTATTATTTTATTTCTAAGTTCTTATTATTGTATACTTTCTATCTTTTTTTTTTCTTTTTCTCTTTTCTTCTTCTGCCTTGCTTGTTCTCATGCTTGTCTTCTACTTTTCTTTTCTTTGATTATTATTTTTTATAATGTATAAATGGTGTATTATCCTGTCTGGTACTGTCAAATAGTTTAATTGTGTATATGATTTATGTTAAAAGAAATATTGTAAACAACCGAATTTTAAAAGAGTTGCCATGAGTTTCTTTGCCAGGTTTCTTCTCATTGGCCCAACCATTTGGAAACTGGAATTTATGGATCAACACAGACAGACAAGTAGATTTGAGTAGTAGATTGGTTTTATTTTTCTTCTCTAATTTACGAGTACATTGGACAATACAACGCGGTTTTTTTAGTGCTGTGGCGTTTGTCTGTGTCGATCTATAATTTTAACTATAGCTTCAATTTCAAGTAAATTCTAAAAGACGATTTCAAACAATTTGTGATAAATTTTATGAAATAAAGCATTTTGAAGTTTGAAGTGTGTGATAATTTTATTAAGAATAATTAACCTTCAAGCTTTTAAATCCAAATTGTAGCAATCATTAAAGCTCGTTTATGTGTCGGAAGTCGGTAATTAACCAAAAAGCTAAATGCAGCGAATCAATGGAATAACAACACTCATACTGCAATCATTGGCCTCCAATAAAAAGTTTTAAATATAAATAATATCTAAAGAGGTCGCTTATTGAAGGTTTATTAGCAGTTTACGATTTAAATGTAGAGTATTTTAAAAAGTAAAGTGGCAAAAATGCATAGTGACTGCTGAGCTCCAGTGGTTGTTAGCGGGAGTGAATCCCAGTTCACCACAGAACATTTATACTCAAAGGAGAAGAATGAAACTTCTTGGGATTCATCCCAAGAAGTGTGTACGAACTGAAGAAAAAGGTAGCTCAACGTCTCAGCTTTATGCTGGTTTTCCCATGTGCTGATTTATAGGAAAGAGGACATAAATTATCGGAAGTGTTCTACACATTGACATTACTTACTTTAAAACCCAAGCCCTGCTTAATTAGAGACCAGATTGTGTGAATATTACGAGGAATATTATGGTTGTTGAAAAAAAATTATACATTAACCCTCTCACTCATAAACGCCTCTTAAATTTTAGTCAATTGATTAGCTTGAATTCTTACGTTTTTGTTTGGTACAAGGTTTGTTTTCCTATTAAAAATTTCGCTAAACAGTGATTAAATGTAGTTCATACTCTGTATAATGACGATGAGTGCTATTATGTTTCATTTAAAATTAATATAAGTAACCACTAGTAGCTATGGAAGAGCGAGATCACCTGGCACAGGCATTCTTTTGCTTAAAAGGTGATCTCAATCACAGTTCTTAATAATGTAAAACTTTTTTTAAAGAAAATAAAAAAAAATAAAAAATTAAAAAAAAATAATAATAATTTAAGAGGCGTCTATGAGTAAGGGGCTAAATAGTTAAAATTAAACATGTCCTAGGAGCCAATAACAAATATTTTTACTTAGTTGTAATTATAAGACTTTGTGGTCAACAGCCATACGTAAAGGAAGCCATAAAAGATACATAAAGGTAAGAACCTGTTATGTTGGCATGCTAATAAGAAAATTCCAGCCATATTTTATAATATCTGTAAGTATTCATAGTATTCAGGCTTTTCTCTAAAATTATTCTCTGTAGTCTTTTGTTTTATGAATTTGCCAGATCATTTTTACATCTATACTAATATTATAAAGAGGTAAAGTTTGTGTGTTTGTGACGTTGTAGGCGGTAATCTCTGGATCTACTGAACCGATTTTAAAAATTCTTTCTGTGTTGAATAGTCCATTTACCGGGAAGTGGCTATATAGTATCACGCTATGACTAATAGGAGTGGAGCAGTAATGAAATATGTATAAAAAAGGGACGCGTTTTTTTCGCCGTCCAACGAAGTGGGCACGGGTCGGCTAGTTTTAGATATGACACACGTGATTTTATTTTCATTAATTAGCCAAGAATTAACAATTAAAATATATTTAAACCACATAATAATAGGTACAGTCTGTGTATTTTGTAAAAAAAACCCGTTGTTATTTGTTAATTAACTAAAACACATTTGATGTTTCTAAAATAACATTTCCTTTCATTGTAGTATGTAACAGCAGCCGGTTGTTAAGTTTTATAACTTGAAATTAAGTTTATGTTTACTTAGCTATATAAACAAGTAAGTAAATGTAGTGTTCTTAGTTACTTTTAGCTCAATTTGAGCTAAACAATTACATAGGAACAGGAGGGCACAAGGTGGCAATACTTGGAGGGGGCCTATGTCCAGCAGTAGATTTCAATGACGATATGATGATGAAATTACAAGTTTAGCATACGTAGCCTATGAATGTCCCACTGCAGGAACTATTTCACGTATGTACGAAGATGATGATGAAGAGAGAAAATACTTGGCCTACTGTCTGCTATTGAGTTGACCAAACAGTCCGGTATCGGGATTTTTAGAGCATTTTTACTTTGCTAAAGATACAAAGTAGTTCTTTAGTAGTCCTTTGCAACACTCTCACGATCGAATGGAGTGGTAACAGATTGTGTTTTTAGCCCGTCACTATCCCCCTTACTCATAAACGCCTCTTAAATTTAGTCACTGTTTAGCGAGATTTTTATTAGCAAAACCAACCTTATGCCAAACAAAACCGTAAGAATTTAAGCTAATCAATTGACTAAAATTTAATAGGCGTTTATGAGTAAGGGGGTATAAAGACAACGACACTAGGCATAATGGTAATCGCTTACGTGTACTAGTAAGTAGTATTATTATGACATATCAACACATACTAATAGGAATTTCATACGTTGTTATGTCGTGGTTAGTTCCTTATTTCTTATGTCGTGTTGTAATAGATGTTTGCAATGCTCACCATATAAATTTTATCTCATCATTAGGAAATTACGTGGCAATTCATTTGTAAAGTTAAAGATACGTACTGTGCCAAACACTTCTGTGTACGTTTCCCGCTTTGACATAACGAATAGACTTATAATCTGGTACACAAGTCGCGTAAAATATTGGGAGGATCTCAATTTACGTAAAAGTCGCGATTAAGTAAGACTTTTATGCACAAAGAGTCACCACCAAACTCCAATAAACCACATAGTTTATCTGCCTCAGTGATGTACGAAGCCGTGAGGAATCACGAATGTTTGTCCTAGGCTTAGATACTTTATTATAGAGGTAAAGTTTGTGTGTTAGTGACGTTGTAGGGGGTAATCTCTGGATCTACTAAACCGATTTTAAAAATTCTTTCTGTGTTGAATAGTCCATTTATCGGGGAGTGTCATAGGCTATATAGTATCACGCTATGACTAATAGGAGTGGAGCAGTAATGAAATATGTTTAAAAAAGGGACGCGTTTTTTTCGCGCCCAACGAAGTGGGCACGGGTCAGCTAGTTATTAATGTCGTCGTGACATAGGACAAGTCTCTTACATAAGACAAAAATAACAACAACACTAGAATCTTTAATGTTACTATTAAATCAAAAGCAAGTACACCTTACACAAAAGTCCGTTGACATCAAAACGGAGTCATCATCCACCAACAAAACGAAACTAAACAGAAAAAGACTAAAACGAAAGAATGTCGAAGTCCAAAAAAGGCGTCGGCGAAGTCACGACTTAAGACATTCGCCGCTTTTAGACATAGCATTACGAATTGAGAGGATATACCCAACGTGGATAGCTGAGTCATTCGGCCATTTTGAAAAAAAAAAGTCTGTAATTAAGGACAGCTCCTTTGACTGTTGTGTTCGTTTTTTAAAAAATAATAGATTTGATGTGGAATGTGTGGATGTTATTTTGTAGGTGTGTTGATGGCTGATTTAGAGCTTAGATTTGTTTTTTTTTCTATGAATCATCATATTTAGAGGAATAACTTTTTTCGTGTTTTTTTTTTGCGCTGTTATTAATAATTAGCAGGGAAAAATAATACGAAATTTATGATCTGATTCATCATTGAGAGATTCAAGATGACTGTACCCCTGCATTAACTTTTTTTTTCGATACAAAACAAATACTGTAGGTACAAGATCTACAGTATTTGTGAACAATGTGATATATTAATAACTCTTTGGTATAATAACTATAAGATCAACATTGCTGTTAAGGGACATTTGTTTGCAGTCACTTTGATTAAATAGGTACATTATCTAAAAGCTGGTTAAAATAAAATCATTAAACATTTAACGAAAATGTACGTTAGCAAAATTAATATGACCATTCAATATTTTAGTGTTTGCACTAAAGATTTTTTTGCTCGTATAAAGTCAATGGTGAGTTAACAGACTCGGGCAAAGTTCAATTCATTTAGGTAAGTACTTAATGGTAACCTTAGACCGAGTTTGGCAATGCGAAAAAAGTTTTACAATACTATATTGGACTAATCAAAATACTTTCATAAGTAGATAAAATATTCGTCAAAAATAAAAAAATAATCCTATTCCTTAGTTATGAAATGTAAAGCGTTTTATTCAAGTAGCATGAAATTGTCTTTAAAATTTAATTTGTTTTAAAAAACTAAAGGTTTTTGAGAAGGTACAATTTATGTTAATAACACTAAAGTTTTGCTCTCAATTGCCGATTGCACACTAACAAGCACATAAAACGGTCAACATTAAATAAACATATCATTTATTTAAAATAGGTTTCTAAATTGGAACAGTTGAGCATTCAAATCTCCAAAGACTATTGTAAGTACGTATATAAACTCTAAACAGCCGTGAGAATTTTCTCACGCGTTCAGAAGCTTGTATCCTAAATAAATTGGTAGCAATGGTAGCCTAGTTAGAAGGCCCAATCACTTTTACTTCAACATCCTCAGTGGCGCGACAGTAGCGCAAGCGGCTGGCGTGCACAAGGTCGCGAGTTTGATTCCCACGTAGTACAATTATTCGTGCTATCTACAAATTATTGTCCTGAGTCTGAATGTTCTTTGCGTCCGTTAAATTGATGTTTGTAAAAGTCTCCGCAACACAGTGCGTGATCCCTAGTGAACGGCGAACCCGTACATAATTATATTAAATTAACGCTATAATTAACAGGGCCGCGCAAGGTGGCAATACTTGGAGGAGGCCTATGTCCAACAGTAGACGTCGATTGGCTGATATGATGATGATGATGATGAACGCTATAATACGCATTAGCACATAGACATTATTCAGCATTTGTGTAAACTCAATAAAACGTATTTGTACATTTCTTTATTACAATAAATTTGTGAATTTATCTCACTCCACGCGGATTGTTTTCATTTATCATCTCCGCCCGTATCATATATTTATATCATCTCAATCATATTGTTAGACATTCACCCCCTTACTCATAAACGGCTCTTAAATTTTAGTCAATTCATTAATTAGCATAGACTCTTACATTGTTAGGTATAAGGTTGGTTTTCGTAATAAAAATCTCGCTAAACAATGATTAAATTTACTCTACACCTAGTGCGGAAGTTGTCCTTTTAAAAATACAAAACTTACTAAGTTCAGTGTCGCAGTCGGTGTATTCGTGGTTGCAGTCGACGGTGTAGGCGTGCGCGCTTGCGATCAGCAGCGCGCACCATAGCGCGAACTTGCGCGCAAGTTTACCACTCATCTTTGGTTACCGTGATGCCATCTGTAACAAAAACATTATTCCTCATTATTATGTTGTATTTGTCTATTGTCCAATCAAATCAACTAGCCTATTGCAGTCCACTGCTGGACATAGGCCTCTCCCAACACGCTCCACAGGACTCGGTCCTGCGCCTTCCGCATCCAGTCCGACCCAGATACCTTTATTGTCCGTTAAAGTAAAAATGTACAAAATCCCATGGCCGTTATGAAAACCGACCAAGAGAAAAATTAGCAGTTAATTCTTAGAAAACAAAAGGACTAAATTAAAAATAACTGGACGTAAAACATGTACAAAACCGTTTGACCAGCAGCGCACAAATAAGCCACTGCATAACATATTGCTCAGTCTCATAGTATTGTAATTTCACTAGCTACTGTACCCTCCTAAGTATATAAACCCAGTGACGTTTACATACTACTTCTTAGAGATACACAACTCTTGAAAAATGCCACATTGCCACCTCACAACTTCGGAGAAGAAGTAATACAGAGGTTTGAGTTTGCAATGTCTTACAAGCGATTTATTGATACTATGCTTCATCATATCAGCCTATAGACGCCCAGTGCTGGGCATAGACCTCCTCCAAACGTTTCCACCCTGCGCGGTCTTGTGCCTCCCTCATTCATCGGCTTCCCGCTGTCCTAACCAGGTCGTGTCGGTCCATCGTGTGAGGGATACTTTGCTTGTCTCTCCTTAATCTAACTATTACGTAATTAGTTAGTACCCAGTGCATTACCTAGAGTTTAAATCGACTAAAGAAGAATACAGAAAGAAATAAATAGGTAGGTATAACACACAAGTTTACTTAAATGGCTAATGCCCGATTTACACATCGACAAGTACAGTAGCGAGTTAAGTAGTATTTTAAGATTAAGTTGATTTAAATAGAGTTCCATCCTATTTATTGGCGAGTTAAGTACGAAGTAGCCCCCTTTCTCGCGTCTCGCCAACTTAACTTGTCAAAAAATAGGATGGAGATCTATTTAAATCAACTTAATCTTAAAATACTACTTAACTCGCTACTGTACTTGTCGATGTGTAAATCGGGCATAAGACAAAACACGATAAATATTCTTTAAGCGTTCCCACTATTGTTTATACAATAGTATATTTTATTTGAATGGTAATGTACCGTTATATGACACACTACCAGCACCTGTATCAAATGTTCATTGAGTGGGAAAGCGAACTGCGGTTTATTTGTGGTCAGAATTTAATATTTTGTATCATTTTGTAAGTGTGTCAAGATGTAAACATAAACTTATATGTATTACTTAAGCCACGATAGAATAGATTTATGAAAAAAAGTGAAAGCAATTTTATGATCTATAGTTAGTGTTCTTTTATTAGAGAATTATATTCAGTCTTTGGCTGCTACGCAGAGGTCTGGGGTTGGATTCTCACTCGATGTAAGCTTTAATAGGTATCAATTTCACGGACACAAAGTACATCCGGTCTCAATTTTGGGATCGCAGTTATTAATATCTTGCATGGGACTTAAAACCACGACCTCGCATACAGCAGCTGCATTAACGACCGCTTAGCCACTGAGGCATTTAAAAATAATCAAAAATTTGCAAAATTTCATTTTTATTAAAACTAAACGAGATTCGGTTATTTGTTGGCAATTTTATTAAAACGGTATCACGGAAATAAAAGCTAACTGGTTTCTGACCTTGGTATTACCAAGTTTTATACACGGAAAGTCATTTGTCAATAACTTAAATGTTTTTTTGAAATATGCAATAAGGAATTATCCCAATTTAGAATATCGATTGCGCTGAGACTATTTAGGAAACTTAGTGCATTTGTCATCTTAATGACGTCAGGGTTTTTATAAATGACTACTATGCAGAGGTCCAGACCTCGATATTCGCTAAATCTTTATGTGTATAAGCAATATGAGTATGTGACTAATATGTAAGACCTTATCTAAATCCGGTAAAAGCTCCGGTTTCGACCCCCAGGTTGAGACAAACAAAGTAAAATTTTTGGCCATTTGGTCTTTATGAACCACCGAATGATTTTTAAATGTTTTCTAAGTTATTGAAAAGATAGAGTTGCATAGTTTTTGTAAAGATGATCCCCCTTACTCATAAACGCTTCTTAAATTTTAGTCAATTGATTAGCTTAATTCTGACGGTTTTGTTTGGTTTACGGTTGGTTTCGCTAATAAAATCTCGCTAAACAGTGATTAAATTTAAGAGGCTTTTATGAGTAAGGGGGAATCACTACAAAATTTAGTCTTTATTCGTCTTTTACAACACCCATTGAATGTTATAGGGTGGTGACACCACGTATTCTCAGTAAGTATGTCACTGTACGGAGTATTATGAACAATCTTGCCCTAATAATATTTGACCGACCTCGTAAGAAAGTGAAAACTAATTTCAATACAATTGTACTGATACAAGTGGGTGTTGTATCATTGTTCAAGTGTATCAATAAATCAAGAGTGACGTAAATATAAAAATGTAACTGTCATACATTATGAGAGAATAGTTTATAGGAGCTAACCAAAGGTGCCGTGTGGTGACGGAGTAAGGATACAATATGTCACTACCCCATCTCATCTCATGGGTGTCGTAAAAACTGACTAAGGGACTATCCGTGAATGTTAACTGTACGAAATAAAAAGAAGGAAAACTTGAAATTAAACCCTATACCAATCCGTCTGGCTAGCCTAGTATCAGTAGGCCAAGTATCCCTCCGTCACAGGAGGAGGCCCGTCCCTGCAGTGGGACATTAATGGGCTGTTATGATGATGAACCAAAGGTAATTCACAGCGCCAAAGAACATAACAACGACCATAACAAACAAAATAAAGGGAAATACCATGCAAGATAAACAATATGATTAATCATAATAATTGTTGTTTATTATGTGTTCGACTCAAAATTAGCAAGAAATGTCAAAGTTCAACAGAATATCAGTTTCTGATATTAATAACTTACATATAAATTTATATTATTAATTGTAAAATATAGATAATTAACACGTCGAAGGGAGAAACCAGTCGAAAACGTAAACTTCTTAACAGTCTGTCCCAGTAGTAAACCAATGCGAACGTATCATATTAGGTATATCTAATATCATGGGACAGGAAAAGCGAAAATCCTACTAATATTATAAATGCGAAAGTTAGTGAGGATGTATGGATGTGTGTTACTCTTTCACGCAAAAACTACTAAATGGATTTTGATGAAATTTGGAATATAGGTTTAGAATATCATTTAAGTTACTAAAGGTATTAACGCGTATATAACTACTAAGGGTATTAACGCGTATAGATTTTAGGTAAACACTTTAATTATTTACTTAGTAGACTTCGGGTCTACTCGTGACCATGGCTAACCTGGCCGAAACGTCGAGCGGCTCAAGGTAAATAACTAATTGAAGTGTTTACCTAAAATCTATAGGCGTTAATACCCGATAATATTATTATAATAATAAAATGAAACGCGAAAGTTTTAAAGCATCACCATCAGGTAGTAGTATTATATTATATTCAGTTCAAATTCTACTAATACTATAAACGCGAAAGGTTTTAAGTGGGATGGATGTGTGTTCTCTTTTACGTAAATACTACTGAAACGATTTTAATAAAACTTTACAAAAATTCAGCTTACACATTAGAATAACACATAGGCTTCTATTTATACAGATATTTTATTTATATTTTAGGTAATTTATCATCATCATCATAACAGCCCATCAATGTCCCACTGCAGGGACGGGCCTCCTCCCCTGAAGGAGGGATACTTGGCCTACTGGCCAGACGGATTGGTACAGGGTTTAATTTCAAGTTTTCCTTCTTTTTATTTCGTACAGATAACATTCACGGATAATCCCTTATTCGGTTTTTACGACACTCATGGGATGAGATGGTGACATATTGTATTCCTACTCAGTCACCACACGAACATAAACTTCATATCACAATAATACTCAGTTCAAATCAAATATAAATCCGTGACATTCTTCTGTAGTAGAACATTAGTAATGTTCCTGTGCACATCCAAGTATGGCAAGAGGAAATGTTCTCGTCCTAGGTATGGTACGGGGTCAACGACTTACTCTGTATGGGAGGAATAACTTGACATATCTATATAACGTCTCCTTATATGAAACTTTATGCCTCGTATTTTGTGTGAGGGCTTTTGTGGGTAAAAAGATTTTATATTTTGATTTTTTAAAGCCATTGTAAATTTTTAAAAAGGAATATATTTTTGGATTTTAATTTCAATTGTCAGGGATAAAGAGTACGATTTTTGTAATATTGATGACGACGCGTTGCTTAAATTGTTGTATTTATCGATTAGTTCTTACATAATTATGAGGAGAGTTAGTTATTCTAAAATAGAGATTAATCACGATAAATCTCAAAAATATCAATACTTCCACGGTAATTATGTGTAAGTAGGTATTGATATTACGATCACAGCTTCTAGGATTGCTACAGTGTTTATAAACACAAATTAACAAGGTCAAGTAGTTATGCTACCGTCATGCATGAGAAGAGGTCCATGGATAGAGTCACTAAAATTACATATTATTTTAGTTAAAGGCTTAAAAATACGCTTCTTGATTATGGCAATCATTACATTATGGCAAGGTTATCTGTTTATATGTAAGAACATTTGTGTTAATCCACAAATAAAATTTCACTAGAAATCTAACATCAACATCTACCTAATAGCAACTCCATATAACGTCTATTCAGTGCAGTCAGTCACCTCCATTTTGAATTTATATTTTTATGACTAAGTATGCACTTTCTCTTTTAAACCAGCCTCTGTTGTATTTATTACTGTGTGAACCGATCTAAATATCTTTTTAAATTATTCTATCACTGGGAACTGGGACTAAGGGTACTGTTTTGTAAAGATGCCGATTTATGCTCGCCTTTGGGATCATGCCCTGTGTAGCAGGGATTTTACAAACATCAATTTAACGGACACAACGAACATTCAGACTCATGACAACAATTTGTGCATGGCACATACAATTTTCCTGCATGGGATTCTAACCCGTGACCACACGCACAGCAGCAGCTGCCACGACCCTCGCTCTACCAAGTATTGTAATCACTACTAGTTTCAATCTACACAAATAATACATACACTTACATGTGTATTGCGTAACAAGACGCTAACCTCAATACAAGCATGGGAAAGAAGCGCGCATGTAATTGTTACTATCGAAATTACCTAATAACTTACTTCAATCCGTAACCTATCGAATATGTTACTAAAATAAAGCTGTTACAAAAACATATTATGTGTAACGCTTATTATGCTATATTGTTTTAAAAACATGAAACGGGGAAAGGTGTTGTTAATATTAGCGGAGCTATCGTCGTTCTTTGTGAAGTAAGTAGTTTACTGAGGTTTGTCGTAAAGGGCGACTAGAAAGGCTATTTAATAAAAACCTAGACAATTAATTGTACATTGTGACCGCGCGGCCAGCTCATAGTATTTGAAGAAACTCGACCTAAAGAAAGTTTGCAGACATTATCGACACAAAAGCAAGAAGAAACCTAGGCTAAAAACCCTGCACTAATTCGTCTGGCACTTACCCAGGGACATTGATCGCAGTAAAATCCCTGAAATCTTATCACCCGGTGTTGACGGTTAAATTTCACTCATATCCAATGGAGCTATGAGTGTAAACATGTCGCTCTACCTTGTTACAAATTTCGGGGGATAGAACCTCAGCCTTCATGCCCGTTGGCATGGAGGCCAGATATCCTGGGAACAAATCTAAAGCGTTTTAAAAGCTTTTTGTAATATTTATTTATATATTTTTAAAAGGTCAAGTGTGAATGTTTGATTGCAAGATGGTGTGTAGTGGGCAGATTGTAAGTGGTTGCGAAATAATTGGGTCACGATACATCCCACGTTACCAGTGTGCGTACGAACGTAAGAACACAACATCCCTATTCTATCTTAACCTGTGGTTATTGTGAAAAGTAACTAAAGGCGAACCTATACATTGTTGTAGTTGTAGGTATTATGTATTATTTTTATGTAATTAACTAACTCCAAAAGAAGACGAGATGGTCAATTCAGATATTTTTTAATATTCTATAACTCAATTCTCGATTTTCTTTTTAAGTACATCATTCCGCATCTTGCCTCTTTTCGCAGGCGTTTTTTCGAGTTTGTACATTGTAACCTCGAAAATAGTAGGCACAGTTGTGAGAAGTATCAGTAGGTACGATAAAAAAGCTGACATTACCTAAGTAACATTTATGTAGAGTTCGAGTACCTATTTGAAGACTTGACCTGTTTCAATTTGACCTCTACCATAATCTAACAACTCGATACGAACGCGTCGTAGAGCCAAACCAGTTTGTGTTAAGTTCTTTTTTCTAAACGTGACGTGAGAACGTGTTTGTACTAATATTGTCAAAACGTATGTGCTTTCAAATATTTTTATCTATAAATCAATCTCTAGTAGATAAAGTACTAGAGTTTTATAACTGTATTAGAGTGAATTTCAACAAGGCTGCTAAAATCTTCATTTCCATGGATTTTTTTATCTTAAGTTTAAGAATGAAAATAATTGACTTTTTTTAAAGTTTTACGTAATGTATGTGTTCTGGCTTAATATCCAGTACATAAGTTTAAAAAGTAACGAGATAAACATGATTAAAAATTTCGTGCCACGGCAATGAAACAACTGTGCCACGGTAATGAAAGAATCAACCACGGAAATGAAAGAATCAACCACGGAAATGAAAGCAAGTACCTACTTACACATTAAGGCTACCTTCACACTAGTGTTTGTCCTGCATGGGCGATATCGCAGCTTTCCAACCATTCAAGAAATAATTACCTGGATTAAGAATCTGCAAAAGGAGTAAAATAAAACAAAAAAATATATATGTGTATGAATATGTTATGTAATGAATAAAAAACACACAAGTTATGAATATCACAACATATGCTCTTAATAACCTCAGTTGTCGAATTTTCCATTATTATATGATATCATATATTATTATTATATCAGATCCATGTTTTCATGTTTATCACACAAGCAAGTATTGCGCATATTTATCTTTGGCTGCAGTACCCAAAAAGGCTTTAAACGTGAAAATGTGACGTAGCTAATAGGTGGATAACCGGACTCTATGTATTTTCTATGTAAATTTTTTATTGTATCCGTCATTAAACGTTTTTGTTTCTTCACGCCACCCCTTGTTATAGTATCGTTTTTGCCTGGACACATGCTAGAATTTTCATCTTCTTCATAAAATTTTAGGACAATATGGCGGATTCTAGTTTGTTTTAGGTTATTTGTATCGCTCTTATTATTCAAATCTATCGCTGATTGTTTTTCTTTTCTTTGATCGGTAACTCTATCTTTTCCTTTCTGAATAAGTCTCTCGAATCGTTTTTTATATAAGTTTCTTTCGCGGTCAACTTGAGCAAATTTTTTTTGCAACGCACTGAGCTGCTGGCATTTAGCTTTTTGGTATCTGCGGAATTTTTGTTGCAAATCACGTTGAAATTTTATAGTTGCAACAGAAGAGTTTGATGCTGGACTATCAGGACGTGACGTGGAATATATAGCACTGATATTTGGTGCTAGTTGAGGTGATCTTGGAGGTGCCTGTTGTGGACTACTTGTGGCCAAAAAATTTAAACTACATGCTACTAAACTGTCACAGCCATGTAGGTTTGATTTTAAATATTCAAGACGCGAGCTACGTCTTGTTATAGGAGTCATCGGCATGTTATTATTAGGAGTAACTTGAGATACACAACAAAACGAGTCATTTAATTTTGGCTCCGTTCTTGGTGTTTCAGCATATTCGATAGCACAAGTCACATTTGGACGTGTGTTCTCACGTAGAATTAGTGTCTTTTTTTTATAAGAAGCAAGTGCACTCACCAAGTTTTTCTTACGAAGAGCCCGAAGCTTCTGCGAACTCAATGCACTTCGAGGAACAACTACTCCCGCAGCCTTCTTTTTTAAATATCTGTCTCGTTCTTTTCTAAGATACTCCTCTCTTAAGACTGGGTCACTCCTTATTTTTAGCCGTCGCTTCTGTTCGGCCAACCTTCTCCGCTCCTTTCTCTCTTCGTCAGTTAATTTTGGCATGCTTACAAAAATCAATCCATTATTAAAATCAGACTGTAATAATGTGAATTAGAGGTGAGACGTACTAAGTAAAAAGCGTACTGAGTCTTCCAAGTATGCGTCCGTCCCGAGATCTATACCGTGTGATAGTTAGGTACCTACCAAATGTTATATCATTTTGTAAGGTTAACATGGAAACATTTCTGTCTAGTTGATTGTACAGTAAAAACTCGTCAAGTCTATTCTTAAGTCTTAAGGATCCGGCCATCGATCGCCTTCACCTGTGTGAAGGTGCCTTAACAAAATTCTGTACTGTGTACCTAATCATACTATGGCGATGACAACTTAAGTCACGGTAATTAAAACATAAGTCATGGAAATGAATACAAAAGCCACGAAAATGAAAAACCTGGCCACGGCAAGGCATGGCAATGAATTTTTTTTCATTGCCGTTACTTTTTTTTCATTGCCATAGTAAATTTTGGCCACGGAAACCACGGAAATGAAAGCACGGCTATGAAAATCAAAGCAAAAATATGAAATAACAAAAAAACTATTAATTATCTGAAGTAGTGAACACTTCACAAATAAACATAACAGAAATGACGTTCTATGAATGCATAATCAAGAAGACAAACTTATTCAAATACAAAGTTATACCCATCCACAGCGATGAAAGAAAAAATGTCCAGTAACAAAAAAATGAAATACTTACGTTTATGGCGCGAAAATGCAGGCACGTGCGTACGTCCTTCCACTTCGAGCACTTAGGCGGCACTAATAGGCAACGTTTAGCGTGCAAGAGCGGGGACACAAGTCGATAGTTATTACGATATTCGTACATAGGTTTAGGGCATGGAGATGAAAGATAATTCTGGGACAAATACATTTTGATCAACCATTCGTTGTATTGTTTAATAATTTGAATAAATATATTACGTAACAATACTTTAACTACTAAGGTACAAAATGAAACTAAATTTTAATATAAATAACCGATATTTTTTTATCAATGAGCTAACACGATACCTTAGGTGACGTTTGGACAAACATGGTAATGAAAGATTTCGAGCTTTAATTTTTTTTTTTGGAGAACCTATAGTCCTATTTAATAAAATATTTAATGCCCTATATAGCTTACTATTTCACCTAACCAGAAAAAAATGTAAGAGCATTATAACTTTGTTTTTTAGCACCGATTTCATCGATGCCACGCAGTTTTTACTCCCGGGAAATTCACCCATTAAATTTTCTTTAAAACATCTCAATAATAGCTTATAATGAAGACGAGTCTCCTTCATAGAAGGAGGGAAACTTAACTTTCTAATACCACCCTGGTGACGGATTGGTAGATACATAATCTTATTTTGTATTTTTTACTTACTTTTCTACAGATAACATCAATAAACCTCTGTGGTTTATTGATGTTATTTGTAAAACTGTGTTTGTATGAATTTGTAATATGATAATAAAGGATAAAAAAAAACCTATATTTTTATGTTTAAAACAATAAATATTCCACACCTTTATTATCCATACCTTTATTCTTAGTTCTTAATACAATATAATATAAAAGTGTGCCAATTGAAACAATATATGGAAAAAAGTTAACTTAATTCGCTTAATTACTCAGTAACCCATAGATTATCTGATGGGAGAAAAGTCTTCGATAATTCAGACATAACAATAGGTAACAGATACAACCCAGTAATTGACATTGCTAGGGTAAAAAACTTAACTAGATCAATTATAAGCTGAAGCTTTAGTAATAAGAGAAGCGACGAAGAGGTTTTATAAAGAGAGGTAAAGAGCTTTTATAACAGACACAAAAAAGAGGAGGAGGTTCAAATAAGGTGGAATTTATTATTCACTTTCTTATTCACGCCTACCTAAATTTTACTTATCCGACTTTTTTAAGAAAATAACGGACACGGGCTTAAGACAAAACTATTTTGGAATTTATTAGATTAATTAATTGTCTTGCTTAATTTAATTCTTAGATTTAATAACAGCGACCAGGCGCACGGCTGTCTTTAACGACACCCTCAGCATTGGGTAGACATGTTTGACATCTTTTTATGAACTTTTATGTAGGTAATAACTGTACCTACAACTTTTTTGCCGAGTTATATTAAAAAATTAAATTACCTAGTAAAAATACTGTTTATTTTATGTACAATTTTTTTTTTGAACATTTGCTAACAGTTTTATTTTAGTTTTTGTGTGTGTGTCTAAATATACATAGAAGACAGCATGGCAATAGGCGAAAGCTGTACCTTATTCAGTTCTTCATTATAACATATTTTAATACCGCAAGCAAATAAATACATCTTTGTTTCTACTTTATTCGCTTACTCTATCTTGTAAACACAGCCTTACTAATGTGATCTAGAGAAAACGCTTTAGCTCATCGAACCGGCCTGATTTCTTAAGATCTTCCCATAGCTGTAGTGAAACGTGACGGTAATGGCATCATGTGCTAAATCCCATTGTTATCCCACACGTTTGTTAAACACTTTAACAGTTGGTTATTTAAAACATAATCCCCCTTACTCATAAACGCCTGTTTAATTTTAGTCAATTGATTAGTTTAAATTCTGACGGTTTTGTTTGGGATAAGGTTGATGTTACTAATAAAAATCTCGCTAAACAGTGATTAAATTTAAGAGGCGTTTATGAGTAAGGGGGTGTTTAATATTGATATAATAAATTTTAACATTGTGTCTATTAATTTGAAACTATACCCGCTCAATACATTTCCAACACAACAAAATGATTCTTTGTTTAGATAGAAATATAGAGTAGGTAGTAAAATTAAAGGGCTTTATGACCAGCTTGGCTGTGCGCTGACATGAACATAAAGGGTTTGACAGCGGATTAAGACTTTCTTCGTACAAACAGAACGTATCTCTACTTACTGCAAAAATTTTGAAGTTAATATTCGGATATAGAAGGAATTTCGATCTCAGATTAATGAAATCTATACTAATATTATAAAGAGGTAAAGTTTGTGTGTTTATGACGTTGTAGGGGGTAATCTCTAGATCTACTATACCGATCTACGATCTACTATATCGAGGAGTGTCATAGGCTATATAGTATCACGCTATGACTAATAGGAGTGGAGCAGTAATGAAATATGTTGAAAAAAGGGACGCGTTTTTTTCGCCGCCCAAAGAAGTGGGCACGGGGCAGCTAAGTAGTTATTTATTAAATTTTGTGACTTATTATAGTCATGTGTACACCCTAACAGAAAACTACATTACCTCTGTCCATTTTTAAATCAGCTGGTTAACATTTTAAAGCAAAGTAAGCCTACGTACATGTTTTCTTATGATAAAAGATCAACTCCTCAAACCGGTCTGATTTCTTAACATCTTCGTGCAGAGAAACGTGATGCTGTAAGTATCCTATTGTTATACTACATATCCGATGAATATAGTATTTGAAACCTTATTTATTGTGTCTATTAATTTAATCTGCGTAAAACTGGTTTTGTTAGAAGTTGATAAATTTCTAACATTGTTGTATGTCTGATTTGTTAAGTGATAAAAGTTATTTAAAGAGATGAACGCAAGTTGCAACTGATGAGGTAATTCACCACGACATTTCGTATCAAGTTGTACCTCAAGTTAAAACGTAGGGATCATGCCGGATATACAATATACATAGAGATAAGTACATAAATAAACACAAAAAAAAATCAACAAATATCGAAAATTATCTGAAAACCTAAAACCTACACATTATCACAAAAAAGTTTACTATTTTCAAATAAACTCGAGAGCAAAAGTTCCGGGTCACTAGCATTTACTTCAATATCTTGAAAACGAATAAAGCTATCGTATTGAAATAAATTGAACTTTATAGACAATTTAATAATCTTTCATTAAACATATAAAAACTTATTGATTGGCGGTAAGTAATGGCATTATAAAAGTTATAAAAAAAAAGATCCATTTTTTTTAAATCAGAACTTCTAATGTTCACTACTGTTTTTGCTTTTGTTTTTGTTCTGTCATAAAATGTATTTATAAGGAGTCATCCAGGTATCCAATAGTCACTATTAAAGTGGTAATTATATCACTCACACCTGAGGAATGTACGAGAATCCTCACGATCCTGGAAAATGGGAGCAGTCAGCGAGAAACAGCAAGAATAGTCGGTGTATCATTGTCTACAGTTCAGCGTGTTCGCCAGCGGTTTCTAGAAACTGGTTTGAACCTATGCAGACCAACAACAGGCAGACCCAGGTGTACGACGGCACGGGAAGATCGATATTTAGTGAACTCTATGCTACGAAATCGGTTTCTTACGGGAACAGCACTGACTCATCATTTTTTAGGACTTGGTGGAAGCAGCCCTTCTGCTTGGACTGTAAGACGGCGACTTGCTGAAGGTAATTTGAAACCATTTAGACCCGCAAATGGTCCGAAACTCGAGAGACACCATCGTATAGCAAGACGAATTTATGCACGCGAACACTCGAATTGGACGATTGAAAATTGGTCAAATGTCATATTCTCGGACGAATCAAAATTTATGCTGTATACACACGACGGAAGGGCAAAGGTGTACAGAAGACCAGGAGAAAGATTTATGCAAGCCTGTATTGAAGAAAAGGTGTCATACGGTGGTGGTTCGGTACTCGTGTGGGCTGGAATTTCTGCGGAAAGCCGAACAGAGCTTGTACTGATCGAAAACGGTACTCTTAATGGCGTAAGATACGTGGATGAAATCCTCAACGAGCACGTCGGTCCATTTATGGCAAGACTTGGTGAGAATGCCATCTTTATGCAGGATAACGCCCGTCCCCACACTACTCGTGTAGTGCAAGACTACCTTGATGAGGTGAATATTCGTCCCATGGTGTGGCCAGCACGTAGCCCCGACCTCAACCCAATCGAGCACGCCTGGGACGAGCTCGGACGACGGGTAAGACAACAAGATCCTCCTTTAATTACGCTTAGTGACTTGAAACATGCATTGGTAGAGGAATGGGAGAACATTCCCCAACAGTGTTTCAGAAACTTGGTGTACAGCATGCCAAATCGCATTGCAGCAGTCCAGACAGCACGTGGGGGTAATACCAAGTACTAAACCGTGTTAAAACTACTTGTAAATATAAAAAAATCAATATTTTCAGTTTTGGTTTTACAAGCAAAATGACGCCATTTTTAATTTGTCCTTTTAAACATAATAAAATAAATGGTCAGTAGTAAATGTAATGCATTTTATTTTAGTAACATTAAATTGTCTATAAAGTTCAATTTATTTCAATACGATAGCTTTATTCGTTTTCAAGATATTGAAGTAAATGCTAGTGACCCGGAACTTTTGCTCTCGAGTGTATTACACGCTTAGCAACACCGATATCTACCAGAACCTATTCAAAAATATACCTTATTACAAAGTCATTAAGGTACACTGAATTGACATGTTTGTATTACAAAGTCATTCATAATAAGGCCCAATTATATTACAATTACACACTAAACCCATTCAATAACTTTGTGTAATGTTGATAATCAAACAATGCGAATTTCTTACGTGATTGTATACAATAAGTTACGAAACAAAGTGACCGATTAGACGAGAAAAACCGGGGATAATGTATAGTATAACTATTGTTCTGTCGTTCCTGGGAACTCTCTGTGTAATAGTGTGGCAATACTCGTAAGGATGTGGTCACATTGGGAAATAGCGATAGATAGTTTTGTACCGGTATGTATATTATGTATAAGATTTATACGATGTCTTATGTCACCTATCTATTTTTATTACCTTATGTAGCTCATGAGAACCTAAGCTAACTATTTGATGATAAGTATTAAATGATGCTCTTTGACGTCAGCAATTTCAGGGCAAATCAGCAATAGTATACTATTGCTACTCTAAGAGTACATAATGCTCTCTTTAAACTACGTTCAAAGATGGACATGTCTTGTCGTCTAGTCGCATTTCACGAAACTAACAAGGCGACTAAGGATAATGAGTGACGTACTTAATGCATTTTAAATCCGCCACAATAATAAAAGTGGAAAAGAAAATTAAAAACGTAATAACATATTCTAGAAGACGAGCAAGCTGCGCACTTTGTAATAAGTATCAAGCCCCGCTTATTGGCGTTACCAAAGCTAGATTACAGCCAATTCGCTACGTACCTTAACCGCTCGCTTGCTTACGATTTCGAAAAAGTTTGAAGGCGTTAAACAGAAAAAAAATTGGCAACGATCGTTTCCAGAAGCAAAGTTCGGCGTTTTGTTTTGGAAACGATTGTTACCAGAAGCAAGCGAGCTATCCCAGTAATTTCACTGGCTACTGTATTCTTATAACTTAACACAATAACATTTAAACATAACTGCTTTTTGGTTGATTTAGTAGCCAAACTGAAGCATAGAGTATAGCGAATACAGAAATAGTCAATTAACTCTTACTTTGAACAGTTTTCAATGTGTGCTTATAGATAGTTTATTCAAAGAAATGTTTACATAGTTTTCTTAAAGATTATGCGTAAAACAAGTTGTAAGAGAAACACGTTAGAAAATTATCTAGTATTCATAGCAACTTGTATTTGACTTGAGAATTCTTGGACTCTTTGGAGAAATACTTTTTTTTATATACGACTGTATCGAAACTGATGGAAAGTGTGAATACAATACAGGATAAGAGGCAAATATGGAAGTCATTAATGGACTCTGACTCCATCAAAATCCACATGCGTGGATCTACAGATTCCCGAACACGATATACCAGTGTCAACCGTTTGAGGCATTTTCGTTCGATTGTACCACAGATTGTATGATGGTTGCTATCTAGGAGGCTATTAATTAACCTACTACCAAGCTACAAAGATAAAAAATGGTCTCGAGAATACTCGAGATTCTCAATAGCGTGTTAGTTAGTACTGCCACGGATATCGAATGGGAAGCAAGTTGTATTCTAAAGCCGTCACCTCACGGATAATATTCATATTCTGTCGAACCTATATAGTTTGAAAATCTGCTCTTGTGATCCGTTTCCTATTACGCCAATGAAATTTCGAGAACAAAGTTCTAAATAAATTACAGATTTTGCAATTCAGTTTACTAAATAAAACAGCTAAGACTTTCTAAATCGTTACGTATATCCTTTTTAGATAGTATTCAAACTTACGCAGCTAATTATATCAGATATATTAATTATATACTTATAAATAAATAACAGATGCCTAAGAGTGAAATCTAATCATTATTTTTATTGACTACATAACATTTTTAATAATTAATTCACGTCATTAATAAATATTAATATACTTAAATACAAAACATAAAAACAATAACTTTGACTTTGATGAACTTCGCGCCAAAAAAACTAATGTGGCAAAGAAAATGTATGCTCATTATACCACAGCTGTCAAAAATGTTATGATTTCTTATCTGTAACTGTGAGGATGGATAAACGGAACATAACCTGTTCTCAGTTATTTGCGAAATCATTATTATCGCGTCGCGGAATTCTTATTTTGTGGTTTGTTTTCGTTCAGAGCATTCTTAACACTTGTATTTTAAAGAATTGCGTGCAAATGGAGCGGAATATTATTACAAACAAAGCATTTGCTAGAAAAATCTATGGTATTTTACCTAATTATTGATGTTACTTTTACATTCAATCCTAATGTGTAAACCTCTTAATTTAATTAATACATAACAGCTAAGTGTAGTTTTAATTTATTAGTCCTTAGTTAGATATACCTACAGAATCTCTCCAGTGATGAAGGAAAACATGGCTTAATACCACACTGCCTAGGCAGATTTGTCCTTATACCACCAGTCACTAAATGGTCTCAGATAAGTACTTTTAACTTCTAAAAGCTTTACATTATATGTATTTCCTATATTATATTTGCAATAAAAAAATATATTACAATACTACAAAACAAACTCAAACCATTCTAATCAAGTTTTTTTTTCTTATTCAAGTTCAAGTACATAACAAAAGCAAAACTCAAAGAATAATCAAATTTTTTTTACAATGGAAACCCAGAATTATTAGTACATTTTTGTTCTTTGAAGCTAATGAATGGTCGAATAAACAAAGGTTCCCATCGCAAGCTTGCGCAACTTGACCTTGTAGGGTCTAAGCAGAATCTCACGGGTCTTGTTTGTGCCACAAAGCTCTTAGGTAGCTAATGTCAGTGCAAGGCTATAGGCACTATCGGTTTTTAAGAATTCCCTTTGTTCTAAAGGATTTCTTCTGAATTTTGGTAGGTACATCAACATTTTTACAAGTAGGTAATTTATTTTATTTTATACTCGATGTCAAAGGTTGTATGGACTGCCGTGCACAAAATCCCTGGTGCGAATTTTACCCAAGACCATTATTTTTATATTGTTTTAAAAACTTTATTTTATAAAACGAAAGTTTACCTAAAAAAAACCGATTATACAATATTAGGCACTATTTACGAGTAGATATATACTAATGTATAGATAAACATCTAATATAATAACTTACTTAGCTACTATAATATCTAACGTTAACCGATATAATAAAGTAAACAAGTAAATGCCGTTGACATATCTAGGTTTGTTATTTCACCGGATAAGTTATAATTTCATGACAACTTAATCTCAATGCTCAATACTGTTCGTACTCCATTGATTTAAAATAGGTAGGTATTATATTTTATTAGATAAAAGTATTCAATATAGGCTCTTTAAGGCACAGTTTATATTTAATATGAATGCTCTAATAATTGTTATTTAAAATACCTATTGTAACTGAGCTAATAAGCAAAATTTGACTAATTAAGTGAGCTAGAGAAACAAGTACATATGTTAATATTTTAATGTTCGGGGTCAGTCAATGTGTATCCAGAGAAAATTATGAAGTGAATTAAGAACTGTACTCGAGCTTTCCATCAGGCACTGAACCAAAGATATTTCTGTGTAGGTACTATATAAAAAATAGGACAATCAGGCAGACGCAGTCTTCGACAAAAGTTTTAAATGGTATGACAGAAAATGACTTGTCTAACTTAATTTGATACATCATGACGTATAAGTATAACAAAAGAAAAGCTATTCGCAAATTTTAACTTTCTAAACAGTAAAGTGCGATTTTAATTCAACATATAACGCACCAATAAAATATTTATATGTTAGATTTTTGACATATACGGAAACTAGATGGTGCTGTCCTAGGTGAGTGAAAATTTCGAAAGTTAATGGCTCGATTAAGCGATTTATTGTACCTAACCATCACCACTTTCGCAGACTGTATGAGAGCATTGAAAGGAAAAGGAACACTTGAACAGAGACCTGTCCTTTATATTTTTTTTACTCTATTGGATGCTTAACGTCAAGCACCATAGAGTCATTCTGGTAGCCCAATTAAAAAAAAAAGTTTGTGTAAGCTTCTAGAGCAGTTAGAACTAAGATCTGCGTTAAAACTAAGATCTAAGATAAGTACTTTATGAAGAATGATAAATGTATTCATTCATTCATTCTGGAACTTTTATGCCTATGCTTCGAAAGACGTGTAAAAAGTCTAAGTAATTCTCTTAGTGACAACTAACAGCAGTCGTCAAACCACGTCAGAAGCTCAAACAACTCTCAACAATAATACACAAACTATGTTGAGAGAAAGTATTTTGTTCACTTTCATACAAAAATACATCCAAAGAGCTAAATCTTAATAAACAATGTAATATTAACACAGTTTTACTAATTAATTAAAACTACTTAAGCAATTTCTAAAGAATTTTAACTAGATAAAGACGAATGCGGTCAACTTAATATCAGTACAGCTGTTTTGCCAGGGTTAGTTAGTGTCTAAACAGACGTTAAATATTGCTAATTTATTGTTAAACAATGATTAACATTTATAGAAACATCCTTGACACGTATAAGGTTCTTCCACTCTGAGAACACCATCACTTTTGAGGATTAAAGTAGTATGTGTGTTACTATAACATAGTATATCAGCTATCACTACTATATAAAACTATATAAAATTTAAACGTAAGAAGAAAGACACACAAACATACATAATCAACACATAACACACGCACAAAAAACTGAAACATCCTGTGGAAGAAATTATTAAATCCTTAGCTAACAAAGTTTTAAAAAAAATACGACCGAATTGATGACCTCATTCGTTGCATATACTGCATTCTTTTTTTAAAAAAAACATTTTCGTAATCTAGCCGTAGATGAGGTGTTTAGGACTCAAAATCGAAGGGCTTGTAAGAGGATATGTATAAATAAATGTAAACAAAACAAAGGCATCATACTGTTTGCCCACCCCCAGGATGTTATAATACTTAGGGCCACGCAAAATTTAGGCTTAAAACAAGCACAATGGCCTATCGACCCTTCGTGAACTAACCGACCTTCGTACTGCAGCAGATGTACAAGAAACCTTGAAAAGAGAATGGTCTCGCTTTGATCATGACTATTTGATGGTGCACATTATAAATTTAATAATAATCATTGTGCGAATAATAATATTACTTGCTATGTTTTTCTCTCGCGTTAATGTCCGTTATCGCGAAAATTTGTAGTCTGTGTAAAAATTTGATAAATAAGCATTTTCACTGCATAATTTCAACCAAGTCTGTCGAGTAGTTTTCACATAAATTATTTACAAACATCCTTATATCAAACTTTTGTGGTTATAATTAGTAAACCATATTTTAATTACAATTGAGACGACCTCTGTGGCGTAGTGGTTATATAACTTCTACGCAGAGGACTCGGGTTCGATTCCCGCTCAATGCAAATCTTTGTGTGCATGAACATGATTGTTGGCATTGGTATTTTCTATGTATAATATGTATGTATTTACAAAAAAAAAGTATTTTAGTATGTTTATCCGTTGTCTAGTACCCATAGTACAAGCTTTGCTTAGTTTGGGACTAAATGGCGTTGTGTGGATGTGTGAGAAATATTTAATGCTTAATTAAATCTCCTTTAAAGAAAAACATTAGCAAAAAATTGTTTAAGAAATAGTATTCAAGCCTGTATTCTCTAATTAAATGGGTCAGACATCTTTGACCGCTTGGTTTTTATATTAGATCTGACCTTCGTTTCAGAATTCGTACCTATTAATTATTCCTTCTTTTGGTCTGTTTCTAGGCATCCGATTACAAAAAAGAGCATTATTTGTATAACATCTAGTCTGTAGTAAATCACCGATTTAAAATGGCCACAAATAATTGACCCGTATAGAATCTGAACCAATAAATAAATAAATAAATATTCCTCACACTTTCACACAACGCCATCTAGTTCCAAACTAACCAGAGCTTGTACTATGGATACTAGACAACGAATAAACATACTTAAATACTTTTTTTTGTAAATACATACATATTATACACAGAAAACACCCAGACCAATGCAAACAATCATGTTCATGCACACAAAGATTTGCATTGAGCGGGAATCGAACCCGGGACCTCTGCGTAGCACTCATGTTTTATAACCACTACGCCACAGAGGTCGTCAAATGAACAATGAATCATTCAAGGCAGGTATAACTAATTCAGAATTTATATCATTCTTCATAATGAACAGGTTTCTCAATAAATAAATGTGCTGTCTCTTCGCCTTATTGAATCATTTCAAGTGTATATAAAAATATTTTAAACTATAATTGCTATAACTTAATGACACACATTTAAATGCCCACGCACACATACACCCACTTCTATTCACAGTTAGAGACTAATTATTTTGGCTTTAATATAATTAAATAAAATGTGTGCAAGAGCCAGTATCAAACACAGGTTTTTTGTTAAACTTGCTAGATTATGAAGTTAACATTTAGCTGTACTGTTTAATATTGTTATAAAAAAATAAACTAATTTTTATTTTATTATTTTTTATTATACCTGACCCGATACATTGTCGCCTTTTTTCCAAACATGTTAGCAAATCAATAACCTAGGTAAGTTTAACATGGCTTTTTTAAAGTCTAGTAACACAGTTCCTTGTTAGAAATTCTTATTCACCATTATATATTATTAGGAAAACTCAAATAGATTAGGTAACAGTTATTTTTGTTACTATTTCTATTATCCAGTTATGTAAATAAGCACAGGTATGTGCAATTTGGAGTCCATATGTAAATTGTATTACGAATCTGTATGTATGTAAATTATCTGTGGGTGCTATAACTTCGTGACACGTGAGTACTATCGGTTGTTTGCCAGCTGAATGTTTATATACGGCTACTTATTAGGGATGCCAGTTGTTATGTTTTTATAAAGTTTTGGGGCAGTGAAATTTGTTATGGCTATTAGAAAAGTTTCCAGATTGTCTCGACGAAAACTAAAGAGAGCTAACTTATCATTAAAGCGTGGCATTAGTAGGTCCGGTTTTCATCTTTCAGAAGAGGCTCATTCCAGCAGAGAAACATGGATGGGTTGTTCCGAAGATAAATAATAAATAAAATAAATAATCCTCACACATCGCCACCTAGTCTCAAACTAAGCAAAGCTTGTACTATAGGTACTAGACCACGGATAAACATTTTTTGTAAATACATACATATTATACATAGAAGAAGACAATTTAAGATTTTATAGAAATCTCTTATCGTTTCTTACCTAATCGTCACAGACCATCGAAGACGTGCACAAATTTGCCCTACTATACTAGAGTTAGTCTTCTAATATTTATTAAGACTTATTAAGAATATTAAGTAAATGCGAACTAAACTAAATAACTAAATTCATTTCCCTTTAAATAACCCCAAAACAATCCCGTATGTGTAGTTAAGAAATTACCTCCATAAAAACAGAAACCGAAGCTGTTCTTCTTTAGTAAAGGAGGCTCGTCTTTATAGGCAAACATTAATAGGCTATTATGACAATAAGAAAACATGGGTTATTTATCCAAACAAATACAAACCACGTGACGCGTTTGCACACTAATTATAATTACTCTACCACAAAGGTTGTTTCAATGGTCATTACCTTTTTTATAAATGTAAATCTAAAATGTGTAATAAACTTTTTACCATCAAAGCGATGTATAATCTTCATAAATCTATTTTAATTAGTTAATTTAATTATGCGTGGTAACCCTACCGTGTCCTTCTATCGTTCATTTAATATAGAAATCACGATTTTGACCGTCCATAATAGTCTGGACTCTGGACGAAAACAGTTTTGTGTCTGCTGCAAAAGTGAAGTATATAGTAGTGGTAATGACCGAGACCGTGTGGTGACGGAGTAAGAATACAATACGTCACCACTCCGTCTCATCCCATAGGTGTCGTAAAAACCGACTAAGGGACTATCCGTGAATATTATCTTTACGAAATAAAAAGAAGGAAAACTTGAAATTAAACCCTATACCAAACCGTCTGGCCAGCGTGGTATTAGTAGGCCAAGTATACCTCCGCACGGGAGGAGGCCCGTCCTTGCAGTGGACGTTTAATGGGCTGTTATGATGAATGACCGCGACGGGCATCGTGTTAAAGAGACCCGCTACCCAGTAAACACTCAAGCTGGTAACTGACTAGGGGCAGTAATCTGGATAGCAGACAGAAGTTTAAAAGATTGTATCAATGGATGGATGTTTGTCATCGAACATCGAAACGAAATTTCATCCAAAAATTCAAAATTTCGTATGAAGGTAGCTATTACACTGAATAAAAAAATTGGCTACTTTCTATCCTATTCCTATTCTATTTTTTCTGTTTTTCTTCCTTTATTATGTCAAAAAATTAAAAGGCATTGTTCCCTCTCGTCACTAGAGGAGGACACGCTGCTATGGGAAATTAATGGAATATATGTAATAATAATATTAAATGTCTGACTTTAAAATTAATTGAAAATAAATCATAACATACTAGTCTTTATAACCCTATTGTCTCGTGACTCTATAACAGTCAAATGATTCTGCATATGCATTATCGAACCACAAATACAAGAAGTATTATATTAAAACAATATAAGTATAATATTAAAACATTTACAAAACATTAATTTGTAAATGTTTTACCTTAAAAATGTATAACGAGACACATTTTTAAAGTAAACTTATACATAGAAGCGTTGAACTCTTTCGTACGTAGAATAGAATAACAGCCCATTAATGTCTCACTGCAGGGACGGGCCTCCTCTCATGACGAAAGGAAACTTGGCCTACTAATACCACGCTGGCCAGACGGATTGGTATAGAGTTTAATTTCAAGTTTCCTTCTTTTTATTTCATGTAGAAAATATTTACGGGTAGTCCCTTAGTCGGTTTTTACGACACCCATGGGATGAGATGGGGTGGTGACATATTGTATTCTTACTCCGTCACCACACGGAGCATAGACAGTAAGAGTTAGAGAATGTAAATAACTAGCAGGAAGGCTTTTTTGACTGTTATAATGATTGATGATGAATGAGTCATTTTCCGTGTAGAGAAAGTGTAAGAATACATGGTGCCATCACCGTATTTTAAAAGGTGACTAAGTAAAATTTCGTAGTTTTAAAACGAACATAAAAGAAAATGAACATGATTAAAAGCCTATACCAACCCATTTGGATATAGAGGTATTAGTAGACCAATTACCATCGTGACTTTAGAGATCCTTGTATTAATACTTTAATGTTCTGTTATGTATTGTAAACATTACTTGAAATATATTCTTAATATTTCTTTTTCCTTAAACCAACCGGTACATACATAAATTAAATCTTCTATTAATAAACATAAGGTTATCTAGTACAAACCAGAAGTCAAAACTCTAATGGAAAGTTTGTACATAAGTTAGTTCATTGCAAGAAATATTCAAGAAGGTATAGAGAGAGGCATCTAGCGTTATATTATAAGGCTCATAGAGAGGTGAGCGTCCCTAAATAATACCGCTATTACACGCTTAAAACTTTTAACAACATACCGGTGAACTATACAAAAACACTCCCCACAGGTAGAGATGAACACTTTCTAGCAACACAACAAAAAAATTATAAACTTTACACTTTACACTTGATAACCACAGCACTAAAAAACCTTTAAAAATATGAGATTTTTTTATATGAAGACCGTGTCTTCGTTTCCTTTATATACGAGATAGTTTTGTGTTAGTTTTTTTGTATGCGTTTGCGCGTACGTGTTGCGCGTTCAGCGTCGTGCACGATACTAATGTGGCAAGCGCTGTCGTGGTGTCGGCCGCCGCGACCGGTCGAGATTTCTCCCAGTAAACAACGAAAGCGAGCCTCCAAGCCTTTCTTTAGAGTCGTGGCGAAACGTGAAAGAGATACTACTATCGATTCTCACATAACTAAGATAAAAATTGTTTTTTTCAACCGTGCGACCAAAACTTTTATTAAATAAATAAATAAATTATAATCCTCACACATTCACACAACGGCATCTAGTCCCAAACTAAGCAGAGCTTGTACTATGGGTACTAGGTAGACAACGGATAAACATACATAAATACTACGAGTACAAATACATAGCTGTATAATAACTGTATTACCAACCTCTTCTTGGCTTGGGGCTCGATATCGTGTACCTATAATATTAAAAAATATGCTTAACGACAATAATTTTTAAGTACAAATAAAGCAAAGCAAGGTTTGTACCTAGTACTGGGTTTCAATTGTCTCGACCTACCCCGTACCTATTTCAAATGAATATTATATTTGATAAATATTTACTTATTAATTACATTAAAAACCAATTTACATAACCATTCATTATTAACTAACACAGTTCTCTTTTCTTTTCTTTATCATCTTTTATAGTCTTTAGAAATAAATACTTAATGACATTCAAAAGTTTTAGATTCAGTTAATAAAAGATAGCTGTTTAAGTGGAATGGGTAAAAGGTAGAGTCAGTTACAAGAATATATGGAGTTGTTAATAGATTATAGAGTCGTTTGAATAATATAGAGATGTAAGAATCTTAAGTATCAGAAAAATTAAGTTGAGTAATATTACTTTAAATAATATTACTCTAAATTACTGGCCAGACAATTATTAGTTTCATAATAAAAACCGTTATTGTACAATGGACCCAATTACGAGTGTTTACGAGTACCTATGTGGATAAGTTCGCAAAAGAAAGCCCAGTTAACTATCTTACTTAGAGACAATACATGCTTCCTTGTCTTAGTCGGGCTTTAAGACACCCTTGAGATGTCTAGCAACTTAGGAATGTCACTCATTTTACTACTTGATTACGAATAAGGGTCATAGCACATATAACGTAACGTCAACGGATCGGCATCGCCTCGCCTTTTTCCTCGGTGTCAAACGTCAAAAATCCGATTACGTTACGTATCCGATTAGTGTGCGTTGCAGTAAGGAGTTTCATACAAAGAATACTGAACGGCTTAAGTTGATACGGTGCCGATCCGTTTACGTTACGTTATATGTGCTACGACGCTTAGTGAGTTCTAAGTTTAAAGTGAGGTCTAAGCCGGATATGAAACAATAACAAACCAATGGTACTGGTGCTTTCATTTGACTCACGCCAGTCGAGATGAGGCGAGACTCGCTCAGAATGGGAATCGGTCAAGGTGCTTCTATAAGATCACTTGCTACTAATATGTGAATATCTATATACTTATTTCACGTCCAAGTTTTCGGTTTTTATAGTATACAGAAATTCTAGAATATTATAAAAGCCAATAGACGTTAAATGCTGGACAGCCCAATGTCACCACCCCATCTCATCCCATGGGTTTTGTAAAAACCAACTATGGGACTATCTGTAAAACTTATCTTTACGAAGTAAAAAGAAGAAAAAAACCTTATACCAATCCGTCTGTCCAGCGTGGTATTAGTAGGCCAAATATCCCTCCGTCACGGGAGGAGGCCCGTCCCTGCAGTGAGACATTAATGGGCTGTTATGATAATGATGATAGACTATAGGTGTGTACAACACCTGAATCGAGACCTGTATACCTTATTGTCTTGTTATAAAAGCAATATTTGATATAAACTAACCTGGTTGGCTCGACCTACTCTCATGGAAAGTAGCCGTGATTTTATATGTGTATCTACATAATATCGGAATTTCAACCAGCAACCGAGTTAATTCGAGTTTGTCATAACGAAAAATGTTTTTTTTAATAATATTAGGTCTTTACCTATGAAATTGCCGTTTTATTGCTGCGCAGTCTTTAGCCTCTACATTCTATAAAAACATATATTGTTTAAAATGATGAATATTTTTAGGATAATTAGATTGAGTTTTGTTACAATAATATCAAAGAAATTAAAAATAGTCTAACCGGATATTTTTAAGAATGACAAATCAATGGTAATGTTTGTCGTGCTTTCCTTTGAGTCACAAATGTCGAGATGACGCGAGACACGCCCAGAATGGCAATCGGTCAAGGCTTATACGACCACTTCTTGGTAAAATTTGTAAATGTAAAAAACGGCACCTAATACAAAATGTCCTTAAACAACGTTTAAGTAGGTACAGCTTCATTAAAAATGTCTAAATTTATATAGGTTTCTCTACTATATTATGCATGTGTTATACATATAAACCCTCCTCTTGAAACACTCTAAGAAAATCTATTAAAAATAAAACCGCAACAAAACCCGTTGCGTACTTAGTTTTCAAGATTTAAGCATACAAAGGGACATAGGGACAGAAAATGCGACTTTATTTTAGACTCTGTATAGATGTTACATTACCTACGGATTACGGAGTAAAATATAATAGTCAGTGTCGCGACCTCATCTCATATGTATAGCAAAAGCCAACAAGGTGAAAATTCACAGATAACATCTGTATGATAACAAAAGCGGAAAACTTGGCATAGAGGGAATGGTGTCAATAAGCCAATAAGATTTCCTCCGTCAGTACTCACTAGACCCACGCTTTAACATCCCACTACAGAGCCAGGCACCAGCAGTGGGAGGCTAATTGGCTATTATAGCACCTACAGGTTCTATAAAATCTACATGCATATTTTTATTAACAAAAGTCTGGACAAGATTATTGTCTTCTATGTATAATATGTATGTATTTACAAAAAAAAAGTATTTAAGTATCTTTATCCGTTGTCTAGTATCCATAGTACAAGCTCTGCTTAATTTAGGACTAGATGGCATTGTGTGAATGTGTGAGGAACATTTATTTATTTATTATACTTTAGAAAACTTTCCTAGTGTTGACAACTCCAACTATTTACTATTTAAGCATACCAATAGTTTGATTTACCTACACAAAATACAGACACACTGACCTAAACACGAGCTAAAAAAACTAATAAACTTGTAGTAAGGCAGGTAGTTTTATGACGTAAGCGAAGCATCCCATCTATCCTTTTAAACCTTAGCTATAGACAACTAAATAATTGGCAACCTTCTCAGTCCATGACGGTAACATTTTACGCATTTTAAATTTATAGACCAATAGCTCGTCTGCCACTTTAAAACAATAATATATAACCATCATAAATTCATAACAGCCCATTAATGTCCCACTGTAGGGACGGGCCTCCTCCCGGACGGAGGTATACTTGGCCTACTAATACAAAGCTGGCCAGACTGATTGGTATAGGATTTCATTTCATGTTTTCCTTCTTTTTATTTCGTAAAGATAATATTCACGGATAGTCCTTTTCACGGATAGTCGGTTTTTTCGACACCCATGGGATGAGATGGGGTAGTGACATAGGTACCTATTGTATTCTTACTCCGTCACCACACGGAGTAGATAAAATATAATGTTACCTACGTACCTACTGCATTGAATCCGATGGTAAATAGACTAATATTTTCAATACCTTGCAAATATAAGTATTCAAATCCTTCGAAGATCGAGTATTCGATCCTTTCGAAATCCTTTCAAAGTATTTTTCGTGTCGATTTGTAATGGTTTGTATTTTAATGTTCTCAATCAAACATATAAACACGAGTGCCAATACCACGAAATATTTCTGTGCAAAAGCTAAAGTTACCTAATAATCCTGAAGGAAGTACACACGCTGACGTCTTATATCTATACTAATACATATTATAAAGAGGTGAAGTTTGTGTGTTTGTGTCGTTGTAAGTGGTAATCTCTAGATCTCCTAAACCGATTTTAAAAATTCTTTCTGTGTTGAATAGTCCATTTATCTGTCATAAGCTATATAGTATCACGCTATGTCTAATAGGAGTGGAGTAATGAAATATTTATGTAAAAGTGACGCGTTTTTTTCGCCGCCTAACGAAGTGGGCACAGGTCAGCTAGTTGATTGATTTATTTGTATCCAAAACGAAGAGGAGTTGTATCATATTCTCTACCTAAGAACAGAAATATGATAAGTAGGTAATGAGTATTTAATTACAGTTAAACGGTATCAATTTTAATCAACAAATTAGTGTGTCCTCTGTGGCCGGACCACAATTTAGTATGTCTGTGACTCTACATAAACCATTGAGGTAATATGTACTACGTAGTACATATTACCTCAATGACATAAACAGAACTATTTTTAAACTTTTAATAAAAATTTGCAATGTAACAATTGGTAATTTGCAGCTTTATAGACTATTTTATGTTTAGAGTTACGTACTTGTAACTTATGACCGTGATTATGACAACCTATTGTACAAGATTTTATTGCTTATTGGTAATCACTGGATAAGATAGATAGGTTTTTATTAAAGATTAGATTAGTTTTTATAATAAACGTAATTATTATTTGACGAAATGATTAATAGTGCTGTCTGTAACGCAAGAGATCGTGAGTTTTGTTCCCTCACAAGTTAAACTTAAACATGGCTATTTGGCTTTGACAAACATGGACTTTTTGTACCTACCAATATTTCTATAGTAAATCGACGTTGTGCCATTGCACGCGTCATCTGTGACTCGTTGTACAAAACGCTAGAAAAAGTCGACCTCCTAAACCTCTGCATTCATTAATTTAGTAGAGTACTCTATAATAGGTCTGCCGTCCGACGTAGGTATATCCACGCGTCACAATAGCATAAACCCGATTTTGTGCGTAGTTCCCAATCTTTACAGGCTGATTTAAAATTGAAGCAATCTAATCCCATATAAAACGTTATTCTGTTTATTTTGTAAAAGCATGTTAGTCTATTTTGAAGTTTTTCCCTTGCGTCTATCAACATAAGCTATTTACAAACTTTTATTGATAAATTGAGAATTTTGAATATATCCGACAATTGTAATAAAGGAATTTCTTTATGAATTCACAAACATCAATAGAATGGCGTAACTTCTTTTGTACACAAATGTGTACATTAAATCGAGATTTTTTGTTGACTAACAATGTGGTAACAGACAGACAAACGATTATTTAACCACATTAGTCCTAAAACTCGACTAACACCGTGAAATAAAAATATGCTTGGAGAATGCATCTTTGGAAATGCAGGAAATAGCTATAGGTAAAGAACTCAAAAATATGAGGTTTTCGTAATTTTTCCTTTACATTAACTATTAAGACCTTGCTTCATGCCAAATTTCAAGTTTGTAGGTAGACTGGAATACCCTTGCTGGTCTAAAATTTGAGACAAAAACGGCGGTATCGCTTGATTGCATAGGATTACCTCCACGCGTTCCCGAGATAAATGGTCTTGACAGACAGACAGACGGACAACAAAGTGATTGTATAAGGGTTCCGTTTTTTAAATCGGTACGGAACCCTAAAAACGATTTGGATGGAGACGGTAACGGGTCTAACCGCCACGGGTGGAAACGGCACTAACCCTATGAGTGGGTTAGGTAGCTAAATATAACTAATAAGAATGTTCTCGCTATTTGAATGATAGCCATTGATTTACAAAAAACGCATGATAGCTGAATAAATAGTTAAACTCGTCTGCATAAGTAACTTTTTACTACTTGCTCTTTTTTGCTTGAATTGAGCTCTTCCTTTTTTAAATAATTATGTAACCTGTACTTACCATATTCTTTAGATTCGGCCTCTTTGGCGTAGTTATATAACATGACTGCTACGCAGAGATCTCAGGTTCGATTCCCGCTCAATGCAATTATTCCCTTCAGAGCATAATATTTGTGTGCATGAACATGATTATTTGCATTGGTCTGAGTGTTTCTATGTATAATATGTATGTATTTACAAATAAAAAAGTATATAAGTATTAATATCCGTTGTTCTATTACCCATAACACAAGCAGGTTAAGCCTAGCTTACTTTGGGAACAGATGGCGCTGTGTAGAGATGTCCGTGAATAATTATATTTATTTACCGTCTTACTAATAAACATTTACACACTCGTTATAACAAGGTTATAACAAAAACGTTACTAATAAACACACTCTAGCTATACGCCTGTTATAGCGGTGGTGTAAGTTGTACGTCACTTTATACAACTGTTATTCAGTCGACAGACCTCGTATAACAAGTGCATAACTTACAATATTGTGTTGATTTATCTCTAATTATGTATTATTTATATTATTTTGACATTTTTGACGAAATGGAGAGTGAAGAACCACCAAGAAAGTAAAAACTACTAATCTCGCCATAATCCGTTTATTTTAGATGATTGTGAGTTTAAAACCAAATAAAGATTTACGAAGGCGTATGCAAAGGAAGTGGTAGATTTAATCCGTGGTGAAATGGAACAGAGTACTAGAGGTCGTGTCTTTTCAAGAGAACTTCAAGTTTGTACAGCATTAAGGACATGGGCGCGACAGAAAGTGGAAGATGATGCTTCAGATATTCACGTCAGGAGTCAACAATCCGTGACGAATGTATGCCGACACGAGTTGCTATTGCACTAGCAAGGAAAGCTTACCATTTTATTCATATGCCACGAACTCTTGAAGAGGAAGTCATAGCAGAATTTCGTAATATATGTGGCTTAAGAAACGTAACAGATTCTATTGCCTGATTGCACACATATTAAGATCAAAAAGTTTGGTAGTGACAATACTATATCAATAGAAAAGCAGTGTCTTCAATAAACGTATAAGTGGTATGCGATTCCAGCCTATTAATAAAGGACATTGTAGTACACTGGAGGGGAAGTACTCATGATTCCCGAATTTTCAGAGAAAGCCCAATACGGCAGAGATTTGAAAATGGAGAATTTAATGGTCGTTTTTGGGTGATGCAGGTTATGGACTAACAGGTTATTTGTTTACACCTGTACAAAATCCTGCTAATATTAAGCAGGAGGCCTACAATAAGATTCATATACTGACTAGAAACCCTGTAGAAAGATGCTTTGGTGTATGGAAACAGAGATTTCGATGCCTATTACACGGATTCAGTGTATCATTAGAAAATGTTAAACTGTATTTAGTTGCACTTGCAGTTCTGCACAATATTGCAATCAAAATAGGGCAAAATACAGAAATAATGGACATAACGCCCGGTGACCCCGTTTGGGACATAGACCACAAGAACTCAAAATAATGCAACTGGATAAGTTGCAAGGCAATTATTTATGAATTATGTTTTGTAATATAATTAATTAATAAAAATAAAATACATTTTAGTTATCAATTTTATTTATTTTCGCTGTACGTATTACATTTTCCAGTTCTAAATTTTTCATTTTTAACTGCTGCTCTTTGCCTTGGAGTAAGTGTTCTTCTTCGGCCCACTCGTGGGACTGTGTGGTATCACATTAATCCATTTTTAAAGCTTGTTTTGTTACAAAATCACACCATACATTCGCCTATCGATATTGTCACTATTTAGTTTTCGAGGTCAACTAAATACCTTTTCTAATAAATCCCAATTTGCAAAAAGGCTTCCTCTTCTTTGCTATATATCTATAATCACTTGATTCCATTTAATGGTTATTTTTAGGAGATTGTAAATCAAAATAAACCGCCCAAACAGAATACGAAATGAAGTCTCAAATACTCAACCGTTTTGACATATTTTAAGAGACGTTCAAAAGTAATGTCAAAATCTGCTAATGTACTAATATGTAAAAGTGTGTAAAATTATGCGTTTATTACGATGTCTAAGTCGAATTTCAACATTAGGGTATTATATTAATATTCTTTATGACATATTAATTTATTTAATATTTTTACAATAAGAATTAATAGGTAAAAATATGAAACTAATTTAATGACATTTTTTAATATAATACTTTTTAGAATGTTTCTGACAGTATTGCCAGTGGTCAGTGTCATAACTATTTAATAGTTACCCAATGCTTATACCTGGTTTATTAGTCAAGTAGTGTATAAACAGCTATTACGCTCCTATTCAATGAATAAGTATTCATGTGTATAACCACTGTATAAGAAAATGTTTATTAGTAAGACAGTTAGATTACAATGTAAGCTACCGCGAATGGCTGTTTGAACCTATTCATATTAATCTATTTCCTTATTCAGTAAAATTAGATATATCAAAAAAAATAAATATGATTTTTTCTATTAGGTATAAACTATTATAGCATAGAACTTTTTCCAAATCCTATTGCTTCCGAGAAAATTTATTGGAGACTTCACTATAGGTGTTTTAGCCCCTCAGGAGCACCAGATTCTCGATTTACCAGATTCGCAACTGACCAGAAGTAAAATCAAACACAAATTGAATTTTGATAATCTAGTAGACTTTAAAAATACTTAGGGTTTTTTTAATTAAAAAAAACGCGAGCAAGAATACAATATGTCACCCCATCTCATCCCATGGGTGTTGTAAAAGGCAACTAAGGGACTATCAGTCAATATTATATTTATGAAATAAAAAAAGAAGGAAATTTTATTTACAAAAACTATAATTAATTCCCGACTATATAGAGCACTGACCTAGGTTTTACAGAGGCTATTCATTAATCATAACAAAACTTTATTCATCCTCACATTTTGTTTAGAATTCTCCATTGATAATAAGTTACGGACTCCCATTCATAAAGACCATTATTTTAGTTTAGAGATATGCTTACGGTACAGAAACACTAACGCCAACGTACTATTATCCGGTACAGTTAAGAATCAACCGAACAGTATTCGGTTATTCAGCGCATCTCTAATTTATACTATTACAGAGATTTTACCAAGACCACCTTTATTCCCATCCGACCCCTTTGAGTTTGCCACCGGGATGGTGGTGGTTGGCACTAATAGGTGGCGTTTTCCACCACCCCAGTGGTCAATGAAACCTGTTTAGTTTCATCTGCCACCTTTGTAGTTATTACGTATTACAAAAGATTTCCAAAATGTATCCCTTATTGTTTCTTTTATCTAGTGCATGTTTTATTTCTATTGTCATTAATTATGTATTAAACGAAATAAGAATAAACCTCCTGTATAATAACTACGAAGGGGGCAGATAGGAATAAAGGAATAATATCGTTATATCCATCTGAACGTTTAACGTTAACTGCAATAAAAGGGAAACGGAAAGAAAATTCTACAAATAAGAACACAAATATAATAATAAATATTTATTCGGAACTCCAGCCCTAAAAGTTTTTAAACAAGTCTTTTATCAATTTACGACTTTTTTTCTGCGGCGACTTTCAACCTAAATCCAGTCAACAATAAAATAAACAAATAAAATTTTATGTTAATAAATTGTACACTTAATTTAGGTAATTATTAAAAAAAAACGATAAGCATAAAGACAATATTAATGCATAGACAATTCACAAAATAATAAAATTATAATTTGCGTAAAAGACATAATTCTATTTGTAAAACTAAGTAGATATAGTTAGTCTTCGTCGCTGGACAATTACTCAGTCTGAAAGTGAAAAAAAAACACCTTTTAATCATCTGTCTTAAATATAACATTGTACTAAGGCGTTGCCTATATTACCGCAGATCTCTGGAAAGCGAAGAATTATCAATAATCATGATCATATCAGTGATGAGTATGAACATTCACTGTTGGACATAGGGCTCCTTCAAATTATTTTATCGGCCTCCTTCAAATTATTTATCCTATCCTCCTTATTATTTGTATTATCAATGACTTCAAACACATAGACACGCAATTCATCAGATAAATTACTACTTTTTGGTCCCAATAGATCAAAAAGTGACTGTGATTCGGTTACAAATATTTTCTTTTGTAAAGTAGATAAGTCAAATTTGAAGTAGGCAAAAAAAATACAACCGAATTGAGAACCTCCTCTTTTTTTAAGTCGGTTGAAAATATAACTTATTGTGTAACATTGAAGATAAAGTACATTTAGAGAAGAAAGTACTTTTTTAAATGTAAATATCGAAAACTGATAAGGATGGATGTCGGAAGACACTCTTTTTTCTTACCTTTATGCTATTTGTGTCGCCATTTCCTTGACCATGAGGGAAAAAGTAACTTTTCTTCTTCTTAACATACGTAGCGTCAAGGTGATTTCTGAAAGTATATTTAGAAATGTAATTAAGTATATATGTTCTATAAAAGGTAACAAACATTAAAATACAGCAACCGTATTTAGTTGTTTATGATAATTACACAAACAAATTATATTAAAACGAAATTTTTGTGTTCTAATAAAATCAAACATAACCGCTTAATGTACGCAAAACGTAAACGCAAGTACAGGTAATGTTTCGAGGCTTGCCCTTACGGTCTTAATTTAAAGCTTGAAATAATTAAGTTATAACAAACTTATCACAAGTCAATCTTCTACACTTTATTATTATTAATATATAAAGACAACTCCCGCACTAGGGATCATGCCCTGTGTCGCGGGGACCTTTTGCAAACATCAATTAACGCATACAGAGTGAGAGGGACTGAAAATAAGCCTTAAGACAACTTAATACGGTTGTAAAACAATCCAACAGTACATAGTTCTGCAAATGAACATACAAATGAAATTTAACTCGGTACAAAATGATTTCTTATGAAGGTAAATGAATTTCTAAAATACATTTTCTTCTATTACTAAGCAAAGTGTCTACTTTTGTGTACCTAGTACATATCTAATAAACGATTACCATGATCGTAATAGTTTACGATTAGGCGCTTTCTTTGGCACGCATAAACCGTCCACGAATTAAAACGTTAATCGCAATACGCGATTCGACAGCGACAATAGTAAAGTAAACTTGTACAGTCAGCTGCAAAGAAATCTAACCCCTTTAGCGCGCTGTTAAATTCTTAAAGGGGGTTAGATTTCTTGGCAGCTTACCGTACTAGGCACACAAATTATACTAAATTAAAACCATTGCAGAACTATGCACTTACTAATCACAGACTGGCCTTCTTTTAAATATATGCCATATCCCAGAAATGTTTTTATAAAACGAATACTTCTTTGTATGCCTTAGGGAAACAAGAAAATGTTACGTTAATACATTTTATTTCAAAAAAGACAATTTTCAAAGACACGCAAAAGCATTTCTGAAGCCCTCTCTAAAATTACATGTCAAAACTTAGTTACTTTAACTTACTTACTTTTACTTAGCGCGGTGGTAATAATAAATTTAAATTAGGTACAGTCAGCTGCAAAGAAATCTAACCCCTTTAGCGCTCTGTTATGTTCTTAAAGGGGGTTAGATTTCTTTGCAGCTGACCGTACATGGTCCCACCACTAGAACTTTATTTTGGGGTTAAAAAAATTTGGGGAATAATTACTGTTTTTTGTTTAGTGTTGTGCTTCAGAAATGTATTTGATTGTCCCTTTTCACATTATAAATGTAAAAAAGCTTAGTAAGAGCATAGTCCGCATTAAAATTGTAGGTCTTGATTTACACATACTGAATTTCAAAGAATATTTAAAAAAATATAGTAGTCCTAAGCATGAACCGGATTTTCAACTTTTTGGTACATTTACAACTCTTAATGATCGCCTGGCTTCTTTGACTAAATTAGACCAAACTAGACTGGGTTTAGGTAACATAGAAAATTGTACCTTATCGCCTTGGTTGACTCAAATAAGAATAATTATAAAAATAGTAATGGAACTAGACTGAATGGAACCGGTCTGAATCGTATTTATTTAATTATTTATAGATGTTACATCTAATTTAATCCTCAGCCCCACCCAAAGGTTGGCTGGAAGGAAATACTTAAAAACAATAAGCCCACCATGGTACAAGTTTACTATGTGGAAAAAGATAAATAAATAATCTGTTATATATAGTCCGGCGAGGTATACTCTATTCCAGTAATAACTATGACAGGCGCATAAACGCGTAGCGTGACTTTACACATTGTATACCACTCCAAGAATGATTTATTTTAAATATAATTGAAAATCAGTACAATTATGTAATCAAGCCAAATTACGCAAGTACCCAAATATTCAATATCAATAACCTGTTTCATTAGGTACTTCAAGACATGGGATAAAACAGTGTACTTCACTTGGTCCACTCCAAATTGAAATATATTATTAGCACAGTACGTTGACATAGGTGCTAAGCAAGTATTGTAAACTAGAAGAGCATACATCCATTTAGAGGTGTCAGAATTCATTCTTGCTTGCAAAGGTTGCGGTCGTAGAACTTGCAATTTAGCTGTCGTTAGTATCTTTGTATCATTCATTTTCGTTGGTGGTACTACTGCATGCAATTCTTGTGACGTTTCAAATCTATAGATATTTTAATATTAGTATTTATGTTATAGCATGCTTATCTAACTGTATAGGGCTTACCGTTTGTCAAAATATGATGATGGGGGTGTTGCGTCCATTGACATTTCAGTGCTTGATGGCTGGAAGTATAAAAAAAAGTTTTATCAAAACGAAAAGGCTAATAAGTTCATTGCAGGCTTTTATAAGTTACTTATTCCTTTAGGTAAGAATAAAATATGCATATTGGAACTGTGTATAATTTAATAAGTCAGCCTCATAAGCAGAGGTCGGAATTAGGTAGAGTTATTCATGTACTTACACTGATTTCATACAGCGAAAGAATAAAGTGGATATGCTACAAATCCCGGGATTAATTAAAAAAATAGAAAAATATCCCACGATTTAAATAAAAAGTTACATATTTACTTTTACACACTTTAAACTACTTACTGCACGCGCGACGTTGCCACACTTACATCAATGACATCGGATGCTCGAAGTTGCAAAATTTGAACAAAAGGAAACAATAGCGGTAATGCGGAACACTGAGATTGTATCTCTTTCTAACGCATTCAAACTATATCTTAGCAATAAATCGGTTTATTGACACAGCTCATTCGCTTACCTCGGTTCGTCGAATGCGCACACGTGTTTACTATTGTGTTTTGTGTGGTGAATCCTGTTTGACCCTGGATTGTTTACTGGATTCTGGACTCTACTTAATACGACTATTTCGGCACGCATTAACGGACTTTGATTTGGCCTTACTGTATTGGACGATTGGATATTTGAAGTTGGTGATATACTTGGTAAGTTTATTGTTCATATTTATATTAAATGTCCTTTACATTAGATTTTCCCAATGTAGAATGTTTGTTATATTGTCATAAAATCGGTGTTGTTTAACTCAAGATGTTCTTTGATACAATTAAAATAAAGTAGCAATGATTTCAAATGCTACTGAAGAAGCTTAACATACGGGACTCTTTTTTTAATTGCTTTAATTGACTATATGGTTAACGATTGGAATTAATTTTTCTGGTAATCTTTTACAGATTTTCTTTTTAGGTTTAAACTGATTAATTATTAATTAATGTGTTTATGTGATTATTACGGAAACCTGTCCTACTCGAGCGTTCTTGTATGTACTTCTGGAACAAGCGTTTATAGTATTTATATTAAATAGTGACAATTACTACATATCGAATGGGAAAAAACGTTTATAATAGGACGAATATCCCTTTGACCACTTACATTAAGGTGAAGAGTACGCAGAACTAGCGTCACTAATTTATTTCTTTACGTAACTCCTAAATCAGCTCAATTTTCAGTAATTGAAAGCCCAGTGGCACCAGAAAACATATCTAAAGTTTAATAAAACTCTATATACAATTTTTCGATTTGTATTTTATCCACAAAACAGGTTTACGCCCAAAGTAGCTTCTTTCCCCAAAGACTGAGCGAAAAGGAGTGTACAGTGAATCAATAAGCATTATTTATCGGTGTTTTTTAGTGCCCTTGCGCTTACTAAGTAGAAGCAGACACTTTAAATTTATACGTAATGTATGTTACTATAGTTGCTATAACAATAAATCTATATCTAAATATATAAAAATGAAACCCGTTTTCCGTTTTCACGGCATCACGCGTGAACGGCTGGACCGATTTCACTAATTCTTTTTTTGTTGTTTTTGTACTTATTATTAGGAGAAGGTTCTTAGGTAGGTGTAGGGTAGGTTGTTGGGTAAGGGTAGGACAACGCGTGAACGAAGTCGCGCCGGGCCAACTAGTATAGTATAAAACAAAGTACCTACGCTTCCCGCCGTCTGTCTCTTTGTATGAATTTATGCACGCTTAGATCTTTTAAACTACGCAACTGTTGTGACCTATCTCTCACATACTTACAAACACATGCATACGGTTTTCTAAGATTGACTATTATTTTGCTCCAGATTAAAAATATTACCATGGCGCAGAGTTCAATCAAAGAAGCCACCATCAACAAGTGGATCAAAGATAATCCGGAGCTATTTTACGACCATGCAAGTGGATTAATTTACTGTTCCAAATGCGAAGCACATTTGAGTGCGACTCGTCAGAGTAACGTCAAAAGACATGTAGAAGGAGCAGTACATAAAGGCACGAAGAAAGAGCGCCACATTCCTTTAGAATTTTACTTCGACTTAATCGAATTTATGATTCTTTGTAACATACCGTGGTCCCAACTGAGCAACAACGCATTTAAAACATTTTTTCAAAAGTACATTTGTTGCAATTGCAAAAATATTACTCTACCTAGTGAATCCTTATTGAGAAAAGTTTACCTGGATCAGCTTTTTAAAATCAAAATACAAGAGATGCAAAGTAAGATTGTAGATAAAAAGCTATGGCTTTCAGTAGACGAAACTACGGATTTCTTAGGACGAGCTGTGGTACATTTGTTGGTGAGACCATTAGAACTTAGTAGGAACCATCGGCCTTACTTAGTGGCATGTAAAATGCTAGACACTGTAAATGGAACAACGATATCACAATTTGTTCAAGATTCTTTAAAAAATATGTGGGGAAGTTCATTTGAGAGCAAACTAGATAACGTTAGAATGTTATGTACAGACAGTGTGGCATACATGATATCAGCTGGTAGAATGTTAAAATCAACTTTTCCTAAAATGTTGCATTTCACATGTTTAGCCCATGCTCTAAATCTTGTTGCGGGGCAGATTAGAAAGGAGAATCCTATAGTCTATTTTTTTATCTCAGATACTAAAATGACATTTCATGTGTTGCCTGTTTTTTACAACTAATAAATAGTGATGCGATACAGCCGGTACTTACCGATAAAATATAGGTTAATTCCGCCGATTACGTTAAATACAGACTATACGTTGTTTTTTTAATCTCGAATACTAAAATATCATTACTGTTACCTTTTTTTTGTGCAATTTATGTAGTGATGTACCACCATTATCATAAGTTAACGATAAATTAAATTTTATACAGTTTTTTGGAAATAATAATATTAAATGTGCAAAAATAATAATATTTTAATGTGTGTGTAATATGAGTTCCTGTATCTGGAATCCACACGAGGCTTCATACGCTCTACTACTCGAAAAGGTACAGAAAAAATTCTTGAGATTTCTGTATAAATCCTCTCTAGGTCATTATCCGTATTTGTATCCTACCAAATATTTGACAGGGTGTTTAGGGTATAATACATTAGAAACTAGGAGAGCATATGATCAGCTGATCATTATGCTGAAAATATGTAGAGGCATAACTGATGCTCCCGATCTCCACAATGAGCTGATTCGTTTATACGTTCCGAACAACTACCTCCGCGCTCGTAATCACCGTCTACTCTCAGTGCCCGCATGCCGTACCGTAGCCCGCGCATCGTCTCCTATCCCTCGCGTCCTTTAGCGCTCAATAACCTCATGGAAGCTTTCCCTGATTGTGACTTATTCGCAGATGAGTCTAATATTGTAAATAAAGTATGTTTAAGTTTTTGTGAAAGTTTATAAATAGTTATTTAATTGTTTCTTTTCTTATATATTTTATTTTGTAAATGTTTTAATATTCCTGTTTTTCTTTAGTTATTTTATCGTTTGTTTTACTGTTTTTATAGTGTATTTCTGTGGTGTATGTTAATGTTATTGGTTTGTAAAACCGTGTTAACATTAATAAATAAATAAAATAAAAAAAATGTCGTCGACTATATGACCCAATTGGCACATTTTGTCTTCGAGTTGAATAACTGACTGCATAGCGCAGTCTTGCCACCGCTGAGGGGTCACTTGAAGAAGCCCTTCTTTAAAAAGACTTCGTACTTCATTCAACTTGAAAGTTTTATTATCCTTTGCGACATGTCCCTTTACCTGAGCCCACACTAATTCTATTGGATTGAGCTCACAGTGGTAAGGGGGCAGTCGCAAAATAGTGACACACTGTGCAGCAGCCATCTCATCAACAACAGACCTCTCATAGACTTTTTTGTGCTTTTTGGAAATTTGGATTAATTCACATTTCAACATTGTTTCTTCATAATGAATATTTTTTTATTGTAGCCAATTTCGTATTTGCTCTTTACGCCAATTTGAAGTAGGTAACGCCTCCAGTTTCCTGGTGTGGTACGGTGCATTATCTATAACAAGAACTGCATTCTCTTTTAATTTTGGAAGAAAATTATATGTGATTGAATAGTATTAAATAAATATTATTAGCACTAATGCCAATAAAAAGATTCTGATAAATTTACTGTTGCTATGTTGATACATGAAATAAGTAAAATGTGATAAAAATATTAAATTAAATTAATAATATTTTAACTTGAATAATCATACTGAACTTGAATAATCTATAGTGTTTTCTTTCTTTTCACTCACTTTTTACTCTTAAGTGCCAACATATGTAGGACTTCTAACGATTAGGTTGTTTACCCTAATTTGTTTTATATTATAAAATTACGAAAACTTCAAATTGAAATATGCGCCAATGACGTCATGCAAGAAATTATCCCTATCATTTGATCATGGACATAGAAGAAAAAAAGAGAGAAATTCATTAGATTAAAACGCTTTACCGAAAATATGCTCTAGTAACAGTCAATAACGTTGACTTTACTATTTGTTTTTATAAATATCTAACGACTATTTGCTAATACAGGAGAACTGATAATATGTCAAAATAGCGTCATGCTTTGGCTGATGTTTTGTTGTGCGATATTGAACCTAATAGTTTTATGACATGCAACTAACATTAACTCTAGAGGTGATAAAGCCATTTAGTTCTCGACTATACTAACAACCGTAAATATTTTACAATAATTACAACACGAATCGAAACACAGGACAGCACTGTTTCTTACAAGCTGGCTACATTATTTTTACGTTTGACATTTGTAGTTGTCATTTTAGTGTCCGAGATAAAAAAATAGACTTTAATGTCGATAGTTTAATTTCAAATTTGAAAAAAGTTTTTTTGAAGGCACCAAAAAGAATTAAAATCTTTAAAGAAATGTGTCCGGATTTACCTTTACCTCCTGCACCTGTAATTACCAGATGGGGTACTTGGCTTGATGCAGCATTTTATTACGCTAAGCATTTCGATGAAATTAAATCTGTATTGTCGGTGCTGAATGGTCAAGAGGCAAAATCAATAGAGAATAGTTTAAACATTTTTAATAATAACGACAACATTAAAGATGATTTGTCTCGTATTTACGAAAATTTTTCAATTATACCAACAGCTTTGACATCTCTTCAGAAATCCGATCTTTCTCTAATGGAATCATTTGAAATATTTGATGCAGTGAGATTAGCTTTGATATGGGCAAATTGCGAGAGCTTAAAAGATAAAATGGAAAAAGTCATGGATAGGAATCCTGATTTGGACATTATCAGAAATATAGCAGAAAAAATTTCTTCCTGCACTAATGATGACGAGGAGGAGGAATTGTATATATTTGCTAACCTCACCTCAGTTGACGTAGAGCGATCTTTTTCAATGTACAAATGGATTTTAGACGTTCGGAGAAATTCATTGAAGCCAGAAAATATTGAAAAGCTAATGGTCATATATTTTAATTCTCACAAAAGTTATACAGAGTCGGAAGCGAACACTTCAAATTTTACTGGTAATGAATCTGACAAGGAAAATGATTCCGATGGGCCGTTTGAATAAGGAAAACTTCCCGAAATAGGCTTATGAGAATTTGCTTAAGACTATTAATAATTTGTATTGTAAATTAATGTAAACTAATAAAAACTGTATGTTAATAAATTATCTTTGTTTTATTGGTCTAATTCTGAGGTTTTTATTATTATTTATTTGTTTGTTGGCCACACGGGATTGTCCATTAGAAATCCCGGGATTATTCATCAGAAATCCCGGGAAGGTCCACATTAATATCAACATTTCGATGCAAGTACATAAATAACTCTACCTAATTCCGACCTCTGCTCATAAGTAATGGCAGAATCTTATATCTTATTTTAAAACTGGCCAGATAAGCTTCGATTATGGAAAAAGAAACTAAACAAAAAAAAATAGGTTTAGGTGAATAAAAAAAGGAATAATATAGCTTTTAGTGATCACTAAGCACTCTCAGCTTCATGTAAATAGAACTAAGCCAGGTTACCAAGTTCGGACAGCAAGCTTTCTTCTTCGAATACTCTAATCACAAGATAAACCCTACCAGGGCATGATCTTCTAGGGCGGGAATTATCTTTATAATATAAATAACAAACAAGAAAGTAGCTCACATTGTTCTCCTTATCCTCACTATCAGAGGAGACACGCCTGTTCTTACAGAGCTCAGTCTGACAGCGGCAGGCGTGTCCGCAGCCCTTGTCGGACTTGACGCAGCCGCACATCTTGGTGGAGCACGAGCCGCGACACGTGCAGTGCGCCGCGCCGTCACTGCCGCGCTTCACTGCACGAGCACTCGCCCCCGCACTGCCGCCGCCGGCTGAGTCTGAGCTGTCACGCTCGCGGGTGGACAGGTCCGCGCTCGTGAAGTTCATTGTGAGGCGAGAACGCTGCGCCTAAAGGTTAAAGATCATCATTATCATAACAGCCCATTAATGTCCCACTGCAGGGACGGGCTTCCTCCCGTAACGGAGGGTTACTTGGCTTACTAATATCACGCTGGCCAGACGGGTTGGTATAGGGTTTAATTTCAAGTTTTCCTTTTTTTTTATATCGTTATAAATTACAAAATCACATTACAATCAGCAGCAAAAAAATATGTTTTAAGAACGAAAACAAAATGTTAAAGGTAGTACAGCAACTGCAGTAAAACATATAGAACAAATTTTATCTATTTTACTATTTAGTTGTAAAAAGTAAACCAACTACAGTTCAACAAATCTAAAAGATACAGTATGACGTTTCATATTTTTCAAACTGAAACAACTTTGTTCATGCGTACATTATTCAGTTTCGAAAACCTTTTTCGTAAAACCATGAATTTAGAAAGATTTTATTATTGTATCTAAAAATGTACAATTCTTAATATATAAATTTAATTAAAAACGTTCAAACAAAGCAAAATAACACATATTTACATAGTAAATCATATCTAATAGTTCTATTCTTGACCTCATTGCAAAGTCACGTAGTTAGGTTACTGCTCGTAGTGTTGCGACTCTTCGGATACACTTGTATGCAAGAAAATCGTTTACATAAACGAAAAATCGTTATTATCGTTAGACACGTAACTAACTATTACTTATAACTAGTACTCGACGTGGTCGAAGGTGACGGGAGGCAACTTATTAAGGTCTTAGTAGTAAATAAAAAAAATCCTAAACATTACTTTTATTTAATTAATTATACCTAATTTAAATAAAAGTAATGTTTGGAATTTTTTTTTTCTCTAAAAGTACTAGATCTAATAGTAAGTACTGTTTATTTATTACGACTTGAATATAAAGGTAAACAACTATGGGGTCGTGTCAACCACAGACTAAAGACTGTATTTGACCTTTGAGAAATGGAATTAAAGACAAAATTCTAGAATCTACAAATTATGTCAAATGGTGAAATTTGACGTTGAAAAAATTACTAATTATTTAAAATATAAGAAAGATAGTGGTTTGATCAAAGTAATTTACGTGTTTTCTATTTCATAAACGTTTAATGCTATTTTCCAGAAATTTTCATCCATATCAAAGTGTGCAATTGATGTAAAAACCAGAGAATTTGCAATATGTGGTGATTTTTTTTACAAAAGGTTCTACTCTTTACTAATAATGAGATTAATTATTAAAGTGTCTTAAAAATCGGATATTATCGTAATCGATTTCTTAAATTTCGGATATTATAGTTAATCGATTTTTTTATCCCAACCTTATTATTCAATTTGTCAGAACTGTCATACCGTACCTATTAGATTTGTTGGACTTTAACATGATATACATAAAGTACATACCTGAATACGCTTAAAAAGTGGTGTAGCTCTCCAGTCAGGATCCTTATCCATGTCCTCAAATTCATCGTCTTCTTCATCAGTTGGTTCTACATATTCAACCTTTTTCACTGCATCAACACTAGGGTCCTTCTTAGGCCTCTTCTTTGCTTTCTTGCCACCCGATCGAAGTTGTTCTAATTCATCTACCAATTTTTTCTGCAAAATGTAATTTAATTTAGTATTTTTGCACTTGTAATGGAAATTTTTCAATAATGGCTTTTTCAATAATGTACTTAGGATACTCTAGGCCAAAAAATAAAGGGTGCTTAATGTTTTAAAGTCATTTTGGACTATCAATACTAGAGATATCAAAATCTAACTACGACATAAACAGCTTGTATGAACAAGACTAATCTTTAATGCATCACAATAGAGTTGACAATCAAGTGGGCCATACATTTTCCTCCTCAACCTGTTCTAGTCGTTCCTGTTGGTATTGTATCACATTCTGTAGATGCTTGCATGCTTCGATTTTGTCTCCTTTACCGACGACGCCGCGTTGTAGTGCAACCAGGGCTGATAGCTAGAAGAGACAAATGTTTTTTTTATAAATAAACATTATACCATTCAAGTATATCAATCTTGATAAGCCTGTAAAGGTGGCGAAAAGGTAAGGTACAACTCAGTAGTTACAATATCAGATCAACTTCTTTCAAGTTCAGACACAACTTTCATTCAAACCAAACTTAATTATTTTCCCATTAAAAACTAATATAAACCCCTCCGGCGCCAGGGGTCTACTTCTCAAACTGTCTATTTCTCATTTTGACTACTTTTCGTGGAGACAACTTCGCAAATCGCCTACTTATCAAACAGTCTATTTCGCATTCCGCCTACTCTCAAAGAGACCACTTCGCAAACTGCCTACTTGTCAAAGAACGAACTAAGTACTAATAAATAGAAAATTGTTCGTTACGTTGTGTATTATATTATTTTTATTAACCAAACAAACTTAAAATGAAATTAAACTTAAATTGTAATGTAATAACAAAGAAAAACTTAAAAACACTAATAAACCTTCAATCGCATGCAAACAAAGAAAAACTTAAAAACACTAATTAAATTTTAATCGCATATAAACAGTTTTTTGTAAATATTCTATAATTGTTATTTCGGTAGCTTCTAATTGGCACACGTGTTTTTCTAATTTTTGATCAAATTGTATATCACAGTTCTTGCGGTTTTTTTTCAAAGGGTGGTACAAACATCTTTGAATTTCAAAATTGAAATGTTTTCCCTCTTTGCGCAGTTTATGAACAAATGAGAAGAAAGTTGGCTTTTTAGGTATCCTGGCATTTAGACGCCTATGCCAACCTTCTAGAACATTTGTTGTACGATGCAATTGGTGTGCACAACTCAGGATCTCCGCAGAAACTTTTCTCAGCCACTGGGATTCAAAGTAAATTTTGAACTCCATAATCGGATTAGTAAGCTCTGGGACATTATTCAAAATAACCCTCCACCCTTCTTCGATTAAATGTGACGGCAATAAAGGCAAGTGTGTGGTCCATCTTACCATTTTTCGTCCACCATGGCCTTGTATTTTTAATTGCTTATACTTTCTCCAAATGGCTTTTTGAAAATGATAGTAGCATCCTGTTACGAGTACCTTACATTGTGGATAAACAGTCTGCACAGCGTTTATAACCGCACTTTCAAAAATCACATTTGAAATCTGTTATCTCTACCTTTAATTTTTCTTTTAGGATCTCAAAAAAGCGTGTATATGTTATTTCACTTTTGTTAGGTAACATCGCATAAATAATTGGTTTCACGTTAACACTTTCAATTGTGGAACCCAAATCAAAATGGATAGTGTATAATTGATAGAACGGTGACGGTACACAACGGAACGTGCCATCACCATAAAATCTGCCAGGTTTTCCCTTTATCTGTTTTTTCGCCAAGGGTGTAGAGAAAACTAAAATTTTTTCTATATCACCGTCTTCACAAATTAAAAAATTCTTCGCCAAACCGCTAGGAACGTAAACTTCCTGGATGTTTGAAAATATTAAACGATCGGTATTTAGAAATTTTTTTCTGGCTCTATATAACGTATCTTTTACTGACAAAAATGATGGAACACAGCAATCAAGTTTTAAATGTTCAATGTTACTTTCATAAATTTTTTAGATTGGATCAAAATGGAGTATCACAGACATCGCTTTTTGTTTTTTCTATAGCCAATAGAATTCTGTTTCTGTTTAGATCGGGAGAACACGTATGAGGGTTCTTGTCGCTTGATCTGAGGACTTTAGTTTTGGATTGGTCTAATGTAATGGTACTACTGCAGCAACTACGATTGGCACAGCGCCACAGTGTACTGCCAGACTTGTTTGTTTTCAAAATTTTTTTTTGTTTGTTTTTCAAAATTGTACCTGTAGCCTTCTTGTAACAAGGAAAGACGACCGACTTGGTTCTTAGTAAATTGCAAATCCATTACGTACACAGTAAAAATACTATTCCCTTTTATTAAACTAACGCACTGAATACACAATGACATTGATATGACATTATTTCATCTTATTTGTCATTAAAGGAAAATAAATGAAGGATATATCAAAAATAAAGTGGCCAGTAATTTCCTCTAGCAAGGAGGTAACGAATGTGCATTCTATTGCTATTATGTTATTAACTGTCCGAAGATGACATTAAAGAAAAAAGTAGTCAGTTTGCGAAGTAGTTCAATTGAAAAGTAGGCGGAATGCGAAACAGGCTGTTTGCTAAGTAGGCAGTTAGCGAAGTAGTCAAACAGAGAAGTGGGTAATGATGCGAAATAGACAGTTTGAGAAGTAGACCCCTGGCGCCGGAGGGATATAAACAATCAAAAATATTTAATTTTCTTATAAATAAAAGTGGAGGACTTACCTTTTGTTCACTCTGCAACTTCACCACAGACAACTGCCTTTCAAACTCAGCTTTACTGTTCTCAAAGTCCAAGGCCAGTCTGTCGTGGGCTTCCTTGACCTCCTCATACCTCGCCTGGTAACCCTTCTCGCTCTGATTCTGCAGTTCCCTCTTGGCATCCACCAATAGTTCAAATAGGCATTTGAGAGCCACTTTTGCTTCTAGCATAGATTGGATGTTGTCCCATTGTGTGCGAGATTTGTTTTCTGGAAAAATAACATAGTAGTTTGTTGGGTTAAAGTTATTTGGCCAGCAGTGGGATCATGCAGGCTAACACTAACAAATAAAACCATTTTTCGTTACAGGAATGCAATCAGTAATTTTGGAACAAATAAGTATGAGTTCAATATGCTTTTTATTCATCTTTTATCAGCTGTATGTCTATTTATTTAGTATTTATAACTAAGACCCAATTATGTTTAACATCTATAAAATTTGTAAATACCTGGTATTATAGATGCCTGAAGCATGAGAACAGAAATACTTATATAAGAAATGTATTGCCATTAATTACATAGTGCATAACAATATTAAAGAATAAAACTCTTACCTTGATCAGCAGTCAATATCTTTTGTTGTAAATCAGATATCTGTGCCTTACGAAGAGCTAGATCATCCTCTAACTCCGCTATTTTCTTTCTATTTGCTTCCTCATCTGTGCTGTTGCGGAGATTCTCTATTTGTTCTGTTATCCAGGCCCTGGGTAATTAATTATACAAGCAGATTAAAAAATGACGTAAAAATAGAACACAAGCGAAGGTAAATATGAGCAACTCTGTAGAATGAATCCCCAAGCCAGCTGGAAGACCCTGGCACAAGCCTCAAGAGCATTACCAAGGATCTTAAAATGGTTATTACGTATTTTTTATTCTAATTCTCTTCGTGGTGGCAAGGTAACGAAATAATAAAACATGGTTTGACAACCCCCTCTCATCCCAAGGGCTTTGTAAAAGCTGAGTATGAGAAAGAGAAAGTTCAGAGATTACCTCTAAACGAAATGAAAGAAGGTACACAAATCCTACACGGTTTAGTCCTGACGCGTATGACGCCTGGACTAGGAAACCGAGGGCCATCTCCATTACAAAAAACGTGGGACATATACAAGGGACTCCGTGTGGTGACGGAGTAATAATACAATATATCACCACCCCATCACATCCCATGGGTGTCGTAAAAACCGGGACTATCCGTGAATATTATCTTTACGAAATAAAAAGAAGCAAAACTTGAAATTAAACCCTATACCAATCTGTCTGGCCAGCGTGGTATTAGTAGGCCAAGTATCCCTCCGTCATGGGAGGAGGCCCGTCCATGCAGTGGGACATTAATGGGCTGTTATGATGTATATCATCATAACACAACAAGGAAGTGGTTATGAGAAATTCAGTCAAACTCTGTTATTATGAAATCTCACCTATATTCCATAAGTTCTTCAAGTGACTTCTCAGCCTCCACAATACTGAGATGTACCTCAAGTTCCTGTTCAATGTACTGTTGTATGGCGCCCGCTTTCACGCTACCCTTGGCGTTGCGTTTCATGTGAGTAAACTTCTGTCTCTCAAGAGCTTCCTAGGTACAAAAGGAATTAACCAATTTTAGTATAAACCTTTTTTGATTAGTTTTACAAAAATATAGTCATAATAATTTGTACTATCAATTGTCCACATATTTTGGTTAAGACATTATTATAAGGATGTGGTCAAGTATGCATAAAAGTAGAATAAATGCCGTATGAATTAAATGCGATGCCTACATAAGCAAGTGTGGTGTAACTTATGAAAAGTGATTGTAAAAAGTTAGTGGGACTAGAAGGCATTGTGTGAATATAAGAGGAATTGTTTATTATGCTAATTTGCTCAGGTATACTGTTTTACTTGTCTAACACGAGTAATACATACTTTAAGTCTCTTATTAACAGCAACAGCCTCTTCCATCTTCCGTTTAAGTACATTCTGTTGCTTAGCATGCATGTTCTCCATCTTGGCCATAGCGTTAGCTCGCTTGCGGTCCTCGTTCCTAAGCCGTAACATGGCACGTTCGTTATCTGCCTTCCACTTACGGAACTTCTCGCTTTCTTCACGCATTTGTTTTATTATTTTTACCTGGAACACAAAAACGAATATGATTTTATACTTAGAATGTAGTTTAAAGTACACAAATTAAATTACAAATTGATTAACTGATAAAGGTAGAACTGATCTTTCCACTTATAAGTTCACTGTGTCGTCCTTAGCTCGTCTTAGCCCGTCTATACGCTTCCATGTCATTGGTACATTAAGTGTTAGAACCTTCCTCTTGAGTCTTTATGCCTCTATACTTAAACCTTTCCAATCCAACAGAGGTTCGCCATTCAATATCAATTCTACCCTAACAGTCTTACATTATAAAATATTAAATATCACACTTACTTTAGTGGCCTTCATGGCCTGCAACTCAGCATTCAGAGACGCAATCTTGGCCTCATTCTTCTCTTTAGTCTTTATAATATTAGCTTGTTGCTGGCAGGTCTTCTTCAAGTCCGATATTTGCGCTTCCAGCGATGAAACCTTGGTGCGACGCTCTTCGTGAGATGGATCTTTAGACTAAGAGCAGAAATATTTGTTTTAAATTATTAATAGCATTTAAATTCGTAGTATATCATAGGTATTTGTGCGCCATTTTGATATCGTTCAGAAATGAATTCAAGTAAATCTTAATCTTATCCACATGGAGAGGGTAAGGTATAGCATGGGTACAAAAGGCGGCCACCCTCAACCATTTTGTGCGCATGGACACCACCAGCGCTTAACAACACTGGCTAACAAATTTTAAAGAGGCACACCCTATAGTAGCGAACACGAGTTGCATTCTGCCCACGACGGCATTACTATGGGAGCTGCTATGCTCTCTGTTAGAATAAAATAAATAAGAATACCTAAAAATATAATAAAACCAACTAACCTTAGTCTGTTTCAGTTGTTGCAGCAGCTCATCTCTCTCTTTCTCCAGATGAGCAATCTTATCTTCATTCTCTCTAAGATTCTTGTGAGAGTCCAACATGTCTTTGTTATTGGCAAGGATTGCTTGGACAACTGAAGCCTTGATCGCCATCGCGCGGTTTAGTTCTTGTAGCTCTTGGTTAAGAGCAACCTGCAAAAAGTATTAGTTAAGAATGAAATTTGTTTAAATATTTCTTATCAAGAATGTCTCTGACGAAATTGTAGTCAATAAAATCGCAATAGCCAACCAGTTTTACAAGCTAACATCATTGTTTATGTCACAAAAAGAATACAGAATAGCTTATGCTCAATTTAATCTAAAAAAAAGGAGTAAAAGAAATTGTCTAACCTGTCCCATAGCCCTCTTCTCTTCCTCCAAAACTGCTTGATCTTCATTCAACATAACATCATCATCGCCCTTTTCATTATCATTCTCATTCGCAAACGATAACTTAATCTCATGATCAATCAATTCTTCATTTGTCTTCATATTAACAGATTGCAAGTCTTCCAATCTTGTCTTAATTTCTTTAAGATAATCAACTACTGAAGTCTTTTGATGTTCATCTGTATCGGTAGTATTAAGATTTTCTATCGTTTGATTACACTGTTCTGTAAGTTCATTTAATTTACGTTCTATTTTATCCTTGGCCGCTTCAGCCAATAAAGCCTTTTCACATAGGTTTGTGTTTTCAATGAGCATGTTGCTTAAATGTTCTGTAACTTGTTTGTGTTTCTTCAGTAGCTCTTGGTATCTACCTCGTTCGCGTTCTAGATCCTCTTGGAGCTGTTCGTTGTTTTGTTCACATACTGTTGGTAGTTTGCCCAGAACTTGTAGTCTAAGTTCATTGACTAAGTTGTTTAACCTGTTAATTAAAATATTATGTATAGAATTTTCGTGGAAGCTTAAAAGTAATAAATCCATTGTTCAATCATTTGAGAAGGACATTATAAGATATGCGCATGTATGACTCGCTTAATGAATGTGGACGAGGCCCAATCTGTTTGCCAGGATCGTGACAAGTGAGACATTTTAAAACAACAATTGATTGCTACGAAAAGGACTAAAGAGAGATAATTTAAAATAATAGATTCAGGTCTTCTCTTTTCCATGACCTATATAATGATGAAAGTAGTTATTTATTTACATAAATACGTCGGCATTATATATACAAATGTAATAATGTTTTTTGAATAAATTATTTTATTTTATTTTTATTTTATAATTATTGAGACACTAAAGTGTAAGTAGTAAGTGAAAAATCAATTTACCTAATAATCTCAGCCGCCCTAGCATCCTGGTTGATAATTGGTTTGTTGCGTATCCGCCGCGCTCTGTCCGCATACCGCAGTGTAGAGACAGTCTCGTCCAAATTGTAGTCAGCCGGGCTTACACAAGCCACCATTAAAGTTAATGAATTCCCGCCAAGACTGTCTGTAATCAGTAAAAAATTATTGCTAACTGTACTCCTTGATTCATATTGGCACTACAAATACAAAATGGATGTAACATACCATATCAGATAATGGAAGTGGCGAGGGAAAGGCAACTTCTCTTTCAAGCCACAGATTTAATCTCAATATGCTACCTAAATCTATCTCAGTAAGTAATTGTTTTTTGCAGAAGGACTAACCTTACAAGGGTTTATCTAAAGCCTCTGAAGCATAAAACAGTTCTGTTCATGCCAAAGCCCATTAGAGTATTGCAAAATGTATGTGTTTGGCTTGTCTTCTACAAAGGAAAAGTACAACTTCATTTCTTACCTTGTAACAATCTAGTAAGTTTGCTATCCCTGTAGCTAATAAAACTTCTGTTAGTTCCATCTCCTAATGCAGAGATGACGTTGCCGAGCGCCAACAAACCCTGGTTGATCTTAACACCCTCTTTTAATCTTTCCCCGCTGGCTTTCGTCTTTTTGATGCGCTCTGATCCAGCCAGGTCAACTAAGTGAAATTTTGATGTTGTTGCTAGATTCCTACAGAAAAAGAAGGCTATTAAAGGAATGCCAAAATTTTGCAAAAACGATTAGGCATAACTAGCTTTTTTAAAATTTTATGTTCATAGGAACTTTAATAATTTTGTTTAGGTGCAGTATCATTTTTTGAAGACAGTTACTGTTTATAAGCCTATCACAATATAGTTAAATGCAAAAGATATCTAGTTTAATACTGTATTCATCCAAAGACAACAAATTGTGTTTAATACTCTAAACAACAAGAGCTAGGACTTACTTGTCAGTGCGACTTTCTTTAGCTATTACAATGGTAAACACAGCATGGCTTCTACTTGAAGCCTGATTCATAGCTGTGGAGCCAGTCACACGCCCTATAGAACCTCGCTCAAGCACCATCATCGTCTCTCTTGTTGAAGTTACTGGTAGTTCTGTTATGCCTGTAATAATAATAAGTGATTAAATCAAATAATTAATAAAAACTAGGTTTTTTAAGATGTTCTGAAGGAGGTTAGTTATGTGGACACAGAACCCACAGGGATGGTCACCAAAAATGAGTTGGATAGATGCTGAGCCCCAAGTTATAAGCTTGAATTTAATTTATGTCCGTGGTTTGGAAGACTCAGAATGAACTGTCCAATATATAGACAGAAAACCTAGGTAAGGCGATACCTAGTTCATGATGAATATGAGGGATGAGCAGGGCAGTGAATCTCACAAGATGAAAATATTTGGTGGAAGCCTATCTACAGCAGTGGATATTACATCAGCTGAAATATTGATGTGTTAATCATTATTTGTTATACATCTTGTGCCCGAATTTTATTATTTCTTAGTCACAACACAAGCATAACCCTGTGTATATTTTATATAGACATAACAAGATGCAATACATACCTATAATTTTTTTTTACCTGTAAAGCTTAGGTATAACTAGAAAAATCCGAAAAGAAGAAAGACAATGGAAAAACATACCTGGTAATATCACTCCTTTGTTTATATCCTCTCTTATTTCTATAATACTGTGTCCCCTTTCTTTCCCCGATAGTAAGTCATAACACTGCTCCTGATATAACTCCATGAATGATACATTTACTTTAAATATAAATTTATCTTCATGTGCTTCTACAAAGTCAAATATGTCTGCCACTGCTTGAGGTATTACACCTAAAAAATAAAAAACATTTATATATATTCAGATAAGATGCAAATTATCTCATCTTATGGGTGTCGTAAAAACTGACTAAGGGAATATTATCTTTACAAAATAAAAAGAAGGAAAACTTGAATTAAACCCTATACCAATCCGTCTGGCCAGCGTGGTATTAGTAGGCCAAGTAATTATAGTTGTCCATCATTGCTATACAATTATAGTTGTCCATCATTGCTATACAGAGCTCTTCAGCTGTTCAATTCCTACTCAATAAAAGTCTGAGTGTGCATAAAAATTGCATGGTCTTTGGTAATCATGTTGATCAATAATACATAATTATGTATTTACAAAATAAGGCTATAAGTATTTATATCTTTTGCAGCAACTAAACAGAGCTTTTACTATATGTACTGTAGTACATAATTATAATACTTTGTTGTGTGCATATTATGTGAATTATTTATATTGTATTACATAAATAAAATTCATTTAATACCAACCAAGCTTTGTGGCATCTCCATCAGAACCGGAATAGTTTGTTCCCATGGTATAAGTCTTGCCAGAGCCAGTCTGGCCATAAGCTAGTATGGTCACATTGTAGCCTGAAATTACAAATTATAATACTATCTCATTATATAAAATACAAAAAGACAAACAGTAAAATAAACTGTAAAGAAAAATATCATAAGACAAAATTTAAAACATGATTTTAAATTACAGTAGGTATAGTATCATCAACAGACAAAAGGTAAGAGACAATAGTTAAAGAGTGTTCAAATAACAAAAACTTTTAATTACTTATACATATTATTTAATTGTACAACAATAACTAATCAACTAAAATTTTAATCTATCACTTACAACATAATGTAATAAGTTAATCTATGAAAAATAAACATAAAACATACCTTGAAAGAGTCTTCCTATAAGTCCTTTGACAGCAGTATCATAAAACTCTTGCTGTGTTATATGTTGAGGGAATACATAGTTGTATGTGAATGCAAGATCTTTGATTTGTACCTGATGCTCACCAGACACTACATCAATACACTCGTCACATCCCCTGTCTGTCTCCAGTTGCATCAACGGCCTGATTCTTAGTGCCACCTGCACTGTGTCAATTGTGCCTTTACCATCCCCTTCAACCATTTTGATATGCTAAATTACAACAAGGCACAAATAAACACAGATTCCTCTAATTACTTCGAAAAGTTCCCATATCCCACGCTTTTGGAATTTAAGGCCTGGATTATCCGGGAATTGTCATGTTTTTCTTTCTAATAATAACAGCTCAAAATGTTTATGGATTTTGTATTTCTTTTATGTGAAACCAGTATTATTATCTGTAAAGAGGTTTTATACATAAATTCAAATAAAAAAAAACTTCAATGAAACAATTTAACGATAACACTTGTTACAAAGTTGTTGTCTTTCACTTTGCTCGGATTTACTTACCAATGACTAAATTGCAATCCAAATTCAAGTATTTATAAAAGCTTTCTTCATAAATTATTTACCAGTTGATAAAAGTTAAACAATATTGAAAACACAAAGACTAGAAACAATATTCTATCCTTCCCACAAATAATAATTGAACTCAGCCGTTATACAATATCAACGATATTTTCAAATTTGTCAGTCTCATGGGGTTACCACACTAGCAGGTAAACAAGTAACAAGTGAACTGAAAATATTAGCGTTTGGTTTGACGTTTAAACTTTCCTTGAGAATCCAGCAACCATTATCAATTTTTCATACCCCTAGCACTCCGTGTCAAATAGCATAATGAATTAATGCTTAATTATTGTGTTTGAACAAGTAATGATATTGATCTAATTATACATCTTCGAATTTTTGCTTTACTATATTGAAATGTAATTTCATTACAAATAGTAAATGCCTAGGCAGGGGCAGGTATGAGAACCCTGGAAAGATAAAAGTACAGCTAACTAATACCACGTAATTTCTCCAATAATCATAAGTGACTAGAATGGCTAGTAGAATAGCTAATTACTCAACTCGTACAGGCAGAAGTTCTGTGTAAGAAAAAGGATGAGAATCGACTGTTTCAACAGAACTTTATTTCTTGTCTTGGAAGATCATCTACATGAGCTCCGTTAGCGAAAAGCTCTCTACATGAACCATTAGGTTCTCTTCGCCTAATTTAGTTTCGAATAAAGTCATTTCGTTTAATTATTCATTTAACGGAATAATGAATTAGTAGAATTATTCATTTAGCATATTTATTTAAACTAATGTTTCACTAGACTAATAATCATTTAGTCGCACAAGATCATTCGGCTCGGTTAGGTTAGAACTGTAAAAGTTTAAGCCACGTCCGTCCCTTATGTATAAAAAAAAGTTTCAATGATTAATATTCATTTATGTATTTAAAAATAATATGTTGAAGTCGAAAGTGTAAAGAAAATATTTCTTTAAATTGTGAATGCCAGATTCATAATTTAAAGAAATATTAGCTTGGCGGCCGCAACCGCGGCACGCTGGCTACGCCCGCTGGCCTTCGCGCTATTAAGGCCGGTTTCCACCGCGAGCGGAACGGACCCATTAATGACTTCGTTAAACTGGCAAACGCAAACTGCATACTTGTATTTCCACCAACAAATAGTCGGACGGAAAGAGGCGAGCGTGTAGAAAGAGTAGAAATGAGCTCGCTCAGTTCTAGGGAGCGGAGTTCTAGAAATCAAATGACCAACTCTTCGTTGGTGGAAACGCAAACCTCTTTCATTAAAATGGAGTCCGTTCCGCTTAACCATTTTCCGCACATTACCCTTTCGCAGTGGAAACCGGGCTTTTGGGTCACTGTTTTAACTTAACATAAACCATTCCATGAAATGCAAACTCATGTTAACTAGACTAAAAATAATAATAATGATTAGTCTAACTCATATACTTACATTAAAACTGAGCGTCACAAAATGGACTCTGACTCAGCATGTGTGTTGGTGTAACCAACGCTGATCTTCCGTCAGAGCCGTTTTATGATGACACGAACGCACATAGAACTATAAATGGAACATACATTACATAAAGTTTTCATTACAAGTTCAGATGATTTTGTTTCTGGCATAGTCGAACATTTTTAATAAACCAATTGAATATTCGATAAAATACATATTTTACCAACTGAACAATTCATGTGAACATTACACTAATTGACCAATAGGGGAAAAGTTGTTATCTCAAATAAATATTCGATAAAATGAAAATTATGTTAAATAATATCATATAAAATTATTATTTTCTTAAACGTTATTCGAACAAGTGAAATTATATCAAAAGTTGTTATACCAAACAAGAGAGAACTATAACGTTGACATTCATGCAGAGTTGCCATATAAAAAGTTCGTAAATAACTCCAGGGTCTACTTTCGTTAGCCGCCAACAATTAACTTTCTCTGTTTATATGGAGTTGCGATTGGCATGCGGACGCTTAAAACAAATTATGATAATTTTTGGTAGGCAACAGAGATAACGCTTTACGAAGCCGAAATTAATCGATGTTCTTTTTCTTTTTTTTGGTTGATATGCAATATTTATCGCCGGGTACTGTACACTATGTTCACTTCTAACTTTCTGTTGCCTAAAGACCATAGATAAAAAAAAAACAAAGAATTATGTCATTTTCATGTTTGAACTTGTAGTTGTGTCAAAAAAACGAGCGAAAACGAAACTTTATCATAAAAGTCTTTAAACTTATTAAAAACAATAATTGAAGTGTTTGTTAACTTTTTATGTCTTGCACGGCCAGTGAAAATACGTGTACTATTCATATTGCTTTGAGATCTATACATATTAAGTGTTTGTGCCTTTATTCAATGTGAGTGTTTGTTTATGTAGCATCATGCCCCCTAGGATTAGAACAAGAGCTTCCAAAGCTCTAAAAGAAAACATTCACTCTGAAAATAAATTAAAACCTACTAAAAACACTAAAGCGCCGCGTAAAGCGTTGGCAGATAAAACAAATTCCGCATCCGATGACACATCTGTTGAAGTGCCTAGAAAAGAAAAAGTAGAAGATATAAAACCTAGACGAGACAGGCGCTTGCCCAATCGGTTTTTAGGAACTAACTTACCGAATAAAGAAAATGTTAATGTTGCACCTAAAAGGGATACAGTGAACATACCGAAATCTTCCGAGAAAGTAACTGTACAAAACACACCTACGAAACCAGTAGAACAAGATCCCTCATTTTTCAAAACTCCTTCGAAAACTGAAACTAGTATACTGGTTACCCGTCCTAAAAGGATATGTCGGTTACCATCACGTTTTGAAGATCATTCAATAAGTCCTCATAAGTACATTCCAATACAGCCTACTAATGCAAGTACTCCAAAACAAATAGAGAAAGGTAAAAAACCTGTTACTGAAGTAGAAATTAACAATGAAATTAATAAACCTGGCACTCCAAACACAAGGCAACAAAACACAGCTGCTAAGACTGCTCAAGTAAACAACAAAATTAATGAAGAAAATGTTGACAGTAAACAAAATACTGTCTCACGACCTTCTAGGTCAGTTAAAAGGCTTGCTGTACAAAAGACAATCACTAAGATTGCACCTGCTAGTAAAAAAAGTCCAGACACCAACAATAATGCTAAAACAGTTAGGAGTACTAGAGCTAAGAAAGTAGAATCACAGCCCAATAAAAACATTAGTACAAATCTTGACAATAGTACAGGCATTAGAAAATTTTTCAACAAATCCTCAACCCTCTCACCTTCAAAACCAGTAAGTCCAAAGCCTAACAGGAAAGTAAATGCTAATAATTTATCATTCAAAGTACTAGGAGGCAAGAAACAAATAAATAAAAGTGGTGATAATGATCTAGACATTTATGAGTTCACATTTGATCCCACTGAAGAACCATTAACAAAGAAAAAGAAACCTAAAAGAGTTGCCACTAAAAGACCCTCCAAAAATAAACCCAAAACACAGGTAAAATATAAAAGTACTTATGATCAAAATATATCTAAAGCTTTATCAGCATTAAAAAAGGCTGTGAAACCATCTACAAATGCAGAAGTTAATAATCTACCTCAAATACAAGAGATTAGCGGTGAAGCTGCAAATATAGTTCAAGCAAACAGTACGGTTAAAAATAGTACTAATATGATTAGTAGAGATAACCATGCCTACACTATGAATGATTCAGGTAAGACCTCTGTACATGAGTGCAATTACCCGTCTATAAGAGTAGAAGACATTGCAGCTGATATAGAACCCACAATAGAACACTGTGATGATCTTAACTACTCTCCTGTTAATTCACCTAGACCTATTACTTCAAATCTCGAATCAGACACAAGGCAGAGCCCTGAGAGAGTCATACATAATACTGACCCTCTTAATTTACAACAAGAACTAAGTTTCTTCGATGATGTGCCAGTTGCAAGCAGTAGCATGAATATGTCTGTGAGGCATCCTTTAGCAAGTCCTTGGAGAGTAGAATTTGGTAATCTTCCAATCAAATGGCATAGTAATACTTATGTAAAGCCTAATATGACACCAGCAGTTGAAAGTTCATTTATCTGTTCAAAAGAATATAATGAAAAGAAACATGTTTACACCAATATGATGCTGGATAATGTTGAGCCATTACCTCAAGAGGAATCTAATACACCAAACTTGAAGCAACCTAGTATCATATCATTTATTAGGGAAGTTGCAGAGAGGAAGGCAAAAAAGAAAAGAGGGAGATCTGTATCACCAAGCAAAGCAGTTAGTGTTGTCACTAACCCTAGTGTCAACATTGAGATACCTATTCAAACAGAAAATAATAGCAGTGCTGATCCACCTCCCGAGTTGAACATTCCTGAAGAAGTGTCCAGTGGTAGCAATAACTTATCAGATAATAAAGAAAACTCAAGAGAGACAAGAAGTACTAGAAAACGTAAGAATAATGAGAATGTATGTAACTTGCCAGCCAAGTCACCACGGAAGCAAAAGGATTGTACATTTTTTGGCTTTGATGACAGTGAAGATCAGGAACAGGAAAATGTTTCTCCAGTTCAAGTTAAGGATAATCCTAAAGGTAGAACACTTAGGGCTAGAGGTGTTCTGCAAGAAGTCAATGGTCCGACAAGGGCTGCTTTACCTGTAGCTGCTAAGAGTAAGGCCCCTCTAAGTTCAGAAGTAATCAATAAAGTGTATGAAGGAGCAGAATCAGCTGCTATAGCCCCAGTATTTCCGGAGAAGAATGTAGAAGTGAATCTGACAAATGTTGAAGATCCTTCATTCAATGATGAGTCACAGTCTGTTCATTTGTTTGAAGATATTGATGTCGTGCATCATTTGAAGGTAACTTTTTATTTACTATCTTTTCTTATTGATAGGTACTGAAGTTTTTAAGACATCTAATGGGTATTTTTATGGGTCAGCATTATTGCTAATATTTTTTTAGCAATAATGCTGGCGTATAAAAATACCTATTAGATGTTATGCATAGGAAAACTTCTATGACAGTAAATTATTGAAAGTTTACATAACATAGTGTTGCATACATTTTTAACTTGATAGTTTTACTATTTCATCTCCTTTTAAGGGAGCCGTGAAAGGCAACCAAGGGGCTTTTGTTCAGTGGTCAATATCTCGCAAAGAGCTCAAGCAAAGAGAGTAAATTTGACATAAAACTTTACACAAACCTATTTGGCTTATATCTATAGGCCAAATTTGACTCTTTCATAGAAAAAACCTGTCACTGATAAATCTTATCTTAAAAAAGACAACTCCCGCACTAGGGATCATGCCCTGTGTCGCGGGGACCTTTTACAAACATCAATTAACGGACACAAAGAACACCCAGACCAGGACAATAATTTGTGGATCTCACAAATTATTGTCCTGCGTGGGGATCGAACCCACAACCTCCTGCACGGCAGCCGCTTGCGCTACCGTCGCGCCACCGAGGTCGTCATAGATAAATGTCATGCTTGTTCTTGTCTGTGTAGGATTTAATTGATGTAATTATAGTTGATGTCATTATATTGTATTATAGTTGACCTAGTTTATATGTAATTATAGTTGACCTTGTTTACAACATTAACATGTAATTAATTGCTTATATTTACAGCCTGTTCGTAAAAGTTATGGAAAACCTAAGAAAGTTACATTCCGCCAGCATTCAACATGTGATAGTAGACAACAGGAAGTAATGCATGATGATAATAACTCAAGCTTTGAAGATGATCTTGCTGATCTAACATTTGAAGTACCTAATATTAAGGAAAAGAAAAAATACAAAAAGAAACCTAAAAAGTTGATGTCTAAAAAAGAGGTTGGTAATCAAATAGTTTAAAAATTATTCTGACTGTTCATTGTAAAGAATTAAGCAAGGGGGGGGGGGGGGCAATAAATTTACTTTATGTATATAAATGGGGTGTGTTATTTGTATTAATATTCTAAGTTTTAACTAAAATTGATTATGTGATCCCAGATGTTCTTTGCTCCTATGAAATTGATGTTGTCTGTTCCCATATTAATACAAATTGTAGAATTGGCCTCCTGTGATGAAGGAAAATTTGTCCTTCTAATGTAATGCTGACCAGAATAATTAGGTCAAGTTCTTATCCTACTTATTCTGTTCATGCTATCACAAGCAATTATCTACATATAGACATTGCCTAATTAATTATTTAAGGAAAACTATAGTAAACCAAACTACTTATTATTTCAGGAAAAAGAAGCAGAGGAATGGGCAGCTGGCTTTAATTCAATGTGTGAAGAAATAGAAGATTTCCCTCTAGTTGTAGAGTGAGCATTTCAATCATGATAATATTCATATTATACATTAACAAACCAACAATGTAAATCTAAATTAAGTGTCTGATTTTTACAAAACAATGTGCATTATATTTATTCAAATTTTTAATGTTATTGTTGAATTTGGTAATGCCCCTATTGATGGGTTAGGCGATTGTGTAGTCTCCTTCACACCATAAATCATTTATTATTCTAGAACTTTTCTACACATTTGTGGTTAGTTCTAAATAAATCACAATATACCAAATTCAATAATAAAATTCTACACGAAATTTTAAAATTATGGTTTTAATTTTAATCATGATCTTACATTATTTTAACAAGCTTTACATTTAAGTCTTAAATTTTAGTTGTAAATAATTATTTTATGAATACTGCTTGTGTGTTAGAAGGATATTTTCTATATTCAACATATTTGGGAGGTAACAATATCATTTTTAGATTCTCATACAAACAATAGAAATAAGGTCAGACTTTGATATAAAAATCTGTACCCAAAAATGTAAATGTCTACCTCTTAAAATTTTTTTTTATAAGTTCAGGAGAATGAACATTAATACTGTAGTAATGAAATTACATTTATGCCTATAAGCTTCACAAAGACACAGTATGAAATAATTTATTTAGGTTAGTTTTTAAGTTTTTGCTTTAATAATTATGACCCATAATTAGCTTTTTAATGAAGAGATTTTTATATTAGTGGCCATGTTCGTCTGCCATTTTATTTAGAGATAGTTCATTGACATAAGTTTATTTTACATGTTTGATTAATTTTAATTAAAATATAAGATTCCAATTTTTAATAGGGTAGGGGCTTAAGTAAAATATTTTTAATATGGTAACACTATTATTTTATTTACTTGGATCTTATAATTTAAGCCACACCAAGGTTTTCTTAAATTAAGATGATGTATGATATCATATTTTTTAAGAAATACCTTTTTTTTATCACAAAATGTGACAGTGACAAGTCTTCTCCATGAACGGAGGGTGACTTGGTCTACATACTAGTATGGATTTTGTATTAAGTTTTTCTCTTTTGCTTGGGATATTGATTTTAAGTCCGTCCCTGCAGTGGTACATTAACAGGCTGTTAAGATGATGATAATGAATGACATCTTTTATTCTTAGGTCACGTAAACCTCCCTTAAATTTTTATTTATCATAAAAATAACACACTCTGGGCTGGCTGACTTCCGGACCATAATAATATGGCGCAGTGAGATGTGTGATAAATATTTTATTATACTTTGTCGTCAATGTCGAATGATTTACAAAGTTTTAATTTAAAATAAATAGTTTTCCACTTGATGTTCTTTATAGATAATTTATAGAAATAATAAGTAATGACGACCTCGGTGGCGCGACGGTAGCGCAAGCGGCTGCCGTGCAAGAGGTTGTGGGTTCGATCCCCACGCAGGACAATAATTTGTGAGATCCACAAATTATTGTCCTGGTCTGGGTGTTCTTTGTGTCCGTTATTTGATGTTTGTAAAAGGTCCCCGCGACACAGGATCATACATCCCTATCACATGATCCCTAGTGCGGGAGTTGTCTTTTTTTAAAAGAAAAAAAAAAGAAGTGCTATGCCATTATGTTTTTATTACATTATTTTTGACGAGAAGCATTGCTGGCCGTTATGCCTCTTTTATTTATTTTTACCCTTTCGGACCCACGCTACCACCGCCGATACTACTGGTGGTAGCGTGGGTCCGAAACGATACCACCAAACCAGAAATAGTGATGAGACCAATTTGAATTTAAAGTAGGTAACTAATAAGATTTTGTTTAAGTAGTTACATTAACGCCTTTCGGACTCGTGGCTCAAACATGAACATCACAAAACAAACGAAGATCGCGAAACAATTGAACATGGCTATTGTATTTAGGTAGGTACGGGATGTAAAAAAAAAACTAGGTGAAACTGCAAGCGAATTTGGTCCTTATTAACATTAATAATTTTCGTGATCAATATCACCTACAAATAATATGATAAAATACATTTTGAATAAATTGTCAATAAGGTTGAAATTAGGATCTATGTGTTTTTTCATAAAGTAGGAGCTATTATAATTCAGAAAAAAATGCACAAGCAATTCTCGACCTTAATGAAATTAGTTATTCTGCATTTCTCGAATATTCCTAACCAGTCGCACATTAGACTATAAAATAATAGGTTTTATTACATGTCAATCAGGTTGAAAAAAATATAGTTAGGTTAGTACAGATAAATGACAGATCTGTAAATAAGTAAACAATTTGGCGAAAAACAAATTTTAAAAGGTCCCACTACTTATGAACAAATCGATAAATAAAACAGTGTAGTGGGAACTTATTGTAATGCGTTTATTAAACGTATAAGATAACTGTATTTATGAGGGAAATTATTGAAAAAAGTTCATCGTAATTTATCTAAAGCATGGCCTATTGGGATTATTTTGTTGACAATTTGCATTTGTATATCGGTAATATAATCATCGTTGATTATTTGATCATTACGACGCTTTTTTGGTGTTATTTCGGAATTATGTACATCTTGCAAGACCTTTAATAAACGCATCAGTGTTACCGTATTTTTATTTAATAACTTATTAATTTTAGAATGGAAACCTTCCAAGATATTATTTGTTCTATGGCGTTCACCAAACACACTAAATACGTTTGGTGAATGTATCTTAAACCAAAAGGTTTCCATATATTTTAACAATTTTGACAATCGATCTTTGTTGTTACATTCAGATCTGATGTATTCGTAGCCTTCTAAGATGTTTGCACTTGGAAGAAGTGGCAAAGCTGCTATCAGAGAAACAATACTTCGTTCTGCTTTGATTTTAGTATTTCCTAATAATTTTGCTTTCTTCCATATATTACGATTCCAGTGGTAATAACTACTACTACTACTAACTACTAGTAAAAATAATTACCTACGTATACCTACTAACTTTAACCTACGGTTTCGCTTGCGTCAGAAATTATTCTTGGTGATATCGTTTCAGACCCACGCTACCACATGTAATGTCTTGTATTATTATGCTATAATACAAGAATAGGCACTTATCTACAAATCACAACACTACTTGGTGGTATCGTTTTGGACCCACGCTACCACCAGTAGTATCGGCGGTGGTAGCGTGGGTCCGAAATGATTTTTACAATGTATCTTTAAGGAAACTAGATTTGGGTTTAAGTTAAGATTAAATAAATATTTTTGATATTAATTGTTTTATTTTCTGTACGGTGACCCGTCATTTAGTTATTACATAAATTTAAATTGAATGAGTAGTTATTTTAGTTATTACATAAATTTAATTTTTGACAGGCTTACAGCCGTTATTACAGCAGTTTCAAATATGGGTGGTTCACCAATTAGACATGTTATAATATCTCTGTGTGGTAACGGAGTAAGAATAGAATACAATAGTGTACTATGTGTTTCAAATAAGAATGGACGCGTCATTGACCTCTATCTGCCAAAGTTCGATTAAAAAGTACGGACGCCTTATGGATTTCTTTGGAGCACGTTACAATATGGCGCAGGCTCATGCACATTCTTAATTGAAATGAGTAGTACCTACACCATCCCATATCATAGAAACCGACTAAGGAAAACAGACATTGTGCGATAACAAGAAGGAAATCTTAAGAAAAAGCTCTACACCAAGTTGTCTGGCTAGGTACAATTAATTTTAATATGGTCAATTTTGTCTCCATCATCTGCAATGGGTTGTTGTTATGCTATAAAGATTTCGCCTGACCCTAATAACTGGCCAGTTATGAGGTGTTTTCTTTCTACGAATCTGGAAAATCGTCTCATAGATGGCGGTTCTCGCAATCTTGTAAATAATAAAAAACAAATTCCAAAAAAAATGTAACTAATGATTAAACAAAATAAGTACAAATTGACCATGTTACATTTATATTATATTTTTACAGTTTTAACTATAACACTTGAAAAACCATACGGTTTAATTTATTGTAGTTAGTAGTAGTTCCGCTATTATACAACAGATGGCGTGCTGAAAACGGTTTCTGTTTCGCCTTTGTCCACAAAGGAAGGTAAAGTTATCTTCGGTGGAACTTAAATTGGCTTGTATCATTAATAAAACAATGGCTAACTGTAGCCTGCGTTTAAGAACATATTTAACAATTTTTAAATTAACTCACAGTTATTGTGGTGTAGGTATAAAGCACCTGCTTTTGTACTCGTCTTCACCTAGAATTCATTATTTCTTTTTTTAACCGACATCAAAAAAAGGAGAAGGGTCTCAATTCGGTTGTATTTTTTAAAAAAAAATTTTGTTTTACCTGATTTCTCGAAAACGGCTAGACCGATTTGAATTTTTTTTTTATAAATCAACTCCCGCACTATATATAGGGATTATGACCTGTGCCGCAAGCCTTTAACAAACATTTGTATACACAATTAACATCCAGACTTAGAAGAATCATTTGAGGATCGCACAAACAATTGTCCTGCGCGGGAAACGAGCCCGCGACCTCGTGCACGGCAGCCGCTGATGACGCGACCACTACGCCACCGAGGGAGTTAATTTTTAAAGGAACCTCTTATAGTGGTTTCTGTAGGTCCCCCCTAAGGGATCAAGGTGATCACATTCGACGACCTCTGTGGCGTAGTGGTTATATAACATGACTGCTACGCAGAGGTCTCGGGTTCGATTCCCGCTCAATGCAAAGCTTTGTGTGCATGAACATGATTGTTATTGTTTGCATTGATCTGAGTAATGTATGTATTTACAAAAAAAATGTATTTAAGTATGTTTATCCGTTGTCGAGTAGGTACTCATAGTACAAGCTCTGCTTAGTTTGGGACTAGATGGCATTGTGTGAGGATTATCTATTCATTTATCACAAGGTAAGCCGTGTGATAAACCATTTCCTGAGCTAGTAGCCGGTTTCTTGTAAATACTTCTTCTCTGGCACTATTTATTTACTTAGGGGAGGTGGGCCTAAAACGGGTACGCTCAGGGGGAAAATTAATAAAAAGTCTTAGAAAAAAAAAAATTAAACTTCTATTTTTACTTTTCAATTATGTAATTAATAAAGAACCTAAAATAAGAACAAACATAAACATTGTCTTCATAATTTCAACAAAATCGTAAAACAAAAAAAACCTTTAAACTACCCGTTTTGCCCTGGCCCTGCCTAAAACGGGTACGGCGTTTGGGCAAAACGGGCATAGAGTAATTATCGAGATCAATGGACATTACAATGAAATTTTGTTAGGTAATTAACTAATTCTATATTATTACTATTAATATTATCATTCATAATAAATCAACTTTAACATCTCAGTTATTAAATATAAAATTAAAGTTATTTCTGACTGCTGTCAAAGTAATAGGAACCTCTACCAAAGGCAAAGCAAAGCAGGTACCCGATTTACCCCTACCCGTTTTGCCTAAGAGCACGTTTTAGTTTTTATACCTTATAACCTTAAAATTTAAACAAATGCAGCCACAAGTTTTCGAAGATAGAATAGCACAATACTGGCAAAAGCATAACTATAAAACTTTTGAAAACATATCATACACAATTTTTAAGTGAACACAACTATTCCAAACCAATATTTTTTAGTGGAAATAGCAAAAACAATTTTTTTTATCTTGCCTTGAAAGCGCTTGTACCACTGTAGCGAGCCGACTGCGTGTGATTGGTTGATGCTCAAGACACATCACTGCATTCACACATTTGAAACATTACTTACGGCGCGCAAATTTAAAAGCGTACCCGCTTTAGGCGGGGTACCCGTTTTAGGCCCACCTCCCCTACCTGACATAAACTACACATTCAGAGTAAGAAAAGCAACATTCTTGGTTTGTCATACATAACAAAAATAGGGTTTTAAAAATTACCTAAGTCTTTCATTCATTAGCAATAAGTTCTGTGTTGCAGGTATTTTAATGAATGTTAAGGACTATCAGGGATCGCGAGACTCAAGATGATTATTTGTGAAGGGCATAAATAATTTTCCTATATGCGTGTAGGTATGTGTTGATTAGTAGGTCGTTAAGGCTTAGTAAGATGGAAGTAAATTGAGAGAATTAAGTATCATATTCCTCGCTCTGCGCTCTGATTTCGAGACCATCGGTGGTCATCATCACAGTACCTACCACAATTCGACAAACTAATAAGTATAATTAACATTAGACTAAGACATAGACTAGACGTAAACTACTAAGCTAGTATAAATTAAGTGCCTATAAGCGAGTACCTATTTGTGCGTACCATTGTTCGTTCATAATACATAATCATAACTCCACATCGGCAGGCTTTCTGGCAATTCCCAGTTACAAAATATGAATTGCGTTGTTAAATATTTACAAAATATAACCAAAAACAATAAAAATTTAAAAATTAATCCATCAAACAAAGTAAGTATCCACTCAGCCCTAATGTGATGCCTGACGATATTAAAATGATTGCTCTTTGGCAAATATGGCGGCGGGCTGAATTATACAGTGGAAGCAAATATTACCCTCGCAAACATACGTCCCGGGAGAGCGAGCTAGTTCGCGCACTCAAAATTAAAAGCACACAATGAAAATACAGTACCGAGTGCCCCTACTCGGATACCTATGTCGCGAAAAGTAAGTGCCTACTCCACACATAGCTCTTAACACTATGCGTGGAGTGGTCGACGCATTGTTATCAATGAAAACAGTCGCCGCCGAAGTGTTTTTTTGTGTATAGACTCTTCGATGTTGCCACTTGAAAATAAATAGCTGCGTGGTAACAAGCAATATGGGTCTAACAAGCTGTAACGATGTTTTGTCTTTACAATCGATTCTTCATTGTTTGTTATTGTTCCATTTCGCCGCGGTAACAACTCCATTTGGCTTTTAATCATAACAAATTGGAAACAAAATATTTTATTGGACTACAAATAAGGGATAAATAGCAATTGTTGATCAACTATTTCAGTTAAAACATAATCAAATAAGTATTTTATAAGTATGTCATATAAGATTTTGACCACATATTGGATAACTCGGTTATTGGAAATTTTGCCGTACAGAAAGAAAATCAAAAGAGCTTATAGATCAACTCTACTAAACTAGAGCTATTGTTTGACATGCTAGGGTTAAAAATTAGACCTCTGGGAAAGCAACATAAACTAGCTATTTGATTTAAACTAGGTACCTACGTTAGTTTTATTTGAGTAGAGACGGTTAAGGCTAAAGATTTCTTTTTTCGTCACGATACTGTCTTGCAACTGGTAATGTGAATATTTAAAAAGAATGTGACTGTTACATGTGACTTTATATTTAGATACATAAGTAAATTAGACAAAGACAATAAGAACGATGAACTTACAAGTTAGATGTTAATTTCATATTGGACAACCCTAATTGGTTGATTCTTATTGGTATAACAAAAGGTAAGCAGTAAGAATCATACTAAAGTAAAAACCGATACGAGAATCCCTTTTGATTGGTAGAGCTATTGGCTCCTGCATGGTTAAAAGCAACGATTATTTTGCTAAGATTGACCATAAACCCAAATAATCCCTCGTCGTATTAGTAAGCGTACCTATTATGACATGAGAAGGATTGTAAATAAGTATAATGTAGGTACTCTAGTAATATAGTAAACTTACAAGATCATCATCATAACAGGCCATTAATGTCCCACTGCAGGGACGTGCCTCCTTCAGTGACAGAGGGATACTTACCAATAACACAATGGCCAAACGGATTGGTAGGTATAGGGTTTAATTTCAAGTTTTCCTTCTTTTACAACTTACAAGATACTGTGATTGAATAAAATGTAATTTAAATTTCTTATTAAAATCAGTGTAAATTTTAAGTGTGTAGGTACCCATTTATAATTGAACACCTAACAATATCCATTGCGAGAGTAGACTTAATAAATTAACAATTGGACTATTTCAGTCATTTAATTAAAGGGTGGCCGCGCACTGGCAGGTTGTTCGGGTCGGGAATATTAACCGCAATTCTCTGTCAACATTCACAAAATTGACACGTCAAATATTTGTAACTTCGTCCTGGTACTACGTTAGATGGCAAACAGAATCGTGTCTGGTCCTCCCTTAATTTCCGATGTTTCTACATCAACGAGCTTTAAGTCCAATATGATTCTAAGTAGTATTATTATACGGTTAAGTTTAGTTTGTCCGCGTTCGACGAGATAGCCGCTTGTGAAAACAAAATGGCGCTGACTCTGTTTGAACTGGGCCGTATCAGTCGCAAACGGAGATTCATTTTGTCGCGTTGCTTAAGATCGTAGTAGAGTTTCCTATATATTGTCTTTGTACACAATGTAAGTGTGTGCCCGCGTGTTAGGCTTGCATTTAAAGCTAGCTACAAATTTGTTGTTTCAGTACAAATACTACGATGATATTGTTTGCAGTTTGACTTTGCGTTCGATCGAGTAGTTTGTTTGGCAGGCTAGTGCCGACGCTGTAATAAATCAACACTTGTAAATTGATTACGATCATCAATATGCTACTGTATACTTATCGGAAAAAGATTTGTTTAGAAATATAATAGACGTTACTTAGGTGCATTTGAAATTGTTTTGCACAAATACTTGTGCGTCCAATACCAATACCTTCGTCTACTTACACCCAAAATGTCTGAATTTCCAGCTGTTTGCTTTAATACGCTTACAGCTTAATCTTTGATGCAGACTTCACTAGAAGGCCTAGGTGGGAGAACGGTGTAAGCTGTCGTGCGTGAGGTCACAGTTTCGACTCCCAGGCAAGATCATTAGTCCATTTTAAGCCTTAAGTGGTTAGAAAAAGTTTAGCAAACTACTTTAACTCTACTATTTAAAAAAAATGTTGACAAATGATTAAAAACCACATGTAAGATGTAAACATTAACTTTCAAAAGCGTAGCATACTTATCCACTCGTCTGGCAAGACAAAATGGCGGAAAATTGCACATCTGGCCAACCAATTTTCGGCGTTTTGCCAGTCAGGGGTTTTAAGCTGACCAATGTTTGAAAAAGCAGATTTTCTTTAAATCTAATTGGAATTTAGTATAAGTCCAATAAGATTCTTATAAGCCGATTATCTCCCATTCTAAATGGAAATTTGTATAAATCTAATAAGATTCTTGATAATAAATAAAAAAATATGAACTTTACCTTGCAAAAATCATACCTTGCAAAAAAATTGCTCTTCCGTGTTATGAAAAATAAACCACTTACGAATGTTTTATTACATTGTTGTAACACAATAACAATGAACACTTATTAAACTTCACATAACACCACTCACAATCACAAACAAAGCACAAATACAATTTAAACTTCAATGTTTATATAACGCGTAACACGACTCGCTTAACGTAAACAAATGACTGACAGATTCAAAAATAAATCTGTCATAGCTTTTGTTCCATAGATTAAATGATTTTTATATGAGAGGACTAGAAATATCATGCATAGACGATTTGTAATGAGTAAGGACTAGAACAAATAAGAAATATTTTCTAAATGGCAAGAAAGTAATACGATGTTTTGACCTTGTCAAAACGCCGATTTACGGCGTTTGGCCAGATGGACGTTTTTTTTAGGCGCCGATTTACGGCGCCTTGGCCAGACGAGTGGTTAACAAATATTATATTGTAAACTTTACATTTGTATGGTAAATATTAAATAATAATTGTGTACAGTAAATAATAGGTATTGTCGCTAGCCGACGAGCGTAGTCTACCTGACGCTGTGTTACCATTATCATAAACCAAACACGTCAATATTTACCCACACAAACAAGGGCGTAATTTTTAAATAAATTGTGGCATTTCGCGAAATTGCTTCCGCAAATACAAATTGTGGACAAGAGCTCGCGTGAATGTGTGCGAAACTTTTTTCGGCTCGTTATTCGCCCCTAAGGTTTGTCGTTATAATGGAATGTTCGTATAACGTAAATATCTCTGTTTAAAAATCTTATTAACATTTCATAACAGTATTTTATGAATTATATTTCTGTTTATTGCAATCGTATGTATGTAGGTAAATAAAAATAATTATAATGTTTTAGTTTGTTTTAGATGCTCACTATTCAATAAGAGATGGCGCTACATGTGCTGTGTAAACTATTAGTTTAGTTCACGGTGTTAGACAAATGCAAATGGATTGATAGGATATAATACAATCTTCATGATTTTTCAATACTTCGTAAGGTATTTATCTATGTTCCTTAAACACCTATCCTATTTAGTGGTAAATAGTTAGGCTCTTCTTAGTAAGATGCTGCAACAATTTACAGTAGTAGGTAGTAAGTACGACTTGAATCGGTATCTATTAATAGGATAACCTCACTCTCACTTTGTAACCTTCATCAATTAACATAGCCGATAAGGTAAATAGGTTCTGGAATCACGAAAGAGAACTGCTCAAAAGGTAGAGTTGGTAGATCCCTTACGCATTGGACCTAAAATCTGAAATGGCTACTACTAACTTGTCTATAAATAAGGGAGGGGAGATGAAGAAGTCTATGTCCAGCAAAGGACGTCTGAGTGCTGTTATGATATTTGTATTAATCACCATAACAGCCCATTAATGTCCCACTGCAGGGACGGGCTTCTTCCCATGACGGAGGAATACTTGGCCTACTAATACCACGCTGGCCAGACGGATTGGTATAGGGTTTAATTTTAAGTTTTGCTTCTTTTTATTTCGTAAAGTTAATATTCACGGATAGTCCTTTAGTCGGTTTTTACGAAACCCATGGGATGAAATGGGGTGATGACATATTGTATTCTTACTCCGTCACCACACGGAGAGTTGTATTATTACTAACGACTAAAAGAACCTTTATTAAAATCACTTTCAATATCCTACTAATATCCTACTAATCCTATCCTACTAATATTATAAATGCAAAAGTTTGTGAAGATGGATGGATGTTTGTTACTCTTTCACGCAAAAACTACTGAATGGATTTTGATGAAATTTGGAATATTGGTAGTGTAGTGTGTAGAATAACATTCAAGCTACTTATACAACGTGGGTGAAGCCGAGGACATCAGCTAATCCGTTATATTTCCTGCTCTACCTAGTCAAATTTGGTGTGATCCTCATAGCCTACTACTTATAGCTTTCGCCAGTCCTTTGTTTTTGGTAGTTTGTAGAGGGAATTAGCTCGCATCCTATTTCGAAAATGACACAGTTTATTTTAATTAGGTACCTTAAAAAATTGGCAATGCTGATTGTTTTACTTTTGAGACATTTACAGACATGCAAAACGAATGCAAACGATAATAATATTATCATAACAGCCCATTAATGTCCCACTGAAGGGACGAGCCTTCCCCCTGTGACGGAATTGTACCTACTTGGCCTACTAATACCACGCTGGCCAGACGGATTGGTATAGGGTTTAATTTCAAGTTTTCCTTCTTTTTATTACGTAAAGATAATATTCACGAATAGTCCCTTAGTCTTTTTTTACGACACCCTTGGGATGAGATTGGGTGGTGACATATTGTATTCTTACTCCGTCACCACACGGAGATACAAGTATATTATACTTACTCGTATTTGATGAATAAGTAATTATTTTGACTAGGATTTCAATCCACTCCATCACGCGTATCTAACAGACGATTGTCAATTGTCAACGAGGTAATTAGTTCAGCTAGAAGACAGCTTGACTTATCTGCGGGATCGGTATAATTGTTAGCATATAAAAAGTATAAGCACATTCTACTTAACAAAGGCTATACTGTCTTCCTTTCTCACAGTTAAATCGTCTGGACGGCAAGAAGGGCAACAGAGCTGTCCTAATTGGTGCTGATTCGCGTATTTTATCCTGGCGGCAAATAATGGTTCACGTCTGTTGAGGATAATAAAAAAAAAGTAGTATATAGCACAGGGATGCATTCTCAATACATATAAGTATTTGACTAAGTATAGTGTCTTACAAATCGGCATCCCTAATTTGGTTCATCTACATTAATATAATATATCTTTTTATATGCCCGTCGGTTCTGTCAAGTCTACAGGTTCCTTTTACCGCCAGTAGTCACAATAGTGAAGCAGTAGGTAGGCATGTATCATATACTATACACGGGACGGGAGTTAAATAATAAAAAAAATACAGATTTAGGTACTGTTCTCATCATTATTTTAAATATTTTATATCTTTTATAAATCTCAAATAGCTAAGTATACAAACAAATAATAAGTATAACGTTCCTAATGGAAGTAATAATCTTAAATGGGCAGAGACAAATCCGCCATCTTGTTTTGGATTTCCCGCCATTACGCTTGAGTTGGGAACAAGAAAGATAATCCGTGGATTGGTCAACGCGAGTACAGCGTGGGGAGACTAAAGATATCCAATTTCGTTCGGCCACTTTGGTATTAAACGTTGTCGTTAAAAATGTAGGGGGAGATGTTACAAACATTGCTTAGAATTTTAATTATCTACTCAAGTTAATTAGCTGTTATTATGTGTTTTAATAATCTATAGGTATGTACTAATTATAATACAGGAGAGTTTTTGCTTGGCTTAACGCTTCGTACGTTTTCTAATCTACTATCCTATCCTACTAATATTATATTAATGCGAAAGTTTGTGAGGATGTATAGATGGATGGATGTTTATTATAGGTATTTATTTACTGTACTGCAATGGAATATTAATGGACATCCCATCCCATATGATCACCTGGACCTCGTCAACAATGTTTTGTAGAGAAATAAGCTGAGATTCCTGAGCGCTTCTAATACACTCCTTACATTACAAGCCTACTTTCCTTCGTCGCTATATTCTTACAAATCTTTATCCATGCTCGCCACATAGATACATTACCTCATCACTCTTTGGTTGAGGGCCATCCGCCCCACTACAGCCCGCTTAAAGTAGCAACTGATGTCGTCAGAGACAAACTACTCGTCCTCAGTAAAAAAAAAACCTCATCAGTTTCCATAGAGGTAGCTAGAGACTGCGAAGTACCTTGTATCTACTACACTCCTTAAGAGCCTGTTTTGCTACGTCTACATTCGTACAAATTTACAAACTGTAGGGTGTCACTAATTATGTCCTGTCTATCGCCGTTACTATTATATTATACTATATTAACTACTTTAGTGCTTTATTTTCTTTGTTAGTTTCGTATGATTTATTCTCTAACCCCCTTACTCATAAACGCCTCTTAAATTTTAGTCAATTGATTAATTAGCATAGACTCTTACATTTGTTTGGTATAAGATTGGTTTTCGTAATAAAAATCTCGCTAAACAGTGATTAAATTTAAGAGGCGTTTATGAGTAAGGGGGTAAGTGTGTCCGAACCGCCTTAGTAAGCAGTAGAGAAGTACTTCTGAATCGTCGTTCTTACATACTCGTATATACTTAGTCATATTAAAACTTCTTTTTTTTTAAACAAACTCTACCATCTATCAAGAATTACTTTGACGTAGTAACAGGAACTTTGTACGATAGATTACGTAGGGGTCGCACAGAGCAGATGCGTTTAAGTTTCCATATTTACTTAGGCTGCGTGGCCCGCTTTATCAGAGCAATGCATGTCTAGGGGCGCCGTTTGATCGTGCGCCTCACAGAATAATTGAATGCTTGATGCGTATTAATATATTTATAGTACGTTGTAAATAACTCAGATTGAGGATTAAAGTATCTTTCGTGAATTACTTGCAAAAAAATATTAGATGTGAAATGTTTTAACAAAAAGGTTGCTAAGAAATAATAAACGTCTCTTGTATTTGCAAATAAGTTACGGAGTTTCATAAAATAAAAACTTTAAAACGATGTGTAGGAAAATTTGAAAATGTACCTAACAATATTAATTTTATTAATTGTTATAAAAAATAAATAATTAATCAGAGAGAAACAAAGAAAATAATTTATTTACGGCGACAGACTTCTTTTGAGAATGGTTGTTAAACGACGTATGTTGAGTTGAGATAATGTCTTTAATTGAGAAGAAGGAAGCTCACACCTTTGTATGGGGTTTAATCCCCTTCATCACATATCCACATGTCTATCTCTCTGGCCTATACCACTTTTTTATGCCTTGTCTACCTCGTTTCACCTCGTTACGTGGCTTGCTGTAACGCCGATCAGCTCTGTATTTATTATGATCTCTACGAAAGCAAAAAGGTAAAACTAGACACAAAACCCTTTAAAAGTGTAGTATGCGTGGATGTACCGTATTTCTTTTCATGTGTACACGAAGAAGGCTCGTATCTGCAATAGGACATTAACAAACGTACAGCTATGCACAAATTCATTAATTTCCAGAACTTAGGTAAGTTGAGGCCGTAAGCGCCGAATCTACAATTTATGTAAAACGGCTCAACCGATGAGCAAACACTCCGGCTAATACTTGGTAACTGCGCTTTACATTAAGTAGATTAAGTATGTAACTACTTACTGTAGTTTGAACGTTTGTTGTTACATTCATGTTTTATATTGTTTATTTTATTATTGTTAGATTTAAGAAGTCTGTATGATCATATTTATTTGTCGTTTGCAAGTTTAAAAGAACATCTAGTGTCAAGAATCGACAGAAATATGCTAAAGTGGTTTGTGAAGGTTGAGAAAATTAAGAAAATTTAAAACGCGAAAGTGATAGGTTATGTACCGTCGCGATGGGATGATGCAACTACCACCTCCACCGATGGGGCCTCAATCTCATACTCATCGGGGAGTGATTATGGAGTTCCAAAACAAACGATGATGCACATCGTCGAGGAATGTCCCCGACATCGTTTCTCTGGGAGAGCGTGAGCTCTACAACCTTAATCCGGCCGCAAAAGATTGGCTCCTACAGCTAGATATAGATGTATAGGGTTCAAAGCAGAAGCCATACGCAATGATGAATGATGATGATATACCGTCGCATCGGTAGGCTGTGTATAAAGTACTGTATCATTGGAGAAGTAAAGCAAGTTAGGAAGAATCGTTTTATTTGACGTTCAGTCTCAATCTGGTCGGAGTTAATGTGTATACTCGCATGTTGCTATAGATATTACTTACTGTTTGTAATGAATATGTAGAGCTTCTGTAAATTTTCTCTGCACCGTGGGTAGCCTGGGACCCTAGAAGAAGAAAAGTACTTAGATATTTCTCTATACGGCACTCTTACAATCCAAACTTTTTGGACCTGGCAACTCCACATCTGTCTTAAATACTAGATACTGTCCCGATAGAGATAACTCATTTAAGTTGAATACAATGTTTTTCTATCAGAAGAAGGGAAAACACTATATTTAACAATTTTGTCACTGTAATAACATTCTCAACTACCTAATTTTAGTTTCTAAGGAAAAAAATCCCCGTTAATACCTACCTTAAGCGAAACAACAACAGCGAATTAATTCCCCGACGTTCCCACCGGCCATAAATAAAGGCCTCGCTTATACAAACACACGGAAAGTGCGCAAACAACATAAAACACGGAATGATTGCAATTAAAAACGCATTGCGGGCGTCACGTGACCTGGACGCGCCGACGCCATCTTGCCGAATGTCCGCACACACCGACATGGCGGTTAATTATGAATTAGGTACGGTAATACTTAGTTAAGTTTACTTTTATTTTGTTAGTTGTAATAAATTTTGTGATATTATTAGGTTGGTATTATTATTGAATACAGTTATATGTCAAATTCCGTAGTTTAAGTCATATTCCGTGTGGTGACGGAGTAAAAATAAAATATGTCACCATCCCATCTCATCCCATGGGTGTCGTAAATCCGACTAAGGGACTATCCGTCAATATGACTTGACGACCTCGGTGGCGCGACGGTAGCGCAAGCGGCTGTCGTGCAAGAGGTTGTGGGTTCGATCCCCACGCTGGACAATAATTTGTGAGATCCACAAATTATTGTCCTGGTCTGGGTGTTCATTGTGTCCGTTAATTGATGTTTGTAAAAGGTCCCCGCGACACAGGGCATGATCCCTAGTGCGGGAGTTGTCTTTTTAAGCTAGAAATATTATCTTTACAAAATAAAAGGATGGTAAACTTGAAATTAAACCCTATACCAATCCGTCTGGCCAGCGTGGTATTAGTAGGCCAAGTATACCTCCGTCACGGGAGAAGGCCCGTCCCTGCAGTGAGACAATATATAAAGGCCGCTGTAATAGTAGCGACCACCATTATGATATACTTAGCTTATCATCATGCAGAGTAGCCACTCTGACAGACTAATTAAAATAAAATAAAAGCTTATGTTAGCATAGGCGACAGACACGTAGTCATCCGACATAGTCGCCTCACGACAACATAGTCGAAAACGACTCTTAGGCCAAGTAAAATCCTATTCCGAGACTTTTGAACAGCGTGGTAGGCCAGGTTATTTTCATCACTGGAGGAGGCCTGTCCTAATAAATAAATCGGCAACAACGATAATGATATAACTCTTATCACAACTCCTTTTACGTCTTTTATGACAATTACGGAGCGGGAAATGGTTGCAACTTGCGATACGTCATTGTGGTTCGCGCGACAATCCCTATTAGTGGATGGAGTACTGGAGTTTTTTTTTATGGGTCTACAAAACACTGACTTATGTAGTAACAAACATTAATCCTCACACATTCACACAACGTCATCTAGTCCCAAACTAAGCAGAGCTTGTGTTATGGGTACTAGATAACGGATAAACATACTTAAATACTTTTTTTTGTAAATACATACATAGAAACACTCAGAGCAATGCAAACAATCATGTTCATGCACAAAAAGGTTTGCATTGATCGGGAATCGAACCCGAGACCTCTGCGTAGCAGTCATTTTATATAACCACTACGCCATAGAGGTCGTCGGGAAATGGTTGCAACGTTGTTGTCTTGTTGTAGTTCGCGCGACGATCCCTATTAGTGGATGGAGTAATGGAGTTTTTTAAATTGGTCTACAAATCACTGAGTAACAAACATAAGAAACAGAAATACTATCAAGTTGAAAAGCCAAAGCTACTCCTTTTACAGAAGTCGCTAAAAACTAAAAAATAGCCGTAACAAGACCGGATTTACGGGATTTGCTTGCGAGTTATTTGCGAACGTACTAGCGATTAAAGTAAGTAAAGATGGAGTGTACCTGAATGCAGTCGATATCGGCTTGTCCAAAATGGCTACGAATATTGATTTTCGTGTTATTTTATAACCTGCTTCTGTTTTTACTGAAGTTCAATATTTTGATGAATTAAAAATGTATCGCGTGGGTTTAAACCCCTTAAATAGATACTTCAAGTTTTAACTGATCCGTCTTGGGAATCTATTTAGCCAACAATATTATCCTGTTTGACTAAGAGTACCTACTAAAGGACTGTGATATGAACTCTGAATTGTTCAATTTACACATCATTATTCATATCGGATCCGAGCTTTGCGCTTCTACTATTTTTGAATTATTTTACACCTATACTTATTATGGAATATAATAGGACCGCACAATGTAGCAATACTTGGAGGAGGCTTATGTCCAGCAGTGGACGGTTATGATGATGATAGGAGCAGTGGTTATGATGATGATAGGAGCAGTGGTTATGATGATGATAGGAGCAGTGGTTATGATGATGATAGGAGCAGTGGTTATGATGATGATAGGAGCAGTGGTTATGATGATGATAGGAGCAGTGGTTATGATGATGATAGGAGCAGTGGTTATGATGATGATAGGAGCAGTGGTTATGATGATGATAGGAGCAGTGGTTATGATGATGATAGGAGCAGTGGTTATGATGATGATAGGAGCAGTGGTTATGATGATGATAGGAGCAGTGGTTATGATGATGATAGGAGCAGTGGTTATGATGATGATAGGAGCAGTGGTTATGATGATGATAGGAGCAGTGGTTATGATGATGATAGGAGCAGTGGTTATGATGATGATAGGAGCAGTGGTTATGATGATGATAGGAGCAGTGGTTATGATGATGATAGGAGCAGTGGTTATGATGATGATAGGAGCAGTGGTTATGATGATGATAGGAGCAGTGGTTATGATGATGATAGGAGCAGTGGTTATGATGATGATAGGAGCAGTGGTTATGATGATGATAGGAGCAGTGGTTATGATGATGATAGGAGCAGTGGTTATGATGATGATAGGAGCAGTGGTTATGATGATGATAGGAGCAGTGGTTATGATGATGATAGGAGCAGTGGTTATGATGATGATAGGAGCAGTGGTTATGATGATGATAGGAGCAGTGGTTATGATGATGATAGGAGCAGTGGTTATGATGATGATAGGAGCAGTGGTTATGATGATGATAGGAGCAGTGGTTATGATGATGATAGGAGCAGTGGTTATGATGATGATAGGAGCAGTGGTTATGATGATGATAGGAGCAGTGGTTATGATGATGATAGGAGCAGTGGTTATGATGATGATAGGAGCAGTGGTTATGATGATGATAGGAGCAGTGGTTATGATGATGATAGGAGCAGTGGTTATGATGATGATAGGAGCAGTGGTTATGATGATGATAGGAGCAGTGGTTATGATGATGATAGGAGCAGTGGTTATGATGATGATAGGAGCAGTGGTTATGATGATGATAGGAGCAGTGGTTATGATGATGATAGGAGCAGTGGTTATGATGATGATAGGAGCAGTGGTTATGATGATGATAGGAGCAGTGGTTATGATGATGATAGGAGCAGTGGTTATGATGATGATAGGAGCAGTGGTTATGATGATGATAGGAGCAGTGGTTATGATGATGATAGGAGCAGTGGTTATGATGATGATAGGAGCAGTGGTTATGATGATGATAGGAGCAGTGGTTATGATGATGATAGGAGCAGTGGTTATGATGATGATAGGAGCAGTGGTTATGATGATGATAGGAGCAGTGGTTATGATGATGATAGGAGCAGTGGTTATGATGATGATAGGAGCAGTGGTTATGATGATGATAGGTACTTAATATTAAAATACAGAAGTAAATAAATAATATGTATTTCGATTAGTGACTAAAATTCATCAAAGCATAAGAAGTATACTGATACCAATGCAAGTAGTTGTCTAACCTAATAAAACCTTATACCAATCCTACCTAGCCACCGTAGTCTTAGTAGTCCATAATTTATTTATGTTAACACGGTTTAACAAAGCAATTACCTTAACATACACTACTATAAAAAAAGTAAAACAAAAGATAAAATAACGAAAAAAAAACTAAAACATTTACAAAATAAAATATAATAAACTATTTATAAACTTTCACAAAATCTTTATTATTAGTATTAGACTCATCTATAAATAAGTCACAATCAGGGAAATGGCTGTAGGCTGGAAGAACCGTTATTTTATTTATGTATGTATGTATAAGTAGGAAAGCACCTATATACGACAAACCTCCCTCTGAATTACGCACAAAAAAATCATATATTAACAGCGGGATCCACCCTAGATTTGTTATAAGTATTTTTTTATAAGTCTTTATTGCCCCTGGTGCTAATATCGCGGTAAGAACGCGGATGATTGCAAGTTTAGGGTGAGGTGCCGCGGGCTCGACAAGCGTTTTATGCACCATACAAAACGACGTTTATTGAGTAACGCTCTGCTGACTCAATTTTATAATAATAGTATACTTCTTAGATGGCGTTATTTGGTTATAAAGTTATTCTGTACTATAGGAATTATCCGTGTGGTGACGGAGTAAGAATACAATATGTCACCACCCCATCTCATCCCATGGGTGTCGTAAAAACCGACTAAGGGAATAACCGTAACTACTATCTTTACGAAATAAAAAAAAGGAAAACTTGAAATTTAACCCTATACCAATACGTCTGGCCAGCGTGGTATTAGTAGGCCAAGTAACCCTCCGTCACGGGAGGAGGCCCGTCCCTGCAGTGGGACATTAATGGGCTGTTATGATGATCATGATAGGTATTAGATAATGGATAAATAACCTAGCTACGTAAATAGATGTGTATTAAACATAGAAACACCTACATCGTAGAAATGTTTTCCTTGCTTATACTTTTACTTACTCTTTCAGCGAATTGGCCAGAACCTGTCTGCTTAGTCTCCTCAGCGTTTAACATGACGATTTCTAATCTACACAAACGTTGTCTTAGGCATCTGCAGCGAAAAGGCCTAAAAAGGACGAGATTGGCTGATTAAACTTCTTCTAACCATGATGATTCTGAATCATCAGAATATTATAAATAATGTTCGATGTTCCAAATTATCACAAACCGTTAACCGTAGAGCTGGTTTAGAATATTTTTTGATCCGAACGGGAACCCTATCTTAGTGCATTTATTCGTGCCCTCTAAGATGGTACCGGCCTAGTGGGATAAAAGATTGGCATCATCAAGTATGTATAAGTACGCTACGTCGGAGTAAGAATACAATATCCTCATCTCATCCATGGACTAAGGGACTATCCGTGAATATTATCTTTACGAAATAAAAAGAAGGAAAACTTGAAATTAAACCCTATACCAATCCGTCTGGATGGTGGTATTAGTAGGCCAACTATCCCTTCGTCATCGGAGGAGGCCCGTCCCTGCAGTGGGACATTAATGGGCTGTTAGGATGTTATGATAATCAAGTATGGTAAATTTATTTTAAAGTATCACTAAGTCTTGGCATTGGCCCGCTGCATGGTCTCAGAAATATCAGTGATTGATCTGGAAAATGTGATAAAATAGTAATAAAAAGTCGTAAATTTAATTTTTTCTATAGTTATGAACCCCAACTTTAAGTTTATCGTTTTCTAAGAAATTCTTACGTGAGTCGTTTTATGGAAATATTTTAAGATACAAGCTAGTAAGTTTGTACAGTGAGATAAGCGTTGTAGCGGATGCCGGGGTGTTTACTCTTGTCTGTAGGTAGATTATACATATATACTTGTATATCTATATAAAGGGTACATATATGTATAGTATGTGCAGTCGTGGCTGTTGCTTGCTAGATGCAGTGACGTAATCAGATGATAAGAACTCATTGGTGAACGTAATTTGAATATAGAAATGATTCCTTTTTTAAACTGACAATTCTTACCGATTAAGCCCTTTGTAACAGGAACTTTTTACTGGCAATAATGAATGAAAAATTATGCTTTATTTTGGATTCGGTTATTTTTAAGTACAAAATTATTTATATTTTTTTGATCATAGATGTAACTGTAAGAGTATTGTCTTTGCAAATAAATAGTTTGTCTTATTATCACAATTTTTTGTAGTTTATCTACATGTCGAGAAAATCAGCGCGTGATATTTTAAATTGTTGCCACTGAACACACCATTAAATACTGAACGGCAGTCTAATTTAAAAATAAACGAATGGGATGCACCAAATGGAGTTTTTTTATTCATTGTTCTTGCCTTTGTTTTAATATTTTATTATGTAGTAATTTGTCCTTGTAGTGACGTACAAAGTACGGCAGGTCACCTTCCTATCTCATCCTATACATAGCATCTACACACCCGTCGGCTCTAGATGGGTGAGAAAATAATATCGAGTTTTTGTAGAGGCCAGCCTGATGACAGCCTACATTCACGGACGTTAATAATGCCTAAGTTCATCATAACAGCCCATTAATGTCCCACTGCAGGGACGGGCATTCGCCCATGACGGAAGGAATACTTGGCTTTCTCATATCACGCTGGCCAGACGGATTGGTACCTATAGGGTTTAATTTCAAGTTTTCCTTCTTTTTATTTCGTAAAGATAATATTCACGGATAGTTCCTTAGTCGGTTTTTACGACACCCATGGGATGAGATGGGGTGGTGACATATTGTATTCATACTCCGTTACCACACGGAGACCCTAAGTAACTAAACGGAATATGCTGAAATTTTGCAGTAATAAGCTTCAGAATAACACATAGCCTTTATTTTTTGTAAAGACTAACTAATTCCGCACTTAGGGTTATGTTGCGGGGCTTTACAGTCATCAATAAATCATCATACCATCCATATCATAGCGTCCTACTTACAATTTATTTTATTTATTTATTATTTCACAACATCACAATTCTTACAGTATACCAATACAATAGTGTGGCCCTTAATTAACTTATTAAAATAATTCCTTATCTAACCTCTCATAAAATATTGTATTAAATTACATTCATATCCTAAATTTAATAGTTAATTACAAATTTGAATTTATACATTAATTAATAATTTTAATTATTGTAACATATTATATTTATGGTGACTTTTACAAATTCATCCAGGGAACATGTAAAAATATCTACGCTTTTATCCACTTTGTTTATCGTGTTTAAGACTCGCGTTAGTGGAGCTTTGTCTATTCAATCATTGTCTCAATATAAGTTGTCTACGCTGGCGGAGTCATCGGTAAAGTCTAGTATCAAATAATAAATTATGTATTCAATATTCGTAAGCACACACTAAGTGCTACTGTGGTTTGTTTTCTGTTCCCATGTTGGTGGGAGTGGTGCAAAACATGTCACATTTTTGTTTAATTTTAATTCTAGCTTATAAGAGATAGGTGTTAAATTAAATAAGAGAAGTTATTGAATCTAAAATGCAAACTTTTTGGTTTTATAATTTTTAGTAACTATTGCTGTTAATCTGAGAATTTTGTTAGTGATAATATTAACTTTAGCTATCAAATGTCATGTGAAGCTGCTTGTGGTGGAGTTATGATGAGTTTCAAACTATTGTTATAAAGACAGTTCAAAACAGATGAATTAAGAATCATTTACTAATTTCCATTTAAATATAGCTATTAGCAACTTGCCTGGCAAAAATAAATGAAATATTTATTTCCAAAAACAAAATGTTTTTCTTTTACATAAGATATTTCATATGAAGACGACGACCTCTGTGGCGTAGTGGTTATATAACATGACTGATACGCAGAGGTGTATCAGTTGTCTAGTACCCGTAGTACAAGCTCAGCTTTGTTTGGGACTAGATGGCGTTGTGTTAATGTGTGAGGAATATATTTTTTTTTCGTAATTACCTTGCCTTATGTAATCAGAAATGAGAAAATCTACAGAGGAGCAAATACAAACGACGTACCAAGAGCTGCAGTTAGCACGGGGCCGACGGCAGTTGGGTAAGATAGATTCTGAAAACGCATCGAAACATATAGGGTGGGTAAGTTGGTAAAAAAATGCACAAAGTGACACCAATTAAAGACGTCTACCAGTTGAAATTTCTAGCCTTAAATAATGGTAAGAGCTTTTTTGTTTTTATAAAAACAACTCACGATGATCATGTCCTGTGTCAAAGATCAGAAGAAACAATTTGTTTTGCGTGGAAGTCGTAATTGCGACCTGGTGCAAGGCAGCCGCACTCCAAATCATAAGTAGAGGCTTGTTCAGTTAGGCTGTAGGGTATAAATTAAATAATTATATGTATATGTCGCAGGGAAATGAGGAAACCAGGGATTTCACGAAATCACTAGGGATATCACGAAATCCCGGTAAATGTCGAAAATGCCGTCACAGTTCTAACCTAACCTAACCTATAGAAGTTGGATTCCTTGTGTTTTTTAATCTACAAACAAAAATATAAGAATTTTTTTTCTAGAACAAACGGGATTTCGTGATATCCCTAGTGATTTCGTGAAATCCCTGGTTTCCTTATTTCCCTGCGACATATATACACATTTGTATAAAGCCATATAGTCTTAAACTAAGCTAAGGCTGTTACTTTTATAAATTTATACAATTAGACTAAGACTACCCCCATGGGAATATAGAGTGATTTCATGTAGGCATGTATGTATGTACACACACTTAAATTATACATAAAAACAGACATGAATTCCAACAGTCATCTTCGAGCAACCTTGGGACTCGAACCCACGACCTTCGAGATAGTTGCTGCACCAAGACATTCACACTAAAATAAAAATAACCAAGTAATTGTGCAAGTTGACAAGTTTTGAAGTTACGTATAAGACGAGTTGATCGGCCGCAGCCCGAATGAACAGACAAGCCTGTGTCAACATACAGAGAATTAGTCCAAATTATGTGCGCCTAGCCCCCCACCGCCCCCCACCTCGAGTATCCCTACCTCACACCCGCTCACACCCTCCACCGAATCAATATTTGTTGTCCGTACTCTTCTGCCTTAATACACGCACAATGCTCACATAGACCTCATCAACTCAAACCAAACTCTACTCTGACAACATAGGGTTGAATTTATCTTTTAACAAAGTGGTTTACTTAAGACTTTTTGATAGTAAATGTGCTTGGACTCATCCCCAGTTGTTGCTTTCTCTTCGAACGCAATACGGTCTCTTTCCAACGCAGTTTTCCGCGAGATGCGTAGAGCATCGGTATTTGGATTCGGTTTTACAAATCATACATTATGTACCCACCATTTTCTTATCGGGAAAATGAATTGTATTAATGTGGTCTTTGAAAATACACGGGCTTAAGAATTTATACTTTTTTATTAAACGAAGAGATTTCGTAGTCTATTTAATAAGTATACTTATAAGCGTTCTATATGCTAGTTCTTATTATGTTTCTACTAGATTTAGTTTAAGTACATTACTTTGATATCTAAGATAGCTGGTTTCAATAAGGATTTTAAGCCAATGCCTACATAAAAATATAAGTAAAAGATAAATATAATAAAAATAAATGTAACCATGACCACATCCTACTGAAATGTGCGAAATTTTAATTCAAAATAAAATATGGTTACTCCCAAACGCACCGTAAACATACAAAAATGGCCCCTAAAAGCCGTTTTCGTGTAAGTTACACATCAATTAATATAAAAACTCGCATCTCGACTCTTGTTGAATATTCATAAAGACCTGTTAATTGCACAAGTCGGCAAATAAGAGAGAGAGCGACTCTACGGTTCCTAGTAAGGCGATGCCTCCCTCCCTCGCCTCAATGTCCCCCCTTTTGCCCTCCCCCTCGTCGCAAAAGGCCAACCCTACGCACACAAACAAGTTTTCACCCACACTAGTGTAGGGGACGCGCGCAACCGGGAAAACTACGGCCTTTTACGTACCTATTGTGTACAAGAACGCGATTGTAGTATATGTTAAAAAAATATTATTATTTTATAATTTTTTTGGTAATAATATTGTTGTGATAGAGGAAATAGATGATGTCTTTACCTCAGTTTATTCCACAGGGTGTAGTCGACTAAGGGATATTTCGCATATAATATTTTCTTTATGAAAATCAATAAAGAAAAACTTAAAAAGCCTTAAACCAACCTGACAAGTCAGAACGGTTTTAGTAGGCCTCGATTACTAGAGGAGGGGAAGACTGCCGCCGTAAGAAATTGTTGGGTTTTAATGAAAAAGGTTTACCATAAACTGGTTGATTTCCAAGAAAACCCAGGTGAAAGCGTTCCCTTTCATCTCATTACCTATTCTTCAGAGTACATCGCTGGCAATGCCGAAAGTCCTTAACATCCTAGAGATGAAAACCTCGCACGATCATTGTCAATACTTTGATAAGTCCCTCCCATGGCAAACTATTAAATTGAGGAATAGTTTTTGGAAAATCGTTTTCATTCTTATCGCGTTGGGTCCTTGAAACGTAGACCCTGGTAGCATTTGACCAGCCAGGCACAGTGATGACAATGCAGTAAAATGAATGCAATTAGCTAGCAATAGCTGTCATTCCTGGACTCAAAGGTTCGATGCAGTCTGAAACAGATATACATAAGTGTAAAAACACTTTCATTTTCATTACATTTATCTGTTTTCCTTACATATACTGAACAGAAAACGCGTGTTGGGTGTGTGCGCATCTATTTACGCGACGAGTAAATATGTACCCGCGCCGTTTGTAGAGGCTGCATTAATAATTCAATTGGTTGGTTCGCCCAGGTAGCGTTTAAACGATTTTTAACTTGCCGCCAAACGGATTAATCGGGGCTCGGCCGGAAGACGGAAGAAACCCTCGATATTCGATGTTTGAATTTTATCAAATTGACTCGAATACTTTTTAATTAGTGTAATTTGATTGTGTTTTTTTTTGTTCTTTCTTGTTCTTTAGATTAAAGGAGTTAGAGGATTAGCTGTTCGATTTTTAAATTTGTAATTTGGAGGACCTTTTTCTTTTTTTTTTTGTAATTGACATAGTGACGAGACACAAAAGCCGTTTGCCTGATACTTAGTAAATTTTAAGCTTGTCTATTTCGGAAGCATTAGAATTCTGTGTTTTACAAACATTAAGCTCAGAGACAGTCTTTGTACGTTCTTTACTCTAGGAACCAAGCTGTTACTCGTAAGTCTAATAGCCCTTACAATAATTTCACTATCTACTGTACCATTCCACCTAAACATACATACATAAACTCACGCCTTATCCCGTCCGGGGTAGGCAGAGACGACAGAACGCCTCTTGTCACATAAACACCATAACATTTGTACACTTCTTCTTGAAGGTGGATTAAGCTGTATAACATCAAGCTAGAAAGCCTCTTACGGAAAGGATAGACCAACAGGGTTGTTTATTTTTCAATCAACTTTTTTTTAAATGGGCTTGGTCGACTCTTTTTGCGACAAAAGTGACAGATGGTGTTTTTTTAATTCGAAATCTGTCCTATAGTACAAATCTTTAGTTCAAACATGAAAAAGCGTCAAGTGTATAATATAGTCGGGGTTAACCGAGTTGATTGGGGTCGCGTCCGACAAACAAACGGACAAACGTTGGCCGCGGCTTGATTTCTTTGCCAAACACTAATATTTGAAAAGCAAGCTCGATGCGATTACAGTGTGATCTTCAATGCGGAGTGCGCATGTCCGGTGAGATGGGGTTACTTGTTATATACCCGCATAGGAATGTTCTACTGTATTATATTCTGTTATTGTATGTTACTTATCTATCAATACTAATATTATAAAGAGGTAAAGTTTGTGTGTTTGTGACGTTGTAGGGGGTAATCTCTGGATCTACTGAACCAATTTAAAAAATTCTTTCTGTGTTGAATAGGCCATTTATCGGGGAGTGTCATAGGCTATATAGTATCACGCTATGACTAATAGGAGTGGAGCAGTAATGAAATATGTTTAAAAAAGAGACGAGTGGTTTTCGCCGCCCAACGAAGTGGGCACGAGTCAGCTAGTTGGTTATGAAATTAATTGTATGTATTTGTATTTTTAGTAGTTCTGTTATGTAGTGGTAAAAATATGGCCGCTGAAGGCTCGTGTAATTGCATTATCGTAGTCAGGAACATTAATTTTGATATTGATCTGGATGTTTTCCATGTCAAATCTGTATTTACAAAACAAGTGGTCCGTGGTCTAGAGTCCTAGTAAGATCTCCTTAGTTTGGGCCTAGATGGCGTTGAGTGAATTTAAGAGTAAGAATACAATATGTCACCACCCCATATCATCCCATGGGTGTCGTAAAAACCGACTAAGGGACCATCCGTGAATATTATCTTTACGAAATAAAAGAAGGAAAACTTGAAATTAAACCCTATACCAATCCGTTTGACCAGCGTGGTATTAGTAGGCCAAGTATCCCTCCGTCACGGGAGGAGGCCCGTCCCTGCAGTGGGACATTAATGGGCTGTTATGATGATTCCTGGCCTTCCAAAAAACCTAGCTCTCTACCTTGCACCACGTCCGTTGTTAAGATCTTTTACTTGAAGAGATGACCTACCTATGACCTATGACAAATAATGTAAACATAAGTAGTCACTTGTTATAATCTCAATTAAAACCTAGTATTAGTGTGACACTTGTCTCTGTATAATAAGCCGTGTGTGCATGGAATAGTTAGACTCGGAGTTGAGCGCCCTCTGTATCTTTGTTGAAATATTTGCTGTGTAAGCGGTGACTCTGACTTAGGGTTAGTTCACATGACGCGAGAGAACTCGGTCAGATACTTCTTTTGTATATTGTTTGACCTATTTAAGTTTGTTTAGTTGTTGATATAATTAAGACAAAAAACTATTAAATATTCCAAGAGCTTTTTCATCCTCAAGTGTCTATTCTCTGTGATTACCCAGACTTTCTGAAGTTCCAGTTTTAGCAACATGAGAGGAGTAGTTAAATTCCCAAAAACACTCTTCGTGTTAGATGGGGTTAAACCGAAACCTCTGCTGTATGTACCCCTTTGAAGCAGTTGATATCGTTTATCATAAAATCAAATTAAAAAACAGTATTGACGATGATGACGGAATTTAAAATAAAACTATCATCTCTATATGAGACTAACCCCCGGTTTCCGAATGTTTTATCAAGTAAAAATCAACTAATCAAGTGTCAAAACTCTTGTCAACTATCATTTTCAGGAACTAAAATTTGACACTTGATTAGTTAATTTTTACTTTATCAGACATTCGGAAGCCGGGGGTAAGTACAAAACATTTTATTTAGACTTATATTAAGACACGAACAAAATGTACACTCAAAAATGTGCGTTCAATCAATGCTAGTTATACAGCGCCATGTGAACTCTCCCTTATTCATACCTACCGATGTTAGGTGCCGGTTGATTGTTGGCACAGCAAATTTGTTCTCTGTCTCACCCCACGACGGGATTAGCCTGTTTTTCTACTAAACACAACGGTTTTATCTTGTTGAATGTTAATTGTACCTATTTGTTTTGCAAAAGACGCATAGTGTACTTGCATGCATTGTTAGTTTATTGCGATAATGTTTGCGATGATAATAATAACTGAGAAAGTTTAAAATATACTGTAAATGTGTATATGGTTTCATCATTGCACATTTCCGTGACTTCATTTGGCACACAAATAATTGCATACATACATTAACTCATGGTTTTTTCCTATGGGCGTAGGCAGACTACTGCCGAGTACTACGATCTACGATCCTTATAAACCGGCACTCCGCAACGTACTTTTTGCCCTGTGGCAACCTTAAGTGGAGTATGTGGCGGACATCACTGCACATTCCAGCAAATAGAAGTCCTTTACTAGAAATAGACCTTCTTCAGGGTCGTAGTGTAGGGTCGTAGCATATAACGTAACGTAAACGGATCGGCACCGCCTCGTTCCGTCTATCCGTTTACGTTACGTTATATGTGCTACGACTCTTAGCCGTCTCCATATTTCTCTGTCCTGTGCCTCTTCTATCCATCGGTTGTCTGCTACATTCACCAGATCGTCGATTCACCTTATGAGGGGTCTGCCTATCCTGCATATTCCTTTTCGGGGTCGACTTTCTAGAACCTTCCTACCTTAACGACGACGGTTAGTGTTAATATGTTTCCTCATTAATCAGGCATTTATGCAGAGGACGCAGGTTCCAAGAATACTGTCTATTGCCAAATATCGCATTAAAAAGCGTTGCAAAATTTTAAGTAACAAAATGAACAGCCGACGGGAATTGAGTTTAGTTATAATTTTCAGAAGAAATGTTTTCGTAGCATCGTTGGACTCGATTTGGGTAAAAAAAACCTGCCTTGATACCATGAGCGTAGTTGAAGGGTTGGAAGTTTTTGTCGCAGAAACTACAACAGGCAACTACAGACCTCAATAAAAGGGGCGCAGAGACCGTCGTACATTCAAGACCCATCCATAGATCAAAACCTCTTTCGCCATAAAAGAGACATGGGTGCCTTCAGCACAATATTTAATGGCCTTGTTAGGGTCTCCCGTAAATTGAACCACGGTTATACTCTTTTCTTGGATTTCACCAAATAAATAATTCTACTTTCTTTACTTTTTCTTTCTTTCTTTAGGCTTTAAACTCGATTTTGTCAACTAAGACGTGTGGCAATAAGTAGTAGACTGAATGAATGGACCGACTCGACGGGGAGAGTACCTACCACCCTTTCACAGTAAACCAGTGTGAAGTAAGTAGATTTTTTTGTTTTTTTTTTAATTGACCTATCATAATGTCTCTATGATGTCTGATGTTAAGCATTCAATAGAGTGCAAGAATGGCGAGCACCATACCAGCTACAATATTTGTAGAGGCATGAATGTCTCCACTATGGTCTATACTCTAGTTTACTGCTTTATTTCGGTCGGTGAGTGCAAAATACCAGAAGCCCAACAATGCCTTTCACATCTCTGGAAAGGTAGAGAGACTCTGAAGGTGGTTGGGGGTTTTGGTAAGGTAAGCAGCGGCTTGACTGTTGTGGCGTTGTGTTGCCAGTGATGACTTATGAAACATAGACGCTAACTATGCGACTTGTAACCATAACAGCTTATTCACCTCTACTGCTGGACATAGGCCTCCTTCAAACGTTTCCACCCTGCGCGGTTCTGTGCCTTCCTCATCCATCATTGTAAGGGGACTTAAAACCTCTTAAAGAGTGAGGTTTTGCGGTACCTAGTGTAATTGAATGAAACATATACGCTGAAGAGCAAAAAAGTATCAACATAAATAATTTAACAATATTTATTTTGCAATAAAAAACACATTTGCCTTTATGGCCACGAAAGTCCATCATAAAATAAACTAAGCAGCTTTAAACGGTAGTAATAAAATAATAATTCAAATTTAGTGTGTGTAACCTCGATAAAACTAAGATGGCGTCGCTTTATCGCGGCCATTTTGTTTGCAGAGTGCTGACGACGCGACACTGCGCAAGAGTTTGTTTTTAGGAGACCTGTTTTACCTTAGACCTTTAGTTTAAGAATGTTGTATTATTTATTGTTAGGTTATAGTATATGAGATGGATTCCTACTGGGAGTTTAAATATTTTGTTTTACTTTGGTTTATGGTTCATTATCATAATAACCTAATTAATTATTTGAGTTATCGTGTTGACAGGAGCAAGGAATGCAAAAGAGTTTTATAAAATGCTAAGGAGAGGATATTTGTACAATTAAATCATAGATAGAAGCCTAGAGTAATCTTGAACTTTATTATTAGACGCAACTTATCTCTGGTGTTTATCATGACATCATCTCCGTGTGGTGACGGAGTATTAATACAATATGTCACCACCCCATCTCATCCCATAGGTGTCGTAAAAACCGACTAAAGGACTATCCGGGAAAATTATCTTTACAAAGTAAAAAGAACGAAAACTTATAATTAAACCCTATACCAATCCGTCTGGCCAGCGTGGTATTAGTAGGCTAAGTATCCCTCCGTCACGGGAGGAGGCTCGTCCCTGCAGTGGGACATTAATGGGCTGTTATCATATAACCATAACCCAAATAAAAAATAGCAGTAATTTATCGCATTATTTGCATACTCTTACCTACCAGTATCTTGTTAACAATAAACAAAAACTTCTTTATCATTGTTATCATTGAATAACAATTACTTAAACGCCACAAGTACAATTTCCCCCCCTAAGGCCAAGGGGCGTATTGGACACAGCTAAATATGTACACACATAACACACACACAATATGTACACGGTACACAACAAGCTTGCATGGAAAATATTTGGTAACACAGCCAATGTAATCCAAGGAGTTTGCCTTGATAAATTAAATATACTTAATGATAATTTGTATTTACGATAGTAAAGATTTTAATTTTGTTTCCTTTGACTCCTGTTTTGAATTTAAAGTAATTAGGAAATGTCAGGACTTTTAGGTCTTTTGTATTTTTTTGATTTTTCCTTGTTTTTCTTTTTAACTTTTTGTGACTTTTTACTTTTTGTTTTGTATTCAACAATTGCTTAAAAACGGATGTGCAACGAAGCAACTTGTATTTATATCTCTTGCAAAATAGGAAATCTTAACTCTAAGCCTTACATCAATCCCATTTGCCGAGCAGACGTTAGTAGTAGGGCCCCCAGCGCTAGACGAGACTTGTCTTTGATTGCGATTTCAAGAAAAGGGTAGAAGCTTAATAAGTATTATGGTTTTTTTATACACCGAGAAGAGAAATCATCGGTGAGTTCTCTCAAACCTTGACTTGATTAAGCTCTCCTTAATAGACATACTCAAGAGATTTTTTAATACATAATGATAAATAATGAAAAGATTTATTTTTCTAAAAATATTTCTTATTAAATTAATCTTGTGAGCGCTGAAGTCGGTTATAGTTTCGTTATGTGTGACAGATCTGACCAGGTTCATCATCTTAAGGTATAATAAGTTCTCAGTAAGACACGTATAACAGATGAATATTATTACTTATAATACTATTAACATTAATAGTGATTAATAAAACCTTACACTCTTTAAAAAATAAACATACGGCACAAAAATGTACATAGAGCACACAGATTATCAGTTTCAGAGACAAATTACACACAAGTGCTTGTTGTAAGCGAACCGAAAGCGCTTCATATATAAATATTATGTTTATATATTGATAGAGTTAAGCGTTTGTCAAACAGCAGAGTGTACGGTGCCAATATTAACTCTAGTTATCGTCCGCGGGTGAACCCCAGCCAAGGTCACTGTCTAGGTCACATGGTTTACATTTACACTGTCAATATTTTGATATGTTTTCTAGTTTACACCTTTAAATTGTTTAAAAAATCTGGGTCTGTTTCACGCATTCTTTGGATTGGTTGCCTAGTCAATTTTTGAATAATAGGTAGGTATGTTAAACACTTAAAGATGTCATTTTTGACCTTCAGTTTCAAAGTGACCTTGTGATGTGGTATATTACTTAAGTCAATAAAGCTCGACCAATGAATGAAGCATAGGTACTCTAGAGGGGGTCGATTAAGTGCTGATAATTTTATGCCAAAGTAAGTTTACATACCAAATGATTGAAATATCTTGACATGCCCATGTGAACATTTTAAAGTGGTATCAATGCTGAATGTAACCAAATATGGAGACACTAATAAACCCCAAAGTCAACTGTAATATTTGTTGATCGTATGGAACAATGTTTTACGCGTGTTCCATTTTGCGTGACCACCAAAGTGATGACAACGGGGGTAGAGTCACTTAATGATCACAAATGTTATGTATGCTATCAATTCTGGGGCGTTTTTTAGCTTTATCAGGCTCGTTGATTCCAAAACCAGAAATGAGTATATACGTAGATTTCGTTAAAACATATTTTTTAAAATTGATCGTTTAATAACTGAATGATGAAGAAACACATCCAAATTTAGAACCTCCTTTGGTAGGAGTCAGTTAAAAAGCGTAATTAACTTGGTAACGGATTACGGAAAAGTTATGGATAGCATAAATGTACCCAAAAATGATATACTGTTCAATTTTACCGTCAATTAATCAGTGGCCTAGTTACAAGATTAAATACTTCTTGGAGCTCGATAGAACAAAGAAGAGATACTGAGAAGAACTAAGTATATCTAGCAAGAATACTTTTTGTAAGGTCTCTCTGTTATTGATCTAAAATTATAGAAGTCACGGTTGTTAAAAAAGTTTTTGAATAATAGGTATGTATGTTATTGTTCCCGACGAACTAGTTAAGACGGCGGGAAGCCGATGGATGAGGGAGGCACAAGACCGCGCAGGGTGGTAATGTTTGGAGGAGGCCTATGTCTAGCAGTGGTCCTCCATAGGCTGATGATATTTTTTTTTTCAATTTACCATTGTACATATAAATAACTTGAAGGACTCTCATGAGTCCGTAAACTTATATAGAACTACTTAGTAAAAGTAAGATTATTTTTTCTTTCACAGACTAAAAGCTTTTTAATTCGGCTTCTTGACATTAGAGTTAAAATTAGTTAACTCGTCGATTTCAAAGATATTTCATGACATTCGCTTACAGTTCATTGAACGTTATTTGTCTGTCCTTTTGTCCGTATATTGTACGTGCGCAGTAATTATATTGGATTAGTTTAAACAAACATTACATACATCATAAACATAGATAATGATTAAGACTATTTTTTTTTACTAGAAACGTCCTCTTGCAACGCTGTGCTTCCTCCAGGGGGAGAGGACGCTTGACTACCTACGCTTAAGAGCCGGATTGATAAAGGATGTGTTTCGAGTTATACCTCACTTACAAAATTATTTTATGTGCTCCAAAACACAACAAAAACATGTACATTTTTGTTAGAATGCTCATGGAATTTAATCAGAAATATGTAATGTAGAAATTGGTAGAAACTGTAGCTTTGTCCACTTTTAAGACCATTAAGTAATATGATGGTATTGGTTGAAGATACCTCATACTTTTACTGCATCACTACCAGGATACATACAAAAGTAATATCCTTTCTAAATATGAACATCAGATATTCGCTTCCACAGGTTAAGTAACAGTTCTGTTATGTACGTTTTCCACTGAACGGAGCGCGTCGGAGAACATTTCACGTTGACCAAAGGAAATTAAACTCTGTGTACATTACATAAATTTCATTTTTGCATAGAAGAAATAATGCACGCAAATGCCGAGGCAGCCAGTCAGCTGCGCTAGATTGCTATGCAAATATTAAACTTAAGGACTGTGTATAAGGCTCAATATCTTTGGTTAAACGTGAAATGTTTTTCGATGCATTTTGTTCAGTGGAAATCGTATTTTAAGGTATGTTCCAATGTCTACGCATGTTGGGTGTTAATGAGATGAGCGGCGTTCCTGGTCTGCACAAATTATCAGTTCCGTTGTAATGTGACCCTCTCGTACCCTTTTACGTGGTCGGTGCCTCGTTTAGCATCGTTGTTGGGAGAGTACTATGTGCTAATATGTAAAGTGGTAATATTTGTTTGTTTATCTGTTAGTTGTTGGAACTGTTAAGGTTATTCTTCTTGGGGAAATATATTTAAGAAGTAAAGGCCATTTTATTATTTAATAATTAGGCTTTATTTCTCAATAAGTTATTAAACTAATGTGAGTAAGATTAAAACTGCCTGGTAAACTTCACACTTGTCTATGGAGATGCAGATTGCAGAAGATCTCACTATTCTACAATATAGGACTCACTATACATTAAACACTGACACAAACTGTTAAGTGCCATAGACCTGTAATTGCCCTAACTACTGTATCAATTCAACTAAAAATAGTAACATTTCCAGTAAGTATACTTGAATCAAACGAATTAAATGAATATAACAAGTAAATTGAAGACATTATTTTAAATGATTTATCAAAGATACTGTGCAAAATAATTTGGTCAGACCTGCAAGGGGATGATGACGGAGAGAGTTTTTTTTATTATCATCCGTTGCTTTAATTTCTGGACTATATTCGTAATTTTTATCAGGTACGATAAGTTCACATTGAAGAGTTATTACACATAAAAAAAGTACTAGAGATAGGTACTATCCAGTAAAATATTTTCAAAGGCAGCACAGTCAAAAAAGTATAAGACCAAGAAAATACTGTTTGACTTACCAATTTGTGTCTTACAGATTCATATAACACTAACGCGTATTTATTTAGCGATACACATGTAATTGATGGTGTTGCTTGAATTTCGTGCTTTTGTGTTAATTTACTGCTTGTCGGTGTTTAAGAGATCCTGTAGTAATGTCACTACGATATTTTTTTATCCTGGTGCTAAGGGATAATCTAACTCTGTTAAAGTAGCAAGTTATAATACATGAAAAATACATAAATCAATTTATTTTCTCTTTAATAGCGCGTTGCGAATGGAAACAAGAGTTAGTGACGAGAATCGAGAGAAGCTACGAGTATGTTGGTTTGAACACATTGAGAGAATAGAATCCGATGATAGGAGATTAATAACAAAAGTTTAAATCGCGAAAGTACTCTTAGTAGGTAACGTCGGCAAGGGACCCCTTACAAAGACTACTTATAGGACCGCAAATTGGTCACTCCTCCCCAGAATGGGCAACAGCGTAGCACTATGAATAGACGGGCATATCTATACTTAATATTATAAAGAGGTAAAGTCTGTGTGTTTGTGACGTTGTAGGGGGTAATCGCTGGATCTACTGAACTGACTTAAAAAAATATTTCTGAGTTGAATAGTCCATTTATTGGGGAGTGTCATAGGCTATATAGTATCACGCTATGACTAATAGGAATGGAGCAGTAATAAAATATTATTATGTTTAAAAAAGCGACGCGGTTTTTCGGGGCTCAACAAAGTGGGCACGGGTCAGCTAGTGTGAAGATATAAATGAATGTAGAGGAAGTAAATCAGCTTTGTAAGGATAGTACTTGGCGCTGAGAAGTCTCTGCCTCCTCCTCCTTGTTATGCAATCTTTTTAGTAAAGTAAGTATAGCGCAAGTATCCCTCCGTCACGGGAGGAGGCCCGTCCCTGCAGTGGGACATTAATGGGCTGTTATCATATGATGAAGAATAGCGCTTAATTCGTTTTCTTTTCGAAACTGAAATGACGCCAACTAGGCCTATTGAGTTAATATTCTCCGTGTACTACAGCTAACATCTTTCATCAATATTTGTTGTACTACGTCTAGAAATAGCAACCTACAGCATAAAGTAAACATTAAAAATGAAAAATAAGAGTTACTTAAATAAAATAATAAATAAAAACACGAATGTATGTAAGTACTTAGTATTGAAAAACATTGAAAATCAATTCATTTTGTACTAAATAGATATGACAATATGAAAACTGTAACCAAGAATCGTGTTGGCCAATAAGCAAGATCAAATAACACAGTGGACGTGCGACTTCCAATAATTATGTTTGCAGAAATCGTTAGAACCGCCTGTCGGCCGCCATCTTGTTCTGTCCATGAACAAAAGTCTATGGAAAATCACAGGTAAATCAAATAACACGCATGTTATAATTCTTATTATAAATATGTACCTATATTTTTTTATTTACTAAGTACAATATGTTCTTTTGGAATAATTCGAATTAGTTTCGAAATCAAAACTCAAACGCGCTGGCCCTCTGATTATGATCCGAAATATTTTATAGGTCAACGAAAATGACCTTCTGGTCGGAAACGACGGACAAAGCAAGGGTGCATTTATCTATGTATGTATGTAAAAAAACCCAATGGCAATTCGAATTTCAGGCATTTATAACTCTTGTAAAACATAATATACCAAATAGAAAAAAATGAGAAAAGAATAGGTAAGTACGTACAAACAATTATGACAAATATTTAATATAGGTAACATTACTTACTTGGTTATGGCAAACATCTAGGTACGTCACTATCAATTAGTTAATTTTCGTGTAAACTAGAAATGCTAGGTTGAATGACAATGCCGATTCATTATGACAAGACAGTATTTAGTTAGGGTACTACCTACGCAATATTACATAATGTCATTACCTACTAAAGCAGTCAATTTATGTCCTACTGCAAAGACGTGACTATTCCTGTAACTTTGCAACTCTTTTCGTGAGCCCTCCCCTCATTAAAGAACTTAAATGCAGGCGCAGATTTTTTTTTAATCAGGCATGTTTTGATACTATCTAAGAGCTTCTAAGCAATTTGACACAAGTAGTAGTTAGGAGTCCGCAGTAACTGGTATAGATTAGGTACTTATTGAAAGTTTCCTACCTTCTATCCGTAGCTATCTGGTAATAAGTGTTTCACTGTTTAGTTTGGCTAGAAGTAATTACTTCTTCTTCTTTGGCACTTGCCAAAGAAGGCAGCATATTGGTTATAGCGTTTCTAAATGGAATAATCAGATGAGTAATCCGTTACCTAGGTTACACGACGAACTCGTGAATGTAGCTTCGACTTATCTTCTTCATAGAGCTAACAGAAAAATCTCCTGGGAACCAGTCGTTTAGTGTCTGTATTCCAAAAGGCATTCTTTCTATTCTTTACACTTGTAAATTGACAATTGAATTGGCATGACAGTCACAATACCTGTTAGCCTGTTACTGTACCGCCCACTTAGATTGTCCCATCCCAAAGTAATAATCCCAAACAGGATCGCAACTTATTCGACACAAAATTAATTATTCTTAGTATGGATGTCCTTGGAGTCAGTTAATTTCATGCCTATAAAAGTACAGAAATGGAACTTGCATGCAGGCTTTGATAGATCATGTAGAGGAAGAGAACTAAGGACCAAAAATTCTGGAGTTGGCAATTAAGAAAGAGAAATCAAGAATTCGGCCAAAATGTTTAAAGAACGAAAGCTCACGGAACTCATACCCTAATATTTCACTCAAAACAAACATGTCATATCTGACGTTAACTTGCATCAGCTGATTCTATTTGTAAAAATAAACAATAAAATTATCACACATTTAATTTCCTTTGTTTAAAACTTGTATGTCAATCAAATTCTTAATAGATATGTAAATATTTGTGCTACAATGGCATCGCAAATAGTAAACATTTGCATTAACTAATATTATCATACCGTCACTGTATTGGTTCTATTTATCAGCGCTCAATTCTGGCAACATTATAAATTAATTTGTCTTGAGACTTAGAAATTATTGTGACTGTAAACACAGCGTCGTTTACTGTTGTAAATTGTAAATATTTGAATCGTAATAATGTTGGGTTACATCATTTTTTTTTATTTGTTCGTTTACTTAAAAGTTATTCTTTAAACATTTTATTAACTAGGCTCTCCAATGTTATGTACAGGTAATTTTTAGTTTCTCGTACTTTTAGGTTAATGAATACATAAAAACGAAACCATTTCTCGTTGCGAAGTATGTCTTTTCTTTTACTAGATAAAAAATATTATAGCTTCGGGAGCAGAAAGACTTCCAGTCTGGTTGTTATTAGTCCTAAGTATTATAGGTCCTAACTCCTAACGGTTGCTGTCACTGCTACAGAAAGCTCATAGTTACTGTTGTAGTGTGACTTCTATTGGCTCATACTCGTATAATGGACGGGTGTTTGAAAAAGCTTCAATATTTAATTACCAAATCATTGCAAAACGTTTTTCGTTTACTCCGACTCTACATTACTTACTACAAACTATGTAGTTTTTCTTCAAATGTTCCAAGCGTCCTGAACTCAATAAGTAAATGATTGATAAAAATAATTTTGATAATACTATAAACTCAAATTAGCCAATCAGCAGTATAATGTAAATCAGCTAATATTAATTTTCCCGATGCGTCAGCAATTATTTGCGGACAAAACTTTAAAGCTAATATAGTTAAACAAATCTGTTTTAATGGTAAATATTAATAGTTTATTGATATTAACTGTATTTGATGAAAGCTGAATTTTATATATGTACAATTTATTTGTATTTAAATGAGTTTTGTCGTTAATTTTACTTGAAGATTATAGATGTTTGGTGTATTATAGTACTGCCTAAAGTCATCTAATAAGTATCGTTAAAACAAAGTTCTAGTAGTAATAAAGTTCTTAGATTTATTATGAACAGAAAAATGGAGAACTTGACAGTCAGGATGTTATTAAAGCCCGATTTACACATCGAAAAGTACAGTAGCGAGTTAAGTAGTAAGTTGTTCATTAAGTTGATTTGAATAGATCTCCATCCTATTTTTTGGCGAGTTAAGTACGAAGTGGCGCTCTCTCTCTCGCGTCTCGCCAACTTAACTCGCCGGATGCGGGCTTCATAGACCAAGTTTCCCCCGTCAGCCGATGAGGCCTATTCCTGGGTTCTGTGTTGTTTTGTAGGTATGTAAAGATTTGCATTGAGCTCGAACCGAACCCGAAACGTTTGTATATGAATTACAAACAATGCATTTCTACATACGCGTTAAGTTTAAGGTAAAAGAAAGAGGCTAACATATTTTCACTATTTTTGGCCTGTTACCACACGTGTAATATATAAATTTATCATAATAAAACTTCCATTTACCAGATGGTAAAAATTATCTGACACTCATAAAGTCAAATAAATGACTAATTAAAAGGAATTTTCCTTAAAGTCGTTGATAACGTATGTCATTATTTATCTTGATGCCTGACTGTGTAAAGTCTTACGTTTTGATATACTGTGAACATTAATTAAGTCCTGATAAGGTTTTAGTTCCTGTGTACGTGAGTAACTGGCTGATTTCATCACATGATCAGTGCCATGGTGATGTATAAAAATAACTGATCATAGCTATGGTGATGTATGAAAAAAATAACGTTGTTTATGCTTTATGATTTTATCCAAAGGGTACCTACTTGCTTGACTTTTTTGAACTGTTTCGTGGGGACTGCCATAACTGACTTTTTTTGCGTTTGTCTCTTAGTTAGTCGACTAACAAAAACTACAAACGCAAAAACGAAGGAAAAAAAAAAGAAAAAAAATACAACCGAATTGAGAACCTCCTCCTTTTTGAAGTCGGTTGAAAATAAGAGCGGGACGAGACGAAGTTTAAATATATTATTTGAAAAACTTTGTCATGAGTAAATTATGCCAATGCACGAAATTATTTTGAACGGCACCCATAGAAAGTAACTTTCTCTGTCCCGTAATTTAAGTTCGCATTACAAACATGTAAGTTCATTTTTGAAAATCTATTTAGTATCTAATTATTATGATAATAAGATTGATTTTCCAATAAATTGTTTGTTTAATTTTTGGTTGAAAATACCGTCGCTTTCTTTTCATCGGCCGACGGATGAGGTTAAGCCGGTTCAGTAATTAGTGCTAATTAAATAATGTCTTCTTTGACTATCCCAATAACCAACGAAATGTACCTACGTGTTTCTGATTTTAAGTTAAGAATTTAAATAATAAAAGACACAATACATATAAATAAATATTCCTTACACATTCACACAACGCTACCTAGTCCCAAACTAAGCAAAGCTTGTACTATGGATACTAGACAACGGATAAACATACTTAAAATCTTTTTTTTGTAAATACTTACATATTAAACACAGAAAACACCCAGACCAATCATGTTCATGCACACAAAGATTTGCATTGAGTGGGAATCCAACCCGAGACCTCTGTGTAGCAGTCATGTTATATAACCACTATGCCACAGTGGTCGGTCGCCAAATTATCGAAAAGAACAAAAAGATGAGGAATGAATAAAAATTAAAACTACAAATGCGTTTATATTTGTAATAAATATTTATTAAAAGACAACTACTTACTTATAGAAACATGTCCAGTCCTTGTTAGTATAAATCTCAGTATCGCTGGCTGTTTGTAAACGATTCAAAAACCTTTGCCTCTAGAAGAGAAGAAGGGTAATTTTGCCTAACAGCACCGTTTGTTATGGTGTGTTACCACTTTTTCGTCTCTTTGGATCAAGTATTTACTAGGGTTTTAAAAGCACACAAGTAACCCCCTTACTCATAAACGCCACTTAAATTTTAGTTAATTGATTAGCTTAAATTCTTACGGTTTTGTTTGGCATAAGGTTGGTTTTGCTAATAAAAATCTCGCTAAACAGTGATTTTTAGAGACTTTTATGAATAAGAGGGGAAGTGTTTAAAAATGCTCACTTGATTCGTAGGTAAGTCATAATTATAATCATAACAACCCATTAATGTCCCACTGCAGGGACTGGCCTCCTCCCGTGACGGAGGGATACTTGGCCTACTAATACCACGCTGGCCAGACGGATTGGTATAGGGTTTAATTTCAAGTTTTCCTTCTTTTTATATCGTGAAGATAATATTCACGTAGGTAAGTATATGATTTAATTTGATTTAAGCTTAAAACTCTAAATACTTTGCTAATAAAAGTTGAGGGTGTTTATCGTATTGTTATCAACACGTCATTACTATTAAACCTAGAAACAAGCTTGTAAATTACTCACAATTACATTAAATCCCAAACCCCGTCCCCTGTAATTAGTAAAATCATCAAACATTTAACACAAAGTCATGATTCCCATAGTTCAATAAAGGTATAATCTCGACCGATTTCACGGACAATCCCACATAAAAGTAACAAGTCAAATGGTGTCACAAAAGCCATTCATTCAACCGAACCCCTAACAACGTTATACGATGTAATACATATTTCATTATTAATTTCCACCTTTTATGGTGCTTAATTTTATTGCTGTAGCAACCCCGGACGTTTATTTTTTTTAAAGGCCACGGCGCGATCTAACAATGCCAGTACGTTCAACAATAGGGGGCGTTGTATTGTTGTACAATATTTTTTTCTTTTGATAGATAGTTTTATAATCATCTATGGTTAGCGGCAAAATAAAAAAAAAGTATTCTAAAATTTGCTAAGTACCTACTACTTAGTTATTAAACCTAATAATTAATTATTTTAAGTACCAATGTAATTTAATAAATATTTTAATTTTAAAGTTTTTTTCCAAGTAGGTACAAGGTAATCAAAACCACGTACTATATTCGCAACACAAAAAGGCACAATAGGAATCATAACGTTAGCCAAACTTTGCCATTCTTTTGCTGTCTGTACAATGACTGACATCAGAACCAATAGTTCCTGAACATCCCATTGACAAGGAGACACCGGCATTCGCTTCCGGTCGCTCTTTCACTCTTTCATTGTGCAAGGAGCGCGCCGCCGGCCATGCGCAACAATGGAACGATTCAAAAATCGAATTCGAAATTCAAAAGCGCATCGTTGAGGTTTATTGGCTTATCGCTTGATTGATTGTGCGAATGCGAACGCCATTTTTTTTTCTTTACGATTTCTTTAAAATTTTATTATTGATAATATATTTTGATTTGGGCGTGTCGAATTCGCGAATTTCTTTGTCGGGTAGCACAGGAAGTTTTAAAGTTTCCTGAAACAGGTACTTTTTATAATAATGTTTAGTACACTTGTATTTGCGTTACGGATGTTAGGGCTACTACTAAAGAGTAAAGAGGCGTGCTTTGTGTGTGTGCAATGCGTTGAAATGGTTCTCATATTTGTAAATAAATATTCAAGAAGTATTCAACTTGACTTGATTCTTTGTGTTGCTAATTCATTGATATTGTTGTGTTACCATTATCATAACGGCCTATAAAGTATACTCCATTGACGAAAGAAATCTTGGCCTGTGAGTAGGCCAAGATTTCTTTTATCACGCTGAGCAGAGAGATTGGTTTAGTGTTTTATATCCAGTTCTTCTTCATAGAGATAATAAGTATTTGTGAGCTATCCTTTTGTTAGCTTTCATGATCCCCTAGGTATGAAATGAGGTCCCGTACATTATTTTACTCTATCACCATTCGGATATTAGTAATGTAATTTATTTGTCGGATATTAACTTAATTTTGAAGTCTTCTCAAATGTGTAAAAAGTTCTTAACGCACCTATTTGCGCCGTCACATTTGCCTCTTTGTACACATGCAAGGAGGCAAATGTGATGGCGAAGTCATTAAGTTAATGGAGGTAAATTTCCTTCAGTTATGTTCACCTCTTTAACGATTCTAATGAAATTTGGTAAAGGAATAGCTAAAAAAAAGAATAAAGAACAATAACTCAAACTATAGTCACTCATAACTACTATGTTACAGTCATTCACTTGTAAGTATCAAATAAAAGAAGTATTATTTTAGCCACGTAAAGAAAGAAAACATATACAAACTACACAACAACAAATCTGTTGGTAAGCATTATAAATAAATAAATAAATAAATAATATTAGTCAAGGGGTTTTCCGTAGCATCTTGGGTGTTGCTAATTTAAAAATTGTCCATTGGTTGTTCGAAAAATAAATATTTATGTATGTATGTATTGGGTATTGTAAACCTTTATCATTGATGAAATTGCCAATTATCTTTGCAAAATTACCGCTCCCGTGTGGCGGGATCATTTCCGAGTAGAGTAGAGTAGACTTAAACTTGCGTTTACTTGAATAATTTTCCTGATCGAAGCGTTAATCATAACAGCCCATTAATGTCCCACTGCAGGGACGGGCCTCCTCCAGTGACGGAGTGATACTTGGCCTGCTAATACCACGCTGGCCAAACGGATTGGTATAGGGTTTAATTTCAAGTTTTCCTTCTTTTTATTACGTAAAGGTAGTCACGAATAGTCCAGTCATAATCGATTTTTACGACGCAAATGGGATGAGATGGGGTGGTGACACACTGTTTGTTTTGTTTTTTTTTTATTTTGTTTTTTAAAAAAGACAACTCCCGCACTAGGGATCATGCCCTGTGTCGCGGGGACTTTTACAAACATCAATTAACGGACACATATAACACCCAGACTCAGGACAATAATTTGTGGATCTCACAAATTATTGTCCTGCGTGGGGATCGAACCCACAACCTCATGCGCGGCAGCCGCTGGCTCTACCGGCGCGCCACCGAAGTCGTATTCTTACTCAGTCATCACACGGAGAAGATCCAAGCGATCGAACGAAGCGTTAGTACAGTCCATAAAATATGAAGACAACGGACTGTAGTTGAAAAATGACATCCCTCCAGCACCATTGCCTTGCCGGTGAAAGGCGTGTTAAAGGTCTGAGCTGTTTGTCTGCAGCAATAACTAAGTACAGTTGTTTATTCTTGTGTGTTTCCATATGCATTGTGTTTGTAAGATTAAGTATTAAGCGGTATATTTAAGTCTTAAAATAGCTAAGGTTACTCCCATTTACAAATCCGGAACCAAATCAGACCCCAACAATTACCGCCCTGTATCTGTACTTCCGGCCACATCTAAAGTTTATGAAAAAATACTTTACAATAGATTAGAAACGTACCTAAATTCTATAGACTTCTTATACGTTAAGCAATACGGCTTTAGGCCTAAGTCAAACACTCTTTCTGCCACCGTAGATCTTGTCACTAAACTACGTAATAATATAGATGAAAAAAAAGTTGCTGTAGGTGTATTTATAGACTTGAGAAAAGCTTTCGACACTGTTTGTCATGATATACTTTTAAACAAATTAAGTGATATAGGGATAGGCGGACGAGCCCATATGATATTTAAATCATATCTTTCAAATCGGTCTCAGGTAGTTAAGTTGGGGGACTTCATTAGTAAGCAACAACCTGTATCTTTTGGAGTACCACAGGGGTCTATTTTGGGGCCACTACTCTTCTTAATATATGTTAACAACATTAGTAAACTAGAGCTAAAAGGTGACCTATCATTATACGCAGATGACACTACTTTGTTTTATTTTGGCTGTAACATTCACTCTATTATACAGGATGCTCAACACGACTTAGATTTATTATCCGGCTGGTTTCAAGCCAACCTACTAACAATCAATGTTGCTAAAACCCACTTTGTGTTATTTACTGCAAAAAATAAAAAAATAACAGATTTCACTGCATTAAAGATTAATGGGGAAATTGTTAGTAGAACAAATGCTGAAAAATATTTGGGTCTTACCATGGATGACAAACTCACATGGGTAGACCATATTAACAGGGTAAAACAAAAAATAATATCTCTCACAGGTGCACTTCGAGGTTTCAATAGTTGTCTTCCCTCTAAGGCGAGCTATATTGTCTATAACTCCCTTATAAAGCCTCATATTGATTACTTAATCGAAATATGGGGATCAGCAGCTCAAACAAACCTAAGTACTGTTCAGATAGCTCAAAACAAACTAATAAAGACGTTATTTGGCTATAATTTTCGGACTCCTACAACACAAATTTATAAAGAAACAAATATACTAAACATTTCACAGACATACACATATAACTCATGCATACTGGTGCGGAAAATACTCAACAGAGACATACACACTAATTTAACTTTTACTAAAAAAAGTACAGTACAAACTAAAACACTCAGAAGCGCTAATAACTTAATACTGCGCCCGCCAAGAACAAACTACGGGAAAAAGAATATTACTTACGAAAGTGCACAACTGTACAACAATTTACCATCAGATGTTAAAACTGCTAAAACACTTAAAACATTCAAAAAATTATTAAAGTCACATGTACAGAACACCTGATAATGTATATAATATATATATATATATATATATATATATATATATATATATATATATATATATATATGTGTGTGTGTGTGTGTATATGTATATGTATGTGTGTGTGTATATGTATGTATGTGTGTGTGTGTGTGTGTGTGTGTGGATGTGTGTTATGTATATTATATATTGAATACAAACATATAACAAGAAGTATGGTGTGCAGAGTGTGAGTATTGTATTATAATTCATGTTTATTTACAAGTTGCGTAGGCATGTTAAAGTGTAAAGTATTTAATTTTGTTACATTTACTAATATAAATGAAATTACTATAGTATTATATACCTTTACTTAAGTCATACTGGCTTCTAGGTGAACACACACCTCTTTGAACAAAAAAAAAAATATATATATATAAATAAAAATCAACAAACAAAAATAAAAAACAAACTAAATATTAATGTCACTCATGTCGCATCTAGTGAATCATATCTGTGTTTCAATATTTTGTTTAATGGTTGTGTGGGTACCTAAAAATAGTTGTGATATGTGTTCAAGTTGCTCTGCAGAACAAGACATTGTATAATTACCTACATTTAAAAAAGGATATTAGTTATAAGTACATTTTGTTTTTATTACGCTTAATATTTAAGTTAATGATTCTTAAGTAAGTGAATTGTAAAATTCTTTTTAAGAATAAAGAGATATTAAACCTAAAAATATTTAAGTATTCTTATTCCCACAAACAAGGAGGGATCCATTATTTACGTTTTCACAGTTTTCCTACACTCTGTATAACATTCAAATAAAACAAAATAATGTATTAGCATAAGTGGTACACTAGACAATACAAATAATTTCAACTCACGCGCAGGGTTGGTATTGGACAACGAAAACTACAAACAGTAATAACTCACTTAACTATCTTAATGAAAATTAAACCTTATCACCATACAATTAAGTTACATTATTCAAGTGTGATGTAACTAGTCGTATACAGGAATATGTTTGACGGTCGAAGGACTGTCTGTGATACCGTGAATAAATGGACAGACACAGTAACACTTCATGATATGCGTTGTCATTCAAAAATAGATCTTATTACAACGAAATAAAGTATATGGGAATAATTATAAAGTGTATGGAATGAAGTTTTGTAAATGCACATTCATAATAAAGAAACACATGAAAAGAAGTTCTAATAATTATTTATTTATTGTTTCGTCTAAGGAATGATTTAGATTTATTCATTCACCTTCTAGAGATGAGATATGATGTAAAGGTTGTCGTAAAAAACAGACTACAGGCTTTATCATCATATGACAGAAATGTCCTAATACAAGGACCGGCTTCCTTCGGTTTAATCAAGCATCTCGGGTTACCTCACCAAGCCTCGTACAGCGACCAGTTCAAAAGGTTTTATGAAACTACTGGTCAGTAGGTCCTCAAGTTCTTTGGTAAGAATATGAGGAATTCATTCTATCCTAAAAATAGCAGGAGGTTCTCAAATCAGTTGTATTTTTTAATGTTTGAAACCTTAAAACTCAGACATTATAGTTGCCAATTTTTGCAAGTTGTTCACATCGTTATGACAATACACAAAAATAATTGGTTTTATATTTTTAAAATACAGAATTAAAGCTTCCATATAAATGAAATTGTGTAAGTATTTTAATCGGTATCCCCACTCTTCAGTTGGTTTTTTAATGAGAATATTATTAAAATTATTGGGCTATTAAATGTGTTCACGCCAAGTGGAAATTTACTACTGGAACCTTGAGGTCTTATAAATGTTACCGTCGGCAAAAGAGAGTCTCTCTGGTATGATAGTAAAAAATACAAGAAAAATAATTTTGTACCTTGTTCTTCTATGACTCTACTCGATAATAATATACTCTACTCTCCGGTGGATGGGAAGGGCAAAGGCCGGCGCGTAAAGTGGACATATTTGTACGAAACCTATGTCCAGTGGACGTCAATTTAGCTCTTATAATGATGACTCTACTACCCCTGGTGGTTTTGTCTAAAAGCCTCAGAAAAAGCGTGACAGAGGACGGGACACTTGCATAACAGCGTCTGGGACTTACGACCTAGAATTAGTTAAGGAGGCCCCGTTACAAAGTTTACATATATTATATGTATGAATTAACAAAACAACAAATATCAGCTTTGTTAATACATCAAAATGACAAATAGGTAAGTGAACGTAAAATTGAACATTCATGTTATATTTGAGCTACAAACTATCTATTCATCAAAAAGGCCATTAGATAACCATTATGAACGTATTTTTCGGTATGACAACACTCAACAATAGTATTTACATTCGATGTCAGTTTGTTTTACATCCGAAATACACATTGAATAAACGCGTAACATATTTCTTACAACATTTCTCAGTTCTTTTATGCTTTTAACATAATGTGACGCTTTATACGATCTCCATAGTTCCTCAGGTCTTTGTCAACACAAAGAAAGGTGAATGAGGAACAGAATAATAATAACACATGTCTTGGCCGGTAGGAATACAGAAAAAAAGAAAAAAAATGTTTAGAGATATGACAACACCGCCACGTGTAAAACATAATAAGATTTATAAATTTAAAAATAGAATATTCTTGACATTTGTTTTCTTTTTAATTGACGACCCCTGTGGCGTAGTGGTTATATTACATTGCTGCTACGGAGAGGTCTCGGGTTCAATCCCCGTTCAATGCAAATTTTATGTGTGCATAAAAATGATTGTTGTATTGGTCTGGGTGTTTTATATGTACTTACAAAAAAATAATATTTATCCGTTGTCTTTTACCCATAGTACAAGCTCTGCTTAGTTTGGGACTAGATGGCGTTGTGTGACGTGTAAGGAATATTTATTTACATATTTATCATGGCATGGCAGCGCAAAAATGAAATAAAGTGTAATGTAGGCGCGTAATTCTCGCGTTATCACAAACGATATATCAAAAGGGCGTTGTGTTTTTAAGCGCATCTGACATGTGATAATTTACGTATAATATGTACGTATGTGCTCAGTAGGCTCATAAATTTGCAAGCTCGTGATTTATATGGGGATTAGAGAGCGTTATCATTACGTAACTGTGTGGTATCCTGAGATTAAATACGCGATACATGTTTGTACATAATGTACTGGCTGAATATAATATACCGCGCGCTTTGTGGCATTTTGATTTGTGTATTGTGGCCAGTTAAGACTTTAGAGGTTGGTTATTGCGGAAATTAATTCATTTGGTTAGTGTTGGCCATATACCATACATCATATTATATCATGATACAGTATACATATCTGTCAGAAAAGTTATTCTGTCTTCTTCTAGACGTAGATAAGATTATTATCGTACTTTATACCACAGCTGTCCGTGTGGTAACTGAGTAAAAATACAATTTGTCACCACCCCATCTCATTCCATGGGTGGCGTAAAAACCGACTAATAAAAAGAAGGAAAACTTGAAATTAAACCCTATACCAATCCGCCTGGCCAGAGTGGTATTAGTTGGCCAAGTATCCCTCCGTCACGGGAGGAGGCCCGTCCCTGCAGTGGGACATCAATGGGCTGTTATGATGATACCACACCTGAGACACTGTGTTTTAGGTTTTTTTCAAGTTGCTCATGTGGACAAAAAGGAGGGGGAGGATATAGAATGGGTAAGGTTTCTCCTTAGATACGCGTCTATACAGCACTGATCAACACCTTCATTCTATCATCTTGAGATCACATCATTCATCGGATAACGCAGTACATTTTAATCAAACTAAATCGCGAATTCACTCTTATAAATCTGTATTGCATTTTAGAATGTTTATTTTCTTTGAGAGATGTTTGATAAATAGTGTTTTGTATTCATGAAATAACATCAAATGCACACCAACCTACAATGGCTGTCATAAACAGAATCCTATAAAAATATAGTAACAAAAATCCCTATTCGAAGTCTCTGGCAGAATCACTTGATGTCTTTGCCACGTCATGTGTTAGCATCAAGGGCTCTTGAAAATGGCGCGTAAACTGACGGCTCGTAGCAAAATTAACAAATAAAATCTAAGGAGGATTTAATTTATAACAATGTTGTATTGTAGTATGAAGGAGGATTTATCTTGAATATTTAGAATTTGGAACCGTTGCTTTTAATTGTAAATCGATTTTATTTATTGTCAATATAATGCATCGAAGTATTTGTCGTGAAAAGTCGGTTGTAAAAAGCACTTCAATGTCTTCTTATATTCTAGCATATAGTTAGAAAATACACTTATTTGATGATTAGCTCTAAATAAAAAAGTCCTAAGAACAGAGATTTACAACATCTTGATATTTCTCAATAACAAAAGAACCTACTTAATTGAAGCTAAACGAACGCCATTTCCAGGAGCTCAATAAATTTAATATCCCGATTATTACAGACTTTGTTATGCAAACGTCTATAGGCGTTTAATTAAAACAAAAGGGAAACAAACAGTAATAACGGTAGGACCGATTGTTATTTCAAAATTACGTTATAGACAAATTTAAATATTCAAAGTTTAAACCTATTACAACTTTGTTACACGAACTACTGGCTCGCAATGGTGGCGGGCTTAAAGTTTTTGTGAATTTTACATAGCCAGCAAGATTAACGTTTTCCGAAGGCCGACGGAACTTTCTTGTTCGTTAATTAATTAAATTGCTTCACGGAATATTCCAGACTGTATTAAAGTTCGTGGAACAAATTAAAATTTATATTTTGGTACATAAAATGTACTTATGTATTTTAAATATGAAGTTACAAGTATCTAATATGATTTATTCCACGAGAGGGACTGGACTTCTACATTGAAACCCGCATTTAAACTACGAGTACTACTAAATTGCTATAATTCATAATTAATTAAGAAATTCTTATTTAAAAAAATGTAAGATTGCTATTGTAGTGACGTTATATACCGTTAAAATAATTATAATAATATTATTTACAGTTTTAAAGTCAAAATTTTTATTATATAAAATCAATTTAAATATTCAAAAAGACAAACAGATTTTTATTGTATATAGTTAAAAACTCAACCGCTTTATAACGAAAACCGAACGTCGCTTTGGTATGTTACCATAGCGACCGCAATAATAAAATAAACAAAATTTAGATTATATATTATTAGGACTGGTGTTTCTTCTATCTTGTAAACTGTTATACTTTCTTTCTGTCTGTTACTCCTTCTATTACTTCGTGTGTGTGGTGTACATAATAAACTTTATTCTACTGTGAACTTTAAACTGTTTCTTTTCTATCTCCTACTACACGCACCTACACTATTGATTTTTCGTTCTTTTTCTTAAGTATTTGCAGCGAAAATATCGGTTGTAACACCCATGAGAAGATTTGGAGATCGAATAACGTGAAATACTGAGGATTTTATTTTGTAGATCTAGTTCTCTGAGGAGCTTAACACAACGTACTCGTATCAGCCACAATAAATTCAAGAAATAGGTACTAGCCATCTAATCAGTTCCCCACACTAAGAGAAATGAGTATGTATCATAACAATGACCCAATCATTTCCATTTCCCTATCTTTCTAATGTCTACTTCAATATATTTTCTTCGTTACAATAATTGCAGGCAACTCAACCTCACCTTGTTGTCTTAAACATTCTACAGGAGTAGTAAGAAAGGAGGGAGGGAGATAAATATTTACAATATTTTCCGTGTGGCAACACCGACCGTGTTGTAAACAATATTTTTAATCGACTCTGCAAACTGTGTCGCTTACACTTAGCAAAACTCGGCGTGAAATAAAAACAAAAGAAAGTTTGTTCAGGAAATATAATACGATAAGTCGATACTAGGGCGTTTATTACGTAGATGTACTAAAATTACGTAGTCATTTGATGCAATGAAGTAAGCATTATCTTCACTCTTTTGAGTAACCTTTTACAGAATAACTTAAACTCCGAAATATCGAATTCGACTCTACTTTTAAACTATGTATTATAAACGTGGGTTTTATAAAATGCTACATGTATAGAGACCATTATTCATCTTTTGAGATTAGTCATCATCATAACAGCCCATTAATGTCCCATTGCAAGGACGGGCCTCCTCCCGGGACGTAGGGATAATTGGCCTTCTAATACCTCGCTGGCCAGACGGATTGGTATAGGGTTTAATTTCAAGTTTTCCTTCTTTTTATTTTGTAAAGATAATATTCACGAATAGTCCCTTAGTCGGTTTTTACGACACCCATGGGATGAGATGGGGTGGTGACATATTGTATTCTTACTCCGTCACCACACGGAGGACTTATAAAAGGCACAGGTATAGAGACCATTCATCTTTTGAGATTAGTGATAAGTAAAAATGGCTGCCTGGGGAGTGGTTTACACATACATGAGTTGAGGATGAGCCGTGATAATATGATGATACATGAAGTACACGTATGGTCGGACAGCATTACCTACCTTCATTCCTGAACTTTATTCGCTTTTCCATCAGGTTATATTCCCTTTTTAAGACTAGATCTCCTCGATACTAACAAAAATATCTCCATCATTGAAGGAGACCTGAGCCCAGTAGAGTTTTTATGAACTAATTATGAATAGCATAGAATTATGTCGTTAGCATAATTATCTGTTGAATGCAAGAAAAATGTGACTAAGCGTTTGTTCTGAGTAGGCTAGAATAAAGACTATTTCACACCAAATACACAGATAACGTGACAGTATTCATTGTTTTTAGTTAACCGGGATACCTCCGTCCAGTAACGGAATCAGAAAACACTGTGTAACCAACGAAACTCATCCTGTCATCAGAACGGAAATAAAAGACTGAAGATTGGATCCGTCATTGAAGGAAGTTCGCCATGTGCTACTTGGTCACATTATCTCGAGACCTGGCGTCGATGACGTCACGTCGCGACGGACGAATCAGTGATGCGCCCGTGGCGAGCGCGGGGATTGAAAGGAGAACGGGACGCAAATTCGCATTCCAGCGAGGTCTCTAGATAATGTGACCGTGTAGTAGTAAGATTCGCACTAAAGAATAATATTAGAAACAAGCATCAGCTTAACGGATCCATACAACATCCAGGTCAATTGTATAAGGATCTTATAAGGAATTGTCTTGCTTGGGACTCGAACTCACGACTTCCTGCGCGGCAAACAAATGTGTGCGTGCACCAAGGTATGATTTTTTTATCAAATATTTATTTTGAAAAATCCCTTTCAATGCCGCGGCATCATTTTAAAGCATAGCAATTTATGTCGTATTTCTGTAACAGTACGGTTGAATTTCCATTAGTAAAAATTAAAATCCTTTGCCATGCCGTCCAGGTCTGCGTTAGCCATTAATCATCACACGGTCACTACATATTTTAAAAAATCATATTAACATACGCATAAAATATTTATTTTAATAACCAAAAGCAGGGCCGTATTTAGTTGTTTGCACAGCGTTTTAATTAAAATAATTTAAAATATAATCGCTTTAGAGCGCGAGTTTCTAACAAGGGAAGTTGAGAGTTTTCGAAACGGAACAAGACAAAATAATAAAATATTAATAAACGCCCCTAGACGTTGGAAAAGTTTCATCGGGACCAAATATTTGTCTTTTAAATAAGGCGGGCTCGCGATACGATGGGGTTACCGAAGCGGACTCGAACCCGCTACCCGTAGTCGGCACATTTAGTTTTGCTTGTAATAATTTTATGTTGTAGTAATAATGATGTTTGTATGGTAAGCAATTTTGTTTGTTTTGTACACTGTGCAATAAAAATGCTGGTCTTGTTTTTGGTATCGGTATTAGTAAGCGCTTGGCAAACTTTTATTATGTTGTAAGACTGCTTAGGGCTTAGTTGGAGTTTATGTTATTATAACCTTTGTAGTAAAACAATTTTATAGATAAGTAATTTATACGATGTTATTTTATATCTATACTTAATTTAAAATCTGAATAACAATGTGTGTGTACCTAAGTACCTATACATTACATTCATTCATGCATTCTGCTTGGTTTGGTTAAGAATGTTACAATAGTTTCTCATTTCTTGTATCTCTTCCAGTCATAGAGAAATACTAACCCATTATTTAAGGAATGCCTCATAACGGTTGATTGTTTTTATTATTAAACATGTAAGATCCGCCCCGCGAGCTAAATAAATAAAAAAAAACAGAATAATAAATTAAGCTTAAACTCTAAAATTCAATTCAGGCAAACGAATACTTCAATAAAACGCCGTATGTCCAATAAATTCGTTCTGAAACAATACCTAACCATTTAGCTAAATTCAAATTGTTCGAAACTCAAAATTCAAATTGTGAATGTAGGAACTAACTACAATAAAAAGCCGTTACATTCAAAGCTATTAGACCGAGTGAGCTATTAGAGCGAGCGCCTAGTTGTAATGTAATATTAAAATAGTTGGACGGTTTGAGCCCCGGGCCTGCCGCGAAAATAAATCAAATAGTACATTGTTAACTTGTTTAAATACGTTGTCTGTGTTCGATTGTTACTACTTTTCGAAACTATTTTCGAGCTTTGTTATTTTTTAATGACGGATGCCTATTAATATATGTCAGAAAAAGGCTTACAAATACTATACTATCCAGACAGTTCTTTTTAGTATAAAAATAATGAATAAAGACCTCTGAAAAGTTGGATACTATTTTTCTTGACTTTTCAGAGTTGTAACTGACTGACTGTAATGTATACAGGATGTCCCAAAACTCGACGTTAATTCGAAACCGGGTGATAAGCCAAGTCATGCTGGTTATCAGAAAAATATTAAAAAAAATCTAAGTCGCATAGTTGTAAAGTTATAGGCCTTTAAAAAAAACGCAAAAATTCCCACTTTGTGACACTCTTTTCCCTCCTGTTGTCACAAATCTTAACTTTTTCCAACTTTTTTTTTTGCTGTGTTACCCTGAATATTGCCTCTTTAAATTCTAATAAATAATTTAAAACCACCTGGTCTAGTTTTCACATCAATAGGACTTATTTCTTAGAATAAAATTTATTATGAAAAAAATTGTCCAGTTTGAACTGACTGTAATGAAAAAAAAATGTACTACGCGAGTTTGGCAAGTTCCGCCAAAAGTTGGCGCATTTAGTAAGGATTTAAAAACGGTATCATACTTGGTAAATTGTTGCCGCTATCATGGACAAAAAAATTGTTTTTTTGTAAAATTTAGGAGCCGATTCCAATGCTGAATAAGTTAAACTGCTAAGTAGTTGAGCCAGAAAGAGTCATCATATCAAGTGAAAAGTAGTAAAAACTATAGTATTAGTTGAAAGTGCCAAAAAGTACAGCCTATCGCAATTTTAAAAAGCCACCAGTTACACTCATTACATTCATGCAAATTATGCATGTTCATGTTGCTGTCTTTTTTAATGTTAAATCATCAGGCCAAAACTTTTTTTAAAAAAAAAGAGTCATCTCAGTACCTCTTTTTACTTTTTTTACGGTCGCCACTTTATGTTCAGTATTGGAACATAAAAAACAACAAACAACTTTTGGAACTTTGTCGCGAACAGACGTGCTTATACGTGCTCTAATGCATTACTTTGTAAATAATTAAAAGTGACCTAGATTAATATTCTAGACTGTGTATTGTGAAATGTTTTACGTAATGAACAATAAATAAGATTTTTTGTAGTGAATTATCACTAAGGAAGATGGCTAGCAACACTACTTCACCCGTGAAAGCAACCCATGACCCTGCCTCGAACTCCAGTGTGCCTGAAGTTGTGTCCACTGCAGAAATACAAAAATGGATTTCCTACACCGAGACCTGTTTAAACGAGATCTGTTCCATAACTGAAAGTGGAAAACTCAACTCCGAGCAGAAGCTAAAGGTATCGTCCTTATGTAGGAAAATTACGCACAATTCCTCCCAAATGGCAATTCTTTACCAGTCCTTAAAACAGAAAGCCATACAGTCCTCTCTCGAAATTGAAGTCCTTAATGAAAATAGAGATCTGGCAGGATACTTAACCGGACTCAAGAAGACCATTGAACAATCTAGTACCGCAACTAAGGGATCTTCTTTTGCAGATGTCGTAAAAAAGGGCACAAACGATTATATTCGACCCAGTAGTCTAAGCTCTGTAGCCGTGTACCCTATTGATATAAAGAAAACAAGCGAAGACACAAAGGCAATGGTTCAGAAACTTATCAGCCCAGAACAACTGAAACTACATGTGCGAGGAGTAAGAAATACCAGAAACGGAGGTGTTATTATTAATACTGAGACCAAAATAGACGCGGACAAACTGAAGAACGCCGTACTGACCCGTGCGCCGAATCTACAGGCTGAAGAGCCTTCCAAACGTAGACCTCGGATTGTGGTAGTAGGAGTACCTACAACTATGACAGAGCAAGAGGTCTTCCAATGTATTTATGACCAAAACGTCGAAGACAAATTTCCATCTATGGCCTACGAATCCTTTTTGTCCTCAATAAAATTAAGTCACAAGTCCGGTAACCGTGAAACCTTGTCATGTAACTACATCATCGAAGTTTCTGCACAATTAAGAAAAGCCCTGATCCCACAGCAAAGACTTTATATAAACTGGACCTCTTGCCCTGTTAGGGACTTTACTATAGTCACGAGGTGTTATAAATGCCAACAATACGGTCACGCTGCTAAATCCTGCCGAGAACTTATTCCATCATGCAGCCATTGTGGAGAAATAGGTCACACTATCTCGGATTGCAAAAACAAATTGACCTCTCAAAAATGCGCAACATGTTCGAGGTTTAAGAAACCTAAAGAGCATAAAACTGGTGATACGGAATGTCCTGCGAGAAGAATAGCCGAAGTGCGTTATATTAACTCAATAGACTATCAAGTAGCATAAAATTATTATTAGTACTTAAACTTGTTATAACTTTTCATTAAAAATGATAATATAACACTTTGCCCTACTTAATTTTTTTTACAAATAAGCACATTCTTTAGTATAAACAAAACACAAGTAATTTAATGTACCTAATTGTAATAATTATTATGTAATAATAATTTTGTAAAAAAAATTCTGGTTGAGGTGAAAAAGCTAATGTACATTTTGCCAATACCGTCGTCTGATCAGTTTACAAAAAGATAGCGTTCCTTCCTTTGCTATAAATAATATATTCGCTATGTAAATGATCTTTTAACGTATTTTAATTAGTCGGCTAATAATTTCGGCTGGGACCACGGGTGATTGCTTTTACCCGTGGTTCCTGCAGGGACGATCACAGGGACCACGGACAAAAAAGGAATTCGCAACCGTCGAAAATTACGCAAGATTCGGACAACGCCACTCCCGCCCGTGGCACATACCTCGGGGCAAAGGTCGTCGAGGAGCACATAATTGTACTTCCGACGCAATCTGCGAGTTCCTTGCTTTGGATATTAAGTATATCCTTTGTTCAATTTACAAAGTATGATACCATTTTCAAATCCCTACTAAATGCGCCAACTTTTGGCGGGACTTGCCAAACTCGCGTAGTACATTTTTTTTTCACTACAGTCAGTTCAGACTGAACGTTTTTTTCATAATAAATTTTATTCTAAGAAATAAGTCCTATTCATGTGAAAACTAGACCAGGTGGTTTTAAATTATTTATTAGAATTTAAAGAGGCAATATTCAGGGTAACACAGCAAAAAAAAAAGTTGGAAAAAGTTAAGATTTGTGACAACAGGAGGGAAAAGAGTGTCACAAAGTGGGAATTTTTGGGTTTTTTTTTCCAATGCCTATTACTTTACAACCATGCGACTTAGATTTTTTTAAATATTTTTCTGATAACCAGCATGACTTGCCTTATCACCCGGCTTCGAATTAACGTCGGGTTTTGGGACACCCTGTATAGTGGTACAACTCAAACAAATCTATACCACATAGAACAAATAGAGGTAGGAGGCAGGAAACCCACGGTTGAGCACGGCACGGGATAGCGTAAGGTGGAAATATTTGGAAGAGGCGTAGGCCTCTTCCTCGATGCTATACATAGAAGCTCTATTATGCTAGACATAAGTCTAACAGTGGCTGATATGAATAAGAATCTTTATTATTATCATGTTGCATAGATATTTCAAAGGTACAAACGTCGTCGTAAGTAGAGATACGACAATCAGTGAAGTGAATGATTGGCGTCCACCTTGTTGTTTGGTTTACCATGGATATACAGAATTCAGATACGATACTAAAGTTTGCACTACTCTGTTAAAAAAGAATCGAGAATATTTGATATGCTTATGGTTCCTTAATTGCCTTTATGTCCTGTCTGAGTCTGGGTCAGTTGGTCGGCCCTGCAACAAAGAAGAGAAGACTAAGCCTACGCACATAATCGCCAGCTTAACTAAGTAAGTATATCTAAAACTTAATTCAAGATTTCCTTCTTAGAATACAATCTAATGATTGTTGAACTATCCTTAGATGACTTTTGGGGCTTTCAAGGGACATCAACCATCAACGGGGTGATGAGCTTTTGCTGGAAGTGGAGCTTGGAAGTGAATAAAGCAGGCACACCGGTCGAAGACCAAGACGCCCTTTTGCTAGAGGAATTTAGAGTAATAAGGTACTATGGTACATATTGTCGATCACTGTGTCCCTAAAAAATGATAATCAACAAAGTGAAATCCCATAATCACGGACCACGACAATCACTGAATCCCCATGAAAAACATGATGATGTTTCAACAGTTTATAGTTCTATGTAGGGATGTATTGGATGGCGAGTGAGAGGCGAGGTTTGTAATTGAAAGTAAACATGCATTGTTGCTGCCCGTATCAATCAGGGATGACGGCCGACCCGATAGTTTTATGCGATTCTAACCTTAGGGGACAACCCCGGTCATGTATGTCGATATATGTCTAAAAAATGTTCGTGAATTATTTTTGGATTTTAAAACTGCTTTAAATTAAATGTAAAGTAAGTAGATACGTAATAAGCTGCGATGATTTCGAAGACTTTACCTCTAAGTAACAAAAAAAAAAATTACTCTTTACAAGATTTTCAGGCCTCGTGTAATAGGACAAGTGTCCTTCCGTCACAAGAAGAGACGGAAGAATAGTATGACATTATATTTTACTGCGTTAAGCTCTCAGACGAGAGAAAGAGGCATACCTGATAGCAGGTGGTAACTGCCGCCTAGACTTTTAAGACTCTATAGACAAAAGTTGTTAAGTCTCATCTGCTTTAATTTTACTAGGTACTGTTCCCTTGCACCTAAATACACTAAAACGGGCACAGCCTTTAGCTATCACATACATTTGGTCTTAAGTACCATAAAAATATGAATAATTAGTGTTTTTCATACATATTATATTTTACCATAATACAATATTGTAAAAGAAAAAGAATATTAATAACTTCACACTAACCAAAGAACGAATTCACAAAGATTTAATTAAAACAAATCACACATTTCCAACACTTTAACCCCGAATAAAAACAACAATGCCAACAATACGTCAGCTTAATAAACTGGTTACAACACCAAAACCTTATCGAAATGAGCAAAGGATATTCAATAAAGGTACATCCACCCTCATTATAGGGGTTAGTGGAAATTAGTGTTGGTACCCTTGAGCGGCCACGTGGCGACGTGTGGCGCAAACTTGGACGCGTGCGCATGCAACCTCCGCAGATATTAAAAGGAATATGTTAACGATAGTGAGGGTGGGGAAATCTTGAATTTAATTTTATATTTTCTTTCTTTTTTGTGGATCAAACACTTTTTTTTTTAAACTATCAGTCTCCTTTTCATAGTCTTCGATGGTAGAGTCATTATGATTTATGGAGAAAAATTATCTTTTAACAAATGCTTCAAATTCTTCATCTGCCTTTTCCACTAAAAGGAGACATCTCAAGATCTAGCATGACATTTTTGATGACACTTCAAACAGAGGAATCATCATCATAATCGTCATATCAGCCAATCGACGTCCACTGCTGGACATAGGCTTTCTCATATCTCATAGACAGAGGAATGTTTAGCATTAAATGTAGCCCGAAAAAAAAGAAAATTTTCATAATATTCAGCTTTTTAGAGGGAATATTCAGCAGAGTTATACCTGTCTTACTTTATTACGGGGTTCTTTCAATAATCCTCCACAGCAACATTATTTTCTAAAGTCTATTTTTCAAATTTCTCATTTTCGATCACGTTGCGTCATCTCTTAAAATCTCTACTAATTAAAATAAAATCAGCTATAACTCAAATTAATAAATACACACATCAAAAAAGTCTAAGCAACATGCATGATATTACAAATTTACCATTTATATTAATTTATTTTACCATTTATTTTAATTATAACGTTGTATTTTATTTTTAAAATAATATTTTTAGGGTTCTATGATGTAAAAATAACAGCTGTTTTCTTTATAAGTTCTTTTAATAACAGAAATTAACAATATTAGAATATACAGGTACATAAGAAACTAAACTTTTTTTTTACAAATTGAAATTTCTTAAGAAAATGTATTTATTGTGAAAGAATAGGACAATTTAATACAAAGTATGGCCTCCTCTGCTATTCAGAACTTGTCGGCAACGATTAATCATTGAATTAATGAGACTGTTTATGTCATCTTGCGGTATTCGCTCCCAATGGAATTGTAGCAAATCCTTCAGCTGTTGGGTTGTTGTCACTCCGTCCAAGTCCTTCAAAACACGTCTCTGGAGCATGTCCCATGCGTGCTCGATGGGGTTGAGGTCTGGCGATTGTGCAGGCCAGGGCAATACCTGGATGTTCTCCGTTGCCAAGTATTCACTGGTTCGCCGAGCTGTATGTGAACGCGCATTGTCATGCATTAACGTAAAATCGGAGCCAAAGGTTTGTGCAAATGGATGGACATAAGGTCTGAGAATATCCTCAACGTAATTTTCAGCGTTCATGTTTCCATTTACAAAAACGAGCTCAGTTCGCCTGTTCTTCATAATACCCGCCCATACCATAACTGTTGAGCCGCTGTATGGATGAACTTCCTGAACGCACCTGAGTCTTTCAGTATTTCCGGGTCGACGGTACACTCGCACCCTTCTTGTATCAGGCCTAAACCCGAATCGCGACTCATCGGAAAACATAATTTTATCCCATTGTTCCTGGGTCCATGTTATGCGTTCTCTACACCATTCATTTCGACGAGCGCGATTCCCGTGACGTATCGGTGGGCACCTGATAGGGCGTCGAGCTCGTAGGCCGTACTCATGCAGTCGATTTCGCACAGTTTGGGGACTTACATCAACACCACTTGAATTTTGTAGCCTCAAACTTATCTCTCGAGCGGTTAACATCGGCTGGCGTCTTGCAGTCAGTTGTATGTACCGGTCTTGCCGAGTGGTTGTACTCCTTTTACGGCCTGGATGCTGTTCAGCGGGTTCCCCTGTATTATTGTAGCGCTGCCAAAGACGACAAATAACACTTCTATGAATACCAAAATGTCGAGATACCTGAGATTGATTACTTCCCGCTTGCAACATCCCTACAGCTCTTTGCATTTCATCTGCCGTCAAATGACGTCGCTCCATGACGTAAAGAATATCTAACAATTCAATTTTGTCGCCAACTGTATTTAAATGGTTGGTAAAATTATAAAATCAAGACTAAAACGTAGCAATTAACATGCACTCAAATTCAAACAAATTCGCAGTCATTTGAATTTTATGAAAAAAAACAAAACATAATCGAAATTTTTTTTTTACAACCAGCCAGTATGTCATCAATAACAAAAAAGTTTACTTACCTATACACTTTGAGTGAGTAAATACTTAGAAATTAATTAATATAAATGGTAAATTTGTAATATCATGCATGTTGCTTAGACTTTTTTGATGTGTGTACTAGCTGAGCCGTGCCCACTTCGTTAGGCGGCGAAAAAAACGCGTCACTTTTTTAAACATATTTAATTACTGCTCCACTCCTATTAGTCATAGCGTGATGCTATATAGCCTATAACACTCCCCGATAAATGGACTATTCAACACAGAAATAATTTTTAAAATCGGTTCAGTAGCTCCAGAGCCCCCTACAACGTCACAAACATACAAACACACAAACGTTACCTCTTTATAATATTAGTATTAGTAGGTATAGATAACCCAAATAAATATTTTTACGCAATGTTTACTAAAACATGTGTCATTCTCACCACCCTTTACACAGTTAGTACTATGCCCTTGTCCCTGCCAATACCAGAGTATGCTACATTGTTATTCCTGTTACAATGAAACACTTCATGTCACTGGCCTGTCATTGTCTTGGTGTGAAACTACTGGATAAAACATTCGCGTTTGTTTTGGACTTAATAAGATACTTTTTGTATTATTTGGGGTTGTTTGAACGATGCTTTAACCAGTTTTAAGAAGATTAATTTAATAAGTATACCTCCTACTTTCCGTGGAGTGATAGAGTCAATAGTAAAATTTTTAACCTAATCTATTAGCGTCGTTAAAATCGGCCAAGGGAAATTGGAGAGGACTAAAGAAATAATGACGTTAAATACAACACCAATTCATATTGCGATCCTAAAGCAGCCTCGTCTCTGCAGTAGGACATTACTGTACTTACCACGATACCTACTATAAATCGGAAACTAACTATGCGTAATAAGCAAAAGTTTGCACTAAGCCTAATACCAACCAAGCACCTTGGACTTGCCGTTTTAAATAAGTACGTTTGTTTCTGGAAAAAACATAGAGTTTGAAACCAAGATAGACAATTACGGACTGAAAACTATACTGATATAAAGACGTTTTTCATTGGCTATAAAGTTTACATAACATCAAAGTCTTTATAAATTAAAGATTCCCCGATATCTTGGGAGTGTCATGCTCTTATAAAGTTCGGTTCTTAGGGTCGCGGGTTCTAATCCGGCGGGATGGCTGGTTGTCACGGCTGTGCTATCGCCCTGCCGCAGACATCGCCTCACAATCATGTAGTACTTACATTTGGTTATGGGTGGGAAGAAATTAGGATTAATTTTACTTTAAGGATTGTTTCCCTTTTAATGTTGATGTGATGTTAATTTTTAAGGTTTTAATTTAACGAACTATAGTCGCCGATCCCTGCTGTCAATAATTTGTGTGCATGAACATGGTTGTTTGTTCTTGGTTTCTCTACCTATGTTGTCTAGTAGTTATGTTTAAGCTCCAGTTTGTTAGTGACTAAATATCGTTGTTTAAATGTTGAGGATGTTAAAGATCAGGTAGGCATATTCAAATTTAAGTCATTATTTTAGTTCGCCGTGTTGCATAAATAGGGAACAAGAAATCAATGGAGGTTCCATTTTCAATCTTTAAGTTTTGAACAAAAAACCGAACAAAGTCCAGGGCGAAGCTATACGCGTGATATATTTAAAATTCAATTTAATATACATATTAAAATAAATATTGATATGAGGTATTAAAAGAAATTAATTGCAAATGATCTAGACAGCATCTGAATAAATAGGAAACAAAATTATGTAGAACTATGACTGCAATTGTGTCTGTGTAGATTTTATACGACATGTTGCTCGCCTTTTTGGTAAGCCTCATGCTTGTCTATACCAAATGCAAAATGCTCTATGAATTACTAAAATAAAAAACTCTACCCCAAGACATTGTTTACGAAGCTTCAAATTAAACTATAGTTGCCTTCGAGTTAAAATTCTCGAGCAATATTATTCTGACTAAAGACTATTTTAGCCAACTTTTACCATACACTGCTCAGCATCAGGCCCCTAGGTGTTTGACGAAATCTTAATCAAAATTTAAATTTTTGTGCATTCAAACGGAAAGCACGACATTAATTTGATTATAAAACTTGGTTTCCTGGATTTGTATATTTGATATATGGGTAACGTAATCATAACAGTATCAGTGCTATCTTTTCATTTAATGCCGATGTGAAAATCTTAGAAGCCCCTTCTTACTGCTTTTGAGGTCAGAAGAGGCTTATTTCTTATGTTTCCCAGTTCTCCTTTATTTAACACTAGCTAATGATCGCGGCTTCACCCGCGTGTTTTATGTAGCTTAAATGTTATTCTTCACCCTAAACTACCTATATTTCAGATTTCATCAAAATCCATTCAGTAGGTTTTACCTGAAAGAGTAACAAACATCCATCCATACATCCTCACAAACTTTCGCATTTATAATATTAGTAGGATTAAGTTAAAACTGGCTTAAAGTTCATTTTAATTTACATCCTGTTACAGGTTTATTCAAACTTCTAATTTTATTATCAACTTTTGTCGTCATCACAAAAAGAACATTAAAAAAAAAAATTACAGGCCTAGCCAAGTATTTGCAAAGAGCGAGTTGTAATTACAAAGCGGACAGCTACAGTGACATCTAGCAAAAAGATAGGGTTTAATTTCGTTTGTTTTATTTTAATATTGAAATTAACTCGTTTTTAGTTAAGGAGGAATAAATATTTACGACGCGACGGGCTGATTAGGACGGCGGGAAGCCGATGGATGAGGGATGCACAGGACCGCGCAGGGTGGAAACTTTTGGAGGAGGCCAATGTCCAGCAGTGGGCGTCTATAGGCTGATATGATGAAATATTTACGGAATAAATTGTTAAGATTTTCAGTGTTTTGTAATAGCTACTGATAGATATGTTTTAAAACATTTGTATTCAATAACGTAAGCTTGAATTCGGACAGTTATAACTTTAATACGTTGTGCCTACTAAGGTGATGACTCTGAGTTCATTAGGTGGTTGAGAAATGACAGATCAAAACAGCCCTTTAATGGCCCACTGCAGGGACGGGCCTCCTGTCGTGACGGAGGGATACTTGGCCTACTAATACCACGCTGGCCAAACGGATTGGTACAGGGTTTAATTTCAAGTTTTCTTTCTTTTTATTTCATTAAGATAATATTCACGAAATTGAATAGTCCCTTAGTCGGTTTTTACGACACCCACGGGATGAGATGGGGTGGTGACATATTGTTTTCTTACTCCGTCACCACAAATGACAGATGTATGCCATTAATCAGGTATAAACTGGTTACAATAGATTATTTTACGACCTCTGTGGCGTAGTGGATATATAACATCTCTCTCGGGTTCGATTCCCGCTCAATGCAAATCTTTGTGTGCATGAACATGATTGTTTGCATTGGTTTGGGTGTTTTCCATGTATAATATATAATATGTATTTACAAAAATAAAAGTATTCAAGTATGTTTATCCGTTGTCTAGTACCTATAGTACAACCTTTGCTTAGTTTGGGACTAGATAGCGTTCTGTGAATGTGTGAGGAATATTTATATTTATTTATATTAATATTTTACATTTACTTATTTAACTCTCTCTAATCTAAGTGAGATAAACCGTGTAGATTTTCACTCACTCACCTGACTTTTATTACAGTTTTTCGCTTTTCCTTCTACACAAAACCTCACATACGTTTTTGTTAACATAAATGTTTACAATAGATGTAAATACAAAAGCTTGTCAAAAGACTTACTTAAATGATACAAATAAAGTTGTAAATTTTCCAAATGAGTAACCGTAATTAAAGGTTCAATAATATAAAATTTGCGCCGTTTAGTGGACTTGGTGAACAATAATATTATCGATAGGGTGTAGGGTAGCCACACTTGTATATGTTTTAAATACGGTATTATTTTACTTGTCTTGTATTGCCATAAGGAATTGCCGAGCTTTAGTTCATTCAGCCACAGGATTTTAAAAACGTAGGTATCCATCATCCCGGCTTGCTTTGTTGCCGGAGAAAGTTATATTTATTTTAGATATTAATTATTAGATCGTATTTTTGTAGGACCGAGTTCTACTAACCTATGTCCATCAGTGGACTGCGATAGCCTAGTTGATTGATTGATTTTTGTATATTAATTTTTAAGCTGGTAACATAAATGACCAAATTATCAAATTCTTGTCATGCTATCTAGTACGCACATATAATATATATGTATGTATAATATATATATTATTTAGCAATAGTTACTTAGTAAGTGTGCTAGTATTTAATCCGGGAAGTAGAATGTATGTAGAATAATAATGTGGTTAAAGTAGGAATCAAGTGTAGTGTGATACCACAACGCCAAATGTTGTCCTTATTCTGGTAGTTAAAACCAGAACAAGGATCAGCATTGTCTTTCGCAATCCAAACACCATGTCACCCTACTAACGCCCCAGCAGTTAATCTTTATTAAGGGGCATTACACGTGCATTCATCGATCCTCCATGATTCTGTATGTTGGATTAATGCCAGATTTATGTGTCAAACGTAATGTTTCAACAACAATTTGTTGTTTCGTTATCGTCCTTGCCGAACGTAGCAACGATTTTGTAATAATTTATGGCGACATTAGTTTTCAGTTGTTGAAGAATGGGTGTAAGGATTGATTTCTCTGTACTTTTTGAAGCTATCGAGATAATCTTGATGAAGTATGCTTTTGATTCCTTTCTTCTTCTTCTTAAGGTGCCTCTCCAACTAGTGAAGGTCAGCCACCAGCTTGGCAAAGTCCTCTCTATTCTTAGCTCTGCGGAATAGTTCAGCTGCGCCAGCTATGCCGGTCCACTCTCTAATGTTGATTCCTTTAAGATAACATAAAGCATGCGGCCTAAGCTCTTAGTAAATGGTAACCACCGCCGTTGGGCGACAGCAATGCCACTGCCTTCTCAAGACAAACGATGATAAGTCGCACAGCCCTGTATTCTTTACAAGGTACATACTATACACTGGAACACCTAACCTTTCAGCAATCACTGGTAAAAATCAGCTAATTTCGCGTACTGCCCATTGCAGAAATATTTGCCATTTTAAAATATTTCCCTCGTAACGTTCGTTGACACTATGTGGTATAGTTAGTACCGGTTTACAGTCACTAAAATTGTTAAAGTCAGGGTAACTTTCTACAAAGGTGCATGTTTTTGCATTTAGACAAAACGGATGAGATAGTACCCAAACTACCTGTTCTGATTAGTAGAGCATTTCTCATTTTTTTCGCCACTATTTTAAAAAGTTCTCCGTGTGGTGATGGAGTAAGAATACAGTGTGTCACCACCCCATCTCATCCCAAGGGTGTCGTAAAACCCGACTAATGGACTATCCGTGAATATTATCTTTACATAGTAAAAATAAGGAAAACTTATAATAAAATACCAATCCGTTTGGCCAGCGTGGTAGGCCAAGTATCCCTCCGTCACTGAAGGAGGCCCGTCCCTGCAGTGGGACATAAATGGGCTGTTATGATGATTTTAAAAAGTCGCCAAAAATTACGAGACTAGAGGGAGTAAGCAATGTGAATGTGTGACAAAATATTATATTAGTATTCTCTGTTGCTTCAAGTACGTCTCCACTGAAAGTCTCTAAAAGTTTTACCAGAAAAGCTTATGACAATCAAAATAAAGCCTAATTCTCTAACATATAAGTTTGAAACTTCCTTACATCAATTTCCCTTACGTAGCAATGTGGAAATCTTAACAATCAAACACATAGTGAGGGCGATGGAAGGGCTTATTTATTTTTTATTGTCGAACAAATTCGCGGAGACGCTAGGGCGGGTGCAGATAGGGGCGGAATCTTAATGAGATGCGGTGTAAACATAGCCTTACAATTCCTTTGGGTAAAGCCTACCCTTGAATACCACTCTTTTACATTCTGACATATTTGCACACTATCTTTTAATTGTTATTTGATTTTGTGCATTAAATTATGTTTTTGTTTGTATCATTGTTACTCTGTCCGTGTGGTGACGGAGTAAGAATACAATATGTCACCACCCCATCTCATCCCACGGGTGTCGGAAAAACCGACTAAAGGACTATCCGTGGATATTATCTTTACGAAGTAAAAAGAAGGAAACTTGAGATTAAACCTTATACCACTCCGTCAGGCCAGCGTGGTATTAGTGGACCAAGTATCCCTCCGTCCCGGGAGGAGGCCCGTCCCTACAGTGGGACATTAATGGGCTGTTATGATGATTATTACTCACCATTAATGCAGTGATGAAGGAAACCTTAGCATTCTGATATCATGCTATTTTGTAAACATTATTATGAGTAAAATTTCTCTTAGTACTGTACTCTTGTCTGTACCGAGGTTTGTATAGGAGAAGATCAAGGCCCTCGCTGGATGCAGTTGCAGAAAACCTGTTTGTTTTACCAATATAAAGATTTCAGTGCCTAGATACTGTGTTCGTTAATCAAACATATAAGTGCAAAATGATTATTTATTTATATTTGTTCCTTCAGAACTTGTTGTCTTGAAGAATTGGTAAAGGATTTTTTTTGTTTGAAAGCTTACTTACACTGACAAGTGGTCCCAGAGAAGAATAATTTAGTAATGAGCCTTTTAAAAAAAATACGAAAATATCATGTGAAAATCTTTTCGGTAACTACCTATGTTAATCGGTATCAGCGGTCTATTTTTGGAATATAATCCTTAATACGAAATAACCTGTTTCAAAACACATTATAACTTATAATAAATTGTATTAGTCAAATAATATTTCGTTAGGATGTTATCATACTCGTACGACAAGTCGTTCATATGTCGTAAGCTCAACACGCGACTGTTAATTACTTACAAAAAATATTAATTATTCATCGCCATATTTGTACAGGTGTGTACCCGCCCTAAATAACGCCTTCTCTACCATGATATTTAATTCATATCTTTATAAATTCATTTGATATTTGTTTTAAAATATTATAATATTTTAACATTTGCATACTATTTTTATTTCATTTTTGTTGTGCGATACGCTGACGATAATAATATGATATTATTCAATCTTGATATATCATCAAGACTTGTCGACTTCTTTGACGCAGTCGGTATATTGCATGGCTGCTACGCATAGGTCTCGAGTTCGATTCCTGCTCTATGCAAATCTTTGTGTGCATGAACATGATTGTTTGCATTGGTCTGAGTGTTTTCTATTTATAATATGTATGTATTTACAAAAAAAAGTATTTAAGTATGTTTATCCGTTGTCTAGTACCCATACTAAGTACAAGCTTTGCTTAGTTTGGGACTAGGTGGCGATGTGTGAATGTGTGAGGATTATTATATGTCAGGATTATTACTTACTGAAAAGACTAACCAAAATAAATTTTAGCACTTAGTCCAGAGCTCGGAAATCTTATAGAACTGATAGTAAGCTTGTCTCTCGTCTAACAGATAGAACCCATAAGATAATTATTATTTCTAAGGGTATTAACATGTTACATCATCATCATCATAATGTCCCACTGCAGGGACGGACCTCCTCCAGTGATGGAGGGATACTTAGCCTACTAATAAAAAATAAAATAAAATAAAAACCTTTTATTTCGGACAAGTAACATCCATAATGGTTAGTAACAAAAGAGACTTATAACTATGTTAGTTTCTTCGGATTATCATTGAATTGAATAGAAGTAAATTATAAATATATTTTAAAATTGCAATACCACGCTGGCCAAACGGATTGGTATAGAGTTTAATTTCAAGTTTTCCTTCTTTTTACTTCGTAAAGATAATATTCACGGATAGTCCCTTAGTCGGTTTTTACGACACCCATGGGATGAGATGGGGTGGTGACATATTGTATTCTTACTCCGTCACCACACGGAGAATTTATAATTATATAAATATTTGGTAAATATTTAACAATTTGAGCCTTAAACCTTTGAGGCTCTTGACGTTTTCAGTGATCTCGTGACCATGACTGGTGCAACCCGGTCTACCTACTGTTTCCTCCCAAGGTCCACAGTAACATTTACACGGTTTTTCTTGAAGATGTTATATTAAGCTAGCAAGCACAGCACATTTAGTCTTATCCCAACTCAGACCTCTTCTGGATGAAGAGACCTATCAAACAATATTGAATTGCCACTATTTCTAATTTGCTTAATTTATTCTTAACTTGGAGTTTTGATAATGTCTAATGTCACCACCACATCTCTTGACAGCCGCAGAATCTCGCAAGCAAACAAAAAGCACGTACATACACCCACACCATACATTTCTATTTATCACTTCCACCATCACACCTATGCCTCGTTCTAGTTGATTCGCGAGGTCACACGTTACTCGCCAGTCAACTCGCGCCAGTATTTACTCGCATCTATTCGTTATCAACACTCGGCAAACATCGCTCGTTCCATTAGTCCAGTTCTTTATTCAAATTCTGTTTGCTCATTGGTCGGTACGCAGATAAAATCAACAGATAACTTCGTACTCTGTGTTTGCTTATAAATTTTAATTATGACCTAATGGCATAGTTGTTGTACTTATTGTTTTTTTATAGCCCCACGTTTCATGGGAAAATGGTTTTAAATGAAATGAGGCTTACTGGTACAGTCACGAGCAATAATATGTACACATTGTCAAATTTTTTAAACTATCTGGACCTTTATTTAGACATTAGAATACCAAAATTATTTCGTAATTTAGAAGAGGTTCCGTACAGTTTTGAACTAATCTTCGAACATTCAATTTTGGATTAGCAGAACTTTAGATAACTGTATTACAAAATGTGAAAATGTGTACATATTATTGCTCGTGACTGTACTAGAATACAAAAAGAAAAACTACAACAGCTGTTATATCCCTTAACTCTACAATTTAACTAGGTACCCTTTCACCTTATCATAGTAGTAACATTTTTGCTTACTGGAGGTGTAGTGCCAACTGAGTCGGCCTTTCACTGACGCTGATAAAATTAGCTCTACTGAAAGATGACTCCAGTCGGTATTTTATGTAGTAAATTCCTTTTTCTTAATAATTCTCCTTACATTTTGCTACAGAATCAGTATTAGGGATCAGATGACTTTCTTGAATAATTTTATCATAGTTAGTGAAACTTAGAGCTAGATTGGAAAAAAGGCCCTTAATTAGTCTATCACAGACTAGTTAAGGGCCTTTACGTGGCTTACTAGCACCGCCAATAGAAAATATAACATAATTCGCAAATACCTAGGATATAATAATGTAAAATTTTCATAACGAAGTCTTGAGAAAAGGCAATATAGTATTTGTATAGCACACTCTCAACACTTTAAATGTTTTTCAATTAGTTAAATTTCGCATTAAAAAAAAACGGCGCCGTTTTTTTTTTAATCCTATATCTATATATTATTATACTATTTACGAATTATTTTTTTTTCTATTGGCAGCGCTAGTAGGCCCTATAAGCGCTCTTAAGAAGATAAAGGGCTCGAATACACAAGCGGTCAATGCGTCTAAGGTGAATAATCATAGGAAACAGATTCTAATCTTTTCTCGAGTTTGATTTTTATCCATTGTCTTTCGTTTTTTTCCAAACACTTCGTGACGAAGTTTCGGTAACAACTAGGTATGTAGTTTCAAATAAAATTTTTAGCCTCCTTGTGCATCTCACTAATACTTATATTAAAACACTTTAAGACGCAAAAGCACGAAGTATTAGGTAAGGAGATTTTATGTTAGTAACTTTTTATTACACGTCTGCCGTTTCCTTCAGGTAAAATGTCTCATCTCATGAAATTAACTTTCAAATATTAAATTCGCTTTTATGAGAAAGATACACCCTTCCTCCATCTTGGTAAAAGTACTTTGCTAAGTCAAAATTGAGACGGATTTTGTCGAGAAGTCTGTGGTAAGGAATTTAGTTGTTAAATTAATAAAATGAGGACTGGTTATATTTTATCTAACATCTTATTTAAAATATTAAAATAAAATATTCCTCACACTTTCACATAACACCATCTAGTCCCAAACTAAGCAGAGCTTGTACTATGGATACTTGACAACGGATAAATATACTTACCTAAATACTTTTTTTTTAAATACATACATTTTATACATAGAAAACACCCAGACCAATGCAAACAATCATGTTCATGCACACAAAGATTTGCATAGAGCGGTAATCGAACCCGAGACCCCTGCGTAGCAGTCATGTTAAATAACCACTGCGCCACAGAGGTCGTCTACTTGTTATGAAAAAGTTTAGATTCCGAATTAATGTGAATCTTTGTATGCAATAACTTCAATGTTTGCCATTAAATGGTCTGCATGAATTCTATGTTATAATACGTAGGCTGTCTTATTTTTAATTCCGAAAATATTTAAGTATGTTACGAGTAGTTCTGCTCAGTTTGGGACTAGGCTAAATTAGCGTTATATGAGGCATATTATTAATTTAATTATTTATCCAAACGAGAAGTGTCATATTTTCCATTAAATGCCTATCTATAAAAATCCCTGTAACATAGTTTTTGATCACTAGCGAGTATTCTCTTTAGTAGAATGATGCATGAAATACCCATGACCCACAATATCACACCCCACCATAATTAAAAACGAAATTCATACCCTCAATACATTTAAACGTAACACCACGAGAATTGCCCAATAAAAAAACAATGCATGTTTATTTCCCCTGTTTTGGGGGAGTTTGCAAAATCACTGCGCATCGCTAGCTAGGGAAAAGCGGGGCTAGGGGAGGCTGGGGCGATATTGCAATAGAAATCAAGGCATAGTCTCGGGATTATCTCTCATTAGCACGGGGAGGCGTCCGTGCGTGACTGTGGGTGTATATACGGTGCTCTGTAATCAATGTGTTATGTTTTGATTTTAATTAATACATTTGAATCAAAACTGTTACTAAAATGGTAGTATTTTTGATTTTATCCAAATACTCAATTGATGTTCCACTGCAAGGACTACTTTAGTGAGTAACTGAATTGTCTGCTTTTGTTTTCGTAGAGCTAATATTTGAGAAGTTTTCTTTAGTAGGTTTATAGATGGCCGAGGAATGAAAAGAATATACGAAAACCCTCTTTTACATATAGCTGTATATATGTTTGAAGATAAGGTTCGTTTTATAGCTAGGTTCTATACCAGAGGTTTAGAAAGAGAAGAACAAGATGTATATACAAAAATAAATTACCGTAGAGCCAATGTTTATTTTAATTTAAGTTTATCTTGTATGTACTCGTATAATGTCAAAATTTAAACATAACTACGCTCAATTAAAAATTAAATAAATTGTATTAATAAACATTTAACAATTATAATAAACATGAAACACCCACACACTTACACATCAATAACATTTGAACCCCAGTGCTAAGCCAGCTAAGTATAGTCGCACACTTGCGCGGGCCCATTTGTCGCACAATACGTCACTAATCGCACTACAAAGGAACGGTTTAGATATAAATACAAATCGGGTTGTTTTCGGTTGGCACCCCTGCGGGGCTTGTAAGGAGGATTTTAGAACTGACGACAGCTCACATTTTCATTTTGAAAGATTGTGATTTGTTGTTTAATTTTATTTATGAAATTTTTGTTTTATTAAAAAAGTAAAAGTTTTGTTAAAAATATATTTTTATTTACACATCATGATGAAGTAAGGAAATATACTCTTTTCCCAATGGTGTCGTAAAAGTCCACTAAGGGAAAGTTCGCAAACATTTTCTTAAATAAAAGGAAAACTTTGATAAAAACTTTTTATAAAACTTTAAGTTTTACTGCAGGCTTGATCCAATCTGCAGTTCGTCCACGTTGGGTCATCCATCCAACTGTCATGCCGATCCACTCGCACACACGGTCAATTCTAACTGATGCAATTGGTAGTGTCATGCCGATTGGACGATAGGAAGGATCGTGTATGCCCATCATAAGAGTACGCATAAATGTGATGAGATTTTATATTCCTAGTCAGCCGCCAGACAAATAAACTCCAAGACTCTAAATTCACAAATAATACCATAAACCCACAATTTTCCCTAAAACATAGTTTTTTTCTCGTCTACCCACAACTGAGGGGTAAAAGTACTGTGATTTTTATTGTTCTCTTATGACGTCGATTGAGCCAGGATTACCCCGACACGATTGAATAAATTATCACTATTTTATATGGGGTATTTAAACTGTTTTATTGGGGCAACCCCACGCCACCTTGTAGCAAGTGTAGCGCCATATGTGGACATGGCGTGTTTATTTTTAATTTGATTTGATTCAGTAATGATTAGTAATCTTGTTAAGCTTTTATTGTGATAAACATTTTAAAAGTTTTTTTTAGTTTTTTACGAAGTGGTAGCAATTGCAAGTGATCGATAAGGAACGGTAATATAGTCTGCCTGTTTTAACGTAATAGAGACAGAGAGACTGAACATGATGTATTTTATATGAGCTGAGCGTTTTCATACAATTACGTATTTAATATAATGTTTAAAGAGTAGCCCCTTTACTAATAAACGCCTCTTAAATTTTGGTCAATTTATTAGCTAAAATTTTTACGGTTTTGTTTGGTATAATACCTTATACCAAATAAAACCGTAAGGGTAGGTTTTGCTAATAAAAATCATGTTAAACAGTGACTAAATTTCACTTTCAATTTTTTTTTCAATTTCAGGCCTTTATAAGTTAGGGGGTTAAAGGAGAATGTTTTTTTTACTAGGAGCTTTGGGCTAAAATAAAAATTGCTGCCCCCACGTTTGTAACCATTGTACATTGACTTATACCATTGAGCTTATTACATGTTTAAAGAATCAACAAAATTCGCCCCACAGAAATCTAGATATCAGCTGTTCAAAAAACTAAAAGCCCTGTGGCACTCCATGCAAAAGTTATTTATTAACAAGCCAGTCTTTCCCTAGGTCACCAACTAGGTCTATTACAAAGATTGATACGTAAACAACATTTTCTTCTATGGAATCAACAAAATTCGTCCCACAGAAATCTAGATATTAGCGGTTCAAAAAATGAAAAGCCCTGTGACACTCCAAGCAGTTATCTACTTAAAAGTCAGTCTGTCCCCAGGTCACCAACTAGGTTCATTACAAAGATTGATACATAAGCAACATTTCTTCTAAGGAATCAACAAAATTCGCCCCACAGAAATCTAGATATCAGCTGTTCAAAAAACTAAAAGCCCTGTGGCACTCCATGCAAAAGTTATTTATTAACAAGCCAGTCTTTCCCTAGGTCACCAACTAGGTCTATTACAAAGATTGATACGTAAACAACATTTTCTTCTATGGAATCAACAAAATTCGTCCCACAGAAATCTAGATATCAGCTGTTCAAAAAATTAAAAGCCCTGTGGCACTCCAAGCAGTTATTACTAAAAAGTCAGTCTGTCCCCAGGTCACCAACTAGTTTCATTACAATGATTGATACGTAAACATCATTTTCTAACGGTAATAACTGGCTGTTAAGAGGTAGGGTACAATCTAGGCATGATACTATCCATGGATTGTGCTGGATGGTTAATGCTTTACTGTATCGTGCACATGCCAAGAACCATACAATAGATATAACATGAGCACAATATGTTCCCAACGTACGTCTGCCACTCTTCCAGGAGCAGTAATAATGACATATGGCTTCTTACCCAATATTGTCTGCATTGATGAGTATATATATATATATATATATATATATATATATATATGTGTAATTAGTTCGACTACGGGTATGCCTAGATAGGGCCCGCATATGTAATGGCGGGAATCGCCGGAGGGGGACTAGACGCAAAGGCTCTGCCGGTTTCCCAGGCCCCCTCCATGTAGGCGATGAAGGAGTGCAGCTAGGGACTTTTAGTGGGTATACTGGGGGGTTGCCTAACCCCCTGGGAACCCCACATACCTCTTCCGTCCCCCCAACGGAAGGGGATGCGTAGGCATTTTACCCCAGTGAAACCCAAAAAAAAGACGAATTTTGTTGGTTCCACAGAAGAAAATGTTGTTTACGTATCAATCTTTGTAATAGACCTAGTTGGTGACCTGGGGACAGACTGTAACTGCTTGGAGTGCCACAGGGCTTTTAATTTTTTGAACAGCTGATATCTAGATTTCTGTGGGACGAATTTTGTTGGTTCCATAGAAGAAAATGTTGTTTACGTATCAATCTTTGTAATGAACCTAGTTGGTGACCTGGGGACAGACTGTAACTGCTTGGAGTGCCACAGGGCTTTTAATTTTTTGAACAGCTGATATCTAGATTTCTGTGGGACGAATTTTGTTGGTTCCATAGAAGAAAATGTTGTTTACATATCAATCTTTGTAATGAACCTAGTTGGTGACCTGGGGACAGACTTTGACTTTTTAGCCCAAAAAAAACATTCTCCTTTAATAATCTAATTTATAAAAGTTTAATTATTCTTCTTGAATACGAGAGTAATTCTTTCTTTCTTATTATTAAAAAAAAAAGTAAATCATATAACTATAATTTGTGTGCATAAACTCAGTCGATTTTTAGTACTAACGCTATTGCACTTCAGCGCTTCCACTTCACGCTGTCTGGCTCAATTTAGGGATTCTGTCTAACGATTACATGAATACTTTTTTATTCCGTGAATCGATTGGTTTGCACAATTGAATATAGACGTTTTAAGATGTCTTTACATGAAATTTACAACGAGTATCAGCAGTAGAAGACTAAGTGCTCTACGACGAAAGAAAAGGGCATATTTAGTGGTCCATCGGTCCACCCGACTTTGTATAAAACTAAAGTTTCTTACAACGGTTTTATTTTTCAGCGCGTATAGCTATCAACATACCTTCTATCTAGGGTACTACCAATGCCTCCATCATCTGCTGATTTGCTCGCCATAGATCTCCTGAAATTAATTCAGGTACATATTAACTTTACCGTATCTACAGGTTGGTATAGAGTGGTGACCTTATGTATTCTTACACCTTTACCACATTACATAATAATACCAGTTTAAACAAAGAATTATTCTAAATAAAATTGAATAATTCAACAACAGTTACTATACCAATAACCGCATTCAATAAACCCAAAATATATCTATTAATATTAATTCAACTGTTAAAAATCAAAACAAACGTTTCAAACAAACAAACTTCGGAATTTCACGCGTAACTGAATCAATTATTCGTGAGTACAACAACTGGGGCGCGGGTTCGACTCCCGCGCAAGTATAATGCGGTATTACTAACTGTTGGGGCGGGACAATGGATGGCAGCGGCTAAACGCCTGCGGTATTCCGGCTTATTGATATAAATAAGGGATGTTTTAGTAAAATTATTGAACGTTGTGAAGTAACTTTAAATTACAAACATCAGTCTTGAAGGCATATAAATGTAATTAAGTTAGATTATTTTATCTTGCAAAAATTGAGTTTTATAGTTCAAGTTCTGTGATGAGTTAAAGGCACGATACAAACAGATAAAAATCATCTAACCAGATTCAAATAAATCTAGTCATCTCAGAACAAGCATTTGTGGATCAATGTAATTAGGAAAATCAGATTGGTGTAACAAACAGACACTTAAATTTTATTTATATTTATAGATTAAAGGTTTCACCATACAAGGCCTACTACTGGGGCAGGCCTTTCACAGTGTTTTAAAAAAACTTTACTATCTAATCAGGCGCTTTACTACGCTGGGCAAACGGATCGAAACAGAATTTCGTAGCCAAATTTTTTAAAAGTAATTGTGACATTTTGCATTCTACCACAAAGACAAGAGAAATGATTATAACTTATTATTACTTATTAGTACATTTTAAGGAAAACCCACAATTCCCTTATCGGGGTCAGTGAAAGGCTTATTCAATTATTTTGTACCTTTCTGTGTCAAGTGGCGTAATTACGCTAACCATGCATTATCGGCGCGTAATTATCGCACTTTACGCGTGTTAGTAAGATTAGCGAGTATAAGGTATTACGGGGCATAATGGTTAGTATATCTGGGTACAAACCCCGTGGCTTTGATCTCTGTCATAACAACCCATTAATGTCCCACTGCAGGGACGGGCCTCCTACCGTGAAGGACCTACTTATACCACGCTGCCCAGACGGATTGGTATAGAGTTTAATTTCAAGTTTTCCTTCTTTTTATTTCATAGATATAATATTCACGGATAGTCCCTTAGTCGGTTTTTACGACACCCATGGGATGAGATGGGAAGGTGACATATTGTATTTTAACTCATTTTAACACCACACAGATATTGACCTCTGTACAATTAAAAAATTTGTGTGAATGGATATTTTGATCTATGTATATCTGGGTCTGGATTAAATAGTATCGCGATGTGTGTCTAGATGGCGTTATGTGAAAGAGAAGCAATTATTTTAAAATATACTTAGTTTAAGTTTACATGAATACAAACTATATTGTTTATCGATTTGCTATGGAGCTCTGATTACATGGTTGGTGTAGGCTAATCCCAGGACTGTTTAACAAATCCGTAAACTAAATATAAAATAAAGATTGTAGTATTTTAGACATAGACTAGGAATACCATTAGTCAATTTTATCAAACTGAATCAGAATCTTCAGTAAAAAAAATATTGTACATTAAGACTCAATTTAGTTATTTTTAAGAAAAACTAAAATAAGCTATTAACTTAGGTATATATATTTAAATTTAAAAAAAATATCGGTATAAAAATAAATACCAAAACCTTGTTCGTTTTCTCAACACCCTGTAGTTAATATAGCCCTGGGCATACGAGTATACACGGCTAATACTCCAAATTGAGTGACAGGCTCAGTTAATAAAAGCGCCCATAATATCGGCCATATGTCCGCACCCTTTATATAACACAACTGTGCTGTGATTCTGATGGACATGCATGCAAGCAGGTCGAAAATATTTTATACTATAATTTTTAATAAATAATATAATATGTATATTACAAAATGGAAAAAGAGATTTTCATTTAGAATAGTTGTACAATAATATTTTCGTATACATACCATATCCTCAACAAGGGAAGGCGCTGGAACCTGTAGAACTGTAGGGGGCACGCCCTTACTATTTCTAGGTTATATAACCTCTACTTACGTATACTTACGATAGCGGCGTGCGTGCTCGATTTATGCGTGATGCACCAAGTACGGGATCTCACAACTGGAATTACTGCCACTGGTCAACTCTCCAAATAAAACTCATTTGGTAATATAAAAACAATATGATTTATTCCTCAAGTTAAGACTCTACTAATAATTATCAGTTACAATTTGTATTACAATATATTATGACTGTATAGCGTGACCAGTGCGCAGTAACTCGCGAGCGCTGTGCTTATTTCACCTAAGAGCGAAATTGCTGAATTGCAATACGTGTACGAACAAAGTACTCCGTACACTACTTCCCCCAATTTTTTACAAAATTTTGAAATGCCAAAATTAAAAATTATACATTGAATATGGTCACTCTACTTACATGTTCTCTTATTCACAAAACAAAAAAATATATGGTCACCCTATCATTACATTGATTCATATTATATTAAAATAAAGCTACCTTGTTACACTCACGTTAGGACCGATAAGAGTTCTATGTCTCATATTACATTTCGTTATGTACTGCTTACTGCGAATTGATTTCGCAACATCCTGCTTCTACATTTATTCAAAACAATTTGCATGTTGATACTTATGTTGCTCAACATGTTACTGTGGCCATAACAAAGACCTATTTTACCTTACTTAACCTACTTATCACTATGTATAACTACTTATTACTAGACCTTTCATACTGCAATTATTGGTAGTTGCCATGACGACCCGCTCTGCTATAATAAATTGCATCCCTTAGGATCCTCAGCGTTCGTCACGACAACGCCTGGAAACTCTTTCATTCGTCACTACTCATCATACCTCCACTAACATGCCTTACACTTTACCGGTTATATGCGTATAATACAATATTACACAAATAAATACTGCCATAATACAATAAAATCTACCTTAAAACCTTTTTTAAGACCGGCACTTGCACTTAACACTAACGACACTTTCACAATACCCTTTACGTATATTCTTGCTCTTCGTATGACGCTGAATATGATCTAGCTTTTCGTACGAAGAAGCAATGCTGTCGTGAGTCGTCCTATGTCTGCGGCGGTTTCCATCGTCCACATGCTCTGTCAGCTCCGTGTCTTCTAATGTGGCAGGTCGGGCCATCCAGCACTTGGTACGTACCTATTTTCCTTAACGCTACCAAAGTCTGATGCCAACATACGACGCGCACACTATACTTAAGAGTGTCGCCGTCGTGTCCCATGCCTTGCATCATCGGATTATGCCGCATACTACTGCGTTACATAAGCCATGATTCTCCAAATGCTTGCGCTGACAAGAGTTAAGATGATCGCCGTACTCTTCGTATAATCGATAAACTTCGTGCCTGTACGCTTATCGCTGCTAACTCAATACTAGGGGTAGACATACCTGCGTCCGGTATCTTCGCGTCACTATTTTCCATCTTCTTCGGTGTCTGGAACATCACCGCACTTGCACTTATAGTCTTTAATTTTAATAAATAATTATTTATTATAAAAATAAATTATTATTTATTAACCTACACGTAATCCTAACAGTTGCTTCTAATCCACGCACTTACTACAGCACACATAAAACAGTACAGGGTCACCAGACGTAGGGGGCACGCCCTTACTCAATCCTAGGTTATATAACCTCTACTTACGTATACTTACGATAGCGGCGTGCGTGCTCGATTTATGCGTGATGCACCAAGTACGGGATCTCACAACTGGAATTACTGCCACTGGTCAACTCTCCAAATAAAACTCATTTGGTAATATAAAAACAATATGATTTATTCCTCAAGTTAAGACTCTACTAATAATTATCAGTTACAATTTGTATTACAATATATTATGACTGTATAGCGTGACCAGTGCGCAGTAACTCGCGAGCGCTGTGCTTATTTCACCTAAGAGCGAAATTGCTGAATTGCAATACGTGTACGAACAAAGTACTCCGTACAGAACTATGATTTCATAAGTACAGGTGCCAACGTTCATACTCGTGAGACACTTCTGGTCAAACTACACTGTATATTGTATATTATTGTAAGTGAATATGTGTCATAAATTTCATGAATAAAATTTTTATTATTATTTTATTATTATTATCCTTTAGTATTTTTCAACGTAATGATTTTTAATTTAAAAGTAGGTAATACGTAATTATTATTTATTACAGAGAATGCTCTAGGCAGCAATATTCTTCAATATAATAAAAAAAAGAAAGAAATTACAAGTTTGATAAAATTACTTTTACTAATACATACCAAATACATAATCAATGTAACAAAAATACGATGCAAACTATTTTTCTTTAAATTTAATAAAATATATTAATACAATATTTTATTTTAGTTAAGTATAACATAATAATTTATTATTAATAAATATTATATTTAATTTAGTCATATTAAATACTAAGAACAATTTGTTAGAAATAAAAAAATATTTAAAAGGCATAATTCATTTTTAATAAAACTTAAAAAATACATCACATTTTCTAATGATGTAAAAGAATACATTTACTTACAAAACAAAGCAAATTAGCAAAACATTTAAAATTAAACAGACAATTTTTGGCGGAGTAATAAAATATTCAATTTAGTGTACGAGCCCGCGGGGTCTGAAGTACCCGCTATACTCTTGGGTATCGCTCGGCATGGGGTACATGCGACCCCGTAGAGACCACTTGTGCAGTCGGTGGGTTAACATTCTAATGCGTAATTATTTTGGCGATAACAGTATACTTTATGGACATTTTATCACGAGACGTTTTGGGGGGACACGCAAAACTGTCGTATAAAAATATGTTAATTTGATGTTTATTTTTTTAAGAGCTTTTAACATTTTATAGTGGACTAAATTCCACTATAAAATGTTAAAAGCAAAAACCAACTATAGGAATGAACTATAGGAATAGTTGGTTTTTGCGGCATCCATAGGGTGGGGTAAAAGAAGGTTTTAGTCAGCCCGGTAGATCCGTAGCAGATCCGATGCTGACAAGGAACGAGAGAGGTTAAGTAAAGGTTTACGAAAACTGAAAAAAATACGTGGAAAATAAATACTGTCCAAACCGAAAAGGTAGACTCTACATGTGCTGACTTAACTTTGTGAAGACCGACACGTTAGTCAATAGCACAGTACAACCAGTAGTCTATCTCGGCCGAATATTTAACATGCGATATGCCCATCTCCAGCTTTTTAATTACATTTACCTACTTTCCCGATCGTTACTGCGGCAAAGTCGCGACTGTTCACTCCGCAAAGCCACGTCTATCGTAAGCGTGTAGGTATAACTCGCGTTTCGTCCGTTTATATGAAGTCGAAATACTGTATATAGGTATTTGTACTATGACAATAGTCTCTCCACTAAGGACTCTGAATCGTGCGAAGAATCGAATCGACCGATCGTGCGAAGAGAAGGAGACAAGGTTGTAAACTACACAATGGACTCTGGATGTAGCCAAGATCTAATACAGATGATGACAATAAACACAAAAACGCTTAAACTTCAAGCATATAATTAAATTAACAGCAATAAAATTCGCCATATTTTTGCACTTTCCGCTCCTCGAACCTGTCAATTAATTCACCCTGACAAGACAAGCATTGCATGCACTTGTACATAACACGACTACTTCAATAAGGGTACTTCATAGACTGTTCGTCAAATGACGTGGCAGACCTTGTTTTGTTTGACAAGTTGGGAGGCCTATTATTATTCTAGTTTTGTTATTATTTTATTGCTATTTTAATTAATTAAATAGCCCTCTTCGTGTGGTGACGGAGTAAGAATACAATATGTCACCACCCCATCTCATCCCATGGGTGTCGTAAAAACCAAAGGGACTATCCGTAAATATTATCTTTACGAAATGAAAAGAAGGAAAACTTGAAATTAAACCCTATACCAATCCGTCTGGCCAGCGTGGTATTAGTAGGCCAAGTATCTCTCCGTCACAGGAGGAGACCCGTCCCTGCAGTGGGGCATTAATGGTCTGCTATGATAATGATGAAAAGTATCATCATCTTATCGGCCTATGGACGTCTACTACTTGACATAGGCATCGTCAAATTAAATGTATGCAATTAGGTAGGTAAATATTTGTTTGGGCTGTAGTTAATTTCGACAAGCTTTGCTCTTATGAGATATCTTGAAACAAACCCAACCAATTCGCTAGTCTAGCCTCTCTTTCGTTGAATATAGATCCCAGCAGCAGCGGATCAAAGGTCATGGTATTGTCTTTACTACAAAAAATAAACCGGTCAAGTGCGAGTCTGACTCGCGCACCGAGGGTTCCGTACACACCTATTTGCCAAATTGTGATAACGTTAGGACTCAGCTGTTTAAATACTATTTTCCAGCCAAAATTCAATGACGGCACGACTCAGCTCTGTTAAATAATATTTTCCCGCCAAAAAATACTATGACGTCACAACTCACCTGTCAATAAATTATGTGAAGTCACGACTCATCTGTCAAAAATTCAATGACGTCACGACTCAGCTGTCATAATATATTTCCCGCCAAAATTCTGTGACGTCACAACTCATCTGTCTAGAATTCTATGACGTCATCGCCCATCATCATCGTGTCAAAAGCGACAGCTGTCAAAGTGACGAGTGTCTAAAATATTTTCCCGCCAAAATAATATGACGTCACAACTCGTCTGTCAAAAATTCTGTGACGTCACGTCTCATCTGTCAATAATTCAATGACGTCACGACTCAACTGTCAAAAAATATTTTCCCGCCAAAACTCTGTGACGTCACGACTCATCTGTCAAAAATTCTATGACGTCACGTCCCATCTGTCAAAATTGACAGCTGTCACTTTGACAGCTGTCAAAATTCTATGACGTCACAGGTCACGTGACCCAGCTTTCCCGCCAAAATTCTATGAAATCAAAATATAATATGATTGAAGTAAAAATTTAAGGTTTACGGAATTTTTCCATTACATGTACAATAAGACCTTGCTCCATGCCAAATTTCAAGTTTGTAGGTAGACTGGAAATACCCTGTAGGTTTTTGCCTTTACCCCTCTAAATTTGCGACAAAAACGGCTATATCTCTTGATTGCGTTGGATTAGCAGTTTTATTTTTTTACGGCACTAAGAGGCAACAAGCCTTAGTATTTGGTGAAAATTTCAGCTTGATACCTCCACGTGTTCCTGAGATAAATGGTCTTGACAGACAGACGGACGGACGGACAGACGGACAGACGGACAACGAAGTGATCCTATAAGGGTTCCGTTTTTTCAAAACTGGTACGGAACCCTAAAAACACTTGAGCAAAGGCACCCCGCCTCGTACTTAAAATAAGTAGTCATTTACCAGGGGAGACAAGACCGCGACTAGTACCGGGGAAACAAAGACAGATGGCGTAGTGTTTACACGCTCTGTTTGAGTACAAGTTTGAATTTTGAACTATTAGTACCCCCCCACACACCTGCCGTCAAATGTTCGCGAATACGAATAACTTTTAGATCAACTCTTGTAGGGTGAACAAATTGACTCTGTTTGACTGGATATTTGTGTTTGGAAATATATGTCCGGAGTTTGAATGTAAACGGTGTCTACTATTAAATGAGTTATAAACGTAATTTGTTTAGTTAATGTTGGAACGTATTAGGTCCGTGTGTGACGGCTTTTGTGGCAAAGTGGTTATAGTTTAAGATTGCTATGTGCAGGTTGCGGGTTAGATCTCCGTAGTCGAACATTTATGTGTAATGTATGATTAGAGTTTTATAGTTGTATGATATTTATTATACCTATATAAATAATTGGGAGATCTATAAATTACTGTCTTGACCCTATTTTTGTGTCGAGTGAACTCCACGGTGGAACTTTTACATGGGGGTTCTTTAAAAGAAAAAGAAAATAGTTCCTAAGCATTCTCAGATGAAATATTACGGAGGAGAAATATCTGGTTTTGATCGCCAAATATTAATAAATACTTATTTTCCACCATTCCAATGCAATCTCTATCCTTTCCTTTTCATGTTTCCAGGTCCTATAAAATAAAATAAAATGTATAACAAAAACAAAAGTATATAAATTCACAGAGACTTGCTCGTGATAAATCGAAATGGTGTAACTACGTAACGTTTATAATTGACAGCACCACATAAGTACTTATGTACGGATGTTCCAAGTTGTAGACGATTTATATAAATGATTTATGTAACTAAAGACTCCCTGCAACCCGGTGAACGTATCTCATTAAATATGTGATACACTCTAACCAGAAAGAAACCTCTCAATCCGACAGAAAGACACAGAGCGTCTCATGACGACGGTTATAGCGGTGGCGCAAGACTCGACTAAAAGATGACCACGAGCTCTGTCAAGAGTGTACGACTAGGAAAAAGAATAATTATTAGTTAATGTTGATACACAGTAAAATGACATAAAAGTTCACAATTTTCAACTTGCCATTTGTCAAGTCCGAAGCTTCTGAGCATCGCTGGTCATACCTTTAAGTAGCCAGTTTAGAAACCTGATGTCAGTGTCGTTACTGATTGTTACGTTAATGATATGAGGTCTAACGATTATAAAAATATAAAGTTTCTAACTTAATTCGCTAAAATTTTATAGCACGTACCAATCACTGCAGTAATGGTAGCACGCGATTTCAACGGATAACCATCGTTCAGCCGGTAATTGTGAGTGTTTGTTTGTACGCTTATATGCACTGCCTGCACTGCAGTGTCTTCATTTAGCCGTTACTGTATAACTAGTTATAATTACCACGAATATCACGATAGGCTGATTTAAAGACTCGTCGTGATATTACGGCAGAAAGCGGAATGACGAACATTTTATTTAACTATTTATTTATTGAAAATGCTTTGAATAAATATGTTGTTTAAAGGTGAAATCAATGCCAAAGGTATTTTTGACCTGTTTGCATTGATGCAGAGCCAAAGTAATGTAAAGAAGCGTAATTTATAGGTAAATCATATTTTACATCAGCTAACATACTCGTAGGTCTTTCTGATTCGGCAATATCGCGGAGCTTGGTGGAAATCGGCTACACTCTGTCGCCATAATTTTGCTGCTTTGTAGTCCATACCAAGGCGCCTGTACTTTAAGTACTTACAAGTTTTGGCTGAATTAAAAAGATAAATAGGCTAATAATACCAAGGTAAGAGAATAAGACATCATACGTTTCGAGTTTTCCTTCTTTTCTAATAGCCCATTCTAAGCTCCCGTGAAAAAGGAAAACATCTAAGAATATTAATAAAACACGCACACTCACAACAGCTTCCAGTACACCTACATAGATACCCATCAAATACTTTTCCCTATATACAGTGTACATAGTACAATAAGATCGCAAATTACATAAACAGTTATTGCAAGAGTACATATTGCAGAGTGAGAGTAGACATGATGAAGAGTCTGCGTCTGAATCTCAATAATAGCTGTGGAGTGCCCTCCGCCGGCCTCCCTGGAAAGCGTTGTACACAGAGTATTTAGGGACAGAGGCAATCATAAATTAAATGTAGGTTCTTTTGAACTATTAAGCTTCTTTTTTTTTTCACGGACGTCTCTACACAGCGCCATTTGTTCCCAAAGTAAGCTAGGCTTAACCTGCTTGTATACTTTTTGTATTTGTAAATACATACATATTATACATAGAAATCACCCAGACCAGTGCAAATAATCATGTTCATGCACACAAAGATTTGCATTGAGCGAGAATCGAACCCGTAGCTCTGCGTAGCAGTCATGTTGTATAACCACTACGCCACAGAGGCCGTCAATGTAGATTCAATTAATCGTGCATTTTTGAAAGTCGACAGCTCGCATATTAAGTTTAAGTTAGTAAGGACTGTAACAAAGATGAAGTTAAACAAATTATTAACTGTATTGAGCTGGGATATCCTGTGTCTACAAATGATATCTAGGATCTAGACAATTTATAATTTGTGGTTCTTACAAATAAAACATCGTCGGATGTATCACTGATGCGCCCGTGGCCAGCCGGGGGGTTGAAAGGTAAACAGGACGCGAGGTTCGCATTCCAGCGAGGTCTCTAGATAATGAGACTGTGTAATACATAATTTAGCGGGTATAAAGATAATGATGATTAGTATTCTGGAATCAGGTTTCCATCAGGTTTTACACAGTTATATTGTCGTGTCATAAGTATACAAAAAAAACACAACCAATATGTTTAGTAACTCCACTAAATAATAAACACAAAAATATAATAGATATCTCTACGCGAACACTACTCTATGAACACAAGCGGTAGCCGGAGGGTTTAATATTAAAAATAAAATAGAAAAGAGCGATCTCCGTGTAGTGGTTCCAGTATTGTGTGCTTTTTAATAAATGCCCAAATCACCACGAGAGGGCGCTATTTGCAGTTATTGCAACCATGCCGTTGTTTTATGCTGTTTTTAGGGGTGCAGAGCAGATTAAGTCCTTTATCTGTAGACATTGTCAATATGGCAATCTGTTGATATCTGATGCTATAGAAAGGAGTTTAGAGCTTGGTTGAACATTAGTTGTAAACTAGCAAATTACGTTGTCAATATAATTATCATATAATAAAAATTTCCCATTGCAGGGATGGGACCTCTCAACTGACGGAAGCAAGATAAGTCTGATGGACTGGAATAAGGTTTTTTTGTGGTACAACATTTTCCTTCTTATCATTTTCAAAGAGACTTTGTTGTCTGCCAACATTCTATAAGTCTGAATTTACGACACCCACTGGATGAGATGGGATGGGGACACAATTATATAGGTGATTATAAAAATAGTTTATAAACAACATCAAACAATACGGATCCTTTTAGAAAGAAAAAAACTCAAGTGTCAAAATTGCAGAGAACAAAAATGTCAAGTTTAGTATAGTATTAAATTTCTTAATACAGATTATTATGTGTACAATATTTATTTGTCTACTAAAGGCTCTACATTATAATCACAAAGGTCGAAGAACAAAGATGGGGTGGAGTGTCGTATCAAAAACTGCATTACTGTAGACAGTTACCATCAAAGCGTCACACATACGTAGCACTTTATCGGAGGCCGCAGGAGATAGCGACACTATAAACTTATTAACAGTAGTTCAACTTCTCTTCTATAATCTATCTTTTCAAACATGGACGTAAGTGTACTTAAGTCGGTCCAAAATGGCAAACGAGAGCCCCTCAAAACATGACTTTAAAACACTGGACATAGGCGCTCTCCCAACATTTCCACCCTCATCATAACAGCCCATTAATGTCCCACTGCAGGGACGGGCCTCCTCCCGGGACGGAGGGATACTTGGCTTACTAATACCACGCTAGCCAGACGGATTGGTATAGGGTTTAATTTGAAGTTTTCCTTCTTTTTATTTCATAAAGATAATATTCACGGATAGTCCCTTAGTCGGTTTTTTACGACATCCATAGGATGAGATGGGGTGGTGACATATTGTATTCTTACTCCGTCACCACACGAATATTTCCACCCTGCGTGGTGAAAATGTGTGGAGTTGGTCTGGAAAAATGTCCAAAAATAAATGGCGAGTTGCTAGTAAGTAATATTTTGTTTAACAACTTATTCTTCTGTATTATCTGTACTGTGACCATGATGTAGGAGGTTCGTTTATGATCAAAGGGCGCGCCGTTTCGTAACCGCTTTGTTTGTGCTACCTCTCCAGCCTGCAGCCTGCACTGACGGAATATTGATTAATATTGTACCTACTACATTATATACCATCTACTAAATAGAATTAGGTTAATAACTAACCGTGTATTGGAGGGTTGTTCAAGAAGAGTAAATAAATTTTGATTAAATTAAAGATTATTAGAGCCATAACAGACGAAGGTATTTTCACAACAGGAAATATAACTGAGAATGAGTGCTAAAACTATACCATAAAATGTGCTGTATTACTGGGTATTACTATAACCAAATCATATCCAGACCACTCGGCAATGGAGATAGCTATGTTGGAAGATACACCCTGCGTGATCGAATCAGAAATAAGGAGATCCGCAAGAGAACCAAAGTAACCAACATACCGGTTAAAGTGGCGGCAAGCTGGGTAGATAGCACGGAATTGGAGAAGGCCTATGTCCAGCAGTTGACGTCGATTGGCTGATATCATTGCGGCCTGTTGATGAGGCAGGACTAAGCCTTTCCTATATAGACACTGACAGGCGTGCGTGAAACACGAACGCTCCGCCCGTCCTCTGTGGATCGCAAAGATTTAACAATAATAAACTGGTTTGAGATTGCCACCGGTAGGCCTGTCACAGTATTCTATCTTATTCCTGTCATCATCATCATCATGACAGCCCATTAATGTCCCACTGCAGGGACGGGCCACCTCCAGTGACGTAGGGATACTTGACCCAATAATACCACGCTGGAAAGACCCATCCGTCTGGCCAGCGTGGTATAGGGTTTAGTTTCAAGTTTTCCTTCTCTTTATTTCGTAAAGATAATATTCACGGATAGTCCCTTAGTCGGTTTTACGACACCCATGGGATGAGATGGGGTGGTGACACACTGTATTCTTACTCACCACACGGTTAAACTTATTCCTGTGTCTCTAAGTTAATTCAATGTAGATTTTATTCTATTTTTATGTTTAATGTTTTCCAATCCTTACTTCTAACAAAATAAACTATAACATTATTTGTTACTTTCCTCAAAATAAGCATAATTCTTTCGTTGCAAAATAGTATCCAGTCCAATGGTCACATGTATTCTTACTTTGTTACTTCACACTCAAATTATTGATTTACCACAAAATTTTTGAAAATTATTATTTCATTCAAAATTCTATAAAAATTCTATATTAGCTATCGATCATACATTTTTAAATGACTAATTAATCCCATAGTCTGTTGCTTGTTAAGCGTTATCGTATGCAGAGTGTCCTTATAATAAGGTCCTCGCCACAGGTCCTCGCACACACTTGCTTTGTGACCGATTAGCATTATACTTAGTGCCTTTAACAACTCGTAGAATAGTTAACTAGTACACTTGTACGTCGTTCAACGATAGACTGGTGAAGATTTTGCGGTTTTACTCTGTTTTTTAGTTAAAATAATGATTTGTTTGAAAATGTTGGTTATGATTTATAAATACAATCATCATTATCATTGCATATGGCTTCTGCTTTGAACCCTATACATCTTTATTCAGCTGTAGGAGCCAATCTTTTGCGGCCGGAGTAAGGTTGTGGAGCTCACGCATTCCTTCAGAGAAACGACGTCTAGAAATATAATAATACTACCATTCTCACAACGCCATGCTGTCCTAAGCTAAGCAGAGCTTTTACTATGGGTATTTAGGTAAGGCATATGTTATACATAGAAATTAACACAACCCCGGAATAAACTAAGTAAAGCACTCTGTGTACAAAGGATTAACAGACTCAGAATTTAATACTTAATTACATTTTTTTGACAATACATTTTTTGAATTTGAATGTAATTGTAAGAATTTTACACGCATGGCTGGCTAATATGCAAGACTCTATAAATCGCTGTGAAAATCTATTCTAGCTACAGAACAAGACAATACCAATAGTGTAGTATGACAATGCTAGGTCGCGCATAGAACAAATAGTGAGATTACAAGAGGACCGACCGGACAAACATACAAACAAACACCGGCCGGACCTTCATTGGAAATTCTCAAAAACCACGCCGTTGTCTCGCTACCATCAATATTGACATTGGACAGTTATTGGCGGGTACAGTCATACACGTAAATATTACCTACATTGTGATATAAAATCTTTTTGTGTAAAGACTTATCTTCATCAGGGCTTTCTCCAGCTACATGGCATAGCGAAACGGCACACGCTACGAACGGCGCCGGTAAATTTTTAAAGAAATTCTTTGGCAAAAATACAGCCCGATAGTCATTAATTGAACTTTTTCAACAATCTCGAAGAACTTTGCTCTGATTGTAGAAAAAGTTTTAGGCTTAACGTCACATACGGATCGAACAACGGAGTACGGATGTGTAGGGAGTTTTAACCATGAAACTAATAATTGACGAACCTAGTGCATAGTGGGGCTTGTATTAAGTGGAAAAGCAAGACGATTCGAGAATAATGTCTCATTCTATGACCAATATAGTCCTGCCTGTTAAAAAGAATTCATAAAAAAATATAGGTAAACTTAAGATTTTGTTAGGGTATAAGACAATTTCACGTTTGTCGTGAAATAGTCTAACTGGCTTTAACCTTTAATGTTATGTTAAGCAGATTAAGTTGCGACGAACATCTTAATATAATTTCAAAGAAGCACTTTTGTATAGAACTGTACTCTCAGTCAAATTTTTCACTCCATCTTGTTCAATCACGTTATGTGACGTGATATGAAACCTTCTGAGCTTATTTCTTTTACGAGCTTTAGTACAAGTTTCATAATTTATGTCTTAAAGTTATAACTCTGTATTATTTAAAAAAAACATTTTGTTTGAAAGAGTGTACGTCATCATTGATCCAATAAAAACTACATCAAAATAAGTTTAGTAATTTAGTTTTTATCTAAAATTTGAACTTTTCATAAAAAGTAATTTTTATTATGCAACCTATAAAACGCATCTGACAAATTCAATTTCAGACTCAACCCAAACTTACCTAAAGCTAATTTTAATGACGTAAAATAGCTACGTGAGAAATTCCTGTCCGTGTTAAAAGTATAAACGCGTTAGTTAGGTATATGGGGTAGGTAAATACTCGGTTATTATGTACAAACACGGCCGTCACGTAGCAAGCTGTGTTCTACGAAATGTTGTTAGCGACAATGTGTGACCTTACAAGTTGAATATTACTTGAAAATGTTGGTAATTGTGAAGGTAGAGGAAGGAAAAGTACTTTTTTCTTTTTTGAGAGACTTTTTAGACCCTGTGGCCTGGATAATTTTAACTTAAATCATTTTTAATAGTCCTTTAAATGTTGAGTGTAATACGGAATGTCGACGCACAAAATATCGATAAATGCTAATACGATGCTACAAAGGAGAATGAAACCTTCACTAAGAGTTTTGGGCCAAAATTAAACAGAAATGAGAGTATTATCAATTTATAGCTTCACACTTATCAGTCTCGTGCTAAATCTTTTGTTAGTTTTGGCAATCTGAAATCCAAGATAATTTTTTTTTGAAGAAGATGGAAACTTCTGGGCTAAAGCCTGTAGGTACATTACTGTACAGAGTAAGGATATGCCCTAAAAATCTTTTCTATTTTATTCAAGTTCGAAACCTAATACAATTGAGTAATTTTAGTATTATTTTATTAAAAAATAGGAAAGAATTTTAAGGCATTTCCTTACTCTGTACAGTAATGTACAGGCTTTAGCCCAAAAGTTTCCATCTCCATTGCGATGCACGTTACGGCGAAAGATTGTCTCTGCGAAGCTACTACTTACACTTCGATGCACGTTACCGCGATAGATCTTCACTGCGATGGTACTTGACTTCGATGCACATTACCGCAAAAGATTTTCACTGCGATACTACTTAAAATCGATGCACATTACCGCGAATAACTACGGAACGGCTTATCGAAACATCGTTACTTGGAAACTATATCATGATTAATTAATATGTTTTGATTATTATTATTTTTGTTTTTATTTTTGTTCTTTATGGGCCTAAAAATAATAAACCAAAACGCATTATTAACAAAATAATGTATCATCATAACAGCCTACTGCAGGGACGTGCCTCCTCCCGTGACAGAGGGATACTCGGCTTATTAATACCACGCTGGTCAGACGGATTGGTATAGGGTTTAATTTCAAGTTTTCCTTTTCATCAGGTTCCATATAATCATATGGCTCTGTTATGAACCACTAAACATTTAAAGGCAACTATTTAAAGTTGTACCCCAATCCTCTTCATCATTAGGTATTCTAAAACTAGTCAGCATCAAAGGTGGTCTCGAGTCGTGCGGTGGCTATCGTTTAGAATGGAAACATCTAATATTCTCTGTGTCGTCACATTGAAACGTGCCTTCTTCTTAGGGGGCTATTCTCGTATTTTCTGAATTAGTTATCTTTTTTTTAAATGGTTGGTAGATGATTTAGTTCTCCTTACATCGACAGAAGATGGGTATATGTAGGTATATTAACTAGTGACTACTTGCATTTTTGTCGATCATAAAAATTATGCAATTTTAGAACCTACTTTTATCAGATTTCATATAGGTACTTGGATTTTTCAAAGAAGAAACAATTTTTTTCAGTAAAAACTAAATTACTTACCAATTTTATTGATATTTTTATGAGATTGCCTTGAAAGTTATAAGACTTTTAAACAAAAAAAAACCTGAATAAAATATATCACCAAATTGTAATTCATAGCTTTTTGGAGCTAGTTAGAAACAACACATGGTGTTTCCCTAGTTCATTCACAATATTGTTCGTATTTTCCGCCACTGCTTATTCAAAAGTTGTATACCTGAACGCCTCAAAGAACTCTCACTTGCTTAATTCTGATATCACAAAAATAGAGTCTTGAATAGAGCTCGGTCTCTACCAAATCCTTCCTATTGGATTCCAGACTCCCTCAGACTAGTCATGAAATTCATAGCGAAGGTCTTCATGACAGAGACACGTATTTCATAACAGCCCATTAATGTCCCACTGCAGGGACGGGCCTCCTCCCGTGACGGAGGGATACTTGGCCTACTAGTACCACGCAGGCCACACGGATTGGTATAGGGTTTAATTTCAAGTTTTCCTTCTTCTTATTTCGTAAAGATAATATTCACGGATAGTCCCTTAGTCGGTTTTTACGACACCCATGGGATGGTGACATATTGTATTCTTACTCCGTCACCACACGGAGAGAGACACGTATACCTCTAGCTAACTATCGCAGCCATATTATTCATTAGACTAGCTGCAAGAGCGAGTAAAACTAAGTAGTTTGATAATAGTTTCCCAGAGTGGCGGTCAGTCGGCTCCTTTGATACAAACCTTTGCGCTCTGAAGCTCGTACCCACTTAACGAAAATTAAAATAACATGGGCAATGTAGGTTGAACATTAGGAGTATTTAACCTATTACATAAAGATGAGGTTATGATAAAATAGAGTTTCAGTGCTATTACATTGCTGCTACGCAGAGATCTCGGGTTCGATTCCCGCTCAATGCAAATCTTGGTGTGCATGAACATGATTGTTTGCATTGGTCTGAGTGTTTTCTTTCTATAATATGTATGTATTACAAAAAAAAAGTATGTTTATCCGTTGTCTAGTACCCATAGTACAAGCTTTGCTTAGTTTGGGACTAGATGACGATGTGTGAATTTGTGAGAATTATTTATTTATTAATGTCTTGGAAAGTGTTGGCGATATTTTTTATGATTATTTAAAATACTTTATTTATTAGTATTTAAGTAAAATAATATTTTTGTTTTCACTGCTTCACTCCTAAATGTGGCGAAGTTTACAAATATGATTGTTTTTTTTTATATTTGTTACATTAGAAATTAGTTATTAGGTTGTCCAATAAAATATTAAGGAACGTCGTTATTCAACAGGAAAACTGTTATTTATATCCTGTAAGTGGCTCCGTGTCCGATAAACATAGATAAGCTCGGCTCTACACTTTATATTATAGACGACTCTTTGATCAAACTGTTTTATTATCTGGTAACGTTATAGAAAGGAATATTGATGGAGAAATTTATACTTTGGTTCATGAATCAGTCAACTATCTACATAAAGAACTAGAACAGAAGAGATCTTTGATAAAGTTATAAATAAAAATTCACGGACTATCTACTACACAGCGCCATCGGTTCCCAAAGTACCTACTACAAAATACGACACTACCTAATACAAAGTACGACTACTACACAGCGCCATCGGTTCCCAAAGTACCTGCTTCTGTTACGGGTAACAGAACAACGGATATTAATACTTATATACATACTTTTTTTTGTAAATACTTACATACATATATATTTATTATACATAGAAACACTCAGACCAATGCAAATAATCATGTTCATGCACACAAATATTTGCATTGAGCGGGAATCGAACCCGAGACCTCTGCGTAGTCGTAGCAATCATGTTGTATAACCACTACGCCACGGAGGTCGTCACGGAGTTTTTATTAGTGTGTATCTCCTGCAAAATAATTAGGATCTTACCGACTTTAACTGGGATTACGGGCATTTCTAACGTATTGTTAACAAATAAATATATGTCTGCTTAATACAAATTGATCAATAACGCTTAGGATTGTTATAAATTGTAAAAAAATATCGGAGAACAATGGAACTATTTAGTCATCAGCGTGATATTAATGAACTATTCGGGTAATATTGGTAAGAAAAGCGTCAAAAGATAGACTAAAAGATTTTAAAAAAAGTTTAATGTCTAAACTCGAACACAGATAAGCTCTTGATAAGTCACGCATCCATAGATAATAAAAATCGATAAGGTTCTCGATTTAATTAGAATCGTTGCGTATTCAGTGTCAGACTATCAATTGTGTAACTATCGGGCATCGAACCCTGTAATCGACAAGTTTACTACCAAGGTACTACTCTAGACAAGTCTTGAACGTTATCTGTTTATTGAAACATATTTATATTGCACTTATTGGCGGGAAAGTGGCGACTTGATCAAATATTTAATACTTTATTACGTATTATATCTTCTACGTGAAGTTATAGAGTGAAATACTATGGTTTTACCACCCTTCATCATAACAGCCCATTAATGTCCCTCTGCAGGGACGGGCCTCCTTCCGTGACGGAGGGATACTTAGCCTACTAATACCACGCTGGCCAAACGGATTGGTATAGGATTTAATTTTAAGTTTTCCGTCGTTTTATTTCGTAAAGATAATATTCACGGATAATCCCTTAGTCGTTTTTACGACACCCATGGGATGAGATGGGGTGGTGACACACTGTATTCTTACTCCGTCACCACACGGAGACCTTATCCTTATTTGACGCAAAAGTCGACTTGGAAAGAAGAAGCTCGCCGTTATTATCCCCTGCTAAAATAAAACAAAGAAAACTTGTCAAATCTTTACCATTGACCATCTACACAATCTGGTATTATTAGCGACCTCTGATCCAGAAAAAGGCCCTTCTCTGCAGTGAAACATTTGTACGGTGCGTGGCCCTGCCACTCTATTTTTTTTCTTTTAGTGAAAAGATAAAGTATACAAAGAACATCCAGTCTCATGGCAATTCATACTAATATCATAAATGGGAAAGTGTGCCTGATTGTCTTTCTTTCACGGCAAAACGGAGCGACAAATTGACGTGATTTTTTTAGTGGATAGTTGAAGGGATGGAGAGTAACATAGGCTACTTTTTTTTCTTCTGTGTACAGGAAAAGGGAGCAGTGCTACCCCGAATTTAACACAAGCGAAGCGAGAAAGCTAGTAATTTGTATAAAAATACCCTGGGTGGGATTCAAATCGCAGTGCTTACCAGCCCCATGCACTTCCGCTGCGCACTAACCAGTTAACACTGAGAGAGTCTAACTGCTATGTAGATTATTTTAACTTTAAGATACCTAAAGATGAAATGGAGTACTAAATATATGCTGGGTTTTTTACTCCATTATCATACATGAATATGCTTAAAACATACAAAGCACTTCTCAGAAAGTTTACAATAATATAATAATGTTTTGCAATAACTTAAAAATACCATTTATTGTACATACGTTTCGAAATTAACCGAATGTCAAGCCAAGCCTTGTAATGAGGTAAAGCGTATCGAATAATAAAAGCCTTCAATAAAATATGCACTTTATGGATAAAGATATAATGTTTAATTTACAAAAACTACTTATATAGGTAAGTCGGTATTGGTGTACAGAAAAAGGCCATTTTCTGATACGATGTTTTCCTTGAAGCGTACACTTGGCTGTGTTTGTTCAACTGAGAAGGCGACCGACTCAGACGAAAAAACGCCGAAACCGGCTCGCGGACGATTTCGAAAATATTTCTTATGATATCTTTTGTAATGGTAGCAGAGAAAATAAAAACATTAAAAACTATAATACTTAATATTAAAAATATTACCATTAAAGATCTTTGCAATTCGTAAACGACTGACTCGGAGTCGTGTATATGGCTGGCAATGTATGAGATTCGAATCGCACCACGGAGGATTATTATATGTGCGATCCATAATTGATTGTTTTCACCTTAGATTTTCTTTGCATCCGTTAAATTAATGTTTGTGTGTAAATAAGTTAATTGATCATTGACACAGGGCAATTGATCCCAGTTGTATGAGCGTTGTTTATAAAAACGAAAACTCACTTTTTTTGCTAGAGAAATGCACAAGCCCCTTAGCTGAAATAGGGAGAGGTCAAGTAATAACAGTTTTAATAATAAGGAAAAGAAACCCATGGCTTAAAATACATAAAAGGTTCATTCACGGGATCAAATAAAAGCACACTTCTGCTTTTAGTGTACTACCTACATACATAGTTTACAATGTTTTGTAATTGAAGTAAATACACAATTCTCTAAGTAACAATATCTTTCAAGAAATGTGCCTTAATGAGAAAACCTATGACAGTTCCTTTTTTCCACCCCTTAAATTAATTTAAATGTCCAATCATAATTATGTAAAAGCTCAGATATATTTATAACCTCAGTAAACAATCAGATAGGTATAAAACTAAGATTACTTTTGTTTTTCTGTCTGTACTTGTGATACCAAGATGGCGGGTGTGCATCGGCGCGGAACCGACGACGACTGGTTACAGACGTACCCTCACACACACATCATAATCTTATATATCTAACACATACATAATATATAGCGTATGCAGTATTATTTATCTTGTTTGTATGTAAGGTTGTATTGTATCTGTCTGGAAAAGGACTAAGTGTAGGTACAAGTTAAAAGCCTTTAAATAATCACCAGTATTTAAGGAATGCGTGTGGTGACGGAGTAAGAATACAGTGTGTCACCACCCCATCTCATCCCATGGGTGCCGTAAAAACCGACTAAGGGACTATCCGTGAACATTATCTTTACGTAATAAAAAGAAGGAAAACTTAAAATTAAACCCTATACCAACGCGTTTGGCCAGCGTGATAGTAGTAGGCCAATTATCCCTCCGTCACTGGAGGAGGCCTGTCCCTGCAGTGGGACATTAATGGGCTGTTATGATGATGATGATGATGATATAAGGAAACCAATACGCTGGCCTGGCAAATAGGTAGACCGTTTTTAGTTGTCCTTTTCTTACTATTTTGTATATATAGGTTAGGCTTCTGTGATACGTTTAGATCGTGGCGGTGATCGGTAGTTGATTTGTATTAAGCCTGACTATTTATAGAAAGAACCTTGACAAAACATACTTAAGGTGTAAGGTATCATTTTACAGTGCAGGGATAAACCTCACAGAGACGAAGGAAAACTTCCACTTACAGTTTTTGCGTGAAAGAGTAACAAACATCCATCCATCCATCCTCACAAACTTTCGCATTTATAATATTATGTAGTAGGATTAGTAGGATAGGATTCGTTCGCGAGGACGAACGGCAGCAAAAGCTATTAAAATAAAAATGTTTAAATCATCATCATATCAGCCAATCGACGTCCACTGCTAGACATAGGCCTCCTCCAAGTATTGCCACCTTATGGGGTCCTCTGCCTCCCTATTAAATAAATAAATTCATAAAGAATTATCATTATTATTTTTAAAAGTATTTAAATAGTACTTTTTATTGATACATAACACTTAAGTGACATTCACGAGAATATAATATTATACAATATCATGGTGCATTAGTGTTGGTTGTTATCAGTTCTCATTAGATAAGGCGGACGACATCCCGGAACCACAGAGTAAACATAGATATCTCAGGGAAGGGACTGCTTCGTCGCACACACAGTTAATAGGGGAACAAGTTCTTTGAGGAAAATATGTGTTATAGATTTGGGTTTTTATATTGATAGGCCGTGTGGTGGTTTGTTACTAGATATGTAGTTCGTTTAAATGAGCCATACATTATTTTTCTTTACCTGCATGTACTTTGTGTCGGTTTAATATAATGCTTACAAAAAATTTACTTCCCGATTACTTAATCTACATCTAAGCAACGTATTGTGATATTACTCTTTATGTGAAATAGTACAGTGAAATTGAAGGACTATGACACTTAACAGCGAGTGTCTTATAGGCATTCTCAGCTTTTCTTAAGCATTCAGACTTCAAGTTAGTAGGTATAGAGTCGACTTCAGCATCTGGCGTGGACAAACTAGTAGCGTCATATGCCGTGCCTATATAAAACAAAGAGTAATTAGTCGTGGTTGCGAATTTTGAAGGCAAAAGATCCCGCAGCCGGTCACTTACTAGATGGATCGTACAAATCGAAACTCCCTAACCAAATTTCATAAACAACGTAACATGAATGAGGCGCAGGCAGGACAGCAACCGGTGGTAACAAAATCTCTATTTTAGATACAAAGCTAATACTGACCACGATCATCAGACATGAGGGAGAGAACTCAGAGAGAATGACAGGGAAAAAATTAAAAATGTGCAAGGAATTGTAAAGGTAAAATAAAATAAAACGAGACTAAAAAATCTCAATTAAATGAGTGAACTTTGCTTAGTCCGTAAGAAAGTAATTAAGAAAACAAAATTAAACATTAATCTAATCATAAAACTTAACAATTCAATCAAATCAAGAGCTCAGAATAAACATAAAATTTAAGATACTCCATTAAACGGACAGCGGGTAGAACAATTTTTTTTAAAGAAAATTTGTACAAATTACCGATCACCAAAGAACTCTTAAAATAAAGAACATTTTTAAATTCAACCTTAATTGTTAGCAGGAAGAGTTTCGTCGAAAGGGAACCAAAAAATTATTACATGATTTTCTTTCATTAATTTAGTTCATATTGGTTTAATGATGTCCTAGTTAAGGTACTGGACAAAGAGGCACTAAACAGCAGAATATTATGGAAGAGTCCTATGTCAGTAGTTACTGTTGACGTCATGACAAAAAAACGGTCTTTTTTTTTATAATGCAATATTTATTTAATTGAAAAACATTTTAAGTATTGAGAGTGTGTGTGTGAGTGTAGCGAGGCTAGTGAGCCCTATAAACGCTCTTAAGCAGCCACAGCGGTGGTACTAACCCAAGCGGTGTCTAGCTAAAGAGTTAGTAGGTTTTTTCAGGATAATAGTTACTTTCTTATTATTTCTTTTATTAAAAGAACAATTATTTTACGCAAATAAATAAAACATAATTTATATAAACAATATTTACGTAGCATTTCATATAAGTGTGCTTGTTCACAAATATTTGTGTTTCATTGTAAAGTTTACACATTAATTTAGTCCTAAGGGTTTCCTTTTTATTATAATATTGTTTCTAAAATGTTTATAAAGCATTAATATACTCGTTACTTTTTCATACTTAACAGCCTACGGAAGTGTTTAAAGAAGAATGGGCATTTTTGTATGGAAGCCGTCCCCACCCTTGTAACACTTACACCTATACATCAAATGAAAGTACTTGAAAAGTGAAGCATTTCATTGTATGAAACTAATCTGTCAGTCATGGGAGAACAGAGTTATTGAGGATAAGAGAATAACAATAATAAACAATAATATTACATACTTTATGTTAATATTTACTTTAAAAGCACGATTAAGTCAAAAGCTATCTTACTAGTAGACGGACCATACATCTAGATCATCCTACATCATCCAGAAAATTATCCACACTATTTTCCTGACTTTCGGATAACTAGCCTTGCTAAACTAAACATTCAGAGAACCATTTAAGAAATGTTCTTTATCCAGCAACCGTAGCAGAAATAGTAAACGACAGAATTTATGTTTCTCAGGCTCGGCAACGGCTCGATTAAGACTAATAGGTCGATAACCAGCTGGTTCGGACTTCTTTTGTCGGGTTTCGGTATTCCGATACCCACGGCGTTTTTCCACTGTTGTGGGAAGACACAATTTGATATAGCGACATTGAAGATGCATGTTAAGGATCAAGAGACGTTCGGGGAATAAATTGATGACTATATTTGTTATTCTTTTTGAGCCGGGTGCTTTTTCAGGGGCGAGAAGTTTATATGTCCGTATGGTGACGGACTAAGAATACATGATGTCACCATCCCCTTTCATCCCGCGGGTGTCGTAAAAGCCGACTAAGGGAATCCTTACGCAGATGTTATCACTGCTAGAGAAGGAAAACTCGAAATAAACCCTTTACCAAACCGTCTGGCCAGCGTGGTAAAGTAGGCCAAATAACCCTCCAAAATGAAAATGACAACACACCAATATTAACGACCCCCAATCCCCGGTCGCTCGGCTATTCCTGGTCAAGGTAGCGGCCATGGTAACTGCGGAGTAGGGCGTGCGAAGAATCTCCGGGGGAGGTCAGGCTACCAAGACAACCTAGATTTGGCCCTGGCAACATACAACGCGCGCACACTGCGGACCCATGAGAAGGTCGTAGAACTGGATGAAGAATTGAGAAGGTTACGGTGGGACATTGTCGGCTTATCTGAAGTCCGAAGACAGGGGAGGACTCGATAACCATGATAAATTAAGTCTGGTAACCTGCTCTATTTTCGGGAGGGCGACTAACAGTACTAGGGAGGTGTCTGTCAGTTTTTACATCCACAAGTCTCTCGTGAACAACGCCAACGTGGTGAAGATCGAGAGTGCCCTAGAAGCCTCTGCGAAGTTGGGCCCTAGAAGTGGAAATGAGTGGAGAGTGAGGTTCTTTGGATATGGACCAAGAAATCCACGGGGCCAAACGCTTGCAGACTTCATGGAGAAGAAGGGACTTTTTATGATGAACTTCTTCTTCAAGAAGCGTTACTGCCGCAAATGGTCTTGGATTAGTCCTGATGGTGTCACTAAAAATGAGATTGACTTCATCATGTCGACAAAACGCCTTATATTTAATGATGTCTCAGTGATCAATTCGGTGAAAACCGGAAGCGATCACCGGATGGTGAGAGGCTAATTAAATATCAATCATAAGCTGGAAAGAAGTCGGCTGATGAAGTCTACGCTCCGACTTACACCAGACTACATCCCCGAGAACTTCCAACTCATATTACAAAACCGCTTTGAGAGCCCCAGCGAAGCATTACATTGGAAGTAGTTTCCGCGTCAGGTCTTTATACCCAACTTATCTTTATAATATATCCTATGTAATGGTTCGCTGGGGATCTCAAAGCGGTTCGGTAAAAAAGCTGTATGTTTTTTTATTTAAAAAGCGAAATTCATGGTTTTCTGGATGATGTAGGATGTTCTAGATGTATGGTCCCACTGCTAGTAAGATAGCCTTTGACTCTATCGTGCTTATATGGTAAACATTAGCTTAAAGTATGTAATATTATCCTTTATTATTTTTATTCTCTTCTCCTCAATAACTCTGTTCTCCCATGACTTACAGACTTGCTGTCATACAATAAAATGCTTAACTTTTTAAGGGCTTTCATTTGATGTATAGATGAAAGTGTTACAAGGGTGGGGACGTTTCGCCCATTCTTCTTTATTAAATGCAAATTATTATTGGCGTATGTATATGTTTAAGATAATTTTAAAACTACAGAATGATTTTATGCATAGATTTTTGTGTTAAATTCTCTTTTGTAGAGAAAAACCTGACAACTTTCCATTACTTTGCTGTTACCCCTAGGTTGAATTGGCTAGAGACACTATGTTTAATTCACCACAAAGAGAACCATAACAGCCCATTAATGTCCCACTGCAGGGACGGGCCTTCTCCAGTGACGGAGGGATACTTGGCCTACTAATACCACGTTGGCCAAACGGATTGGTATAGGGTTTAATTTCAAGTTTTCCTTATTTTTATTACGTAAAGATAACATTCACGGGTAGTCCCTTAGTCGGTTTTTACGACACTCATGGGATGAGTTGAGATGGTGATATATTGTATACTTACTCCGTCACCACACGGAGACAAAGAGAAGTAAATAGGATTTTTTATATCTCTACATTTTGCCTCTTATTTGCACATTAATAGCGTTTAAAATAAGTACATAAAATTATTGATTTCGAAAAGCATCTAAACGTCAAAGCTCAATTTTACACTTCCTCTTGTTACACTCTTTTATGTAACCGTCCCAGCATCGCCGTGATTAGTCTCCAGCGATTTTTTCCATTCAATTGAACTTATGAAAAGTGGCGTTCGTTGTCGTAGTAGCCGGTCCGTTCGTCAACTAATCATTGTTTGATTTCATTATAGAGAATAAATTTATCGACAATTTTGAAAGTACGTGCTAGTAATCAGCTATTTTGAATTTTCGCATAATTTATTTTTCTTTCATTAGGGATTTCTGCGTAAAAAAAGTTGTTTTTTTTACTTTTTTTAACGCCCATATGAGCATGGCACGCCTATTTGTAGCGTTGATAAGTGTACTCTTTCCTTAAAGTTTATATTTCCTTCTTTATTTATAACATTTAAAACCTTTAGAGAATCATAATTAAATAGGTACCCTTAGTTCAAGTGAAAAGATTTGACTTCTAATACCAAAGCAGTTTCGCTTTCATCCCTAGATGCTGGTACTGATGCTAGTGCTGCTGAGGCTGGTACTATGCTACCTAGATTAACCAAGTATTAAAAAGGGTTGGTCCGCCTAAGTGGACCGCGATATGTTATTGGAGAGTCAGTGTCTTCTTTTTTGGTACTAAACTGGGCCCATCATATCGTTTAGTGTAATGAACATTTAGGATTACATGAACTGTCACTTTTAAAATTACAAGAATTTATGCCGTTTAAAGCATAGTTAAAGTACACACAGCAACTAATCAAACTAGACACTCATGTACCTTAATACCTTGAAATAAGACACAATTTCAAATGAAAATGATTAACTTGATGTGTTGCTGTGTGTACGATTACAAAAAATAAATAAAAAAGAATTGATATTTTAAATACAAGAATACCTATTGTGTGACAATTTGACGACTAAAAGTTAAATTAACCGAATTTTTAACGATTTTAAGGTACGGGAATTGACATGCTACATGTAAGGGCTGGATCACAGAAATACGTTTTTCTGACATCTGTGGACTGGATCTACGCGTGAAATCTACAGATATACGCAATAAAAGACAATTAAAACAAATTTAGCTTATAAAAACACGATACTTTGAATAAAACAGATAATATTAAAGCCGAGCTAAGCGCGGACGGTCTTAAACAATAATGAGCCAACAAAATCTGTTAGCTTTGCGACGTCTAGTAGAATGGGTTTACATGAAGCTGAAGTTAAATTTACAGATATTTATATTGTTTCAGTAGTGCGATAGTCGGTATACGGCTTTCGTGAACAAGATCATCAGTATAATTGTTTGTTAGAGCGTGTTGCTTGTATTGTATCCGAGTTAATGTTTGTAAAACTTTCCGATACAAATATCATGTTTAAAAATAACTTATTTAATATTTTCTAGATGTAACATTAGGTATAGATAATTACTTTAAACGCCTACTTACTACTGATTAATACTCGTACAACCTGCATTAACTACAGTCACACATTTGATTATTCAGCTTGCACCATGTAAGCCAAACTTATATTCAACTATATTTGTTATCCTTAGAGTTGATTCCTAGAGTACCTAGTACAGATTACATACAGTGCATAGATATACTACTAAAACTTTTGGGTCCTTTCCTTTAAAAAAGCACATGAAAAACACTGGAAAACTTCGTCGCCTTTTTGCGTGCTTAACTTCAGGGGTGCGGCAGTAACTTTTCTTCTTAAGGAAAACACGACAGTTACAGTACTATCACTGTCACCATATTTTGACTCCGTAAAGACTATGAAATCAACAAGAAAAAACATAAAATAAAAATAAAAAAAAGTATTAAGAAATTGTCACAAACTAAGGTATACAATAAAAAACTAATCCCCGCTCTGTCGAATCCCTGCGGACGTGTATGAGCGTCACGTATATTTATTTTTATCACGCACCGACGTGACTATGGCGCCATCTGTTGGCAGTGTCGAATGTTTATTTACTTTAGAGGTTCTCCCTTTATCTATGTATTTAGTGTAGCCTTGGTTATTGGTAGGTTTGGTTAGAACCGCCGGGACTTCGACACACCTGCCTGCCGTGATCTTAGGTGGATGACCAGACTCTAAATAGTTTCCAATGCCGTAAAAAAAGGTATGGTTTTAATAATTTAAGATTAGTGGAATAAAGAAAGAATAAACTTTTAAAAAATATAGCTCCTAAAAGAGTATCTGCTTATTTATGCCAGTATAAGTGATTTACGTTTAGTCTGTAGGCAGATTAAAAACGTCTTCTGTAGATTAAACTTTTATAATAGAATTTTTTTGAGCAGATCCGCTGGAGAACCAAAGTTACCGAAAGTTAACATAGTGCTCAGGATTGCCCGCTTAAAGTGGAGGTGGGCATGGTATATAGCACGAAGACCAAAGGGATTTACCCCAGAAGAATTTAAATATTTTGACCTGGTTAGGGCGGCCGGAAACCGATGGATGAGGAAGACAAAGGTCCACGTAAAGTTAACATGTTTTGCCTTAATATGATGTCTGTTTTCAGTAATGGCAATCGACTGCTCTATTGGTTCATAAATGTGATGATGACTTTTTTTTTGCGTTATATAAATGTTCCATTAAAAATAATACAATTAATAAATTACTTTAATTTTTCCTTATTATTTTAACCTTGTTAAGTTTCATTTCGTCTAATACGATGTCGAGTACTGTGTCGTTCTACAACGATATAAAAACATACCTAGAAGAGTTAAATATGCTTTCACATTTTATTTAGATGTCGCCTGATTGTATGTGCTTAGCGCCGATTACACTTCCCTACATGTAGGGCCCTACATCTTGTAGGGCACTATATGTTGTCTAGTGTAATCACATGTAGGCTGTTAGGACACTACATATCGGAGATTGACGAGTCCCGACCGCCCTACATCATTTAGTGCCCTACATGTAGGGTAGTGTAATTGGCGCTTTACAGTCAAAAGTGTGTTGACCAGTTTTGAGGGTTTTTTTTTCAGGATTCATCTGGTTATATTCGTTGACGTTTCCATGACGAATTTTCGGAAGAAGCTGGTCTTGGGACTAACTGAATGTCATAATCATAACATCCCATTAAAGTCCCACTGCAGGGACGGGCCTCCTCCCGTGACGGGGGGTTACTTGACCTACTAATACCACGCTGGCCAGACGGATTGGTATAGGGTTTAATTTCAAGTTTTTCTTCTTTTTATTTTGTAAAGATAGTAGTAACGGTTATTCCCTTAGTCGGTTTTTACGACACCCATGGGATGAGATGGGGTGGTGACATATTGTATTCTTACTCCGTCACCACACAGATACTGACTGAATGTCATGTTTGGTGTTTTTTTTAAGGTCACGCTTAGTTATACATACTTAGTTCACACATATTTTGTCAGGCAATAGGCGTCCACTGCTGGCTGGCTCTTGCAAGCATTTCCACATTCTGCGGTCGTGTGTTTCCCTGATTAAACGCTGTCCACAACCTTTATTAACTGGCTTAATGTCCTAACATTATTTCTACAAATAAACCTAGTGTAAAGCCACATCCAGTACAATATAGACGATGTCTAAACCCGTTGTATAAAACGCATGCGCAGTATAGACAGTCAATACTACGGTGCGTGTCCCTCCAGTGGCGTACGACTCAGTTTATGTCACGTTTGTATTTTGTACTTTGGGCAAATCTAATTATTTTTGAATTTGGAATAATTCACTGCTTGTCAGGGATTACTTTAGTCCTTAGTAGTGTCTTTCTGCAGGGATGATTTTCTAGTAAGTAATATGATGGCTTTCTCCGTGTGGTGACGGAGTAAGAATACAATATGTCACCACCCCATCTCATCCTATGAGTGTCGTAAAAACCGACTAAGGGACTATCCGTGAATATTATATAATTAAGGTTTATTTACAGCCAATTCCACGGCGGTAGAGCTACGTAATTATCAAACAGAAAACAGTAACAACAGCAGTTAAAAACAACCGCCCGCCAAAAAGAGAAACAATACATAAATCAAAACGAAGAACAATCCATTAACTCGATCTACAATAAAAAAATAAACGGCGCTCTCTTATTGGTCGACGCTTTGGCGGGAGTTTGTGATTGGCCGGCGCGCAGACGCGTTGCGTTCAGAAACTCGATACTTTTTAATAATGGCTCCTTTGGATAATGCGATCGGCATTTATATTACATGGAAGTATTTTATTACCAAAATGTGATCTTGAGTGGTCGTCTGTGGGAAAGGGGACCGGCTTGTTTCAGTTCTTGTTGGGTGCGATTAAGCTGGATAACGTACGATTTGTGGTTCGTTTTACTGTTCCATTTTGTTTTCCTTGAGCACGTTTATACGATGATTTAATTTAGCTTACTGTTAATGGATTAGGATAATAAATGAATAGAGTGGTAGAATAAAATTGTTTTTAATATTTTTTTCATTTCATTTTTGGTTTATTTTGATTATCAAAACATTGTAAGTGTAGCAAGTTTAATTTTTCGAATTCTGTCAATGAATAAGATGACATTTATTATAAAAACACAGCTTCTATTTTTAAAATTTTGCAAACTGGCTACATGACCTCGCAAGCTCATCCAAAATTCACAAATAGTGCAGTGTGCTGTGCTCGATTCATTCTTTTTTGTTGTTATAAAACAAGTGTAATTAATTATGACCCGTAATTTATTAGCTCGTGGTAAAACCGATGATTAAGGAAAAGTTCGCAGATAAAAGTAAATCTCACCAAGTCGCAGCGCAAGCATGGATTATTCAGCTTTCCTTTCGTCAATGGAGGAAGACCATTTCTGCAAATGGACCATAACGAGCTTTGATCATCAAACCTATTGCAAAGTACCACCATTAAGCTGGACTCTACCTTTTCATTCCTTTTTCAGCATTCTCCGTCCATTTTAATAGAATAGAATGAGAATTATATAATGTACCTGAATAAAAGCATTGAAAATACATGTTATTTACATTCACACTAAGAAATGAGTCATTAAGTCACCAAACAAAAACGAAAGTACCACAAATCACAGCAATCAAGCAATATTAGATAGAAACAAAATATAAAATAATGTATATATAATCTAAAGAGGCAAGACTAATCACAGTGTAAGCACTGTAAAACGTTATCAAACAAGTTATTGCTCAAATACGCAAGATACACTCGAGTCTCTCTCATTGATGGGCCTGTTCAAACAAATATATCGACTATTCGATAAGGGGCAACGACGCGCGAATCGATACTGACCCGACGATCGGCAAATAACGTGTATGATAAAAACGGAACGCACCTCTGTTCAAGAATGCATACATACCGTTTGATTTTCGAATGACATTTGGTAGCTGTCACTTTGATTGAACGCCCTTTGCATAGGTTTGTTATCCCGTGTTCTGCGCGTGACAAGTACTTTAGCTGAGACATGTTATATTTACCTAATTGAAACTAATTACTTAGCATGTAAACAACAGAGTACATTAAATTTTCCTTCGGAGAATATATTTCTTGAGGTGACGAAGTTAAAATGCATGTTGTCATCACCCCAGTTTATGCCAATTGTGTCCTTTATGTAAACCAAGGTAAAAACAAAGGAAAGTTACTTGAATTATGCCACATACAAATCTTTATAGCTCTGTCTGTGTGGAATAACAAAGGTCGTCAATCCGATGCTTATAGCAATTGATCGTTAGGGCACATGCCTTTTAGGGATTTTGATGCATAGACGTTTTAAGCTATAGAGCTCACGATTCATAGGTCTCATGAATAATAGAGTTTACGTGTTCGAGCAATTGATATTGTATCAAACGTCTTTATATCTCAAGTAGGGAACCCGTTCTTTAGAATCAGAATGAGAGGCAGCCGACGGTTAATCTTAGTCAGCGTGTCGAGTTAATCTTGGCCTATATTGGGGAGGTTGTTGAGTTCATGTTCTACGTATACATTAGGTTGCACTGGTTGTAGTTTCAGTCTACTAGAGATCACGGCTAGTAGTAGCACCTGTGCATTACCTGGTTTTAGAAGCTATGAAGTTTATATTCAGCATCTTCTTTGCAATTAATTTTCCTATCAATTAAGCATTCCGCTAGTTAAAGTGCCTTGGTGCCCATGCGGTCGTATATGCATATGATAATTATTTGTGTGAGCTAATAATTACTGTCTTAAGCCTGGATGTTATTTGTGCCTATTAATTTGACGTCTCTATATTCCCGCGCAACAGAGCTCAATCCCTAGTGCAGCACTAGAGATGTCTTTAAAAAATAGAGTTTAAAAAGTAAATGTTTAAATCGAGGTAAAAAGCTACATCAAAGACATTTTTTAACCAAAATAACATAACAGAATGATTTTAACCGCCATTTTTGCACGAATGAGTGAATGAACGAATTATTAATACTTGATTACGTAACTTTATCAATGTGTGTTCACGTTATCGGTTCAAATTCCTGTTTAACCGACGATTTTGACTTTGTTTTGATGATTTGCCACATTTTGTTGGTACGCACATTCGTTTGGTTGATGTTAATCTATCAAGCCAATATTTATTTTTTGGTTATTGACTTGTTTTGAGGGAAGTGCTTTTGAAACTGGTTGAGCTTTGGAGAAAGATTCTTGTGTTGAGGGAAGACTACGAGATGGTGGGATTATTATACAATGTATTGCATGGGTGTCGTAAGACTTAATAAAAACGATATCGATGTTATATTAGAAAACTTGTATCAAACCATATAGCCATCATTATTCCGTATTGGAATACAGTTAGTGAACGCTTTTCCCAAGTTTCTCTTTACCATTTTAAAGAAAACTCCCTCACAATGAATCAAACTCTCTGTCATAGAAATTTTTACTAAACTGAAATTAACGAACACTGAGAAATGCTCGCTAAAGACAAGATTTTTGAATTACACGAATTATTATCTTACGTGGAATTTGAACCCTAGATATTTAGCCCGGCAGTTAACCACTTGGCCATTGAGGCAGGTATTCATTTCGTGTGTGTTAGTTCCTGCAGTAGGCTTTAAAGTATAAATAAAAGAACACGCCCTCAAGAACTAGCTTAGTAACAGACTAATAGATTAGATTATATAAAGGAACGGTCGGTACATTGCATAATGAATGCAAGGACACTCAATATAATTAATATCTAGCTTCACACACTTGTGACTTCGCCTCGAGAAGTTTATTCCAGTAATTGGGGAAAATTATGATGGTTCTTACATCTGTAAAACCCTAATATTTATGAACTAAATTAGCATAAGTAACGCTCACCGTAAAATCAACAGTGTAACTCCGAAACTGAAGATTCTGAGCTTAGCGTCATCTCCAACTCTTACTTTTTTATCCATCCATCCATATCAGCATATGGACGTCTACTGCTGGACATAGGCCTCCTCCAAAAGTTTCCACTCTGCGCGGTCTTATATTAAAACATTATTCATACATTATCATTATACATTATTCTTACTTTCTTTATTATTTATTAAAATATACTACTATTATATTAAATTATTACTTTCTTTATTATATTAAAGCATATTTTTTATCTAATAATACCTATCAATACTTAAATTCTTAGAATATCAAAAGAAAAAAGAGCTCTAGACATCGCATAAATTCGTCAATCAGATGTGGAGTCAGTAAATATTAGCCATACAGTTATAAAACAAAGGTATTAATGAAGTTTTATTAGTAAGTATCTAAACGCTTGTCGGCTATGATGATGCAATAATTAAATACAAAATGGCCGGGGGTCAATGTACCCGTTCTATACAAATGGAAGAGGACGAATGCTTAGAATCGTTTCATTAATAAATAGAAGAGTTATATTTCACAGATTGTAAATTGGCGGGAATTTTATAGGTCAATATTATGTGTTAGCTGTACCTAATTTTAAGCGAATCTCATTCCGTAACAGGCCTATTAAATAAATTTAGGGTCTTTTTGTTTTTTTTTTGTATTATTAATAGCCTAAGAATATCCCACAAGGACGAGCCTCTTTCAGACGCGGAGGAAACGTCAATACCAATTATCGCAAGAACCAGCAGCTAAATTGAATTATACAGATAAACTTTCTTTTTTACCTACCATTTTAAGTAGTTATAATTATTTAGTTAAATGCACTAATAAGGGAAACATCCTTGTCTAAATAACTGATACCTAGGTTTAACATGGCACAAGTATAATTTTCTGTACTTTATATATTAAAAAAAAAGAGTTCAATAGTAAAACTTAAACAATAAAACGAAAGCACAAAGTACAGGTCAAAAGTTATGAAAGTCGTTCATCTTAAGAGACAAGACTGACTAGATATCTGGGATCATAAATCATGAGTGGACGTCACCCTATTGTCTGCAGCCACCGACGAGGTTTGATGAAAAATTAGATTTATTGCTTATTGGACACAGCTACGATGCTTCTACATTTTCAGCTACGTATTTGGAATATTTTTTAAATCATTATCATAACAGCCCATTAATGTCCCACTGCAGGGACGGGCCTCCTCCCGTGGCGAAGGGATACTTGGCCTACTAATACCACGCTGGCAAGACGGATTGGTATAGGGTTTAATTTCAAGTTTTCCTTCTTTTTATTTCGCAAAGATTTACGAATAGTCCCTTAATCGGTTTTTACGACACCCATGGGATGAGATAGGGTGGTGACATATTGTATTCTTACTCCATCACCACACGGAGGAAGAACTAAAATATTTAGAACAAAATATAAAAATCATTTCTTATTATTTGAAAACCAGTAAGTAGATATTATATTCGAAAAGGATTGTTTTTTGTTAAATAAAAAGATTGGTTAAGTATTAATAATTTCTATAATAAGATGCATAATTTAGTATTCAGTTGATTAAAATCTCAGAACCATATTCTGTTAAGCCCGATTTATACATCGACAAGTACAGTAGCGAGTTAAAAATAGGATAGAGATCTATTTAAAACAACTTAATTAACAACTTACTACTTAACTCGCTTTGTCGAGCAGTCAATGGGTAAGTATTATTTGGGAAAAAAGTTTTTATTTTTACATTTTTGTTTAATTAACAGGCAAATAATTTAACCATCTAAGTTTTATATGGTTAAATTATATGCCTGTTACTGTTTTAATCAGTAGGTAAACAAGTTGGCCGAAAGACTCTCTTAAGAATCAAACAAAAATAAACATTTTCAAAAATCTCTCGTAGAAAAGATTTAAGAACATTACACCAGGCCTTATATATTAAATTACATTATCAAATTAACTACGAAAAAGTTAGAGAAAACTCGGCATCGAATTCTCAGCAGGTTATTCTGGCAATGCGACTAAGTGCGGACCCATGATGGATGGTGTTTGTTCAGCAAATATTTTTCAATTTTATGTCGCCGCACCTCGGCGGGCCTGCACCCATGTACTGCTTAACATTGAGGGGATACACTCTCAAATTAAGAAATTGAAAGTAGGATTGATTTAAGCCTTTTGATCTACAAAATGAAATTAAAATAATTTTGGATATTGTTTTTGTAAAAACTAATTTTCTAATTGAAAAACTAATTCTTATTAGAAAGTTGATTGCGATTATAAAAAAAACACCTACTTGCGCTATGTCCAATAAAAAAAACTATAGAACCAACATGAAGTACCTTCTACACGCTTTAAAAAGGTTTTAATTTAACGCAAGAGTGATAAATAATCAATGAATAAGTATCGTAACAAACATTGAAAAATTAGAAATGACAACTTCCTCTATATTTTATCAACCAAGAAATATTTCCTGATATCAGCGCTTTAAACAAAAACCAATTACTCCGCTTTATAATATTACCTATAGTATCTATAATACAATACTAATACATTGTAACAAAATAAATACAATGTTATTCAAAGAAAACTGTTATGTAACCCCAGCTGATTGGGAGTCCAACAGGTCTTTGAAATTAACATAAAAATTTTACGTTCGTTAACTAACGGATGACAAATATTTGTTCAAGTGCCCATTTCCTTTTATTGCATGTAATTTGTACATGCTGTGTTATATACTCTGTGTACATAAAGAAGTAATAAAGTAACGTATAAACTATTTTCTTGACATTGAGAAATTCTTAGCAGATGGCGCGCTTTTGTACAAAGGTGGCGGCCGTAATGGCGGTATGATTCATTATGTTTATTGTTGCTCTATCAAATTTTATTTAAAATAATAGGGTTTGTAACGTAAGATTACATCTATTAGTTTGAATTAAGGTTTGAGCTCTATATTTTACTAAAGATACAGTAACATAAAGTTTATTTGAACGGTCTGCCCGATATCCCTCTGTAGGTACTAAAATGTTCGGGAATTCATTTCTATGGCGAATCATTAGATTGTGTAGCAGCAAAAACAGTGAATTTCTACTTCCTATAATGTCAAAATAAATAAGCTTACTTACATTGAAAGCTCAAGCTATCCATTTTACCAAAATTACAATAACATAAGGCTTATTTGAACGGTCTGCTCGATATCCCTCTGTACTAAAAGGTTCGGGAATTGATTTCTATGGCGAATCGTTAGATTGTGTAGCAGCAAAAACAGTGAATTTCTACTTCCTATAAAATCAAAATAAATAGTTATAAATAAAGATTTTAAAGTTTTGCGTCTGATTAGAAACCGCGACTTCTTGCAAGGCACCCATATATCGCATCCACTAAGCCACCGGAACAATCAGGCGTCCTTCACTATAATCTAACATTCAACCTACTATATAACGAGAGTGTGATCATTTGAAATAGTTACGAAATGATCATTTGCTCGTCAAATGTCACGAGAAATACATTACGTCATAAGTGTACTTCATAACCGAGCTTTATCATTGAGAATAAGGTGATTACTCAGTTACCGTATTCACTTACAGACACACATATTAAACCTATTTCAATTCTCCTTGTGGTGGCAGAGTACAAATACAGATTTTCACCACTCCCTCTCATTCCATAGGTGTCATAAAAGCCGACTAAAATAAAGCCTGCTGGCTCGTTTGCCTCACATTACATAAAAAAAAGGTGGCACCTATAAACTATGACGAAAGAAGCTTGAAAACTTGGCATAAAACCTTATTCCACAGTCTGTGAGGAACTGATGCTAATAATAATGGTGAATGTCTTTGATTGATATAGGAGCCAGTATTATTTCGATATTAAAAACATGGTACTACCTACTTGAAGGTATATTGAATAAAAAAACAAATAACATGCGCAAGTGTGAGTCGTATACAAATGATTCCGTACGACCAAGAAACAAAGAAACAAACAAAAGAGGAACAGAAACTGTAACACCCTTACTCATAAACGCCTCTTAAATTTTAGTCAATTGATTAGCCTAAATTCTTAGCCTAATTCTTGTTTGGTATAAGGTTGGTTTTGCTAATAAAAATCTCGCTAAACAGTGCCTAAATTTAAGAGGCGGTTATGAGTAACGCGGTTAGTGTTTAGTGTTATACGTCACGTCACTCGTCATCCTCGTATTATTAAGCCAATTTGTCTCCATGACTGGAAGAGGCCGATTCCTGCAGTGCATCATTAATGGGTTAATATAACAAAAATTTTTTTTTATTTACAGAACTCTAAAACCTAACTTTCAATTTTATATTACAACATAAACAAAATACTTATATAATTATTACACATCAACGAAATATTCGAGATAAACCACTCGAAAATATATTCGCACAAACATACGAGTACGCGTATTTAAAAAAAATAGTTAACATCATTTAGTATGTTTCACAGACTCTATAGTACTTTAAGTTTTTTTGCTAGTTTTTTTTTTATTGCTATAAGGTAGCAGTCTCCGTGTGGTAACGGAGTAAGAATACAATATGTCACCTCCCCATCTCACCCCATGGGTGTCGTAAAAACCAACTAATGGACTATCCGTGAATATTATCTTTACGCAATAAAAAGAAGGAAAACTTGATATTAAATCCTATACCAATTCGTCTGGCCAGCGTGGTATTAGAAGGCCAAGTATCCCTCCGTCACGGGAGGAGGCCCGTCCCTGCAGTGGGACATTAATGGGCTTTTATGATGATGGTAGCAGACGAACACCTGATGATAAGTAGTAAACGTTGTTCTTTGACGTTATCAATGTCAGAGCATGTACCGCTGCCTATCCTAGACACAAGGTGTTAAGTCTCATGGTTCTAATAATCCTCACAAATTCACACAACGTCATCTAGTCCCAAACTAAGCAGAGCTTCTAGGTACTATGGGTACTAGACAACGGATAAACATACTTAAATACTTTTTTTGTTAATACATACATTATTATACATAGAAACACTCAGACCAATGCAAACAATCATGTTCATGCACACAAAGATTTGCATTGAGCGGGAATCGAACCCGAGACCTCTGCGTAGCAGTAATGTTATAGGTAGGTATAACCACTACGCCACAGAAGTCGTAATATTTGTGTTTGTTTGTATTCATGCAACCAGAGTACCTCTGTACCGTAGTGGTTATTATTAACATTATTTTTAATAAGTTTTTATATTAAGTATATTTATTATTTATATATTCAAAGCTTCACCTAGCTACTGGTTCGAATAATTTAGTCACCATTGAGGTTACATCAGGCTTCTAGTATAAGTATTTTTTTTTGTTTTTTGTACCTTTATATTCAATTAAGCGTTAGCACTCAATCATTTTAGTTCATTGTTTGGAGACAAAAAAAGTTTTGATTAGTTAAAACTTATTTTTTGTTAAAACGTTTATTATTAACCACTATGATTTCATGCTTTTATTATTGAATCCTGTACGTTAGGTTTTTTGTTTAAAAAATATAACACATGCTCTATGAGTGTTACTCGAGGATCTTTTTTACATAATAAAATATATCATTCTCCGTGTGGTGACGGAGTAAGAATACAATATGGCACCACCCCATCTCATCCCATGGGTGTCGTAGAAACGAAATAAAAAGAAGAAAAACTTAAAATTAAATATTTATCAATACCAATCCGTCTGGCCAGCGTGGTATTAGTAGGCCAAGTAACCCTTCGTCACGGGAGGAGGCCCGTCCCTGTAGCTGTTATGATGAAAAATATCTTATTTCAGATGCAGGGAAATTTTCAAAGATTCTGGAGAGGGGAAGACAAAAGTATCATCATCTTATCAACCAAAATACGCGGTAGATACAGATACAGCCCTACTCCAAATCTCCAAATATGTTAATCGCGCACGATTGAATTAATATAGGTAATTTTATCTGATACATACACAAAAACTCAAGATTCATAACCAAATTCAAACTAATAACTGATCAATCAACTAGCCTATTGCAGTCAACTGCTGGACATAGACCTCTCCCAACACCCGCCACAGAACACGGTCCTGCATCTTCCGCATACAATCCGACCCAGAGACCTTTTGAGGTCGTCGGCCCACCTAGCAGGAGGGCGTCCTACACTACGTTTGCCGAGTCGCGGTCTCCACTCTAGGACACGTTTGCTCCAACGGCCATCGGTCCTTCGACAGATATGAACATACTTACACTAATCAAACTTACACTAATCGAACAACAATAACTGATCACACTTACACTAATTAAAAGTCATCAAATTTTCCTTACAATTTTCATAGTACTTACCTATTAATGTCATCAAATCAATTTCTTATTCAAGCAAAAAGTTCTCAATAAAAAGATTCTACATACCACCAACAGTTAAATGAACAAAGAAAGTGTTTATCTCTATAAAGAATGACATAATACTACAAAAAAAAAAATAACAAAACGTCAAACGAATACAAAAAAAGCAAGACTCAAATGATTCCCTATAAAACTTAACAATTTACCAACTTAACACTACAGTTAGTTAAACAGCTACGACAGAATTTAAACCTTATTCTTAGAGTAATAAGGTCGATATTTTTCTTGGTAGTTGTTGTTGAAGTGTAAACAGTTGTTAGCGTTGATGACTTGTAAATATGTTGAATAGTTGTTATCTGTGCCTGAGATGGGTAGTGCGGTAGCGTCACTCCTAACAAGATTGTGATGACATACAGAATGAAAGAAGGTAAATAAAATTTATCGCCCACACATGGGAATGCATATGATTTTAACGGAGTGCAGGCAGTCAAAGAGTGAAGATGATATATATTTTAATGTTTATTTTTATAATTATAGGAATACCACAGTGAGGTGATTAAGTTTAAAGTATAAAGGTAAGTTTGCAGTTATTATCTCTAGACAAAAGTGTCTCCGTGACAAAAGTCTTCTCTCTGTCATCATCATAGCAGCCCATCAATATTCCACTGCAGGGACAGGCTTCCTTCCGTGACGGAGGAAATACCACGCTGGCCAGATGAATTGGTATAGGGTTTAATTTCAAGTTTTCCTTCTTTTTACTTCGTAAAGATAATATTCACGGATAGTCCTTTGGTCGGTTTTTACGACACCCATGGGATGAGATGGGGTGGTGACATATTGTATTGTACTTACTGCGTCACCACGAGGAGAAATAAAATAATTCAATATACCTAAAACAAAGACACTACGTCACCTAGTACTAAAGTGAACCAAACTCGTACTATAGATACTCGTATAAGATAATCAACAGATTATGTACTTGCTTGTGATGTAAAAAAATATACAAATGTATTGATAAAATTAGGCCTTATTCCCACAGATGTAAATAGTGACAGAAGCTAGACATGTACTGTCTATTTAAACAGACTTGCTCTAAAACGTAAACATATATGGCGTCGTGTCAACCATAGACTAAAGACTTTAGTCTTTAATCTTTGAAAAATGTATAGGAATCAAGGACAAAATTTTATAATCTACAAATGTCAAATCGTAAAAATAATTTTATCTGTGAAATTTTATGTTGGAAAAAAATACATTTATTTAAAATTTACGAAAGATAGTGGATAAATCAAAGTGATTTACGTGTTTTCTATTGCATAAACGTTTAATGCTACTTTCCAGAAATTTTCATCCATATCAAAGTGTGCGATTGATGTAAAAACTAGTGAATTTGCAATATGTGGTGTTTGTTTACTAAATAAATCAAGTAAGGATAAATACGGTATAGTAAGACACTACTGAGCGATATGTACAAACCTTATAAGCCTTCGTCGCTTCGTCCACATTCATACACTTTTCTAAAAAAAACTTTCTCAAATTAACAAAAAAAAACAATCGCTAACGATTATCACATAACTAATAAAAACATTTTTTTTACTAAAAAGAAAGTGTACAAAAACTTTTTAGAAAAAAAAACTCATACTCATTCAACAATTTGATACCTGTCTTCTTGCTTTTGTTCGTCAGTGGGTCACCAGTGGTGCGGTCAGTTTTATGGTAGCAGTATACCACCCGCGGCGTACAACCTTCAAGTCTGCCCGCTAATATGCTGAGTGTTAACATTGAGTATAGAAGATTTTTGTATAGAGATGACATTTTTTTAGAGATCGTTGAAGATTAAAAATATGAATTATAAAATGCATAATTTATCACAGTTTGAAATTTCGGGTGAGTTTGGGTTTTGGGTGCTCTGATTAGGGTTACAATCAGAGCTGATGATTTCATAACTCTATACTAAGATATACAATTCAATAACCTGTAAACTTATGGCAATGTGAACACGAATTGTACACAGACAGATCTTCCAAGTTGTGGACTTTTAGCTGCTTTATTAGTCTCTCGTTTTAGTTGTTTCGTTGACACGCACAGTTGACAAAGAAACTCACTGTAGTCGCAGAAGTCATATAAGGCATTAAACATTTTCTGGTCAAAGGTTTCCACTTATCTCTATCAGACCTAATTTAGAGAGATATCCTTTATACGTACATTTCAAATTTTAAAAAAAAAACAATTTCTAATCTGTGGTTTTTTAATTTTTAACGTAGTCTCTATTTGTTATACACTCACATTTATTTATTTTTTATAATATTATCATGACTCATCAATGAGATCCCTTTTTTACAAACTGTCACAACCCTTTCTTATTCTGAGCACAGACAGAAACACTTGACCAAAACGTATTCCAAACCCGATCCTCGTTGTACAAGCTTTTCTTAATCTTAGGAAGATAAGTATTTATAGGCTGGCAAGGCAAAATCTGCCGGGATGAAATTGCTCTTGCCGTCATGGCTATTACAGACATTTTTACTTTGCTAATAGATACCAGCGACGAAGGCTGATGGACTAAATGTATCCCCTAGTATCCCCTCAACCATGTCTCTCAAAATTGAAGATAAAACCATAGAAGCAGCCCGTCTTTTCATTCAAAGCCCGCTTGTCTGTATGAAAACGAACTCAAAATGACAAATGTTAATATTCTTTTTTGCCCCACGGTTGTCTCAAAAGGTTCATCATTCATAACAGCCCATTAATGGCCCACTGCAGGGACGGGCCTTCTTCCGTGAAGAAGGGATACTTGGCCTATTAATACTACGCTGGCCAGACAGATTGGTATAGGGTTTAATTTCAAGTTTTCCTTCATTTTATTTCGTACAGATAACATTTACAGATAGTCCCTTAGTCGGTTTTTACGACACCCATGGGATGAGATGGGGTGATGACATATTGTATTCCTACTCCGTCACCACACGGATAAAAAAGGTGAATTAGTAAATTTCACTTGAAACAAGTCTATGCCGATTCATCTGCCCAGCATGTTACTAATGATCAATCGATCATAAAAGAAGCCCATCCTTTTAGGAAGTCCAAAAACTGAATATAATATTACTAGCTGACCCGTGCCCACTTCGTTGGGCGGCGAAAAAAACGCATCACTTTTTTAAAGATATTTCATTACTGCTCCACTCCTATTAGTCATAGCGTGATACTATATAGCCTATGACACTCCCCAATAAATGGACTATTCAACACAGGAAGAATTTTTAAAGTCTGTTCACTAGATCCAGAGATTACCCCCTACAACGTCACAAGCACACAAACTTTACCCCTTTATAATATTAGTATAGATTCGTAGAGTCGACGTGTAAGCAATCTAAGTTAAAAGCGTATTTAACTTTAACTTACCTCTCTAGCCGAAGGTCGTGAATATTAAGACAAGTTTACGTACATATCTTACTTAAGTGACGTAAGTAATACCATTGAATTGAAACATCAAAATACAGTTACTACATTTTTAGCACATGCGTAACCGTTAAGAAATTTTAATTTTTACCGCACACGATGTCTGTGTTTAAGTTTTTATTTACTTGCATATTATGTAATTTATATTAATGTGAGGAGATTCCTTATGAATTGGACTGACGCACGGCCTGGGAAAGGTTGCAGGCTACCGATGGATGAGCGAGTCATAATATAAACGGTGGAGACATTTGAAGAAAGCCATTGAAGGAACCAATATCATAATAACAGTCCATTAATGTTCCACTGCAAGGACGGGCCTCCTCCCGTAATGGATGGATACTTGGCATATTAATACCACGCTGGCCAGACTGATTGGTATAGGGTTTCATTTCAAGTTTTACTTCTTTTGTTTCGTAAACATATTATTCACGGATGTCTATCCGTGAATAATATCTTTATCTAATAATACCTTAGTCGGTTTTTATGACACCTGGGATGGGTTGGTTTTATGTTGTACCGTCACCACACGGATAATACCAATATTATACAATAGCGGATATAATACAATTTCTTGTACACTCAAGGAATTTAATTGTTTAGCAATTTGCTTAATTTTGAAATCGGTCAGGTTACTATTTACCGACTACAGACGACGGATGACGAACCCCGACGTCTTGGGAGTCGTAAAATTAATTAGACAAGGTATATATACCTAGCCTTGTCTATCTATGACAGACAGGTATTTTGTGTTAAAATAAAATTCTTCAATTTTATATTGTTGACAGACCAAAGTTAAGTCAAACTAAACTAGACCTTATCTACCATCTCCATCAAACAGTATCCTTAGTCCGAGTTTGTGTCACTATTAACAATAAAGTATATCGAGTAGCATTCGCTGTTCTGATTGGTTCAATGCATTGTATTGATAATACTGTCAAAATTTTATTTTTTACTCTTTGGACAGAATGGTGGAAGTTTGTAAACAAAGAAGTTTGAAGTGCAATTCATACTTATTGGTTATATTTTATATTATGTCAATTTTGAGGTGTAATATCTTTCAAATTCGCTAGGATTATTTTGGTATATAATACGACTAAATTACGTAGGTTGTGTACCTGCTAAACAATTAAATTCCTTGACCGTACATCAAAATAATATAACCAGAAACTTGTATCACTATCAATGTATGAGCAACATAGTTCATTCATTTCTCTTATCCAACTTGTTTTTTATTTCCAAGTATTTTTGCCGATTTCTTAAAACAAATTAACACTGCTGTCCACGTGTTAACCCTTTTGTGTACTTTTATGACTTTATTGTGGTACTGTTGTGACGTTAACCCGTCGAACGCTTGCGCAAGCCGACAAAAGTGAAAATGTCCGGACAGTAAAAGTTGCGCGATAAGTACTTACATAGTCTTTACTTTTTTTTTGTATAATTTTTATTACGACAAAACTTTTTGTTAGGATAAAGGGTTAATGTTTTATGGTATCGATTGCTTTTTGTTTTAGAGTAGGTGAGAAGATTTTGGTGTCTTGAAAATAGGGTTTCTTATTTTGTTGTCTCTATTTATTATCATCATCATATCAACCAATTTAGTTATTTATTTAATAACTAGCTGCTGTGCCCGCGACTTCGTTCGCGTGGCGGATGTTACTTACTTCGCAATTCGATTTAATACTGAAAAATCGTTTTTAAAACCTTATAACGAACAGATATACCTACATTACAAACGAATTGTAAAATTAACGAACGAACCAAAACCTTTTCAAAGTAAATAAATAGTAAATAAAATATCTATGAAGACTGCGTCTAAACTTATACTGAAAGACATGAGCGAACGTCATTCTTTCAAGGAAAATCTTAACACCGCGATACTGAAAATGACGTCACAGGCACAATGCTATCTGTTGTCAAATTTGTAAGTTAAAATAAATGACATCGCTTATTTCATCATAACTGCAAGGACGCGCCTCCTCCCGTGACGGAGGAATACTTGGCCTACTAATACCACGCTGGCCAGTCGGATTGGTTGATAATATACGGATAGATTGGAAGATAATATTCACCGATAGTCCCTTAGTCGGTTTTACGCCACCCATGGGATGAGATGGGGAGGTGACATATTGTATTCTTACTCCGTCACCACACGGATACATGGCTGGCGTGCATGAGGTCGCGGGTTCGATTCCCATGGAGGACAATTGTGATACACAAACTATTGTCCTTAGTCTGGATGTTCTTTGTGTCCGTTAAATTGATATTTTTAAAGGCTAGTGTGGGATTTGTCTTTTGTAAAAAAAATGCTGAAATAAATTATTGTACCTCACACCTTTTTACCATCTAGCAAAAAATATTTGACTAAACTTAGACTCGACTATATTATTATCTATAGATAAACTGCGTGCAGTATTTTTGAATTACTTAATAAAATAAACACAAACACTTTGAATAATAATTTAATGTTTTGTGATTGTATTTCTTTATTTTATTGTCAGTTTTGTATTTTTTTATTGTTGACAAATAGCAATAATGTGTAAAATGATCTATATCTTGTGTGTTTATCAACCGATTTCTATAATTTTTTTTTATGAATAAGATATTAAAGTGTACTTTTGAAATATGGGAGTTTGAAAAAGATATGTCTATGCAAATTACAATATATTTATGTATTTAATACACTTTGAAGAAAACCCTAACGATTAAACACGTTATTGTGGCTAATATATAAAAGATAGATATATACTATTCAGGACTTTTTTGTACATCTTTTGAAGACCATTATTTTTGTAATACATATTTTTGGCGTATGATCAACGTATGCGATGATAAGAGCTAGAACGCGCTTTTTGTCAACTGACTTGCTTCAAATTTTTCGTCACTGCTCAGCTCCTATGTGTCTTAGCGTTATGTTATACAGCCTATAACCTGTCCGGGAGTATGGACTACAATCGTACCAAGTTTGGTTAAAATGCCTTCAGTAGTTTTTGACCCATGCGTGCACATACAGACAGACAGACAGACAGACAGACAGACAGACAGACAGACAGACAGACAGACAAAAAATTTATTGATTGCATTTTTGGCATTAGTATCGATCACCATTCATCCTCCAATATTAATTTTGAACATATATTCAATGTACAGAATTGATCTCTCTACAGTTTTATTATAAGTATAGATATAGATATAGATATAGATATAGATTATAGTTATAGAGATTAAGTTTCAATTTAAGTTTGCTTCACTATTGCATTAGCCTGTAAAAATAGTTGTAAGTCTTGATTATCAATAAATAATTTCAATTTAGGTCCTCTCCTGGACATGAGCTACCTCAAAACTAAAGCTGCGTTTTCACGCTTCTGTGACTCCGTCATCAAAAGATTTATCGGTTAATCGCGTAAAGGTTCTAGCTTCCCTGAACCTCCTTTGCTTATTAAGAACTAGCGACCTGCCCCCGCTCTGCACGGGCACCTACTTCAGAATGTCTTTAAACAACGTTTACGTACGTACGTAAAATACAGCTTCATTAGAAATCTCTAAATTTATATAGGTTTCTTTATTATATATAATGCATGTGTTATACATATAAATTTGAATTCTTCCTCTTGAATCACTCTATCTATTTAAAAAACCGCATCAAAATCCATTGCGAAGTTTTAGAGATTTAAGCATGCAATGGGACACAGGGACAGAAAAAGCGACTTTATTTTATACTATGTATAGATATACTAACATCTTATAATCCTGCAGCTAGGGAAAGTTGCCATTCATACAGGATGAAGAGTTTTCTTCACACAAACTCTCCAGTTACAAATACTGGCTTCTCAAAAAGGTTAGTATCGATAAATTTGGAACCTTAGTCGCCCTTTAAAACATTCTTGACTTCTTATGAGGTGGCGATACACAGTTTTTAACTGACTTCAAAAAGTAGAGGAAGTTATCAATAATAATATAATCTGTATTATTGTAGTATGTAAGTGTTGTATATAGTTGTTACTGGATGTCAGATTTGAAAATGTTTAGTTGTTGTACAATATTGTTTTAATTTGTTAATCTGTCATCTGTTTTTATACCTATTAAATAAAATAAAATAAAATACGGTTTTATTTTGTAAATATTTTGTTACCCCAGAACTATGTCATTTACGGGTATACGGGTATATTGCCTATACGGGTTTTGCTCCGTAGTACCGGTTTGGGGACCAACAGGACCAACTTGGAAGTAGGTTTACCTTCATATTTTTCTAAATTGGTTTATTTGAATAAATATAAGATTTATTTCAGCAAAAGAAATCGCTCAAGTACACACATCAAAAAAGTCTAAGCAACATGCATGATATTACAAATTTACCATTTATATTAATTAATTTCTAAGTATTTACTCACTCAAAGTGTATAGGTAAGTAAACTTTTTTGTTATTGATGACATACTGGCTGGTTGTAAAAAAAAAATTTCGATTATGTTTTGTTTTTTTTCATAAAATTCAAATGACTGCGAATTTGTTTGAATTTGAGTGCATGTTAATTGCTACGTTTTAGTCTTGATTTTATAATTTTACCAACCATTTAAATACAGTTGGCGACAAAATTGAATTGTTAGATATTCTTTACGTCATGGAGCGACGTCATTTGACGGCAGATGAAATGCAAAGAGCTGTAGGGATGTTGCAAGCGGGAAGTAATCAATCTCAGGTATCTCGACATTTTGGTATTCATAGAAGTGTTATTTGTCGTCTTTGGCAGCGCTACAATAATACAGGGGAACCCGCTGAACAGCATCCAGGCCGTAAAAGGAGTACAACCACTCGGCAAGACCGGTACATACAACTGACTGCAAGACGCCAGCCGATGTTAACCGCTCGAGAGATAAGTTTGAGGCTACAAAATTCAAGTGGTGTTGATGTAAGTCCCCAAACTGTGCGAAATCGACTGCATGAGTACGGCCTACGAGCTCGACGCCCTATCAGGTGCCCACCGATACGTCACGGGAATCGCGCTCGTCGAAATGAATGGTGTAGAGAACGCATAACATGGACCCAGGAACAATGGGATAAAATTATGTTTTCCGATGAGTCGCGATTCGGGTTTAGGCCTGATACAAGAAGGGTGCGAGTGTACCGTCGACCCGGAAATACTGAAAGACTCAGGTGCGTTCAGGAAGTTCATCCATACAGCGGCTCAACAGTTATGGTATGGGCGGGTATTATGAAGAACAGGCGAACTGAGCTCGTTTTTGTAAATGGAAACATGAACGCTGAAAATTACGTTGAGGATATTCTCAGACCTTATGTCCATCCATTTGCACAAACCTTTGGCTCCGATTTTACGTTAATGCATGACAATGCGCGTTCACATACAGCTCGGCGAACCAGTGAATACTTGGCAACGGAGAACATCCAGGTATTGCCCTGGCCTGCACAATCGCCAGACCTCAACCCCATCGAGCACGCATGGGACATGCTCCAGAGACGTGTTTTGAAGGATTTGGACGGAGTGACAACAACCCAACAGCTGAAGGATTTGCTACAATTCCATTGGGAGCGAATACCGCAAGATGACATAAACAGTCTCATTAATTCAATGAATAATCGTTGCCGACAAGTTCTGAATAGCAGAGGAGGCCATACTTTGTATTAAATTGTCCTATTCTTTCACAATAAATTCATTTTCTTAAGAAATTTCAATTTGTAAAAAAAAAGTTTAGTTTCTTATGTACCTGTATATTCTAATATTGTTAATTTCTGTTATTAAAAGAACTTATAAAGAAAACAGCTGTTATTTTTACATCATAGAACCCTAAAAATATTATTTTAAAAATAAAATACAACGTTATAATTAAAATAAATGGTAAAATAAATTAATATAAATGGTAAATTTGTAATATCATGCATGTTGCTTAGACTTTTTTGATGTGTGTATTATAAATCAGTATCCAAGTTCTGAAGTTGGTTTTTTTAATTAGAAAATTACCTTAGTTTCAACTTCCAATATAAAAAACTGCAAATATTTCTTTAGTTTCTGGTTCTCTGATGTTACCACTAATAGTAACTTGACTTAAGACTTGGCCAATATAAAAATCATGCAAGAACAGTATGGGGACTTTTAACCCTGAGGAGAATTAATAACGACGACCTCGGACGACCTCGGTGGCGCAGCGGTAGCGCAAGCGGCTGACGTGCAAGAGGTTGTGGGTTCGATCCCCACGCAGGACAATTATTTGTGAGATCCACAAATTATTGTCCTGGTTCTGGGTGTTCTTTGTGTCCGTTAATTGATGTTTGTAAAAGTCCCCGCGACACAGGGCATGATCCCTAGTGCGGGAGTTGTCTTTTAAAAAAAAAAAAAAAAAAAAAAAAAAAAAATAGAAGCTCTATCCCGATGGATGAGAGAGGCACAGGACCGCACAAGGTGGCGATACTTGAAGAAGGCCTATGTCCAGCAGTGAACGTCGTTTGGCTCATATGTTGATGATGATGATGAAGCTCTATTAACCGACTTTAAACAAACAGTTAGCGTATTGACTTAAAATATTTATAAAAATAATAATCATCCTCTTAAATGGAATTAAAAATCAGTGAAAAAATAGGTTTGGATGACATATCTGTAAACTGAAATTCTTCTGTGCTTTATTTTGTATGAGAAATCACTGTATAATATCCGATATAGCAAACGCGAAAACAACCAGAAATGAAGCTTAATTAGCTTCATTCAGTCGCCATCACATTGCCGGTCTACCTCGCTATTAGTTAAGTTTCTACAAAGCTTAAAATATAAAAGATAGTTTCTAGTCTCCTTACTCATAAACGCCTCTGAAATTTTAGTCAATTGATTAGCTTAAATTTTTACGGTTTTGTTTGGTATAAGGTAACCAACCTTATTCCTAATAAAAATCTCGCTAAACAGTGATTAAATTTAAGAGGCGTTTATGAGTACGGGGTTTAATCTTTGGTTACTTTTTACAATACCTATGGGTAAGGAAAGAGGAATTGAACTGTAAGTCCGTCGCCTTACGGCTCGAGTTTGAATCAAGATATTGAAGCGTCACTTGACTGGTATTCATATCGTTAACTTAACTGGCCCTTGAATATCTGACTGATAAGAACTTGCTTTAGTAATGATAAAAATCATGGCCTAATAATATCACGATGGATAGGGCTTATGTTTGAGTGCTTTATTTTACAATAAAATCGTTTAACGAAACTAGGAATGAAACTAGGAGTTCTTAGTTTAATTTTCTGGTAATAAAATGAATAACTATGTCTGTCTCAAAAGGGAAAACGTCTAAACATTATTTTAGCAATTAATTTAAATTAGTATTACCTATATCTATAGTACCTAGGTACTATTCATTACTATATTCATAATGTGAACCAGCAAAAAAATATATTTTAACATTTACCCCTTTACTCATAAACGCCTCTTAAATTTAATCACTGCTTAGCGAGATTTTTATTAGCAAAACCAACCTTATACCAAACAAAATCGTAAGAACTTAAGCTAATCAATTGGCTAAAATTTAATAGGCGTTTATGAGTAAGGGGGTTAGTTTTAGTGAAGACAGACCTATAAAGGAATTTTTGTGGGAAGGGATACATAGGACCTTACGCCAAAAGATGATTCGGCGTAAATACAATATAATTAAAAAGAAAAACAAATATAATTGTAAATACTTAATTTTATTAATTCTGAAACTAACAGATGATATAAGTAACCTATCTAGATTCGAGTAATGCGACAATTATATATATTTATTACAATAAGTATTATCTTAACTTTACAAACGTGTGAAGACAAGCGGGTGAAGTGATACTAAAATATTAACTTACTTTTAAAATATCTTACAAAAATTATTTTATATTACATATTTACCCCCTTACTCATAAACGCCACTTAAATTAAGTCACTGTTTAGCGATATTTTTATTAGCAAATAAACCTTATGCCAAACAAAACCGTCAGAATTTAAGCTAATCAATTGACTAAAATTTAAGAGGTGTTTATTAGTAAGGGGGATAGAGGTTAGAAAAATGAAATGCTCCCCTAATAATAAGCTGTACATGTCCATTTAAGATGCAAAATAACACTTTGGTTTAGCGTTTGTCTGTACTGCGTTTGTCACTATGAGACTCTTAAGTCCCATAGTTCTTATAAATATATTTAAATTGAACATTTTTCAATATATGCAATTATGGACATAGAAAATAGTATTGCATTAACAGTTATTTAAAGTTCATCTTTGAATAAAACCATCGGTTAATTCTAACGCCAGTTAAAGTACACGATGAAGTTACAATAGATATACACATGCAATGAGGGAAATAAACATTATGTTCAATTTAATTAATCGAAATACATAAAAGATAAAATAAAAGTATGAAATCAATATTATAGCAAAATATATTATTTTCAGTTTCTTATTTAAAACGCAGTAGGTGTAATTTGTACTGCGTTTTTAAGAGAAAGTCATGTTTTTAAAAAATGTAATATCGTTTTATAAAATATTTGACAATAACATGTTCAAAGTAAAAACACTTTCGATTCACAGTTATATCTGACACAGTATTCAATTTATTAATATAAATTAAAAGTACGTTTTAAGTAATTTAAAGAATTGCAATTCGTAAAGACATCGTATATTGTTAAATCGTAATACATAATTACTTGAAATACGCAATAAAGGCAAAGTAAAATAGGCTCATTTAATAATTTTAAAACACAACATCATGTTATATTTCGCGGTGATATAAAGGACATCTTAAGTTAAGACAATGTAATCATTTGTGAATTGGATACATAATTGTCCAACGGCTCCAAAAACATTATATTTTCTTTGCCAATGAAATTAGACAGAAATAGCTAAGAATTAAAATGCACATATAATGACATGTACAAATATGTTATTACGCACTTGTCAGGCTTATATTGAGTATGTAAGTTAAGGTTGTGCTCAAGGTGTCTGAACTAAATCGGAGACTTCAAGGTTAACACGATTATGTCAAATTTAGCAGCCTCAAAGTTGTATGATAAAATTTTCATTACAAACGCAGTAAAATACTGCGTTTTTAATAAGAGTTGAATAGTTACACAACACTTTTAAATGAAAAAAAGCAATGAGTATTAAAATTAGTGTAATAATAATAATAAACAAATTCTATTATTTAGTTATATATCTCAAGATATTGTTATTATTTGGTTGTTTTTCTCAAACCTATAAAATCATAAAAGTGGACTTTCCATTATTACTAAGTGAATAAACAGAACTATTATAATTGTACAAAATAAAAATGAAAAATAGAATTTAACCCTGTCACCGCTGTTAAAGTATTCCCCAAACATATTTTTTGTAACTTATAAAATAACTAAAAAAAATATTGTAGGATTACAAAGGACTTTAACACTTAATACTGCCATTTATACAGTATAAAGCTTCCAAAAATATATAAAAAAAGGACTCACCTCGCCCGCTTGCCTATACGATGTACAAGCTAAAATGACGCTTATTTAACAAACATATACGTATTCAAATGGAATGTGCGGAAGCCGAGATAGGTACCTATTTTACACCAAACACCGTTATTTATACTCATAATATACCTTATATATTTATATATACAAAATCTTATCTACACTAAACGCGATGGTCAATTATAGAACTTAAATTCCATTTCGCCTAGCTAAAATTATTTATTTATATATATTTTATGTTAATTTTTTATTATTTTTTACACGATTTGTTACACAAATGACATTGCACAGTTCAATTGTTCACGATAAGACGTCATAGTATACACTCCCCGTCGTATATCAACACTTAAATGCATATTTTACTTTTTTTAGTTATTATTATTATTTTTTTATACTGAATTGATCAATACATATTATTTTTAGCGTTCAAGTTTGAAGATGGCAGATAAGTTTACGGCTTATTTAGTGGTATGCAGTTACCGTTTTCTTATTACATAATGAACTATTTCTTTAGTTGACCAGTTACTGCATTCTTCAGTACCGGTAATATTAATATAATTAATGTGAAGTAAAAGACATCAACGCGAAACACAAACAATTTATCTAAACATGAATAGATAAACAAAGAGATAACATCGTATCGATCGTGTTCACGTTTTTATCAAACGATATACACCGACTTAAGCGGCCAAAGCTTCTGTACAATATAACGTCCCTACAAATTCTTATAAGAGCTGGTATACAAGGGAGAGTCGATTATTTTGACTACAAAGGACACTTTCTCTGAAGTTCCACAAAAAAAAACTTTAGGCCTAATGTCGCGCAGCCGCCGCTCAACCCGACATAACTCACAACGTCCACGGTGCACTAAACATCTATGTCCTACTAATAAAAACGCACACAAAATGGAGTTTCTTTTAAAAAATAATAGCAAAATATTTACACAATATACAATATGTCGGAGATGAGTGGGTCACGCGACTCTCGTAATATCACCAGAACACAAACGCTCACAGGGAGTCCAATATCTATCTGAGATTATCTGAAGTGGCGAGCTATAGCGTAGAGTGGAGGAGGAGGTCAGGGCGCGTCGTACCAGGCCGGCGCGCGCCTGCCGCTCTACGCCAGCGGGTACTGTCACAAGGGCGGCTGCGCGTGCGCGTGGTGATGATGGTACAGCGGCGACTGGTAGTAGTTCTCCGCCGGGGAGTGCCCGTACCCGTAGTTCACGTCGTACATCTTCAGGTCCGCCTTCGTGTCCGCGCCCGGCAGCAGCCGCGTGATGCTGAACGGGTGCTGCGCTGGCGCGTACCCCGTAGGCTCTTGCTTTAACTGCGCGTAGTGCTCTAACGCTAGTGGAGTGTGCTCCGGCAAACATAGCTCCGGAGCCGCGTGTAACTGAGCCAGCAGTTCATCTCGCATCTCTTTGTCTTCTCCCGGCGCGGGGGCTCCACCGCCGACACTCTTCTCGTGTCCGTGCTCACCCCGCTTCTCATGAGAGCCGCCGTGGTGGCCGTGCCCATGTTGTTTCTGTGCTTGACGAATAGATTCTTTCTTTTCATCTTTGAATCTTTTTTGTCGACGTAGGAAGCAACCGTTCTCGAACATGTTCCCACTGTCTGGGTGTAGAGTCCAGAATGAGCCTTTCCCGGGCTTGTCTGGTGTCCGCGGCACTTTTACAAAGCAGTCGTTGAACGACAACGAGTGTCGGATGGAGTTCTGCCAACGCTGCTGGTTCTGTCTGTAGAACGGGAACAGGTCCATGATGAACTGGTAGATCTCGGAGAGCGTCAGCATTCGCGTCGGATTATTTTGGATGGCCATTGTGATGAGCGATATGTATGAGTATGGAGGCTTCGCGTGCGTGTAGGACCGTCGGTACGTCTTGTCGTTTCTTGCGCGCTGCAGGGCCGAGGTCGGAGAAGCGGCTTCCTGTTCACGAGGCAGGGATCCGTAGGGCACGGTGCCACCGCCGCCCATGCACGAGGCCATGGTGCTGGGAGGCGAGTAGCCGACGCCCGGCGAGCCCATGCACGAGCTGCCCGCCACCATGTTGTTGGAGTAGAGATTCGGGTAGGGCTGGGCTGGCATGCAGCCCATGCCGTTCACATAAGGAGGCGCGAGGCCCGGCGACAGCGAGGACAGCGACGCAGACGTCGGCACGTCGCCGTACGAGAGCTTCTGCGAGATCATGGCTAGCGCATCACCCGCGCGTGCACGCCGGCCAGGGGCAAACACTCGCACTGATTGAAAGAGTAAATAGAGGCCGGGGGCCCGCGCTCCCCACCACCGCGAAGGCTATTGGCGCGCGGAGGGGCGGGGCCAGCGCAGGACCGCCCGCTCGCGTCCCCCTCCCCTCGCCCCCTGCTCGCCCCTCGAGGGTCCTCGTTGCGCGCGCCTCGTACCGCGACCCGCCGCTAATAATACCGCAGCTCGGAACGATAAAACCATGGAATTATCATAAGTGTTGTCGGCAGGAATGTGTGCTTGTGACGACCGTTCAAACTTACCGTATAAGGTTGTACGACGCTCACACACGGCTCGTGTTATCTTCTGTTCTGAGAAATTGTTTTTCAGAGATAAGTACGTAGCGTACGTGAATTTATTGATTGTATTTTTTCGAAGCTCGCGTTTGATAACTTGATGTTATTGTAGTTTTATTGTTATTAGACAGAAGTGTTATGTATGATTACGTTAATTATTCGTGATTTAAACTATGATTAAGTTAGAAAATATTTTAAAAATGTAGAGTGCTTGGTAAAAGTTCAATTTTACAGCAATTATGTACCTATACAAAATATTTGTAGTTTTTTTTCTGTTCATCTTTGAAACATAGCTACAATTAAAGGCACATATATTTTAATTTAGATTTAAAGTATTTAATGATTTTTGGTTGAAAATTTAAACTCGTAACTTTTTTTAAAAATTAATTTTGAATTCCAACGGAAGGATAATTTCAGTTATAGATAACTCAAAGATAGATAAATATAATGATATTATCTATACCCAGATAAATATAAAGCTTTGTAAATTGCGTAACAGTAGTGCATTTTATTTAGTATTTTACTAATCTGCGCATTTTTTTTTTACAAAATGAAGTCGAGAGATTTAAATAAAGTAATGCTTATTTAAACCAGACGCTAAAGAACTGATCAAATCTTTACCAAACACAAATTCAGTTAAATTAAAATAATTTTGTAACTTAATGTAACACAGGTTCTTATAAAAATGTTTGATGTCAATTTTATTATCTTTAAACAAATTTTACATAGGTAAAGTTTAATATAAAAAGTACTACCGCTAACTAGGCGCTAAGTAGTAGAGCAGCGGCAATAAACTCCACTGCGACATTTACCTAACGTTAATTTACAATAAATCATTTCTTTAAACCAAATTAAAGTGCATCATCTACTCTATCTATCTATCATGATACACGATCTATCTATCATGATACACGAACTGTTAAGACTGAAGAAAGCCCTGTAATTTTACTAGCTACTGTACTATTAGAGATTTCCATAATTCGATATTTTATTAAGCACACAAGTCAAACTCATTTCTTTAGCAAGAGCCTAGCTGCCTCTTGCTAAAGTAACCTTACTAACTGTAGTATTCCATGTGGTATTGCACAAAAATAGATAAATTATTGGTATTCTATAGAATACGAATAAAATACGAATCTATAGAATACAATTGCAAATTTATAACGTATTCTATAGAATACGTTATAAATTTGCAATTGTGACATATTTAGGTAATAATCAAATACATTTACATTGATACTATATTTATACGCTTCATTTTTATATAAATATAATAACGTAGGTACTTAATTATAATTAAACTCACTATATCAGAATTTAAGGACTTTTATAGTACTATGACTTGAATTGATTACCTATCCATAATTTTCTTAATATTTTATTAAGAGCCTTAATTATCCCAATACAGGTCAAAGTAAATTTTAGTTTAGTTAGAGTTGAAGTATCTTTAGTTTCTCAATTATTTTAAATAAAATATCTTATTAATAGTTAAATATACAATATCGTACAACTTAAAAATAGGTTTTCATATGAACCATTCGTTTGACTAGTAGGCCAAGATTCCCGGCGTCACGAGAGGAGCGCCGCCTCTAACACAGCTTTTTGGATGAGGATTAGTACCTACTATAAAGTATTGTGTTAATATGTAGAGAATATACTATTATTATATTATATTAATTACATTAAATATTTACCCTAGACAAATATTAATATAAATAAAAGAGTGCATTAAATGCTATTCAAAAAATGTTTGAGTTCTCGACCATTGACACGAGAGAAGAAGATTTATTATTTTTTTAGTCATAGGGATCTATTCTGATCTACCTATGTCTAACGAATAGTTAAACTTATAAATAGTTAATCGGACAAAGTAGGCTTTGCATAAAGAAAGCGTAGTTTAGCTGATATAATGATAATATTTAGTTTTTCAAAATTGAACAATTTTTTTTACACCTTGTAGACATAAAATACACCGTAACCTTATCACAAAGTTCACATAGTTATAAGTAAATAGGTATCGATGTGCATCGCCTTGTCATTGTTAGTTTGTATAGCGTTTTTACTGCAATACTGCTAGTGCCAGACTTTTACGAGCTGTTACGAAGTTGGTAATATGGTATACCGACGGCTTAATATAGCCTCCGAATTATAGTTTTCCAAATAGTAAACAAGTTGATATGCGGCAAAATATCCTAAGCCTAAAAACTTGGTGATAATTTCCTAATTAGAAAAGGCCACAGAAAAACTTGAAAAAAAAAACTAATTAAAATAATTTAAATTACATGTTACAGTAGTGCCTACTATGTTGTATAAAAGAAAACACCTTTTTAAGGCCATTACTTGGCCTTATTTATGGCTAAAATTTTTACTTTCAGTAGTTGGTATTAGGAAAACCTAATACCAACTACTGAAAGTAAAAATTTTATATCTTTAAGATACTTATACGGAATCATAATAATTAGTAGTTCCTTAGAAAAGTTTTTAATAATATCTTGCATTTTTAGTCTATCACAATGCAGATCACAATTTTCAAAGGTGGGTTTTCATATCTAGTACGTTACATTAATGATTAGCAAGCAATTGCAACATATGGTAAGACATGAAACTCGAAAGGGGTGACCTTTGCCCTGCAACAATGCCTAATAGAACTAAACAGACTTATAAAAGCAATACTTAAAGACGCCATTTTAATTATATAACCAAATTATCTACAACTTCGTTATATTGTTTATTTATTTAAGTACAAACAAATACATTAGCAAATGATACCTAAGTCATTAAGTTAGTACGTCTTTGAGTCGTCAGTAACTGTATTTGTTCTTTAATTAGCATACAGTTATCTATGCACGATACCTTAATTAGAAACTTGGCTTTAAGATAATAATATTACCTATATTCCTTAAGCATTTACATAAAGGTATCTAGTCCTTAACAAGCTGAGGTTTTACTATAAGCTTAGACAAGGTAAAAACATATTTTTTTTATATTATTTGTATATAGAAAACACTATTAGACCAATGCACAATGGCGATTATGCACAACTCTATAATTTAATAGGATCACAGAAAAGCAATAGTGAAGTAAAAACTGTTTTCCGTGGTCTCATTTGATAATGAGACACGTTTTTGTATGCATATTTGAATTGTGCGGAGATAAAACGAGCAAAATAAATGCAGTTTAAAAAAATAATATCTAGTATCTCTATTGCAAGCTTTCATCATAATCATATCAGCCAATGGACGACCTCTGTGGCATAGTGGTTATTTAACATGACTGCTACGCAGAGGTCTCGGGTTCGATTCCCGCTCAATGCAAATACCTATTTGTATGCAAGAACATGATTGCTTGCATTGGTCTGGGTGTTTTCTATGTATTATATTAACAAAAAAAAAGTAATTATTTATGTTTATCCGTTGTACCCATAGTACAAGCTCTACTTAGTTTGGGACTAGATGGCGTTGTGTGAATGTGTGAGGAATATTTTATATTTATGGAAGTCCTGGACATAGCCCTCCTATAAATATCCCCATTTTGTGCGATCCTGTAATTCACAAGCTTAGGTTATAAGCTCTTAAGCTTTACTTAATTAGAACTAGTTGGCGTTATCTGAATATATGAAAAGAAATATGGTTTACAGTAAAAGTACCCTCATGTGAATATCTATAATATAATGTAAAGGTATAAAGTTATGGAGTTCACAGCAGACGAGAGTACGAGACCGACCAATGATGGTAATACTGCGCGGTTCTTTATTGATTTATTCCACTTGGAACCTACGGCTACTTTAATATAAATCCTCTCTTCTATCTATAATTTATAATAATATAATTCGTTTCTAATATATACTACTAGCTGACCTGTGCCCACTTCGTTGGGCGGCGAAAAATACGTGTCCGTTTTTTAAACATATTTCATTACTGCTTCACTCCTATTAGTCATAGCGTGATACCATATAGCCTATGACACTCCCAGATAGATGGACTATTCACCACAGATAGATTTTTTTAAATCGGTTTAGTATATCCAGAAATTACCCCCTACAACGTCACAAACACACAAACTTTACCTCTTTATAATATTAGTATAGAAGTACAGATGGCGTAATATGTAGTTATAGCTCTACACAGAGGTATGGGGTTTTATTCTCACTCAATGCATATCTTTGTGTAGATAAACATGAATATTTGTGTGAGTATTTACTTTGTACACAAGTACATATTTACAAAAAATATTTCAGTATGTTTATCAATTGTCTAGCACCCATTGAACAAGCTCAGCTTAACTAGATTAATGCTAAACTATAATTAACTAATATTTTTTGTTTTTTTAAAACAATCCTGTTATTAATAGGAAACAACCAGACCGATTCAAACAATCATGTTCATTCATACAAAGATTTGCAATGAGCAGGAATCGAAAACCAGACCTCTATAACTATTAAGTATGCTACAGAGTTTATCTTATAAATAATAAATAGATAATAAAAAACAAAAAATTGGTCTGGGTGTTTTCTATGTATAATATTTCTATGTATATACAAGAAAAAAAAAGTATTTAAATATGTTTATCCGTTGTCTAGTACCCATAGTACAACCTTTGCTTAGCTTGGGACTAGGTGGCGTTGTGTGAATGTGTAAGAAAAAAATAAATTAAAAAATAATATGTAACAAGGCCATAGAAAGAAACTGAGTGGAGACAAGCGGAGTAAACCATTTATGTGCAACCCGATACCGGATGATCGCTAATGGTAGATGCGTGTAGTCCCTCCCTACGTGCTCTACTCATATAACTAATCATATACTTTTATATTTTACAGCAATACATACAACCATGGGGACTGAGTATGATACCACGATGTCACTACCCTGTGACAAGCCAAGGGTGCCTTAGGAATAACTAAATATTTTTTTTTTACAAATCAACGAAAGCAAAAGATGAGAAACTGAACATAAAACCGAAACGTGTTTGACTGCAGAGGTCTAACAGACTCTTACTAACTACCTACTACGAGTACTTACCAAAAACCTTGTTCTTAGTTACTTATGCGTCACTTTAGGAGGTCAATCCTTGCAGTGTAATGTACAGAAAGATATTAAAATATCATCATCATCATAACAGCCCACTTATGTCCCACTGCAGGGATGGGCCTCCTCCCGTGAATAAGGGATACTTGGCCTACTAATAGAACGATGTCCAGACGAATTGGTATAGGGTTTAATTTCAAGTTTTCCTCCTTTTTATTTCGTAGAGATAATATTTACGGATAGTCCCTTAGTCGTTTTTTACGACACCTATAGGATGCGATGGGGTGGTGACATATTGTACTCTTACTCCGTCACCACATGGAGTTATTATGTTATGTATAAGAGTAATAGCCTAATCAGGGTATTCAATAAAACTTTTTCGCTTAGGAATGAGCTAATTAGTAGAAATTAAATTATAGATAAACAAAACAAATAATTTGTTGTTAAGTATTCGTCAGTAACGTCTTTAGTTAATAAACAAAGCTAATTAGCTCTTAATTATTTGTAAACAGTACAAAGATCATTCACAAAAAGGATAATAATAATTAGAAGTAAGTATCTAATGCATCTCCGGGTGGTGACGGAGTAAGAATACAATATGTCACCACCCCATCTCATCCCATGGGTGTCGTAAAAACCGACTAAGAGACTATCCGTGAATGTTATCTTTACGTAACAAAAAAAAGGAAAACTTAAAATTAAAACCTATACCAATCCGTCTGGCCAGCTTGGTTTTAGTAGGCCAAGTATCCCTCCGTCACGGGAGGAGGGCCCGTCCCTGCAGTGGGACATTAAAGGGCTGTTATGATGATACAATAACGCGAATACAGCAATTGGTGTGTGGCTTGAAATTAACAAGCTAAATGGACGACCTAAGCCACCCTCAACAACAGACGTGTCAAAATACAACCTAAGTACCAAATATGAAATATTCCGTCGTTCATTACCGTTCAACGTTAAGATTTCTCACGTCAACTTCAGTTCAATCATAGACACAAAAAAAGGAAGAATATAATTTGACATTTTTGACAGATTATAGAAAGGATTCATAGATCATTACGTGACCGTTTAGTAATGTCAAAGATTTACCTGTACTCAGTACTTGTATTGAGGAAGATTGTCTATTCCTTTTGTTATTTTTTTTTTGTTAAATATTATTGACACGTAGTGTTTTGAGTTGTAACGAAAAGATGAGTTTTTATCGTAGTTGGGTTTATGAATGAATTGCGATGAAGGTAAGAATTGAGTATGTTAGTGTCCCATTGCTAGGATGGGTCCTTGCCTATGATAGACATGCAAGGTTGATAGAGTTTTCCACCATTACCTTATGTTACGTTTTTCGAATTACCTCTAGAAGCTTACTACGACAACCACGGGTGCAAGTTACATTTTGAATTCTTAGTTCTTCCAGGAAAGTTTTAGTTCACCATTGATTCCTAAAATAAAGCATCGATGCAATCATTCATCATCGATTATAGTATGTGCCTATAACATTTTAAACAAAAAAGATATATGTTTTCGAATTGATTAAGAAATTAATGAGCTCTGACGTAACAAGCAATAAATGAAATACAAACGAAATGAGAACATGATCCTATCTTTGAAGTTGGTTAATAAAATGTAAGAAGTCGCTTTTTTGGCTTTTTCAATGAGATCTTCAATCAAAGTTAAGTTTAGATAAGATGTCATGGTGAAATCTATAATATTTGAGACCGCATAGACAACAAGGGATTACGACAACGTTATTGTTATAATTAGTTACATTTGTAGAAGCGTCTGAACAATTAAGCCACTAAACAGTTAGGTTCAGAAGTTTATTTTTTTTTCATCACCTTCATATCTGAATTTTTTTTCATGTAAGTACATGAATTTTTTTTTTATAAATTATACATGTACATAAGTAATTTATTTCTAACTCACTTTAGAAAAGGAGATAATAGATTCGGTTACCTATATCTTTTTCAGTACTTTCTCAGTTTATTTAAATGAAACATATTTTTTAATATCGAAGAGTTCTCTGATGTTGAGCTGTATCATATATGATATGATACACTGGACAGGGAAAGTACAGGATAAATATTTTATTTGGTGACGTGATATATTCCGTATATGGCTTGCATAACTACATACGTACCTACATTCAAAATTGGTAGATTGACTTCTGTCTATACCTATTTTTACGCAACTGAGTTCTAAGAAAGTCTGTCGATTAAGTTCCCTTAGCAGTCGTTATGAAAGGTTCATGACCTAAATTTGAAGAACAACATTAAAAGAGAATTGGTATACAGCCTTGTATTTCCTACTAATAAAACAAATGCTGTGCTGGGTTCAAATCACCCGTACCCCGTATAATTAAACTAGCAAATGAATACTGTGGAGAGATAGATATTTTTGGTGACTCCCTTTACAAAGTAAGAAGGCGGGTGAAAAATATCATAGGTAACTAATTAGTTTTAAGGTTTTCTGTTCACTACTGTTTTAAAAATTAATTAGTTTATATTGTATTAAATAATACGTAGGATTAACACTTTTTTAAATTAATTATGTTCATGTGGTGTTTGCTTATAATTAGTTAAACATTGAATTATATTCCTATAGTGTAGTATTAGCAGATGTATAATGTCTTAGATGTAATCAAATCTTTAATCAAATAAATAAAGCTTCCTCCAGTAAAGGTAATTTTAGAAAATTTGTAATAATATCATGTACCCAAATCCGACATATATGATTAAGCCCGTTCCTGCCATTTTAATTTTTTGATAATTTTTGAACTAAATCTAAAACATATTTAAAAAATTGTATTTACAAGATTAAGGCCCTCAGGCCACACACGTACAGTCACGTTAGCACGAGGTGAAATTTTTCAAAAAGGTATCATCGTCGAACGAACCACATTAACACCACACACCCACGATTCCATTAGAGTGAGGTCGCACATCGCAACCAAATATCAAAAACGACACCAAATTCTTGTGAGAAATTACCTAATATGTACCAGGAATTGAACCGGAGACTGCAACATAAATATAATTAACGGAAACAAGGAACATCCAGCCTCACGACAACTATTCGTGGATCAAACAAATAATCTTGTGTGTGATTCGAACCTGGGACCTCGTCCACATCAGCTACTTAATATGCCAAGTTTCCCTACGTTGTCACTGGATAAGGCTAGTTTTTTTCAGAGAAACATTATCCCTTTCCCTATCCCGTGCATCATAATAATATTATACAATACAAATTCAAATACAAATTTATGTGTGTGTGTGTGTATAGGTATAATCAATAAAAATAAAAAATCATGATGCCAAAATTATAATATTATTATGATACATCGACAAATAGACACATTTAACTTTACTTAAACTTAAGTATAATTAGAAAATTTCGAAACGAAGAAACACAATGAAAAATAAAATATACACAACCAATGTAAGAAAGAAAGAAAAAACAATTTATTTGCAGCAAAACAAAAAATACAACGCTTTCTTAAAATTACATACAATAATATACATGTGGAAACGAAAAAAGGGGAATATAAAAAATTAAAATGTTGCTGCAAAATAGTCTCAAATCAGCAATGCCAGTTAAAAATAACTAGCGCTGATCTTCCTTTGAGACTAGTTGGCGAGCGACGCACGATGAGTACAGTAGTTTTTAGGGAAGAGCGAAACCCACACTTACGCGGATGTATGTGTATGTTTTACTATTGTGCCTACTAGCGAATAATATATTAATTCAATTTTAACTTAAAATTTAATACGTGCAGACAATTTTTTTCAAGAAGTTATGTAATATATTTTTGTTAGCCACTTCAGTATTATGACCTTATTATTGTAAAGTTTTTATTATAAGTATAAGTAATTTCCTGGAGTATATTTATTATATAAATATTGTATTTATTATACTATTATTTGTGTTATAAATTGGTCGTTGAATAGATGTCAAAATATTATGATGCAGTATGTTTCTTTGCTTTAGTTTAAAGCAAAAAGTAGTAAAACCTTTTTTATAAATTATGAATTCATTATTACTGCTATGACCTCTGTGGCGTTGTAGTATTTTTTTTCTTCTGTTGCATAAAGGAAGCAGACTTCAAAGAGGACCATATATTAGTTAGTGGTAACCACCGCAAATCGTCAGCAATGCTAAAGCATAAGCTAAGGCACTCTGCCTGCCCTGAGCCACAAGCTTTTATGCCTGATAGTCGAGTACATTTAATAGCTATTCTAAACTATTCTTAACGACCTCTGTGGCGTAGTCGGTATATTACATGGCTACTACGCAGAGGTCTTGGGTTCGTTTCCAGCTCAATGCATGCATGTCTTTGTGTGCATGAACATGATTGTTTGCATTGGTGTTTAGTACCCATAGGGGGGTAGGGCTTTGCTTAGTTTGGGACTAGGTGGCGATGTGTTAATGCCATGATAAATTATAATGTGATATACATATTTCTTTGCTTTAGCTTACAGCTAAAACTGCAAAAATACCTAATAATTCATTTATAAGTAACAATTTAATATTTTTAGTGTTTCAGCTCAATATGATTTTTTATGTGCATGAACATTAATTTTGATTATTTATAATATATATTATACACTTACTTATTGCACAGAAAAATGCAACCTGTTTAAATTAAAACAATTTTAAAACAAACATATTTTAAAGACAACAGAATGATAACGCAATAGTTGATTGTAATGGCCACTAACCAAACTTTAATAAAAAAAAATGTATGATTGTATGGTTTTTATTATTCTCACATACAAGCGAGTGGTACTTATGTATGGTATGAGTGGGTATGAGTGGACGTAACGACTGGTGTATGTAAATATTGTATAGCTACCGGGTGGGAGTTTACTATTTTAATCATTAATTATCTGCTTTTGTCTTTTTTTTGTTTTATCTGTAGATTCCCATGACCTTAAATATGAAATTCTTTGAATTTTCTAACGGGCTGCACATAGGTGCTAGCTATTATAACGATAGCCTTATAGCTTTTGAAAGGCCAAGTACACGCCTGTGTTTGACTCTACTAACAATGCAGGATATTGCTATATTTCGTCTCGAAACCAGACCAACTAAAGGACTAGAATTTGTGAATTTCGTCATTTTTGGTAAAAAGGTAAACTAAGCATAAAATACAAGTCCAACCGATCAGGCCTGCGTAATATTTGTAGGTCAAAATAAATCATTATGTCCCCTTCGTAACTATGATGTACCTAAGGGTGAAAATTTGGGTTAGGTATAGATTAATAATGTACTGAGTATGTATGGCCTTAACTTTAATACATGTATGTAAGTGTCCGCGACACGGACTCTACAATACACAGATTCTTAAGATATTCTATTCAAAGTGAAAGTAAGTCACAAAACATTTAAAATAAGTTTTTAAAAATTAAAAATTTTGTAAAATGTAGTTAAGGTATTGCTGCGGAGATACGAAGGGTTTGATTCCCGTTTAAGTCCAATATTTGTGTGTATAAACATAACTTTTTGATTAAGTACCTATGTATTAAAAAATAATATGTAAATATGTGTTTTAGTTGTCATGACGTAGTGTGAATAGGTTATAAAATAATTATCTAGATAGTTGGTGCTTTGTACGCCTAATATTTCTGCCTATTTATTAGATATAGGAAATAATTAAACATCTTACAAAATAAAAAAGAATATTTTTCTTCAGAACAAAAAACCGTTGAGTAGACTCACGACGCTAAAAAAGAATAATTCACACATAATTTATTTATAAAGGTTTTACTAAAAGTTTTATGGCCGACTTGTAGGCTCAGTGGTTGGTTTCCCTCTATGTGGGTGGTCCGTATCACCACTTAGCGTGTCACACAAAAAATCAAAGGAAATAATATGAAAATATCACACTCATAACAGGTTGATGTTATTGTGGATAAGCTAGCTACTAGGAATACGTAATGTTAGAGAAGAATATTGCATCCCTAAGAAGCTCTTGTATTCGAACAATGGAAATACCATATTATTGTGTAATATCATCATACATAAAACCAGGTATTAATTCTTATCTTGGGCCTAGATGTTCTAATAGTCCGTTTTGACTGTAAAAGCTCCCAGTGTTCCGATTCTCTGCCTACCACGGACGGGATAAGGCGTGAGTTTATGTATGTATGTTCCGATCAATTAGTGATGTTATAGTCAGAGATCTCTTTTAAAATAATAACATTTTATTAATTCGCGTGCTAATATTTTATTTAAATCAATTTTAGAAATGAAAACAATCATTAATACTATTCTGTCGTTAACAGTGGATGTCCATCCTTTAGTAGGATATTGATGGGATTATGAATATTAAACCTAAACGGAAGATTAACGTAGCATGCTTATTTACCTCTCATTAGCATATAAATACACCAAAGCAGCTTTCTTTGTAAGTAACTTTGACTTATAAAGACTCTACCTAGGTTTGGCATAGTTTGTTCTTTCTCACGAAATAACATAGACTGTAGAAAAACTGAAAACAAAAAAATATATAGTACATTCTTAAACTTTAAGTAAACATTCAGTTTTAAAACAAGTCAAATATTTAAAGCCACAGCAGGTATGTCCATAATAATCTTTTAACTGGTCGCCATGTTTGTTTTCCTAGGTCAGGTACGGTGCGCATACGCACAGGTACCACGTACGGCTCAAGAGCTTGTTTCCTTTGCCTTTTCACACGATAATGAAACAACAACTAAAGGTAAAACGTGTCTATGGACGTAGGGATGGATTTTTGACAAATCCGTTTAATTTTGTTGTTTTTGTAAGAGATTTTGGAATGAAAATAAATATTCAAAATGTATCTAGGTACGATTATTGATGTACTGTACTTTCTTGGGTGTGCAAAATCTTTGGTTAACATTACTGTTAAGTTGTTATTAATTGTTATTTTAGTCGTACAATTTTTATTAAATTAAGTAGTTTGCTTTTGGTGGTCCTTTAAATGTTGTAATGTAGGAAATTTATGTAAGATTATTTAGACTTAATACAAAGAATTATGATTAAAAAGAATTCAATACCTATTCTCATATGTACACACATAAACGTGTTTTGTCGGAATCTATAATGATGATCAAAACATGTTCTCTCACAAATTCGTAGTTTTTGTCAAGGTTATTTGGTAATAACACAAAAACTACATAAATTCCTACTTAACAAGAAAATGAAATATCTGCATAAAATTTTTTTTTTGTTGCGGCCGATAAACAAGCGGTCCACCTGATAGATAGTAGGCACAGGCAAGGCCCAGCTAGGCCGCGCCTTCTATTATACTTTCAATATTTTGACGACCTCTGTGGCGCAGTCAGTATATTACATGGCTGCTACGCAGAGGTCTCGGATTCGATTCCCGCTCAATGCCAATCTTTGTGTGCATGAACATGATTGTTTGCATTGGTCTGAGTGTTTTCTATGTATAATGTATGTATTTACAAAAAAACTATTTAAATACGTATATCCGTTGTCTAGTACCCATAGTACAAGCTTTGCTTAGTTTGGGACTAGGTGGCGCTGTGTGAATGTGTGAGGATTATTTACTTATTATTATAATATTCTAACTTGTTTTCCATATAGGTACACAACTGGTAACCTTCCTTCAGTCGTATTTTACGAAACCTACATGTCTATGAGCTGATATACTAACTCTAAACTCCATACCCACATACGTACGAGCTTAATACTAACGCTACACGCCAAAATTGATCATCTATCAACCTAAATATCTTCATTTAAAATACCGTTGCATACCATTATAAAAAAACGTAGAGAAAAAATCTCAATATTCACAACAATGCTAAGTACCCTTTAAGCACTGGCTTACTAGAGAGGACATCGAATGAGGTACCTTCTATATGAAATTCTCACGTACCGACCCACGCTCCCCTCGGTCATACAACGGCGTGTGCGCACTTAAAAAACAATTAAAGTTATGCCACAAATAAAAAAATTGGTTTACATGATTGTCTGTGTCGTCTAATTAAGAATATAAAGACATGTTCACAAAGTGAATAAGCCCTTTTCTGTCCAATAAAGATTTAAAAAAAAAGAATATAAAATTTCTCTTTCTCGTCATTTACCTAGGTGCAGTAAATTCGATAAGGAAGAGATTGGATAATATTATTGAGATGGAAAAAACTTAAAAAAAGGATTTGGTACGTTTGCGAAAACAACCCAAATTCAATCCTAAAGGGATTAGGTAGCTACGACCTGCGCGTCATTTCTGATTAAAGATCACAGAACACTTTAACAAAATAGCATTATTTAGTCAATTCGTTAATGACAACTTGATAAAATCCCTATACTAATTCGCCTACCTAGCGTAATTTATGAAGAACAAGTTTATAAAGATTATATAAAGATTTGTCCCTGCAATGGGGTTTAATTAAACAAAATATCCATTAATTTTCCATCCCAAAACAAAATTACCGTCACAAATAACCAAAAACCACATAATAAACACCATCCCAAATCAAACATGAACCATAAAACCACTAAATAACACTAAAAAGCCTTATAAATAAATTAATAATCAAACTGTACAAATTGCGGCATGTAAACCGCACTATATCTTGGTAGAGAGGTTCCCTAGCATAGCTTGCGGCCCGTAATCCCATGCTAATCTCGACAAGTGGTCGCCTAGGGACCTTTGGGAACTTTATTACGATACAGTACATAAGCAAGGGTCTATAATATTTAACAATCGTAATAAAGATTTAATTTGTACATCCCCTGAAGGGAAAATGCTTAATCTGCAAAGTATTAAAAGTTGTAGTGGTCCCTTTTAATGTGAGGTATGGTTTGCTGGGCTAATGATTATATGTTGGAGTTTGTATTTTAATGTATTTGTTTAGTACTGATATTTAGTAACTGTAATTTAGTTGTTACATTAGGCTATTGAGAGTGTGAAAACAACTAAGATTTATACTTCTTACTCAACGGTTTAAAGTCGCTTAATAAGCAGAGCTTTTACTTTTGATTGCTACACCACACACGAACGTACAATAATTACGTAAGTCACAATCGGAGGGTGTAAGAAGGAAACTAGAATCACATCTCACAATCTTTTTTAAAAATGAAAAAACAAAAAAAAAAAATAATAAGAAAAAATAAGAACATAAAACGAGATTTATTGTTCTTATTACAATGTAATTAGCCTAAAGATGAATGAATTCGATATTAGTACTACATTCTATTTATACTGACTACTAACTTACAAGTACTAAACTGAATTACAACTTAAGATACGACTACAATATAACTGCTCATTCCTCTCTTGAGATGTCTTGATTTGCTACTGCTGGCTACTACTAATATGTAGTAGCCATGGCCGCAGAGATCCCAGTATGTACCTATGCTACTTACACCTGTATGTAGGAATTATGTTTTCAGAAAACTACACCATACGTACCTAATCATATTTAACTAATAAGCACAATTAATAAGTACATTTTGACTCAGTAATTCAGTATTAAATCTATGAATAGCATAAATTATAAACGCAGAGAACATAATTATATACACCCCAATAAGAGTACCTACGCAAAACCAATGCATGCTAAAAGTACCATACAAAAGTACTACTTAATCCCTTTTATTTAATGGTAATCTCAAATCAAGCAAATAGTAACAATTTGGTATCAAGTCCTGTATCAAACTATTATAGACTTACAGTATTGTTCCCAGGGACCATCTAGCAGGTGGCGCCACTCGTACATTTCTCAGGCTATTAGAGAATGTATACCATAAAGTATTCATGTGAGGTTAACCTCGTGACGTCAGATCGATTCAGTTCTAATTTTGAACAAACCACATTACACCATTCTAAATTTGTATTTTATGATAGTATGTGGCCAGTTATTATATTCTTAAATTATTATTATAAAGAGTCTGTAATGTTCTACTGCAAGGATTGGCCTTCATCTCATCATAACAGCCCATTAATGTCCCACTGCAGGGACGGGCCTCCTCCTGTGACGGAGGGATACTTGGCCTATTAATACCACGGTAGCCAGACGGATTGGTATAGAGTTTAGTGCTAGGAATATTATGTAATACGACATACAAGAAATAATTTCTAGTTAAATAGCAAAATAACTGTAATTCATTTAATTCATCCTCAATTTGACGACCTCTGTGGCATAGTGGTTATATAACATGTCTGCTACGCAGTGGTCTCGGGTTCGATTCCCGCTCAATGCAAATCTTTGTGTGCATGAACATGATTGTTTGCATTGGTCTGGGTGTTTTCTGTGTATAATGTAATATGTATTTACAAAAAAAGGTATCTATGTATGTATATCCGTTCTCTAGTACCCATAGTACAAGCTCTGTTTAGTTTGGGACTAGATGGCGTTGTGTGAATGTGTGAGTAATATGTGAGGAATTCAAGAACGGTGAGGACGAAAAGAGAATGAAGATCTCCCTTCAACGTACCTATTCAGCATTATTCATTATAGCTGTCTTAACAAATTCTTATTGACTAAGTTGAATGCTTGTCCTATCCCGTGTATCACATATGACCACAGAAATCTAAATCAGATATCTGTGCATATGACACATACTTACCCATTGTTTTACTATTGTGTCTAAAAAGACTTATCAAAACTACGACCGAATTGAAAACTTCCTGCATTTTGGAGTCTTTCAAAAATTAGTAAAAAGTATCCATTCACACAGTCCCAAGTTCTACATGTCTAAACACCTTGTTAGCATACATCGAAATAAAAACATCGCGCTAGGGTGGGTGCATCTAATTAAAGAGAGGGGGGTGTGGGGGTGAAGGGGGTGAGGCTAGGTGTCGGGAGGTTGGTACACGGTAGCTATGGCGGGCGTTAAGTGGCTCTCGCAGTAAAACTATCATAAACTTGTGTCTTCGCTATAACCGGTACAGGGGAACGGTGAATTGACGTGAGATGTTAGCCAAGCCTTAAGGTCATGGCACATTATACCGGCACCGCAACAGCACAGCTGCTGCACGGCGTCGCCTCGAATTTAGACTACGGCTAGCTGCCAGCGCGCTAACTACGCGTTGTCCGCAAGGTGCAAGCTCGCAGTCCGCGCGCCGGCCGCGACGTGTAAGCTCACAGTCCGCGCGGTGGCCGCGAGGTGTAAGCTTGCTGCCACCGCGAACTTAATATTTTAAGAAGTTTTAAGACATTTATGATTGAACACGCTTAGGACTTGCACGTTTTCATAATGTCTCGGTTTACATTGCGCGAACTAGCAATAATCGCTATTGCTCTCGATGAGGAACAGGAAAATAAAAGAAGAAGAAGATATTGGGTGCATAATATGTTAAAAGAAAGACTAACAGAAGGGGAATACTGGAAGAATATTAGACATTTGATTGACGATGATGAAAAATTCTGCATATATTTTCATATGCCCAAATATTTATTTTATTATATACTATCGTTTATTCGCAAAGATATCACGAAGAAAAACACAACTTTCAACGACGACGCAATGACGTTGTTTCGCTACCGACTCGGAGTCAGCGCGTAATGAGCATGCCGTCGGCGCGCTGTACGCATAAGGTCCGCTTGCTTGCAGCACGCGGACTGCGGGTCGAGTTGTGTGGTAGCGGCAAGCGCGCTGACTGGCCGCCGTTGGCTTTTTCATATTGACATTATGAAATATATTATACTTACTACACACGATTTAATGCTCTAAATTGAATGACAAGTTAAATGCTGGTGTGGAGCGGTGCTGTTGCGGTGCCGGTATAATGTGCCATGACCTTTATTTTATTTATTTTATTTTATTTTATTTTATTAGGAAAACCAACGACTATAAATACACATTACAAGATTATCAGTAAAAAACAGAAAGTCATTTATAGGTTTCCACAGCTAGTCGCAATGACGATACTATATATGATACTTTATACTTATTACGTACGTAGCAACATTTTTAGTATTTGTTTATTAAAAATACTGAGGTGTACAGTTGCTTGACTGTACTCCAGCATTCATAGTCTATGAGCAGCGGTTACTACTTAGCATCGCGTGGGCTGCTAGCTTTCTCTGCCATCACGGACAATATAAAAACTAAAAAAGGTTTCGATTCCTCCACATAAGACACTCTTCTTATCTGCCTATTAATATCCGACTGCAAAACTAGGCCTTCTAGAGTAAACAATGAAGGATTTTTTTTGCCAGTGTCACGCCGAATAGACATACTATTAGACTCTCTTATGACGGCAACAGCGACAAAACGGGTAGGTACTTTACCTGTTCGTATTCTGATTCAGTCACAATCGAATGATAACAAATATTAAGAAACTGTATTTTAAATATAGTTACAATGTTTAATTAAATAATTCATATTATTTGAAAAATACATGAGCTCACAATTTTGCTTGCATGATGAATTCTAAAATAAAAATATATTAAAAATATATTATCAACAAAATTAATATCATATCGCTTCGATTGAGATGCATCTCGTTCCAATATGTCCTGCAGGTGTACGAGACCACCCGTGTTCAAGTACTCTCGAGTTCAACTAGTTCCATCCCAGGGTTTCGCCTGGAGGATGTTCCTCCTCACACAGAGGACCACTCGTCCTCACGTCTCTATAAGTCTTCTGTTATTACTACTCAATACTTTATTATCATTTTAATAGATTCATTTAATTCGTGTTTTCATCCATGTTTTCTTTAAGATGTTTTATTTTAGATCGCATAAAAGTACATGGTATCACCTCATCAAGTAATGTCGGTCAAACGTTACGTCGGCCAAACTTTCAGGCGATCATAAGTAAGTTAGGTAAATAGTTATAGAATCTCTTATTTCAGTGTCCTAAAAGAAAACTAAGAAAAAGTTTGCAGATCACTTATTTCCGAATGTGACTCTATCAATTACGACATCTGTCGCATAGCGTGCATACTCTTTAAGTGCAAGGCAGAGGTCTCGTCTCGGGTTAAATTACCGCTCAATGTAAAGCTTTGTGTGCATGAAAAATCGAAAGAATTTTTGTATTCATCATAACAGCCCATTAATGTCCTAACGCAGGGACAGGCCTCCTCCCTTGACGGAGGCATACTTGTCCTACTAATACCACGCTGGCCAAACGGATTGGTATAGGGTTTAATTTCAAGTTTTCCTTTTTTTTATTTCGTAAAGATAATATTCACGGATAGTCCTTTAGTCGGTTTTTACGACACCCATGGGATGAGATGGGGTGGTAAAATATTGTATTCTTACTCCGTCACTACAAGGAGATGTTTGTATTATAGTGTGACCACAGGAGCTGTGCACCTCCTGAGGTATGCGCGCGGCGAGAGGGGGGTGGACATATAGAGTACATGATAAATATTGGTATAGAATTAACAGTCTATGATGTAGCTACTAGCGACATCTGACGCAATATACTTAAGTTATTTGGCTGGTACTGGTCGCTGCACGAGCGGTTGTAGCAGTTTTCTATTAAAAGACAGTTTTTTTAAAAACTCCAAGAAAGTATTTACATTGTTGTATAGTTTTAAGCGTAAATAGGAACATTATTTGTGTTTTTATAATGTAACTTTGAGAAAAATGACATCTAGCGGAATGTATCAAATACTCTAAGAACATGAAATTCTTAAAGAAAAATATAATGTTCGAATTGTTATGACACTGCCGTCAAAACTCATGACAGCAGGTAGGTGTCCGTTATGGTAGCATACGAGAATTTGACTGGACGCCATGACGAGAGGTTGAGCTGTCATTTATATATTTTACAAATTAATTTTTCGAAGATTTTGTGATGCAGAAAAGATGCGGTTTTGTTTTGCAAGTTCATCGTCAGTAAACAAATATGTTTAAATATGCAAGTGATTGGTGAATAGCTGGTGGCGGCGCGCGTCGTGATCAAGCTGTTCTTGTCTCCATCATACGCGTTCCGGTGAAGTTCTCCTGGACGGCAATGAAAAGAGAAGCATCGTCTTTTTAATGTTGTTTTTTTTTGTATGTGTAAACTTATACTCTTACTTACTGAATGTAATGTATTTCACTTGACACTGGCAAAATATGTAACTATGTTCATGACGCCATAATAAATAAATAAACATAAACATAAACATGGTAGCATACACAAGAGCTATATCGAGTTGGTTACAATGAAAAAAACTCTGCATATATAAAAAAAAAAAAATCCAATTGTTAAGATGAATGATGAGGAATTAGAAATCGTTAACACTACAGTATTCCTAGGAATTACTTTATACAGATTACCCCCTTACTCATAAACGCCTTTTAAATTTAAGTTAATTGATTACCTTAAATTCTTACGGTTTTGTTTGGTATAAGTTTGATTTTACAAATAATAATCTCGCTAAACAGTTATTAAATTTAAGAGGCGTTTATGAGTAAGGGGTGAGTTCTTATTTATCACCTGCATATTTAAAAAAAAATATGAGTATATTTGGGTTACATTGTGATCAACTAAGTAAGTGTAATATTATATTACAGACATGTCTGTAAAGTCGTCAAATTTGTGATTTTTATTAGTTCATTAATCTACAACAAACTAATACTGACTTACGAAGAACAATGTAAACAATGAGTAGAGTAAATCAAAGTGGCACGCGGGAAGTGATTTTTAGAGACCAATAACAGGCATTGTATACATAGCACATTTTTAGGTTAGATATTCATTGTAAGTAAGAAAAATCGTAGTACGACCTTTTCTGTTGATACATTATCAGTTGCATTAGTATAATTCAGTCAAGATTCATCCCAATTTGAATTTGAATTAAATGTCTATATTACGGTTGATATTGATAATTAAACTATGTCACTTTCGCATCGACTGGACTGTCTACAAAAAATAATTAATTGCAATATTTTATTAAATTTATATCATTTAGCTCTTAGTGAATCCATGTTAAATGATATCTTGTTGGTTAATATTTAATACTGAATAAATTTTAGTTAGGTATTGTAGTTATTCTTTCCATTCCATTAGAATTATTAAATTTAAAAATAACAGATTTAAAAATAATGAAAAGCTTGAAACTCCTGGTAAACACAGGCAAGGCCGGCCAAAGAAAGAAATGTATGTTTCTATATTTCTGCTCTCCCCAACAAAATGCAATTATGTTCTACAGTAAAAAAGAGGTTATGTATAACATTTTTTTTCTTTTACCTGTATTTTGTTTCTAGTTATGCCTAAATTTATTGTAGATCAAATGTTCAATTTACATAACTTTTGTAAAATTTCGAGTTCCAACCCTCAGAAAATTGCAGATGATAGCTAGAACTGAGATGGATTTTAATTGTAATCTTGAAGTTCTACGCAAAACTTTAAATGCAATAGGCTCACCTAAGAAATGCCCTAGTATTATAAGTACCTACTCTAATAGTGTAGTGTTATTTGAACATAATTGTTTTGAAAACTATTTTGTCAGACTAAATAGGGTTGCTACGTGTAGCACAGTGGCGCCCTAATTTTTTGTTAGGACTTTATAGACAGATTGTATGTACCTACATTTAAAAAAATAGTTGTTGTAGTTTTAATATTATAGCGTAATGAAATAACTCCAGCCCGGCCCCTACGAACCGATAATATCTCCCATAATATTGAATTTTGTATTGAAATAAAGTGTTACACAGGCGTTATTTCAGGGTTACATTTCTACTGTATTAACAGAATTACTGTACCTATGTTTTGTAATTCTCGAGATATTCAAATCACTTGTGAGCATATTATGTGTGCCAGTACTATGAACATAAATTAACATGGATTTTTGACATATTCCACTGTGAAGTCGCGTAAAGCATTTACCTACACTAATTCAGTCAGAATTTCACGCATTATTTTACATAAAGAATTTTTCAAAAGAAAAATTCCCTTTCTATCAAAACTATCAGGTGTACGCTACCATAACGGACACCTATTTTTTCTTCGCCCCCCACCTCGCCGCGCATACCTCAGGGGGTGCACAGCTCCTGTGGTCACACTATAGTTTGGGTATTTCTATGTGTAATAAGTCTGAGTCTAACCACTACACCAAAGAGGTCGTTATTTTAAAATGCAACAGAATGGAAAGGGTAAGTAAAACTATCATAATTTCAGCCAAGAGGCACAAGATCTTGCGTGGTGAAAATATTTGGAGTATCTTTGTCTAACAGTGGACATCTATTAGCAGACAATGACATGATAAAACGGGTCCCGTACGTAGTTTCGCATGACGTTGTATTCAATAAAAAATATTAAACTAAAAAAAAAATGTATAATCGAACACGTAGTATCTACTCAGATCTAATTTTACTTTGTCTTATAAAATGTAAAGTAGCATAAGTAGGTATGTGTAATTTCAAACAATTTTCGCCACAATGTTTGTCGCTAGAGTGTCATTCGCCCTGGTGGAATTCGCTACAAAGACCTTTCGCTTCAGCGTACCACGCTTAAAGTTTTTCGCCACAACGACCTGTCGCTACAACGTCATTCGAAACTACTTACGGGACCCGATAAAAACATAAATTATCTAATAATTAAGAATTACTTTTTCTCCCTCACAACATAATAATTTAACACATAGCTTATCAGGACAGGTGATAATAACGAGCCCCAATACAACTCACTACTAATAAATGTTTGACTAGACAATTAAACGGGGGCTAAACAAATACTGTGTGGGTGGGCTTCATCGTCCACATCTCTCAACATCCACTCTCAAAATTTGAGATGACTTGACGTTTTCTTACATTTTTTTTTATATAACTGTCAAAATATTATGTCAATAAACTTAGGTGTTCTGGATAATATCCTTGTTCTATTTTTATTTAAAATTGAATAGGTATATTTATGTTTTTAATTTATACAAAATAGATTGGTACTAAAATGAAAATAAGTTTAGTTTATTACTATACTATTTTTCAGATCTTATGGGTACGGTGACGTTTAGTATTTGTCATTACTAGAGATGTAGTAACACTAATATCGTTTTTAAAAATACCGATTCTATATCTAACCGATATAATTTACAAACAAGAATAAATCGATTATGGGTACAAAATAAGAAACTAATCTTTTTTTAAATATTTATTCATTATGCCGAATCAATGCGTGATTCATCTGATGAACAGCTTGATGAATTACTTGATTCGTCACTTACATGACATAATAAGTGAAAATCTACTAAATTGTCTAATTTGATGTCTCTTCCTCTCACAGTCATGAAGTATTAGATTTTTGTTTTTTCCAATCATTGGCAGTTACGTGGTCACAGGTCACAGGCCTCTTTTAATAATGACATCATTAAGATTTTACCGCTATGACGTACGAATCCCGTCAAAAAAAAAACTTGCGGCCTATCCTCGTAAAAACTAATATTGAGTTATAAGACAACTGAAATTATTATATTAATTTCTATGATTATAAAAAAAAAATTAATCGATTTAATCAATTTTATAAAAAACCATTCGATTTTAACAATTTTATTGTGTCAATCTGATCATCAATTGACATTCGTTCCGAGTCGCGCATACGATTTTAAAATTTATATGTTTATATTTTAAATATTAGGGTTGAAGATGGAATATAAAACAAATATTCCATATAATTTAATTATATATAAACGTCTAAATAATATTTTTAATTTTTTATCAGTTCGGATTCATAAATTGATAGCTTTTATTTTTAAATTCTACAAAAGTAAACTAAGTAACATGGAAAAGATCAAATTAATGTCACCGTACCTTTCCTGTCTGATAAAGACTATAATCTGATGACCTTTAAAGCTGAAATTCAAAATGAATGATACACCTACTAAGTACTAAAAATTCTCCGTGTAGTGACGTTAAAGAAAACATAATGTCTAAGGGAAAGTTCGGTCTAATCGACACGGAAACTAAAGAAGGAAAAGTCGACGTAAAATCATCTAGCAGAACTAAATTCGTTACCTAAGTCTAGTTTTGTAAAGTTTGAAGTAAGTAATGTAAACTTAGATTAAGTAGAATAATTATTAAGTAGAATAAACATTATGAAGGTAAATTAATTAAATTGAACCACAGAGTGGTGTTTTCAAGTAACTAATAAATTAATTTTTACCCATCAAAAGAGATAAACCAATGTAATCAAGACTCTCAAAAGAGATCTATCATAACAAGTACACGCTTAAAAATAATTAATATAATTGAAACTAAATAAAAAAGCACGCGACTGACACCACGCACTCACTTCAATAGACACGGATGGTCGATTTCCGAACGAAAAGCGCGCGTCGTGGTTCCCGCGCAAAAATATTTTTTTTTAATTCACGACCCTATATAAATAAAAATGTACTCTATTTCTTGTTAATAAGGACTAAAATAGTGTTTGCATTTTATTGTTCACACGCGTATAGTAATTGTGGTCAGAATAAAGCACGGTGCATTAAAAAAATAACCTCAGTAGGGTCACACACTTGAAGTAATTGAACAACGATTTTGTTTATATTTAGGGGCCATTGATGATAACTATCTGTGAACAATGTAAATTAAAATATAAATCATCGGGTGGTGGCGGACTAAGAATACAGTGACACCATTACCTATTTTGCGAATTACCTATTCTGCGTTAAATTGACTTTTTAAAATCTTGGTTAATTATTGTAAAAAAATTACTTTTTGATAATAAAATAATAAGATCGGACCTAACATTATAAAAAGTGACCACGTTAGCTTACAAAAGAAAAAAAATATTTTGATACAATAAAATGGTGGAACATTTGAAATCTTTTTGAAGAATTATTTTTATGTAAGTATTTATTATGGCTTTTAAATGAATGAGATTTAAATAGTGGAACTTATTATTAAAATAAATTCTAATTAACGCAGTGAAACAAATGAACTAACACTTTGTTTGTTTTTTTAGATGAACAACAGTTAGGTATTCTTGTTCCTATAGTTTCCGAAATGAAATTGCACAGAACATTGGATTGAATTGTGCCATTTGCAAATACCTATAGACCAAGTTGGTCTCCGTCGTTTGAGAAAGCCATAAACCACGATGCAAACCCATTTCTTTTTTATTTAACAAAAATGCATTATCAAGGAATAATAAATTCTGTCCTCAATTTGGTCAATCTATTTCGTTCGATTCGCTACAAATACTTATCGCAAAATTAAAGCAAAAAGAGATTAAAAAACATAAAATATCTTCGCAAAAGACCCGTGTCTAATGCATTAGTGACTTCTTTTGTAATGTCTAAATCCCTGCTTGCCCAAACTAACACCTGGTTTTCACGCATCAGTCTACGATAAGTGTATTACAAGCTCATCCTTTTATGGCTATTGCACCCTTTATACCTGGTCCCTCCGTAGACTCTTCCCTCCGCTCCCATGAAACCCTCCCTATAAAATAATACTTATGAAAATATAATTATAATCATATGCACACGATCGAGCTTCCGCTAGTTGCATCACTAAAAGTTAGGGTTCAATCTTAATAATTAAATATTAAGTATAAATATTTTTTTTATCTTTTTTATTTGTTTTTTAATTTAGGTACTTACTATTAAGATAGGTACCGCTTAGTTTCCTAATGAAATAGGTTGGTTGCTATACCATTTTGGCCTTATTCCTGGTCTATTTACAATCAGTTCGAATGGTTACATTCAAATGTCTTTATAAACGTAAAAAAAATATTTTATAATTATTTTGAATTGGTATGTCGTGTTCTTGTGTGAGTATGTGTCTACGCGTCCGGGCTTGCGTGTGTCACAATTTTTGTGTATCTTAATATCAATTTTATTACAATTACCTTGCGTTCTAGAGAACGAATTTCTAGAATGCCAAAATTACCTATTGCATAAAGCCTGAGTGCGGACGGAACCAATAAAAAACAAATATCACCAATCAGCCGTGAATATATTTTTTTAACAGAGGGTTGCTAACTGTCAGTTTGACAGCGCGCGCTTATTTAGTGTTACCAGTGCACTTAATATGTAATTTGTCGGGATGGCTTCTATGATAAGCATTAGGGTAGTTGATTGATTAAATAAGTTTGTGCCGGTCAGATAACCGGCAGTTAAACGTGTTTAAATGATATGGGAGGAAATTATGCATGTGCTCGTGTAAAAATACAATGCAACTAGATGATTAGACATGTTTCTAAAAATTTAATGATAGAATGTATTTAGTAGGGACAGTAGGCATTATGGGAGACTTGTAAGTGATAGTAAGAACATCGTATCACTATTTCTATATCATGTTGTGGGTGTTGTAGAAGCTGACTAGCGGTTCGCAGAAATTATCCCTATCAAAACAAAAGTAGGATAATTTGACATAAAACATGCATAAAACCCTATACTTATCTCAACTCCGTATGGTCAGTACGAGTCTTTTCCCTAGTTAATGACATGATGCTTGTCTCTGTAGTGGGACATGGACTATTATTTTTTATATTTTAGTAATGCTTCTAACAATCGTTGCATGCTCTAATAATACATTTTCACTAATTGCAACAGGGTGCAATATTATAGACGTCGTAAAAAGCGCTGAATCATTTCCGACTTGTCGTAATTTAGTTGCAACACGTATGCATTGTAAAGTATGAAAGGTATAATTATTAATGTAACTTAATAGTAATGATAAAATATACCGTTATAGTTCCATTGCAAGAACGGGACTTCTCCAAAATCTAAGTAGTAACCTACTAACACCATGGTCGCTAGACAACATAAGATTTTTTAAAGAACATTCAGTGAACTTTCCCTTTTGTAAATCCCATCTATAAGGCAACGGCAACTTTAAAAAAATAAGCAAAAAAACAGCAAATTTCAAAAACAGCAATAAACTACAAAAATAAATTTAATAAACTTGTAGGTATATAAATTATTTGAATATCGTCGCGTCCCCACACAGTAGTAGGTACCTACAGGTGGGGTATAATCAAATTATATAAATTGCAACATACAATATTCATAGTGTTAGGGAGGAGCCTTCTCTCGCAAGCATCGAGTTTACCGGTGTTACGTTTTAGTAGAATTACTGAGCTGTGCAACGTTTCATTAAATTAAGTGTTACTATATCAAGGTACCTATATGGTAGAAACTAGGTAGGTACTATGAATTTGGAGTATCATCTGCCTCAAACATACGGAGTAACGTACGGAGTGATATTGAAATCATTAGGAGCATTTTGTGGTAATTGTAAACATGATTGGAATATCTTAAAAATGGCTTCCTAGGTAGTGGAAAAAGTGCAAGGAGTGTTGTAGCTAAATTTTAAAGATTTTACAATTTTGTCTAATTATAGCAATGGAAAAGTCATGAAATGCTAAGAATTTGGATACGATTTCTTTTACTGACTTTAAGGACATCTACGGCATGGAGGATAATACATTAGCTTCTGGTAGAAATACATTTGCATCTCGTTAAATTTTGCCAGAATGGTGCTTTTACGAGATCTTGCTATTGATTCTGGCTTACAATAGTCAGAATTGCGAAACAATGATCAAAAATAGTCCTCGAAATAAACTCAATCGATAAAACCACGACCATCCCTACAGACAATCGACAAGTGTGATTAATTCATGTTCAATAATGATGTGGATCCCCGGACAACGATTGATTTGTGCCCAATTTGTCTCTGCGGTCCGCCATACATGTTTGAGTACATTGTCCGACGCCGCTTCTTTAATATTCATTGCGTTAATAGCTGACCATCGGTGGAGCATAATTGATGAACGAATTATCTCTCTCTAGGTATAACTCAGTTATCCGTGTGGTGAAGGAATAAGTCACTACCCCATATCATCCCATGGGTGTCGTAGAAACCGACTAAGGGACTATCTGTGAATATTACCTTTACATAGTAAGAAGGAAAACTTGAAATTAAACCCTATACCAATCCGTCTGGCCAGCGAGATATTAGTAGGCCAAGTATACCTCCGTCATGGGAGGAGGCCCGTCCTTGCAGTGGGACATTAAAGGGCTCTTATGATGATAACTCAGTTAACTGCAGGATTCTCGTATGGTGATGGAGTAAGGATACATGGCGTCAATACCCTATCACAAGGCTACAGCCATGTGATAGGGTAATTATAGGAAAAGGCGACTAAAAGATAGTTCCATTGTAGTCCTTATTATTTCTATGAAAATACAGTAAATAAACTTGATACAAAAACCCTATACCAATCTGTTTGACCAGTCATGTTAGTAGGATAGGCTTCCCTACGTATTAGCAGGCTGCTCCTCAGTGCGACAGTAGTGGAAGATTAATAGTGGGTCACGCTGTCTTCAGCACGAATGGTTCCTTAGGGAGTAGGTAGGTAATGACCTAAGTAAGTACATTTTCCATGAGGTAAGTACTTCTAGTCATAAAGGAAAACTTTGCCTACTGTACTAGACTGACCCGACAGTATCTTAGCAATTCCACAGCAGGGACTTACTCCCGGTTCCGAATGACTGATCAAGTAAAAATCAACAAATCAAGCGTCAAAACTGTCATTTTAATTCCTGAAAATAATAGTTTTGACACTTGATTTTTACTTGATCAGTCATTGGGAAACCTGGGGTTAGTCTTCTAATACCACGGTTGTGTAGCATTTCTAGTTATTTTAGCTTCTGTCACTGTGATTATGTTCAGAATCGTTAAATACTTACGTTTTTATGATAGTTATTGGGTGATAAGCTCGGGTAGTAGAAGTCGCGGAAAACAACAGAAGCAAACGAGTTCTTGATATGGAAAGTACACAGAACCAATTTACACATGATATAAAAAACAATAGAAATTAAAATTTTCACGAAAATAGATACCAATTAACAAATAACAATGTTCTAAGTACATAATTACAAAATCTTATCTACCATGTCACACCTCAGATAAGTTTTCCCACAACAATAGCTCCGATGACGCGTTTCCCGCCGGAAGTTCCCACCCATCGCGCAAGATGGCGCTGGCACGTGGTCGCCACGTGACCGACGCGTGTACATCACCCTGTGCATACGTTTCAATGTTTTTATTGGAAACGATCAAAAATAATAGAAACAATAGTGTTCGTATACTTTAGAATAAATTAGTTGCGGAAGGATGAGGTTAAAACGCAATTGAACTGTTCATTATACATGAATAAAGGATTCGGGAGTGACCCCCACTCAGCTATCGTGTTGTGACTGTGTTTAATTGTCATTATCTTAATAAGGATAGACACGTAAAAATTTTCAATTTTCTCTTTGCTGGATAAATAACCTATACACATAAAAGCTAAGTGTCTCTTGGTCATAAGAGGTGAACAACTGTTTCCGTAGTGACACTAGCAGTAGCGGGGAATTAATGGAGTAAGCAAATTATGATCACATAATTTTTGTATTTTATTATACAAAGTATCTTCGTGTGGTGAGGGAGTAAGAATACAATATGTCACCACCCCAACTCATCCCATGGGTGTCGTAAAAAGCGACTAAGGGAATATAAGTAAATGTTATCTTCACGAAATGAAAAGAAGGAAAACTTGAAATTAAACCCTATACCAATCCGTCTGGCCAGCGTGGTATTAGTAGGCCAAGTAACCCTCCGTCACGGGAGGAGTCCCGTCCCTGCAGTGGGACATTAATGGGCTGTTATGATGATTATAGAAAGTTCTTTGTGAACCACTCAAATAATTGTATTGCGTGGTTTCCAGCCCGCGACATCGTGCAGAGTGACAGAATGCGTGAAAGCTGCGCCACCGAAAATGTCGTAAAAATTATTTGGTGTCTTGAAATAAAAAAGAAATAATCATCAATTATTATAATTTATTGAAATCCTCGTCATACATTAAATTCATATTATTATAACTATTACAAATATATGAATAATTAATACAGTAACAAACAGCAACAAAATTAAACCCAAGACTGGCAGTATAGGTACATTATTATTATTCAAAACAAAAAATATTATAATATTACCTAATTGTTCTTTAATAATGTTTTAATAAATAGTTTTTAGATTACAATACAACTAATTATTAAAGTAAGGTTTTAGTGACATTTTGTAGTCATAAAAGCGATACAACACAGACGCGTTATTCTAATTATTCGGTTTTACTGCGAATCCCGTTTCCAACACAGCTATGTGACAGAGACTTTAAGCGGCATAGTAATAACTTATACATAGTATATACCCGCTAGTGTGTTTCAGAATTAAACAAACTACGTTATTTTTATTAACCGTATATTACGTATTTTGGTAATAAGTACAAGAACATCTATTTATATTCATATATCGGATAACTAAAAATTTGTTTTAGAATAGTTTAATTCATGATTACCTAATTATAAATAATTATTTATTACTTTTATATATTATTATTTACGAAGAACAAAAATATATTTCTCTTTATCTATCTTTATCTTTTTTTTTATTTATCTTTCATATTCCTTTTGTTCTTCGATAATCAGTATTTTAGTCAGGCCTAAGTAATTAAGTATAAGAATAAAGCACAATGTAAAAATAGCGCAATATACATATATAATATTGAGTATTTCACAACACAACACATTTCCGAGCAACAGTTAAGCGTGCTGGACACAAAGGCAGAACTTACGACTTTCGATTATAATGGAAACATGAAATATGTTAAAAACTCGATTGAAGAACTATTGTAAAAAATGCAATGAAAAAAAAATTGTGGGTAGATACATATATTTTTATTTTCTCATTTTGTAAGTACAAATAGTATAGCATTTTGTATAGAGTTATTTAAATAAATAATAAATTAATAAAAGTTTTATTTATTTCACAACTAATTACACTGGTAGTTAAATTACAATTATGAACAGTAAGACAATTAGTTATTTAAATGACAGTTTTTTATGAAACCCTGTCTCTTAAACTAGGCAAGGCCTGTATTTTAAGAGGCAGTGTTTAGCCAGAATTTAGGTAAGACTATTGCCTTTAATAACCTATTACAATTTTTAAATGTGGCTCAATAGTAGTAAAATAAAATTAAAAAAATTAAAAGATTATTGTTTGAACTACGTGAGGGTGTGTGTGTGTGTGTGTGTGTGTGTGTGTGTGTGTGTGTGTGTGTGTGTGTGGGGTGTTTTGTGTGCATTTGTATGTCTGTATAAGTCTGTGTGTTTTAGTCTTATAATATGTAGGTCAAGAGTGCTTCTGTTTTGTCATAATTCTGTGTTAGTAGCCACTGTGTGATGGTAGTTTTTAGTTGATAGATATTTAGTCCAAGTGTATTTATTTCTCTATGCAACTTTTTATAAATATATATTCCCAACACATAGAACTGGTGTTTATTTCTATTTTAACTTTACTGAAATAATTTACATAACATTTAGTTTTGTATCTCTGTACAATTTAAAGATTGACCGTCAGAATACTAGGCTTGTGCATGTATATTTCATCAATTATAACATTTCATAAAATAATAAGTGTACCTACATATAATGACATCGATTGTCTAGTTCTTCAGTCGATGAGTCCAGCACGCTATAGTATAAGCAATGGCACAAGCACAACAGTAATACAACATACGTTTACCTGGGCGGACTATGTTACGTATTTAAGGCACCATTATCATTCGTTTATTCTCTCGTTTAAAAGTTATTACATACTTAAGAGCGTTTACAGGGCTCACTAGCGCCGAATTTTTTTGCGAATTATGATTGATTTTTTTTTTATTGGCGGCGCTAGTGAGCCACGTAAAGGCCCTTAAAAGCGGTACCAAAATAATATGGGTTTGTAACGTTAAATAGAAACACGTTCATACGATACGATTAAACGTAGAAAGTACAGCTAATATAAGTTACTGTTCGTAGACAGCAGGTTTAGTCGAATCAATAATAGAAGCATTGATTGATATCCGTGTGGTGACGGAGTAAGAATAGAATATGTCACCACTCCATCTCATCCCATGGATGTCGTAAAAACCAACTAAGGGACTATTCGTAAATATTGTCTTAATGAAATAAAAAGAAGGAAAACTTAAAATTAAACACTATACCAATCCCTTTGGCCAGTGTGGTATTAGTAGGCCTAGTATCCCTCCGTCACGGGATGAGGCCCGTCCCTGCAGTCAGACATTAATGGGCTGTTATGATGATGATTCGACGAAACGTGCTTATATGATGTCATATCGTACAAGCGTGTTTCTGTTTGTAGTTTCAGGCCCAACTTTTGGATCTGCATTGAATTAACAAAAAACAAGAGATTAAATTACCGCCTTCGAATTAAGCTTTATATAAAACTTTCTGTAACTTAAAGACATTAATAGCGATAACTTTAAAACGAGAAAACGTATTTATTCTAGAGTTATTAATTTACTTAAATTATTACCTTTTTTTAAAAATTATTGCTTTACATTGTATTTATTCGAAATGTACAACAATGTTAGGGTTATAATCATAGCTATATTTTTATTTTTCTAATAACGGTTATTATTTAATAACTATTTTGGTTATAAGTGTTATCAATTTTATTATAATTTTTATTAAAGTAGATATATTGTTTCGAAATAAGGACAACATAACTCAAGTAAAGATCTTTTACTTATCTTGCTCCTTAGTTCGTAAAAGCTCAATATAAACTGTAAAACAGTACTAAATTTATTAAATTTGATGTTTTTTTTCTTAAGGATTATTGTTATATAACTTTCTGTCTATTGTCATTGTGAAGAAATAAAAGGTTTTAATGTATTATTAATGTTAAGTATTACTTACTTTCGTTTTTGGTATGTTACTTAAGTTATTAAAGATCAGTCTATATGATTTATTGTTATACGGTGGTTAGTGTTCGAGACGCCATTTTTGTAAGTTAAAAATCAGACTACGGTGTAAGTTTTTACTTTTAAATTGTCTTTAATCAAAAACTATTTCCATTGTTAATTGGTCGACAATTAGAATGTAACAATGAAAATCAAGCTTATTTTGATAGATGACTTCGTTTATAGAAAAAAAGTTATATTTAGGTTGATTTCAAATGATTAGTAAAATTAACATCTAAAATATTAACCCCCTTACTCATAAACGCCTCTTAAATTTAATCACTGTTTAGCGAGATTTTTAATACGAAAACCAACCTTATACCAAACTATGTAAGAGTCTATGCTAATTAATCAATTGACTAAAATTTAAGAGGCGTTTATGAGTAAGGGGGTAAGAGATCAATCTTAATCATTACCTATCAATACTTATTTGATCTTGACCGTGACAATCTTGGTAATTTTAAGCACATGCAACTATAAAATAAATATAAAAGCTTTACTTATTGTGCTTATGACTGTACTTTCCGTAGTTACATTAGGTAAAATTATGTTAAAATCATGACTAACTTACTTCTGTGTGTATTTTTAATAATTTAATAAAGTATTTTTTAGGCGTAACAACTATGAAGTTGTTTTGGTTCTCATTATTATCAGGTTATACCTAAATCAGAATATTTGTTCTTATAGAAAAATCTTTTAAATATGTTGTGTTTACAGGCGCATTTAATTTAATCATGAGTAAGTATAAAATTATTTAACTCAGTTTTTACTGAGGGACTGCATGACTGCAGCCTTGTCAGTGACAGCAGAATATTTATATTATTAAGTGTAGACATAATAATCATTACCATTTTATTTTTATTCATCGCTATACATTCATCGCCGCATTTATATTTATTATTGATAATGTTATTCCGCTTTTAAATCTAATTAAGTAACAATTTAGCAAAACACAAACAAAAAATAGTAAGAGAGCAAACAAGTACAATCACACACAAAAGTCTTAACGCGACAATTAAATTAGTTTTAAATAATTAATAACACAACACAAACATCACAAATACATGAGCCACTCGTTTAGACAATTTTAGTCTTTATTTTATGAGCTATTGAGTTAAATTTTAGTTTGTTCCACATTAGAGCATTTTTTCTAAATACTAATCACATTATTAATATAAGTTATACAGTATTTTTTTATCAACCTTGTTTATAACCGAGTTTGGACAATGTGCTTTCAATTCATTTTTAAAAACAAATATCATTTTCACTACTTAATCACATGAATATGTTATTTTTATAATTATAAAGAACTCAAAACCGATCGTCGGCTGGATAGAAATGTTCAGGGGAATGGCGATTTCAAAATCGATAGCCGATCGATCAAAAATGTGGAAAAACATGTGGTCTGGGCGATCTGATACAGATGGGACAAGGTTTAACGATGAGGGAGGTACAGAAGATCACGCAATGGAAAGATTTGAGGGAGACCTAGGTTCAGTAGAAGACACCCTTCACAGTTTTACATTGTTAAAAATATACAAAGCAGTGCAAATAATTCTTCTAACACGCAGAATACACACGTGTAACACATCCAATATACACGTAGTGTCAAGTGTTATAGACACAAAATATTTATTCACAGAGCACAGTAGTCAATCAATTAATTAACAAACAAACAATTAAATTATCGATCTCAATACAAGGACTTTCTTAGAAAATCAAATGCTATTTCAGAGACTGCTTAAAGAGCTTATAAATATGGTTTATAAGATATCTTTGTTAACAGTTTTGTTACCAAAAATCATTACAATTATTTCTTTATTAATTTAAAATAAACATAATTTAATGAGCTGAAATCATTTTCAGATCTCGCATACAATTATTTTTCGTGGGATTCGTACACGGGAGCCAAATTATCGCATATATAGCTACAACAAAATAATCATTTCGTCCTCTAAAACCTAAGCATATTAAATAAACAAAATTATTGATATGTGTGAAAACATACACGAGAAAAACCAATGCATATATAAGACACGGTGTTACAACAAACATAGAATCGCCTCAGGTGTGAAAAGGCAATTTGTTGAAAATTACAAATACCAATAGAAGTATAGAATTAAATTCCAAACCGAATTGCAGTGTAAATATTATGTAACAATTTAATTGTATTTATCATTAAAAGATCGATAGAGAGTTGTAATCATGAAAACACATTGTCCAAATAAAATTGGAAGTGACATCCATTTCTCAGTTTGTGTCGAAACTATTTTTAAATACTCTTGTCATAATGATTATAATATAACGTGGTGAACAGTCTTGTCAAGAAGTGATTTTAAAACAGAATTATATAATAATGTATTTTAACAAACCTTGAAAACATCTTGAAACAAAATCAGAAGTTATGTAAGTCTTGTGTATTAAAAAGTAAATTGGTTTAAAAGTAATTACTGGGGCTTTTAATCACAAAAATTACATTTTTATTGACGTTTAAAAAGAATAAACATCAAGATTGACAATAATAACTGTTTATTAAAAACGTGTATGTAGTTATGCCTTATAGTCAAGCCACACATACACATAGATACTTAATTTATGACGTGAATTTATTTTATTTTCTATTTCGTATCCTTTCTCGACACGACTGTACATAGTTTACACAAGTAGAAAAGTATATTGACAATGTTAACAAATAAACAAATAGATATATAGACAAGTAAACATTTTTTTCAACAGGCAATACAGTAAGGTAGCTTCTGAGACAAATATATGACAACACTTAATGAGCAAATAGGTTTGATATGATTTTTATTATAGTATAAATATTTCATGTGATGTAATTATTGTGAGCACCAGATATTAGGAGACATCGGTGATGTTAGGACACAAAATATGTTAACATAATTATTATGATAATATGTCAAATACAGAAATAATAACACATACCTAGATTAAAATACTATTCTGTTATTTTGAATGGGCTTCATCGTTTACCGATGATACAGCCAAAGTCTAAGTGGTAATTTGATAAAAGTGGTAATTTGATTAATTTGGTTTTTTGATTGATTAAAAATATTTAATATTTCAAACCATGAAATATCAAAATATTTTTATCTCAGGTATGACAGAAAAAATAGATTGTTGACTGTAGTTTACAGTAACAATTAATTCTACCAATAATGGTTTTATTTAATAAATAGGTAGTTTAGTTAATATATGTTTTAAAATTACAATGCAAACAATATCTAAATAATCTATGTGTTATTATTCCGATATTAATAATGATATGGAAGAATCCATCGATAATTGCTTTACGTACAAATATAATGACATAATAGATAATTTAGACAAACAGCTGTTAGAACACAATTTTACATGCAGACCTACACTATCATTTTTACACTAGAGATTCATCACAAGGGGCAGAAAAACAATAATATCAATAAATTCAGAATATACTAAACACAGAACTAAGAAGAAAACTGTCTGCTCATTGATATCTTATATAATATAGACCAGAATAAATCTGCGGCTAACATAAAAGCCACATTCGCGATCTCCATTCGCTACAAATCAGTCACCGGGCCAAAGACAACAGTGGAATTGTTTGCCGAATTCACACTCGTTCGTCGCGTACGCACGTTCGTTTCGTGTTCGGCATCGCTCGGTAACGACTCGGGTCCGTTTGACAGTTGGAGACCGTTGAATTTCGAACGTAGCTGTGTTACTAGACGTTCAAGTCTGGAACACGAGGTCACTTTAGACTATCTGTATGAGTTAAACTAACTAACTACAAGCCAAAGTGGAGTAAAACTAAAAATAGGGTAATTAAACAACCAAATCCGCTAAACTAAAACCTAAAAGGGGTAGAAATATACATAATAAAAGGAATGGGTATATTAAAAAACCAAATCGGGTAAACTAGAACCTAAACAAAAGGGGTAAAAATATATATAAAACGAAAGCTTAGTGACCGTTAAAATAAAAGCAAAATGAACCACGCACCACATGTTTTATTTCTGTTAATTAAAGCAAAATATACATTTAGCAATATATACAAAAACATAATTTAAATTAGCTTATAAATAAAATTATAAAAGTGCGTTTTTAATGGTTGCGATTTATTAATAATTTTAACGTAAAATTAAGAAAATAATAAATCAAAATATAAATCTAACTAGAGAGTTTAATAATTATAATCTACGGGTGTAATTACATTTCAAGCCGAGCATTTATACGTACTTAAGCGAATGTTCCTCGGCATTCGTTTTCGCTTTGCGCATGTCGGCCAGTTCTTTGCGCAAACGCGACCGTTCCGCGTCGCCCTCTTCCACGTTTCCGTTCGAAATTTTATTCTCGTTCGTTTCCAAACTGAAGACAATTATCATTGACATTGAACAGACATAATGAACCCTGGATTTTTATATACATTAACTTATTCAAGTAATTGTATTATTAACAATTTAACATCTGCACTAAGTATGGAAATGTTAATTAGTAAGTAGATGTCAAAAATGCATTGGATTTGATGTAAGCACCTCTGTCGTACATATGAGAAACTAATTATGAGACGTTTTTGTAGTCCGTTGACAAGTTTAAAATCAGTTAATTCAATGCCTACTTTATAGAGCAACGATCATTACTAATAAACAATCAATATACACACAAATATTGTCAATATTAAAGAGAAATGAATTCCGAAATAATTGCATACTTTTGACATTAACTTACAATTGAAAAACACAGATGTTATACTAAATTTATGTCAATGTAAAAAAGATTATTCGTAAAGTCTAAATCGGTTCGTCAAAACAATCTGTCTTGTCTGTACAGTATCGTTAAAAAGAAATCTTCTAAATAGTTTTCTATATATGAAAGAGTAGATCGTTATAGGTGTGTAGGTGAGGTGTATGCACTAACCCATTGGTCACTCTCAAGACGCGCAATTCGTCTTCTAGTTTTACGATACGATCCATCATACGACGCTTGTCCGCTTCCGAAGCACGCAGAGAACTCTGTAACAATATGAAATAAAATATATTACTTTGTTAGGTAAAGAAAAATGTGTAGAAAATTTTAGGATGATGAGCTGTTTTTACTTTAATCTCGTAAACTACTGGTTTTATTGCAATAGACGTTTTAGAGTTGGTTAGTTCGTGTAGGTAAGGCAGGTTATAAAATACTTATAACGCCACGCTATGTTTAATAGTAAAATGATAAATAGAAATATTGTAAAAAAACCCTAAAACTTGATCCAAATGCAGTATAGTGAATAACGACTATCTACGGGTAAACAGCTACTCTGAATATTTACATTGTAACCTAATGAAAGGCCTCTGATCAGATTAGTTGATAGAAGGTATTATTTCATGATTCTTATTCAGGTTCAGTGCCTTGTTATGTAAACTAGAGGATACGTTTAATAAATTTATTTTCAGTAGGTATTTCAAAAGATAACCCTAAAATAAAAGACATTACCTAGTACATTTTTGCAATGTGATTTAAAATTAAATTATTATTTAAGATAAGGTTTATATGTTGTGTTTTTTAAATTGTATTTCTCTCCTACGCCGCTATTGTATTAGGAAGCTACCTGTAAAGATAGTAGGTTATATGTTGAAATAAATAAATAAAATACTTTGCAAAAATCTACTAGGTATCCTGGACTATACAGGATAGTAGGATATCATTAAAAAAGCTATTATTTCTTAAATTTACAGGGGGCTTGTAGTCTCCGTTGTATTTCAGAACGTCGGCAAGTGCAGTCGGGGCGTTTGTCGCTGCTAATGTATTCGTAGACACGACACGCTGACCACGCGGCTTTGAGTGTGTCGATAAAATGACGCTTTTACGTATTATTGTACTATTTCATATATTAGTAGCTGGTGTCTTCGTCTGTGTATTTTGGACAATTCACACAATGTCTTTGAATGAATTGAAGTCTTTATGTTATTCTGGTGTTTTCGTATTTAGTAGTTTTTACGTTAACGAGTAATCAACATTCATAATTTCGCATTTATAACAATTAATAGAATAGTACAATCCGTACTGTTCTAATTTAGAACGCTTTCATGACATAGAAATATTGTGAAGTAATATAATCAACATAGGCCTCTCTTACGTAATATAATATTGCGACTATAATAATACGATCTTATAGCTAGGAGTGTAGCAGAGCCTCATATTTTTAGGAGACGTCCCCGCTGCGTTTGACATGACTTACGTAACAGCCACGATAAGCATAATGTAAAGTTTCCATGTCTCATCTGTCTACCGCTACCTTCATTAAAGAGTCGGTCCGACGCATATTTAATAAATTCAATGATATTTTCGATTCATTCCGTGGTCTCCTATTTCAGAAACTTTATGCCTTATCGACTATTGGTGGCCTGACCTGCCCCTTGCCACTTAATACAAGCAACAACAGGATTTTCTTATTTTTGATTAGATTGCACAGGGAAACAACTTGAAAACTTTACGAGTACCTTATAAAAGAAAAAAATAGCGCTAAAAGCGAAAGCATAAAAAATAAATACAAAAAAGGTACAGTGACATTTTAGCACCCTAACTTTCTCGTGCGGTATCGTACAATGTGGTACTCGTTAACTACGAAATTGCCTCTATCTTTTACACCACAGTACATTCTAGCACCAGATTATAACATTTTTAAGCAGGATATGGCAATTCTTGTTCTATTCCTTTTTATATTTTTATCTAACTATAGTTTTTTTGGTAAGAATGACAAATCCCGCACCGGATTAAGACCACTTTCTTCTCAAGGACTTTGACATAATAAGTGATTATTACTTATGGAAAAAACTTCCCAAGCAATAGTCAGACAAAAATTAGGTGAACATCCAAGTTCACATAAATAATTACGATATCTTTAGGATAACGTGGGGTTAGGGCACTCCTAATGAAACCATCACCACACGTAAGATATTATCGGACGACATCGATGACTATTTTGACTAATTTTCAAGATAATAATGTAAAGTTTCATAAATATTCAAAGTCCTTCTGATCGTAAGAAAACCTTACAATACATACTGCATAGTATCCTTCGCATCATCATCATAACAGCCCATTAAGGTCCCACTGCAGGGACGGGCCTCCTCCCGTGACGGAGGGTTACTTGGCCTACTAATACCACGCTGGCCAGACGGATTGGTATAGGGTTTAATTTCAAGTTTTCCTTCTTTTTATTTCGTAAAGATTATATTCACGATAGTCCCTGAGTCGGTTTTTACGACACCCATGGGATGAGATGGGGTGGTGACATATTGTATTCTTACTCCGTCACCACACTGATATATTTTTAGCTAACTATAGTTTTTCGGTAAGAATGACAAATCTCGCATCGGATTAAGAATACTTTCCCCTCGAGGACTTTGACATACCTAATAAGTGATTATTACTTATAGAAAAGACTTCCCAAGCAATAGTCAGACAAAAATTAGGTGAACATCCAAGTTCAAATAAATAGATTTCAAACAATTTGTGATAAATTTTATGAAATAAAGCATTTTGAAGTTTGAAGTTTGAATAATTGTAATCTGTAGGATAAGATGGGGTTGGGGAACTCCTAAATAATCCATCACCACACGTAAGATATTACCGGACGACATCGATGACTATTTTGACTGATTTTCAATATAATAATGTTAAGTTTCATAAATATTAAAAGTCCTTTTGATCGTCAGAAAACCTTACAATACATACTGCATAGTATCCTTCGCATATCACACTAAATAAAACAATATTACATTCTACTATATACATAGTATATAAGGGTGACAAACAGACATACAGCCGGACGTGCGAGCGGCTAATTTTGTTGGTTCCGCCTGTTTCCGTTCTTACATGATACATATCGACGACGAAGTGACAAGAACTCCTATCTACGAAAACCCGATTTTACAGGAAACGAAAAAAACGTTTAATTTTTTTTTTAAGAAAGTGATAATTGCTGGCAAAAAATAATTTATCAAAGAGGTTTTAGGGCACATACCACATTGATAATGCTATTATTAATTAGGTGCAAATTGTCAGCAAATTTGACGCATAATTAATTAACAGTAATTGTCAGTTATTAAAATCTCAATCAATAATAATAAAAATCGGTTCTTGCCAGATTATAAAGTTCATTATTTAGGACGAGGAAAAAAGTTAAAATCGTCAAAATGTCAGATAAGAGTTCTTGTCACTTCGTCGTCGATATAACATGATGTCTTGGCTGTATTTGATATTGCGAGGACTATATTTATGTCGTTTATTAGGCCTTTTCTTTTATTTTTCAAATATTTGGAGGAAGCAAATGATCAGCAGTGGACAGGTCTATTGGTTAATATGATAATGATGATTAGGTTTTTGAAAATTGATTTTTACTTTATAATGTGTTAATTCGTGGTGTTTTCTCATTTTGTAGACGGGCATTATACCTAGAAACATTAATAACTATGTACGATTCGTTTTATTTTTCAAGTGATTTACTAGTTTTTCCTGACATAGAGATGAACAAGCTGCTTAAATGATGGTAAGAATCTCGCACACAGCAGATACAGAAGAATTACTTTTGAAATATACCATAAGCTCAGTGTGTATCTGTGCATGAAACAAAGAGCCACCAATCAAGTCACTATAATTTCATTAGCTATTGTACCATTAGGTAATCAAAAACACATTCATGCACTATTGCTCGGAGGTAAAGTAAGCAGACAGTAGCGGTGGTACCAATTTAGGCAGCCTCTTGCTGAAGATTTCATGCTCGGTACTTTTTGCGCTTACGCTGTTGATCCTAGCTTATTTATAGCTTACACAATTGTGGGAGCTACGCTATGGACACTAGCTTGTAGCTCCCGCAAATGTGGTAAAAACCCTATCTATCACAGGGTTAATCCCAAACAAGTATCTTCAACAGTAATATCACTTAGCGCATAGACATCACATTAACTTATCCATGTTAAACATATGTTACCATACGTTTTTGCACTTCAATTAACTTATTACCAGTCTGGTGCTGTATGCGCTAATTACGCGCGTAAACTTGACGCCCACGCGCGTAATATAAACGCACATACCAGACGTACTTACAGATTAGCATGTACAGTGATAATGGATAAAAGGAAAAAAATATTATGTTTTATTTCTCACAGTATGAGGAAAATCTTTGTTTACATTTTAATATCTACAAAAAAATATAGGTAAGTAGTAATTTCAATTGATTATGGGCCAGAGGTTTACCTCTTTATCAGATTGCCTGTTCTTCTAGTAAAACAATGTGAATGTATCATTATGTACATGGAACAGGGAAAGGGATAAAGACAGATATTACGACAACTTCGAGTTCAACTTCGCTTAAGCCGCGTTATTTCACTATTTATGCAACTGGCTATGAATAAAAATTACGTTTTATCTTCTTTTTCAAGTCTGTTTAGTACTATAATTATGCAGTGCTCACTGTTATTATTGCCATTAAAAATATTACATATCTCGATGACGTCACGGCGTTGTCGCGTTACGTGACCGGTGCGATACCGGGTAGGGTGGCGCCGCTGCAACGCCATCCACTTACATCTGCCAATATTTGCTCACCAACCCCCTTCGAGCCCCAACCCCGAGCCCCCGCGAGCCCCGTACGCACCACCCGTTCATATTTCAAATGCTATGATGTGGGGTGACACTAAACACTACAAAATACAAAGTTACCGCGGCTTCTGTTACACCGTTGCGTAGCGTTTTAATTGTTTTGATAAGTTTATGATATTTTTTGTGAAATATTTTTACTAAATTATTTAAATGAGAGATGCATTGGCATTTATAATAGGCGAAGTTTGCCCATATCATAGAAGTTATTATTTTGTATAGCGATCGGTGTCGAAGGCGTTTATTCAGCAGACGCAAGTCCCACACTTAAGACAGGATACGCGGCTAGTTTCCAATATTTTATTCATTTTTTTAGACTTTGAATGTAATTTATAGGAAGCCTAAGCTTCATCGGTAATTTATTTATTTACTTTTTTCGTGTCCTATACCTTTATCATAGAAAGCAATTGATTCTGAATACATAATATTTCCATTCCTTGTCTTGTTTCCATTAGGGGAACCAAAAACTACAGAGCCGTATTTTATTATTAACCACTTAACTGAGTCATATATGAACATTTGCATTGTTTTACTATTGTGTCTAGTGGCGGGAGAGTGAAATTGTTAATAAGGCTTTGCTTTAAATACAGCGATACTTTTTGTTATACACGGCTGTCGCTTACGAACACTACAGATTCTCTTTTATACTTTTCTAAATTCAAAACGAATCTGTAGACAGAATCGGTCCGACATTCTTTCCTGACTAACTTGTTGAAAACTCAAAGTACGCCCTCGAAATAATGATTTTTATTTTTTTAATTTAAGAACAAAAATTACACTACGGTGTTATACAAGGTCGCATCAAACGGTTGGATGTGCAAAGTCGAATTAAATCGATGCTTTCTATTCATTCGCGTTGATGTTTTAATACATACGTTTGCCTACCTTTGTAGACGAGAAAAAAGTTATTTTATGTAAAATAGTTATTTATTATCAGACTGATTTTGAAGGAAGTTATATAATGTTTTTCGTGCGTATGTATTTAGCTAGAGATATAAAAATATAATTATAATACATTTTCAACAAACCCTGTTTTATTCTTAGGTTGTCGTAAAGAATAGATACTTATGAGTCAATATTTATAGTAAAGAAATATAACTTAACAGATGTCATAAATTCCTGCACTAACTAACAAATAAATAATTCTCACACATTCACACAACGTCATCTAGTCCCAAATCAATCAATCAATCAATCAAACTAAGCAAAGCTTGTACTATGGGTACTAGACAACGGATAAACATAGTTAAATGCTTTTATTTTTTTTTACTGAGATTTTTAACTTACTTTCTATTTCCTGAATCGAACCCGTGCAGACCAGCCGCTTTTCCGACTGTCGCACCAACGAGGCAGGCAGTATTAACTTTTGAAAGGCTTTTATAGATAATAATCTTTATAACCTTTTACAACTTTAAATTAATAAGTCAATTTCATCAAATCAAGTCTCTAGGACGAAATAGAAAAATAGTCGAAACAGAAAAGTCAAGTCGCTTTGTGACTCGTTTCGCATCAACAAACAACCGTTCGAAACACACGTAAAGTGTCGAAGGTGTGCGTTCCGAACAGCGTTAAGAGCTCTTCAACACAGAGGGACCACCCAACACGAAACGCAATAACGTTTAATAGTACCGAATTGAGGTGAAAACAAAAAATACAAACTTGACAAGAAAAAAAAAAGATGTTGTTTTTAAAATATGAACGAAAAAAATATAACGCTGTTAGTTTTACAATCCCTTGAGGTTTTATGCAAAGTGGTTTTGTGGGGGCCAGGTAAATATTTTTACGTAAGTAGTTAATAGGTACCTAAGTATAACAAGAATTCAATGTCAATGCTTATAAGTAAAAAAAAACTAATACATAGAGCAAAAAGAACTTGGCAATTAAAAAGAAATTTTTATTTACTGAAGTAAAAGTAGAGAGTAAAATATTTTTTAACAAAGAAAATGTGTATAAGCGCCATCTATGAAGTCTCTCTTAAACTAAATAGAAGTGTTTGTGAAGCGAAGTTTTACAAGTTTTTGATAGAGAAGTTACACACATACACGTTAGATGTCGCTTGTGCAAATTAAGTTTAAAATAAACAATATCATAACATTATCTCCAAATTTATTAGAGAATGATGTTTTAAATTTGGAGAAAATAAAGATTGAGCAATATTTTTACCCACCTTGATTTCTTCAAGAGCCTTTTCTGAAAATTTAGCCTCCGAAGAAGTCAACCCATTCTGTAAAAAAGAAAAGAATTTTATGAATCACAAATTTTACATTTTTAAAAGATAATCAGTATTCTCTGTGTTCGTAGTACTAACAATACTTACATGTTACCACACCGTGTCAATCTAAGTTGTACTATAGATCCAGAACTGTGTGCCCATTTCAAATGATCATTTAATTTTAATAGGCACAGTACATAAAGGTTCATGACAATCGTTTGTGAATTACACCTAATTAACCTGCTTGGGTTTCTAAACCACAGCCACGTGCACAAAAGAGGCTTATTTTAGCTCAGCCTTATTTTTAGGTGAGGAAATAAATTTACAAAAACGTTGCAGAAAGTTTATCGCGGGCGGATAAAAGTTTACAAGAAGTCTATGTTCAGTAGTAGTCTTGTGACAGATATGACGATTAAGAGAGTATAATAAAGCTCGGGCTCGGGCTAAACCAAAACGACCGTTCTTTTTTCAATTGCGAAATTATATATGTAATTGAAAAACATTTAAAGTGTTGAGAGTTTGAGAGTGTGTTAAACAAATACTTTATTGCCTTTTCTCAAGTCTTAGTAAACAACATTTTGCATTATTGCAAAATGATTGAAATGATTTTTTTTCTATTGGCGGCTCTAGTGAGCCACATAAAGGCCCTTATGATTAATGTTCAATAAAGGAAAGACATCTAGAATTATTTACGAATAAGGTACAGTAGTAGTAGTCCTGGTTAGGACGGTGGGAAGCCGATGGATGAGGGAGGCACAAGACCGCGCAGAGTGGAAACTTTTAGAGGAGGCCTATGTCCAACAGTGGACGTCCATAGGCTGATATGATGAAGGTACAGTAATCTAATAAGAGATGGCGCTACGTGTCCAATACATATTTCAATAGTTAAAACTTAACACTACACAACTATTCCTATTGTATAAATTCCTTAGATGACGATGCCGCATACTATTATAGAACCTGCTACGTTGATTGAATAGCAATGGCTATAGGTAGACAGAAAACTATTTTTATTATTGTAAACAAGAATTGCGATAGTTATTTATGCGTTAGTTGTTGATTTTGAATGTGATGACGATTTAAGAATACAAAATGACATCCTTTTTCATCTTGAGGGTGTCGTAAATATTAACTTAGGGAATTCAAGTCAAGTCGTGAATCGTAATGTTTTACTATTGGGATTTGGGATGACGGCCTTCGCTACAGAATTTCATAGCCTTTTAATCGTAGGTCTATTAAGCGAGGCATAGAAAAACTTATCTAGGTAGCGGTTAGGTGACGTCCGTCAAACCATGGCGTTTCATTATTGGGACCGATTTTGATTAATAAGCCACATAGGTGTCAAGTTGATAGGCTATAAATAAAATAAAAAAAGGTTTATAAGTTAGAATTATATCATGTTACGGGACCCGTGACCAGTATTGGAATATTTACGAACTTAATAAAATCGAAGTACAAGTAGGTGTTAAAAACAATAAATCTTTACTAAACGCCTTCTTTAAACAAATATACAAAACTAGAAATTTCGTAAGACTCGTTTTTTCTACGGAATTCCATAGGTGGATACTAGAAGAGTCAATAACGCAATAAAACAATTTGTTATGTCAATATGAGGTTATTGAACTTTAATCGGTAACCGTTGGCTTCGATCCAAGACGATTTGCAAATGTCACTGACAATCCAGTCTGGAATAACATTGTAAACAGTTCTTTTTTTAAACTGCCGTACTAGAGTCCAGGCTTTTGGTCGCAGGATTTACTAATCTATACTAATATTATAAAGAGGTAAAGTTTGTGTGTTTGTGACGTTGTAGGGGGTAATCTCTGGATCTACTGAACCGATTTTAAAAATTCTTTCTGTGTTGAATAGTCCATTTATCGGAGTGTCACGCTATGACCAATAGTAGTGGAGAAGTAATGAAATATGTTAATTAAAGGGACGCGTGTATTTCGCCGCCCAACGAAGTGGGCACGGGTCATCTAGTGACAGATATAGATATTGAGGCTCAGAAAAATCATTTACGAATCACACGACGAATTGTTAAGTGAGATACGAAGCAACGATCTCGTGAATGATAGCCGCTTGCCCTTGCCACGGAGCTTTTAAACTTAATTTTTGTAACATCAAGGTATGTGCAAGAATATTTGATTCAGCCAGGGTAATTCTATGTCTTATAAAGTATATTAATACATGTTGACACAAAACAAATATTGTCTGTACATATATATTTACTATTTGATTGGAACCCCTTGTTCAAGCTTTACTTAATTCGGTTTTAGATGGCGTTGTATTGTGTTAGTTACAATTAAGTATATTATCTTAATATTTAATTTTGTCGAATATTGGTCGCGAGAAAAACGTTATGGCCCTTCTTATTACTGTTTATTCAAGTCGCCAACAAAGTATTTGGTTCCAAATCAAATCGATAATATCATGGCTCAGTCTACAGCAGACCTACAAATTGGCCCCAAATTATCTAACGAGTTCGTGTGAAAGTGTGAATGTTGTATATAATTGATTTTACGGAAGTTCCGACTCTAAAAAAAGCAAATAAATGAAAGTAGATAAAGTTTCACGGCCGAGACCTAATTTCTTGTTTTTATTTCCTTTATTTAATTAGAATTAAAAACATTTAAAAAAAGCTTAACTACTCTAACTAACTACAAGAATAAGGACTACCGAGAGCTTCAGTAAGCTTTATACTAACTTGTACTTCCAAAGTAGTAGGTTTGCCCCAACCTACCCCAAGATTATGCGCGCCATGATGGAGCAAGACTACTCCATCATGCTGCTTGAGGTAGTTACTTCAAATTGGGCCCCTGTACTGTACCGCGAGCGGCCGTCATTGTGGCCGCTTTGTATTACTACGACACATTACAACTTGTGCTCCAGGGTAGACAGCTGCGGCTTAGCTGTGCTTTAGCATTGCTACAATAGCGGCATTTACCACTTAGCATGAAGGATTGGTTTTTAAGGCACAAGACCGCACAAGGTGGCAATATTTGAAGGAGGCGTATGTGTCCAGAAGTGGACGTCACTTGGCTGGTATAACGATGATGTCAAGGGATTAATCGTGTGCTGCTTTATTGCAAAACAATTAAAAAAACAAAACCAATTTAACTTTAGAACGATAAAATTTTAAACATACAAACTGGCACTAAACCCTTCATAGTTTCTTTCAGCGTATCGCGATCTAGTTAGGTAACCTTGACCGTTTATGCGACAATAGATTCTTCGTCTGTGATATTGATTTGAGTGAATAATTGATGTAGGTAATTGACTGCGCTTACGTAAGGAGCTATGCGGTCACAGATGGTTACAAGTAGCGATGGGCAATTGGATAAAAACTCAAATGATAAAAACTCAGTAAATATCCAAAAGTGAGTAAATACTCGTAAATATCCGAATTCTTGGATAAAAACTCAAAAAGTCAGGATAAATACTCAGCTGCATTCATGTATCAAATGTTTTGGATTTTTTAATGGTTTTTTTAATAAATTTTTATGTTATTGTCTATCTGCAGGTGTTTTATGGTTTAGAATATTTGTTGTATACTACAATAACAAGTGTTTGCGGCTTTACTTGTTGCTAATTGTTTTTTTAGTTTCTTTTTGTTGTCTATCTGCAGGTGTTTTATGGTTTCAAATATTAGTTATACTACAATAATAAGTGTTTGCGGCTTTATTTGTTGCTAATTGTTTTTTTTTTAATTTCTTTTTACTGTCTATCTGCAAGTGTTTTATGGTTTAAAATATTAGTTGTACTACAATAATAAACGTTTGCGGCTTTATTTGTTACTAATTGTTTTTTTTCTAATTTCTTTTTTTTGTCTATCTGCAGGTGTTTTATGGTTTAAAATATTAGTTGTACTACAATAATAATTGTTTGCGGCTTTATTTGTTGCTAATTGTTTTGTTTTTTTTTTAATTTCTTTTTACTGTGTATCTGCAGGTGTTTTATGGTTTAAAATATTAGTTGTATATAGTGTTAATATATTGTTTTTATAGTGATGGGCAATCAGATAAATACTCGAATGATAAAAACTCAATAAATACTCAGCTGCATTCGTGTTTTTATTTTATTAAGAATTTTAACTAATTTTGACTACTTTTACATAGTCAGGGTCATTAAGTATTCAAGTCAAATAAATAGTTTACTACAGTTTTGTATAAAAGTATTTGGTCTTTTAAATAATTTATACATGTTTTGTCTCCTTTTGTGAGTTCGTCTATTTGTTATTAGTATGTGTAGGATTAAAAAAACTACTTGTATGAATGTAAAAGTGTTATTAACAAAACTAGCTGCTTTCCGCGCTTTTCTTCGTCCGCGTGGAATAGTTACTTAGGGCTAACATTAAATAAATAAATGGACTATTTTGAAAACTTTTTAAGAACAATTATTCAATTATTCCGTCGCAAGTACATATTTTTGTGTAACTATATGTAACCATATACACAGCGCACGCAATGTAAGCTTACGAAAGTAGCAATTTACCCCCGTTTTTGCAACATTTTTCATATATGCTCCGCTTAAATTTAGCGTAATGTTATATATCCTATATTACTCGCAAATAATGTATTATATTGGTGGAAGAATTGTTCAAATCGGTTGAGTAGTTTTGAAGTGTATTCAATACAAACAAAAAAAAACAAAGGTTTCTTATTTATATAATAGTGTAGATGTAGCTATGTTACATGAAATCAAATTCCTCATGTTCCTAGTCACATTATATTCAAAACTTTCATTTGTGTGGGCATCATCATCAGTATTAAGGTCTTGGTTGAAGCAGTCTTCTGAAGAAGTACTAGATGTAGTAATTTTGTTGAAGAGATTCCAATTATACAATATGAAGGTAAATTTCGCAGCTTTATCTTCCGTTATTCAGTTCATAATTTATAGTTATTGGGGGTTGCTTTCCGCACTTAGTCATTCCAGCCAGCCTACCTTCCTCCAGAAGCGTATGAGGTCTCCGAGACTGTCCAGGCATTCTGTTACAGATTTCAGGGCTCCTTGTGTTTTTATCCGTGTGTTAGCGACATCTGTACACTCAAGAAGTACGTGTGACAACGTTACCTATGGTGTGGAAGTGTTTATTTAATAAGCAATGTCTGGTGATGGTTGCAGTCATCAGCAGCAAACCGTTTCTGTGCAGACACAGTATGCGTTTGGTCAGTTTGTTGTTAAGGAATGGCATGGCTTTGGATTGATAGCCAGTGATCTTGAGTTTTGAACCTGGTTGAAGGGGATGGGTGTGATAGGCTCTTGTCCGAAGACCGTGATATCAGATCCCCTTCTAGTGCGTCAGTCGCATCATTTCCTAGTGATCCGCCGTGTCTACTTATCCGGTTGTTTGCTTTTAAGGGACCGTGGTCCCTTTTTTTTATGGTCATCAATTTTTTTATATGGCGGTTATCCATTGTAGTCTCACTAAGTTACTGTTGGAAGTCGCAATCCGTTGTACCGCATAGTGCCATTCCAATATAAGTTTCGAACTGACAGGGATTTTATTCAGAGCTTTGAGTACCGAAGCGTTGTTGGTTATTGTGCGGATTCGAGCCTTCAAGAGATTCGAAAAAATATGCGTTTAATTAACTTGGAGTAGGTACCTATTTATCCATCCCATCCATCTAGAGACCCATCTGTAATAGTGACCAAACGTCATGATTGTAATTCCGTACTAAAAAGATAAAATAAATAAAAACTAAATACTGAAATATAATATTATCAATAAAAAACTTATATGTTTCAAAAATAAAAATAAAAAATTAATAAAAGTATAGTAAAATAACATATTTAAATTTAGTTATAAAGAAGTATTTACTCGAGAGAGGTAAAATAAAGTATTCTACGTAATGAAACCAATATAAAATAAAGTAAAAAAATAAAAATTTTCTAATTAAAAAACCGACGTCAACGACAAACTTGATTATAATAACTACTTACCAATAATATTATATTATAAAGGTAGATAATTATATCATGGTCACTAATCAAAGAAAATAATCTTCCTAAGACGGAAAAGTAACGCAACTCTCTATAATCTTCATCATCAGATCATGTTTGTGTAAGGGTGTGTAAAGTTTTCATCAATATGAATAAAATAACCCCAAAGACTAGGTAGCTCCTATATACCGTTGAGGAGTTCCCTCGACCCTCTGTCATCTTCAGCATCAGATCATGTTTGTGTAAAGTTTTCATCATTACGAATAAAAAAAGGCCAAACACAAGTTAGCTGCTATATACCGTTGAGGAGTTCCCTTATTTGTCTGTGATCTCCATCATCAGACCAGTTCTAACTCTTCATTATTTTGTACTGACGTCAGAGATACACGTGTATAACAAGATTTTACATAATGCTTCCTTACAATTTTCAAAAGTTGTCCTTGATTTCTCTGAGATCCCGTCATGCAGATCCAGATCTGGTGACTATCGGATCAAATAGAAAGTATACCCTTTCAAACTAAAAAAAAAAAATTCAAATTGGTCCACCCGTTTTCGAGAAATCAGGTAACAAACACAATAAAAAATACAATCGAATTAAGAAACTTCCTCCTTTTTTTGAAGTCGGTTAAAAATATAGTAACTTTCGAAGGTAAATTTCCAGGTTGATGCAAAGTATCGCAAAGAAAGTCAAAACCAGTTATAAAATAAAAAAAAACTAAATATTTCGATAGAAAAATGCATCAGAGTTTTTATCCCAAGATTAGGATAAATACTCGGATAGAAACGAGTGTTTATGAGTATTTACTCAAAAATGAGTTTTTACTCGAGTGTAATCCCATCACTGGTTACAAGTAGTATATTTATATCAAAGGGAAATAAAAACAATACTAACACCTTCATCAGTGCTCATTAAAGGAGAACTTGGCTTTTCCGATGACCGTAAAAAAAAAAATCTCGCTGGATTAGTACAGGGTTTTACGTCAGTTTATTCCTCTTTCTTTTATTGTCATAGATTATTGTCTGTAAACTTTTAATTAGTCAGCTTTTTGGACACCCCATGTCATCCTATAGACGAATCTATGTATTTTTATTGTTAAGGGCATAATTGTCATTCAATATTAAACAGTCGCTATAAATTTGCTCCGACTATCCCCAATCCAAAGAGGTCAAGGTGCATATAAAAGAAACAAGAGGAAGACTATCCTTAATTTGTATGACATTGATTCGAAAGCAAAACTTTTAGTCAAACTTTGGCCAGACCACTCCGAATTTTTTTTTTAAGTAATAGGTGGCAACGCCAGCACGTCTCCTGATGTTAAGTGATAACCGCCGCCCATGGACACCCGCAATTGCAAAACGAAGAAGCATAATTCCGTTCCCTAATCTTCAAAACTTAACCACGACATAAAACTAACACCAATCGTCTGCTTAACCATTAATTCCAACATAAAATAACGTGCTGTACATAGTAAGTAGTTAATACGTATACTTACATCGTTTCTTTCTACGACCATGGCACGCACGCGCGAATATAAAGCCTCCTCACGCATTCGTGCCGCGTCACGAATCTCGCGCACCAAGTCGGTCAGGAAGCCTGGCGCGTATTGCCCAGTCAGGTATACTGTAATAGACAACATTTTATATTAAAACAAGCATTTGCTTGCAGTTCTGCTTGGTAGGTTTCGGGGTAGCAAGTACCAGCTACCTTCATACGAAATTTCATCTAAATCAATCCTGCCGTTTAAGCGTGATTCATCATAACAGCCCATCAATGTGCCAAATAGGCCTTCTCCCGTGACCATGCTGGCAAGACGGATTGGTACAGAGTTTAATTTCAAGTTTTCCTTCTTTTTATTTCGTTAAGATGATAGTCCCTTTGTCGGTTTTTACGACACCCATGGGATGAGATGAGAGTGGTGACATATTGTATTCTTACTCCGTCATTGACTCCGATTGAATGACAAATATCTTTCCATTCCTACAAACTTTGCTGCAAGAATAACAAGTTATAAGGATAAGTATGCTAAAGTGGTTTGGACACATTAAGAAATTCGATAATAGCAACATTTCTAGCGTGAATATTTTAGGTAATGTCGGTAGGGGGACGCCCTAGAAATACTGCAGGGACGTAATTGGTGACATGTTTCAGATGGAACCGATGAGCATTTATGAATATAATGAGAGACAAAGCAAAGATTGTTTGTAAAGATCGTAGTCTCTGCCGCCCCCCTCATGAGAATAAGCCGTGAGTTTACGTATGTACAGTCACGAGCAATAATATGTACACATTTTCAAATTTTCTAAACTATCTGCACGTTTATCTAGACATTACAATATCAAAATGAATTCGTAATTTAGAAGAGGTTCCGTACAGTTTTGAATTAATCTTCGAATTTTCAATTTTGGATTGGCAGAACTTTAGATAACTGGTTTACAAAATGCGAAAATGTGTACATATTATTGCTCGTGACTGTACCTATGTATGTTACTAAATGTGTTTAGATGTAGAAGTCCTTCACCCGTGACATGTTTGAGGGCTTATTGAGGGATACGGTTTTCGACAACAATGGGTAAAGGAACGTATGGCATAAAATTAGAACTACGCACAACACCAGTCAATGGTTTAGCGAAGCAAATCATTTAAGAGCAATAAGAGTATTTTGCTAAGCAATGAAAACGTTAGAAAGAAGACGTTAATTATTTTTCTGTGAACTACAGTAACATGTACGAACAGTCAGCATATTTTAACATGGGCAGATGAAAGTAACCAACAGACTTGTTACATAGTTCGCTACAAAGTAAATCAATAAACTAACAGTACCTAGATAGATTTAAACACACCTATAACCATTGCTTATAACCGCAATGTGCAAGGAACAGAACAGAGCGCTTCTTTGATAGTTATTTTATTAGGAACATGAAAACAGGTTACGCAAGCTTTCTAGTTTTCTACAATTCAAAGAAAATCTACCATAATAGGCTTGATGTACCAGTCAACGACAAAATACTCGCTGCTGTCTGCACCTAAACTAGATTATTATATTCATTTATAATAGTGATGCTTTGTACCCTAAGTCCGAATTTAGTAATACACAATTTTTTCAAATGCACTCTTATAAAATATGGTTAAAACTACAAAAAATCTAAAAAATTCGTTAACATCTAGTACTTCCGACTAATTTTATTCTAATTCTATCAAGGTATTTTATTTTCAACAAATGTTCTAGATAAATAAAGTACTTTTAAAAGTCATTTTGACAACTTTTCTCTCTCTAAGCTTCTAAAGTTAAACAAATAAGTTAAGCTTCTAAGCTTTACCATAATTATCTAAACACACTATTTCTTTGTAATTAGCATAGATCTACGGTTACAAGACAACTGATTCTCATACATACATAAATTATACTTCTCTTATAAATACATTCATGCTCTCGTACAAAGAAAACAACTATATTAATTGAATAATTGATGTTCATGCACACATAGATTTGCATTAAGCCGGAATCGAGAAACCTTAGGCGAAGTTATAACATAACTAAAGAACATCATTTTCTTATAAGCACTAAGCTAAAAAACTCTTAGTTTCTTTAAATGTTCTAATACGAGACAAGTAGTCTATTATTTCTTCATTTAAGTCTAATTACTCTCATTTAAAAATGTACCGTACAGTTAACTCAATCACGTCCTACAAAATAACCAATTCACTTCTTTTACATTTTACTTTCTGTTTAAATTGGACAATTTTATATTGCACTAGCTGACCCGTTCCCACTTCATTGGGCGGCGAAAAAAACGCGTTTCTTTTTTAAAGCATATTTCATTACTGCTCCGCTCCTATTAGTCATAGCGTGATATTATAAAGCCTATGACACTCCCCGATAAATGGACTATTCAACACAGAAAGAATTTTAAAAATCGGTATAGTAGATCCAGAGGTTACCCCCTACAACGACACAAACTCACAAACTTTATCTCTATAAAATATTAGTATAGATTTTAGATTATTTATGTTAACCAAGGCATAGATTTAACTAATTATTTAGTTCAATTGTAGCAGTACTTCTTAGTTAACTTGCCTCTTAATATTTTCTGTTTATTTATTTATTTATTAAGGTTTACCACAGCAAAAGTATATAACATTATTACAAATAATAAATACAAGTAGTTTGGCTGATACAATTGCCAATTATGGATTAACCAACATGGTTCATAAAAAAAAAACGTCAACAAACATGAATAAAACAGATGAAGCTATCAAAATTACTTATAGACTTATTAAATATTAAAGCAAGACACTGCCATTGTTGGAGACTCCAAAGCTGTTGTATAATTTAAATTTGAATTTGTTTTTCGAATCATGGTAGATATCAATATCAGGTGAGGACTTTGTTCTTTCATTTAACTCACTGCAAAGACGATGAAGGGGAGAGCTATATCCAATGTTTAACTTGCAAGTTCTCAAGTGGTAAGTATTTGTGATAGGGTACCGGGGTAGTTTGCTTGGAACTTGGAGATTGATGCGTGACACCAGCTCAGCGCTATCAAGCTGTCTATTTGCAAGTTTGTGAAGGAATGATAGGTCCAGCACAATACGTCGTTCACGCAATGAATACATATTGAAATATCGTAGACGTTGTTCATATGGACACCTATGTGATATACCATTGGAGGTGTATGCGAGGCTCCTAGTGAATGCTCGCTGAATGCTCTCAATACGCTGAGAATGTACTGCATATTGAGGACTCCATACTATACTTGCATATTCTAATTGGCTACGGACTAGGCTATTGTAAAGTATGATTTTAGTTCGTGGTAGCTGAAATCCCTTAGTACTACGCATTATAAACCCAAACATTTGAGCAGATTTTGTGACAATATTGTCGATGTGAGATTTAAAATTAAATTTACTGTCCATGATTATACCTAGATCTCGGACTTCATTTACTTGTTCCAAGGTGGTCTTATTTATGCTGTAAGAAGTACAAAGGGTGTGAATTTTGCGAGTGAATTTTATGTGAAAACATTTTTTGACATTGAGAGACATGCCATTTGCAGAACACCAGTACTCAATGCGATCAAGGTCATTCTGCAAAAGGATTTGATCGTCGCAAGAGGATACAGTTCTATAGATTTTAAGATCATCTGCGAAAAACAGAGCCTTGCAATCATTAATTTGTGTAGAAAGGTCATTGACAAATAAATTAAAAAGAACCGGCCCGAGATGGGACCCTTGGGGAACACCGGAGTCAGCATAGTATACGCACGATTCATATCCACAAAGAGCAACAATTTGTGATCTTCGAGATAGGTAGGAAGAAAACCACTTTAATAGGGAGCCATGTACGCCATTGAATTCAAGCTTAGATAGTAACAGTTGATGGTCCACTTTATCAAACGCATTTGAGAAGTCAGTGTATATTGCGTCAATCTCTTGTCGTTTGTCTAGAGCCAGCGCCACATCAGATACAAACTCCACCAAATTTGTGTCTACGTTGCGACCAGACTTAAAGCCATGCTGGTTTGGTGAAAGTAAGGGATCCAGATGCTGAGTAAGTATAGGGCAAACGAGCGATTCAAATATTTTTGAGAAACATGACAGTATCGAAATAGGCCGGTAATTTGTTACATCAGATAGGTCACCCTTTTTAAAAATAGGGATGATTCTTGCATTTTTCCATACATCGGGAAAAGTACCCTGTTGAAGAGATCGATTATAAATAATGCATAGGGGCAGAGCGAGATGGTCTTTGCAACGTTTTATGAAAATAGGATGTATAGAATCAGGTCCCGGACCCTTAGAAACATCAATTTGCTTAAGCTTATGCAAAACCTCTTTTTCTGTGAATTGTATTTGATCGAGGTAGTAGTTATGATTTATAATAGGGCAAGAAGCGTCAATTATATTACCTTTGCAACTAAATATGGAAGAGAATTGCTTGGCAAATAGGTTAGCAATATTAGATCCTCCACTTACTATTGTATTATTCATTTGCATCTGAGAGGGTATTGAATTACCACTTCTTTTCCTATTTTTAATGAAACGCCAAAATGCTTTAGGGTTTTTCTGGATATCAAGTTCCATGTTATGTTTGTATTCTTTGTAACACGAACGCATTAGTTTCTGACAGCGATTACGTAGTATCTCAAAGCTGATTTTGTCTCTGGGATTATTGTACTTCCGGTATGTACGTCTATATTTATCTTTTTCAGATATTAAGTTTATAAGAGCTTTAGAGAACCAGGGTGGGTACCTGGATTTGCTAGGTTTATATTTTGGAACGTGTTCTGCTATTAAGTCATTCAGGATATTGTACAGTATTTCAACACTTCCATTGACGTCGGTACATTGACTAAGTCTGTAAGTTAGGTCTGAAGCTTTTAAGGCAGAAAGGATATTTTCGTAGTCGGCTTTAAAATAATTATGGTCAGTTCGGTATTTTGGTTTTAAGTTAAGTTTGTTAGAGAAGTCTATAGATATCTGCAAGCATGGATGATATGAGTCGAGTTTGCTTAAAGTGTCTGGAGGGTGAGTTACTGTAATGCCTGAAACATTGCTCAAGACGAGATCCAATATGCGGCCATCTACATTCGATATATGATTGTACTGGTGTAGATTATTGAGAGAAATAAAATCTATTAGGGGCAAGCCCAGCGGGCAGGAATAGTTACTAAGAGTGAGATAATTCAGCTTATCCATACATGTCCACTGAATAAATCCCATATTAAAGTCACCAACAATAGCAATTTCATCAACGTTCCTTAAAACTACATTATTAACATGGTTTACAAAGTATAATAAAGTATCCAACTTAAGGGGAGGTGGTAAGTAAACTACACACAAAGCAACTTTTCTTACAGAATTATTGATATTCAACTCTAACACTACCCACAAGTCCTCCAAGTCACTCTCCCATTTTTGAACCCTAAACGACCTAATGTGCTTCTTAACTGATATCAAAACACCACCGCCATCCTTTTTGGAGTCTCTGTTACAAATTCGATCTCTACGATGTGTCACGTATCTTTGATCCATGAACTCGCCATTAGCTACACTAGATTTTAGCCAAGTCTCAGTTAAAGAGATAACATCGTAGTCGTTTAATAAAACATTCTGATAAACGTCATCGGTCTTTGTTCTAAGACCGCGTACGTTTTGGTAGTATATATCAAGCATTGTAATACATAAGTTAACAGAACATTTAAGACAATATTATTATGGTTATAGAGGGGCTTTCTGTAGCAACTTGAGACTCTCCTGGTTGCGGATAAATATTGCCTGGTCATTAACATCTCTACGTACCAGAATCCGGCCATTCCGCACCCATACGAATTTGTAAGAAAAATCTTTGGCTAGTTTTCTTGTTGCCGCATGTAATTGTTTGTTAACAGGGCTTAGATGTTCGCTCACAAACACTGGAACGCGACCGCCACCAATGCCCAGATGGTGTGAATTCAATTTATCTTGGGGATGTTTTCTATTGTAGTTGACTACCGCTGCTAAAACGTTGTCTCGTTGTCGTGGGCTTCGAAATTTGGCAATTATTGCACGAGGGCGGTCACTATTCTTATTTAGTTTGGCTACTCTTGTGATTTGCATTATATCCGTATCAAGGATTTCGCTACCCGTTATCTCCACCAGTTGCTTAACTGTGTTAATTAGATTTTCTGACCTGTGCTCTGGTATGCCACTGATCTCAATGTTAGATTCACGCATACTCTGCTCAACCATGTTCAAGCGAGCAGTGAGGTCTATGACATTATCACGTAAGTTATTGTTTTCCACCACCAGCTTATTTATTGTCTTATCCTTGTCATCAAGGCGCTTGGTTAGGGTCTCAAATTGAGAGTTGAAGAATGACAATGCGTCTCGAAACTCTGTAATATTACAATTAATAGAATTCAATTGATCGGATACCATCTCCTTAATAGTAGCCTGCATAGTGGTCCTCAGCTCCTGCCGTATTACATCTCTCAAAGAGCTCACTGTGACATTCTGATCACCGTCCGAGTCAAGTCCGGGTATATTACAGTTCTTTTTACGCAATGTTATATTGTCAGGTGAATTCCGTGAAAACATCGGACCTGGAGAATGGACAGAAGACCGCACTGGAGTATTAGTATTGTCAGTTTTGCTTTGCTTACATAGGCATTCCGGGCATTTCCAGACAGCCCTTTCGCTGTCTTGCATGAGTGAGAAGCGTTTAGATTGTATGTTGACACAGGGAAGGTCGTATTTCGACTTACATACATAGCAAATTATAAAATGTTTATTGGCAATTTTTTTAAGGCATCCAGCGCATATATCGTCTTGAGTGGCCATTATTATAGATAAATATTAACTGTACTAATAATAATTCAGGGTAGTATTTTTCCTGAGACTGGCAACCCTATTTACAATTAAGGGTAAAAAAAAAAAAAATCCCTATACTGGCAACACTATTTTTATTGTGATGTTGGTACAGAAAGGCAAAGTCTATAGTCTATGCACAGAATGAGAAGCACTTTTGATTGTGTTTACAAGTTTTGTGAGAACTTTTCACTAGCAAAACGATATTATTCACTTGTTTTAATTTATCATGATGATCACTCTTCGTTGTTTAAAGTTTTTTACAATGCAAGTACACTCAGAGGACACTTTTAGCACAAATATTAAATTTATTCTGCAGAGGACGTTGACGTATGTGTTTACTGTTTAGCAACCGGAACCGGATGAGCAACCGGAACCGGATTCTGTTTGCAAATTAATATATTAAAATTTAGTAAGTATCATAAATTCGGCATAGCAACTTAACTAGCCAAGCCACCACCTTCCCTCATTTTTATTTACAAAATTAAACTAATATAAATCTTAAACCATAAAAATTGGTGAAATGGTATTTTCCTTTATTTTACTTGACATTTTGGCATAGGTTACACTGGCCGTGGTCGCAAAGCTGGTAGCTTGTAACTTTAATATTTACATACATACATACATAAACTCACGCCTTATCCCGGCCGGGGTAGGCAGAGACGACAGAACGCCACTTGTCACGATCCTGGCAAACAGATTCGGCCTCGTCCACATTCATTAAGCGAGTAATAGTAATAATTTAATATTTAATGTCAGAAAATAAAAATAGATAGCATGCAACGCGATAGTTTAAAAGTTATGATTAAACATAATATAATATATGTAGTTGCCGTGCACAGGTGCGTGTTCAAATTCCACGCAGGGCTAACATTTGTACGATTACAAAATTATTGTCCAGAGCCTAGAATGTCATATAAAAATAAAGCGGACTATTACTAACATGAATCACAGAGATCGCACTGACCTAAATGCTTAGGTATCTAAAACCAATAATCTAGAAACTCTACATTTATGGTTGTAGGTACCATGACTTATGACCATTGCAACCTTTAATAACCTTGAATTTTTGTGGAAATTGATTCATCATCATCATAACAGCCCATTAATGTCCCACTGCAGAGACGGGCCTCCTCCCGTGACGGAGGGATACTTGGCCTACAAATACCACGCTGGCCAGACGGATTGGTATAGGGCTTAATTTCAAGTTTTCTTTCTTTTTATTTCGTAAAGATAATATTCACAGGTAGTCACTAAGTCGGTTTTTACGACACCCATGAGATGAGATGGGGTGGTGACATATTGTATTCTTACTCCGTCACCACACGGAGAAATAGATTACAATTGCTCACCCCCGCTTTCTGAATGACTGATCATGTCAATATCAACTAATCAAGTGTCAAAACTATCATTTTCAGGAACAAAACTGACAGTTTTGACACATAATTAGTTGATTTTTACTTGATCAGTCATTCAGAAACCGGGGGTTAGTTATTTATTATTTTAGGTTTATTTTCCCTGCCAACAGCCCTTATATTGTCCCATGTACTATTTGATCCACCATTTCTGCCTACCCTATTAATAAAGCAACAATGTATCTAATAGACATGTTTAACTAGAAGAGAAAATCATAACGATTGATATTCTAACGGTTATTATATTAACATAAATGCGTATACTTGAGAATAGAAAATCATTGTTATGGCTAACGCAGACCTGGACGGCATGGCAAAGGATTTTAATTTTTACTAATGGAAATTCAACCGTAGGTACTGCTAACTAGCCGCGGCGAAGGGATTTTTCAATGCCGCGGCATCATTTTAAAGCATAGCAATTTATGTTGTATTTCTGTAACAGTACGGTTGAATTTCCATTAGTAAAAATTAAAATACTTTGCCATGCCGTCCAGGTCTGCGTTAGCCATTATGCAACTCATGCACGAGTTTATGTACTTAGCTTTTTATCAGTTAAGTTAAGTGAGATTTAATTGTGTATAGAAGAAGTAATAAGCCATTGTTTCTAGAGTAATTCTGGTATTCCTCACAGGAGCAACCATCTACGCCAGTATCTTTAAGCCAGAGTAACCCCCGGTTTCAGAATGCCTGAACAAGTAAAAATAAACTAATCAAGTGTCAAAACTGTCATTTTAGTTCCTGAAAATGATAGTTTTGACACTTGATTAGTTGATTTTTACTTGATCAGTCATTCAGAAACCGGGGGTTAGTCTATTCGATAAAATACTATTTTTATTCTTGTAAGAATGAGTTTTAATGATTTTGTTTTTAGTCAGTAAATTCGTTAAAATTGTAATAAATTGGATATACTTAGAATAAGTAAATAAATTGTTCTTTCTTCATATCAGCTCTTTGTTTGGGAGCTTCTCAAGCTCACCTAGTTTAAAATCGACAATTTCAGTCTAAAGATATAAATAATATCGTTATAGGATAACGTGTTCCCTAAAGAGGCTAAAGCGTATATTTTCTTTTCGCATTTTAATGTAGTTCAATAAATGTAACATATTTTATATCGTAACACTGAGTGCGCATAAACCGAAGCCAAATAATAAACATTAAATAGGAAAATCAAGGTAATTGTTATTATAAATCAATCCTCAGTTTCCGTACTTTCCGATAGACGATTTAGCCTATTTTATATGTAATAGCGGTAGCAAAAGAGACTATCTATGGGTCGTAGTAGACATAGACACGCGATTTCGCATGCAAACTCACGTCACGTCGCATAGTTTCATTTCTACTAACTTAATTTAAATATATCGTTATACACATAGTTATAAATATATTCACATAGAGAAATTGAGAAATTTATATAGTGATTTCTATATTAGCTAGTGAAATTACACAGCTCTATGAGGCATAAAATAATAGTAAATAAATATTCACGGACATCTATGACATGACGGTTCGATTCCCGCTCAATGCAAATCTTTGTGTGCATGAACATGATTGTTTGCATAGTATTTACAAAAAAAGTATTTAAGTATGTTTATTCATTGTCTAGTACCCATAGTACGAGCTCTGCTTAGTTTGGGACTAGATGGCGTTGTGAGAATGTGTAAGGATTATTTATTCATTTATTTATTGATTTGTCTGACATAGCGCCATCTGTTCCCAAAGTAAGCTTGGCTTAACCTGTTATAAAAAAAATACAACTTAACCTAGTCCTAAATTAAGCATAGCTTACATATTATACTATAATATATATATGTATGTACTAAACAACTGATAATAAACATACTAATATAATTTTTTGTATTTATTTACATATTAAATAAACCGGCCGACTAGACCGAATCTAATAATCTGATAATAAACTTTAATTAAAATGAACACGACTAATTAATAAACACTTTTTAGCGTTAATTGCACACAAATACGTAATAAATCATTGTTAGTCTAAATGCTTATAATAATTTTTGTCATACGGTATGCGATGTTAAACATCTAGGCGCCCGTTATTATGATCATAATCAACAACGAATTGATTAATAATAGATAATCAGATTATTAGTAATTAATTGAGGTATTAGCTAATGATATTTATTATTACGATAATGAAATAACATAATTAAAATAGTTGTGTGTGAATTCTTTCCACAACTATTTTAATTTATTAGCAAGGAACAAGACAACACGAATTGAAGATATGTAGGTATATGATAAGCAGAAAACGTTAACTTGGCTGATATAAAAAAAAATCCTCACACTTTCACACAACGACATCTAGTCCCAAACTAAACAGAGCTTGTACTATGGGTACTAGACAACGTATAAACATACTTAAATACCTTTTTTTGTATACAGGGTGTCCCAAAACCCGACGTTAACTCAAAACCAGGTGATAAGGCAAGTCATGCTGGTTATCAGAAAAATATAAAAAAAAATCTAAGTTGCATGGTTGTAAAGTTATAGGCATTTGAAAAAAAACGCAAAAATTCAGACTCTGTGACGGTCTTTTCACTCCTGTTGACACAAATCTTAACTTTTTCAAACTTATTCTTTTGCTGTGTTACCCTGAATAATGCCTCTTTAAACTCTAATAAATGTTTTAAAACCAGCTGGTCTAGTTTTCATATCAATAGGACTTATTTCTTAGAATAAAATTAAAATGAAAAAATGCCCAGTTTTAACTTCCTGTAGTGAAAAAAAAATGTACTACGCGAGTTTGGCAAGTTATGCCAAAAGTTGCCGCATTTAGTAAAGATTTGAAAAAAACCTTTACCAAGTATTATACCATTTGGAATCCTTACTAAATGCGCCAACTTTTGGCATAACTTGCCAAACTCGCGTAGTACATTTTGTCGTCAGATTATAATGGTATGAAAATTTACATAAATTCACATAGGCTACAATCACATTCTTAACCAGATGAATTTAAGTATTTATTTATAACGCATTCTAAGAACTATGAGGTTATTACCGAATTAAAATGCTGTAGTCTGCACGACTTAAAATTTGGCTTACTGACAAAACTAATTGTATTTTGGTCAAAATAATTTGGTGATAAGCGCCAAGACAATTGTTTACTTATGATAATTTGGGTGTCGATATTTATAAATCTATATCCCATTTATTAATGTTAAACAAATACTTTGACTTGACAAATGAGATAACCAGAAATGGCTACAAGGTTACTCTATATGCCGTGGAAATAGGTGCGAGGGGTACTCCAGCTAAATCCCTCTACAGCTTATTAAAAGAACTAGGACTGCCGAGAACTTCAGTAAGCTCTCTACTATCACGAATCTCCAAAACGGCATTGTTAGGTTCATACCAAATTTGGATAGGTAGAGGACGGAACATAGTAGACAGTGAAGGTGACGGCTAACGCGTTGTAAGGGGGCCTCCTTAAACCTACATCTGGGTCGTAAGTCCCAGACGCCAGTGTTCCGTCCTCTATCACGCGATGGACCCGGCCACCCGCACGGAGAAAAAATTTTTATTATAAGAATACCAAATTTAACATGCCTTCAAAAACCAACAAAATAGAAAACAGTCTATGTTCAGCAATAATTTAAGACTTAAATGCAGTCTTTAGCCGTGTGACAAAAATTGTATAGGTAAGCTATGTATGAGACTAATTTAGTAGTTACAGTATGTCTGAGACATAACTAACAATTCGTCTAAATTACTACTTATTTGTATATTGTCTGTTCTGTTATTTACTACGACAAAGAAATTTTTTCACAGTTCCCAGTTACGTACTAATATGAGGTCATTATCATCATCATAGCAACCTCTAAATGTCAAAGGAAATGATTTTCTTAGTATTTTGAAGGAAAATCTCTTAGCTTTGAAGGTAGCGAAAACTTTCGCCTTGGATGACTATTGATGTTGGGTTTGTTTAAATAGTAGAAGGTTAATTTAGGGGGTATAGTGTGAATAACAAGTAGTAGTTTTTTGAGTTTGAGATCCGCCATGTTTCATTGATCGCATCTATATCTGAGATCTAGGGTCACTAGTTTGATTTACGTCATTTTTTAATAATATTTGAATAAGATATTCTAATCTGTGATCAGAGAATTAGTAAACCAATATTATACAACGTACGTTATGAGTGGCAAAATCACAACTAATATCTGGCCTTACCTATGGATTGGCCAACTCATACTACACTGAATAGTTTTTTTGGTAAATTTTCCTTAATTTTTTTTCTTAGAGATAATATTAGTGAACTAGCCCTTAATTGGTTTAACTCCGATGAGTTGGTGTCTCTGACAGACATGTATTTTTACTTCGTTACCAATCTGAAAAAAATAAATTATTAAAAAATAAGAGCTAATTTTTAAATTTAGTCCCCAACAAACTAATAAATAGGTGTGGCACCCAAAAAACCAGTAACAAGTAACATAGTCATAAATCGCTTGCGAGTCGCTGTGCGTCGTTCGACTGCCGTATGAAGTTATGGTTAAAACGGCTTTAGCCAGTGGCATCCTACCGCCAACTGTCAAACTGTCACTTTCAATTTAAAAAAGGAAACAGTAATTTAATACAAAGAGATAACCTACAAGTGTATAGATATTGGTTTAGTATTTTTGGGAAACCACAACAATATAGATAATATTTAGAAGACAAGCAAGATCCTGCGGCTTTGCTTTTTACTTTATCATAACAGGATATTTTAATTGAGACATAACATGACCAGTGATGAAGGGAACCTTATTATTACCACGGTGACCAGACAAACCTTCTCCATGTTTTGTTCTATTATTTAGACGACCCCTGTGGCGCAGTCGGTATATTACATGGCTGCTACGGCTCGGGTCCGATTCCCGCTCAATGCAAATCTTTGTGTGCATGAACATGATTGTTTGCATTGGTCTGAGTGTTTTCTGTGTATAATATGTATGTATTTACAAAAAAAAAAGTATTTAAGTATGTCTATCCGTTGTCTAGTACCCATAGCTACAAGCTTTGCTTAGTTTGGGACTAGGTGGCGTTGTGTGAATGTGTGAGGATTCTTTATTTATTAGTCTCTATGGTTATTGGTGTAGTTAATCGGAAATCCCTTAATCGGCTTTTACGACACCCATAAGATGAGATAGGAGATGAGATAAAGTATAATATATTCCTACTTAGTATCCGTCAGAATGGCGGGTGTGAGGCTTCAAAATAGGTAAAAAAAAACTATGTAAATGTACAAAAAATGTACGTTTATGTACTAAAATAAATGTATAAATGTACGTTACTATATGCATAATAAACATTACTTTAAAGTGAGCCGCCATTATGATATCAGGATGGCGGGTAAATTTTAAGATAGCTATTTTTTTTTTAAATTTAACTTTACGAATTAAATGCACGTAAATTGTACGTATAGGAACATTATTTTAAAACTTCTAAAATGTTGGGCAAGCTCAGGTATGGTAAAATACACGTGAGCCGCCACGCTGATATCAGAATGGCGGGCTGTTTCGAAAGCCATGAAACTATCGTGATCTATTAAATACCAAATAAATGTACGTCTTAATATGTACTTTACAGATTGTAAAATAAAACTTGATTATTAATTCATAGTATTTTTTAATAAATTATTTAACATTTGACCATATAAAATGGAATGAGCAATTACTTTTTTTAGACTTCTGTTTAGTCTTGGCTTTAAATCGTCTTAGCACATCCACATGTATTTACATGAATGCGCCATACCTTATATGAGTGCGCTTTTTAGTGCCCAATCGCATAATTGATGTAATTATAAATATGTTTTTAATTAAATATTGTCAATGCAGATCAATGATTCAGTTTCCTCAACAGTACCTACCAATAAACTATATAAAATAAATGTAGGTATCAATTACTCAGATTTGTCTTTACATAAAAAGTATGTTGGATGAAAATAATGCTGTCGTCAATCTTAACGATTTTCGTGCTAAATTTGTAGAGAATTATTTTAGAACAAGTCTTATAGAAGAAACAAGGACAATAGGTACATTGAGAATGTAGCGTGACATACGTTTTTGAGAGACTGTACTGATGTTATTTGGAGCGCCGAGAGGATAGAAACCTGTACAAGTGAGACTTGTGTGACCAATAATGTCCGAAGAAAAATGCCGTTGCTTGCACTTGACCCAACAAAAGATATTTCTCAAATAAACGAGGCAGGCTGTATCCACATTATGGGGCGACGGTAATTTTGGTCACATGCAATCGAAATGGCTGTAAAGGCATGCGAACATTTGATTATAATATACTTCACAACACAATCATTTTTGAATAAAGTCAATCAGCAATGTGTTTATTGACAATATTCCGTCAGAAATAACATTGAGCGAGAACTCTTATCATGTTATAGGATTTATTGAATTTGTACCTTCCAGGCTGAATAATGATGTGATTGGGTACTATAAAGCGCATTCATATAGGGGAGACGGTATGCTATGACGATTTAAAGCCAAGACTAAACAGAAGTCCAGAAAAAGTAATTGCTCATTCCATTTTATATGGTCAAATGTTAAATAATTTATTAAAAAATACTATGAATTAAAAATCAAGTTTTATTTTACAATCTGTAAAGTACATAAGACGTACATTTATTTGGTATTTAATAGATCACGATAGTTTCATGGCTTTCGAAACAGCCCGCCATTCTGATATCAGCGTGGCGGCTCACGTGTATTTTACCATACCTGAGCTTGCCCAACATTTTAGAAGCTTTAAAATAATGTTCCTATACGTACAATTTACGTATAGTCGAGAACTAAATGGCTTTATCACCTCTAGAGTTAATGTTAGTTGCATGTCATAAAACTATTAGGTTCAATATCGCACAACAAAACATCATCTAAGGCATGACGCTACTTTGACATATTTATCAGTTCTCTTGTATTAGCAAATAGTCGTTAAATATTTATAAAAACAAATAGTAAAGTCAACGTTATTGACTGTTACTAGAGCATATTTTCGTTAAAACTTTTTATTCCAATGAGTTTCTCTCTTTTTTCCTTCTATGTCCATCCCTATCATTTCTTGCATGACGTCATTGGCGCATATTTCAATTTAAAGTTTTCGTAATTTTATAATATAAAACAAATTAGGGTAAACCACCTAGTCGTTAGAAGCCCTACAATTATTGGCACTAATGAGTTAAAAGAAAGAAAACACTATATAGATTATTCAAGTTCAGTATGATTATTCAAGTTCAAATATTATTTATTTAATATTTTTACCATATTTTATTTATTTCATGTGTCAACATAGCAATAATAAATTTATCAGAATCCTTTTATTGGCGTTAGTTCCAATAATATTTATTTAATACTATTCAATCACATAATAATGATTAAGTATAAGCAAAGATTATAGTATTTTTTTATTTTATGATATTTTATATTTTAATTTGACACCGAAGTCCACTCTTAAGGTGCCAACAATTGGGTGGCTTACCAGTCAATATTTTAATTCTACATTTTCAGTTTTTCAGAAATGACAAGCTTGTAATGTCACAAGTAACAAGTTGACTTTAGTTTTAAATTATTTAATGGTTTTTCACATACAAACTCTACAGTTTAATATAGTGACATTTGTATTGTGTTAGTAGATATTATTATTTATTGCGTTGAAGTGAAAGTTTAAAATAGATTGCACCTTTAATCTAAGCATAGTTTTGATTACGGTCAACCAATGACGTCAAGCTCACGCATAAACATTAAATAACGATCTTAATGAATTTGAATTATGATAGAATTTTTTGTCAAAACTGATAAAGCCATTTCGTTTTCGACTATACATTTAATTCGTATAGTTAAATTTAAAAAAAAAGCTATCTTATAATTTACCCGCCATCCTGATATCATAATGGCGGCTCACTTTAAAGTAATGTTTATTATGCATATAGTAACGTACATTTATACATATTTTAGTACATAAACGTACATTTTTCGTACATTTACATAGTTTTTTTTACCTATTTTGAAGCCTCACACCCGCCATTCTGACGGATACCCTACTTAGACTACAAAGAGCAAAAGGCAGGACACGAGATAGGGAAATAGAGAAATATTTCCTTCTAATGACGTACGGCGCGCGGTAAATAAATAATACTAACTAACAAATAATTATAATCTAAGAAGCCATTCATTATTTATTTCGTAGCAGACCAAAAGGTTATCGGAAAGTAATAACAAAATACACTCGAGAGCAAAAGTTCCGGGTCACTAGCATTTACTTCAATATCTTGAAAACGAATAAAGCTATCGTATTGAAATAAATTGAACTTTATAGACAATTTAATGTTACTAAAATAAAATGCATTACATTTACTACTGACCATTTATTTTATTATGTTTAAAAGGACAAATTAAAAATGGCCTCATTTTGCTTGTAAAACCAAAACTGAAAATATTTAATTTTTTATATTTACAAGTAGTTTTAACACGGTTTAGTACTTGGTATTACCCCCACGTGCTGTCTGGACTGCTGCAATGCGATTTGGCATGCTGTACACCAAGTTTCTGAAACACTGTTGGGGAATGTTCTCCAATTCCTCTACCAATGCATGTTTCAAGTCACTAAGCGTAATTAAAGGAGGATCTTGTTGTCTTACCCGTCGTCCGAGCTCGTCCCAGGCGTGCTCGATTGGGTTGAGGTCGGGGCTACGTGCTGGCCACACCATGGGACGAATATTCACCTCATCAAGGTAGTCTTGCACTACACGAGCAGTGTGGGGACGGGCGTTATCCTGCATAAAGATGGCATTCTCACCAAGTCTTGCCATAAATGGACCGACGTGCTCGTTGAGGATTTCATCCACGTATCTTACGCCATTAAGAGTACCGTTTTCGATCAGTACAAGCTCTGTTCGGCTTTCCGCAGAAATTCCAGCCCACACGAGTACCGAACCACCACCGTATGACACTTTTTCTTCAATACAGGCTTGCATAAATCTTTCTCCTGGTCTTCTGTACACCTTTGCCCTTCCGTCGTGTGTATACAGCATAAATTTTGATTCGTCCGAGAATATGACATTTGACCAATTTTCAATCGTCCAATTCGAGTGTTCGCGTGCATAAATTCGTCTTGTTATACGATGGTGTCTCTCGAGTTTCGGACCATTTGCGGGTCTAAATGGTTTCAAACTACCTTCAGCAAGTCGCCGTCTTACAGTCCAAGCAGAAGGGCTGCTTCCACCAAGTCCTAAAAAATGATGAGTCAGTGCTGTTCCCGTAAGAAACCGATTTCGTAGCATAGAGTTCACTAAATATCGATCTTCCCGTGCCGTCGTACACCTGGGTCTGCCTGTTGTTGGTCTGCGTAGGTTCAAACCAGTTTCTAGAAACCGCTGGCGAACACGCTGAACTGTAGACAACGATACACCGACTATTCTTGCTGTTTCTCTCTGACTGCTCCCATTTTCCAGGATCGTGAGGATTCTCGTACATTCCTCAGGTGTGAGTGACATAATTACCACTTTAATAATGACTATTGGATACCTGGATGACTCCTTATAAATACATTTTATGACAGAACAAAAACAAAAGCAAAAACAGTAGTGAAAATTAGAAGTTCTGATTTAAAAAAAATTGATCTTTTTTTTATAACTTTTTTAATGCCATTACTTACCGCCAATCAATAAGTTTTTATATGTTTAATGAAAGATTATTAAATTGTCTATAAAGTTCAATTTATTTCAATACGATAGCTTTATTCGTTTTCAAGATATTGAAGTAAATGCTAGTGACCCGGAACTTTTGCTCTCGAGTGTATTATTGATTGCAAGTTTGTTGATGCTTGTAATTAATTAAATCAATGTTACTTATGTTCAAATCGTGACGGAAGTAAGAAAATGTGGTCTTATTATTCTGTCTTATCTCTATCATAAAAGCCAGAAAAGCAGATTTGATCTGTCTCTATTAATAAAATCATCAAATAACATCACGGAATATACCTATTTACCTATCTACATAAATAAGTAGGTATATAACGCGAACGACACATTTTATTTATTAAAAAAATTATCCTCTATTTATTTTTTATAGGTTGTTCTACTAAACAGTTAATACTCAATAAATCAATTATTTATTTAAAAAGTAGATACATACTAATATATTATTTCATTTATTTTTTACTTACTTCCACTGTACAATATTATTATATACTAAGATCAAGGCGGGTCCTACGATAGATCAAAACACCTCTACAAAAGAAGCATCATGAGAGCAAAGATAGTCTATATCATACTTATCTAATGAATTTATCACAGATACTTTGTCAGCAAGGTCGCCTATTACGCACTTGCATTATCTGCGAACAAGAGCGTCATGCGAATTACGATGCAAAAGAACGTATGTACTAATAAAAAGTAGGACAGACTTGTTATCAAGATATCTAAAAAAAAACTACAAACTTTTTAGAATTCTTCTCTTATCTTAAGTAAACCTAGGTCCCATATATGGATGCACAATATTACTTGCCGCGCCCATTCACAGGGATAGGTTAAATAGTTTCCGAATAAACCATTATAGTCTTTAAAACAGTTGAGTATGAAAAAGAAGGAAGACTATTTCTCCATCTGAACAGTGTTATTTTAGTAAACAAAGTCCTCTTTAGGCTCGAACATTGAAGCCTGAGGTTTGTCTCCGTTGTAGGATATTTTAAATAGCATAGACTCGGAAAAGAGAGAAGAATAAAAATTTACAAATGGTCTCAACACAATTTATCTACAGCAATGATTAGATAGATTCATAGATAAAAGCCGACAAAGGGAAAATTCGTAGATGACTAATAGGAGCAAATAAAATATTTGTTTAAAAATCATGCCATGCCGTTCTTTTGGTCAATACAAATTAACTCACTTGTTACGAGCGTCCTTTTAAAAGACCACCTCTCAAAAATTAATAATTACAAATATGAGGTTACTATAACAAATAGTTTTTGATAAATATAACGAGTTTAGGAGTTTATCTGTCATTTAATAAATTACTTTGGTGTTTTAAGTGTATTATTTTGTGGTTTTAGCCGAAAAAGTTTTTTTTGTAAAAACAATACATTTTTTGCCTTTAGATCACATATCAGAGTATAATATTTACATGAGATTGTGGAGAAGCAAGAACTGGTTAATGATGATGACGAAATACCGTCATTTAATACAATTAAAGCATTCTGATAACTGTAATGCCGAGGTAACTGACAAAGATTCAGGTGACGAGAATCAAGTTTCTATGTCAAATTTATCTGGATCTCAGCTACCAGTTTCTGCAATAGCTCATTATAGCTATGATGCATCGACTTCTAGCAATAGCGATGATGATCATTTAGCACAAGTAGAATAGATACCACTTCCAAATCAAGAATCTTTCAAAGAAACAATTTATACGAGGCAAACCGCTTTGATGGCGCTACAAATTTTGAGTTAGAGCTATTCGTTTAGGATATGTCGTATGGTTTGATTCTTATCGAGGTCAAGGAGCAGACATTCCTGAAAGTTACAAAAAGCAGATCTTAGGCGCTAGTATAATTATCTCATTTTCTGATATTCTGCGTTCAATAAATGAGACAGCGCCGTTTTGCTTGTTGTTTGACATTTTTTTTACGTCTGTTCATCTTATTGATAGACTGGGAGCAGCAGCTAATGAAAGCTACTGGTACCATAAGAGAGAATCGTGTATCTAAGGGTCTTTTACCTTCTAATAAGGATATGCCTAAATCAGAGCAAGGAATGTTTCAATACAGATCTACAAGTGCTGAAGTGGATTTGTTGAACAAGTGGCATGATAATAATAATCATCGTTACTGTGGCGACAAATCCTTGTAAAGTTCAACCTGTACCTGTTAAAAAGAGTCTAATTACACATATATTCACGTCGAACAACCAGTTGTTATGAAGTCGTCGTGTAACAAAAATGTTCTGAGAATATCCATTCGAGGCAAAAGTGGTATTTTTCTATTGTATAACATGAATTAGATATGATAATACATGGTAAAATACCAGCTACTTACTTTTTTATTAAAACCTGTGCAATACAATGAGTTTTCCCAATTTAATTCTGAAATTTAATATTTTAGTATCAGCGAAGTGACAGTAGTACATTTTACGAGTGTCCTTTTAAAAGGACACCATTTTCCGACTTTTCCAAAAGTCACAGATTTTTTTTGTTATTTTTTACATGACATATGATGTACAATAAGCAGTTCATGAGAAAATTATAACATTTCGATAGGTATTACACTTCTCGTAACAAGTGGGTTAAGAGGTAATTTTTGTCTGCTTCAGTTTTCTTTCTTTAGTACAAATATCATGATCAAGACACACGATCTAAACGTTTTAAGATCATATATTTAAACATTTTCATCATCATGTCGGTCAAAGGACGATCACTGCTAGACATGAGCCTCATCCAAATGTTTCTACTTAACGCGGCCCCTGTGCCTCTCTCATCCATCATGAAATAGCGACTGCGTACTGGAAGAAGCAAAGTAGGTAGACTCCTGACGTGATTGAACGAACCACTTGACATATGAGGTGGGAAATTGACTGACACAGATCGCCTGCGGTGAAACCGTTTAGAGAAGGGCTTTGTCAAGGAGCTACCGACTTTTGGCTAATATAATAAAGTAGTAGTTCGAAATTGTATCCCGACATTCTGTATCCACAGTCCGTCAACACGATGACAGAAATAACTATGTTTATACATATTACGTATAATCATCTGTATCAAATGTCAATGACCTAGTTTAAATGTGACTCAAAGTAGATCTTAAATGACTTTACGTAATCATATACTAATTACTATTCATTATATTACCAACATACACACAAAAAAGCAGGTCACTTTGATAAAACGTAATAATAATAAGCCCTTTAGAACTGTCACTTCATAGAAGACAGTTGGTCTGATTTCATCACGATAAATGAGAAGAAATACAAACAATCTAGGTACTTATTAATTTGCCTAGTACGCGATTTTTAATGCACGTTATTTGTACTAAAGCACGTGCATTTTAAATAAAAGAAATAATAATACACAATACTTTTTGGCAAGTTGAAAATGGCTGAAATAGTATATTTATACAATAGGTGCCTACCAGCACTGCAATAAACATATTACTCTTGAAAACTATAAACATAATGTTGCAACTTGCAACAGATTACATTGACATTAAACCTACAAGTTATTGTAAAATATTTATCATACAATAGGAATGTGTCCAAAAACGATCTACCTACTTGCTGTTAACGCTCACGACATTCATAGCTTTAGAAACGAGATGTTTAGATTTATGTAAAGTAAAAGAAAACTAAATGAGCTAATGTGAAAATATTTTGGCTTCAACTCTAGGATGAATACAATTAAAAATATACCGATTCGAAAATAGTATACCTTGCCTTGAAGCAACATCGATTAGCATAGCTTTTGGTATAATAAAAGTAGGTATATCATAATGTCATGGTTGCCCAAATCGGGAGCGATCTTTCACCGCCAGCAATAATAGCTGCTATGCTCGCGGATGAAGATGGGTGGATGTGTGTGCTCTCCTTCTGCGAAACAGTCATGTTCCGGAAGGAGACTGCTGAGCGAGAGCGAGAGAGAGCCGATCCCTCTCGAACAAGGCGACGCCGTGGCAACAGCTCCGGCACCTCAACCAGGGTTCGCTAGCGGCTTCAGTAGGGGACTGCACCGCTAGTGGTACGATTATTATAAGTCGTGAGAGTATGCGGGCTGCCAACAAGGCACCGTTTGACGAGCCTTTTTAAGGCGAGGTGAGATAGGTTTCGGATGAAGCATTCGCGTTCCCGAAACCTCTCTGGAACACCTGAGAAAGGTCATCGTGGAGGTTTTAGTCGGTAGACCGGTCTGGAAGTCCGACATCACCTGCTCGTCTAACCCCAAGGCGACAGGTATACGAAAAGTATTGCCTCCACGAAAAAAAAAAATATATATATCATAATGTCGCCGTCCCCAACGAACACTATGGTAATAGCTATAACGATTTTTTTTTATTATTGCATATTCGCTATCCACAGACTGTATTACATTACTCAAATTTTTTTTAGGGCCCTGCGATAAATACTTTCTAAGATAATTAAAAAAGTAATGATCTTTAAGTTATTGTTCCAGGAACACTTAGTAGACAATTTGAAACGATTATTACCGCAAAAGCATATTACCAAATCTTTTGAATCAAAGTTGTAGAGTAAGCTACTATTACCATATTGCTCAAGGGAAAAATGACAACGCCGTGGCCCGTAATCGCCAACAAAATATCGTTCGGATGAGAACTCGCATTCATATTTATCGCAATGTGTTATTGCTCTCTCTCACGCCCTACGTGACAGACAGTTTTATTACATTACGATTGAAGGACGAAGCATTAGGCATGCTTCGTCCTTCAATCGTAATGTTGAAGAAAAGAAGCGTTAATAACAATAACAGGTAAAGAGGTAAATCAGAGTAGGTATATTTGTTTTTATTTTGTTGTTATTTTTGATTTTTAACTAAGTACCGGCACATACCAGACAGTTATTTACTGTTGTTATGGTTTCTACTCTGCTCAAGAAGTTAGTACAATGCAAAAGAGTATGATTAGTATACGTGTTTTAATTTTATATACTAATTATAACGTTTAAACTATGCTAGTACGCGTTTCATTATTATAAATATTATATAAAAGGGATATTAACGCGCATTTTATTTATCTTGACGTTTCGGCACAGGTTGCCCTGGCCGTGGTCGCAAGCTGACTGGTGATGCGATTAGATTATTATCATCTACCGTCGTATCTTGAGATGTTACTTTAATGGTTCTACACATAACACTGACCGAATAGCTGTTCTGTACGTTACCCGACCGCTCAAAAAAGGGAAGTTTTGTGTTTGAAATCACTGGATTCCACATTGCTGACAATAAGAAACCGTCATTCCGGTTAAAGCTCCTAGGGGACTTTTTGATTTCGATGGCCTCGCGCACAAGTCTTAAGTATAATAGTGGCAATCGGTGGAGATTACCCGAGGTTTATGAAATTCTATCTAGTGAATAGCACCAGCGTTCACCAGGTGTTCGGCGATTGCTGACTTGTTGGTCTGTCGGTTCTTTGCTTCCGCTTTGTTTGCCCAATAATAGAGCTGCCACAGCTACAGTCAATCTTGTACAATCCAGGACATTGCAAAAGAAGGTCATCCTTTACTGAACGTACTATACTATTAACCTTGGCCTCCGGGGTGAATATAGTGTTTATAGAGAAGTTTCTCAACACGGAGCCAATCTTATCTGTCACCCCTTTCAGAGACGTACGCAGGTCCTGTTCACTCCAGGATGTCTCTCCCTTTTCATTGGTCCCTTTACAATGGATGAATAATGGTAAATACGCAAGAATAATGATTCTTAAGTGCTATGGTATAGCTCTCGCTATACTATATAGGTGTCGCAGGTGGTGATAAGACGTTGCGTGTAAATACCTGTCCGTGTGTATAGGTTTACTGTAAACACTGTGTGATATGGACCCATATAGTTAGTCTTATGGCTAGTTTGACATCTAAGAAAAACAATGACATGTCCGCCTCCATTTCATACGTTAAAAGCATCTTTAAATGGAGAGTATTAAGATGTGCAATATATTGACCTACCTCCTGCTTGCTTCCTTTACCTATGCTAAAGATGTCATCAACATAACGTTTTCAAAGCCTGATAGTTTTTGGGCCAAGGCTCAGGGCCTTCTCTTCGAAATGTTCCATCCAGAGATTAAGCAGTACCGGAGCTACTGAACTTCCCATTGCGACGTCATCAATCTAGAGGTAGTATTGACCTTGGAAAGGAAGTAGTTGCCATCCAAGCAGTGTTTTAGAAGATTAACATAGTTGTGGGGCATATCATTGTCACTTAGTTTGTCTCTAACTACCTCAACGCATTCTTTGATTGGAATATTGGCGAAAAGAGATTCTACATCAAAACTCACAACCAGTTCGTCAGGTTTCAATCGTAGATTCCTTGTTGACTAGACAAAGGGGCGCGAATCCTTCACAAAAGACGGTGTTTATCACAGGTGGCTGTAATACTAACGTAACGTACTTCGCAAGGTCGTAAGTAGAAGAAGAGATTTGACTTACGAAAGGCTGCAATGGTACGTTAGACTTATGTATTTTAGGTAGCCCATATAACTTAGGTGGCTACTGCGATTTTGGTTTATTTAATCGTTCGTACTCGTCTTCTGTGAAAAAGTCCATGATCTAGGATTAGTGAGCGTATTTTTCGTGGCACTCTGGCCGTGGGATTGTATGATACAAGTTTGTATACCTTATCATCACTTAGTAGTACCCCTATTTTACCGTAATAATCAGTTGTGTTCATCACTACGGTGGCGTTTCCCTCGGCCCTAAAATGTAAGCACTCAAATGACAGAATTTTCCCTGATCTAGATCTTGACGCTAAAAGCTAGAACGATCGCTAAAATACGCTTTGTTTTTTGTTGGGTGTTATCTACTTTGGAGTAGATAATACTGACAAATTATTGGTATAATAATAAATATGGTATAATAAGAATAAATATAATAATTATCCATTGTCTTCCTTTCATTCGCATTTTTTTTTGTATGTAATTAACGCTTACCTTCCTTAACGTCTGAAAAAGGATTATCGAAGAAGCGCGTTATATATCTTTACCGTAATTTTGAGCTCAGTTAAATCATCGAATAAAATTGATAAGACATTTTACGAATACAAAGTACATTTATATTTCCCTTCAACAATATCACAATGCACTATAACTATAGCAAGACCGTTTTGTGATTTCAGTCGAACACTATGGTAAAGTTAGTTTGCGTTAACATTCTCCTTTATATGGGTCAGTAATAGACATTTTCTTACTTTTCTTATAATAAATAAACATTTTTCATAATAAATAACTCATAATCGGATGCATAAAAAAAACACCCAATTTTTGGTACCAGAAAGTTTTTCTTAAGTTTATTAGTTTTTATGATATTTAGTTTTTATGCCCTCCTGTAAAATTGTCATTTTCCTATTACGGTTTTGTTCGTTGGGGACGGCGATGTAGTAAATTTTTTAACACTCAATGACTCGGAAACAAAAACCAAAATTGAATTGCTTATTGTTAGTTTTAAAATAATGTCTTGCAGAAGTTTCATTACATTACCCAAGACTACATACCGAAATAAACCATAATGTCATTCAAATAAAAACTATTCGTGTAATGAAAAAAAAACCGTCTGCAGTTGCAAAGACATTTCGAACGTACGAAAACTTGGCATGAATGCAACCAAAACATACCAATGAACACTTTCTATTTATTAAATTTAGTTAACAGGATATACACATGACAAAATCGGGTCGAGCAACCGTCTATAACATTTTAGTAGTCTATACATACAATGGGTTACACGGTATACATGTTATAAATATACGTATTAAATTGCTGCTTCCCGGTTTAGAAAAAGGGATCACTTTTATTGGATAGCTTAAATATAAAATTTTGCGTTCTGTCGTCTCTGCCTACCCCGGACGGGATAAGGCGTGAGTTTATATGTGTATGTATGTATTTAGTTTTAAAATCTAAAGCAATAGCAAATTCTATTGTTAAAACATTATTCTAGTCTATAAAGATATTTTTGATGTACCTAGATTTGTTTTTATACGAAACAAGTCTACACCAGCCCTAATACAAAGACACCAAAAAAAAACAAAATTGTATGTTAACAAAATCAATGCCAAAAAAATTATAATGCCCAGAATTTAGTGTAGTGAACTGCCCATAAACTAGACTATTCTCACGTCGTTCGTAGGTAGCAAATTCTATTCTTATTTAAAATCTGGGTATGTCGATGAGCAACATGTAAGTACATATTTACCTTAAAAGAAACTAGCGTTGTGTTAATGTGTCTGTAGAATATCTTTATTGCTTTTCTTTTAACGTTTTCCTACATTAACTGCTTATAGAGGCCTAAAGCCCACATAACAGCAAGGTCGCACGAACACAAAGTTCCCCCTATCTATTTTTATAATAGCATCCCATTTCCACTTTTATTACTTCCGCAGTTATTTCTATAATTAAATAATACCGTTGATCTCAAAGGTTCAAACGATTTTATGGTGACACTTAAACTATAAAAATATTTAAAACGCTTATTACATCTTTCTTTGATAAAATAATCTTTCTTCTTAAAGTATTCGTTAAACATCGTGGTGGATTTGTAGCAATTTAGTCTGTTTGGTGAGCAAGGTATTGACTACTTAAATTACTTATTTATTAAATTGGTCATACACACTACCATATTTTGTGATTAGTGATAGTCGCAATTTAGTCTTGTTTAGTGAGCATGATAATGTATTGACTATTTAAATTACTTACATAAGTACATTAAATTGTTCATATTCTGTTAAATTTAGAGCAGTAGTGTGTCTGCTCTAAATTTAACAGAGCGTTTTAAATTATTGAAAATGAATCTTTCATCCAGTGTTGAATGTATTCTCTGATTCTGAGTGCCTGCTTTTAGGGACCACTAAACAAATGAATAAAACGGGAGGTCCTTCGAGAGAAGACAATATGTTGTCCTTCTAAATGATGATGCATCTCTAGTGAACAGGGTGTAGTCGTTTTTAGTCAAAAAAAAAAGATCCGTGTAATTGTTGCATAAAAGATACGCTAATTTGGTGATTGATCTGCTCATACATTTAAGTTGAAATGTTTATTCAGAATAATTACATACATAAATTACAAAATTATCTTACAGGCTAATTAGATTTAATTAAGTGGTGAAGTCATCTGTAGCCGAACTAGGCAGAGCCTGTATATCGGCTATCAGTGCCCAAACCCTCGTGTATTATACATTAGTATAATTTTAATTATTCATTTTAATATTATACAAGTTTACATTTTAATTAAATTTAGAGGCATCACATTGTTTATTTATTTTGTATTACATTTGATTTCCTTAAACAAACAAAAAGGCATAGATAAATTTAAAGGGGATATAATATAATAATAATAAGTATATATAATTTTAAACAGTGTTTGCATGCGGGCCCTCTTATTTGTGTGGAATGTGAGTGTACGTGTCTGGTGTTTAAGAGGGTGTGTGTGTATTGTGTAGTGTTTTGTTTTGAGTACAATAATATATTTATAAATTTTGTCATAAAAGACGAGTTTTTGTTAATTTTTTATTATGTTGCTATATGTAAAATTAGTTCAGTTTGTTCATATGTCAGGCTTCTTAAGTAACCAGTAAGTTTTCTCTTGCATTCAAATTTAGTTAATGAGTATATATTAAGAATTCTGTTCAATCTGTTGTAAATTAGTGGACCACACGCGTGAGCAAAGCGTTGGCTAAATTTAGTTTTATATTGCTCAGTTCTTTCGCACACTAAATCTTTTCTTCGTTTTTGTAGGAGTTGTGGATTATACTTAAGTTTGCTGTGTTGTAGGAGGACAACACTAAGTATGTATAACTGTCTCACCGTCAGAACCTCCCAATCTTTGTATAGTTCTGTTGTAGGGAATCGGATCGGTCTGAAAGAGGCGACTTTCAGTACCGCGCGTTGGGCGACCTCTACAGACTTCAAGTTTGTTTTAGATGCTCCTCCCCAAGATGACACGCAATATGTTAGGAGCGATTGACAAAGTGCAAGGTATACCTGCTTTAACAATTTAAAGTCAGCAATGTGTCTTAGGTTTTTAAAGATATATATGAGTTTTCGTATTCTGCAGCATAACAGTCTGATATGTTCTTTAAAATTCAAATTTCTATCTATGGTAACTCCCAAATATTTTATTGTATGAACTTGTTCCAGTTCAGGGCACTTGCAACTTATTTTCGAAATACAATCATGTGATTTTATTTTTCGGACTGTTTCTTCTCGAGATAATTTGTTTATGCTAAAGCAGATATATTTAGTCTTATCTACATTTAGTGTAAGAATATTTTTTTTTTTGGAGCCACTTTTCTACTATATCGAAGCCACCCTGCGCAGCGATAAAAACCTCTTCCCATGTGTCAGCGGCAAACGAAAGGGCAGTATCATCTGCATACGATATTATTTCACCACGGGGAAGTTCAAGACTTGTGAGGTCATTAATGTAGATTAGGAATAAAGTTGGTCCCAGTATACTTGAGTGAACAGGGTGTAGTCGTTTTTAGTCAAAAAAAAAAGATCCGTGTAATTGTTGCATAAAACATACGCTAATTTGGTGATTGATCTGCTCATACATTACGCAAGGTGTGGGCACAATAAAACAACCATTGCTACAGCCGTCTGAAGTGTTTAGTACAAAGAACTTCAACATTTCGAAAATCTAGTGATTAACAAGGATCGTAGTACAGTCAGCTCCTTATATAAAGTGACATGCAACATATTCAAATTTAAAATAACTCCCAAAGTAATCAATAATAAACATACAACCAAAGTCCTCCAAATGTGTAAAGCACCTATAATGAGCAAATATATCAAAACAATTACATCGTCAAATATATGGGTTCATTCAAGACGTCATAGTAATAGTAACATACACAGAGCCAAAGGTATCTAAGCATCCAAAGTATCCAAAAATATGAAGCATTATATGAAATGTCACTTTATATAAGGAGCTGACTGTACATGGCGATCAGTAGTCTTTGCCTAGGCGCATAGAAACAACACAAATTAGTTTATGCATGGAAAAATAAGATATAAAAAACGTTTACATACCATTATCGTTGAGTGAATGATTAGGCGTAGGACCCATACTTGATCCGGAACCCTTTAATATGGCGTTATGCTGCCTCACGTTCTCCAATTCCACTGTAAATAATGCACTCGCTGTAATAGCCGTATTAAAAGAAAATATCAGTAAATGAATAATGCACGCATTGTATGTATGTAGCCAATAATTATAGAAGTAGCAGTTAGCTAACTGTTGTTGATATTTGCTGGCACATAACCACTTTTTTTCATGAATGAATTATATAGTGATATACGTTTGTTTCTACTGTTTCGATTCGTATTTCGTTTCGATTGAAAAATACTGGTGTCTTTAGAAGGTTTTAAGGCTTAGTAATTTTTGGAAGGTTTACTTTTTCTGTAGAAATAGAATAAGAATATTATTATAATATTGTTAAACATACTAGAGAGATTTGAAGATTTTTGATTGGATTACATGACATTGCAAATGAAGGCAGACAAGACCGGTTGTTTTCCGTAGTACCATTGATCGTCCCATCGAAGGGACGACGGAAAATAACAATTAACCGTAGTGCCATTTGTTAATGGGACTACTACGATGGGTTATTACGATAGGACGACCAATGGGACTACGGAAAACAACCAAACAAGCCCTGTACACGGAATTTGTTTCCGTCGAGCCAGCATGTATGATGCCAAGTTTATATCAGAAGAAAATGCCCGTTCCATAACGGGAAGAAAGTACATATCTATTTAAGAATTACTTTTTTTTATTTATGATGACGCGGCAAAGAAACTTGGTAATTATCGATTGTATTTCAAGAACGATTCAATTACCTTTATTCATTTCCAATTTAGGTAATAAAGGAATGATATAATATTAAGCAAATACCCTACTATTGTTTTTATCATGTGGTAAGTGTTCAATATGCTACCGACACTTGTTCAAGCAGCCTATATGCCTCTCAAATGGTTTGATAATTAGGTCATTAGGACTAGGGCTGACCGTCACTAGGACAATTTTCGGGTCCCCTGGAGTTGGACCAGTTCAGGTTCAGGGGTCTCTATTAAATAATCGCGCGGTAATTATAATTACCTTATCGATCATCCATCAGCGATTGCAATTGACGGTGTGTGCTTCGAAATCACTAATAACAGTTGTATTGCTGTTTCAACATTTTTTTATTATTATTTGTGAAATCAGAAAAATGTTTTAGGTTAAGTATGAGGAATATACTATGAAGGAAAAATCGTGTCTAAGTTTAGCCTCGTTCCCTCATTCACAAAACTTTTTCACCGCCCCTCGTATGATTGATTCCTGAAGTAGCAACAGTAGGTAATAAAACTAAATTGGGAACCTGCTTCCTGTAGAGTCGATTTTAAAATTAGTATTTCGATAAAACTATCTACTTAATCAACGTTCAAACAGCGGCGAGTTATGTGTGCAAAGTCGTTAGGGACGCACCGTCCTAGATTTCTATCGGATGTCCGAAGTTCCAAGGTCACATCCGTGACTTAGTTATACTTTGTGCATTACGAATGCTTATATGCATTTAACAAAGATACCAAATATGGTGTGGTGATCAGTTGCGCTAGCCATTAGTCCTTGACGCGAAAAGAAGAGTTGGGTATTTACCATGCTTGTATGAGGGGTCGTAGCACCTAATTAAATGATTAAATTGTGACATTTCTCGGTTAAATCATCTCTACTAATATTATAAAGAGGTAAAGTTTGTGTGTTTGTGACGTTGTAGGGGGTTATCTCTGGATCTACTAAACCGATTTTAAAAATTCCTTCTTGTTGAATAGTCCGTTTATCGGGGAGTGTCATAGGCTATGTCTAATAGGAATGGAGCAGTAATGAAATATGTTTAAAAAAGGGACACGTTTTTTTCCCCGCCTAACGAAGTGGGCACGGGTCAGCTAGTAACTGATATGGTTAAGAAGCTTTGCGATGTATCTGTGGTATGTCTTTATAATTACAGCTCTTAACCAATTCAGCAGTGGTTCTTTTTAGTTTATTATTTATTGATCTACTTTTTACATTTATTTATTTGACATAATATGAGCCCATGGACACCATCAATATTTTCACTTTACGGAGCCATTCTCCATACCAAACCAATTTAATAATACCAACAGTTTAATAATTATAACTGTAATTGATTTTTTTATACAATGTTGTATGCTGTATATTTTAATTCAAAATCATTGGCCATAATAACTTTATTTAGTCAGCTGTCATAAACAAAGGTTATTTGTCACCAAACAAATTGTTCAAAATAAGTTTACACTGAGTAAACATCACAATACCTCTCAATCATTCTATGAGAAATGTATTGTGCCCATGACTCTAATTCATATGTGCGTGGGTGAAATTCGTAGGTGCACATTTGAAAGGATGGCCTTATGTTTTCATGTGGGTGGTTTCACCTGTTCCAATTTAAATAGATGCATGTTAAGATGCATGTAGGATAATAATAGATATTTAAAAGATTTTGCATTGGACAATGGTAAATAAATATGTGGACTAAGAATGCAGGGTATCAATACTCCATCTTATTATTTGAAATAAATGTAGGAGACAGATTTCCTACAGTGTTTTATCATGCACTGGTATGAAAAGATTTACAACAAAGTCTTTTAAGTATTTTTGGAAGCAATAAACTCATTTAGTATTCAAAAGTATTTTCAGAAGTATTGACAGATTATCTGAAACAGCTTTGGTGGTGCTGCATCAGTGGTTATTTCCTTAATAGTATTTTTTAAGAATGTTAGACATTAATAATTGCAGGGTTTACATTTACATAAATAAAGTTATTTGATTGGTCTCGCAGTGGACATCTCCAGTTTAATTATGACTTAATAGTATCTAGTTTGTATTCATGAGTCTTTTCAGACACAGTTTATATAGAATGATAATAACTATAGCTAGTATTTACATTATTAATTCTAATAAAACATTGAGCTTCAGATAGCAACAGGGCATTAGCCTATGAGCTGATGAGTAAAGGATGTACTAAACCACAAGGGCAACCACAAACACTGTGAACATAGTTGTAAATCAAAGCAAAGTAATTGACGATAAATAATTCCTTTAGGATGTCATACTCTACTTTATTGTTAGTAACTAGTAGAAGTATTGAGCTAACGAAATAATTAAATAACTCATACAAAGTAAATATGCAATGTAGTTAAGATAAAAAATAAGAGGAATATTATTGTAGCAGAATACTTACTCATAAACACCTCTTAAATTTTAGTCAATTGATTAGTTTAAATTCTTACAGTTTTGTTTGGCATAAGGTTGGTTTTACTAATAAAAATCTCTCTAAACAGTGATTGAAAAAGAGGCTTTTATGAGTAAGGGGTAGGTGAACACCTTACCTTAATCTAAGTATGTAGCCTATATTGAAGCCACAATTTAACATACTTACTCTATTCATACAACATCAAAAAAAGAAACTATTACACTAACCTTTGGTATCCATTAAGTCTTTATTCAGTCTTTCATTTGCCATTTTCAAAGAAGTTATTTGATCAAGTAAACATGTCAATAACCTGCTGCCTACTTGACTACCTGACACATCAGAACTGTCATCTGAATCAGATTCTACATCAGCATTAGCCGGCCTGGCCACATCTGGCAAACCTCTAACACATGGATCACTAAACCTTCTTCCATTGTTCTCATCCTTATCATTAGCATTCATATCACTATTAGAGTTTGTATCCCCTACTGATGTCACCAATGGAGGCAAACTCTGAAAGTCTTGACTATCTGATAAATTCTTTGGTTGCAGGTAATTTGTTGGGTGTGACAGTGTAGGGGTAGCTCTAGGCGTACTATTAACTTCTTCCATTTTATTGTCACTACGACGACGTAGCCTAGGCCTTTGAACCTGAATACTCTTGCTTACACTTGGTATGTATCGGTATTCGGGACCATAGAAAGGCACACTTGGTGGGTTGCAGTATGACAGCGTGGGCAGAGACATTGGCTCAGGTGCGCATTGGTACATATTATGTCTATAAGGATCGTAACCAGGCGCAAACTGAGAATTACTAACAGGCCAGTTCACATTCGGCCCAGGAAAGTTATCGTATGTATCCATGCTCGGAGTAGAATCTTGTACTTGATTGAGAGTCTTATCTAACCATTTAGATATGTATGAACCTCGGCTCCCACGAGATTTCTTTCGCTTTCCCAGGGATCGGTTACTATTCGGCGATTTGCCGTTCACTTGTTTTGGTGTAGATGCCATGAATGTCAGGCACTCACTATGCACTATCACAAGTAAACAACACTTAAACTTCACTTCAACTGTTTATTCCAACAGACAAGATCCTCAATTCCATCTACGCTTATTTAATAAAAACAAAATAATTAATTCAACGACCGACTTGGGCAATGAATTCTGAATGACGTTAACTGTCACATTTTTATTATATTTTTTTACGTTCCATTACAAACAGAATAACAGTGGGTTTTGGAATATTGCTAAATTATACAATTACTTGAATACATTGTTAAATTTTTATAAGTGGTTTATACTTATAACCGTACTAAATATTATTTCTGTAATGGTAAATTTAATCTTTTTTAAATAGAACTTCATACATCTAGAGCCATCTGTTGTAAATAACAGATACTAAGTCATTTCAATTGTAGGTAGGTAGGTTCACATGTAGAAAATAAAGATGGCGACACTGTACAGCATCTGGCATTATACGCAGAACTGCTGCAGCTCTTGATATTTTTTTTACAGCAATACCTTCTCTGGTTTAAGTCGTGTAATGTCGTAATGCCGTAGGGGGCACGTAACTTTATTGATTAACTAATTATCTATATAGGTAGCCAGGCAATAATTTGATAGAGCTGAGAGATAAAGTCCTTTGTTAAAGTAGGTAGGTACCTAAAGTAGTTTATTACTTTAAAATAATTTGTTGAATCAAAAGGCAGTACCTAATCATTGGCATTAATTTTAAATAAATCGTTTAGTACAAAAACAGACGGAAAGCAGTAAAAAAATGTCTCTTCTTAAAGTTGTGTTCAACTTAGTGAGAGCGATGTTATAGGTCAGCAAGCACTTTACACCCCCTTGAGTTCATTCAGCAGATGCTAATAACAGCTACTATCTTAAGCACATAGAGTATTATGTATAGCGGAATGCTCATACTTAAATGTTATGTCATACGGTTTAGAACAAGGTTTAATGTGAAGCTTTTTTTTATTTTTAGTAGAGATATAACTGCTACTCTCCGTGTGGTGACGGAGTAAGAATACAATATGTGACCACCCCATCTCATCACATGGGTGTCGTAAAAACCGACTAAGGGACTATCCGTGAATATTATCTTTACGAAATAAAAAGAAGGAAACCTGAAATTAAACCTTAAACCAATCCTTCTGGCCAGCGTGGTATTAGTAGGCCAAGTATCCCTCCGTCATGGCAGGAGGCCCGTCCTGGCAGTGGGACATTAATGGGCTGTTATGATAACTGCTACCTTACCTTAATTGGCGTATCACCATTATATTCTTACTCGTGCTCCGAATCGATAGTCATAAATAAGGAACATAATGAAACAATTATATTAAATGACAATTATTTATTATCTAAATATATAAAACAATTTGATTTATATTTACAAATTAAATTCATTCATTATTGGTGTCTAAGATGGACGATCAAAGTAAGAAATAGCTGAAGACTTTGTGATAAAACAAATTCAATGGCACATTCAGTAAAAAAATTTTTACACTTTTTAATTTGGTAGACAAAACATCTAGGTTCAATAGCAAATCTCATGTACCTACGTACTTTACTTTTTAAATCTAGGACTAGGAGTTGCGTTACTGTTGTTATCCCTGCCCTTGGCACAAAAACTGTTGTTTAGTGAATGACAATGTAGAATAAAAGTGTTTCTTGAGGGCATTTTGTATGAAGATTGCCTTTGAACCTTGCTCTGTTTTGTGCTTTCTTGCGCCCTTTTTGCATCAAATGCGCGCTATAGAGCGTTTAGAAGAGCTATAATCGCATATCAATGTACAGTCGAGCAATTAGTCAAAGTCAAACGAAATAAAACACACAATTGACAGTAGTTTCATATAAGAATACATTTAGAAAGAAATAATAGAATCTAAATATAATTATTGAATACATAATATAACAAATTTATTTATATAATATTTCTTCTGTATAATATATTTTATAATTAGAAATCATAATCATTTAGACCAGCTTAGTCGTCGAAACTATAACAATCCCACTTAAATTTAATATTAATTCTAAATATTTATTCAAATAATCTATCGAGATTTAAATTATAAGAATTAAATTGCATTATTTTTATATAATGGTCGAAGTTTTGATTGTACTTAATGTGTTTAAAGGGAACAGATAAAACTTACAGCTTATTTGATTTACCTATATACTTATATATTACAAACTTGTTGGTGTTATTTTGTTGAGCCATTTCTGTAATTACATGAATATAAACAATGATTTATTTGAATAGTCACACTTTATTTATTAACACAGAAAAGACCAAGTCTTCTTATGTATTTTTTTGTGCTTATTATACCCTTTGGCATTTATTTTCGCACCGATGCTAATGTAATTTACGAATTCTTCGAGCTTGAGGTAACCAATGACATTAAATTGGATTCGTTGCGTATGTCACCGTGATCAAGGAATTTAAAACCCAATTATTTTATTTTTTCCTATATATTAAAGGCTTTAATAGCCTAATAATAGTCACTTATTACCTCAAGTTCAAAAACATAATAAATACATAAGTCTTTGTATTTAAAAATAAAGTCAAAGCCATTGACGCTTTAATAATATTTATTATAAGCTAGCTTCATCTGTTAATTAGTGAAAGGGTCTCATAATTTTGTATGTATTTGTGTGTATGTGTATGTGAATGTGTGGCAGTGATTGTGCAAAAATAAATTATTATTAATTATGCTCTTCTTGTATTAATGTAAAACTGTTTTTATTTAAAACAAAATTATGATTATCTTACGAGCTAATTGAGTAGGTATACGATTTGATCATAAAATAATAATTATTAATAAACATGTAGCGTCTGTGATTTTTCGCTTATAACACCGTAACTCTTTGTAAAGTGTTGTTGAGCACTATTATAAAGCTAAGCCACGTAATGAAATAATAATGGTTTTTGACTATGCTTTTTGTATGGCTTCTTTTTTCATAGTCTTGATTTCGGTAACAGGAGCGTCTTCCCCCCCTCGGAAACAAGTTATCCATTAGACCGAGTTTGTTAATTAAGACAATGTTTTCGAATACTATCTTAAAGTTGTTAAAATGAGCTTTATAAATAATATTTTTCACTTAAAACGTTTGTTAAATATTAAATAACATGCTAGAAATAGAATAAAAAGAGTTAAAAACAAAGTAAGTAAATTAATTTAAGGTATTTTTGTTTATAGTTTAACACATTGTATTGATAGGTTCATGATATTATTTTAAACCTTTTTTCTAATTCTCAAACTCGGACTAAGGGTACTGAAGTATGAAAAGTTATTAAAATTATCAATAACGTTTTCAACATCCTTAACTTTTTTTGATACCAACATCACGATAGTCAAAGTGACATATACTATGCGTTTCAAATAAGAATAGGACTGTCAGAGCGCCATCTTGTTTCGCATTTCTAACGAACTTCATGAATGTCATGTACGGTAGGAAAAAAATAAACACAAAATTTTATTAATTTTCACTTCAATATGTTTTATAAATTTTTAAATAAATTAAATTTTAATTGGAATTCAATTCTTCCACACCACTTATGGGATCATAGCTACGTTCTTCATCCGAATCCAGATTCTATGTGAAACAAACTGCAAAATTTTCAATAAAACCGGTTTATTTCGTAAGATTTTTTATGTTATTGTTTCAATGTAACAAACAAATAAAACGGTAAAAAACGAAGAAACATTTTTTTCGTTGAATAAAACAATCTATTTTTATCGGAATTTTCAACGCTAAATATTTTTATTTAAATTATTTTACGAATTTTTTTGTTGGTCGTACTGAAATGACAGTTGCCACATGAAGTTGGCAGCAAGTGCGATCCTATTCTTATTTGAAACGCATAGTATTTTGTAATTTTTTATCGGGTTATTCGCTTCAGAAGTCAAAATGTAAGAAATCGTTACTTGCGTCTTTATAATATCTTAAAAAAATAATAAGAAGTGTGGCATCACTTTATTTTAAGAAAATAAATAGTATCTTATTTATCTCTATAGTGAACATTTTGTATAAATATTTTATCAAAACCAAAAACTTTTTCTTAAAACCAAAATGATTTTTTTGTAATTATATAAAGAACCATTATTCATTAGGTAAATTTGCCCAAAGATTATAGGTACTTACTCTCAAAAGTTATAATTAATTTTACTATCCTGTTTGCCGTGTTTTAAAATAATGAATATTAATAGTTTTCGGATATTTAACAGCGAAATATAAGTATCAAAACGTGTTAAAGTGATGCAGCACTTATGTTCCAAAAAGCACTTAGGTAAATGACGAAAACTTAAGCTTTTCGTTGCAAACAATGGCGAAAGCGAGCAGAAAACTACATACATACGCTGAAAAGTAGTATTGGTATAATACCAAATTTAGTAAAAAACTAAAATTGTGAATGACTTTAAGATATTCGTTTATACAACGTACTTATATATTTGTCATAGTCTACATATAGACACATTATACAGCTTCGAACAGCAATAATGTAGATAAATCCGTATTACTTAAATCTACACCTAATATGTAAATCTAAGTCACATTGTTGCTTGACCCAGGACTCCACACAACAGACCCGTAACAATGAAATGCGTCCGAAAAAGTAGTTCAACGAGTGGAATCCTTTAGGATGGTTTGTGAACAATGTTTAGCGACCCTGCATACTATCGAGTGATTTCCAACAGAATTTCAAATAACCAGATTTACAATTTGGAATGTTTGTGTGAAGAACTGAACTATGTAGCTATTTTATATTTTACATTTCACTTTACAAACCGACTCCTGATTTACAACAGAATTGAAGTTTTATAAAAATAGTTACCTTTTTAACTCATGCCAGGAGTCTAACCACCATTTTCTGGGTCTTATATTATGCCTTGCCTTGGCTTTATCAAGTGCATATTTATCTTTCCATTGGTTTACAGTACTTTCGCTTTCTTGTATTTCAATCATTACGCGCCACCTATCTAAGACATCTGCCAGTGAAGTAGTCTTGTTTATTGCTTCACTGAACCTATCATATGAATTTGATTTCGATAACCAAGATGCCTAGAAATCAGAACCATTCATTTTTCATTTCTCGTGAATAATCAAATTTACATTATGTAAATTAACAACCCCAACTTATTGACTGTATGTCTCGCTACGTTTCTTTTGTAGAGTCGGTTAATAAGATAGTTGGAAGTTCGTTGTCATTTACACAAGGTTCCATATACTTTAGAAATCACTCCACTATTACTATTTTATTTAAACTTAATTACTAAACTAATTTAACGTCGTCTAATGCTGTAAGCAGGTCAGTTGCACCTTGCATCATATCAGAATCGGACCAAAAATCGGTTGTCATTGCCACCGAGTCTAGCTGAATCTCCGGGGTCTGGAGAAAGCCGGGACTTGGTTGCATTTTATTGGTAAGGTATGGGTCGCAACCTTTTATGATTCCAACAGGGGAGACCAGTCTACTTCCCGGACTGTACTGTTGGAATTTCCCGACTGGAGACATAGATTGGGGTGTCGAATATGGGCTCATCACGCGTTCCTTTAGAGCCGGGCTGATTGCAGGGCTGTTGTAGCTGTTTGGGCTGGAGGGTAGGGAATACATAGGACTAAGGTTGAGACTTAAGGGTGACATCGGGTTAGAGATCATGGTCTGCATGACCTGTGGGTTGATTGGTGCGTTCGTGTGGATCATTTGATTTGGCACGCCTTGTAAGACGTTCATTACAGGCATCGGGATGTTATTCCTGGTGATCATCTGTGCGGGGGTTGGTTGCTGGTTCCTGACCATCTGGTAATTTGGATGCAGACGTCTTGGAGCTGACTGCGGCAACTGCTGTTGTAGATCCTGAAATGCAGAAGGATAATATATAAGTTCGTTGGATTAATTAGCTACAAAATTCTGTGATAATGCGAGTCCAGTGTAAAAGGTCGAAATTACGAGTTTAAAAATTAAAACTGCATGCGTAACAAATTCTTAGAATTAAACATTATAGTAAACTTAAAAAATATTTATTTAAAGGTGCACTATTTTAAAACCAATATAAAAGGCAGAGTATTAGCTTCAACGTCAACAAAAACATTGCAATTACAAATTAATATATAATATATAGAAAAAGGTTTTTAGTTGTAGTAAATATAAATAAAAACAAAAACCTAAAATTAATGGACAAACTAGATGGCGTTGTATCGGAAATGAAATATTGAAGATTGTCGCCTAAAAATCACTGGCAAACAACAGAGAAATTCACGAATAACGAGGCATGAGCTCATTGTGCTCAGTGGTCAAGGGCATTTACCTAACAATGAATCCTATTATCTTGAAATAATAGTACCTATAGTAGAAAAATTATGTATGTGTGGACTGAGGGCCCATTTTTTTTTTTGCGGTTTTTTGCAGATTAATCAACAAAAGTGCTTAGTTAAAGTTGTTAAAGAGTTTGTTAAACGATTATCAGAGTTTGTTAAGACTTCATTCAAAAGATATATCGCTTTAAGTGGGTCCCTCAGTTCAAACACAAAATCTCCCATAATTAGATAGGTAATGAATTAAACAACAATTTTTTGGTAAAAATCCTTAGTTAAACATGTATAAAAGTATAAAAAGCATTGAAAAGCCTAATATGAGTAGCTAATAAAAAATAACAAACGTTTTAAAAGGTCCCCGAGGGCCCACTTGAATTTATCTCATAATTAATCAATTATAGCATGAACATTAAATATTCCTAAGCCAAACATTTGTTAAAAGGGCAAGGATAAATTTAAAATTAAAGAAAGATCACAAACAGTGATAATTATTGTTATTTTTAAGTTTTTAAGTGGTCCCTCAGTCCACACACTATGCAAATGCTAATTGTTAAATATATAATTAAATACAACAATTACAAAAATGGGGAGCCTTTCAGTGCATAGTTAATTTTGTATTTTATCGATCTGTATTTATCATATCACTGGTTTTATAATTCTTTTACGAAAAATTTACAAAATATGTTTTTCGTACAAGTAGAGTGTCCATGCAGTCAAGAGATAATCAAGAACCATTACATACAATGTAATGATGTTACATTACGTTTTAAAGTTTCTGCATAGTCATAAAGTGTGAGATAAAAGTAAATAGTTGTAATTGTGTTGGGCCGTATGCGGACCGAATTAAATGCTATTTGATGCAAACGTAAACAAACAATAAAAAAATACATGTTCCTGTTAAATTAATGATTTAAAAAAATATATATTACGAAGTACCTAATCTTTAAATTTTCCAAAATATTGTCATAGAATTCTTATGGTCCCGTATTGCAGTTAATAATAAATTGATAAAAATGTTAAAAAACATAATAATTTAGTCTACATAACTTTTGAAATATTTTTTTTATTTTACTTACACTCTGACCTCTTTTCATAGCAGTAGATATTGACCGTTTTATTCTAAATTATTTATTTACATAGTAACTCTCAAATCCATAAAAAGAAGAACCATATAAAAGAAAGAAGAACTCTCAAATCTGTGGGAAACTGTCAGCTTGTTGATTATCGTGAATTCGTTCAGTTACGAGTATTAATTTTAAATTAAAATAAAATAAAATTGTACTATTATTCTACCCATATTTATTATTTTAGCAGCGAAAATGAACTTGTTATTTATATTACTGTTTTCTCTGTTGTTTATCTGGTAAGTGTTTCTATTTGATACAACAAACAATTTGATTATTATTTATTTTCGTGTTAGTAGGATTGAAAACTAACAATAATATATATGTATTTTGCAGTGACAAATGTTCTGCGGGTCGGCCACCGAATGTACGCTACGAACGTCAAAAAGAAATATTTTTAAAACATGCCAAATACTTAGAAAATTCAAATATCAAATACAATGACCACATTTTTACAGTAATGTCTCAAGAACTAGAGTACAAAATTTCACCCATAGGATTATTTATGTCATTCAAACGACAAAAAGAAAATATTTTTGCCTCAAAATACGAGCAGTCTAACAAAACTTTACCATTAACGTCGTGTAATAGCCCAACATTTTCAACAGATTTAGGAATTAAGAAAGAAAATATTATTTCAAAAACATTTTCTTTTTACCTAGACATATATGACTGGAATAAAATTCAGCCAATGATAGGGATTAAGAAAAGGTCTGGTTCATCATCATCATTCAGAAGATACAAAACATTACCAAAATTTAAATGGAGCTGTATGTTAAAAGAAAAAATATGGTTAAATTCCAAATTACCCTGTACATTAACTTTAAGAAAAGGTTGTATTCGTCACAATTTTATAAAATTATTTGGTAAATGCTCCCAGTGCAGTGCACAGATTGTTATAAAAAGCGAAACTACTACCGAAAAACTTTTTAAAATTGTGTGTAGAATTGATAATTTTGATGAATTATATGAACACAAGAAAAATATTAAATCAAAATTAACGCCTTACAGGAGACGACAACTGGCTAAAGAGTTACAATATAAACCAGCGGTATTGGTCCGCAACATTTTGGCATCAAAATTAATCACCAACGAAAATATACCTTCACCAATACTCCCTTCATCTGCAGCTTTCCGTAAAATTAAGTCTGAGTGTAAAATGGAACCATTGCCTCATTCTGATCAAATTTTGTCACTGATAATAATGGCTAAATCCACCGATGACGACAAAAAAGAAATACGCGAAATATGTGTTTTTCCAAATTTTCGTTTGTTGTTTTGGTCTGATAATCAAATCGAGTATTATAATACCTACCAAGAAAAATTTTCAAAAGTTACCTTGACAGTTGATGCTACTGGGTCTTTTTTCGAAACTATATATCTTCCTGGTCGGATTCCTCTTACAAAAAAAATGTTTCTTTATGCAGGACTTATAACAGGAAATGAAAAATTGAAATCTGTTCCCTCATTTCAGATGGTAACTGATTCACATTCCCAGGATACCATAATATTTTGCTTAAATAAATGGTTAACTTTTGTAAATAATCCACCACAAGAAGTAATCATAGATGATTCTGCAGCTTTGATTTCTGCATGCATTCAAGCATTCGCGTTATTTTCTTGCACAAAACAATATATCAAATATTTATTTTCAGTTTTTGAAGGTAAAGTATGTAACATTGATAAACCCAAAGCATTTATCAGGTTGGATACTAGTCATTTCGTCAAGAATCTTCATCGCAGTTTTGATAATGAAGTTGATTTAGGTTTGAAATATTTTTACATTAAGTGCGTATTATTTTTAAAAAAATGTGAAAATTATCAATTAATTAAAAATACTATTATTGATATTATTAGTGTTGCGCTCACCCAGTACGATGGCGACTATAGTAAGGACATTAAAGACGAAACCGCAAAAAGTCGTCTTAATAAGTTAATACATAAAATTGAATTAGATCCTAATTTTGGTACAGGAAATGTCAAACAAAATGAATCGCATGATGCCCACGCATTCAACGGTGATGATTTAGAATTTACTGTTTGGTTTGATACTGTTGTTGAAGACGTAAAAAGACAAAATAAAAACATAATATCAAATAACAAGAATAAATTTTACTACCCTCCGTTTATTTCTACTTTCAAAAGAATATTATGGAAACTTCCGCTGTGGTCTAATTTAGCATGTTCATTTTTCGAGTCCGATAATAAAGCCCCATCTTCATCCGGAATTGAAAACCATTTTAAGACTTTGAAACATCTCGTATTTAAATCAAAAGTACAAAAATCCAGAGTGGATGAATTCCTAAAACTTCATGCCGACTATACTGACGGAGAAATAAAATTGGCTTTGGATGATCTGCATCATGATATTGGTAATAGATGTACGGTCGACAAAAAAAAAAGGAAAAGAAAAATAGTGGTGAAGAAAACAAAATGTCAAAAAAAAACGAAAATTCTAAAAAATCCAAAAATGAAAGTTTTTAATAAGGACTCCATTTTTGCAGATAACCCTTCCTTTATAGAAAATTGGAGGGGACAGGGAAGACTATCAGAACAAATATCAGTGTCTAAGTTAAAGTTTTTAAAAAATGGAAATCTTTGTGACTATGTGAACGTTAATTCTTATTGCGTAGAAATTAGAAATACTTGTGCCTTCGATTCCGTTATGTACATGCTAAGCTTAGGGTACAAGGAAAACATTTATATTAAAAATTTGATCGATGCTTCACAAAATGAAATAATTCCACAATACTTAAAAAAGTTATCAGAAATAGATTGTGAAGACCATGAGATATATATGTTAAGGGCAAAAATTATTTTAGTATATTTGCAAACACCGCCTTCCAAAGTTGGAGATCATTTAATATATCATTGTGAATGCAATGCCACAAATATTATTGAACGGTTTCCACTTCAAAATTTCAGTAGTGCAGTTTTTACAAAACAATGATGTGCGTGTGCTCTGAGGGCCACTTTCTCAAAATCCTTTGAAAACATGCTTAAGATTTAGTGAACATTCCAAAAATATTGTGAAAGTTGGAATCAGATTTTGTGAACATCAAATACGCGAGTTATAGGCTTTATAGTTGGACCCTCAGTCCACACATAGAGGATTGAGGGTCCGCTTGTACCGGCTAAACTAAGGGCACTAAAGAAAAAGTGTTTACGTCAAAGTTTAACGTAAACCCAAACAAAAATTATGTAAACAAGAAAATATAAGAATACATCGTATTATTTTCTATATCTCCGTTCAAAATTGGCCCTCAGGCGGAAAGTTTATACGCTAATTATAACCAACCCATAAACTTTTTGCTACTTTTTATAATCTTGTATTATAGGAAATATATTGTGAAAATTCGTGAAAGCAATAACAGATCTCAAAATCATGTTGGTAAAAAAATATCACCTTGTAAAAATTCGGACCCTCAATCCTCCACTTTTTTGTTTTCGTTTTTTGTCGCTAAAGTATAATAGCTAGGAAAATTACAGAAGTACCTCGTTCTGTAGAAAACATTGTGCAACAAACTGATATCATTTGTTAATAATAATAACTAATTATAATAAAACCGTCAAAGCTACAAATTTTAATATAACCTCAAAATTATTTACATAGTAAAAATAAAGTTGATTTTCTTTTACAGTAAAATGTATTGTTTTTTACCGAATGATACTGTATTTGTTGCACAATTTATTTTACAGAGGAAAGTACTTGTGTCATTTTCCTAGATATCATACTTTAGCGACAAAAAACGAAAACAAAAAAGTGGAGGATTGAGGGTCCGAATTTTTACAAGGTGATATTTTTTTACCAGCATGATTTTGAGATCTGTTATTGCTTTCACGAATTTTCACAATATATTTCCTATAATACAAGATTATAAAAAGTAGCAAAAAGTTTATGGTTTGGTTATAATTAGCGTATAAACTTTCCGCCTGAGGGCCAATTTTGAACGGAGATATAAAAAATAATACGATGTATTCTTATATTTTCTTGTTTACATAATTTTTGTTTTGGTTTACATTAGACTTTGACGTAAACACTTTTTCTTTAGTGCCCTTAGTTTAGCCGGTACAAGCGGACCCTCAATCCTCTATGTGTGGACTGAGGGTCCAACTATAAAGCCTATAACTCGCGTATTTGATGTTCACAAAATCTGATTCCAACTTTCACAATATTTTTGGAATGTTCACTAAATCTTAAGCATGTTTTCAAAGGATTTTGAGAAAGTGGCCCTCAGAGCACACGCACATAAACAATGTTCCAACTTGATTTGTTCATTGCCTTCCATCAAACGAGATATTATGTTTTTATGCTTAAATTTTAATACTATTCAGACCTTCGGTATAAGTTGTTTGGAGCAAGCAATCGTATTTGACGAAGAAACGAGAGAATGTGTGTATTGCAAAAGTATAGTATATTTTAAACATGACTTGTCAGTATTCCTATCCTTTGATTTAAACGGTACTAGTGAACAGTTTTTATGTGATGTCCCTCGTTCAATTATAGTTAAAGGCAAAATTTATGCATGTATAGGAGCAATCGAATTTGTCCCTCCCTTGCTTGAGGGTGGCATCGGACATTACAAATGCCACTCATTAGTAAATGAAAAAAATCAATGTTACGATGATAACTCTAGTAGAATTTCGGAAAGCAGTAAGGAGAAAATGTTTTTACATGTAATTTCATATGGTCTCATTGATGACAAATCTCAGTCGTTCTGTCTGTGATTTTAGAACAATAAGTTATAATTAATTTAGTTTTATTTTCAACTTGCTGTAGCCCGCAACTTCATCACGATAAAATAATTTATGTAGTACTAACTCTCGCCTATTCTTTTTCCTGGAGATCCTAAATATTTTTCAAAATCTAAAGTAATTCAAAAAAGTAAAAAAAAAATTTTCAATTTTTTTTTGTATTAAATTACAAATATTTTTTTACCTATAAAACTTAGGTATAACTAGAAAAATCCGAAAAGAAGAAAGACAGTGGAAAAAAATGGTACTCGAAGCCGGACTCAAACCCGCGTGTCTGGACTAAACGCGTCCAGCGCCTATTCTATTATTATTTAATTATTTTTCCAATATAAAATAAATAACCCTTAAATATTAATTTTATTTTGTTTTTAGTATTTGTTGTTATAACGGCAACTAAAATACACAATCTGTAAAAGTTTCAACTTTCTAGCTGCCATGGTTCATGAGATACAGCCTCGTGACATACAGATGGACGGACGGACAGCGCAGCTTTAGTAATTGGGGTTCCGTTTTTACCCTTTGAGTACGGAACCTTAAAAACTGTGGATTTCATGTTACAAACAGACAGTCCAATTTTATTTATATGTATAGACATACAGATATGTATTACGATTGTAGCTAATTAATAATATAACCTGACACTTGTCTAAAACTTAAAATTTTATTACATTTTAATTTTACTGTATTGCAAATTTTATTGTATTATTTTTTACATTTAAAAAATGATTGCAATTTAGATTTAATTGATTAATATTAATATTGTGTAATGTTTTGCTTGCCGTGGCAACTTGTAATGGAATCAGCACTGTTGCTTGAGCTACTTAAGTATTGTATTATTTCTGATTGACTTTGTGTATGTTTCGTGGGTTATCCTAATTATAAATAAATAAATATCTAAATTAATAATAAATGACATTAAAAACAAATATACAGTCGTTTTCTTAAAACGTGGACACCCCACACCAGACTTAGTATGAAAATTAATAAAACAGTTAAAATGACAAAAAATATAAATAAACCAGACACAAGATAAATACAGATCGATAAAATACAAAATTAACTATGCACTGAAAGGCTCCCCATTTTCGTAATTGTTGTATTTAATTATATATTTAACAATTAGCATTTGCATAGTGTGTGGACTGAGGGACCACTTAAAAACTTAAAAATAACAATAGTTATCACTGTTTGTGATCTTTCTTTAATTTTAAATTTATCCTTGCCCTTTTAACAAATGTTTGGCTTAGGAATATTTAATGTTCATGCTATAATTGATTAATTATGAGATAAATTCAAGTGGGCCCTCGGGGACCTTTTAAAACGTTTGTTATTTTTTATTAGCTACTCATATTAGGCTTTTCAATGCTTTTTATACTTTTATACATGTTTAACTAAGGATTTTTACCAAAAAATTGTTGTTTAATTCATTACCTATCTAATTATGGGAGATTTTGTGTTTGAACTGAGGGACCCACTTAAAGCGATATATCTTTTGAATGAAGTCTTAACAAACTCTGATAATCGTTTAACAAACTCTTTAACAACTTTAACTAAGCACTTTTGTTGATTAATCTGCAAAAAACCGCAAAAAAAAAAATGGGCCCTCAGTCCACACATACATGAAAAATTGGCTATCACCACAATTTGTTATGTATAAGGCTGACCGCACATTGGAGACTAGACTGTCTCAAGACTGACTTGTCTCATAGAGACAAGTCTGTCTTAAAACTAAAACGAAACAGTTTTGACTACGATACGTCGCACACATAAAACAAAACTGTTTTGTCTCATAATCAGTGATGGGATTATACTCGGCATACATGACCACGTGTTCAGTGATGGAATTATAATCGGATAAAAACTCATTTTTGAGTAAATACTCATAAACACTCGTTCCTACCCGAGTATTTATCCAAATCTTGGGATAAAAACTCTGATGCATTTTCCTATCAAAATATTTAGTTTTTTTTAATATTATAACTGGTTTTGACTATCTTTGCAATACTTTGCATCAACCTGGAAATTTACCTTCGAAAGTTACTATATTTTTAACCGACTTCAAAACAAAGAAGGAAGTTTCTTTTCTTTGATTTGTGACCATGATATAATTATTTACTTTTATAATATAATATTATTGGTAAGTAGTTATTATAATCAAGTTTGTCGTTGAAGTCCGTTTTTAATTAGAAAATTATTTTTTTTAATTCATTTTATCTTGGTTTCATTACGTAGAATACTATATTTTACCCCTCTCGAATAAATACTTGTTTATAACTAAATTCAAATATATTATTTTACTATACTTTTATTTATTTTTTAAACATATTAATATATAAGTTTTTTATTGTAATATACTTGGAACACGACAGTCTTAAGACAGACTATTGCTTTACAATATGTATGAATATGCGCACACTTGGAACAAAACGTCTAATAGACAATATTGTATCAGATAGACTAATACCGCACGGCGACTAGTCTGACTAACGATTGTCGGCTTCCCTTTTGTATCAATGCGGGCGCGCACATTAAAGACAAAACTGTCTACCGTCACACCCCGCACGCACCCCACTCTCGTCCGAGCGTTCAGAAAGTAAACACGTGCAGTGATGGGCAGTTGGATAAATACTCAAATGATAAAAACTCAGTAAATATCCAAAAGTGAGTAAATACTCGTAAATATCCGAATTCTTGGATAAATACTCAAAAAGTTCGGATAAATACTCGGCTGCATTCATGTATCTAATGTTTTGGATTTTTTAATTGTTTTTTTAACAAATTTTCATGTTATTGTTTATCTGCAGGTGTTTTATGGTTTAAAATATTAGTTGTACTACATTAATAAATGTTTGCGGCTTTATTTGTTGCTATTACACGTAAATACCAATATATAGATACATTCTTTGCGAGTAATATAGGATATATAAAACATTACGTTAAATTTAAGCGGAGCATATACGAAAAATGTTGCAAAAACGGGGGTAAATTACTACTTTTGTAAGCTTACATTGCGTGCGCTGTGTACTTATATGGTTACTTATAGTTACACATAAATATGTACTTGCTACGGAATAATTGAAGAATTGTTCTTTAAAAGTATTCAAAATAGTCCATTCATTTGTTTAATGTCAGCCCTAAGTAACTATTCCACGCGGACGAAGTCGCGGATAGCAGCTAGTTTGGTTAATAACACTTTTACATTCATAAAAAAGTTTTTTTAATCCTACACATAGGTACTAATAACAAATACACGAACTCACAAAAGGAGACAAAACATGTAAAAATTATTTAAAAAACCAACTACTTTGATACAAAAATGCAGTAAACTATTTATTCGACTTGAATACTTAAGGACCATGATAATATAAAAATAGTTTTAGTTTATAATTAAAAAAAAAAACATTTGATACACTACGAGTTCTTCGTCTGTAAACATGATGTCACGTGTTTACTTTCTGAATGCTCGGACGAGAGTGGGGTGCGTGCGGGGTGAGGGGTGTGACGGTAGACAGTTTTGTCTTTAGTGTGCGCGCCCGCATTGATACAAAAGGGAAGCCGACAATCGTTAGTCAGACTTGTCGCCGTGCGGTATTCGTCTATCTGAGACAATATTGTCTCTACGACGTTTTGTTCCAAGTGTGCGCATATTCATACATATTGTAAAGCAATAGTCTGTCTTAAGACTGTCGTGTTGCAAGTCTGCGCTCAGCCTAAATCGTACCAATAAACACAACGTGTTCACAATTTCTAAGCACGAGGTAAAACAGAGGTTTTTGACGTAAATGTTAGTATACCTACAACTTAAGACTCCGGTAAACGGTATTGAATCACAATCATATACCTACACACCAAACACTCATATTACTTTAATTACGATTGTTTAATATTCAGCCGACAATAACGCTCGATCGGATGATTTTAAACGTTCATATACCTAATGTTATCACAAGTTTTTTTTAGTTATATTCCTACACTCATTTTCCTTAACAAACAATCAAATATTAGCTTGAACTTCAGCCTGTGTGGTTGACTGTTAGGCCCCATTCGCACGAGCGCTTTTTTAACACGCGTTAAAAAGCGTCGGAATAGAACAAATGCATTCCTATGTTCCTGTTCACACGCAAGCGCTTTATAACGCGACGCTTTTTTATCGCTCGGCGTTGGAAATTGTGTTCTATTTCCAACGCCGCGCCGAGGAAAAAAAGCGAATGGGGCCTTATTGTCATAATCTTTTGGTAATGTAATATGACGACCTCTACAGGCAGTGTAGTGGTTAGACTATCGACTCCCGCTCTATTTAAATCTTTTTGAGCATGAACATGATGCATTGGTCTGGGAGTTTTGTACATAATGTTTACAAAAAATATAATTATATTTCCAAGCATGTTCATAAGTTGTCTAGGTAGCTATAGTAAAAGCTATGCTTAGGTTAGTACTGTGTGGATTGAGGAATAAGTATGATACTTATCTTATCTTATAAACTACATTACTAACTGCAAAGTCAAGTTAGGTAAGTAGTTTTTGTGTTAAAAAGTCACAAACACCTCTCGTGTTTATAATGTTAATGTTAGTAAGGATGACGCAGCAAATTTTTGGTAAGTATAAAATATTGATTTTTTATTAACATAGAGGTAGGTCTATGTTGTTTTTAGTACAGGAACTATTTTTTTTTGTTAGATAATTAGGTTGATGTTTGATTACAGATGATTGATAATTACTTTACGCGAATGGCTCACAATCCAAAAAAAAATTAAAGATTATAGAAAAGCAGAATATGTTACGAATGTTGGAAAATGAAACTTGTGTTTTTGTGGTCTCCATTTCACTGTTTGCATTGTTCTGGGTTTTTTCCGTAGAATGTGTATGTATACAATAAAAAGTTTATGAGTAGGTATGTATATCCCTTGTCTAGTGTCCATCGCAGCTTAGTTTGGGACTAGATGACGTTGTATGGTCAATCAAATTTAGATCTCAGCAGTTAAAATAGTCACGAATTTTGTTTTGTAATTTGAGTAAGTTGAGTTTAGTAAAGTGATAACCAATCACATGTTTAACTTTATTTTATTAAAACAATTGATTTAGTTGGTGCAAATTGTAATTTGTGATTCATTTCTGCACTGCAGTGACGGATGGAGGACGGTCGATAAATAAAATACCTACTAAATAAATAGTCTATTAACGTGAATGCGACATAATGATTTGTTTGTCATACTAGTGGCGTTTTAATATGCATTAAGTAGACAAAGTATGTGCTATTGATACTCTGTGCGTTTAGATCATTAGAGGATTTAAAACCTGTAAATCTGGTTAACTTTAACCATGATTTAGCAAAGCAATAATTATTCTTAAAGATCCCTTTTATTGAAGTTATTTAGCCACGTACTTAATTTTGTACGGTTTGTGATCATGGTCGATTTATTTCTCGTCCTTTACTTTTTATTTTTAATTGTCGCGAAAGCTACATTTACGGCTGCAGCACACGAGTTTGCTTGTTCGAATCTAAAGTGAAGGTTTGTGTTTAGTTATTTATTAAGTAAAGCGGGTATAACACATTTATTTCCAAGAAACTCTTGATCTCCCTTTCCGTTGACTAGTAAGTTACCCATCATAGATATCAGAGTTTGTTTATATTTCTGTGGTACCCATAGTAGGTACAAGCTTCGCTTAGTTTGATACTAGGTGGAGTTGTGTGAATGTGTAAGTAATATTATATTGTATTATGTCATTTGTTTCAATGAAGGCCAAGATATATGGGTAATAAGAACATTACCCCTCAACAATTGAAGCATCCGTTGGTTTAAACTTCCACGTGTAGGTAGGTATTGCTATGTGGAATCTATCTTATCGAAGATATATTTTAAAGTAAGCATATTATTTCGTATCTGTGTGAATGAAAAATACCAGGAGAACGAGGAAAATATAAATCGAACACAGACATTTTTATTTGAGAATAGGTTTTATTGCTCCATCATTCCGAAGTTTACTTTTTTAAAATAGATTGTCCTCTGTGGCGGGTATTTTAACAGAAATGAAATAAATGGATGGATGGTATCACACATCTTACGTGGAACTCAAACCCAGTACCTCACGCTCAGCTGCCGCACGACCACAAAGCGACCGACGCAGTTAAAGTCGATATTGTTTTTTACAAGACATCTCAGTCGGGTTTTACGATGATGAGTGGCTTTTTGATGTCAAGAAATCATTCTGATTATTACAGCAAATTCATGTAAGTAACCGTAAAAAAGGGACACAGACAGAGTCCCAACATCTTATTTATAGGTACTACTAGTACTATGCGCTATCAGCAGACGGCCATAACGCTTCAGGGCAGGGCTTACAACGGATTTTCTTTCTACTTTTTGTTCTCAACAAACAATTTCGTTTAAGAGAAAACTTATCTCACAAATTTACTTGAGAGTAATATCCTTGAATATCTGCTTGGATTCTTTAAAGGTTTTATACGAAAAGAGTCTGATATTATTGAAGTAATTCTCAGTGGAATATTTAACAAATTTTAGAAAGAAAGTAATGAGTACTATATCTGTCTTACTGATATGAAAATAACCCTATTTAGGTATATAAGACACTACGTTCAGAAAACCCCTAATAAGTTAGGCATCTATTGCAATTATGGACATGGTCTACACTATCGCTTAGCAATAAAATTCTTTACATATTTGCACAACGCCATCTTTATCTATAAGTAGTAGGTAATACCATAAGGTTGACGCCGTGTATGACAGCTTAGGTAAAGTAAACCTATGACAATACCGCTAATAGCTCATAACTGTTACTACACTGCATTCGTGTACAGAAATAATTCATTTATTAACTTTGCAAAGGACACTGTTTGGAAATGCAATGTCTTAGTTTTATGCAGGTAAAGCCTTTAGAAAAGTTTTCTTTAAACCGAATACCTAGTAGGGTTTGATGTAAAGAAACGTTAAAGTGTTCCATCGCTTACTTATTGGAAAAATAATGTTCTATTTGAATCCATGTTATTAAGACTGATTTAAAAAATATTATACTATTATTAATTACTGAGGCCTTTGCCCAGCTTTGGGATGCAATATAGGCTAATACTAACTAACTAATTGAGTCCATCCACAGCGAAGAAATAAGACAAAGTCAACAGTCCGTTGTCTTTTCCTCAGACTTTCGATTTCAAAGGCAGATTCAAACTTAATATTCGATAATGAAAGTATTAAAACTTTGAATAACCCTTCATTTTAATTCTTTTGTCTCGAACACTTCAAGCACAGATCACAAGCTTGATCCTCTTTGTTGAAGGGCAGCGACAAGTCAGACCTATAAACGTTTGCGTAAACCTCGGGACGTATAGCCGGCGGCTTATTGTGAAGTCTGAATTACAACTTGACGAAATATAAAATTTTGTTCCCTTTTTAATTAAGTACAGGAATTATGGTTAATGACACAAAAATATAAGTAGGTTAAGGATTTTTATTGGTTGAAATCTTTTATCTTTGCTACATTAATGTATCGAATTGAAATTAGATAGTTCTTCACTTTAAATGTAAAACAACAGTTTGGTGTAATTTTGACAAATTAAAAAAACGGTTTTCATATCATAATGTTTTGTTATTAGGATAACGGTCGTCACTATGGGACCTGACTGACCGCTTTACATTAGATGGTTTGGGGTCAATTTGACTGGCACAAAATTTTGTAGGTATATACCTACAAAATTCGCGTAATTTACTTTTACGAGACAAAAGATTAACTATCATATCCACGTGACAGTATAGGTCATAATAAAACAAAACACGATAAGTAATTTCGAATATCTGCATAACAAGTGATTGAATAAAAAATGTAAATAAAATATAATATATGCCAGACCATTCTGTTGCTACGCAGTAATTTCTTATTTTATTAAGAAAACATACCATAATAGGTACGATAGTAAACTGGTTTATATTTATGTTTTATTAACTTTTTTCCTATTATGAATATGTAATAGCCACGAAGATTCTGCGAGTGACAAAGATTTTATTATGATAGATATATTTTTAGAATTCATCTAATATTTGCTTATGCAAGATTCTTTGGTTAGATTCATATGTAGGTAATTGGGCTAAGAAGTCTCAAATAGTAAAGATTATACTATAGTTATGACTTAGCCTCTGATATCTAGTACAATCTTGGATATTTTACTTATTTCAATAGGCCTGATATAAAAACACAGTCATCTTTTAAGGTAAAATTTTCATGAATGTCGTTTACGCATTGTGTTTCGTTTTCGTAAAAGCTAATACTCACAGGAATATAGGACAGTAGGGAAATAAAAAGTGCACCTTTTTTATCAGAACTATTTTTTTCTTCTGTTTTATTCTTAAATATATTTTCTGTTAACTTTACAATAATCATTTATTTCCCGAAAATAGTTCTCTAATATTTTTTTCCATATACATACATATATTCTATAAATTATTTTATAATAACAACTTCGATAAGTATATTCAATGATAATTCATGTTTGTCTTTTAATTTTGACTATGTTTAATATTGCGTCGACATTGCGTCAAACACATTATAGCTAAATTTCGAGTATATCATGATTGCTCAATAGTTTTTTTTTTATATATTTTTATGACTTGTATTTAAGTAATACATTACATGCTCACTATAAAATGTAAAGGCATCCAAATGTTCCATTAAAGACGAACTTAAGATCTTATTAATGTTGAAGTTTCCTGAGCTGCACTCATCAAGATTAAGAACTCTTTACAGAAAATATTCTCAGTATTATTAATGGCTTAAATAAATACAAAATTGCCACGATCTCGACACCAAACTTTATACCAAACTAACTGACTGCCGTTATTGAGTATACCGACTTTAGAAGCAAGAGGAAAAGACCTCTCATGACCAACATAGAAATGTTAGAACACATCTCTATTTATTGTTCTAATTTGTAACGAATGCAGATTTTAATGCATTCAAACCGATTCGTGCAGCTCGGCTCACTTCAACCTTCAGCGAGAAATTTATTGAACGATTATTCGACACTAAGAAAAGACAAGCCTTAAATAGCGTCAAACGAAATGTTCGTCAATATATGGCCCCTTTTAACTCAACACAATTACACTTTGTTCTAAGTTGTACCTAGTATCATTTGGCAGTGGAAATTATGTAGACATCCATCGACTCATCCTGTCGCATCATCCAACTGCTGCCCGGGACAACATCACACTATGTACTATAAACTCTGAATAAAATACATAACGTTATGAACAATACTTCTAAAACATCGTGTGACTAAGTCGTTTTTCCCTAAATATCTATATCGATGTATAAATTAATATTAGACACAGTCGACTAAATGTAACTTACTATAACGAATAAATAGTTATAACCTCTGTGTACAGGGATTATGTTAAAAATATATTAAAATTGACTCGGTTCGAGCAACAAACATAAGACGGCGTTCGCGGCGCGACCCCGCTGTCTAAGCACCGCGTACTTGACTCCTCCAGCAGCAGGGTACACGGTAACTAAGTAATCTAGGAACGATTTGACCGATTCATCACATAACCAACACGATATGCGCACGTTAACTTAAAAACTAAAGTCAACAATAACAACCGATTGCTTCAATTATACATAAAAGTAAAGCGTAGGTATACCTAAACTAACTAATTATGGTGACGCCCTGTGGCGCAAGCGAGATTGCAACACTGTGGAAGATTAACTAAAACTATCCAGCCCTAAAGCTAAATCCTACGACTGGCCGCATGACATTAACTTGTCCTATCTTTCAGACTTTAATCTGCCGGCTTCCAACGCTTATTGTCTCATAGAATTCCGATTACAACTTCGATGCGACTTTAAGTCAGATACTATTGTAGACGGTAATATCACAAGTATTGACGGCACTGTACTTATTATTAATTCGTATTAAAAACCGATTACAAGTCTGTGAGATACCACTGAAATAGTTCAACGGGCTTTTGAATGAACACTGGACGCGCATTATCACAGTTTATTAATTATTGGCCTCAGGCCTTCGCTTTGTGTCGTGGCCGGCACTGCACCATGCAGATATAGCCGGCGTCGACGTCGCATCCGCTCACCAGGAGGTTCATGAGGACGCTGGATGAAGGATTGGAAGGTGTCGTTTGCGCTGGAGAAGGACTCCTCTTCACGCGCTTCGCACACGGCTCCTGCTCTTGCTTCATCATTCTTTTTACTCCTGTATCCCATGTTGAAATTCCTCTGCTTGGTATTAGACCTGTTTTAAAAGGAAAATGTATGATGAAAACTATCTAGATTTACCAACAAATAATATCATTTCATTGTAGAGCTCACTATACCTGGGTCTGAGTATATATTTGTAATGAGATCCTGTGGCGGTGGTCCCGTGGAAGACGCTGTTAACAGACGTTGTAATGCCGGTGCTGACGATGTCGTTTGTGCTTCTGTGGGCTGAGGTCTCGCTAGACTGACATTGTCCGGCAATGCCCCCCACATAACTGCTGGCTCCAATACCGGCAGTTCATCACTGACAGGGATAAAGGGAGAATTGGCATCTTCGATATCGTTATCCGACCTGTTACTGTCGAATGCGTCTAGTGACAATTCTGTTAAAAGCGACGATCGCTCACATGACGAATCATTTTCCTAAAAAACAATATTTTTGTTAGTATGCATTACACAATAATGAACATTATAAGAATACAATGCATCATTATATAAGCATTTAACCTGTGGTTCCGGCGAGGACAATAGCAAGGAATCTGGCGTTAAAGAATCTACTGGCGATCCGTTAGTTAAATCATCACCAAGTAAACTGCAATAGTTATCGCTCAGAATAAATTCATCAAACATGTCGAACGGACTGTTCTCAAGTGGGATACAAGCATCGCCGGCTGTCGGTGCCAAGTGTGTCAGATCTTCCGGCTCGTCTTTAAGCACTGGAAATAATACACGTATTAATAAATGGTAAACGTGAAAATACATCAAAAACACTTAAAAAAGCAACAACAAATACTACCTAAGCTGTGGAAGTTCGAGTGCCACTCACTTGTAAGTCCCTCGTCTTGGGAGAACATGAGAAAGCCTTTGTTCATTTCTTTCTTTCGCGGTGCGAATATAAGTTCGGTAACGGGTATAGGACGTTCCTCTTCAGGTTGTATGATAGCCACTATGGCACCGTTGGATGGTGGTTCAGGACCCAAAGGCGCAAGCACGGGCGCGATCGGAGCCACAGTGGGCTTCAGATCGGCGTGCAGCACCTGGTGTGCAGCAAACACCTCATCTTTGCACTCGATGCCACTGTGAACACAACTCTATGATAAGTAACGCTGCCTACACAGGCAGGCTTGTATATTACACTATGTTTAGCACATTACTGGTGTTATGGTCTACCGCTTCTACGTAGAGATTGCTAAGATAAGTAGCTGATACGTGTGCCTCTGAATAATGGACTATAATGTAAAATGCACGGTCATTAGTTGAGAGAAAATCAAACATTCCAGTTTTAATTATTTTTGATGACATACTAAGTAATATAGAGCAATAATAGAACATAATATTTGTTGTGATAGGGTTAGATAGATATAATAATCAGTAAACAATATTCAAGGTTGAGATAAAGAAGCGAGCACGTGACTTGACGGATGGTTAATGTTAATTTGTTGCATATCTACATTGCGCTTTGCTAATTGGCATACTATAGCTAAAAATAGTACAGCTCAATGCTAGAATTATGACTCTAGTGTCACGAAAAATAATAAATCTTAAGTACGGAATTTCAAAACATATAACTCAGCGATAGGGAAAAAATCGAAAACAACAAACAGTAGTTTAAGAGATAGAAAGGAAAACAATTTTAAACAACAGGAAAAATGTAGCGCAGTTAAACTCAAGAAGAATCAAATTTTACGTAACCGAGGCTTAGTTAGTACTGACACAAATACAAAACGAAACTGAACAACATATTTATGAGCATACATATCACTAAAACACGTATTACGAGCGTAACTGAAGAACTAAAAAAACTAATAAGTATGCATACCTTATTCAAATATAAAAGAAAACCGTTCAAACAATTTACATGTCAAAACATTATGCAGAGTCTTAACGTAGATGACGTTACTATGTACCAAGTGATAAAAGATTAAACAAATCGAGAAATAAAACAGAATACATAAAGACAAGACGACAAGAAAACGTGTGTGCACTGAATCAGGCCTAGAAGCCGATTGAGAATTATAAGCACTACCTGATAAATAGATAACAATTTATAATAAGCTTGATTAGTTCATTACAATATTAGGATTAATTAATGAACATCCCGACCCAGATAACCTAAACATTGGCCCTATGTATTGCGTCAATGATGATATTAAGCTGAATATAGATGTCGATAAGCAAATATGCGAAGATTATATTGATGTTGACAATAGTTACGGTTCAAGTTTTCATTGACATTATAAATAAAGCTTGCATTGGAAAATTACGTACATTAATGTGTACAGTATTCATTTGTGATAGTAATACTAATTTGCTACCGTGTAAAACTTAACATATACACATTACAAAGATGTTTATTAATGTAATAGATGATGTAGGTGTGTAATAAGTAATGTAATAATCGTAGAAATCAAAGTTAAGGAAAAATATTTGATACCTACTTTTATTAATAATATTAAACGAATAAGATATTAAAGTTAAGGTAAAGTAATGATCAATAAATGAAATCGTTTTTTTTTTATAATCTGTTGTAGGAACAGGTTTTCATTAAAAAAATATACTAATTAATCTCAACATGAATTGGTAAGTCCATCGCAAGGAAATACCGTCACAATAAAAGTAAAAAAATATAAAGGAAATAAAGCTAGAATGTACCTGTCAAATGAAAAAAAAGTGCTTCTATTATATAATCATTTTGATAAGCTATCAGAAACTATACCACTTTACTTGTAAACATAACACTAGCTTTACACTTGCTTGAACTAACATCACTCAAAGCACTTGGAACTACATTTCGATTATACGTAGCTTTGACAATAAACAACATTCTATGAGCTTATCGTAAAGGTTCGCTTCAAAAAGGCTGATCACGTAATACCAAAATACAACTAAAACAAACAATTCATATCCAGACACATTGTGAAGAGGGGAGGGCTTTATTTGAAAGCTGCATCTACACTTGTTTTCTGATCTGAATACACAGAAAAGAGACAGAAAGATGTCAGAAATATAGAGAAGAGTGAGATGTTTGGTAGGTAGTAAGTGCGGCCTTGCAAACGACCTTGCACTCACCCCCTAGAACTGCCACCTTGTTTTCTAAACCGGCCATTCACCAGGAGAGCGACGAAGGGATGGATGCGCGCGCATCATGACCACGAGGTTTGTTCCATATCGATTGCAGAGTCGAGATTCCGATACATCGTCTTACAGCACCAGACATCAATGATATAACAACTTTCTCTTTGATAAATGTTGCAATTTAAAACCACAAACACGAAAAAAGAGAAAAAACCTTGTCAAACCTATTTTTTCAAAAGCTCAAATCACTAAGTGTTAAGCTGCTAGTAATATTCATGGTTATTTTTATCAGTAAAACAATAAATTTATTTGCCGTGTTACTATGCTATAACAGTCAATTACGTTAAAAACATGAATTTATCTGTTTTTCAACACCACAATAATACATTTATGACATAATTCTACGATAACCTAGATAAACAAGTATCAAAACATCAAAATAAAATAGGCATCGATTTGAACAAACGGCGTAGTTGATGTTTTATTATTGCGCAAGTTTGTTAAGAAATGAGTACAGCTGTTAAGTGACATAGACCGTGATACACGTTCATTGGATAGCGTAATTCACCAACTGTATCTGTCATGGCCAAGGTTAACATCTGACTTTAAATCACTGTCTAACATTCATCGAATATTATCAACTCATTTCAAATAATCTTGCATTGTCTGTGCGAATTCCGTCTTTATGAATTCAATTATTTTTAATATAATAATAAACTTTTTATACAAATAACTCTGATTCCGATAAACAATGGAAACTTTAAAAGGAACTGATAAGTAGCAACGTATATATTATTACGACATTGTATCGAACTATCGTATCGCCGCGATGTCAACAAATTACCATAGCATCAAACATACATATACAACTTAAAATGAACTCAAACAATGTGTAGTAAAACATAAAACTGCAAGTCACTGGACATACCACACAAGTTGTACGCAAACAAACCACTCGAGTTTTATAACTAAACAGTACATCAAAGTATAATAAATCTGTTTTAAATAGGATGAATGCAAACTGCAGTAGGAGGTTAATGATTCGACAATGCAAGTAGAGATCTCTGTGAGCGTTTAAATCAAGTAGACGGATCAGCAGATCGGTCTGCCAATCGAGTAGCGAGTAGTGCGGCGCGGGAGTCAAGGCCGACGTGGGTTATGTAACCGGTGCGCAGCGGGGTACGGGGGACGCTAATTTTAGCGGATCTCACACAAACAACACTGAGACATCCAACGCAAATGTATTGAATGCACAAGATGCTACACGATGCAATGCAACAGAACGTGAAAATAATAAAAACCTATTTAAGGTTATATCATTATAAATATTCAATCACAAACGAACGTTAGGCTACCTAGTTGTATCGACCGACTACACGTTTCTTGGAAACAATCGATAGTCACAAAATGAAGGTAGGCTCAATATTATGTAAGTGGAATCTTTAGTGGATAACGAATGCATTACGCGTCACAACGATTTATTGAAAAGTTTGATTTAAGCATTTATATGCACTAAATTCGCTATTAGCAAGAACATTATAATCGCATCATTAAAACTGCAATTTTTGTTATCACATACAATAAGGCACTTGAACGACATACACAAACACTATTTGCACTAAACACAATCACTAAATCGCACTTTATATCCTTACCATTTTGTTATTTAGGACGTGTTGTCAAACAAAATACGTTTAATAAAATGTTTAGCGTGTATACTGTGAACAGCTGATCGAGTTTGTGGGGCGGTAGGGTGGCCGTGTGGGGTGTACGCTAGCGACGAAGTCTGTAGCGCGAATGATACGCGGCGACGGCGGCGGCGCACTCGTGACGCGACTCACCTAAACACATACATTACAGTCGAACGATACCGATTCATGATGATAAATTTTTGAAGATAGCCGGTGTGTTCATTCGACGGCCACGCGACGTATAATCGAGTTCAAGTACCATATATTATGTGCTGATCACGGTAGATAAAGATTTTATCTCTTTCCTACGTGTGATATTCGCATGCAAGGGATATATTTAATTTCGATAAGGTATTCCATTCATAAAAATATTTGATAACAGGTGCAATTATTTTAATTTTCTACGATGTAAGTTCGCTAATTTCAAATTGTACTGATGACGAGCGACGCCCTTTGATGTACGACTGAAAAGAAGGTCCTTTTAAAACACTTGAGGTTTCTTTGGGCTTTTATAACGTCTTATATCGAAGGAAATACAGCGTTTGTTTTGTGTTTGCCTTTTCTTAACCTCCTCTAAATGTAACCAGTAATAAGGGGAAACTTGGTCTTAGTTAATTTTATTTAAATGTATTTTGTAACTTGATCATATTTTGTCTGGTGGTATGTAAAAACCGCTGCGCTCTCCACGTTATAAAATCTTGTACACGTTGCCGTGGAGGCAAATGCTAGGATAGTTTTAGGCCTGTTGTACGTGAAAGGGGCGTAATAACTATTCGCAGGAAGAGATGGGGAAGTTTAGAACGTTATAGATATTAAGATAGCTCTGTAGTCGTATCAATAGCAATGTTTTTTTAATATTTCTAACCCAAAGATCTGGTATTAGCAGAGGCTTCAGACAAATGTTGTATAATGTTCTTGTAAGGGCACGATGAATATGACAAAATCTGTATACAAATCGGACAACAAGAATCGTCCAAGATCAGGTTATGATTACTCCGACCATCGTGAATGAATTTATTAGTCAGATTATTACTATGTTCTCAAATAACGTGTCCGGTAATACGATACCTAATAAATAGTATGATATAAAACCCTGTCTAACTCAGCATTTACTCTGTTATGCTACCACTTGCATCTATTTACAATTTAATGTCATTAAAAATCGTTAAGCTATTCAAGATATTATTGCATCTGAATTTCATGAAGATGTTATTCTTCACGTAAACGAATAAAGTGTTACAACGATAAAATACAATGTAAATCATCATCATCATAAAAGCTCATTAATGTCCCACTGCAGGGGGAGACGGATGCTTGGCCAGACGGATTGGTATAGGGTTTAATTTCAAGTTTTCCTTCTTTCTACGTAAAGGTAATTTTTACAGATAGTCTCTTAGTCGGTTTCTACAACACCCATGGGATGAGATGGGGTGGTGACATATTGTATTCTTACTCCGTCACCACACGGAGAATAATAATATCAATCAATCAATCATCTAGCCTATTGCAGTCCACTGCTGGACATAGGCCTCTCCCAACACGCGCCACAGAACTCGGTCCTGCGCTTTCCGCATCCAGTCCGACCCAGAGACCTTTATGAGGTCGTCGGTCCACCTAGCTGGGGGGCGTCTACACTACGTTTATAACAATGATATAACACAATGAAAATGTTATTGATTAAATAACTTCAGGAGAGAGTGTATTTTAAGAACGGCGAGCTCCCGACACACAGGGCGATGAACCACGACACATTTGGACGAGCTTATTTCCTGTTCTACGTTTGCTAAAAGCAAAAATATATAAAAAAGCAATGAGTGAAAATGTGCAAACAAGCAGTAAGTTATATAATTATCTTGAGATTTACAAAAAAAAAACAGTTAGTAACAACTTTTTTGGCAATCATTAAAGTTAATAGTGTATGTTAAGGACGTAATATTGTATCCTTGAAATCCTTGCTATACCCGTTTGCTACCACAAAGTTTCTTACAAAAAAATATCAGCGTCTTATCTTCTCACAAAAAAAAGGTTAGTAATCACGTTTCTAAAAATCCTGGACTATAAAAAGAAAAACTAATAATTTATTCCTCACATACCTACTGTTGTTTTAGCTAGCCATGAACGTGTCACTGCACTTCTTCTATGTTTAGGGAACTTGGCTTATACACCTCTGCCCAAAACATGTTAATATCGGATTTTGTGCCAACTTTTTTTTCTTTACTGACATGACTAAGGTTGTAAAGTTATAGTTTTTCAGTTGTGTGTTACGACACCCTATATATTACATGTTGCATCAAAAAACAGTTTCGCTTTACAGCTATATTATATCTATCTTTCACGATTTACGGAATATGCCAAAACAAATTGCCAAACAATTACACCATGAGTTTAATAAACCTCAAGAAATTATTGGCTTTATGGTATCGCGAGCTATAATACATGTAGTTTGATCCGCCTTAGTTGGAATTTCAGAAGAAATCTCCGAATACACAACGACCAAAATGGATGGTGAGATTTTGTATCCTTTACCATACAGACGTAATTTAAACATAAACATATTGCTACTGCAAGTATCATCGTTTTCCGCAATAAGTTAATTAGTAAATACCTACGTAACTTTGTTTACATAAAAATATTTGCGCAATACATAGGGTAAGGTTGCGACTATTGGACCACTTAATTTTAAACAGACCTGGTATCTAAAACAGAGCGTGAAATGAAACAAAATCTGTGTAAACGAGTAGTCTGTATATTAAATTATTGGTAACTAACATAATTAAGTTAATTTTATGATGTATATAGTCACAAAAGAAGAAAATAAAACTTTGTGATGGTTTCCTTGTTTGAACCACCGTCTCTTTCATCGGACCACTTAGTTGCTATAATTGGACTTAGGGATTATAGGTGGCTGGTCCATTCAAGGTGCATGTAAAAAAATTAATAAAGTAAAATATTTTTTTATCGTATTTCTTTTGTTTTCGAAAATAAATAGACAGTTACATTAATACGTCGACTCTAATTATATTTCTTTATTTGTCATGCAAAATCACAAAAATAGTTCAGGTTCGTCAAATTTTCTCTTTCACGTCGCTTTTGGCACTCGAAACATTCTGATTACCTCATTTAATCCAATTTCTTTTTTTCCTAAGCTAGTTTCAAACGCGCCTGTCACTCCTCCTCTTTTTGCGATGCTAAAATAAAAACATTTGTTTTCTTAAATAACAGACATTATAGAAGTTGCCATGATTGAACCGGTTCAATGAAAGAGCATCGTGCCAGTCCATTGATAGAAACTCAGAAACATCCACTGAAACATTTATTTTAAAAAAAGTAGCACGTTACTCAACAAAAATATACGATAGTATGTATTCTTGATTACTGTACTATACTAGTAAAAAAAATTACATTAAATAATTCAACATAACAGTACTTACATGCTATTATTTGCCGCGTAAAAATTATATTCGAGGTCCGAGAAACAAAGCGAAGTACGTCCATCCCTCATGCTACCTGCTACGGTACTGGCGGTTTGAGGGCGGTGTGGGGGGTTGTAAAGATATCGTTTCGATGCAAATTTTGAGTTCAAATATGAATAGATCGCGAAATATTGAAGTGGTCCAAACAAAGCGCTAGTCCAATGATCGCAACCTTACCCTACTACAGTACACATCACATCCCTATATCAATAAATACAATTGCACTCACTTAAGATAACTACTTATTTCAATTAGAATTAAATTATACGTACATAAGTAGTTTGGTATCGACATTGTGGTTCTACTATGCTTGTTCATGCGGTGACGGCATAAGAAAACATAGCGCCACCTAACAACTATGTATATTAGCCACGAAAGATGATTGTATAAATAAATCATGCCTAAGAATTAATGGCATAAGATTACTGTATAAAATGCGTTACAAACAATTACAAAGCATAAAACTTTTAAGTTGTATTATATGCATGATTAAGATTTTTTATTTTTAAAACACATTTCGAGCACTAGATTCTGGTCTAGGGTAATTTGTGGATCGTGCAAATAATAATTTTGCGCAGCATTTGATATCAAAGGGAACCAATAGGTACTAACTATCAGAAGTCATACTTCAAAATTAACGAATTAAAACTAAGTTCGTATGAAAATTATCAAATGTACCTATAAAAAGTTGTTCCAAACTATATAGGTAAACTAAAGACCAGACATAATGAATAAACAACATCAACGAAGGTCATTCTAACATAACAAAACACGCGGATGTCATACTACAATAAACACAGATTTGCTCTTCGTTTGTGCATGAATACCATTAGTATGCCAATCCATCAACCGGTTGGCAATCTCTCGGAAACACGATCCCACTGCAGCCGCGTTGTTCCACTATTTACACGCGTAATACTACACCAGCTTTAATGGAGCTTGGCGGTATAACAAAGATGGATAAAATACATACAAGTAAATTTAGTAAGTTAGTATATTTTTTCTAACAAACAATTTTTGCACTACGGTTCAGGGAACATCAATTTTTCAGGGAATTCAAAATCAGGACAATAATTTGTGGTAATCAGTATGATGACGAACTTACAATACATGCTGACATCACCTTGTCTAATCTATACTAATATTATAATGAGGTAAAGTTTGTGTGTTTGTGACGTTGTAGGGGGTTATCTCTGGATCTACTGAACCGATTTTAAAAATTCTTTGTGTTGAATAGTCTATTTATCGGGGAGTGTCTTAAGCTATATAGTATCACGCTATGACTAATAGGAGTGGAGCAGTAATGAAATATGTTTAAAAAAAGGACGCGTTTTTTTCGCCACCCAACGAAGTGGGCACGGGTCAGCTAGTCCTAAATCAACTAAAAGAATGCTTGCGGTCTGTATTCAAACAACTAAATGAAAACTTGACATAAAAATAGCTCCCAGCTTTATATTATTAGGCCAAGTTTCTGCCACTGAAGAGTCTTTCGCTCTTTGAGAGCAGTGAAACATTAAAGGAACAAAATTGATCACATTGTGTACAAATTCATGCGAAAAGAATACCAAACCATCGTGACTAGCGAGGAAATAATTATTGACCAAATATTAGCAATAAATTACGCAACTACAGGAAATGACAATTAAAATTGTTGCTATGTTCAGCGTAAGGTAAATACTTGTTTACGGTAATCATTTAACACCTATACGTAATTACAATAATGCAACAATGCATTGTAATACATAATATATTTACGTTTTACCTTAGAGACTTCTATTAATAAAACTGATATAAGATACGACGTATTTATCCTCGTAGTTAGCGCCTTACTGTTATTGTAAGTAACAGCTCTTATGATTATGACATTAGTTTGAATATATAAAGTGATTTCCAATGTGAATCATTTAAAGTTTTTGAATTTAGAAATTTATGTGTCTAAAGTTTTTCGCTTTTTTATCATGATACCTCAAGCGTAGTAAGAGGACCTAAGGGGTCACCCTTAGGTCTACTACTCCGAAAATTCTTATCTATTAACGACCTATATGGTTTTATGTTTTGAAGACAAGCATTAGCTAATGCTTGCATAGCTTTCTCCTAACAATTTATACGATAGAATTCTTGAAATAACATGGGGATACAAACCACTGTTCTGTCCGCGTGGGTGACGGTTATTGCGTCTATTTATACACTGAGTATTCTTATTCTGACTATTATTATTCTGATGCACAAAAGCTGCACAACTGTAGACTAGTTTAAAGACAAATCTGTCCAGTGGTTTTCGCGTGACAGTTAGCAACATTTATTCTCATTAATTTTGCATAAATAGTTAAATAGTATAGCGATAGAATAGATTTTAATTATTAATCATCCGTCACCTTGACAAGATTATCTAGAAATTTCTTACGTTACAAGCTTAGCCTTTTATGTTAACAGTATAATTATGATGGTTAGCGTGGCGTGTTTATGACGGCGTTGTTAATTGGCCAGGTCGCAACCGATAGTTAGTTTCGTGAAATTTACTGTGAGTTTCGCGAGGTACCAGCTATTGTGCAATTAGGGCCAGTGAGCCCGTGCGTCGACCCGACCCCACCCCCTCAAGCTTGTTCGAGCAGGCTACGTGACTCAAATGGAGTTGGTCCATTATTGGTGCACGGTACTTGCATCATAATGCATCTATATTACTGGCAGATTTTACCATTATCGAATTGCATATAGCTACTGATAGCAGACTTGATACAAGCCTTATTTCATCCATTTTATTTTTGAAAGAAATGTATCCATAATTTCATACGGTACTTGCATTTAGTTAAGGCTTAATATCGAGTCATCGACTTTGAATATCTTGCCAGTAAACAACATGTCAAATAGATAGATGTCATAGATAAAATGAACTTCATAAGTCATTCAAATTGAGGTTCAAATGGTGCAGTTGTTTTAAGCTTGAAATATAGGTACTCATGCAACGTTTTCAGCGTAATGTGAAAAGCTATCTAATACAAGTAGCAATAAAGTTTAAAGTTGTACGTCGTTTATTAAAACGACAGCTGTCAAATCGACAAAGAGCTGTAAACTTAAAGTCAACCTCAATTGTAAATTGAACAACGGTTAATTGTCATTTCGTTTATCAACGAGGTATTATAAAACGGTACTTGCTGAGAATGCTGTGCCGCAAGATAGATGAAGCACTTTTACATGCAGTAACAATACAACAGTAGAATAAATAATTAAAAAGTTACAACAAATACATTTTTGTGTCACTAAAGATTAGTGACTACAATATCTCGAGTTATAGATTGTAGCGAAATTTAGGGGTTGATGTGGCAATTAATGTGTTTGATTCAATCAATCAATCAACTAGCCTATTGCAGTCCACTGCTGGGCATATGCCTCTCCCAACACGCGCCACAGAACTCGGTCCTGCGCCTTCCGCATCCAGTCCGACCCAGAGACCTGTATGAGGTCGTCGGTCCACCTAGCTGAGGGGCGTCCTACACTACGTTTGCCGAATGATATGATGAATAAAAAACCTCGTAAAAATAAACACACTGCAACAAAATCAATTCACTCATTAAAACTTCGACACTTCAAATTCTATCTTATCATATCATAAGCTCAACAGGAACTGCTTGATGTCAAACTGACCTTTTCTGGTAACGAACAATAGTAAAAAATATATCATCCCTAAATAAATCAACTTTGCAAGCAATCCTGTGTATGTAATCTTTTTACATGATTTGATTTATAGTGGTTTATGGTGGATGGGATCGAAAATAATAAGGAAAGAGAAAAATCTGCCACTAGGGATTTTGAAAGGGTCTAAAAAACTTCAACAAAGTGAGAATATATAAACAAATTTGTATTTGAATTTGCCTCATGTCTTTTACCAATCACAATATCCATCCCATAATTACAGCTTTTTTCAACTTTTATTAGTACGACAAGCAATCGGTGGCGCATTATTGAACACTACACTACGTCTCAAAGATAAAATACTTTATTTAAAAAAAAGTACGAGAAGTCATACTATTGAGTCATAGACGTAACTGTACAATCCAATAGTAGTTTTTTGATGAGCAAAAAATACAAGGAGATTAATTAGTAGAGTAATAGATTACTGCTACTTATCATTCCGAATTAATTAGGCCTTCCCGTAGAAGTGGGAAAGAATTAAAATATGTTCTCCCTGGAAGTTGCGATAACTGACATCCATCAACGCGGTGGCTAGGGCAACAGCTGGTGTAATATAATAATATAACTTCGCTAATTTACTGAAAGCCTTAGTTATAGAGTTTATAGTTTCAGTCATTGTAATAGCCAGCTATCTAGAGCCTTTTACTACAAATCAATCTGTTTGAAATTTGAATAGACGTATTTGCTTCAGTTCTAAAGCTATTTAATATAAATTAAACTATTCTATACAGTCATGTTTTTGTTCAGTAAAAAAAAGTTATTGACCCCATTTATAAATATTAATTATTTTGATGAATAACGGCAATGACGGGCCAGGTGTTTGGTAATTGGAAATCAGAGCACAAGCTTGTGTGTTTAATATACTACATAAACGACATAGACTTCCTTCAAATATGTCCACCTTGTGCGGTTGAAAAAAGGTGCTCCATTATTGGAAGAAACCCATCCCTGCAGTAAAACCTCAATAGACTGTTATCATCGTCATAACAGCCCATTAATGTCCCACTGCAGGAATGGGCCTCCTCCCGTGACGGAGGGATATTTGGCCTGCTAATACCACGCTGGCCAGACGGATTGTTATAGGGTTTTATTTCAAATTTTCCTTTTTTTTATTTCGTAGAGATAATATTCACGGATAGTCCCTTAGTCGGTTTTACGACACCCATGGGATGAGATGGGGTGGTGACATATTGTATTCTTACTCTGTCACCACACGGAAAAGGCTGTTATGATTTATCATTATTATGATGAGATTTATATTTACCATTATCATTTTATAAACAAGCTTTAATCATATTTCAATCAAGTCATAAACCAATATTGGTGTATTAAATGAAATACAGGCATGCAACTTGCCCTATAACAAATATAGCAGTATTTTCAATTTAGGCCAAACGCTCCGGATACGGGTCCGCAAATTATTATGCGTATATGTAAACGAAAATGTGACCATAAAACTTTAAACATAAGAGTTATATTGCAGTGATGTAATCAAACTATGCTGAAATGATGGCACGAAAGTTTAAACTTGTTCTGTCACCGCTACCCTTTCTACAACATGGAGGTGTTGCATAATATTCGAGGTGGTTTCTTTGGTTAACAAAATTAAGGAACGGAGTTATAGTACGAGTATTAAGGTGCACAAAATTTGTTCGAAATTAAGTAGAACGCTCATGGCTATCAAAACAATTTATTTAATGACTCACTGAATAGGCGGATATCTAACAGTTTTGGACAAAACTTGACATAGTAATACCACGTTGTCCAGGTGGATTGGTAGGTATAGTTTTAAGTCAAGTTACCTTTTGTATATATTTTAGACAAGTGTCTTAATTATAGATTGGTAAGTGACAATGTAAAATTCTAAAGACAGTCACATTATTTATTTAAGGCAGTAGAACTTCAATAAAATTGTCTTATAATTAACAATTGCTGCTGCAAAGGGTCTAACTTAATTGAAGTTTAGAGTGCTTGAACAGATAAATAACTTCAAGGAAGGCATCTAAAATAGTCCACTAACAAAATAGCAGAAGATTCAATTTAAAACAAAGCGGGGGACAAGTTCACCCACGCTTCTCATTTAAACAGAAACGAAATTTGCAATGTATCTATGTATGTAGTTATAGTAGGAAGATCGGGTGAACGACCCGATCTGGGAGGGGTGGGAGGAGGTAGTGTTACCAGTGCATTCGCCGAGAGTTACATAAACCGTCCGACGACCGCAGAACTAAGTATCTAGTATCCAGGTTGCATTAACAAATGTGTGAATTTCACATGAACACTAGTAGTATTAGTAAGAACATTTACTCAGTGTTGCGAAATGCATTTCGAAATATCTATTTAGAGTCTGTTCTAGAGTAACAGAATAATTATTCATTCAACTTTTGACATTTAAAGCAATGAAAACACTTGGATATGAGTCTCCGTCATAAGTTACCACGTCATGAGATAGCTTCTCTCTTTCATCGGGCTCCGTTACAAAAGTAGACAAAAGTCAGAGCACAGTTCACCACAAGAAGTATCAATCTTCCTTCTTTGTAGTTGTTTTTTGCAATCTTTTATACTACCTTCACTTGCATTTGTCAGTTAGCAATGTAGGAACAACCACTCCTTGAGCTCAAAAGTAATATTTTAGTAAATAAACCCTGCCCAATGAAGAGAACATTATTTAGAATTTTAACATGACATGCTTGCTTTTACGGATAAATACAGGTTTATAGATATTATTTAAAGTTTTGTAATTATAGTACTAGTCCAGTACCAGAGAATGCTTTAGGAAGTACCATAAAATGTAGTAGGTATAAGTATAATATTAAATGACACACTTACGTATGACTTAATAGAAAGAATGACTATTAAAATTTTAATTACCAATTGTTAACACGCTGATAAAGATAAAGCAACACCAGATGACTATGATAATGTAACCACTGATATAACGAATTGAAATGAAGTGCCTACAAATAGGTACATTTATTTTTTGCGATAACAAAATCGTCGGTAAGAGCAATGTATGTTAAGAAATTGTGTTTATAGTATTAATGAATAACTTTGAATCAATCGTTCTTAATGTATTCTACTGAGTTATTTTTTTGGATGACTTAGAATTTAAAGAATTGTGAAGATATGAATATTTGTGAATGTCATGGTTACTGTAGGTACCACTGGTATTATGAACAAATTCATTACTTGCAGCAGTGTGTGAAGAAGCATAAAGAACCGAATAGAAGAACAGAAACCGGCAAGAGAAACATCGAATAGAATGAGGCGGTAACATTTTGAATTCCCAGTCCCTATAATCAAAAATGGCCGAGACACAATTATTATAATCTAAATATAGAAAAAATCTAGGCGTGTCACTTTATGCAATAGATACAGTTACGTTGCATTGACCCACATGTGGCGTGAAAATAAATTGCGGTGCAATACAACACACGACAATGATTATTATGTCATGCATGTGATTGTCCAGGTGTTACTATGTATTTACGATAACTTACATGGTACAAGATCCGGTAAATTATTTACATTATCTAGTGCACAAGGATATTTAAATGGCGGTTAAATCACGACATATAACAGTTTATAAATATTTTCAAGGTATTGAATTTATGGTTGTTTTTACTTTGTCGCTCAACAGCATAAGTTAATAATGTTCGTATTACTTACATCTGTTCAGTAAGATTTGCTGGAAAAAAACTGATGCTACAGATGCCTGGAAGAGAAGCAAAATTCTTATTATCTCCAATAAACCCAATCAGCTTAGCCCGCGTGCCCTGGCTTAGTACATTACAGATACGAAGAAGATGATACCAGTAATAAAATAAATGTTGTTAACGATCAGAGGTTTTAAATACACGATAACTTATCTCCTATAGATAATTAAATAGAAAATGATAATGTTGTATAGCATGGCAACACCTAAGATAACCCCAACGCATCTGATGCTCACGCTATTACTGTTGGTCTACAATTATCGTCCGTCAACAAAGATAAGATAAATTTTCCATAGAAGTTATTTATTAATGCGAATTAATGAGGTTAATAAAATAAGTATCAGCAAGTAGTTATAATTACGTTATGTAATAAGTAGATCTGGTACTTAATTTTAATGAAATATTGTGTGAAAACAGATATTATGAATCTGATGTCACAAGTTATTTATCCTTGTTTACGTTTAAGGTTACGTGATTGTAAATTACATTAACGATATCCTAATACATAATTTGGTATTAGAATAATTTGATATAGAGACCTAATGGTTTTGTGAGAAACACCAGCATTTGGTAAGCATGGAAGAAAGTATGTTTTAACAGTAAATAAAAGATAGGTTTACAATACGGAACTAATCGTCGTACACTTGTACGAGTAAATTTAGCTTTATACGAAGCAATTTACTATAAAATTTTGAATTCTGTGTCCAATTGTAAGGATGTCCTATGTAGCAATAATTTGCATTATTAGTTTCTATCTACACTCACTACAGGCCACTTAGCACGACCAAACAAGATGAGAAAACAAGACAGAAAGTACTTAATACAATGTGTTGATACAGCAAAAATATAATTTAGTCGCAAGCAAACAAAGCCGTAAACCAGTAATCGTACAAAAAGGCACTACTAAGCAATATTCCGCGGTGAAGTGTCATCAACATAAACAAAAAAACATTCGGGGTAAACATTTCTTGTCTTAAATGGAATCGAGACGAGTGAAAAAGTAATATTACAAAGGACGAGGATCGTAAAACAAAATGAAATGTCTACAACATCATTTTAAGGATGTTCGTGAATGTAATTGAATTTTAGTTGTCATGTCAACTCGCTTATCTGAAGGGTAGTAGAAGAATTATTATGTAATTGATATCAGTATTGTACTTTCATAAATAAAACAAGATAAATATGAAAGATTAAAATACTAACACAGTAAAATTTTAACGCTACTGCTTGGAGGTGAATTAGCGGTAAAGGGCACGACCCTGACTGCCTCTTGCTGAAGGTGTTGGTAGGTCTGTATGTGACTATATTTCTGCAGTTGTGTTGTATCTTGAATTCTATTTCAAGCTCAATCAGATGAAACATCCTTTCATCTTAAAATTTATTCTAACAAGTTTAACCAGAAACCTAATAAAGCCAAGGCAAGTTAAAGTCCAGAACTGAAGAAAGTGCTGAACATTTTTAATATGACGTGATCAAAATGGAAATTGATTTCATCGTGGAAATTGACTCGCCGCATTCGAATATCTGTCAACGACAAAAGTAGCTATCGGAAAAATATCTTTACAGATCATTGAGTTTCACAGAAATATTTTCTCGATGGCTTTTTATGATTGAAGTTTTAAAAATATGACTGCAACTGAATGTGAAAGCAGTGTGTTAAGAAATAGCTCAATTGCGGTTGCATTCATCTTGAAATTCTATAGTTTATGTAACAGCAAAGGGAATAAAATAACGATTATTCGAATCAAAAGCAATACTGATTGCTCTAGCTCGTTTTGAAGACTGTATAGTGTGTGATAAGAATAGTCTTTACAAGTCTGTTTTAAGACACATATGACAAGTAAAATCGTTAATTCCGCATTCTGCATCAGTAATGGTTAAGCTAGTAACTACGACAATACGCAACGGAGACGAATTATGTCGGCTAGGTAATTTGAAACTTTTAATCATTGAAGTTAGGAAAATAATCACTATAAACCAAATAGTATATATATAATAGTAACCAATACCACTATGGCGCAGTCGGTATATTACATGGCTGCTACGCAGAGGTCTCGGGTTCGATTCCCGCTCAATGTAAATCTTTGTGTGCATGAACATGATTGTTTGCATTGGTCTGAGTGTTTTCTATGTATAATATGTATGTATTTACAAAAAAAAAAGTATTTAAATATGTTTATCCGTTGTCTAGTACCCATAGTACAAGCTTTGCTTAGTTTGGGACTAAATGGCGTTGTGTGAATGTGTGAAGATTATTATTTATTTATTTATTTTATTAGTTAGTAAGTCGTAGATCATGGAACCAAGAAAGATTATATTTATTAACTAGCTGCTGTGCCCGCGACTTCGTTCGCGTGGCGGATGTTACTTACTTCGCAATTCGATTTAATACTGAAAAATGGTTTTTGAAACCTTATAACAAACATATATACCTACACACGAATTGTAAAATTAACGAACGAACCAAAACCTTTTCAAAAACAGACCTTTACAAAGACAGATCTATAAAGACTGGGTCTAAACTTATACTGAAAGACATGAGCGAACGTCATTCTTTCAAGGAAAATCTTAATACCGATACTGAAAATGAGGTCACAGGCACAATGCCATCTGTTGTTAAATTGGTAAGTTAAAATAAATGACATCGCTTATTTCATCATAACAGCCCATTAATGTCCCACTGCAAGGACGCGCCTCCTCCCGTGACGGAGGGATACTTGGCCTACTAATGCCACGTTGGCCAGTCGGATTGGTATAGGGTTTAATTTCAAGTTTTCCTTCATTTTTATTTCGTAAAGATAATATTCACCGATAGTCCCTTAGTCGGTTTTACGCCACCCATGGGATGAGATGGGGAGGTGACATATTGTATTCTTGCTCCGTCACCACACGGATAATCGCTAATTAATTATGAATGAATACATTTGCACGCCACGTTATGGTGCGGCAGAATTACCTGCCTCGGTGGCGCGACGGTCGCATTACATGGCTGGCGTGCATGAGGTCGCGGGTTCGATTCCCATGGAGGACAATTGTGATACACAAACTATTGTCCTTAGTCTGGATGTTATTTGTGTCCGTTAAATTGATATTTTTAAAGGCTAGTGTGAAGACTTATAATTGATATTACACATACGATTCATGGTTAATTTTATTAACATTTAAAAGGAATAACTTATTAATAGCACTTAATAATAAAATAGTTATAGATTATTTAAAAACTCATTTATTTTATGATTACTACTGGTAACGCCATCTCGTGAACAAAAAAAACGAAATTTAAATTCATTCAACATTGAACCAAATCCATTTTTCATTACCCCTGATTTGTATTGGACTGTTCTAATAAAGAGATCTAGCGATATCTCGAGTATTACTTATCCGATTCCGATTGTTTTATTATAGTATAGATAGATAGATTACCTACTTTAAACGTAATACCTAAAAACTACGTATCTATTTATTTTAATATCTAAAGCGCACTTATTCCGAGAAGAGTCAATAAGAACCACGTCCGTTCGCATTAAGAGTCAATGTGAATGAAATTATATAGATGCACCGGTTGGCCGTTTCGGACGTTAAACAAAAATCAACCGTACAGCCGTACTCATAATGGCGCGGCGACATTTGGAAATTTTCTTTCATCTATATCTTGTGTGTTTATAAACCGATTTCTATAAAAAAAAAATTATGAATAAGGTATTAAAGTGTACTTTTGAAATATGGGAGTTTGAAAATGATATGTCTATGCAAATTACAATATATTTATGTATTTAATACACTTTGAAGAAAACCCTAACGATTAAACACGTTATTGTGGCTAATATATAAAAGATAGATATATACTATTCATGACTTTTTTGTACACCTTTTGAAGACGATTATTTTTGTAATACATATTTTTGGCGTATGATCAACGTATGCGATGATAAGAGCTCGAACGCGCGTTTTTTCAACCGACTCACTTCAAATTTTTCGTCACTGCTCAGCTCCTATGTGTCTTAGCGTTATGTTATACAGCCTATAACCTGCCCAGGAGTATGGACTACAATCGTACCAAGTTTCGTTAAAATCCCTTCAGTAGTTTTTGACCCATGCGTGCACATACAGACAGACAGACAGACAGACAGACAGACAGACAAAAAATTTATTGATTGCATTTTTGGCATTAGTATCGATCACCATTCATCCTCCAATATTAATTTTTAACATATATTCAATGTACAGAATTGATCTCTCTACAGTTTTATTATAAGTATAGATATAGATATAGATTAGGTCGATAACAAGTATCAACATTTTATCTATGAACGACCATTTAACACTTTATAAGTAAATAACTGTTGCCATAAGTACATTGTATTTATCTTTCCGCATTTATTTGCTTATATTGTATTATCATTGTTGGTATCAAGTGTTACAGGAGTGCCAAGTAATGTGCGCGTGTCATTATGTACGCCAAACAGTAGTCTCTGACATGAGTCTGATCACATGTTGGTGTTAAAGATGGAGCATCTACCAAATGAAGTGTCAAAAAGTTCATTTGTAATATTCAACTATTATTTGTGTTAGTAACACAGGATAAGTTGGAAAAAAATATATTGGTTAACATAATGCTGTACAAAGCTTAATTAGGTTTGAACCACATGGCGAGTAAAATATAAAACGGTTAATATGGTGCAGCGTCGTACTAGGCAATTAAAGAACAATATTCTATTATATATCATATATATGTTCTATGATTATCACTGCAAGAGAAGAAAAACTTGCAAAATCAACACATCTATTTAGAGTGGTATTAGTAGGCCAGTTCTCATTTGATCGATGATGGGAGTCCGTTTCAGTAGTAGAAAGTTTAGTTGCTAACAAATGTAATCAATCGCAAACCCAGTTAGTATCGTAAAATATTAATGTAGTGTCAATTCGTAAGGCTATTAAAATCACATTTGCGATAATCGTTACAGGATTAATGACCAATTAAAGACTGAAAATGAGATGTTGTACTTATCGGTATATGCTTTAGGATTTTCGTGTAGTGGGGACAACACAAAATGTCACTATACCCTCTCATTCTGTGGCCGTAAAGTATACTAGAGGAGGTTTTTTTTTCTTTTCTGTCATTGAAAAAGACAACAGACTGCTGGACTAGCGCTCGAGCCCAGTTTTACCGGTACTTTTACATATGAAATCTGAATACATAGCCTGATAACATAATCCTATGAGATAAAATACCTACACTGAGACAACCATGTACGAAGTCAAGTTTAATCTTTTTCACTGCAGGAGAATCGACCTTGTTTTTTTATGACTTGTAAAAAAAGAAAAATATAAGTAATAATAAAGATTAAAAGAAAATGTAGAGAAGGTGCTGGCGTACAATATAACGTGGTGAAATGATTGTGCACATTCTGCAGGTTAGACATCATTAGGTACAGACTGTACAGTACAGTTCCCTTTCCTTCAATACTGATGATATAAATCAGCGATAAACGAATTATTATATAAATTAAGATATTATCTATTGTTCGTGATAAGTAAATATTTTAGCAAAATATTTTTTATCTAAAGATTTAATTTATTGTCATATCTTCGATTGAAGTTAATGAAAATATACCTATAACCTCTAATAGGTTCTTAAAAATAAATCTTTACGAATTTTTTGTTTGCAAAACAGTATTCCAAAGTTAGTCTCTCTCTTACCCGAAATCCCAACAAAATTTACGGAACGGAATTATAGTAAGTTTAAGTAACGAATTAACAAAACTGACGAGGCACCAGTAGGTAATCCAAGTTTCTTTAGTATGCTAGTGGGGCTTGTCCCTGCATTGGGACTTTCAAGAACTAGTAACATAACGTGTATATAATTTTTACAGTTATATAGTAATGTATATAGAAAGCCATACTTTCAATGTTTTATGCCTACTATAAAAATACACTCGGCAAATACGCAGCCATTAAGCTTTACGATTGCTCCAGTCTGGTTTATCTCTATATAAGCCAGACATTAACTTACTTAGTTAATTGGCAAATTAATAGTTAGCCTTATTATCCTCGACTAATTACAGTGCTTTTAACATAATAACGGTCTAACCACTAAATTGGCATCGTAAGCGAGCCAGTGGGCGTTTTACTCATACATTACTTGCCATCAATTTATAGATAGGCTTATGAGATAAACATTGCGAGTAATGTATAGGAAAACGCTTGTGACGGTCACAGCCGGAAAGTCGTGCATAGGCTGTATGTATAAAAATGTATTGAAGGCACGCACGCATTACCTATATAAGATATTATGTTTCTATTTTTATTTATTTTGAAGACGGTAGACCATAAAAAAATATTTTGTTTACTGTAAACGTAAATATTCAAATAAATAATAATAAAAAAACGGCTTACCTTATTACTTAGTTGAACATTAAAATATAATAATTTTATATACGCTGTAATAAAAACACATAGGAAAAAAAACTAAAAAGGACTTAATGTTAATTGCCGCGCTTAAATCTAGGCCTACCTGATAACATAGTTGACGCAGACGACGCTGATCGGCTTCTGTTGTTTGTCTGTGATCACCGTGGCCTGGGTTTGAACCCAGGCGTAGCCTCCGCTTTTGGCCAGGAAACGGTATTGCCCGGTCTCGCATTGCCCTTTCGAGAATACTGTAAAAGAAAACTTATGTAAGAGTACGTTTAAAATATTCTAGTAAGTATTTATTTTATAGGTATTAAAGTTGTTTAAGTATATTTTATTTTTATGACATTTATAATTCTATGTTACGTGTTCGCGAATAACGTAAAACAAAAATAAATAACGCGGCATGCAATTAACCTTTTCGGTTGACAATTCAGTATAGGTTACACTGGTCGTAAAAAGTTACAAGATTCAAGCTAACAATATGTCTTTTTTTTAAATAACAGTGAGTTTCAAAATGACAGTAACTCTGAGGTTAATATAAAGATAGAATAAATATAAAAAAGACATTAAGTGACATTAAAATTCCCGAGATGCCAATGTGTTCACAATGTATCTAAAAGTTACATGTCTTAAGATAAGAGTGACTTTTTAGGTACAATCATAATTATCGACATGACAGTCTCAAAAGAGAATAAGTCAGCATGATACCAGGTACCGAAAAAATAAAAGGCATGTCATGTTAATAATTTTTTCGTTAATTTCATAAGATAGATTAGATTAGATTCATAAAGTTCATAAGAAGTAATAATTACAGGTAGTCTAATTAACCTTGAGCGTAAATAGATAAGAAGAACATTTATATGAAATACGACAGACTGCATATTATTATGTCACGTAATGCACCTGCATGTTTGTAATATACAATCTTGATAACGTAGTAAAATAACATTTGCTTATATGTTTAGCAAATTTCAATCAACAAGAAAGAGATAAAACAAGTTTAACATACATGTACCTATATGAGCTTAATTTATATATATATATTGTACACATTTGCACATCTTAGAGCCTGTCATATAGGTACATATTATGTTAGTAGACATAATACCCCTTACTCATAAACGCCTCTAAAATTTTAGTCAATTGATTAGCTTAAATTCTTACGATTTTGTTTGGTTTTGCTAATAAAAATCTCGTTAAACAGTGACTAAATTTAAGAGGCGTTTATGTGTAAGGGGGAATGTGTATAAGATAAGCTAATATGCAATAAGGCATTTTTTTTAAATTATATTTATAAGATTTTTTTCTGCTTTTTTTCTAAGCCCTATTCAATACAAGTTGCCTATATTTGTCGAATAGTCCATTTATCGGAGAGTGTCATAGGCTATATAGTATCACGCTATGACTAATAGGAGTGGAGCAGTAATGAAATATGTTTAAAAAAGGGACGCGTTTTTATGCCGCCCAACGAAGTGGGCACGGGTCAGCTAGTTTGGTTCTAAATGTATTTTATTTATCATTATTACATGCTACACAGGAGACTCATGTGCAGCAGTGCCCAAGTTTTGCTTGGTGTGATGATTACAAAATATAGATAGACTGCAAACATAATTGATAAACTAAAGCACTGGTATTTTGACAGGCCCATGTAAGTGCATGAAGAGCATAAGTCCAATCGGCTAGGAGTACCTAACTATGCTACAAACAGTTAGTTACTACAGCAGTTATCTGTGTTTTTGTGAGGCGATGTCGCCTCACAAAAACACAGATAACTCACGTAAAGTGATATAAGTTTTTTTACAACGGGAGTTAAAAGATAGTACTTACTTAAAAACAATATAAGTACACCTAATATTTATTTTTATACACAGATTGTTTAATAAAAAGATAAGAAGTAAAACACTCTAAAGCACCAAATATGTAGTGATGAAAATATAAGAGGTCAGAGGTAATCAAAAGATGACAAACTTGTGATATTACATCAACTGAAAATAAATATTATACGACCTCTGTTTACTATCGTAAACTTACTACTTTCGTTCTACACGAATATGTTTCAAGACAATACCCAAGTTATGTCGAATACTTCTATAGAATGAATAGGTAAGACCTAATCTTAGCATTCCATGGATGCTCCGTCCATCGCGTGATAGAGGACGGAACACTTGCATAACAGCGTCTGGGACTTACGACCCAGATGTAGGTTTAAGAAGGCCCCCTTACAACGCGTTAGCGGTCACCTAGTTGGATGACAAATATGATTACATTTTTTGATCGTAGGGATAGAATATGAAGAAGTGTTGAGAGAAGGAACGTACAAAAAAGTCATTGTCTTTATAAGCTCGACGCAGGTTTCAAAGCAATAAATTTTATTAACAGGTGCAATAGGAGTATTCAGGCTTAGGGTCGTAGCACATGTATCAAAACGTAAAGGGATCGGCACCGTATCAACTCGAGCCGTTCAGTATTATTTGTATGAAACTCCTTACTGCATCACACACTAATCGGATTTTTGACGTTTGACACTGAGGAAAAAGGCGAGGCAGGGCCGATGCGTTTACGTTTTGATGTATGTGCTACGATCCTTGGTAGTAATTCAGTTAACGTTATTCCCTCACTTTCTAGTGAATGAGAGATCAGCTCTAGTAGTGGGATAAATAAATACCTAACTGTATACTATGAGAAAGCAATCATTTTAATTTACTAGACATAGCTATCTAATATGCAGGATGTATTGTAAAAGTATTAAAACATAGTCAGCCATAGCCATACATTTCTGTAAAACCCTCTCGCTCATTTACCAGTTTTTATTAGACCAATAATGCAAAATATCTGTAGCTGAATATCATCATGTTGATAAATAGGTATAATATCAGATTATACTATCACCAACCTCCTTGATCTCAATCAAAAGGTCAGAAAATAAAAGATAACTTATTTGTTTATAACTTCTTCTACTTATCTATGTAAGAACATTAATAAAATGTCAACATATCATTTCATCCCTATTATATTGCAGTAATTATCACAGCTGGAGATAGCCAACCGTTGTGTGACTTCATTTCAAGGCCAGCACTAGCAACCACAGGGATAGCTATGGCAAAACTTCGCTTCTCCCTCTGTCCCTCTCCTTCTTGTCATTTATGGATGATAAGAGCCCTTTTGAGCGAAGTACCTAAATTGCACGATGCCTGTGAAGCAAATTGCCTAAAATCAATGTCTAAAACGCAGAATGCCTATAAAGTTTAATGTCTATAAGGTTTAAATACCTACAAAGCAAAATGCCTATGTTGTTTAATGCCTACAGAAACACAGTGGATTTTAGTCACAAACAGCATTTCAACAATCTTTTGGGGTCTCTAATACATCTTCCCTAATGGGCCAAAGGCGAGTGGACACTCAATTAAAGATTAAAAGAATCATCATAAGCTGCATTTACCCAAAGCAGATTACTTAGGAGATGGCTCGTAACAGCTTAATGGTTCTCTCGATTTAAAAATATATAAAAAAAATGTGAACACAGAAAGATGTCATGATTTACACGCGTATTAAATCATCACCTAAATACGTTACATAAAAATAAAAGAGCAATGTCTGATAGCATCGATGACCAAGTCTCAAATATTTATACTTATCGATAAAATGATAACAGTTTTGTTTGTTGCGCAATTCTTTTTAAATACATATAATGTCAATGTCAGATTATAAGGAGCTATATGCCTGTTACGCTATCGTTGATATTATGAAAGTATTTATGTATACGAAAGGTAAAAATAATATATCAAGTATATAATCAGCAAGGTTATACATAGGTTACACCGCATCGCTACAGCTCATAAAAATGCCGTTTCTAGTGCGTGTATGGACGTTTTCTTTCGCCAGAGAAGACCTGCCCTTTGAGGATAATTTGTGCATCCCCAAATGATTGTTTTAAACCTGAGTGTGTCATATAGAATAAGCAATATACGGCACTAGTTTTCACGCTAGGATTTTAAATCGTAGTGAGAACTAGACTAGTACAAATGATAATGTTCCTGAATACAAGAATGTGCAAGAAATATTTTGATTGAGTAGACAGTTAGAGTTGCAAGCAAATGTCTTATTTTGTTTCAATACAAAATAGTTGAAAGCACGCCAGTAACGAAGATAGCAACAGATTGTTTGAAAATCAAATATATATGTTATAGTCAAAACTCATAACCGGTCAAAACCACTTTTGACCGAAAAAATCAGTCAATAGTGGTTTTGACCGACGTGCTTAGTCAAAACCCTTATTGACTGTTTTTTGCAGTCAAAAGTGGTTTTGACCATCGATGTTAGTCAAAACTCATTGAAAATTGATCTTTAATACATATTAAGGTAAAAGTCCGAAACAGTTGGTTAGGTTAGGTTAGTATGGTGACCAACACGTCGTGCGGTGTCCCACAGGGATCGGTCTTGGGACCGCTCCTGTGGAACATCGGATACGGCTGGGTGCTGAGAGGCGAGCTCCCGTCGGGCGCTGACTTGACGTGTTATGCGGACGACACGCTTGTCACTGCCCGGGGGAGCACGCACAGGGAAGCGACGTTGATAGCCACGGCTGCGGTGTCACAGGTGGTGAACCGGATCCGGCGCCTGGGCCTGGAGGTGGCCCTGAACAAGACGGAGGCCATGGTGTTTCATGGCCCCCGACGCGCGCCGGCGCCGGGATCACACATCGTGGTCAGTGGGGTCCGGATAGCTGTCGAGTCCACCATGAAGTACCTGGGATTGGTGCTCGACAGCCGTTGGGAATTCGGTCCCCACTTCCGGCGGCTGGCGCCAAAGCTGATGGGTGCAGCGGGCGCGCTTTCAACGTTGCTTCCCAACTTGGGGGGCCCGAGCGCCGCCTGTAGGCGGTTGTACGTGGGAATCGTGCGATCCATGGCCCTGTATGGGGCCCCTGTGTGGGCGCTCGATATGACGGCCAGCACACTCGCCATTCTGCGCAAACCGCAGAGGGTGATGGCTGTCAGAGTCGTCCGCGGGTATCGCACGATGTCCTACGAGGCGGCTTGCGTCCTGGCCGGATCCCCGCCCTGGGACCTAGAGGCGAAAGTACTCGCGTCATTATATCGATGGCGCGAGGAAGAGCGGGCACGGGGCTCGAGACCGGTGCAGCGGCAAATCGCGCTGCGCCGAGAGGAGCTCCGTCAGGTCCTGGTGATGGAATGGCGGCAAAGGCTTCTGCGCCCTGCCGCCGGCCTCGCTACCGTCGAGGCGATCCGGCCAGTACTCGACGACTGGCTCGGGAGAAGGCATGGCTTCCTGTCGTTCAGGGTGACGCAGGTATTGTCGGGGCACGGTTGCTTTGGCAAGTACCTGTGCCGCATAGACAGGGAGCCGGACGCTCGGTGCCACCACTGCGTCCATTGTAGGGAGGACACGGCGCAACACACACTCGCCGAGTGTGTGGCTTGGGAGGAGCAGCGCCGTGCCCTCACAACTGAAGTGGGAGGCGATCTGTCGCTGCCGGCCGTGGTGCGTGGCATGGTCGGTAGCACAGAGTCGTGGGACGCGGTGGTGTCCTTCTGCGAGGACGTGATGTCGCAGAAGGAAGCTGCGGAACGGGAAAGAGAGATCTCCACTCCCTTCCCCGACCGCAGAAGAAGGGCGGATAACGCCCTCTTCCGCCCCCCATGAATGGGTTCAGGGGCGACGGACTTGGGGAAGTCCCCGCCCCCCTATTCCAACGGACCCGAGGCGGAGGCGCGCCTCTGAGACGATGCACGGGGTAGTCGAACACCTCACTACTCCGTGCTAGTGAGGAGGCCCGGACAGACTGGGCCAGCACTAGTGCGGGGCTGGCGGGGGAATTAATTTGGATTCCCGCGGCCTTGCGCGCACGTGTTAGGAGACACCGGGGTGGTTTTAGCCGGTAAGAGTCCGGCACGCCCCTCCGCCTCTCTCCAGGCGGAGGTAGTCCATGAGGATTTCCCCCCGAAAAAAAAAAAAAAAAAAAAAGTATGGTGACCAAAGGACTAGAATATAATAATACTATATTCTAGTTTTACATTAAAAAAAATGTTTCTAGCGTCCCTTGGTCGCCATACTAACCTAACCAACTGTTTCGGACTTTTACCATAATATGTATTAAAGATCAATTTTCAATGAGTTTTGACTAACATCGATGGTCAAAACCACTTTTGACTGCAAAAAACAGTCAATAAGGGTTTTGACTAAGCACGTCGGTCAAAACCACTATTGACTGTTTTATGCAGTTAAAAAGGGTTTTGACCGGCAATGAGTTTTGACTGTAACATATATATAGAATTGCATACAGCCGCGTGTATAATACCCGATAGTTTATTTCAGAAAAGATCGGAGATCGTAAAACATAGATAAGACTTTCTATACCCAATAAGGTTTTACAGAGAGAGGTCTTTTTTTTTGGGCCAGGCGGGTTTTAGCCAGTTATAATTTTATCTTATCAGAGTGGCTTCAAATCAAAGTTTTCGAAAATGAATAATTCCTTCTTTTTCCAAAAAAAATATTGTAAAGAGATACTGTAAGAGGGCAAATAAAAGGATTTTAAAACGGCCAGCGAACCAACGCTACACCGCCATAATTGGAAGTAAATGAAACTGTTCCATTTAATGAAAAAAAGCTATACAGTTGACGTTATAATGAAACATGTTAGCTGTAATAAAGACGTAATAGCTAAAATAAAGCATTAAGCTGACTATAAACATAGCAATGCACTATAGAAAGCGCTACAATCACTTAGACCCATTTTGTTAATGTCTATAAAAGAAGGCATTATATTGTCCATGTTAAGGGCGATTAAGAGCACTAAATATACCACTTAATCTAGTCTTTGCTGCAGAACTGGAGAAAGAGAGATTTGCATTTTAAGTACTTTTTTTTGTTACAAAATAAAACAAATTGAGCAACGAAATATTACGTTACCCAGATAAAACCAGATTACGCTTTTTGGTAGCTGAAAAAGTTTACACATGTTTCAGAGGTAGTTAAACAGTCTAACAGTAACGTAGTTAATATTAACACTGACGAAAACGTTCACTCAGCATAATTCTATTCTATGTACAGAGAATGTTTTTGATTGATTTTCAGTAACAGCATATCTGTTTTACGTATTTAATGTGTAATGACTGTTACCAAGTGATTGACTATCACGCATTTATCTAATGTAACATTTCTATGTTTATAAATCGATAACATTATCACGTGAAACATTTCACGTTTTACGCATTCTCTACAAGCTAGTAACAGTAACTATGTTTATGAGTTACCGTGTCATATTCGTAGTTAGATAAAAGCAGAGTGGAGAATAGTATATTATTCTAACATAACAACAATGCATAACAACAACATTTTTATTAATTTTTATAAAAGTGCTTTTACACTGAGAGTTCGGAAACACTCGAGAAAACTGAAATTTTAGCGATTTACGATTGTTCTGCTCGGCGACAATTTGATCGTGTCGTGAAGTGTCAATCTCTATTTTCACATGTTAAGTATCGTTATCATGTTTATATTAAAATCGGCATAGAAACAGTATTTACGGCTTTTTCTATGTACACTAATATCTAAAAATAAATTTATCGTTTATCTATGCTAATATGATCTAAATAGATACTACAAATATTTTGTTTTCCAATCGTTTTCTCTCATTGACTTTTCTGACTGTAGGTATACATATCTATATCCCTTTAATTTATTTTGAAATTAAAAGCATTCCAAACGTCATAATAGAGCATCCTAACAAATGTAACCGACAACTATTTAAACATAAAGGTCATATTAAGCTGCACATTAAATCAATGGTAAAAGCTCTCATTAAACAACAATGACACATAAAGAGAGAAATGAGGTTAAATATGCAATAACAACGTTTTTAGTCCGAGACCTAAGTATATTCCAAGCTTAGTGTTTTCGGGCTAAGTGGGACGGGAAAATAACACAAAGTCCCGACTCAGCTTATAGGAATTAATGTTTTTATGTAGGTAGCATCCCTACATTATTTTATTCATGAAATTCGGCTACCCTATCTAGTTCACAAATATGTTAATAACATGGATAATTTGAATGACAGGGGCAAAGATTTGCATACGAGTGTCAAAACAATATTTGATTTATGAATTTTTAAGGTCACTGGGCACGGGAACGAAGATGGCGGCAAAATGATAAAGTGAAAGTTTTAGACAATGTATTTGGACCCAATTAGTATTGATATGCTTTCCAGGATCGTTCTTGAGGTCTGTGAAAATAGTAAAAATATGCATATTTAATTGCACTTGTGGATTACCTATGAAATTGCCGTTTTATTTCTGCGTAGTCTTTGTAATTGTAACTTCTTCCCAGATACTTTTTTTCTTTGATTTTTAACACAATAGTTAGCTTAAATGTGCGCCATTACCTATACCAAATTTCATTATAAGTAGTATTATGTTTAATAATTATTGAAAAATCTAAGCAAACGTCAGTATGAAAGATCTAACTTCTGATAAAATCTTGATACAAAACGACAAGTTCATAGATAAAGACCTATCCTATTCAAGATAGCATGAGAAAAAGTATAAACATGTCAAATCTGTCAAACTGCAAAAATGCCGCGGTTTTCAAACAATTTTAACTAAAAACATAACTAAGCAATTAATAACTCTGTTTAAATACAAATAAGTGTATTCTACCTCGATAAGACTATTGAATTTAGTAAATAATGCTTGAATTAAGGCAATAAAAGTTTATTGAGAAGCAGAATATATAAATAAAACTTACAAATTAGTAAATTGCTTTTTAAAAACACTTTTTTCAATTTCTATTAATCGGAAACTTCTTATTTAGATTCAGAGAAACTGTTCCCAGCTTGTATTATAAATTAATTAACAAATTCTTCAATAATCCCATTAATTTGTAATATTATTCTTCTTCTGCTTTTTTTTTTTTTATTAATGGCCTCATGAACATAGTTACATATTTTGCCAGTGTCAAGTGAGAGATATTACATTCAGTATAAGTAAAAGTAAGTATAAAAGTAACATAAAAAATAACATTAAAAAGTCGATGCTTCACTTTTCATTGTCTTTCTTGAGAACTTGACGGGAACGCGTAAAATGGAGACAGGAACAACAGGACCACAATGCCACCAGCTATTCACCAATCACTTGCATATTTATTCATATTAATTTACTGACGACGAACTTGCAAAACAAAACTGCATCTCTTCTGCATCACAAAATCTTCGAAAAATCAATTTGTAAAAAATATATAGGTAAATGACAGCTCAACCTCTCGTCATGGCGTCCATTCAAATTCCTCTTCTTCTGCTTAAGACATTAATGCGATACATGACATTTAAGGCATTGACAATTGTAGGCCCTTCATCATTGTCATTTAGTTCGTATGTAATGTTTAAAAAGGAAAAAATAATTAATTGATTACTTGGTGATCTAATTATAATATTTAAATTATTTAAACATATTATGTAATGAAATTTCTATTTTATTGTAAAGTTGTTAACATATTCATTTTTTTTTTATAATTTTCGAGTCTTCATCGCGACCATAGATTATAATTATCTATAAATGAGTAATCGTGACATTAAAAATACCCATTTTTTTGTTTGTTTACCAAATTTCTCAAGCCCAAATGAATACGGTATAGTAATACACGTAGGTATATCAAAGTAAAAGAAATATTATTTTGTTCAAGTTAAATTTTGAGACTGGCATTTGTCGTCTTGAAGAGATTTTTGAATAGAATTTCCGAAATACATTAAATGCACTATAAGCAAAAGCGCAAAATAAGTTTACAATATTTAATGGGACAAATGAAATACTTAAACCAACATAAAAATAAGAAAAAAAAGATAGGTACTGCGATATTCTGGCGAAATTTACAAGAATCTCTGCTCGCATTAATAAGGCTTCAAATTCGCTGAAAACACATTTAAATTCGTCCTTAATATAACCGTAGTATGTAAATAAATTACTGCTTCAAGTATTCTTGTAAATTCGCGACAAGCAATCGAGACTCAGACAGGAGTAACACTGCTAAATAAATAACTTAAGTTTGTAGACATGGCGCCGCGGTATAATTTCACGCTATTGGCAATTACGTAATGTCCTGACAAATGTTCTATACTTTCAATGTTTCAGTTTCACTGATAATGTATTTTTAAGATTTTTAGTTGGTGGATTTGATAATAGACAAGGTTTAGGCAGTTTTTTCGACAAGCGCTCAAAAAAAACATTACTAAAAGCTGCGAAGTGTAGTTTAATAACTATACAAAATAACTTGTTTTATCAGAAAACCCAACTAAGAATGTTACAATTCTTATAAAAACCCACAAAATTAACGTCCTGCAGGGACAGTCCTTAAAGTTGACATTAAACCTTGTAACAATATATCTAACAAGCGTGGTATTAGTAGGTCAAATTTCCCTCATTTAGCAGGCCCGGCCCGTCGCAGTAGGAGATGAAAGGGTTATGGGTGGTTACGAGTAAAATTTATTTCTACAGTGGCATAACTATAGCTATTACATTTTTCCTTTACAGGGTTTATTGACATAATCTTAAGAGTAAATAAAAACAAATAATACGCAATAAAACATGATGCACACATGCGGAACATTTTGATTAAACTTAAAACATTGTTTTAATAATTAACATGACACAACCACTGACCCAAATATATCATCAATAGCGTTATACTCCTTTGTCTCCGTTATCGAAGCGAAGTTATGAATGATAACGTATCTGCCATATTTAAATCACGTTTTTATTGTTATCCCATTTAAGTACTTTAACTATTTCAGAGCCTATTTAAGGACCAAATGGCATAGTAAATCACCTTCAGCAGAACTGGGCCGTGCATTTTATAGGTCACGCGCGCATACCCTTCATGCAAACAATTTCCCGTCCCGAACATGAACCACGCATCCATCGCCTCAGGACGCTGGGAAAACTCGAATGCCAACAAATGGAGTAGTGTTCGTGTATCTGGCTAACATTCCGAAATTTGCTACTTTGATCCCCGTTAAAACACAAACTTTTGTGTGCAAAAACATGGCTGCTTGAGGATGTCTCCAAGTATTAACCTTAAATATAAATCCTTCGCAATATTGCGAACACTGCAGAAAATACATTGACATTAGAATTACTATGCAGTACACTAAAAATGGTTGTAGCAAAATAGTTTCTGATTATTTCGTTGCATGTAGAATGGCCACACGCCATAACGTTGCAGTTAAACGAAAAACACCTAGTATCCTTAATAATGTAGAATTATCATTAACCATTACTGCTGTGGTGGCGCCAGCGATAGATTATTCAGCTGTTTTGCACAAAGTTGCGGAGTCCGAAGACACAAAAGAATAGTTTGTGTGCGATCCACAAATTATTATCCTAAGCCAGGCTGGACATTGTATTCGTTAAATGGATGTTTGTTAAAGTGTAAACCTAAAGTTGCACTTACACTGTGTACCTTTAGTAGAGGCCCGTTTCCTTCAGTGTACAATAAAAAGGTGATTAGGAAGATTAAATTCATAGCTATTATTACTACATATTACATTACTTAACTTCTAGTTATTTTTTATAACATTTTTTTAAAACATCGAAATATAATTGAAGTTGTAACCTACGTATTTCCAGTAGCTGAAATTAATAAAGTTGTCTAGAATAATACAGGATTATCATCCAGAAAGGACAGAAAACAAATTATCAATGCATAAGGTCATATCGTTTCTTCCTTTTAATCATTAAACAACCACATGGCTTACGAATAAAATAATAAAAAGCATGAATACGGAGCGTAAAACAAAATTAGAGCGCGCTTGTTCCACAAGACTGAGTTTCCGTTCCTCAATTTTATACAAAAAAGGTACAAAACGAGTTTTTAAAATATAATTATGTAAGTACTTGTTTATGCACGCGAACAATTCCTGAAATACCATTTTATTCAAAAGACGTTTCTAGAATACATATATAACGCTTGCCGACTGACCCATTTAACACAACCAATTCTACTTAAGGCTTTTCAATGCAGTACCACAATTTCATGGGCCGTTGATCTAATTGTAAATTGCTTTGTAGAATATTCCGGTACGAAATTACAGCTGACAATGATGTTATTATAAATGAGACGTAATTTGAACATACTGACGACGCCATGGAAAAATCTCTGCACAAATTGTATTTACACTTTTTTAAATAAAAACTTTACTGTGATTTCAGGAGCCTTATTATTGATGGAGCCTGCACCTTAATTGGTGAGAAAAATAAGACTAATATAGTCTATCGGACCTGCCAACTTGATCGGACAAGTCTTTGTTTAGTCTTTTGTCTCCAGATCTTAATAAACCATCACTTTCTCGTTCTATAAACGTACAATGCCTGAAATACCATTTTATTAAAAAGACGTTTCTAGAATACATATATAACGCTTGCCGACTGACCCATTTAATACAACCAATTCTACTTAAGGCTTTTCAATGCAGTACCACAATTTCATGGGCCGTTGATCTAATTGTAAGTGCCAACTTGATCGGACAAGTCTTTGTTTAGTCTTTTGTCTCCAGATCTTAATAAACCATCACTTTCTCGTTCTATAAACAATCACGTAGGTACAATATTTTATACACAAACGGATCAATCAGAATCATATTAAAAAAGCATGTCTATAGCCGTCCTCTAAATAATTCTTTGTGAAATTCTGAGTCGCCATCTGTAAATCAACGATGGATTAATAAAACAACGTTGGCCTTAAAGACTTTAATCTTTCTCTAATACAGGGATTACTGTTCTAAATTAATTACTTAGGTAGTTTTTACGTAATTATTGTAATGTATTGCTATAGAAACGCATGGATCAAGAATATTCTGCCAGTCATATTATCAATATTATAGGTGGAATCTATAAATACTATGAAGCACGTGATTTTAATTTAATTACATAACTCAGATTTCGGGGCAGATGCCAAAAAGGGTTGGTTGGTATTTAAACTCATTCACACTTCGATAATGAAGCTAATAAAGTTGTTGTACATATATTTATGATATTAAGATAAATATGAATTAAATAGACATATTTCTCGTGTGTGGTGACGGAGTAAGAATACAATATGTCACCTCCCCATCTCATCCCAAGTCGTAAAAACCGACTAAGACTAATCCGTGAATAGAACTTTACGAAATAAAAAGAAGGAAATCTTTAAATTAAACCATGTAAAAATCCGTCTGCGCGGAGAAGGCGCGTCCCTGCTGTGGGACATTAATGGGCTGTTATAATGAAATAGATATAAATAGGACCACTCTGTTATATGGTACGAGTTGGGACTTTATCTATCGAAAAGATAGAATATCTCAGGCATATTTATAGTAGTGTAGGTAATCCACTCACGACTACTATCAAATATCACGCAAGATTTGCGTGTAAGCTTACTAGATAAGAAAAGACCTCATGAAGTGAAGAATCTATGTTAGTTGATCTAGTTGAGTAGGTCTTGCAATCTATGTCCTTCAGCTGAATTTGACGACCTCGGTGGCGCGACGGTAGCGCAAGCGGCTGCCGTGCAAGAGGTTGTGGGTTCGATCCCCACGCAGGACAATAATTTGTGAGATCCACAAATTATTGTCCTGGTCTGGGTGTTCTTTGTGTCCGTTAATTGATGTTTGTAAAAGGTCCCCCAACAGAGGGCATGATCCCTAGAATGAGAGTTGTCTTTTCAAAAAAGAAAAAAATAAATAAGAGAAAACAATAAATAATACCTATTATTGAATAACGCCAACGATTAGACGCGGAACTAATAGATTATTATAATCATAACAGAATTGTAGATATTTAGTATGCCACTAACAGGCTTCGCGTACTTTTCAGTAATCGAGGGAATTCGACATGCTAATAAGTATATTTATACAATGCTGGCCAGACTGCTTTGAATGAAGGTTTTTATTTTAAGATTTCCTTCTGTCAAAATAATATTTACGAAAATATAATTATTTAAACTGTCATGTTCACATTCACTATTATTAAACGAATTATTTACCATGTTTAGAGTTGTTGAGTTTCTGATAATTCGACGCTGTTCACGGATCACGAAGGAATTGATCACGGTTCCTCCGTTGAAATATCGGAAACTCAGCAACTCTAAACATGGTAAATATTCCGATAATTCGTTTAATAATAATATTTACGAAACTTTCCCGTTGTCTCTTTTCACAATATCTATGACTCTTTGGTGGTTCTTTTTTCAACAACCACCCTTGGGTCATGTCAATGTCCTGTTCAGCGGAGACTTTGTAAGCATCAATTTAACGGACACAAAGAACATCCTCAGACTCAAGACAGTAATTTGTAAACCACACAAAAAAGAGTAACGTTACTGATACTATCATCATAACAGCTCATTAAGGTCCCACTGCAGGGACGGGCCTCCTCCCGTGACGGAGGGATACTTGGCCTACTAATACCACGCCAGACGGATTAGTATAGGTTTTAATTTCAAGTTTTCCTTCTTTTTATTTCGTAAAGATAATATTTACAGATAGTCCCTTAGTCGGTTTCTACGACACCCATGGGATGAGATAGGGTGGTGACATATTGTATTCTTACTTCGTCACCACACGGCCACTCAAAGAAGAGTAAAGTTACTGATACTATAGAACATCTAAAACTTATCACTCTATTGTGTTGTTAGACACGTTTTATTGACGTACGGCGGCGTTACGTCTACGAAGTATTTTTATCGCCCCGACCTCCTCGTGGTTGCCCGAAGGTTTTCATAGTACGAATATTTTAGTATGACCAACCGATTGCCAACTTACCTATCAATATAATGGAACACTTGTAATGGAACAGTAATGTTCTTTTATTTAGGTATTATAATTGTCTAATTCAAAACCAACTACACAACCAAGCAAATTAAATTCAATTTATTACAATTTATTTGAAATTTCGTAAAAATGGGTGACTAACTGAAGTTCTATATTTTTGGGATAAAACTTACAGTTACCCTACTCTTACTTTACAAATTTGTTTTTTTACGAGCCACTTTGAAAGTATACTCCTTACCATTGATTTATAAAAAACCCTAGATGCACATTTTCAAACAAAACTAACAGCCAAAAGTGTCACCAAATTAAACATACGCAATAAATACGTATAGTAATATCGTAAACATATTTCTTTTTTCAAATTCAATCTTACACGCATGACATAAAGTTGTATTTAAAAAGTAATGCACATAAAGCAATAAAATTTAATGATTGACGTTTGCCGGTAGAACAACGCGATACTAATTTGAAAAGAGTGCACAATGCGCCCATTTGTTGCGGACGTTTTTGGGAAGTGGAGTGTGTATCTTTGGTTTTTTGTAAATCAATGCTCCTTACTCAAAAAATGACTAAGTACACAAGTTCGCAACATTTTAACAAAATCAACAAAATTGGGTGCCTCCTCCTCAATTTGAATTCGATAAAAAAGTCAGTCTCCGCATCAGTGTTATACTTACTATCGTTTTCTACAGACTAGTCACTTAACTTTAACGAACTTCATAAAGAGACTGCCGCGCCACACTAAGCCAATTACAAGAGACAGAACTTTTCCTTTCTTACTTCAACTACGAAGTTCGAGTAAGATGAAATTACTTTCTAGAACTACAAGTTTGCACTTAAACCTATCAACAGCGGAAACATTTACCGATAGCGTGTTACCGCATCAAAAAATAACATTACCCACATGAGTCACCTAACAAGTTCAAGGTAATATTAGTAAGTCGTGATCAACACGTGAACGTTAACTTATTACGAAATGATTATCTTACAATTGTTGTATTTTTATCACTATATTATACGATGATAGTGCAGAGTTATCTAGATCTAATTAGACGTAATATTTGTTACTATAGAGCAGTCAGACGATGTGCGTGTGCTCTGAGGGCTAAGTTCTCAGGATTTAGTGAACATTCCCAAACAATTGTGAAAGTTGGAATCAGATTTTGTTACTAGAGACTCCCCAAGTGCAGAGATACGTTTTTCGTGTAGTCTCCTATTTTAAATGTAACTATCTCTAAATTTTTCCTGAGGTACCTAAGTCGTTGCAGTCACAAGGGACAAACAATAATTTTTCAAAAAAATTACATTAACATTTACAGATTTAAAAATAATGTACGGTCAGCAAGAAAATTACCATTTTACACCAAAATTTTTATTTTTACTGCCCCATTGAAACTTTCCACTATGTATAATGGCGTGTAGTGATTTGATTAATGAAAAAATCGGTGGGGCCAAAATCAGTTTGATGAACTATATAATTATGGTTTATAGTCACGTAAACATGCTATCACTAATCAAAATAGAGGATCTTTAGGAGGAGCGTTAATTAATAATGAAAAAAAATACGTACAAGCTGGTGCTGGTTCTTACAATATCTATAAGCTACTCGAAATACGTAGAGTTGTATTTCGAGTTAAGTCAATTATAAAATAAGTAGTAGCATAATATGTTTAGGCGTCTTATGTATAAGCTATATTATAGTAAAGTTTCATTAAAATCCCATCAGTAGTTTTTACGTGAAAGAGTAACAAAAAACCATCTATTCTTACAAACATTCGCGTTTATAATATTAGCAGGATAATTGATTTAACAAATAAGTATTAGCTATAACAATAGTTATTTTAGTTCATGTATTAGCATCCAGTAGTAAACAAACGTTGCTTGGCTACTGTTCCAAATATGCGAATATCTATGACGTGATAGCGAGTTTATTTATACAAGACACTATCATGTGACAGGGAGATCAAACGGAGGGGGAGAAACGGACCCATTTTGTTATTGTTCACTTAAAGGTTAACTGAATTTGAGTGTGTAGTTTTGAATTGATTTAGGCTTAGATTGTACATAGCAACGTGTAAGGTAAATTCATGAAAAGTTGCGTACTCATTGAACAAGCAAGCTGGCTAGAAAACCGCGCAGAAATTAGGCAGACAAATCCTTGTTCGATGAGTACGTGCCTCGACCGTGTCGTTGTCTTCTCGGATAGTTAGTTTACGCCGCCATAAAACGCCATAAACTCAAGACGATCTGCTTTACCTAGCCATCATTTCATCTAACAGCGTTTAGGTTCTCTTCCTGATTTGTACCAATCTTGTGAAAATCACGCAGTTGATCTTAATATGTATTAACCAAAGGGGGGGGGAGGTGGGGGGGTTTAAAATAGGTTAACACAGTCCCTGGGCAACCAATGAAGCACACTAATAAATACACTGTAGTAGAAAAGCTAAAATACTTGTTTAGTAGGCTAGTAGGTACGTCTAAAGAAGCTGTTTTGGCTGATGAGATAACATGTTATTCAAATGTTTACAATGCACAGATACACGCGATAAAAGTATTAGTCCACGCGTCGTTCACATGTAAGAAACGCAATAAATTTATATTCTACTCATTGATATTGATCAGCTGCTAATTTTGCAAACGCTTGAACTTGACAGTGACCTGTTGTCGTGAAGCGTAAGAATAATCCAAGGTTATTGTTTTATAACTAAATAAACAAATAATCCTCACACTTTCACACAACGCCATCTAGTCCCAAACTAAGCACAGCTTGTACTATGGGTGCTAGACAACGGATAAACATACTTAAATACTTTTTTTTTGTAAATGCATACATATCATACATAGAACAACTGAAGGAGAACTATGCTAGACAATGTCAGTACTGGATACAATGTAAAAGTTGGATAAAATAAAATAATTTGTTTACCTAGAAACCAACATTTCTACGGTATGGTAGGCTAATATATTTTTGCGAAATAAGAAAAGGTTAGTGCTTTGCAATGATATATTCAAGAAAAGATATGGAAACCTAATTTCTTAAATTTCTGCTTAGTACATTTGGATATCGAAATTAGTAGTCAAACTGCAGGGTACCTCAGACGTATATCTTTGTCTCAAGCTTCAAATATTCAAATTAAATTCGAATAGACATTAAATTCTATTGATATTAAGTTTAAAAAAAAAATAACTAGGATGATTTCTCTATGAGGTAAACATCAAGTACCTAATATCTAAATGAAAGATCGAAGTAAATTTAGATGTTACTTAACTATTTTAGATAACGTCAAAATAGGATTCACCGACAAAGCGAAAGGAAATTTAATTTGAAAGTAGCGAAGTGAAAATAACTTCATATTAAACGGGCACCTGCAAAAAGGTTCATTTTGCGTTGAAATAGAAATATTCGGTGATAGGTTCTTAATTAACCTTGAAATGTAATTAAAAATTTAGCTTCTATTCGCAGGTATACCAGACTAGGTATAGATCGATATTCCCTTGTTCATAGATTTCTGACCAGGAATAATCAATCTACGACAGAAAATGCATGGTTATAATTATAGCAGTAAAGATCTGACTTGGCGACAACATACCTAGGCCACACCCGATGAACTGCCAAATAAATAAAGACAGTTATCCTTTATGATCACAATGTCTACACTGTAAAATGACTTTGAAGCAAAATGCCTCAAATCAATATCTCTAAAGTGTTTTGACTAATTTGCAATACATCTGTAATGTTTCTTGCCTATGCAGCATAATGTCTCAAAATTGAAAACGACTTTAAAGGACAATACACAATACGCCATTAGGACTAAGAATCAAAACGACGATAAATCAAATAATCATTATTTTTATTTGCGAATTATTATAAATGAAATAAAATGTTACTTTAATTATTACTGCTTATTTATTTCCTAAAGTAGACGAGTAACAGGTTTCTTCCAATAAATGAAATAGTAGATAAACTCCGTTTTCAAACAGCCCTTTTTGCAGACGATACAGCTATTTAAGCCTCTGGCACCTCCCCTTCGATATTTAGGCGCCTGTAATCTGCGTCCAACGCCCTTAGCGATTGGTTCCGGAAATGGAGGATAACAGTCAACCCCGAAAAGAGTCAAGCGGTAATGTTTAACAAGAAATAAAGCCACAAGACCCTCTCGACAGAGACACCAAAAGTCAAGATGTTCGGTTCCCTGATCCCTTGGGCGAGGGAAGTCAAATATCTTGGACTCATACTCGACGATAAACTCTCCTTCCGTCCGCACATAAACATGGTTCGCAAGCTGGGCTCGTTTGTGATGGGACGGCTGCACATGCTCCTCCGGAAGGAATCTAAGATGTCGATCCAGAACAAGTTTAGGTTATACACGACTTGTATTAGACCAATTATGACGTATGCGTGCATAGTTTTCGCCCAGCTTAGGCCACACAGGGTCCATAGGTTACAAACACTTCAGAATAGGTTAATGCGCAAAGCGACGGGAGCACCGTGGTTCATGCGTAAGGAGGATCTTCACATAGAACTCGAGTTGCCGACTATCCAGCAACACATGGAACTCTGTTCCCGTCGCTACTTTGAAACGGCTGCCACTCACCCCAACCAACTAGTGGTTGAGGCGTCGGGGTACATCCTGTCGTCGCCGTCGAGGCCGGAATACGCGCCGCGCCGCGTTCGCTCCTAGAGGGCGTGCCTTCCGCACGTCCTGTTGGTCAGTGACAGTCCAGGCCGAGGTTCGTGCCCCACAGGGGGTGCATTTTCGTGTTCTGGTCGTAAAACTACCTACTGAGATGTTTTGCATTTTAGGTATTTTGGATTTCAAGTCATCTTCACTTAAGACGTTTGTCTTTAAAGTCATTGTACTACAAAGTCATTTTCATTTAAAGGTGTATTAGTACTAAGTCGTTATGATTTGAGGCATTTTGCTACTTAGTCAATATGCATTTTATGCGTAATCCTTTAAAGTCATTTTACAGTGTAGACATTGTGATCAAAAAGGACAGTTATGAGTCAAGCTAATGCCCGATTTACACATCGACAAGTAGAGTAGCGAGTTAAGTAGTAAGTTGCTGATTAAGTTGATTTAAATAAATCTCCATCCTATTTTTTGGCAAGTTAAGTTGGCGAGACGCGATAGAGGGGGCTAATTCGTACTTAACTTGCCAAAATATAGGATGGAGATCTATTTAAATCAACTTAATTTTAAAATACTACTTAACTCGCCACTGTACTTGTCGATGTGTAAATCGGGCATAATGGACAAGAGTGAAGGTAACGTGTGTAATAAGCTTATGGAATCAATTTTACAGTCGTGAGTATTTCAATCGTAGTATAGCAATTCACTCAATATTATTCACAAAAAACAAAACATAAAACCACTTAAAAGACAATATTATACCTGCTGAAGAAAATAAAAACTTGACAGAAAGCTGTATGGTCAGGGAATAATTACCCTAAGTACAAAATTTAGGGAAGGAACATACTCTCTATAACGAATACCTACTATAAACTGACCCTTTTATTCTAGGGAGCAAAACCACCATAAATTTACCCTCTTACTTATAAAAGCCTCTTAAATTTAATCACTGTTTAGCGAGATTTTTATTAGTAAAACCAACCTTATACCAAACAAAACCGTAAGAATTTAGGCTAATCAATTGAATTTAAGAGGCGTTTATGAGTAAGGGGGCTTAATGCTCATATTATGCAATCAAAGCACAATCAAAAATAGAATAGCCTGCGTAATATTACCCGGGTCAAGGATCTAGCTAAAACATTTCGACCTTCAACTGGGTCAATCTATGCGAACATAATGACCAGGCAACCCAAATAAAATGTTACTATTTTTATTTGCCCCCAAGCACGCGTATTCACACGCCAACGCATTTTTACGTAGAGAAAAATAACAGAATTAAAATGAGCACGTGCCAATGGCAATTTCCACAACAATATTATCTTGTATATTAATAGAATATATAATAGGCTTATAATATAAAGCGGCATAAAAAATGCTAGCTATATGAGATAAGCAGCTGCCAATGATAGATAGAATTTAATAAAATTGTATATTGTGAGGCATTTTTGCATTAGTGCACGTTCTCATTTCAATTTCTTTTTAGGAATTTAGAAAAGAAACGGTTGAATGGTTGAAAGGCAAAAGGCACCTTAGCCAATATTGCTTGTTATATAAACTAAACTTCACTTTTTTATCGATGATGGTGAGTCTATATTCTAGGGGAGCGTTCGCTTTTGGATTTCAAAAGCGAATTACCTCAAGAAAAAATTGAAAATAGTAAGTTAACTATCTTTTTTAGAACACATCCTGCCATGTTTTGTTTCGGGGAGTAAAAACCTCACTTTAAACGACACAAAAATCTCCTGCCTAAACGTTTTTCAAGGTATAAGATTATTTTGTAAGTGACGTAACACGGCTAAAATATTAATTAAAAGTTTATTTTTAAGCTTTAAGTACCAAATAAAATATTACCCACGCCTAAATTAGTAACATGTTTTTACCGCTCTCAGGGGCATAATGCTACCTAATTTAATAACCAACCCAGGTTAATCGTTACACAACAATTTGTTGAGATTAGCATATTCCCACTTATGAAAATGAATTAGGGTTGTGTGGTTTCATATAGAGAATACTAGGATAGATTTTTTAGAAAATCTTGTACTTGCTTGAAGTGTTGATAAATTTCAAGTATTGATAAGCTTATTAAAAGCCTTAACTTATATTTCCGTGTACAAAACATTTTAAACGTTTAAAACTGAACTAACAACTTGCTTCTTGGAGTTAGTTCAAGATTAAATTAAAGAATAAAACGTATGATATATTCTACCCATATAGGTATTCGCAATTAATTAATTAAAGTAAATAATGTTCATTCCACCCAGTCTAATAGATTACTTCGTACATAGTAAATAAATAAGCTGTTTACTTGACACACATACAAGATCGCTGATTCATTAATTGAAATATTGGTTTGAATGTTAGTGTTGGACTGTAATGTCCAAGCTGGGTTGAGGCCTTAACCATTGACTTCCACATGCCTCGCATCAAATACTACTGGTGTTTTGTAGTCTGTCTGGTTAGCCACTTTCTTACGTGGTTCTTACGTTCTCGTCTTAAGTAACAAAAAATTGTATTAAGGAATATCATGCCACCTACATTTGTCCGTGTGGTAACGGAGTAAGAATACAATATGTCACCACCCCATCTCATCCCATGGGTGTCGTAAAAATCGACAAAGGGACTATCCGTGAATATTATTTTTACGAAATAAAAATAAGGAAAACTTGAAATTAAACCCTATACCAATCCGTGCAAACTGAAATACAACAGTATGCCCACGGTATGTAGCGTTATTAAACGAATGTAATATGTAAGTATAGTGGCCACATACAATTGGAACTCAGCTCCATTCAATAACTTGGAAGCCACCTACACCGTTCTACCCACACGTTATTGTTACAAAGTTAAATTAATACGTATTTATAGAATAAAGATTAACTTTTATAAACGAATGATTATTTGATAGCTTTATTTATTGAATACCAGAGACAATTAAATAAAAAATTTAAATATAAATTCCTCACACATTCACACAATGCCATCTAGTCCCAAACTAAGCAGAGCTTGTACTATGGGTACACGGATAAACATACTTAAATACTTTTTTTTTATAAATACGTAGTACATATTATACATAGAAAATACCAAGACCAATGCAAACAATCATGTTCATGCACACAAAGATTTGCATTGAGCGGGAATCGAACCCGAAACCTCTGCGTAGCAGTCATGTTATATAACCACTACGCCACAAAGCGTCAGTGTGTCAGTCAATGATAAAAATCTTACAAAGAATCTCTAATTTTTCATTTTAGGCATAGATCTCTTGGAGTCACTGATAAAAATGGTTCTGACTAAAGACGCGATAACCAGATAGACAATTCTTAATTAGCACATCAAACCTCTCTCTCTCTCTCTAAATTTAATAATATTTTTCAATGACGTAGTAAGAATACGATGACATTCCATAATTGTCGTAAAAGCCGACGGATACCAAATTTACATCTATCAACTACGAAAAGAAAAAAAGCATGCAACCGTACATAATATGGCCAGCATAATAATCCCTAGTTGTCGGCATTTATCCGTGTGGTGACGGAGTAAGAATACAATATGTCACCACCCCATCTCATCCCATGGGTGTCGTAAAAACCGACGAAGGGAATATCCGCCAATATTATCTTTACGAAATAAAAAGAATGAAAACTTGAAATTAAACCCTATATTGGTATAGGGTTTAATTTCCGTCTGGCCAGTGTGATATTAGTAGTCCAAGTATCCCTCCGTCACGGGAGGAGGCTTGTCCCTGCAGTGGGACATTAATGGGCTGTTATGATGATGTCGTATTGGACAAGCCTGCAGCAGGACATTTAGTTGACCATTACTACGAATACAAATTGATACAGATATTGGTCCAGTGATTGCTATAAGACACGATGCTTAACTACAAAAGCGATATCAATACATATAGTTGAAATTGGATAACGTCCAATCCAACTGTCAACGTTGAACATTACAAGGAGTTCGTGAATAGCCTTTATTGTCTATTTATAACTGGCATAGATTGTATTCTATGCTATATGATTGACAATTGTTTAAAATTTATTTACTGCTTTATCATAACAACCCATTGATGTCCCACTGCAGGGACGGGCCTCCTCCCGTGACGGAGGGATACTTTGCCTACTAATACCACGCTGGCCCGACGGATTGCTATAGGGCTTAATTTAAAGTTTTCCTTCTTTTTATTTCGTAAAGATAATATTCACGGATAGTCCCTGAGTCGGTTTTTACGACACCAATGGGATGAGATGGGGTGGTGACATATTGTATTTTTACTTCGTCACCACACGGATGTTTATTTACTGCTTGAATGGTACAAAATACTTATAAGCATTTTCGTCAACCAAACAATATCGTCAAGTTAACGAAAGGAACAGAGCACGCATTGTTGGTATAAAATGAGAAACCGCATTTTCTTATAGAGACAGAGCCCATTAATGTCCTACTGCAGGGACGGGCCTCCTACCGTGACGGAGGGATACTCGGCCTAATAATACCACGCTAAACAGACGGATTGGTATAGGGTTTAATTTCAGATAAACTATACGAAGACGTAAATAAAAAGTCGGTACTTAAAAGTTTGACAAAGCTATATTTTCCCTTCGTGACATTTAAGACACTACGGGGAAAAAGTGCTATTTTTGTAATATTTCTACATTAACCATTTCGTAATATAAGTACACAAAAATATCCTTTATTTCTTGTCTGCTACGTAATTGGATTTCATTTTTGGAATTAAAGTTTTGCAAAGAGTTTTTTATGGCTTTGCGTTATATGGTTAAAAGTTAAGTGAAATAGAGGTGGTAGGTATTTCTTCTGATTTTTTCCTGACATTTCGTTACAGGTTGCACAAGGGTTACATAAGCAGTCAAATATCCGAGATACCAGATTACCACTATTATTATTATTATTATCTGTCAGATTACCACTTTATAAACTAATTTGTAATATTAGCTGTAAGTCTTCCATATTGTTTAAATAAATAAATATATTCCGTTTTAGTCTAATTTTTATACTTAAGAATAAACAACAATTTCAGGATAAGTAAAGTGACAGAATAAGTGCAATGCTATTGGAAACATATTACACAACTTGTGTCTTGTGACAGACATAAATAAATGAAGGTAAATATAATTATCGTAATGGCGTCTCGCTAAACAATAACTGGATATACATTACCATTCGGAAATGACTCTTATTACAAATTAAGGTGTAGTGTAGGAGTAGAAAAGTTCTGGAATGTCAAAGGCGTACCGAAAGACAAAAAGTAGGGAGACCTCTTACACCGACGACTTAGTTAAGATGCCCGGACACCGATGGATGAGAGAGGCACAAGATCACACAAGGTGGAGATATTTATATTATGACCTCTGTGGCGTAGTGGTTATTTAACATGACTGTTACGCAGAGGTCTCGGGTTCGATTCCCGCTCAATGCAAATCTTTGTGTGCATGAACACGATTGTTTGCATTGGTCTGAGTGTTTCTATGTATAATATGTATGTGTTTACAACAAAAAAAAATATTTAAGTAAGGTCAAGGGGGGGAATTCCGGCAGCGGGTTAAGTCCGTCCACGTCTCGTTTGCGCGCTTTTTTAACCACCTATAGCAGTTATAGTGTATGTGGGTAAAACAGTGTCTCTTGCTGGTTCTGCCATCAAATTACAGATGTCGTTACGACTCTCACAGCAGTAAAAAAATAGTTCAAAAATTTTAGTGTCAGTTATGGCGGTAGTCAAGTAAGTGATATCATAAGTTTTAACAAAATTCGGTGTGGAAAACAAGAAATTCACAGGTGTTTTTACGGTAAGTGGCTACATTGTGTTCTAAATTTATAGTTTCATATGTTTTCAAGTGAATATGTGCAATTTTTCGAGAAATATTAGCCGGCAAATAACACTCAACCTCAAAAAGTAATGTTGGGGTAATGGCGTATACTGGTTTAGGGAAATGCCGTCATATGCCGGTATTGCCCCGTTCCAGATATAGTAAACCTTTTGTTGTAGTGTATTTTTTTTCCAGTAGACAACTGTTTGTAGGTGTTATTTTACCTACCACTAATCCATAAGTTTGTTTAGTAATATTTGACTAAACATTAACGTTGGTAAGTAAAAAAAAGTCTTTACTAGACTTTTATTACTAGACCTCACTATTTAAGTCTACTTTTCCTTAAGCGGTGAATCAAATGGGTAGTTTGTGGTTGCAGTAACAACCAATTTGATTTACGAGTACTAATATTCTTCATCACTTAGTGTGTTATTTTTATTTTTAGGTAAACATCAAAATGGTGCGGAATTATAAAAGGAAAACCGATAAAGCATTATATCCAAAAGAAAAGCTAGAAGATGCGGTGCGAGCAGTAAGCAATTATATACTCTGTAGTCAATACATTTTGTTAGTTGATTTCAAACGATATCAACAGTTATATGTTTAATTACTTTCGTTTAAATACTTACTGTGATTTTACCGACTACATCAATAAATTGTGCTTATGGATACTTATTCTTAACCCACTTGTTACTGAAACCTCTAAATTACTCCGATCTTCGTGAAATGTTCACTATCGTTATTTTATAGTATTTCAGCCCGGGGAAAAATAGTAAAAAAAATCCACATTTTATGGAAAAGCTGGAAAATGCCGTTTGTTATAACAAACGATAGCAAAATCCACTACTACAAAGTCACACAAAATTTTGTAAACTTTGGTTTTGTTTAGTTGCTGTAGCTACCGTTATTTGAAGAAATTTATAAATAAAAAACATAGTTTGATGTTATATTGAATTATATTAACATTAGCATTACCAATTGCTACATAAAGGAAATGATAAAGCAAATACTTCTTACAGAGTATGATAAAATGATTGTTCAAAACAATGTTTAGGGTGTAGGGTAACATTACTTTGTATTCAAAAAGGCTTCCTTTTTTGTGGCTATTTGAGCAGTATTTTATAACATGCCCTATACCTAATTATCGTAACGAGAAGTCGTGGAGGTTGCAGAATGTACGACCATATTTCCTGCTATCAGTTTTCTTGAAAGACCCCAAAAAACTTGTTGTTACTGATCTACGAAACTTCAAGCAATCATAATCACCCGCATTCTGTATATGTAATTGCCACGCATAGTGGGCTACCATGTCCAGATACCTAGTGAGCAAAGAGGAAAAAATGCCATTTTTTTCACGGGTCTAAATCCTGTACAATCCTACGAGTATGTTTTCATCAGAACGATACACGCCGCCCTTGTTCTCATTGTATGTCTTTATAACAGTGGGTTGCTAAAACCAGGATACACTTCTTCTGCTGCTGCGAAATTCTTCTCACTCTGTTTGTTGGTTGCATTTGAAGTAATGGCTAATAACCTATTATCGTGCCATTTACAAACTATCTTCCTGCCTACTTGATCTGAAGTTAAAAAAGCCACGATCAGTTATTTGCAAATCTTTATTCGCGCCGGTAAAGGGCATTTTGACAACTTGTTCTCCCGTATCGTTGTAGCTTTCAAGCCTTTTCCCGAAGTTTATCTAAAAGAGGAACTGATGTGAAAACATGATCGAAATAGAGATGGAAAGGTGCTTGGTTATCTATTTGCGCAAAATATCAACAAATCGTAATATCAAGAGTCTGTCACCAAGTCCCATATTTTTGTATTCTGCTGAAATTTGTCGAATTCCTCGATAATATTGATCAAACTAAAGATTTTTAACACTTGCCTAAAACAATAAAAAACACAATGTTACAGTAGGTCATATTACTATCGTTTGTTATAACGATCACTAAGTTGTTACCACCATAGCTACTTGATAACAAGTGAAAGTTCACAATTTTATTTTGTTTTATTGTTTTATAAACATATTTCTTACAATTTCAATTAAAAATTACGTAACTATATACATAAAAATATAGATATACATACCTTCAAAAATTCATGTTGAAAGTAACCACACTTTGTCCAGTGATAACAAAAAACACGAATGCTTTATTTGAGAATAAATGGTACGTACCGGTAGAAATAATACTTATCTTCAATACAAAAAATACAAAATATTACTATCTACCTTCATTTTTTAGTAATATTTTATTTAATGTCATGATCTTTATAACAAACGATAGCAACAAGTGGGTTAAAGACTGATTCAGTACAAATATTTTAAAATAAACCCATTTAATTATATTAAATATTGTTTTACTTATCTACACATTGACATTCTAACAGCCTTACCTGCCTAGTGGGTAGGTATGTTTAATATGTTTACAACCCCTGGCCTAATCAATATGACGGCATTACCCCGTTTTATGATTTTACTGCAATTCAATGGAAATCGTACCTTATATCTAAGATTTGAGAATTTACTTTTGATAAGCATACATTTTTACGTATTCATATCATAAACGTACTCGATAAAACATTAAATTTCACTAAAAAACAACTATATGACGGACTTACCCCAAAAAATCGGGAAAGTTCGTCAACAGACTAAATTTTATAAAATTGTCTTTAATTTCGCAATGGATTATATTAGGGTATTGATGATTAATGGAATTTGTAAAGAAGAATATCCTTTATGACATACGTTACAAAAAAGTAAGTTAGGTTCAATAAGTACTCCTAGACGGTCAAACAAAATTTAAAAAAAATGAAATATGCCGGTATTCCCCCCCTTGACCTTATGTATATCCGTTGTCTAGTACCCATAGTACAAGCTCTGCTTAGTTTGATACTAGATGACGTTGTGTATATGTGTGAGGATTATTTACTTATTTAAAATGGCCTATGTCCAGCATTGGATGTCCATTGGCTGATAGATGGATGAAAGGTACATCTGAATGAACATATAACCTTGCACAGTCAGCCGTCGTACGAAATAATGTTTTCTCAAACAATAACAAATTGACTCTACACGTGTTCCTCATTATGTCGTAAAGGAAACTGGATATGATTAATGACTAACATCAAGTGTACATCGTTTATCAATTTACACGATATTGTGTAGGATGCCATCTAGTGGAGACGAATTGAAACACTTAATAATAAACCTTTAAAATAATTTCACATAATACCATATTTGCTATCGATTAATGCATGTCTCTATGTTAGTTAAAATCTAGAAAATGACAATAACGTGTTTCAATTACTCTTATTGTGTACTTATTTCATTTGATTTCATTTATTTATTTCAAAAACAAATGTGTGCGATTGTTTGCTTACACCTAAATTACAATAAATCATTTACATAAAATTATATAAGTAGGTGGTTATAATTTAATTAGTAATATTTATAATCATTACAAATGTAATAATATGCCTTGCACCAAACTAAGCAGATAAACAGACTACGGTGCCCTTTCTGTCAATAAAGACTTGGAAAGGAACCAGACCAAGGCACGAGTTTTGTACTTATTACAAGATAACAACTATTTTGCTAGAAAGATTGACATTATGGCGATATGTATGTACTTTTAATATCTTCATAAGCCCTTCTGGGAATCACCGCGGTCCTACATACAACATAGGTATCCATGATGGGCCTTTCACATTTTACCCCACCTATTTTTATGTATTACTATATACTTTAAAAGCCTAACTGCAAAGTCAATAGTACTTTAATATTTTATCGCTACTAAAAAGCTGTAAGCACCAAACGAAGCGACACGCCATTTCAGTTAAGTACTTAGTTAAACACTAACTAAAACTAAGATATCTCGTGATACTGATTTCCATTGTAAAAGACAAAACATAGTTTCATAAGATTGATTTAGTTCTCGATCAAATTTCAAAAGAAATTTAGCCGCTTTTATAAGAATTTTAAAGCCTAGTGCTGCCCTCTGTAATTTAAACTTCGTAACATTTTGATAGTACAAGATTGTAAGAGCCAAAGAGAGAACACTACAGCGTAGACGATAATAGATGGCGCTATACTAAAATTGTCACGCCATTTAAATTCAACAAAATATTGAATTAAAAATTACTAATTTTAATAAAAAAATAATGCTTACATGACTTGAACTGCTGCACCAAGAAGCCGGTATCTGCGGCATGATGATAGTCGTATACGGAACGACCGACTAATTCGCCTGAGTCGAAGCCGAGCGTATTCATTAACCTGTAAAGAAGTTTTGGTATTAGTAAAAAGTAGTGAGTCAACTATTTGTTATTTTGGGAATAGATTCTAAATATGAGACATACAAATAAAATAATTATGTGATTTTGGACACACATCTTTAGTTTTTGTTAGTTAAAAATACATTTTTTTGTTTTATGTGTGAAACTATTGTCTTATTTCATCAGTTTTGTTTAAAGCAAAGGAAAAAAAGTCGCTAAATATTATTATTTTTGCTAATTAACTATTGTTGTTGTTTAAATTAACCACAATACGGTTTTATATTAAAATTATATGTTAACAAAATAAATTGTAAATTAAAATATTTGATTGACATAAACGATTTTTATTTATATAAATAAAGTACTAAGTATAACTTACTTATCAGTATTTATTATATTAATAAATACTGCATAAGCAGATTACTTAAACACTTTTTTTAAACTAGACTTTAATTAAATAAAATTTTACCGAAAAATAATCAGCAAATGTAAGGAAACAATTAGTTCCAAAGGTGACCTCTAATATGACCTGCAATCCCCATGCTTAGGTCACGCTTACCGGTACACCTACATAGATAACCTTGAATGACCTACCGCCACTCCCATTCATACCGAAACTTGAAATACATCAAATTTTACATTTACTAACATACTAACTAAAATCCTAGCAAACCCAAGCTCTAAAATCACTCAAAAGTATTTTAATAATAATTTACTTACACCCATAGGATTTAAATAACCCGCCATTCTAACAAATTTCACTTTTAGAACTTATTATTTTTATACGACTCTAACACAGCACTGAATAACATTTTCTCACTCAACTATAAAGCACATCATCACATATACATATTCACAAACCATTTCCACTTAAGTTTATCACTGACTGTATACAAAACCGCGAAATCGCATCATGTTTAACCTACAAAATACATTTGAAGGTGATATTTTTGTTGATATTACATTGCTGAATAAAGAAGTACCGTGTAAAGAGTACAACACAATGAAGAGAGCGCGTGATAGCTTCAGTCAGGTAATAATTCAATACTTTGGTAAAAGCGCCATCTTTTGATTTTGTGTAAAAATATTTAGGCGGTTAGTTAACTGTTTGTGTTGGCATGACCTATTTTTTTTTTGTGACCATGATATTATTTCCGGCAGATACTGTTTGTTTAGGAATTATATTAGGTATTGAGTAATGAGTATTTAACTAAATATTAAGTAGTACTAACGCTTCATCCACGTAGGTGAATTTCATATCCAAGCTGTGTTTGGATAGAAAAGTTTTGCTGTCCAGTGGTATTTCGATGTTGGAAGGATGTGGTATGGGTCTTCCAACAGCAACAAGAGTGCCATTTTTGAGAGATTTCTTGTCTTCGGCGTCTACTTTCTTGTCTTCAGTTTTATTTTTCCCCTCATTAGGCGGCAACAGCATATGTCCAGTTATATGTATCACCTGCAGGCAACAAATAGGATATTAATATAAACTGCTAAGCTAAATAGACTTTTGGGAGTAAAATATAATTAAAAACATAATAATCTATAGATAGATAGATAGATAGATAATACTTTATTGCACACCAACTTACATAAATACAGTTTAGTTTTAATCTATATTTCTTATTCAATGTTATAAACAATTGGAATTCATTTTATTTTAGAAGTAAGTTGGGTATATTTTTGTAAATACTTTTTTTATAAGGGTAGGATAAAAAAATAAGTTACATTATGCCTTGGATTTCGATGATTGTATTTATTTACATGAAGAAAAATACAAAAGGTGAGATGTTTAGAAAGGTTTAATATTAATTTTATATTAGGATTTACTGGTTTATTAGTAATATAGACAATTTTAAAAGAATTGGGTTAAATATATATTGAAAATAATTTGAAATCAAGTCATTTGACTATACATTTAATTTATTGAAGTCATTATTAGAACACCGCCACTTTTAGCAGGTTAGTCTACAGTTTAGAACACTCAACAAATAGAGTTGAGATAATAATAATTAAAACTATTTAATTTGCAATTGAGTTTTAATGTTAGTAATTTACTTTTTATTTCTTTTCAAAAAGAAAACAAACATGTGGTGTTGAAATCTGACAAACAATTAAATTAACAAACGGGCTTTAAGCTTCAGCGTTTATACTTTGTTGTCAGCACACCATGTCTCATTTCTCAAAAGCAATTGCAGTAAACATATAAATACAAATAAACTAATATCAAGGGAACTCTGAGTTGTTTGTAAACACGTTTTAGAGTAAGGAACGGCCTTCGATATTACTGTTTACGAATAAACATTATGGTGGTTCAAGAATTTATTTTAAGCCGTGAATGAAAAGTGTGATAGAATTATTTTATTGGAGAACTGGGCAACGTTTCTGTTGGTATTATACTATAGGGACTTCCCATACAGGGTTTTGAACAAGAAAGTAATGTTTTAGTCATTCAAAGCCACATAAATATAATTAAGTACAGCTTTTGCTCTATCGTAACTTTCATTTAATAACATTTTTAAAAGAAACGCCTTCTCTGCACAGAATGTGAGGGAAGATATTTGATTCTAATCATCATTTATAAAGCGATGGTTTAACGTAATTTACACTATAAGCTATGTAATTTGCCTAGATGTGCTCAAAGTCTACTAGTTGTGGGTGAAGAGAGCCAGTGGTCAGCCCGTCCGTACCGTATATGCGGTAATACTTAAGCGAACCGTAAGAAAAAAAATTTACATACAGTGCATATTCACACAGATAGAAAAGAACACTAGTAGTTTATTATGATAACAAATAAATTATTTACTGAATATAGAGAAAGATTTATGTTAGCAATGGAAAGTAAATAACGGTTTGCAATATTTGTATAGGTCAGTCTTCAAGTCGGCAACTGGCAAGAGGTGACCAAGGATCGAGCAGAGTGGCGTTCTCTCGTGTCGGAGGCCAAGACACGTTTTGGGTCGTTGAGTCAGCGGAGTAAGTAAATAAGTAAGCAATTTTTGAATATTAATAAACATGTGTTATTAATATAGGTAAACATAAATACATGCGTCTAAACCATGCTTATAATTAAACCATCGAACATTTGAACTTTATTTTTGGACGCGAATGAATTTGTGAGGGAGTTTACATTTAGTTTTAAATTGGCAATTTAATAACTGCAGGGACGGAGTAGTGAAGGATACTTGGCCTACTAATACCACGCTGCACAGAAGGATTGGTATAGGATTTAATTTCAAGTTTTCCTTCTTTTTAATTCGTACAGATAAGAGATTAAGATATTCACGGATAGTCCCTTAGTCGGTTTTTACAACACGCATGAGATGAGATAGGGTGGTGACATATTTTACGTTGTTAGTTGTAGCTTATTAGGCGACAAATTATTTCCCATGTTTGATCCATTATTTACGGGACACCCTGTATATACAAACCTTGGTAGTATATAATATATAGCTAGTTAGCTACTTTATACCGTGTACAACAGTAATCACTATTTATTGTAGTTGAAGAAGGCCCTGTCGTAAAAACAATTTTATTGCCGTGTTCCGGCGTTCGTGACTCTACTAAGAGTTGCGGTCAGATTTTCTTTTAACTACGTCGCTCATATTAAAGAGGTTATATACTATGAAGTTTTGTTATCTTTGAGGAAAATAGTCTTTTTTATGACTACGATAATCTTTATTTTGGTAAGTGTTCATACGGTTACAGCTAAAAGTGCTTAAAAATGGTATTAAAACTAAAGTAAAACTTGATACCAGTAGTTTTACTGCGGTAACGAAGCAAAAATTCATGGTATCATTAACACTCAAAAAGAGTATAACGTTCAAGAGATGGTTAGACGACTTTTTTTAATGAAATAGGTTTACATTTCCACCAACAAAGAACCAAGTCTCTTAATTTCCTCTGTAAAAGGAAAATGATCGAGTATACATAGAGATGAGCGAGTATAACGTCCAAAAAACAAGAAAACAATAAAATAGATTCTGATTCTACTAAAACAATATTTACGTCTCAATCGGTTTAGTAGTTTCCGAGATACAACGTGTTCTCTCAGTATACTTGCGTACAGAGCAGGAGCATTTATTAATGATGTTATTAATAATCGGTCTTTCTATTTACTGGTTTAACTGTTCGGCTAGTTGTTATATGCAACTACGCAAAGCGTACCCAGCGCGGTCGACATGCCTCTACCTTTCGTGCTCTTTGTACTATAGGGGACTTACTGGCTAAGCATTACGAATTAGATTTATTTGCTGACGGATTAGGACATTTGCAAGATAATTTTCGTATAATTTTGAACGACATAATGATGTCCTAAATTGAATTGAATAATTAATTTATTTATATTAAAAATAAGTATATAAATGACATTTTCAAATATTCTTTATCAATATTGCATTATATTTTATCTAATCAGTAATTTAATTCATCAGTAATGTATTTTAATTATAGAATTGTATTTGTTTATTGTAATTCTAAAATGTAATGTTTTTTTTTTGTATTATTCTATTGTATTTTTATAAGGTGACAAGCATGAACCTACTTAATCTTGTAAGCGCTTTGGAAGTAAATCTGTTAGCTTATAAGGTGAAATGAAATAAATATATAAATAAATAAACTAACCTTATAAGAAGCAGACTTCAGATGAACGTTCCTCCCCTTGCTAGTAAGGGTACACTTCAAACGTAACAGCAAGTCGCGACGTCCACTGCCGCTAGTACGCAATGCCTCACGTATCTCGTCATGGTCGCACGGATGACTGAACTCGAAGATACTCTGACCCATTATCTCCATCTGAAATTGTAAAACAATAATGAAGAAACTGAATGAAGAAATTTAAATATAAGGAACGACTTGATATTGTTAATCTCTCGGTTAAACGTTCTGTTGAGATAGCCTGTGTAGAATTGAAGCATTTTATTGTATTAAGTGTGTACAGACCCCTTTCAGGTATGTACGATTGCTTTGAGAGAGTTATGGAGGATGTTTTAGATAAGGTAACTAAGTCTAAAAAATATGTAATAGTTTGTGGTGATTTTAATATTGATTTACTGGTAACAGGAAATGAAACCCCAGAAAGGGTATCTAAATACTTGGCTCTTTTTCAATCTTTTAATCTGAAAAATGTGTTTTTAGAGCCTACTCGTATAACTGAAACAACAGCAAGATGTATTGATAATATTTTTATTAATTTTGTAATTACTGACAAATTAATAATTAATAAACTTCAGTCAGACCATACTGGTCAGCAAATTAAATTTTTAAATAGAAAGGAACACAATGTATCTAAAAACATTGTGGTAATACCTAAAACTGCATATAGAATTGAATGTTTTAAAAATAAAATTGAGTTAGCATTTAGTTCCATACCAATTATTAGTGGGGATGATAGTGTAAACACTTTATTTGATAATTTTTTTACTACTTATTGTAATGTGTTTAACTCCGTTTTTATGCCAAAAACAATATCAATTAAAGGCAACGCCACATTTAGTGAATGGGCAACAATAGGATTACATAAGAGTAGAATACGGCTTTATGAACTTTATGAAGAAAGAAACTATAATTTTAGTGATACATTTAAGAATTATGTTAAAAATTATTCTAAATTATTTAGAAAGCTTTGTAAGGTAGCTAAATCACGTTTTCTAAGTTCAAGGATTAAAAACAGTAATGATAAGATTAAGACCATATGGAATATTATCAATAGTGAAACAGGCAAAGTAGTCAACCGCGACATTGAGTACAACTTAAACATCAATAACTCAACAATCACATCAGATGTAGAAGTTGCCACTGCTTTTGAACAATTTTTCACTGATATTCCAATTACTACTACTCAATCTTTGAACTCTTCACCTATAACTGCAGAATTAATTTTGAAGGATAACGTACCGATTTTCGCGAATAATTTTGAATTTGAACATGTTACTCCTTTTGATATAATTAAAGCTTTTAATACCATTAATGTAAAAAAGACAGCAGATTTATGGGATAATTCTGTAGTTATTACTAAGCATATTATTTACTCAGTTGCAACGCATTTAGCTCTTATATTTAATTATTCGATAGATAGTGGTGTGTTTCCTGATTTAATGAAATACAGCAAAATAATTCCATTGTATAAATCTGGCTGTACATCAGATCCAACTAATTTTAGACCAATTTCAGTACTGCCAACTTTAAAAAACATATATATGACGCCTGGGAGAAGTCTTATGATGCTTTAGGTATTTTCTGTGACTTGTCTAAGGCTTTCGACTGTGTCGATCATGATACACTTTTACGGAAATTACATCACTATGGCTTAGGTAAACTAGGATTAGATCTTTTCACATCTTACTTAAATAATAGAATACAAAGAGTTAATATTAATGGAAAATTGTCTACAGGATCTGTCGTAAAAATGGGCGTTCCGCAAGGTTCTATACTTGGACCCCTTTTGTTTCTCATCTACATAAATGATTTACCACACCTAGTTAAAGATCAACATGAGATAGTTTTGTTTGCCGATGACACTTCGCTTTTATTTAAAGTGAAACGACAACAGACTAGTACTGACGAAGTAAACTTGGCTATCTCTAAAGTGGTCTGTTGGTTTGATATTATAATAACTTGCTCCTTAATAGCCGCAAAACCAAATGTGTTAGATTTATAACCCCGAATGTAAAGGAAGGAAAAACCACGATAAGAGTTAAGGAGGACCAGGTAGACCTTGTGGACACTACAAAATTTCTTGGTATAACACTAGATTCTAAGCTTCAGTGGGGCCCACATATTATTACATTGGTAAAGAGACTAAGTTCTGCAGCTTATGCCGTTAGGAAAATTCGAGAACTGACAGATATAGAAACTGCCAGATTAGTATATTTTAGTTATTTTCACAGCATAATGTCATACGGTATTTTACTATGGGGACATGCTGCCGACATTCATACTATCTTTGTGCTGCAGAAAAGAGCTATTCGTGCAATTTATAATTTAGGTAGGAGACAATCACTTCAAGAAAAATTTAAAGAAATCAATATATTAACTGTAGCAAGTCAATACATTTATGAAAACATAATTTATGTTCATAAAAATAAAGACCAATTTGTCAAAAGAAGTGATGTCCATAGTATAAATACTAGAAATAAAGATAAACTAGTTCATCCGTATTCTAGGCTCCAAAAAATACACAATTCATTTCTGGTCTGGGTCAATGTGTGCGATTCTATAATAAAATCCCGAATCATATCCAAGATCTAAGTCTTAATAAATTTAAGAATGTAGTAAAACAAAAACTTATCCTAAAGGGATATTATACTATTGTAGATTACACGAATGATAAAAAGGCTTGGGATTAACTGCTTCTATTCTCAGGCTGTTTCAAATAATGCTAGTTTATGCACTTTTTATAATTATATGTGCTACTGTATTATTTTATTTCTAAGTTCTAATTGTATTATTGTATACTTTCTATCTTTTTTTTTTTCTCTTTCTTTTCTTCTTCTGTCTTGCTTGTTCTCATGCTTGTCTTCTACTTTTCTTTTTTTTGATCATTATTTTTTATAATGTATAAATGGTGTATTATCCTGTCTGGTACTGTCAAATATTTTAATTGTGTATATGATTTTTGTTAAAAGAAATATTGTAAACAACCGAATTTTAAAAGAGTTGCCATGAGTTTCTTTGCCAGGTTTCTTCTCATTGGCCCAACCATTTGGAAACTGGAATTTATGGATCAACACAGACAGACAAGTAGATTTGAGTAGTAGATTGGTTTTATTTTTCTTCTCTAATTTACATTGGACAATACAACGCGGTTTTATTAGTGCTGTGGCGTTTGTCTGTGTCGATCTATAATTTTAACTATAGCTTCAATTTCAAGTAAATTCTAAAAGACGATTTCAAACAATTTGTGATAAATTTTATGAAATAAAGCATTTTGAAGTTTGAAGTTTGAAATAGTAAATAAGGTTAAATAATATTTTTAGTGCTCACACATTCACACAACGGAGTTAACTTAGTAATATAAACTTTACACACTGTAAACAAGATTTAATTTTGTTTAAAGATTGTAAAATTCCTTTCTATGTGGGCCGATGCGGGCCCTTTGGTGATGATGGACCTTTAGGACGGCGACGGAACATCGATGGATGAAAGAGGAGCAAAACTGCGCAAGGTGTTTGAACTTCTATTGGCTGAATATGATGATGATGATTCATACAATGCTATCTAGCCCTATGGGTACAGGACAACGGATAAACATACTTTTTCATTATTTTTGTAAAAACATTCCTACACAACAAAACACATACACAATTACATTGTAAGTACATTGTTAGATGACCCTGAAAACATTTTTATACCACTGCATGGTAAGGCTTCCTCAATGAGCCTAACCTACCAATACCCTACTGACCAAGCGGATGAAGTTTATCGGTGGATAAAAAATCGAATGTGAGAGGAATACAAATGAAGCCCATACTCGTAGTTTGTGAAAACTTTGGAAGAAGAAACTTTTAGAGAAGGTCATGTTTAGCCTTTCTACACAAGTTTATTAAATATATTTATTTATTTATTTATAATTAGGACAACTTACGAATCATACACAAAGACAATTAGAGATACAATATTTGGTGGCTCAAGCAACAGTGCTGATTCAATTACAAGTTGCCACGGCAAGCAAAACATTACACAATATTAACATTAATCAATTAAATATAGATTGCAATTATTTTTTTTATAAATGTAAAAAATAATGCAATTCTATTACGTGAATCATTATTTAAGTTTAAAAAACAATAAAATTTGGAATACAGTATAATTTTAACTTCAATAAAATTTAATAAAAACTTAACAATTTAATAAAAAATTAATAAAATTTGGAATAAAGTAAAATAAAATTCAATAAAATTTACTAAAAAATTTAACAAAAATTTAACATTTTAATAAATAATTCAGAAAATATTTTTTAATTCGTCTTTATATTTTACGAGGCTGTGCATAAACACATCGCAGTTATTGGCAATAGAGATAGTGTTGTACGCCTTTTGCAGTCTTACCAATGGAGAATGTAATCCTAGGTTGCTGTGAGAGCGCGATGGAGTGAAAAGATGATATGTATTTTTGCGGGGTAATTTATGGGGAACGTTAAAACGCAAATTGGTGAGCAAATGTGGACAGTCGATCATGTTATTGACTGTCTTATAAAGTAATATTTGATCAAGAAACTCTCTTCTCTTTCTAAGACTGTTCATCTGGTAAAATTCTAGGCGGCTGTTGTAAGATGAGAGTTGTTTTGCCATATGGTTTTGGTACGAAAGATGGTAAACAAAACGCTTTTGCACTCGTTCAACTGTATTAGAGTGAATTTCATACTGAGGAGACCATACAGCGCTGCAATACTCCAGACCTGATCTAACTATACTATTAAATATACTAATTTTTGTTGAAGCATTTTTAAAATCCCTACAATTTCTCACCACAAACCCGAGAAGTTTATACCCGCTAGACGCTATATTTTTAACATGAGCATCGAATTTACATTTCTTATCGAAAGTGACTCCTAAATCTTTGTAGACATCTACAGAATTGATTTTATTATTCGAGATGAAATACGATGCGTTATAGGATTGTTTTTTTCTTGTAAAGTGCATGTAATAACATTTATCACTATTCAAAATCATTTTGTTGTCGACGCACCACCTCGCCAAAAGATTCAGGTCCTCCTGAAGAAGATTTACATCGGCGGCGGAATTTATTGACTTTGCGATTTTTAGATCATCAGCGTACAAATAGCTGAGAGAATGGTGAAAGCACGTAGTGATGTCGTTAATAAATAAATAAATAAATAAATTTAAATTGCATCACTACAGATAAGAACTACGTAGATTGTTTGCTTTCCGTCCATAGTTCAGTGTAATATGGAAAATTAAGTTTTAAACATAAAGAGGGTAACGTTTTGTTTTGGTTATCAAAATTATTAGTTAAATTTTGTTAGTTATTGCAGTTATTTCAAGGAATTTTCAAAGGGGAAGATAAAGTAAAACTTGGTTAAATTACGAGAACTTAGAGCCACTTTAATATAATTTCAAACTATAAAACATAACTATATAGACGCATAATCTATGCGTAGAGTAAATACACACATCAAAAAAGTCTAAGCAACATGCATGATATTACAAATTTACCATTTATATTAATTTATTTTACCATTTATTTTAATTATAACGTTGTATTTTATTTTTAAAATAATATTTTTAGGGTTCTATGATTAAAAAATAACAGCTGTTTTCTTTATAAGTTCTTTTAATAACAGAAATTAACAATATTAGAATATACAGGTACATAAGAAACTAAACTTTTTTTTTACAAATTGAAATTTCTTAAGAAAATGAATTTATTGTGAAAGAATAGGACAATTTAATACAAAGTATGGCCTCCTCTGCTATTCAGAACTTGTCGGCAACGATTATTCATTGAATTAATGAGACTGTTTATGTCATCTTGCGGTATTCGCTCCCAATGGAATTGTAGCAAATCCTTCAGCTGTTGGGTTGTTGTCACTCCGTCCAAGTCCTTCAAAACACGTCTCTGGAGCATGTCCCATGCGTGCTCGATGGGGTTGAGGTCTGGCGATTGTGCAGGCCAGGGCAATACCTGGATGTTCTCCGTTGCCAAGTATTCACTGGTTCGCCGAGCTGTATGTGAACGCGCATTGTCATGCATTAACGTAAAATCGGAGCCAAAGGTTTGTGCAAATGGATGGACATAAGGTCTGAGAATATCCTCAACGTAATTTTCAGCGTTCATGTTTCCATTTACAAAAACGAGCTCAGTTCGCCTGTTCTTCATAATACCCGCCCATACCATAACTGTTGAGCCGCTGTATGGATGAACTTCCTGAACGCACCTGAGTCTTTCAGTATTTCCGGGTCGACGGTACACTCGCACCCTTCTTGTATCAGGCCTAAACCCGAAACGCGACTCATCGGAAAACATAATTTTATCCCATTGTTCCTGGGTCCATGTTATGCGTTCTCTACACCATTCATTTCGACGAGCGCGATTCCCGTGACGTATCGGTGGGCACCTGATAGGGCGTCGAGCTCGTAGGCCGTACTCATGCAGTCGATTTCGCACAGTTTGGGGACTTACATCAACACCACTTGAATTTTGTAGCCTCAAACTTATCTCTCGAGCGGTTAACATCGGCTGGCGTCTTGCAGTCAGTTGTATGTACCGGTCTTGCCGAGTGGTTGTACTCCTTTTACGGCCTGGATGCTGTTCAGCGGGTTCCCCTGTATTATTGTAGCGCTGCCAAAGACGACAAATAACACTTCTATGAATACCAAAATGTCGAGATACCTGAGATTGATTACTTCCCGCTTGCAACATCCCTACAGCTCTTTTCATTTCATCTGCCGTCAAATGACGTCGCTCCATGACGTAAAGAATATCTAACAATTCAATTTTGTCGCCAACTGTATTTAAATGGTTGGTAAAATTATAAAATCAAGACTAAAACGTAGCAATTAACATGCACTCAAATTCAAACAAATTCGCAGTCATTTGAATTTTATGAAAAAAAACAAAACATAATCGAAATTTTTTTTTTACAACCAGCCAGTATGTCATCAATAACAAAAAAGTTTACTTACCTATACACTTTGAGTGAGTAAATACTTAGAAATTAATTAATATAAATGGTAAATTTGTAATATCATGCATGTTGCTTAGACTTTTTTGATGTGTGTAGAAACAACAGCAACGAACAAGTTTGTTCGTTGCTGTTGTTTCTACACATACATAATATGTAGAAACAACAGCAACGAACACATACATAATAATCATATTCGTTCGACAGCAAACGAGTGCAAAGAATTAATGTGACGTAACTTTAAATAAGAAACAACCATAAAATATCTAAAGACAAAACACTCAGCCTTTTAAAAAACTACTAAACCATTTGTAACATTAAATCAAGATTATCCGAATAGTGTCAAAACAATAGAAAACAAACAAGAAACTACTAAAAATGGTAAATAAATGTTCAAACGTTGGGATTAAAATAGTTGTCAGACATATACAAATGAACTTTGTTAACTAAACCGGTTCCGAGTTAACGTATGGAGTTAGTTTGAACCGTGACATTGGTTTTCAAATGTTTGTTTTGATACTGTACTATCAAACATTTTATACAAAATCATTTTAAGGACCAAATATTTGATTGCTGTTTAAAATAATGGGCGAACATAGCGCGCAGAACCGTTCGCCTAAATGAGGACTACGGCCAGGCGCTAAGTGTTCAGCAAACTTCCCACATGTTAGTCCGATAGCTTGGTAAAGTAAGCGCGAGCTCGTTGGATGAGAAAGGTACAATCTCGCAGATTCTCGCATGATAGTATCGTTTGAAGGAGACCCTTGTCTGACAGTATACATGTATTTTTATTGACTGATCATAACACGATAATGAATGTTAAAATTACGAATTCGAGTAACTGTGCACGTTACTCGAATTCCCAATTTATAATTAAACAAAGAAAACTAAAATCAAAATCTAAACCCCTACAGGCACTCCTATTTAAGAAACCTAAAAGAGAAATTCATCTAAGTAAAGGAATTCTTTACAGTGTTATTTTAATCAAGTGAAAAAGCTTTTAGACTTTTACCATTTCGCCTACCTCGCCTTTGTACAGTTTCAATCTAATCAGACAAACTTCGTTCATTTGCTTAATCCTAAGCATAAATCTTCAGCATCACGATAAGTTAGAAAGGGCATTTGATTTAGAATTTGTTGTTGGCAATTAATAGGTGTTCTGTTATTTGATAAGATTAATTGTGTGACGCATTGGTCTAAGATTTTGGTACGTTAAAATTACCCACCCTTCGTATGATTTGCGTTTGATCGTGGAGATAACTGTAATTTAACGACTCCATTCTATCTAATGCTAAGGTAAAAGAGGACAATAAAGGACGGGTCGAATATTGCCAGTCTTCTCGCTGTTCGATTTAGAGGTGACAAAGGAACAACGTAGGTTTAGGTAGGTACACCCTATTACAGCCTTTTGGTGACTACGACTCAACTACCCGCATGAACCCAAGGCCATCCACCCAAAAGCCTCTAAAAGGTTACCCAAGGAAATAAGTAACTTACGCTACAAAACAATATTCATTTTGCGTTTAGTGTTTGCCATTGCAACTTAAATCAGGGAGCACTTTGTTGCACATTTTCACCAGCGGACCTCCTTATATTTTTAAACCTCATTTGCAGCAAAACCACTATCTAATAGCTGTCTGTATAAAGTATGCAAAATTAAGCGTTGGAGCAGGCTACCAGTTTAATTTCATCGTTAATTTTGCAAACAACATGTATCGAGGATAAACCGCCTCGGATACTTCGGAATTTATTATTATGCCTTAGATGCGTTTAAAATTTAACGCCGGTATCTGAATTTCCTTTTTCAGTTTTCCTTTTACAGCTGACGGTTCCATATTTAAATTTAATAATGCATATTTAATTCAGCGGAATTCAAGAAATACTTTATAATATTATGTTGTTTCTATTTTCACAATATTGTTCACATTGATTTCGATTTCCTTGTTACCGCTTGGAAAATCAAAGCAAATTATTTGTTAATTGTTAGAACATCTTTTATATTAAGACCCTGGCACCCCTTAAATAAAGTATTAACACTGCCTACTTACGCATAAGGGTCATAAGCAGATCGCAGAGGTATAATACAAATGCCCAAAAACACTTTTCAGCCCTACTGTTAGGAAAGGGTAAAAGGTTCAAGGGATTTTTATAATCAAACCTTACCTGAGTTACACCAATATGATCAGCAATATTGTCGCTGCAGTAGACAATATCCCCTGACTGCGACAGCACCAAAACGAAGCCATCCAAAGCCTTCATGTAAGACAACTCCGAAGATATCTCTTCTGAGCCTTTGGGATTCTGCATCTTGGGATGATCCGTCTCCACTTTGGGTACTGGAAATGTTAAAATTGAAATTAATTGATACAGTAACAACACAACTCATGTTTTAGTTACAAAACTTTACGGATGGTAAATTACTGCCAAATGCAGTAGAAATAGAAGATAACCAATTCCAAATTCTTAACTTTGTGTTTATAAGGATACATTCTTTAATAATTATTATATGTATAACATTGGGAAAAATGGTACGAGCAATCTCCTTGCAAATACATATTATTGTTTTTATATTCTCTTAGATATACCATGTTTTAGATCTGCATTATTTGTAACACTGCTTACTAGCTACAACTTCTTTCGAAATATCCTAATCAAAGTAATTCACATTCATTGGCAATTGTAATATTGCAATATGAACCAAACTAAAGCAACCAAGCAAAGTTTAGCAGGCTCTTAAATACCATATTAGAAATAAAACTGTTCTTAATTATATACATAAAAGCATATAACATGTCCCTAAGTCGTAAAAACATGCAAATGTTAACTCAAAAGGCCGGCTTTACATAAACATCTAATAGAATCAAGATTATCAACTTATAGCACTAAATCTAGACTTAATTTCGTATAATAATGATATGTAAACTGCAGTTGGACTTTGCAATATTTAGGGCAAGCTACCGACCAAGTAACTCCCCAAGCGTGTTTTTTTCTTCAAATAATTCTGTCAACAATCTATCACATCCCTAGGGCATAGTAAATATCGAATACCGTTCTCGCTTAATCGGTTTTCTCTCGCAATATAATCGCTGCAAGAAAGTAGTATACCAGACTGTTTATCACCATTATTTATCTTTTTATGGTAAAATCCGATTTAAGCAATATAAGTGATAGCATAGACTTTTTTGTTTTGTTTCTGGATGAGAAGTAGAAGTAGCTCTAATTTAATCAAGGTCATACTTTTGCTTATGCTAAAATTGAACTGGTTCTACACCACACGAGAAACAATTGTAAGCTTAAGGTCCCTTGATCATTAACTGAATTTTTAACAGACGTTTTTATTTTTTTTCGACCATTAAAGATTTGCAAAACCCTAAACTGAGAATGAATTTCTATACAATGCTTTACTTTTAATATATTATGACTATGAAAATATGATGAAGCAATATCTAGTAAATTAGTGCAAAGAGTAAGTCAAAACAAATCGCATAAAACAATATACTTATAACTGAATAATTCTTGGGCAAGAGATTAAATAAAAGCACGTACCTACATGTTTTAGACGTTTGATGAATTTGAACCACAGTTAAAAACGTGTGAAGATTAACAATATGCAACAAACATACAAAGAAATACCCAATTATTACATCGAAGACAAACGAAGAGTTGCGAGTCTTCAAAATACAACTTAAATTCCACAATCATAGGGGTGTTTTAAGGGTTGTTTTAAGAAGCGACCGAGAATCTAGAGATCGGTCAACTGGTCAACTAATGGCCGCCTGGTTACAGACCAAATGGTTTGAGTTTTTTTGCACAGCTTAGCGTAGATCGAGATATGATCAGCCGGAGTAAATTAAAATCAGCAACACTGATTAACTTTAGTATTTAGATTACACAAAAAAAAAAATTCTAGGACTCTAGAAATTTAGATGTGATATTAAAGGAAAAAAATTGATGCGAAAATGATTTGAATTTACTTAACATCACAAGACTTGTTCTATTTCCCAACAATCGAGATGATTATACCAGACCTATTGTAGTCCTGGGAGTCTAAGTTAAATCAAGATGTTGAGCAACAGAATCCCAAAGGCATTTAAGTCTAGCACTTGATCCAGACTTCACAGAATATATTAGTACTGCAGCGAAGCATCTGCCATCACATCTACAGGGATTTCAATATCCAATCTTCAATATCGATATTATTCGCGCAGAATAAATTTGTTCCGTAATAAATATTGGAATAAGGTAGACAATTGAATGGCTTTAACGAAATATTCAGATAGATGAAAACTTTACGGGGTTTAATAGAAAAATGGTTTACAGCTGCGAAGTATCAATCGCATTTGCAAGAACTGTTCTAAATAAGATAATGCATCTGTAGCTGATACTATGTAGTAACATATAATTAATTATAGGGGGCACTCTATACCATATGCAACCATCCCTTTTTGATCACAATGTCTACACTGTAAAATGACTTTAAAGGATTACGCATAAAATGCATATTGACTAAGTAGCAAAATGCCTCAAATCATAACGACTTAGTAGTAATACACCTTTAAATGAAAATGACTTTGTAGTAAAATGACTATGAAGTAACGCGACTTTAAAGAAAAACGTCTTAAGTGAAGATGACTTGAAATCCAAAATACCTAAAATGTAAAACATCTCAGTAGGTAGTTTTATGACCAGAACAAGAAAATGCACCCCCTGTGGAGCACGAACCTCGGCCTGGACTGTCACTAACTAACAGGACGTGCGCCAGGCTCGCCCTCTAGGAGCAAACGCGGCGAGGACGGGATGTACCCGGACGCGTCAACCACTAGTTGGTTGGGGTGAGTGTCAGCCGTTTCAAAGTAGCGACGGGAACAGAGTTCCATGTGTTGCTGGATAGTCGGCAACTCGAGTTCTATGTGAAGATTCTCGTTACGCATGAACCACGGTGCTCCCGTGCCTCGCTTTGCGCATTAACTGAAGTGTTTGTAACCTATGGACCCTGTGTGGCCTAAGGTAGGCGAAAACTACGCACGCATACGTCATAATTGGTCTAATACAAGTCGTGTATAACCTAACCTTGTTTCGTATCGACATCTTAGATTTCATCCGGAGGAGCATGTGCAGCAGTCCCATCACAAACCAGCACAGCTTGCGAACCATGTTTATGTGGGGACGGAAGGAGAGTTTATCGTCGAGTATGAGTCCAAGATATTTGACTTCCCTCGCCCAAGGGATCAGGGAGCCGAACATCTTGACTTTTGGTGTCTCTGCCGAGAGGGTCTTGTGGCTTTGTTTCTTGTGAAACATTACCGCTTGACTCTTTTCGGGGTTGACTGTTATCCTCCATTTCTGGAATCAATCGCTAAGGGCGTTGGACGCAGATTGGAGTCGCCTAAATATCGAGGAGGGGGAGGTGCCAGAGGCTTAAATAGCTGTGTCGTCTGCAAAAAGGGGTGTTTGAAAACATTTCATTTATTTGAACAAACCTGTTACTCGTCTACTTTGGGAAATAAATAAGCAGTATTTTTTAAATAATTATATTAATTAAAGTAACATTTTATTTCATTTATAATAATTCACAAATAAAAATAATGATTATTTAATTTATCGTCGTTTTGATTCTTAGTCCTAATGGCGTATTGTGTATTATCCTTTAAAGTCGTTTTCAATTTTGAGACATTGTGCTGCATAGGCAAGAAACAATACAGATGTATTGCAAATAAGTCAAAACACTTTAGAGATATTGATTTGAGGCATTTTGCTTCAAAGTCATTTTACAGTGTAGACATTGTGATCATAAAGGCAACCATCGTCTTTCTAAAGAAAACAAGTAGGTATTGGATAAAATATTTCGTACCAATTTTGTTACTCTCATTTAATTGCTCATTAATACCGGATTTTTTTTTGTTTCCGACTTCTCTTATCGGGCAAACCGGAAAAACCCTGAAAAGGATTGCTGAAATGGGACTGCTTGAATGTGTTCGGAAGACTGATAGCTAGCAGAGCCTTTGACACAATAGAATACTCGTCATACAAAATAAATATTCATTCAAAAGAAATACAATTGCACAAGCCCCTTTTGATCAACTATCCTGCCGACAGTTAGTGACGTAATTGTGGTTAACAGCGTGTGTCTAGTGTCTACAGCGAACATGTTACGCTTATAAATAAGTCGGAAACTTGCGGTTGCATACGTCTCTTTGTACAACCCAATGAGTAAAATACACGATAATGCCATACAGTCTAATAATAAGTATTCTAAATTCTTAAAACCAGACAAGAGGAAACACGGTTACTTCGAGTAAAACCTTAAATGTCCGAGTTCCAACTAACCCTAAAACCGTCACTTAGACTAAGTGTGATTCCCTAATTAGATAGAAAACAAAATAAAATAAAAAATCTGTTCAGCAGTTTAAATAGTATTTAACATATCTATACTAATATTATACAGCTAAAGAGTTTGTTTCTTTGCTTAAACTTAGGAACTACTGGTTCGAATTTTAAATATTTTTGTTGGATAGACTACCTCTACCACAAGAACATCTCAACATTCAACCAGAAGACATTAAAACCAAAAACATTATGAAAAAATACTTAAAAATATAACATAAACCAATTCACGTGAACAAACTTACAATCACATGCAAACTAAGTTGCGGGTGAAGCTAGTTAATTATAAAGAGGGTATACCAATTATCCCTAAAGTAACTAATAACATAGATTACTAGATTTGGAACAATGATAACGTAATATTAATTCTGGCAAGGATAAATAACTGTTCATTATTAGAACTTATCATATTGAACGCCTAACGCTTGGAACACGAAACAGCGATTTTAAACAAAAGTTTGTTTTCAACGTTAGTAAATTAATCATGATTTATATGACGGATCTCTTTTCAAAGTTGTTTGAAGGGAACATGAACTTTTAATGACGCTATAAATAATATTAAATTTACATACACGCCAAGGTATGTATAGTATATGATAGAGGTACCTTATTTTATAAGAAAATTTAAGCTACGATGCCGAACTGCCCCCTGGCGGTAGTTTCAAGAAGAGAGTAGGGACTTAATTTGTGTGTTCGTACTTTTAGAACTCAGTCACTACATTACTAATTTTAAAAGAGTTTTAATTTGAAAGGCACACTTTTAACGTTGCTTAGATCTTTAACAAAATAGGCTTTTATGTCAAAAAATATAAATTAAGGTCTAGATTAGCGCAGAGCGCGTAATGTCGTTACGCATCAAAAAGGCAAAAATCTCACTGTGCTTATTTTAAGCTTGCAGTAGAAATACAGCCCTGTACCTTAAAAAAATTAAGGTTTTTAAAGTTATTTTAAATCTAAAGACATAAATTAAAAGGTGTGGTGACGGAGTAAGAATACAATATGTCACCACCCCATCTCATCCCAAGGCGTGTCGTAAAAACCGACTAAGGGACTATCCGTGAATATTATCTTTATTGAATATTATCACGGGAGGAGGCCCGTCCCTGCAGTGGGACATTAATGGGCTGTTATGAGAGACATAAAATAAACGGGCAAAAAAATACCAGACTGAAGACATAAATTATTGGATCACACAAATAATTGTTTTGTTGGAATTTGAACCCTCAAGTGCACGGTAACCACACGATGCATGCATGATAAACGCTTGGATTACTTTGATATATAGGTAATTATGAATAAAACAGTCTAGCTCGAACAATTTTGTATCTTGAATGAATCACAAAACACATAGAGGTTAGATAATAATATGTAAGATTACATCTTTCACGTAATATAAATCATTGAAAGAAAGCGTGATTACGTTGATAATACGTCGTTTTGTTGGAAAGTTGTGTTGTCTAAATTGATTAAACTTTTTATGAACTAACCCTACTGACGAGTAAGGCATCCGTAGGTATCAAATTTCCCTCTATACTTCAAGGAATCTCTTTGCAGTAGGACCACAAAGTACCCTTTAAGCAGTAGTGTGAAAATGTTACTTATCTTTAAGTGGAAGGTTTACAGTAGTCAGTGAAATTTAAGTGCTGAAATTAAGGGGACATAACAGCTTGTATGAGGGGAGTCAGCGGCTTAGCTGTGCTCAAACATTGTTGTCATCCATGAGCGACGGTCACCACTTTTTATCAGGAGGGCTGTTTGCTACTCTGCCATCTTACACCAAAAAAAACTATTTAATTGAACGCATGGCGTCTCAAGATAGCAACAGATACACAACTCGTGTATATATTTTGTATGAATATATAGGTGAGGTCGTATTTAGTTATAAATAAATAACTTATCATAATTATGTCCTTGTTTTATTCGTTATTATGATAATTTTTATTATACGTCACTTATAAGTATTTGTATAAACTACAGCTGACTCTAGTTTTGTCAAAATTTATTGTTGGTTGCTGGGACATGTCTGAATATGTCCGAGCAATCAACAATGAAATATATAAATAACGATTGTACTGATGACTGCTACGTTACAGTCTTGAGTTCGTTTATAGTTCAATGTAATTTTTTATGGGAAATACGAATAATTGCATCTAAGTGTTTTTTTTATGTATGGTTAATACTATTTACAAAAAATAAAAACAGCATTAAGTATATTTAATTGTCTAATACCCACAATACAAGATCTGTTTAGTTTCGAACTAGATGGCGTAGCGTGAATGTCTACAGGGTAAGGTTACACGAGAGCAGTGTTAGTAAGATCACATATATATCCAATTTGAGCTCTCCCGAAACCAAGACCCTAGCGGCCCCTTGGCCTCAAATTTCCGCGCTTGGCTATCAATCGGCTAAATAAGAATCTACTTATAAGAATGAAGTAGAATACTGGTCCAGTAGAGAATCTTAAATACCGTAAACGACATCATGTGGTTTATCTTTATGACGCTTTATGCGTTCAGCGATTGGTCAGTTCCGAGCGTTCCACCAATGAGAACATAGAACGCAATTAGGTAAACCATAGAAACATAGTTTCGACGCTTCTAGAAATTTATCGATAATGTTTTATTGTTCGCTTTATAAAGACATTATTTTTTGTGTTCGTAGTTATTATTCTCAAAAAAATTAATCAAGAAGTTTAGTCTGGATCCCTAATACATTTTACAGGGCTAGTTAGAGATTATCCCTGTAAAGATCCCTATATATAAATTAACTTGGGGAAGAAGTCAACGGCTCGAGAGCGAGAGAGAGAGATAAAGTAAATAACGTAATAATAAAAAAATAATTAGATACTTACACAAAGACACAACATCCCTCACACGTAGATACGAAATCGCAAGACGCATCACGGAAGCCTTGTCCAATTGGTCGACTTCTTCTTTCCTGGCGGGTAGAGCAGCTGTAAGTTCAGCAAATATATGCATTTCCTTATTGCGCCTTGTCCGAGCCGCGACCCGCGATTTTTCCTTCCGTTTCTCATTGTTCCTGGCGACAAAAACAAATACTTGTTTACTCAATGTAACTTATTTTAATTCATTTCAATGAATTATTTATTTTCGATACAATTATTTAAGTGTGTTGATGGTCTGACCAAGTTAGAGAGGCCACCTCTTCCTCTAATTTCTACCAGGTGGTGAGATCCACTTTAGACCGTAACCGATGGAGACGTCTCGCTCGGTTAAATGATTCTCGTAACCACGATCTTTCGCAATGAGGGACCGATTAGAGAGAGAGATTTAAGTGTCGAAAATCATTTTGTTTATTACCGTTGATTTATACCTAACATTAGTACCTCCTTTATCAAGATCAAAAGCGTGTTACACCCTCTTGCAGTTAAGAACTCACCTGTCCAGAACGTGTTCTTTCTGGATAGGTAGGTAAAAGTATACAGCACGTAAAAGTTTCAGAGGGGTATAATGAAAAAATCATTGTCATTTGGTCAAATTACAATATAAATAGTATTATACTCTTTATTTACATTTTTCACAATCTTTTACATTTTTAAATATAAAAATAAAAACATTTAAAAATATAAAAAAGGTAGACCCATCAGCATCGGGTACATGGACCAAGCTACTGGTGGTTAGGGCTCCAGAGATAGGAACCTCCTCACAATAAGTACCGTGTCAAGCAGTACTGCCTTATTATACTTATTATTAATTTTTGTTAAATTATTATTGATCCTGGCGATCATTTTACTATTAAGTTTCAAAACATAAAGCCAAAACAAGATAAATTCTTCTTCAACCACCTTAATCTAGGAACAATTAATGGTCTTATCTAAAATATTTCAATTAAGACAAACAATGATTGTTAAAAGAATATTGTTGTTTTATATACCTTTTCTTTATCGAGCACAGTTTGTCTTTGTTAGTCACCGCCTCTGGCGTTCCTGGTACACACATTATTAGATTTTTGAACAAAACAGTTCACCAATTTATTAATTAATAATTATTATTTATAATAATTGAGACAAATACAATACAAGACTCACGCATAACACATCAAGCCACTAACTGGTACGTCAAATAATTACTTAAACTTCAATTCATTAATTTGTCATTAGGGCACAGGGAGACGGCCATTTTTATCGGCTGTTCCAAATAGCGTATTTAAGAAATGCGTCACAAATGCATTTTTAAACATGTCATAACAGATTTTAGAAGTTTTTAACGAGCGGCAAGGTCTTTATGGCGCCTTTTGTTTGTATTGTTTGAAAAATACTTCTGCCTATATTATCTCTCCGTGTGGTGACGGAGTAAGAATACAATATGTCACCACCCCATCTCATCCCATGGATGTCGTAAAAACCAACTAAGGGACTATACGTGAACATTATTTTTACGAAATAAAAAGAAGGAAAACTTGAAATTAAACCCTATACCAATCCGTCTGGCCAGCGTGGTATTAGTAGGCCAAGTATCCCTTCGTCCCGGGAGGAGGCCCGTCCCTGCAGTGGGACATTAATGGGCTGTTATGATGATATTATCACTGTAAGAATGTAAAGTTCTTGAAAAAATAGAACAATTACATAGGGGTAAGCTACAAAATGACTGGACTTTTTGCAGATTGTTTTTTATGGGAAAAGACGGCAAACTGTTGTTAAACAATTCAAGCCCTCCGAATAGATTTTGATATAATATTAAAAATACAAGTTCTTATTCTATATGACAGTACAATTTCGAGTCTTGTTCAAATAATATGTACTTATTTAAATAGTTAAGTAAATCGAGTCGGATATTACGATGGCATTAACACATTCGATCTACATATTGACGCCGCTACATTTTAAGGGCACTAACGAAATATTAGCACAGTAGGGTTGGCACTAACATCCAAACAGTAAATATGAAAACAGGTATGATACAGCAAAAATAGTACATTTAAGTTAAACGATTAGCAATAGGTATGTCAATGAGGACTCGAACACGACTGAACTAAGTTTGTGTCCAAGTATATATTACTTATCCCTTAATTTGTTCAATTTAACTCCACTAATATTTTTACAAAACAAAAATATGTATTTACACAAAGTGTACCTATATTCCTTAGTTTTGTTTTTCACTAACATTAAATTATGATGCTAAATTGTTTAATTGGTTTTTACCAGCATGTCAAATTGTCTTACCTATTGTATGACAATTTGACAACTAAAGTTAACTTAACCGAATTTTTAACGATTTTAAGGAACGAGAATTGACATGCAGTATAAAAATATCAGCAGAGAAAAATGTTTTGGTAACCTTAGCGTATTTTTCAATGGTCTTCATCAATGACGTACTTTAAATTTCAGTACGTGATTAGAATGTGATGTTATACAAAATTACGTAGGTTTCTACGCAAGGTTGATACTTTGCGTTCATAAGTAACTTACTTAAACTATGTAATAGAGAATTTTGTTACAATTACAATATAAATTGTAAAATAATATGGAATCATACTTATTATACAGTAAAAAGGTATTTGCTACGACTAATAGGATAAATAGCCGCTTCTTTGGGATTCATATACTAACTGTTCCTTCTTTATTTATATTCTTTATACTGTCTTCGCTATAGCAACATCCTAGTACTTATTAATTTAAAATACGGAGATATGGGACTATACTAATTACGTAACTGAGTGAAAGCTTACTAACAAACAACCTACTTGTATCTCTCGTCACTATACATATTGTATATTAAAAAGCGTTGGAGTAAATCAAGAATTTCCACTTTTCGAACAGTGTCAATATAACAATCACGGCGCTTGTACACGCTAAGAAAATTTGCCGTGTCTACGCCAGACAAGACAAATCTTCGTGTAGACGTCAAGAATTTTGTCTTTTTCGTACACGAAAACTTTTCTTGTCTTCCGCAGACAAGACAATTCGGAACGTGTACACGCCAGGATTTTTTTCGTACAGTCGTCAGACGGGCGTAGGGCGCGCAAGTAATAACAAGTGTGATAATCAGTGTGAGTTTCCTTTAGTAAAAATGTTAACTAGAAAGGAAACAAGTATGATACCCTACTACACCGCTCCCCGCCCCTCCGCAACAACGTTCGCCGTGTCTTGTCTTGCGCAGACAAGAAAATTTTCTTATGCATCGCCGGCGCTGTGTACACAGGTCGTGCTTAGAAACGACACGAATTCTTGCGTAGGCCCGGCGATTTTTCTTACCGTGTACAAGCGCCGTCAGTTGGTGTGTTGTGACGATGAATAATTTAACATACATTATAATTATGAAGTATATGTAAGTATCTAAAAATTAACAATGTGTTTTGTGCGTACATTGCGAACGAGTAATAAATTAGCAAACAATGGAATACGCTGACTCATATCTTGGTAACTAGGAATATCCAGAATTATGATGTTGGCCTATTTGATATCATTCGATAAAGGTGCTATTAAAGGCGAGGTAGGGTTTTCCTTCTTTTACAGACAATAGCAAGAAATGCCTCGGTGGCGTAGTAATTGCGGTATGCGACTGCTATCAAACTTCAAACTTCAAAATGCTTTATTTCATAAAATTTATCACAAATTGTTTGAAATCGTCTTTTAGAATTTACTTGAAATTGAAGCTATAGTTAAAATTATAGATCGACACAGACAAAGGCCACAGCACTAAAAAAACCGCGTTGTATTGTCCAATGTAAATTAGAGAAGAAAAATAAAACCAATCTACTACTCAAATCTACTTGTCTGTCTGTGTTGATCCATAAATTCCAGTTTCCAAATGGTTGGGCCAATGAGAAGAAACCTGGCAAAGAAACTCATGGCAACTCTTTTAAAATTCGGTTGTTTACAATATTTCTTTTAACATAAATCATATACACAATTAAAATATATTTTGACAGTACCAGACAGGATAATACACCATTTATACATTATAAAAAATAATAATCAAAGAAAAGAAAAGTAGAAGACAAGCATGAGAACAAGCAAGACAGAAGAAGAAAAGAAAGAGAAAGAAGAAAAAAAAAAGATAGAAAGTATACAATAACACAATTAGAACTTAGAAATAAAATAATACAGTAGCACATATAATTATAAAAAGTGCATAAACTAGCATTATTTGAAACAGCCTGAGAATAGAAGCAGTTAATCCCAAGCCTTTTTATCATTCGTGTAATCTACAATAGTATAATATCCCTTTAGGATAAGTTTTTGTTTTACTACATTCTTAAATTTATTAAGACTTAGATCTTGGATATGATTCGGGATTTTATTATAGAATCGCACACATTGACCCAGAAATGAATTGTGTATTTTTTGGAGCCTAGAATACGGATGAACAAGTTTATCTTTATTTCTAGTATTTATACTATGGACATCACTTCTTTTGACAAATTGGTCTTTATTTTTATGAACATAAATTATGTTTTCATAAATGTATTGACTTGCTACAGTTAATATATTGATTTCTTTAAATTTTTCTTGAAGTGATTGTCTCCTACCTAAATTATAAATTGCACGAATAGCTCTTTTCTGCAGCACAAAGATAGTATGAATGTCGGCAGCATGTCCCCATAGTAAAATACCGTATGACATTATGCTGTGAAAATAACTAAAATATACTAATCTGGCAGTTTCTATATCTGTCAGTTCTCGAATTTTCCTAACGGCATAAGCTGCAGAACTTAGTCTCTTTACCAATGTAATAATATGTGGGCCCCACTGAAGCTTAAAATCTAGTGTTATACCAAGAAATTTTGTAGTGTCCACAAGGTCTACCTGATCCTCCTTAACTCTTATCGTGGTTTTTCCTTCCTTTACATTCGGGGTTATAAATCTAACACATTTGGTTTTGCGGCTATTAAGGAGCAAGTTATTAATATCAAACCAACGGACCACTTTATTGATAGCCAAGTTTACTTCGTCAGTACTAGTCTGTTGTCGTTTCACTTTAAATAAAAGCGAAGTGTCATCGGCAAACAAAACTATCTCATGTTGATCTTTAACTAGATGTGGTAAATCATTTATGTAGATGAGAAACAAAAGGGGTCCAAGTATAGAACCTTGCGGAACGCCCATTTTTACGACAGATCCTGTAGACAATTTTCCATTAATATTAACTCTTTGTCGCTATGGTCGTTGTTTCAAATTTCACGCAGGTCAATTGTTTGTACGGTCTACCAATGATGTTTACACGACTTATGTTGTATTTATCAAATTGATTTTTAAAGAACTTAAGGCCTACTGCGTAGTTTATTTATTTCGTCGAATATTTCGTGTTATGACAGCAAACATGCGGGATAGTTTCATTAGTTATCTATGACATGAACTACTTACTACTACGGGTAGAAAAAATACAACATAACAATACCCATATGGTGTATTACCATAAACTATTACAAAACAATTAGTATGGTAGCGTTTAAGTAACGGATGAATATTGATCGTCCAATTATTGTCCATATCGAGTGAAAATTATGTTACATAGTTGAGACAATACCTACAGTAATCAATAAATTTCATTGCAGGGATGGCTAGTTATGTAAAGATATTTAGTCTACTGATATATATTTTTTTAGCTTAACAGGATTAGAGCTAGACAGGAGGAGGCCCCTAATTCAGATTAATTTTAATGTAAATAAAAATACATAAAATAATCGTATATATAATGTAATAAGTACAGGGTTTCATTTATATTTTTTCCCTGAAATAGATATAAGGTTCATCGACTTTAGCGCGACCTACAAGACAAGAAAGGGTGGTTACAGTAAACGAGTGAAAGAGTGCAATACATTGAGGAAAAATTTTCAATAAATTAAGCGGAATATAAACGTTATTTCTTCGAATCGGTGAATTGAGAACAGTAATGCGTAAGCGAGACAAAAATAAAACAAGTTTGATATGCAGTAAGTTGATTGATTAATCTCTTATCAGACTATTATTGCCTCTCTGCAGGGACGAGTAGATTATATTAACGAAGGAATACTTGGTGTAATTATACCACGCAGGCCAGATAGGTTGGTATAGAAAAAAGGGGTTTTATATCGTACTCATCTAGTATTCCTTCGTTTCTTTCTAGTAATCAATCAATTAGCCTATCGAAGTCTACTGCAGGACATAGACCCTCCGAACACGCGCCACAGAACACGGTCCCGCGCCTTCTGCATCAGTACAGATACCTAATATCAGCGAAATTTTCCTTCTTAGGAGACAATGTATTCTTACTCCGTCATCACACAAAGAACTCTGTCACAATACAGAGATTGATTAATGTGGGAAACTTAACTGTTAAAATGATAAACGATTGAAAGGGTAGGTACTATAGATATGATAAAATTGAGTGTTTTATCTTAAATCTGTTACTAAAGGAGATTTAAATAGCTGAAGTGGTAATAGACGTTAGCAATATGATAAGTTCTACAGCCCGAATTACACATCGACAAGTACAGTAGCGAGTTAAGTAGTAAGTTGTTGATTAAATTGATTTAAGTACGAAGTAGTACCCCCTCTCTCGTGTCTCGCCAACTTAACTCGCCAAAGAATAGGATGGAGATCTATTTAAATCAACTTAATCAACAACTTACTACTTAACTAGCTACTGTGCTTGTCGATGTGTAAATCGGGCTTTACTATCGCTGATTGTTGTACAGTTGCGGCCTTATTACAAAATACGGTCTAGCTATAAACCACGTTTTATTACGTCACAAAACCACTGTTTTTGAAATTTGTTATTGTAAAATCCGTCTTAATGCTAAAATGTTAAAACTGATTTTGTATTAACAAATTTATGATTTAGTATTTGTTAATACAAAATCAGTTTTAACACTTTAGCGTTAAGACTGATTTTGCAATAACAAATTTCAAAAACAGTAGTTTTGTGACGTAATAAATCGTGGTTTAAAGTTAGACCGTATTTTGTAATAAGGCCGTTTGAGTTTTTCTTATTTAAAAAAAAACTGATGTTTATCCTTGAACCTACGTAAGTCATGAGAGTATATTGTATTCTTGAAACACACGTGTTAATAAATAATAAAAATCAAGTCATATCAGTTAATTTTCTACTAATTTCAATTTACAGAGGGGTCAAAGGTTTTTCAATTTACTTTTATTTTGACTTTCATAAGTGTATTGTATATAAATAAATTATTGGATATGATTTACCAGAGGCAAGGTTTATTAAGATCATCATATTCTCAGTAAAATTATCTGAAGATTACTTAAATCATATTCTAGACCGGTATTAAGAAAGCTACTGAGTGCACGGTAGCCACAACATTCTCAACTTTGTTTAATAACAAAGGATTATAAAGAGGGCGTATTAAGGTCATAGTGTCGCTATGTGTTCTACAATGATTTGATATAGGCCTAAGGTGATAGATATATACTTATCTATGTCACAACAAGAAGATAACGATATTTGACGAAAGAATTAGTCTCTAGTTGAGGTTTTAGTAACATGTTACGTAAGTTTGTGAATAGTTTACGTCCATACTGCTGACCAATTTGAATAAAATTCGATGTGATATTGTATTTTACAGAAAGATTACATACTTATTAAATTAATACATCGAAATAAAACACGTTTGATGACAGTTTTACTAAGAAAAGCTTCCACTTCTTTATACAAACTGACTGCCACGATAACAGATTCACGCAAGAGAAATCCTGTGCAGTAGCATTTTAAATTATTCAGTTAAATAAACTTTCTACCAGACAGACGCTGAACGTAAAGATTTAAACTGTAACGTAATCTTGGAATAGAGATACCGGTCAAAAACTATGCGTGATTGTAAATAAATTGTCCGAATTTGGGTCAATGCCATTCACGGCGAGTACTCTGGTTAAGGGCCCGGTCCCATTAGGCAAATAAACAATAATGTTGATGACCTTGAGAAAACGACTAACCTACTTATTTTAGGTCAAAATAAGAATAACAAATTTCTTAAGGGCCGATTTTTCAATGCTCAGATAAAACTGCAGATAACTATTTGACGAATAAATTTAACTGGCTGATAAACAGACAGACAACCTGTTACCAATTTTTCAATAGACATTTATGCCATAGATAGTTAACTGAGCAAATAACGCGCCGCAATCGTCACTCACTTCAGGCAGATGAAACAAAAATATTGGCCATACTAAAGTTAGAGCAGGACAATACGTTTGCTGCCATGTGTCATGTCGCTTTATTGTTTGACATCTGTTAACGTGTTGTTTTTTGTATTTCTCGGGTTTGCAGGATACTTACTTTGACTTCGTACATTTTTGTTGACTACATATTTAAAATGGTTCTATAAACAAAAGTTTGGTACATTCCGGTTGCAGACATATTATGTCTGCCCGCCAGTTTACGGATTTTTTGCCGCAGACATAATATGTCTGTCCGCCAGTTGAGAGGTTAATTAATATAATATCTTATTTCCGTCATTAATAATGGAATCCGAGAGAGGAGAGCGTAAAATTAAAAAAACTGATGCTGTAACAATTATTAAAAATGATCCGTTCTTGATCTTACAACTCTTGGTTTCCTCTCATGTGACTTCATGGGAGTGATTGACATACTGGTTAAATATGACTTTCTCTTCGTTTGCTGGTTCATCTACACCATCAAAAACATCTATATCTATATCCAATTTATTGCATAATAAAACAACACACACAAAATAACCTCTAAAACAGTAGTATTTACCAACGCAAACGTCAGATAAGACGCTATCGGACCGATTTACTGACAGATAAATTTATTCCTCAGTTATGCCATTTAACCGTCAGTTAAAGCCTATCTGACGATTGAAAAATGCGTTTTTGGGTTAACCATTGAATAAATGCTATCCGACTGCTTATCTGAGCATTGAAAAATCGGCCCTAAGAGTATATAATTTTATTTCGATTGGTAAGGAAGGTACAAGATCGCTGGCATTAGAAGCATTTGGAACGGGGTTATGTCTACAGGACATAATAACCCGTGGCTCATTTTTTGATTCCATGATATAATTTAAAATGAGATTATTAAAATATTTCAAAGAGACCATAAAGGCATTTATTTCATTGACATTAGAAATATATTATATTTCTAATGTCAATGAAATAAATGCCTTTATGGTCTCTTTGAAATATTTTAATAGATCTAATCCCAAAAAAAAAAGAAAATTTTCATTGATGGTTGATGGATATTTTCGTTCGTCAGAACACTCTGCGTGTACTATTTAATTGTTCAAATGTTATTTTTTTTCATGCGAGAGAAGTTTAATTTAATTCGAGTTCTAAGAATAACATACATTTTCTCTCTCATAGATTATTATTGTTTATCATTCCTAGTACAAATTAAGTACCAATTATACTAGACACTTATATAAAAATAACCTTTACCAATAGAGGAGATTGTTACGTAAGAGACGCACAATTGGCGATGATTGCAAAGATAATCAGGCTTCCTCTAACCAATTGAGGGACGGTGACGTGCGACTATAAATGATTTGTTTCTTATATATCTACAAGTAGATATTAATACCTACATTTATATGGTCCGTGTGGTGACGGAGTAAGAATACAATATGTCACGACCCCATCTCATCCCATGGGTGTCGTAAAAACCGACTAAGAGACTATCTATCCAACCTTTGTACTTACTAAAATCTTATAAATATCACCTCTAATGTCGTTCATTTTAAAGTTAAGTATGGATGTTATCGACCCTAGTTGAGACTCAGTCTACAGATTGAGTATAAAATCTAGACTACTTATTCAGCATCTTGATGTGATAGGGTACTTTAATATTTATTAAAATTTAAATATAAACAAATATAAAAAAATGAGTGATATACACAATGTTAATACAAGAAATAAAAATAAACTTGCTGTTCTCCACACTAGGCTTCATAAAATAAGTAATTCTTTCGCTGGTAATGGTATTCGTTTTTATAATAAGCTCCCTATGGAAGTTAAAGAATTGTCAATTAATAAATTTAAATCTTTCATTAAACATAAGTTAATATTGAAATCATATTACAGTGTAAAGGATTACTTAAACGATAAAAATGCCTGGATCTGAATTGTCCTGTTTTCTTAATAAAATACTTGTGAAGTGATCACCTAAAAGAGCGATAGGAACCCAGCAGAGTTTCTTGTGGGTGTCTTCTCTGTCATGGTAGTGTTCCGAACCCTCAGTAAACTTAGCCGTTAAGTTAGACGTGCTGTGATCGCTATAAAAACTCCGACGTTTCATAAATTGCATGCATTACTGTGTGGGGTGGAGTTGGAAAAACTTATCTTATGAGAGCTGAGAGAGCACAGAGAGCAGTACTCAAAATTATGCTTAGAAAACCATACCTCTATTCAACAACTCAACTGTATATAGATGCCAAGGTTTTAACAGTTCGACAACTTTATATTACCCAAGCAGTACTTAAGATACACAGCAGCATTCCTCTTCCAGACCCAAAAAAACGCACAATTATCGTGAAAGGAATCAAGCATAAAACTAGTTTCGCTAAGCACCAATTTTATGTTCTTAGTACCTATATTTTTAAAAAAGTTCAAAAAGAAATTAATATAATAAACCTAAACAAGTTTCAAATTCGAACAAAAATTAAAGACTGGCTACCAACTCAGGACTACAGTAAAACAGAATCACTACTAACATACATTTCATAACAATCTCTTAAAAATAAATATAAACATAATATACACACAGACACCCACCCACACACACACACACACACACACACACACACACACACACACACACACACACAAACAACATAACAATATAGTTCAATATACCACTTAAGTTACAAAACAATTAAGTTAGCTACAATCATGACATAATATAAGTTCATAACAACGTACTTACTCAAATCAAAAAAACTTAGACCGAATCACTGTCTCACTGTTTCCTGAGATACAGGCCTTCTGGTCTAGTTCAGGAAACAAGGTTTAACAAAATATTATAAACTCTGTTAAGTAAAATGATTCGACGACATTTATTATATTTCACATAGCTATGTAATCCTAATGAACTTGTAAATAGGCTTAAGCTAGAGTTTATGGCACTGTATTATTATTATGAAAATAAATTTATTATTATTTATAAATGTCATTGATGTGACTTAGATGAAATAAAATATTTTTTCATTTTCATTTTCATTTATCTTTAGGCGCAGGTTCACCTCTTCTCGTTCGTAGGAATGAGGTATGAAAGAGGTGAACCTCTAATCTCAAGCCTTTTATGACTAAAAGGCTTAAGATTCTGATAGTAGTTATTATAACTTCTTTTGGTGTCACCAAATATCAATATTAAGCAACATTACGTATTTCATGTCACAATACTTCAAGTCTGATTGTATCGTTGTATACATAAGAATGATAAGTAAAAAGTGTAAATGATAAACGGAATTGGTATCCCAAAATCTACACAAAACTACAAAATGCCATTGAATAATGCATACAAACTAAATCAGTTCTCTTTTAACAACTGCCGAACTATGATCCCAAGAGATAGATCCACGACAACTAAGGATGATAGGACTATGGATGTTATGATGTTACATTAAAGCCCTTTTAGTGTTAGTAAACAGTGTTAGGGCTTTAAGGTAACAACATTCTGTTATTGAATGCTTCTAAACACACCTACATTTCTGATCTAATGGAGTTCTAAATCTTGGAATGGTTTAAAAAAAAAACAGCCAGGCGAGGTTACGCTCTACGCTCGGAACAACCTGCCTTGCCACCGCCCATTTTTAAATCCCACATCACCCAAGACGAGCCCCAAATCAAAAATAGAAATACAAAACATCAAACGATGATAAGTACCTTTGTAATTAAGTCACTTTATATCAAATTAAATATTTACAAACAAATACAATAGTCATTACGATTAGTGATACAATTCATTGGTAAACAACGAAACCATGTAAAGTTTTTCCTCAATCAGTGTTAAACACCAGAGCTCAGAACTAGTGCTTAACCCGTTGACCTAGGTTGTCCTAAAATGTGACACTAATGATAATGAAATAAAACCACTGTGCACAGTTCTGTAGTAATCTACTTGAATATATTAAACATCAAGAGACAGGTAAAAGGTTACAATAACTAAGTTAATTAGTTCTGATGTACAAAAAGGATGTAACGAAACCATACCGCAATGCAGAATTTAGCTTCAACGCCATCTAGGTGAACTTTATGTAAACTACAATATTTGCAATGAAATGGTTTAGTTAGATCGTACTACATGATTCGTCGTGAACATACCGCCCACTAAGGACGATACTGACAGAACGTCCTTCTTAAATTGAAAGCTACAAACAAACAAAACAATATTAAACTTAACTAAACTACAATAATGTATAATTTTGCACTTAAAATATCATATAACAAACTCTGTTCAAGAAACAGTACTTTTTAGATTTTTAAAAGATTCTTTTTTACAGTGACAACAAGTAAGTGAACTTTTATAAATTAAAACATGGTTACATCTATGGAGTGATAACAATTTTATGATCTATTAATATAAAATTACGTATGAAACAATACAAATTGTTTGTTCTTTTCAAACATGTTTCTTATACACATTTGACTTAACTTAAGTACATACAGGTAAAATACAGAGTTTGGATGTTGGTCTTTTAAAAACAGAAGACTGTGTGCGTACAGTAACCACACGGGTAATACCATCATCACCCGGGTGCTTCTCTACTACTCGACCGAGCAACCAACGACTTGGCGGCAAGTCGTCTTCCTTAATTAGAACAATACTACCTAGTTCTGGTTCAGGGACTTGTGAGGCCCACTTGTACCTATTCATTAAGGTTGAAAGATATTCACAAGACCAACGCTTCCAAAATGACTGTGTCATTCTTTGAATTAATTGCCACCGTGTTAAATAATTAACGTTCAAATTGTCATAATTTTGGTCTGGTATATTAACTAACGGTTCCCCAATTAGAAAATGTCCGGGAGTTAGCGGTAACGGCTCGCTGGGATCTGTACTATCGATAATACTCATAGGACGCGAATTAAGACAAGCCTCCACCTGGTAGAGCAGCGTGGTCAGTTCCTCATAGGTGAGGGTTGAATTCCCTATCACTCGTTTTAAGTGGTGTTTGGTGGATTTCACTCCCGCTTCCCAAAGCCCACCAAAGTTGGGACTATGGGGGGGAATGAAATGCCATTCGGTGCCTTTAGCCTCTAGGTGCTCCGCTATTGATGCTTGAATATCCGTTAGCTGCTTTAACTCTTTGGATGCTCCCACAAATGTTGTACCGTTGTCACTGTGTAATTTTGCACAGTGGCCTCTTCTAGACACAAAGCGTCTAAAGGCAGCCATAAACCCTTGAGTGCTCATATCACTGACCACTTCTAAGTGCACAGCACGAGTGGCCATGCATACAAAAAGGCATATATAGCCCTTGTAGGAGTGGTGCCCCCGCCCCTTGGATGTCCTTATATTTATGGGTCCTGCGTAATCGACCCCACTGTGCAAGAATGGCCTTGCCGGTGTACATCGTACTGCAGGAAGTGAACCCATCATTTGATGCTTGATGCTCGCTCTTTGCTTGGCACACGTGACGCACTGGCGAACGTGCAGTTTGACCAAGCTTCTAGCACCTATGATCCAATAAGCTGTTCTTATATAGTTAGTCGTAAGTTGAGGGCCTCCATGGAGAGTCTTAATATGAGCATCACCTACGATAAGTCGAGTCAGATGACTTGAGTGGGGCAAAACGATTGGATGTTTTGTTTGATCGCTTAACTGTGCCTCCTCAAGTCTACCTCTAATTCTTATTATGCCCTTGTCATCTAAGTAGGGAGAGAGTGACTTGAGTGTACTAGATTTTAATTGTAAATAGCCTTTGTCTTGTAATTGTTTGTACTCTACAGTAAACTCTTCCATTTGTGTTAATCTAATACAACATTCAAGCGCGCCGTCTAATTCTATTCTGTGTAAATATTTTTTATGAAATTGATTATTTTGCTGTAAAAACCTCCTACAATATGCTATAATTCTAATTAACTTTGTAAGTGTCGAATATTGTTCAAAAATTGAACAATTAATTGTGACTGCAACATGAACCTTTACAGCCTGTTCTAAATCAACACTTATTTGATCTACTATACATTATAGTTTTTTCTTTGAGAAATGGTGGTCCGTAAAACCACATTTCATGGTTAATGAGTAAACTTGGTAGCAGTCCCCTAGAGGCGCAATCTGCGGGATTCTTTTTGGTCGAAATATGAAACCATTGTGTAGCCTTCATATTCGTTAAGATTTCCGAGGTGCGATTGGCTACAAATGTCTTCCACCGACTGGGGTGACTGTTGATCCAAGCTAAGACGACAGTGGAATCAGTCCACGCTATGATTTTGTCCTTGCTGATATTTAAAACGTCCGCTGTTTCTATTAAAAGTTGCGACAAGAGTCCTGCGCCACACAACTCTAGACGCGGCACGCTAATTTGTTTTACGGGTGCTACTCGAGTTTTTGCACATAACAATGAAACTTGTACATGGCCTTCATGATCAATACTTCGGACATAAACAACAGCCGAGTATGCTGTCTTCGAGGCGTCGCTGAAACCATGGAGTTCCAGATCATCGTTCGACCCTGTACCCAGCCAACGAGGGATCCGTACACTGGTAAGTAGAAATAATTCCTGGCGGTAAGTACTCCATTCACTTGTCAATTCATTGTTTAACACCTCATCCCAACTAACGCCTGCTAACCATAGTTTTTGAATAAAAACCTTAGCCATAATGATGCTAGGAGCTAACCAGCCTAACGGGTCAAATAAACGAGCTATTTCTGAAATAATTGATCTTTTCGTTACAGGAGCAGTCGTCGAGAGCGGGAGTGTCACCGAGTATTGAAATTCATCTTCACTGCGGTTCCAGGTAAGTCCTAGGATTTTTATTGTACTATCAACTTTGATTTCTAATTCCTTATCTTGTGTGTACTGAATTTCATTATTTTCATAATTTTTGTCCTTTATTTGTTGTGTATATAAATTGTCCTTATTTGTATTTGTTCTTGTATCAGGTTGCTCTCCTCGTTCCCTTTTGTTATTTCTTTGTTCTATCATACGTATGTGTTCTACTATTTCTGGATTATTGCTGTTCCACTTCTGTAACTGGAATCCTCCTTTGCTTAGTAATTCTGTCATTTGTCTATATATCTCTATTCCTTCTTCAAAACTGAAAACGCCTGACATAAAATCGTCCATATAATAATTCTTTAAAACTTTCTCTGCAGCTAAGGGGTAATTAGCGCCTTCGTCGTAAGCAACTTGGTGTAAAGTTCGAACTGCCTGAAAGGGCGCTGACGCAGTACCAAAGGTAATGGTTACAAGTTCATAATCGCCAATTTCTTTTTCAGGACTGTCTCTCCAAAGTATCCTTTGATATATTGCGTCCCCTTCGGTGATTCTGACCTGACGATACATTTTTATTATATCTGCTACTAATGCTATGGGATAAACTCTCCACCGTAACACCGTGTGTCTCAAATCAGACTGCAGTGTAGGTCCTATCATCAAGGTATCGTTCAGTGATATTCCGTTGCTGTTCTTCTCTGATGCATTAAATACAACGCGAACCTTGGTTGTGGTTTTATCGTCCCGTAGGACAGCGTGATGCGGTAAGTAGACAGCTATGTTTTTATGTAAGTCGTCCTTTTTTATTGGTCTCATGTGGCCTAAGTTCAGATATTCTTCTATTACTGCGTTGTACTTTAGTTTTAAATCTGGGTTATTGTTTAATCTTTTTTCTAGGGATTTGAATCTTTTTTCAGCTATAAAGCGTGAATTGCCAGCCTTGCAAGGTGGGTCTTCGTCTCTAAAAGGTAACTTGACGATGTATCTACCTGTGGTATCTCTTACAGGGACGTAGTTTCAGAAAAACGTTCCAACCCACAAATGTAAAGTTTTGAGATAATCATGATTAAAGTTAAATTTCAAATTACTTGAGAAACCTTTTTCTTTTTACTACTGATTCTTTTTTATGCTACTGGTGATATGATCTAGTTTTAATTTGACCCTATTTTAAACCTATAATGTTAATAGTTTTTTAAATATTGATAAAAATATTGGAGTGGAACGTTTTTGTTTTATTGCTATATTCATGTTACATTTAAAATTTTAATTTATAAAAAACGTTCCAAATGACTTTTATAACTAAGAAAGTAATAATTAAACAAGATTAAATAGAAAAATATATATTTGTACATATTTAGGATAAATTATCTTCTTCGTTCAAAATCAAAGACTTGTTCACTAGCAAATCCGTGAACATAATCGGGACCTTCCATGCCCAGCAGGTTTTTATAAAAAGATAGGCAACACTGGTGACCTTTAGACTTCTGATTTGACGAGTGACCTTCTCGAAGCTGGACTTACTTTTCTGGCCTGACTGTCCCAGGTAAATATATTCGACGACAACTTCAAGTGTAGCGCCTCAGCAAGGAATGGGTGCAACATGAACATTTACCATGATCTTGGTCTTGTCCATGTTCATTTTAAGACCCACTTATTGAGAGACACTGCTTAGGTCATCGAGCATTGTATTGAGGTCCTCCTAGGTCTCAGACCTGACCACGAAATTGTCAGCAAATGAAGGTGCGTGATATACTCGCCACATATATGTTGATGCCATTTTCGTTCCAATCTAAGAGCCTAAAAGCATCTTCCAGTGCAGCGGTAAACAGTTTCAGAGATATTAAACCACCTTGTCCTATACCTCGCTGCAACTACATAGTTCTTGATAATCCATCCTCGAGACGGACCAACATAATGGCGTTTTCGTATACCTACTCACTTGACTTATGTTCCTAAGTCCCCTCGATGGGGCAGAGGGCGTTCACAGTGCGTCTCCGGTCGGTCTCGAGCTTCGCGCTTTATTTCGCTCCAAGTCTTCCCTATACCCTTCACTTCTGCAGCGACAGTCGGCCGCCAAGTCTGTTTTGGACGGCCACGTTTACGCCTTCCTTGGGGGTTCCAGTCTAGGGCTCGCCTATCAAATTGGTCTGGTGCTGGACGATCGGAGTCTCGCTGCAGCGCTCCCACAGATCAAGGTTGGAGATTTTCTGGGGCCAGTATATTTCGATAATCCATCGGAGCCATCGGTTCACAAAGACTTGAAGCTAGGGCGTGGTGTTCTTTGTGATCTTCCACGTCTCACACCAATACGGTTTTTACATTGGACTGGAATATCTTGAGCTTATCTCTCCGTGTCAATTTACGTGATTGCTATATCACTCGGTTGCTCGGGCTTTGACGATCTTAGAAGCGATGTCCTCTTCAGTTCCTCCAGTTTCCGACACGACGCTTCCGAGGTATGTGAATTTGTGGACTCGTTCCACAGCCTACTTAAGCAATGCAGTTTTTCGAAATATCGTTGGCCAACTTGGCATCGTTAAGAGACTGCAACACTACACCACCAGTAGGTAAATAATGGCATCTACAAAAAGCGTAATCAATGACCAACCTGAAGTTGTTGCAACTGACGAACCAGATGTCGTTTTTGGAACAAAATGGCGGGGAGCGTGGTGGGTGGGTGTTTTTTCTTTGTCCATTTAATTTCGCATACGTTTCTGAAAGCTAACTTCACGCCAGCCAAGTAGGAGTTATCTTTCTGAAGAAGGACGCCATTAATCACTTTTTACATGTCTGCTATCTTTTTAGCGCTGCGCTGACAATAGTGGCTGAGAGGGTGTTGGGTTTTGTAGGCGCTACATTTAAATCACTTTAGTAGTAGTTAGTAATTATGTCTTAACTAATTAGTATTCAAAGACTAATTAGTTAAGGCATAATTCTTTATTTTTTTGTAATTATTAAAAACACTAACAGTTTCCCTGCACGAGATACGGGGTTATGCACATGCAATAAAACATAGCACTCACTGAGATCTTTCAAATTATATAGGTAGGAAAGTGTTACACATGGGAGGAAACCCCCCATTTTCCTTTAAAGCAATAGAATATAAAAAATTAACTTTTAAAATCTATGAAAACTATATTTTAAAAAGTACTTTGAAACTTTTTTTAAATCCTTGTCCTTATTAGTTTTCAAAAAAGAGCTGTATAATTTTAAGTTAACTCAACGTAAATGTAAGTGCCCTTTCTTGTGTTTCTTTTTCTTTGTGTTTCTTTTTGTTTTTAGTTTTGTGAGTTGTTCCCTGAGCTTTGCTCAATGTAGGTTATGTTCTTAAATAGTCTTTAGTTTTTGCATTGTTTTTAAATTTGATGCCACAAATAAGTAGGTATCACATGAGTATCCCAATGTATATAATAAAAAAAAAAAAGTTTTGTTTGCCTAGTATTGGGTTTACATTCTATGTAGATTGTTAATTACATTTTATTATAAGGCATGTAAATAATGTTAAATCTGTTCGTAAGCATTATAAATAAATAAATTAATTAATGAATATTATATTTGGCTATTTTTTTTTAAATCAAAAAAAATTCAAACAACTTGGAACTTTTTAATGATTATTCTATTTTGCTGACATAGGAAACATTTATTTCAATTAAAAACGTTTTAAATGGTTTGAACCAGTACTATGGAAATATCTATTCTATGGAGAGTGCAAATATTATTATTAAGCAAAACATTTCAGATGGCTTGGAACGTTTTAATTAAACATCTATTCCAAAGAGAGTGCACATATAATTTTTTAACAAAAACGTTTCAGGTTGCTTGGAACGTTTTAATGAAATATATTGTATAAACAGTATTCATATTATTTTTAATCAAAAACGTTTCAGGTGGCTTGGATCACTTTTAAGAAAATTGTTTGTGGCTATGTCTTATATTTGGGTTGTTCCACACAGCTTGGGCTCTTTTAGTTTATTACTTATTTTTGTTCACCATACATGTGGGTTGGGCTACTATATCGTACTTTCATTAAAAGAATTACAGTAGTACCGCCAAATTTTGACAGTTAATAAATTACAGTCACGTGACTTATTTGGCATCAAAAACTCAATTTTGATGTGATTGTGGTTTGGAACGTTTTTGAGAAACTACGTCCAGTTGTCCTACTATACAATTCTTCACAACTTTTCTCTTCAGGTGTAAGTATTTTCTTTGTACTATTGATCTCTTCTATTTCCCAAAAGCGACGTAATAACTCATCCTCAATTATGTGTGCATGTAATGTTTTAATTGTAATTGTCTTTTTATGATTGTCAGCACTGATGGCGCCAGACAGAACCCATCCTAAAGCGGTGTTCTGTGCTATCATAGTACCCGACGGAGACTTCATCAAACCTGGCGCAATAATACTGCTATAAGCTTCGGCACCTAATAAAATATCTATTCTATTAGGCGTACTAAACCCTGGGTCCGCCAGCTGGTAATCTGTTATATCTATCCAATCCAAATTTGTATCAATACTACGCTCTGGTAAGTACGATGTAATTTTCTTTAAAACGTATGCATTTACATTAAGATTAAAATTAGAATCTACGCGAGACCGTATACTTATCTGAACCATATGCTTCGCCATTGTTGAACTGTTAGATCCTAAACCGGAAATGAGACCTCGAATAGGAATCTTTTTCAGCTTAAGAAATTGAGCTGTTGCTTCTGTTACGAAACAAGCTTGGGAACCCTGATCCAGTAAGGCACGGACTGACGTATACTCACCCGTTTTTGACACGGCATTTACTAACGCTGTCGCTAGTAAAACCTGTCCGGGCTTAGGTACTTTACCTGTAGACAAGCACGAGACTATGCGATCAGTATTAGTTGACGAACTAGCACTGTCGGTAGAAACGGTTGCAGAAGGTGGTTGACCTTTACTCTCAGACTCCTTGTTGAAATGCAAAAGCGAGTGGTGGCGCTTCTGACAGACTCTACATGTGGTGGGCTTATTACATTGATACACGCTATGATTACTTCCGAGGCAATTAAAGCAAATCCTATTTTGTGATACGAACTGGCGTCTACTGTCAATAGTCTGTTTCGCAAAGGCTTTACAAAAGCAAAGTTTGTGCGACTCAGAACAAAACTCACACTTTGTACTTGAGGAACCGGTAGCTATCATAGCTCTTTTAATATGAGGCTGTGAACTATGGCTATTAACCTGAAAACTCTTTCTTGGCTCAACACATTCTAACGCGCGGAAACGATTTTCAATAAAAAGTTTAAATTTTTCAAAGGATGGTAAGTCATTACTGGAATCGTTGGCCACAGCTAACTCCCATTGTTTTTTAGTTTCTTTGTCAAGTTTATCTGAAATTATATAGATGATAGTTGCATCCCACTTGTTTATCTTTAAGTTTGAGAGCGCGTTTAGGCAATCGCAAGTAGTGTCAATTAGTTCCTTCAGGGATTCAGCTGACTCCACTTGCCTCTGCTTTTGACCTAACAGTCTTTTTAATATGCAATTGATTAAATACCTTTTGTTACTATACCTCTCATCTAGTTTAGACCAACACACATTATAATTTGCATCAGATATTGGAATATGACGTATTAATTGTTCTGCCTCGTCACAAAGCAAGCCCTTTAGATAGTGAAGCTTTTGGACGTTGTCGAGTGAGTCATTATTGTGAACTAATGACACAAAAAGATCGTGAAACGTTGTCCATTCTGAATATTTTCCTGAAAATTTGGGAATCGCAATCTTTGGTAACTTTACGGATTGATAACTCTTTGTTGATTTAGACTCAGTCGACAAAGTCTTTTCGCTTTGCTTTTTAACAATAATTTTATTAATTGTAGTTTTCATTAAGCTCTTATAATTAATATACGTATCCTCTGTTGCTTCATATAAAGCGTCTACTTTTGCTTGAACTATGTCCTCTAGTTTAAAATCTCTATATAAATTAGCGTTTATATTTTTAACTGAATCCCAATCTTTTTCCAATAACTCCTGTCTTGTTTCTATGTATTCTACTGTCAATCTATCTTTACCACATTTTTTAAAATTAATTAGGCCTTTTTCTATGACCCCAAATAGATTATTTAACATATTTATTGAACTCTCCATTGTAGCACACTATACTGCTACACAACAATATTTTATTTATTATAAGACAAGAGAGAACTTTTTAAAAACCTAATATTAAATTGATGTTAAATTATGTACCTACTTACTATGATTTATCATTAAGATAGGACTATTTAAAGAGCCAACACTAAATTGATGTTAAACTATGTACTTACTATTTATCATTAAGAGAGGACTTTTTAAAGAGCTAATACTAAATTGATTAAATAACTAACTAAATTAATTGTTTCACTTATAATTACTATAAAAATAAATTTTAGTGTTACACAAAATTGCTTAAAATTATACAAGTGTTTGAACATAATAAAAACCTGAGGGAAATCGGCGATAGTCTCCTCGTTCCCCCGTTTTCTATAAATTATTCTAAGTCCTAACTATCATGCACAACTTTACTTAATCTAAATTTAACTTAAGTAACTCAAAGTCTTATTAATTTTGTGAAATTTCAAAGTTAATTCTTTGCTTGAAATAAAGACCACATTTGCTTGAAGAAATTATTTCACTATTTGCACTGAACACATTAATGAATAAATTGTACTCACAGATTATCTTGATACAAACACTGTTTCGATCCAGGCGCCCCCTAGTGGTGGTTACTGGAACTATGCAATTGTAGCTTTAGCTTCCTGATTTACTGGTACCTCCTGTGTACCACTGTACTAGCTGTTGTCCTCTTGAACTGGTTGCAGCGTTGCCTCTCACCAGATGGCGCTGCAGTCGCTTTCTCCTTTCCTGAAAAGGATGATGTGCTCTTCTCTAAGCAGCGATCCACTGCGAGTACACCTGTGTTTTACAAAAATATCCGGCTCGAAGGACCAAATGTTAAACACCAGAGCTCAGAACTAGTGCTTAACCCGTTGACCTAGGTTGTCCTAAAATGTGACACTAATGATAATGAAATAAAACCACTGTGCACAGTTCTGTAGTAATCTACTTGAATATATTAAACATCAAGAGACAGGTAAAAGGTTACAATAACTAAGTTAATTAGTTCTGATGTACAAAAAGGATGTAACGAAACCATACCGCAATGCAGAATTTAGCTTCAACGCCATCTAGGTGAACTTTATGTAAACTACAATATTTGCAATGAAATGGTTTAGTTAGATCGTACTACATGATTCGTCGTGAACAATCAGTTATATCAGAAAACAATTATAATGCTATTATATAGCAATTAATCTCATTGGACATGTGACACGTGGGCGTAACATGTTAGGGCCATTCTGTCAAGAAATATGTCTTGTCATTAATATCTTACAGCAATGACGAGCCTACTCCAGTGAAAAAGCAGCAATTGACTAACACTATACCGTATTCATCCTTACTTGATTTATTTTTGTAACTTTTAAACTATCGCGTTTCATTATTATAAATATTATATAAACGGGATATTAACGCGCATTTAATTTACCTTTATTTTACTTGACGTTTCGGCAACTGAGCACCTGGGGCGAGAGCTAGACCATGTTCAGGAGGTACTTACGAACAATGGATTTAAGGTTAATACGCGAGAGAAACCAATAAAAAGAGAGAGACATCCTGGAGTGAACAGGCAACCTGCGTACCTACCTTATCTGAAAGGCGTGACAGATAAGATTGGCTCGGTGTTGAGAAACTACTCAATACACACCATTTTCACCCCGGAGGCCAAGGTTAATAGTATAGTACGCTCACCAAAGGATGTCCTACCTCTGCAATGTCCTGGTGTGTACAAGATTGACTGTAGCTGTGGCAGTTCTTATATTGGGCAAACAAAGCGGACCATTGCTGAAAGGCTCAAAGAGCACATAGCTGCTGTGAAGAACCGACAGACCAACAAGTCAGCTATCGCCGAACACTTGGTGAACGCTGGCGCTAATCACTGGATCGAGTTTCATAAGCCACGGGTAATCTCCACCGATCGCCACCATTACTCAAGACTTGTGCGCGAGGCCATTGAAATCAAAAAGTTCCCTAAAAACTTTAACCGGGATGACGGTTTCAAGTTGTCAGCAACGTGGAATCCAGTGATATCAAAAACAATACCTCCCTTTTTTGAACGGTCGGTTAACGTACAGAACAGCGATACGGTCAGTGTTGTGTGTAGGGGGACTTTATATTAACATCTCAAGATGCGAGGGTAGATGATAATAATATATTATCTATAACGAAGACGAAGCTGTAACGTCGCATTACCAGTCAGCTTGCGACCACGGCCAGTGCAACCTGTGCCGAAACGTCAAGTAAAATAAAGGTTTCCCTTTTTTGAACGGTCGGTTAACGTACAGAACAGCGATACGGTCAGTGTTGTGTGTAGGGGGACTTTATATTAACATCACAAGATGCGAGGGTAGATGATAATAATATATTATCTATCACGAAGACGAAGCTGTAACGTCGCATCACCAGTCAGCTTGCGACCACGGCCAGTGCAACCTGTGCCGAAACGTCAAGTAAAATAAAGGTAAATTAAATGCGCGTTAATATCCCGTTTATATAATATTGATTTATTTTGTCAACAAACACCACATATTGCAAATTCACTAGTTTTTACATCAATCGCACACTTTGATATTGATGAAAATTTCTGGAAAGTGGATTACTGACGTTTGGCAAAAAACGTTTCCCAAAGTGACACTTACCAAAGTATGTTTCCCAAATTATCATTTCCCAAAAAAACAGTTGGCAAAACCATCTTTTCGCAATTTTACAGATAGCAAAACTATTTTTAGCAAATTCTTGTTTAGCAAATAATTACATAGCAATGTTTCATTTTACCAAATATGGTTTGGCAAATATATTAATAATTCGAATTCCTTACAGAGAAAAAGTTTTTACAAAAAAGAATGTATTAGTTTAGTGTATTAGTTTCCATTAAGTATTAGATTTTGTTTTATTTATTAATTTATTCTACTTCTTGTTTTAATTGACTTTGGTTCTGTACATTTAAAAAAACTTTTGCAAAATAACTTTTTAATTTATTTTTGTAACTATAATATGTAAAATTTTGCATGCTTACCTAGGTAAAAAATAGCTGAACTATTTGTTTATTTTTAATATCTTTTATACCTATATTTGCAAAATAAATAAATGGGTTATTCTAAGTTAAGAAGTACTTTCGACGGCAAAGACAAAAAATATATATTTTTTTCAATAAACTTTATAAATAACTTATTTATTACTTAAAACTAAATGCTTAAAGCAGAAATGTACGTAATTTAGTCACAATAAGCTCTAATATGTGAAAAATGTCTCTCCCCTGGTCTGTCCCATAACCGATTTTATTTGTAAATCAGTAATTATGAATGTATTAAAATTCAATAATTATTTTAAATTATTTAATTTTACAAGGACAGTAAACTTAGTAATAGTATCCTACAAGTAAAAGTGCTTTTATTCCAATTCTTTAAAAAAAATATGAACACCGAAATTTGTCCACCGTGTTTCGTGTCTCGTCCCCTGGTCTTTTGTTTTCGTTCAAAAATCAGTTCTGCTTTCCTAGTCTGCAGAAGTTGTGACCATGAATGCATAGTGTGTAACGTAAAGTTACCAGCAAGCGGCGCATAAGCAACTGCGCCGCCTTATTGCTGGCCATTTCGATCACGCCACTCGCTGGGTGCAGAAATGTTTAGTGAATGCAGTCTTTCCCCTGGTAAGTTTTCCATTGCCATTTTTTGTTAAAATACCAACATATACTTAAATATTTATTACAAATAGTGTATACATTGTTACGTTTGTGTGTGAATCACGTGCGTGAAATACTTTTACGGCTAATTTAGATTTCTATCGAAAATATATCTCCCCTGGCGTATTTCCCCTGGCTCTTTTGATGGCAGGGGAGATACTTAATATCCAGGGGAGATACATTTTTACGCGTTTCCATTAATACTTCTAGTTTTCTCTACGCCTTTACTTGGCGTTATGCTTATCATAGCTTTAAAATACAATATTAAGTTTTTTTTTACAGAAAATAATACCGACATAACGAAAAAATTGGGATCTACTAAAGATTTAGAGACTTTTTCAGGAATACTAAAGGTTCACCAAGTTACCGGTTGCGTATTGCCTAATATTGAAAAGTTTGAGCTGCTTCTGTGACTCTCGTCATTTTCAATTGGGTACTTTGGATTATCCACAAAAACATGCTAACATAAAAGGCATTATCTTGAATTAGGACAAAGTTTTCACCAACAAAACCAGCATAAATATGGAACGACGTGGCCCCCCAGGATTTCTTCAATGTACCGATCTGCAGTCAATCCCCTTACATGGCGGCCGGTTTCAATGAAAACCAAGTCGATTTTTTCTATCAAAAAAATACTAGCCCGCACCATGCAGGAGCCACCTCCATACGCAACAGCATTGTGCGTATCACTCTCCTGGCCTTCTATACACTCTTCTTCTTCTGTCACTACCATGCAGACATACTCTGTTTTCATCGGAGAAGAAAACAGAGCGCCACTGATCTTCCGTCCAATCGACGTGTTCTCTCGCAAAACGAATACGAGCTGCTCGATGCGCTGTAGTCTGTAGTCGATTTGGAACCTGTTGCTGGTCTTTTTGTTTGGAATCAGGGTTACCAGCTACCTTGAGTCTTCTACTCACAGTGCGAGAACTGACAGTTAGTCTACGCGTTTATCGGGGCTCCCGTTGGATTTGAACCCCGTCGAGTGAACAATTTCGCAGTGAAGTACTAACGATGAAAAGATCGTCTCTTTTTGAAGTGGATCCTTTTCTACCTGGACCTCTTCTTTGATCAAAGCCACCAGTCTCTTGGTACCTTTGGCTTGTTCTTACTCCATTGACTGGCTTATATTCAGAGTACGAGCCACTTGTCGTTTACTCATGCCTTGTTCCAACAGTGTAACTGCTTGAGCCGCTACTTCTGATCTTGTGTCCATTTCTGGGAAGTTTTATTGCTTGAATATTCTGGGGACGTGTACCTGTTGACATTTTACGGTCAACTAATAAAACTCATAGGTGTTGGTCGCCTTTAATATCCCCTGAAGTCGTAAGAGTATTTGAAAGAGTATTTTTAGTTTTTGTTTCTTTTTATTTAATTATTGCCTATTAATAGTAAAGTTATATAACTTTAAAACTTTCGTGTTTCATTATCACTTATTATTAATATCTACACGGGTATTAAAGTTATATACACCTATACTTAGGTAGTTTTGTTTTGATAGACAAGAAAAATAAATATTTTTTAAGTTTATAATGTTACTCAAAAGAAAATTTTTCTTTTTGTTATTGATTTTCATAGGAAACATTTAATTTTATAGACAAAAAAGATTGTAAACAAATGAAAAGCCTGATTATAAATAATTCATATTATAATAAATAAAGATGATACTTAAAAATAACCATGTTTATTATGATTATCTCTTCCCTGTTCATAAAGTATCCTCCCCTGTACACCTTGTCTCTCCCCTGTATGGTGTATTTCCCCTGGTCACTTATAAAACGTAATAAAACCAATAAATTGTCTGGCCACTTTGTAAACGTTTTAAACATAGCAGTTTACATTAAAAAAATGTATACTTAAGTAAAAATATATAAAAAAAACCCGTGCCGCCATTTCATACAACGAATTACCTCTTAACTTAGAATGACCCAAATATTCTATTCTATTATTTCTAAAATATTATACATCATTATAATTTACTGAGGCTCAATTCACTCCATTAAAAACTTGGTCTAATTTGCACTGACAATAAAAATTAACTCTGTTTGTTGTCACAGTTCAAACCTAACCTAACCTACTTTTCTAGCAATTCTAATCTAACCTAAATTTTTCACCCATATTCAAATCTAAACGAACTTCCTTAAGGAATATATTTTTGACAAAATAAAGCATTTGCTTATTGTATATTTGACTAAATAAAATTTAACCAAGTAAAAATTTGCCAAATGAATATTTGACCAAGTGAATAAAATGCGAAATGTAAATTTGCTAAGCATTTTTTTGGGAAATGAAACTTTGCTATAAGTTTTTTGGGAAGTGAAATTTGACGAAACGTTTCTTGCCAAACGGCAGGATCCTCTGGAAAGTAGCATTAAACGTTTATGCAATAGAAAACACGTAAATCACTTTGATTTATCCACTATCTTTCTTAAATTTTAAATAAATATATTTTTTTCCAACGTAAAATTTCACAGATAAAATTAACTTTATCATTTGACATTTGTAGTTTATAGAATTTTGTCCTTGATTCCTATACATTTTTCAAAGATCAAAGACTAAAGTCTTTAGTCTGTGGTTGACACGACGTATATGTTTACGTTTTAAAGCAAGTCCGTTTAAATAGACAATACACTGGACAGACGTTGTGTTTTTGTTTCCTATTTTTCTTTTTAATGATTGACATACCCATAGGACGAGAAAAGTAGTTATAATTAGTAATCACGTAAAAATCACAGTACCCAAAAAGTATTGTAAAAGTCATCAAAATTTCTCCAGATGTCTCTTACTTGTCTTTCGTTTATGTAATGACGTCATGTAAATAACATTTTTGGACTCTAATGGATGCTTAACATCAGGCACCTTAGAGTCATTCTGGTAGGCCAATTAAAAAAAAAAAAAACATCCACGAAAATGCTTCCAATTGATTGATTGATCAGATGGTTATATGCCCTGCTGACAACTAAATACTGTATTTGTTAACTGTACGATGAAGACTAAACAAACGTATCAGACGTTTCTCACGAACAGGCGTCATCCTTTCTGCATTCAATAAACTTGGCTTCAAAGTCACATAAATAGGAATTCAGTATTTCATTTTACTCTCATTTATCTCGTTTTCTTGAGATCGAGTCAACTTCAATTGTCTTTATTTTATTAGCAATACACGCTTTATCTTAACCTAACAAGCAAGTACCTACTGATTACGGAAGCGGCAAGTCAACTTTTATTAGGTACATAAAATTGTTTCAAAACACCATAAAATGATACAACAATAATTTTATAGACGAGGTTTATTTTAGAAACATTATTCAGATTTATCACTTACTTAACGGTAAAATATATTTGGTATGTACAACGACCTCAATGCAAAACGTTACCTTCTAACCAACCTATTTATTTGGGCAGTATGTTATTTGTAGGTCAAGTTTCCAATCACATATTCACTATTGGGATAATCATGGGCTGATTTTGATTTTATAAAGACATGACTATTTGACCATATCGGACCTATTGAAAAGCGCGATTACACACCAGAAAGGAAGTCAAAAACATAACTCCATTCCGTCGCCACCACCTTGTCGGTCTGGGCAAATGGTTCTTCAAGGTGGATTAACCGCAATAATCGTTATAACAGCCCATCAATGTCCCACTGCAGGGACAGGCCTTCTCCCGTGACGGAGGGATAATTGGCCTACTAATACCACGCTGGCCAGACGGATTTGGTATACAGTTAATTTCAAGTTTTCCTTCTTTCTTTGTAAAGGTAATTTTCACAGACAGACCCTTAGTGGGTTTCTACAACACCCATGGGATGAGATGGGGTGGTGACATATTATATTCTTACTCCGTCACCATACGGATAATAGTGGAACGAACCGCAATAATAGTGGAACATATTTACTTCGATTAGAAGATCCGCATTAAAATTAACAAAGTAAATATAAGCTTTATCTGTTAGCAATTAAAGTTATCTCTCACATATTCCGATACCTTGATGTACAGGGCAAAGGTTATCACTACAAGATCGAACAAGCCACGTCCTTATTCCGAATGTTTATATCAAAAAGCAAAATATTTTTGATGTATTCATTGCGGGCAACCGATATGTATTAGGGAGGGGTGCGCCAAAGTTCACCTAAAATTTCAACTCCTATAATTGGAAGTCCGAAAATGTTCTTCCTAACATTTTTCATCCTAACAATCGCAATTCCTAATTTTTTTGTCCCTAATGTTAATAATCCGAAGCATTCAACTTCATAATTTCAGTAGCAATAAACATCTATTATACTATTATTTGTTTTCCTATATTTTCTCATCATAACCATCGTTTATACTATAATTTAAAGTCATATCTTTTTTGTTTAGATTTCTTTTTATTCATAATAATCAATATTATATACGTTAATTTTGCGTAACTTTGTTGACAACATGTAGGTTTGTATAACATAATATACCAAAGACCAGAGCAAAACCAGAGTCCCTATCCAATCATTCAGTCAAGATCCAGAAAAGAAATGGGTCCTATTTATAATTATTGGTTTAGGTTATGGTAGAACTGTGACCCCAACGCACGAGCCGAGCGAGCGCAGCGAGCGTGCCGCGGCAGCGGCCGGCGAAGTGCCAGAACCGAATTGGTCCTTTACATATTGGTTTAGTTACAGTTACGGTAAATTCTCAGGCCATAAGCATAACCGTGAACGAGTCCTGTTTTATGGATTTCATTCATTTAAGACAAAAATATTCTAATAATTTAAACAAAACAGTAATTTAAAAAAAAAGGTTAAATGTAAAAAGTTGTTTTGTAATCACAAGAAATAGTATAAAAACAAACCTTTTTATTACTTTCACTTGGTAAATATTTCTTTCTGAGTATGAGAGAAAATATTATGGTGAAAATGTTTAGGCATAAAAGCGTTATGATAAAAAACATTAGGAGTTTAAATATATTTACATAACGATTTTATTAATAACGATTTTCGGAAACATGAGTGTTATGAACTTCGCCGGTAGCAATACAAATAGTATGAATGAAAACTTTAGGATTTAAAATTTTAGGAAGAGTGATCATTCGGATTACAAATCGTTAGGAAGAACATTTTCGGAAGAAGAACTTTAGGTGAGCCAATATGGACCCATTAGGGAGGCACAGGCAGGATAGAGGAAGGCGAAGACTTTTGAAGGAGGGCTATGTTCAGCAGTGGACCTCTTTTAGTTGATGATTTTGTGTACAGTCAGCTGATTAAATGAACCATTAGACATCGTTAATGTCTTTCTTTACCAGATGGGATAGTCAGTTTAACAATTTCAGCACGTTTGGATCATATAAAACAGTGATCTGTTTATTCATAAGATAAAGAACTTAGCGTTAGTTATATTTGCTTTGCCACATCATACTATAAACATGACCGTCTAGTTGGAATCTAGGCAGTGCTTGTTCAATAAAGGACAACATTATAAATACACGCGTACCTATTAAAAATCATACGAAATCCAAACAAGAAGTCTCTTGATGTTGGAAAAATTAGTATACTTTTGATTCTCGCGGAAGAAAAGGTTGTCCCTCACTTTTGGAATCTCATTGTAAGGAATCACTGCCTCTCCAAAACTTCCTCGATTCTATAGAAAACACATTCGAATTTTAAGGTCAGTAAAAAAAGTACTTAACACATAAAATATGAATTGTGGGAGTCTTATGTACGAGGGCTACAAATGTAGGAATCAGGGACTGGCTGATATTGTTATGATAAAGACGCTTACTACAAGCCCATGTCATTTTTGATTTTATATTAATATGACAAATCAGAGTCAGACGAGTTCATTCTCAAGTTATTCTTAGAATACAAGATTGAGATATGCGACATGACCTAATTTGTGTATTTTATTAGTTCGTGCATCTTTTAACTCCTTTGCGCGGATTAGTTCAGTTACAAACATGTTATACTCTATTTCAAATATTTGCACCGTTACTGAAGATCGTGTCTCCTCTGACATGGCCAATAAGCGGTCTCCATTGGTTGGCTTCTTTGTTTGACGTAGTGCGGATCGGAATATAAATATTGTAATGAATTAAAAATATAAATGTACATTATCATTAAACTATAAAAACTAATTGAAGATAAATATGGAAGCACGTGGCGAGGAGGACGTTTATTAATTTTAATATGTTCTTTACAGCTTAAGATTCGTGTACCTACCTACTTTACGATTAGATACTACTAAAATATAAAAAGAATGAATGAATTGTATTTTTTATTTTTCATTCTGAAAATAGTTAAGTACATTAAGCAGGGCTTCAACTTTTCACATTCACTTTAATAGGTGAACGATTATCTTCAGCTTGTAAGTTTAAGTTAATAATGGGTCTTATTTTCTTGGCTATACCTACACGTAATTATGCATGCGTACAAATAAGCAAATATACTTAAATAGTATACGACATACCAACAAAAATGATCAGATAATTGTATATTTCCTAAAATCGTTACGGACCACTTTTGTAACATACAATTTTATTTGTATTACTACCACTTACATCATGTCCTCCAAATCAATAATTGCCGTATACTGACAGGGTTGTCCATCCACATTGAAGCACATGCTGTCATAATCCCAAGATTCTTGTTGACGACATGGAAGATTCGGTATCATCGGCGTAGGAGCAACATAATTCACTGGATGCGAATATAACTCTTGAGGTATTGGATAATATTGATGGTTATTTTGATGATAAGGATCAAATGAAACATTTCGGTAACACTGCACTGAAGGACTCGCGAAATTAGGATTGTAATCACCATAAGCAAATTGATCCATAATCGGTTGCTTAGACCACTGTTTATACATCGGACACTGCATATTCCATCCTGTTTCTTCAAAGTTGCCCACAACGGGACACCCCGTACCAGGGTCCCTCAGACCGTTAACTAACATTTTAACCGATGCCTATCATCCGAGGGAACAACAAAACAGTCCATCGAGGCACGAAAACAGCGAGCTACTGATAGCGGCAAAGATGTTCTTATCTACACTCGGATAAAAGGCATAGTAGCAAAAAGTTGATAATAACAAAGTGTTAGATAGTATTAAAATTATTCGACTGCGCCATGATTGGATATCTAATCGTCTATCTTATCAATGTAATAATTTCCTTTTTATATAAATGACAGAAAGAGCAAATAAAAAAATCGAAACAGTTGGAATCACGACTTTTTAAAAGAATCCCAGTTATCGTCAAATTCAAAACGGGTGTGAACACTTAATATTTACTGGAAATGAATGAATTAAGCCTACTTAAACAACAAGCTCATTGTGTAACTGATTCTGTTACACATTGACGCCTACAGCATAAATGGGACGCGGCTTGTAACTTTTCCCACACGAAAATATAAAAATTGTTCTTGTTGTGTTACCAACAATTTGGACAATATTGACGTACTTTTATTAAAAACTAAACATATAAAAGTGCTAACTAGAATTAGAGAAACGTATTATTTAGCGAGGAGACACATAATTCATGATGTCACCATCACCACCATACTACTAAAAAAGGAAAACTTGTCACAAGCCATATACCAATTTATATGATCAGCGTGGTATTAGACGACCAAGTTTCCTATAGTCCCTGAAAGAGGCTAGTCCCTGTAGAGGGGCATCAAAGGGGTTCGAAGTCAAAAACAAATTACGCAACAAATAAATATTCAAAGATACCCTTTCATCAAAGAAATTCTAGAAATTAACGTGCTAAGTAATCAGTAGGTTATCAACGTTTGAAGAGGTCAGACATGTAAATAATAGCACCTTTCAATACGTGACTAGATATTGATACTCGTGTCTTTTATGATCTTCATAATATGAACACATGCCAGGGTCTGTTACTAGACTAAGTGGCTACAAAGTTGCAAAACGACATTATAGTAAATGCGAGGGACAGTTAACCGTACAAGCATTTATATAGCAATGTAACGAGTTGCAAATATGCCTAAATGACCATTGGGGACTAAATTTACATCAGATCTAACTTGAAGATTTCAACGCAGGTCAGCAAAACGAAAAAGAAACAAAAGTGACGTCACAAGACGACCACCATTACAGCAGTGTTGAGGGTAGTTCACCTGGTATCAGCTCGTAGGAACAGATAATATTATGAAATGCTGACTACAGAGGTGTCGTTGTAAACAAGCTTGCAACTCCTGGTGGCAGGCTTTTGGGCGCAATAATAAAAATAATCCTTTGGTTTTCACAACAAGGTACAGATACTTAGTAAAGCATCCGAGTCAACGTAAAGGACTCCATAAGCTTTTTCCAAGGTTCATTATTTAAGCAGCCTCTAAACGTTAAGGTTTAAAGATTGACCTATCGACTAGCTTGGTGAGTTAGTAACAGGTTAAGTGTTAAGAACTCTTAGTAGAAGTTTTAGAAAACCCGATGAGATGAGGTGCTGAACTGCTGATACACAGTATTCATCACATGGTCACTTAAATGCCTAATCATTAAACAGTAATTTCGTTCAACAGTAAATAGGAACACGCTATCATAGTATAACATTAAGTCGACACAGACAAACAACAAACATGTTCAAATTAAACCTTTGTATCGTACGGTAGCGTGCGACCGTGCGTTCTAATAATCTACTGCGTGGAATATCTATGAGTACATTCTCCACATGCCATAATTACGTATAAACCGAACGATGTTATAAATATTTATGTAGCCCTTTTGTGAACTTTTAAGAAAGTCATACGAGTTTTAAATTATAGATTGTTTTATGTTCTACGACTTGTCATCAAACATATTATTAGCAATTTCCGTGCTCCACGTAGTAAACAAGAGACATCAGGTATAGATTCTTAATGTGATATGGGTATCTACACAATAGGTTCTAAGTGACAGACATAGCACTCACGATTTCCCGGTGTGCATACCACGAAGAACCGACAGCCGTTGGGACAGAAAAGTTCTCACATGACGACCGCATACCGGAACACGCGGAATGGGGAGACCCCTGACATGGTGTAACGACGACTTAGTTAAGACAGCGCGACACCGATGGATGAGGGAGCCTATGTCCAGCAGTGGACGTCCATGGAATTATGGATTCGATTAGATAGTTTAAGTTTTTCCTCCAAACATATTTTAGGTGCCCCCAAAAGGCAATCTGGCCTACAGAAGGGTACGCCAGATTTTCTGATATGGTATAGGATTTTATGACAAGTTAGAAGTATTTTCTTTTGGTAGAGTTAATACCCGGGAACTCGTCTTTTGACAGCCATAATATAAGACCGGTGATGAAATCTTGCATTCTTATGTATTTTCCTTCACAGAGACTTCGAAGTAAAATACATAAGGATGCAATTAAAATCGCCACCTGGATTATATTTACACGCACATCATCGCTTGATAACTGTCTAGTTCTTTATATCTTTAGTTAAATAAGTCACAGTTAAGAGCTGCAAGACTCAGCGAGTCATTGATAATGCTTATATTAAGCATCATAAAACAACCGTAAACAGATCTTAATATTACAGAAGTTACCGTGTTTACTTAAGAGGCAATTACTCTTTATTACTTTATGTTTATTTAATGTATATCCAAACAACGAAGAGATATAGCTCGAAAGATAAATTGGCTTGTACTACCAGTACCAGTTATACTGCTACTGAAATAATATTGTGACATGCGTATTTTAACTGATTTTCAAAGCAATATATTTTTTTAGAAAATTGAAGTGTTAAAAACTTGACGACATTTTTCTGTAAGGTGCGCTCTTAATCCCGAAGTACCCGGTCGAGGGCCATTAAATATAACATTGTACTTAGAACTTAAGTTTTTAATTTTCTTTTCCGTTTTTATTTTCAATACTTAAAACGTTGCTCGGCCTAAATTTTGCCACCTACTTTTATTTAGAAGTTGCGCTCAATTACATTTTTAACTTTTAGAAAGAAATCACGTGAAGAAGCTACTTTTAGTACAAGGAAAACTATTCACAAAAACATATTAAAAAATCTTACATCACTGTCGATAATTTGCTTTGCCAAATGATGCCTACGTGACAAACAGTGTAGTAAAAAAACTGTCCTTTCTAATACTCAAATATCAAAGAAAATGATTTACTACTAGCCTGAATACTAGGTCAAGGAGTTGCTAATTAAAGTTAGACGAGGTATTCGAAAGTACAAAACTAAGAAAACATACACAAACAAAAAAACACGCAATGTCCTGGTGGCACTAATAGAGAACAAAGAGGGAATGCTTAGAAAAACATTAATCAACAAAATAACATTCAAACCATGGTCTTAACTTTACAGTAAGACGAAAAGTAAGGTGACGGGAAAAGTTGTGACAGCTTTCTGTATACGACTTTACCGGTCTTTGGCAAAATTGGCTATTAGCTGCATATGGTACGTGCAATACTTTTTTAAATTTTACGGCAAATTAATCAATTTTTCAATAAAAAGTACGTTACATTTTTGTATAGACAATGCTGCATCTCGAAGTTCAGATACCCAATTGGACAGCAATACGGCGACTGCGGTACTGGCCAAGTCTAGATTAAATCTTCAAAGAAAAAGATCAAAGGCTTAGTATAGATCACAAACTTTTAGGCATACCGGTTATATTCATTGCACATCTGTATAAAATATGCGTATGCATGAGTATTATGTTCTCAAGTGTCTCAAGCATTAGAGAGTCAACTGGTAAACGTTTTAAAGACGATAAAGTTTTAAACAAGCGCGCATTTCTCACTACAATTATCAATATGGACTCTAAACCTAATCTTATTAACCACATAAAAGTTTTTTTTTTTTTTTTTTAAAAAAGACAACTCCCGCACTAGGGATCATGCCCTGTGTCGCGGGGACTTTTACTAACATCAATTAACGGACACATATAACACCCAGCCTCAGGACAATAATTTGTGGATCTCACAAATTATTGTCCTGCGTGGGGATCGAACCCACAACCTCATGCGCGGCAGCCGCTGGCTTTACCGGCGCGCCACCGAGGTCGTCAAAGTTGAACCAAAATTGTTTTCATTAAGCAGGTAGATACTCATATTTCCAATTGGGTGAAAGTATATTCCGCCTAGGATATAAAGTGTATAATGAAGTATATTATTACAGGCCTAGCCCTGACTAAACTATCAGGTATCCAATTTCATTTTATATTCTGTACTAAAACTAAAAGGCGTTTCAGCTTCTATACGGAGGCTCGTATTAAACAAGGTGAAATAAACGTCGTTGTTTTCGAGATATATGTATTTAGATCTTTTTTTATACCTACACCATTCTTTTTTTTATCAAAAAAAATACTTGTAATTGGACGTAAGACGGTGTAATTTTTAAACGATTAAAGGCCTTTTCAAAAATCATTTATTGATATTCAAAAGGGTGTCCTAAAAGGGACACTGCTTAGGTATTGGAATCCCAAATTATTTGTGTGATCCATAAATAATTGTCTTAAGCCTGAATATACTTTACGTCTGCAAATTAAAAGTCCCCACGACACAGGCTAAAAAGAAGATGCGGTATTTTTGATTAGTAGCCCGACAGGGACTCCAACACACCTACTCACCGGCAACGAAAGTCTACTGAAACGTTTCCCACGTAACAAAGGTTAGGGCTTCATACATAAAAGCAGACTTTCGCAATTCTTACAGAGTGACCTGATATTATTCGCATCTACGCAGTGATATTAATAAGACTGTTTCGTTGGCCCTGCTCTCAAACCCGAATGCTTGCGCTAACCCGGTTTTGATACCTAACTACTATCTAGGTGTAAAGTGTGTATTAGATGTATTTTCATATATCTATCTTCAAGGAATAAAAATACATTCTACTTCCATCTTTTTCGTAAAAATGTGTCGTAAAAGTCGTTTTTGAGCATATTATTTTTTCGAAAACAAGAAATCTTGACATCAAACTCAATATAAATCCGCCAGCGCAGCTTGGTATTGGTAAACTAATTTTTCGTTCATCACTTAAAGCACATTTAAAGGCTGTTATATGTTAAAAGACACTAAAAAATAAACATAATAATTTAAATAGTTTAACTTTTATTACAAGATTCATTGTGTTGGTCTTATCTTAAACATAGCAGCATTATCATTGACGTCAATGGCAATGATTCAAGTGACAAATAAAGATTTAAATGCTTATAATATTAGGATAAAACAACCTTACATTGTTACATTATTTCCTTTTACTTTACTTAATAAATGATTTTATTTATAATGCAAGAGAAAGTGTCTCCATCAGAAATGTTGGGTATCCCAAATACAATAACTGCATCCAATAATAATAATTTCATTGTACCTATAACAACAAAAAAAGTAGCTCATTTCATAAGAATCTGCATGCAATTACTTGGTATAAGTACCTACGTCACTGTAGTTTTGCTCTTTGTGTAAAAGAACTCTTAAAATACATCACTACATAAAGTATGTACCTAAGTACAAAAAATTATAACATCATTTAAAGTCTAAAGTAAACATGGTTAATTGGCTTTGCTGGTACAGTAGAACCTCGATAAGTAAAAGTTCAAGGGAAACACAAAATATTTTGAGTTATCGAGGTTTTTAGTTATCGAGGTTTTTAGTTACCAAGGGTTTAGGTTAATATGTATAGAGGTAGGTATGTACATGTGTATGTATGACCCCTTGTTCCTATTTTCCGCCACCGGAAAGCTTTAAAGAATTTCGAAGAAGCAAACAATAGGTGACATGACATATGTATTGTTTACGTTATCAATTTAATTATGTAGTGAAGAACACGTGCAAGCCATAAATACCGAACACTTTTGTTTTGCACACTCATTCAAAATGACTCATTGATAAACAATTTTATGTTATAGAGGTTGTGGAAACATTTCTTTTAGTTACTGAGGGCCAATACAGAGATTACTTATTTGACTTATCGAGGTTGGGAATTTTGAGTTATAGAGGTTTTGGGCTCTGAAGGGAAGGGAACATATTATTTTTTTAAGTTATAGAGGTTTTTGAGTTACCGAGGTTTGAGTTATCGAGGTTCTACTTTATTTTAAAAAAAAAGATCATTAATATTTTTTTGCTTTCTTAATGTCATAATTAACATCAATTAAAAGCGTCCATTTTCATAGCGAGCCCATAGTAATTATCCACACCAGGAAAATGAGATAGAAGAAACTTAACCTGCAAAATACGTAGGAGTTCCTATTGAGTTGACATTGGTGAATAATTGGCTGCTAAAATGTCTCAACTCTACTAAGACTTCTGTCTTGAACTTGATAACGGCTGAACCTTACGAACGGAAAATATTTGGTTAGGCCTATATACCTAAGTGAAGGTCTCGGTCCCCTGGAGGATACTATATTTGATTTTATAATGTATTTCTTGCATTGTTTATTACTAGAACAGGGTTAATAGCAAGACGAAGTAGCGCACATTTTTGAAACAAACATATTAAAAAAAATATTCTGAAAACTTCAGCCAAACAACTGGAAAATAATGTTGAATTTACTTCCTAGAATTACATCTGAATTATAAAACTCTTCCGTTGAACTTCAATTCTAACTGTCATGCCGATCCACTCGGACACACGGTCAATTCACTGATCCAATCGGTAGCGTCATGCCGATTGGACGATAGGAAGGATCGTGTATGGCTACCATTAGCTAATTATATGTAGCGCATACTCAGAAAGATCAAGTCCTGCTTCAAGCTTAGTTTATAATCTATAAAACATCTAGTTTTATAGGGAAAAAAAGTACCATAAAAATGATTTTGCATGTATAAAGTCTACTTTATGTGCCTAACATTGAAGCACAAATTAAATTGTCCATAGTCTCAAACTTGCTCAAAAAGAGTGGAATGAATTTAGTCACGACACAAACCATTCCTGAGAATTGCTGCAGTGGATAAGTAAAGACGGTATCGGACAATCCCAAGAAACGGAGAAAACAAAGACAGATTTAACTGACTGAAGGGATGGCACAATGTTTGTAGCGGTTGTTTTGTCCTTTAGCCTCGAGTGTTCTGATTCAATTGACATGAGAAATGGGTATCGTTGTTCTTAGGGCCAGATTCAGAGACCGCACTTTGACTTTACTTTAGCAAAGTCTAGTTATTTTCTCTGAATTTGAAAAACATTACAAGTAATCTTTCGCATGAAAAGTTTACTTTGGGAAGATTACTTTGAAAGAAAGTAAAGTCACGACTCTGAATCTGGGCCTTATATCTCGTTTTTATATCAAAGTAGAACTTTCCTTCAAAGTAAAGTCAAAGTGCGGTCTCTGAATCTGGCCCTTAGACTGGTGACCCTTTTGCCTACAAATATCAGATTAATTCTCAATGCGGGTTATTATTTGCAATAACGTCAACAGTAGTAAATGAGTATTAGAGAAATTAGTAGAGAAACTAACATGATCGAATAATATACTTGTTTCTCAAGAGCATTGCACTCGGTTTATAAATAAACTGTTACAGTAGTTGCTCAGTGTTTCAGAGATGACAAAGTGATTAGTCGCTTTATAAGACGAGTAAAGTACCGAGGTTATTTAATAGCAAATAATCTACACGTTCTTTAACATCAGGTTGTAATTTTGGAATGTAAAATTTTTCTTTTTAATGGCCTACCTAATGGTTCACCAAGTTAACTGAACTACGTCGCCAAACAAGCGAACCTTATAAGCTCTGGTTCACTTTTTTAACGACACGTAGTCCAGTTTCGATATTGCTACATAATATTATTTTAAACCAAATAACTAATAAAGCTATGCTGACACAATTACAAACATTTTCTATTTTTGTGCTGCTGATCTCTTAGAACGTAGTTGGCATTAAAATCAAAAATATGATTTTTAATAAAACGCCGTAAACAAATATTTATATTTATATTTTGCATATTTGTCTTAACTTCCGCGTTATTATTTTTCTTGACGAATTTATTGCTACAATGAAATATTGGAACTTTTATATCATCTTCCAGGAATATAGGGAAATTTCCTTTTGACGCACAATGACCAATAATACAATGTTTTTTATCGCAATATGACACATTCGCATATTGACCTATTAGCATTTAGACTAAAACGCAAAAAGACGCATACGTGAAAAGACATATATACGTATAATGACCAACGGGAAATACGAATTTAGACATACACGCAAAACGTCCAAAACGCATAATGACGCAAAGTAAAACTAACAAAACGCATAATGTACGCAAAACCAATACCAAATCATTTATTGTCATTAAAAATAACCGAAGTTGAAATATTTTATTGAATTTAGGGTCAGACTGACACAAATGATCACTCGATCTCACTATATTATTCATATTGTCTAATGTTACTATGCGTTTCAAATAAGAATAGGACTGTCAGAGCGCCATCTTGTTTCGCATTTCTAACGAACTTCATGAATGTCATGTACGGTAGGAAAAAAATAAACACAAAATTTTATTAATTTTTACTTCAATATGTTTTATAGATTTTTAAATAAATTAAATTTTAATTGGAATTCAATTCTTCCACATCACTTATGGGATCATAGCTACGTTCTTCATCCGAATCAGATTCTATGTGAAACAAACTGCAAATTTTTCAATAAAACCGGTTTATTTCGTAAGATTTTTTATGTTATTGTTTCAATGTAACAAACAAATAAAACGGTAAAAAACGAAGAAACATTTTTTTCGTTGAATAAAACAATCTATTTTTATCGGAATTTTCAACGCTAAATATTTTTATTTAAATTATTTTACGAATTTTTTTGTTGGTCGTACTGAAATGACAGTTGCCACATGAAGTTGGCAGCAAGTGCGATCCTATTCTTATTTGAAACGCATAGTACTGTAGCAGAACATATCTGGCGTTTTACACATCTCCAGATAGTCGTATCATTGAAATTTTTTCTTGTGTTCTTGTTGTTGATAGCCATTATGCAATAGAGATGGGAATCCATTTGGTTATTCACGAATTTCATATTGAATTAGTATAGTAAACGTCGTTATTCTCTTCAGTACAATAATTAATTATAGGGAAAATATTAATGACAAATGCAATTTTATTTCCTTTTACGCGTAATGTAATAAAATGATACTTATGTTATAATAGTTTTTTTCTAGCAATATTTATTGGCCAGTACCTACTTTGTATCAAAACCTTGTTGATTGATTTTTTTTTTAAAGAGAAGCTTAAAAATGTAAACTTGTTGCGTGTTAGTCAAAATGCTAATAGGTCAATATGCGAGTGTGTCAAATAGCGAGTTGGTCATTATGCGAGTTTATTTGGTATTGATCATTGTGCATATTGGTCATTGTGCGTCAAAAGGGGAAATTTGACCTACTAACCCCATGCTACTAACAACACCCTATTTCATAGGTGTCAAAAGAAGATTCCATCAATCTATACGAAAACAAAAGTATATTTTATGCCAATCCGTCGTGTTTATAGTTTCTCTCCATCAACAAAGGAGACCCTACGGTTAGATAGGTAGTATCCCTGCAAAAGACAAGGCTGTTGATAGGTACTTTGTTAACACAAAATCATAACAGTTACATAAATTCTATAAAAAGATGGATTATTGACGTCGTTGCAGATAACGTAAATGATTTGTAGGATGTAGGTATCAATGATAGCCGTTTTAAAAGTGTTTTTTTGTTGATTGTGGTTAGCAACATTACTAATTGCAATTTATCAATACATGCAGTTTATATGGTAACTGCTTAAGTAGGTACATAACGACCTTCAGCCCTTTGTAAAAGCAATCAAAATTTTCGAATAATCGCTCAATAGCCTTAATTAAAAATTAATTGTTTTTACTTCTTTTTAAAATATTCATAAGCAAAAACGATCTTCTAGTAATTTAGGTCATTGTTTTTGTTTTGGTTCTAGATAGTATTAGAAAATAGACACATTTATTTATATCTGTTAGTGTATCTGTCTGTTACGTAGATCTAAGTTTGATCCTTGCTCGAATCAAACATTTGTGTGGATAAACATGGTTGTCTGATTTATTATGGTTATTTATGTGTTATTTTGGTAACCAGCCTCTATGCAGATTAATAATCACATTACTTATTTTAACTCATCTATCACGCGTTATCTACTTAGAGTAATCCTAGTCCAATTATTTTTTATTTATCTATTGAATAAACAACTGCGTGTACTTTCCGGAAGCAAATAGAGAACCCGGTCACGACATATTAAATTTATAATTAGCCTATTATACCACAATAAATAAAACAATTAACATATTTTTCGTGTTTACAATCTTTGCATATTTTTTTTTTAATTAATAAAGCCACAAAGCAAGTCATCAAAGTTTTAAGAAATAAATTTCAAAATAACCGGTTTTTTAAATATTAGGGATTTACCTTTACCGCCCAAAAATGACGTTCGTATGTTATAAGCTTTTATTTTATTTATCCTCATAACAATTCGTAGTAACTACTTATTGAAAAGTTCTGGAATGGCGACCGCACACTGCAAGGTGCAAAGTTGGGAGACCCCAGGGTGGAAATGATTGCCTATGCCCCGCAGTGGACGTCAACTGGCTGATATGATGATGATGATGATGATAACAATTTAGGCAATATTCTTTTAGACCTTTACCCCTTTACTCATAAACACCTCTTAAAATTAATCGCTGTTTAGCGAGATTTTTATTAGTAAAATCAACCTTATACCAAACAAACCCGTAAGAATTTAAGCTAATCAATTGACTAAAATTTAGGAGGCGTTTATAAGTAAGGGGTTAATCTGCTACTATAAGAACATGTATATTTTTGAGAAGGAGACAACTTAGTAGTACATTTATAGATTTTGATTAGAAACTTCAAGCTGCTGCATGTAGAAACGACATTAAAAGATTTTCACGCAAACACGAATCCCTGTAAAACAAGTCGTGTTTCCGCCAAGAGTGCTGCAATGCTCACCAACTAGTCATCGGAAGCCAATCAATCAACCACCTTTATATAGAACTTGTTAGCAATCTTGCTGTACAACATCCTGCCCTAACAAACAACAGTGCAAGTATTATTTACCTATTATTAATCTTTACATCTATAACATATTTCACTCGTCACTTTGCCAGATCTTGGGCATAATTGCTATTATTGTAATCAAGAAGAATGTACCTGCTGACGTCAAGAAGCATTACGATGGTAGGACACAAGCTTCTCTCATCAAATAATACTGATTCACTGTCTACTTTAAAACAAGATTTGCAGTAGAGTTCTTAATTTATTTTATTCATCAGCAAAAAGTTTTAAATCGACTGGAAATCCCATTTACTCACATCCTATTTATGTAGTTCAAAAAAAAATCTAGAATTACCGTTTTTTAAACTGCAACAACCTAGTCACAGTACAACCAGTAGTCTATCTCAGCCGAATATTTATTATAAATGCCTGGCTGCGCGGTACGTAAACATGCGATAGGGCTGCCCACCTCCAGCTTTTTAATTACATTTACCTACTTTCCCGCTCGTTACTGCGGCACAGTCGCGACTGTTCACTCCGCAAAGCCACCTCTATCGTGAGCGTGTAGGTATAACTCGCGTTTCGTCCGTTTCTATGAAGTCGAAATACTGTATATATTTGTACTATGACCTAGTGTCAACAGGTCATAAGGATAATAAAATAATAATAGTCGTAATCTGGACGAGATAATAATCTCTTAATTAATGAGACCTTTTATTACGATACCTATTGGTAGATGCAATTTGTATTTAATTATGAATTTAAAGAATAATGGCAGCGCTCCATACATTGTTTTATGTTATACTCAAAAGAGGCGTCTTAATATAAAAAAATACTTAAAAAATTAGGCATGAATTCCCGAACCCGAACCAAACGAAATATTTTTTTTCATTAGAAACTTCATCAAAAATAGTTTTAGTGGGGCGTTATAACTCTATGAACCTGGTTTAGAATCTGTATCATAATAAAAATGTCTCGGCAACAAGAGCTGGTTTCAAATGGTTAAACAAAAACTGTCATGTGCATCAATCTCAATTTGTTGAATTAATTGGATGAACTAAAGAGCGTCTTTTAATGTATGTGGCTGCTTCTGAGCAGCTACATACATTACACTGTGTCAGAACACCATAGCATGACACTGTGTCAGAACACAGTGTCATGCTATGGTTAGCGATAGAGTTGAGTGAGCCAAGTTGAGAGCCCTGCAAGCTTAAGGTGGCCGAAGCTAATTTCCTGACAAATGTTTTCTATTGTTTTAGTTTATTTATATGCAGACATAACTTGCGCAATAAGGCTCAATTATTCAGCAATCAAAGAAAGGGTAATTATTTTAGTTAACCAAGGATCTAATTTAAAATTATACTTTTTTAAAAACTCATTGCAGTTTAAGTACACCAAGTTGCAATAGTAGGCCTGACTATGGACACATAGTAGCAACTAAAAAATATCCTACAAGCAGTTGCATGTAGGATTATAAACTGCGTTTTAAAATCAAAAAACATACAATAATACAAAACAAAAAATGTTGAAGTTTTAAATTCAAAGCAGTTTTTTAAGGATTTGTCTATTGCATTACTATTAAGAACATCTGTCATTAAATATTTAAGTTATAATATGATTGTAAACTGTACACCTAATAAAATAAAATAAAAAAATAACATTTACCAATATGCTTAAAAAACTTTGTTCTTTTTTTCTCATGGCTATCTTAGATAATGAGGCCAGTTATGGTTTAAAGCTTTATTAAAACAAACAGATTTTGTCCTTGTTACTTTATTACAGTGTTAGAACTCATAATAAACATGTTTACAAAATTATTTACAAGGAAATAAAATGGTTATTACAACCTAACCTCCCTAATATCTTGTTTTATTGAGACAATCATGTACTTATTATTTCTTTGTTGCTACTAGATATAAGCTAATAGGATAAAATATTTGGGATTGCTTTGGAGGATACATTATTCCTTATTTATGCTTTGTGACCAAGGAGTTTGATAATTAGAAAAAGGCCAAAGTCTAAGTTTGTTAATTAAATTGAAACATTTTAAAAAGCTGGGAGAATATTTATTTTAAACATAATACATAGACTCTTCACATTTTTGATGAAGAACTGAGTTAAAAGGGAAACCGATGTGTGAGGGAGGCAGTGAACCGCACAAGGAGGAAACATTTGGATAAGGCCTATGTCTAGCAGTGGCCCTCAATTATCTAAAATGATGATATCACATTATACATTCTAGAAGTAAACAAAGGTTCCTGTACTGTAGGTAGTATGTTGAAGAAACCTTTTCGGACATATAATTGCCATGCGTGAGCTTTGAACATGCAACAGTCACATACATAACTGCTTTGCCACTTAGGCAAATTTTCAGAAATTATAAAATAAAGTTTTAAGGATTCATATTGTAAATGTTCACCTTATTCATACATAATAATCACAATATTCTAAACGAGGAGAATAAACTGTTCGATTTGTAATAGCAATATCTACCATTACATCAGCTTACAGATGATTATAGACTTACATCAATTTAATCTCAATGAACAGGTCAATGACCATACTAATTGAGAATATTGAATAGTCTTTTCAATAAGACATAGTTACAAAGACCAAGTAGTGACATAAGAGGTATCTAAAAAGTAACTATTCAATGATATTGCACCAGAATCTATGAAATAATAATATTAATACTATCTTCAACATTACATATTGAAAGAGCACATAGACAATCAGGCACTTATTAATATTACTGTGATCAGTAATGCTACAAGTTGTATTTAAAATATAACACTACCATTTTATAATTAGAAGTTTTAATTTATATGTTACCTAGTAATGTCTTCACCATAACATTTATAGTGATAAGTTTTATGGCAAGTATGTGTTTATGTACTCTAACATGAACTGCGTAAACAGTAAACACATTTTTATCATCAACCTTCGAATTATTACGGAACAATTTAGTCACAAACACAAGATAGTATGTACAAGATTAGCTTATGACATGTTTTTTTCTTTAACTCACTATTTGCCGAAAGAAACGTTTTGTACAGAAAATAATAAATAAGAAAGATAGTATTAAAGAGAAAGTTCAGTGCTTTTCTTGACACTTCAATCAATCTTGCAGGAAAAACAGAAACACGCACTTTACGGCTGTATAACTTATGCATATACCAGAAATCTTAAACTAGGTTTGAAGCAAACATCTAGAAAATTTAAAACACTTACCTCCTTTTCTGAGTAGCTGGTTTAGTAGACATTTCGTTTTTTATCTAGAAAATTTAAAACACTTACCTCCTTTTCTGAGTAGCTGGTTTAGTAGACATTTCGTTTTTTAACACAGAAAGACACTATTATGAAACTTGGGGCGATATGTACACAATCTTAGAACACTACCAAGGAGAGTCTCACATCGCATTCCACGATAATTTCTCTGTTTTGTTTTAACATTCAACACATTTAAGTTTCACTAATCACAATTCTGGTCATTTTACAATGCACTGCACTTTAAAATGCACTTTGTTATCGTGAACTTGCACAGTAGAAACACGAGATCAAAAACGTATGAAGTTACCTACACAAGTTGGTTCTTTGAAACACTTTTTCAATTTTTTGACAGTCACATTAACAGAGCTCTTTTAGTGGTTAAAATTAAGGATTATTTTGTAGACACCAATCAAAATACGAACGAGGATATGGGATTTCAAGGAAATGTACGTCATTTACGTGTCACTCTACGAAAGTTGTGACAATAATAATAACAGATGTCGTGACTGGGAAAACTTGCTGAAATAAAATGTAGTTTTAAAATAAAACAATCTACCAAATAAAAAATGGAAGACACAGGGGTTAAAATTCAGTAAAACAAGAAACTATTTCTTATATTGGATTAAAACAGTTTTACGAAATCTTACAGTCCGTGCGCCAGTGCCATCTATTTATAAATAATAAAATGTTGAATTACATAAGTTCTACTAGATGGCAGCGTTAATCTGATTTAACATTTCTGTGGATTTAACTTTATTTTTCATTGACAAGGTTTATCTATTGTGATACCTCGTGCAATTAAGTATTTTTCAAAAATCTACTATTAAGTTTTTTTACGTATTTTGGCAATCCTACCCATATTATAAATGCGAAAGTTTGTGGAAGATGGATGGATATTTACTCTTTTACGCAAAAACTACTGATCGGATTTTGATGAAATTTGGAATATAGGTAGTTTAGGGTGAAAAACCGCGGGCATCAGCTTGTAAAAAATTATATTTACGGTATTCATTATAGGTACCTACCTAATCCTAGATCGACGGCCAGGGATCTATTCTTTTTAAATAGTTTCATGAATGACTAAGGTCATAAGGTCTGAGTTTGTTAATAGTAATACAGTGTTAATAAGAATACAGTGTGTCACCACCCCATCTCATCCCATGGGTGTCGTAAGAACCGACTAAGGGATTAGGTATTCGTGAATATTATCTTTATGTAATGAAAGGAAGGAAGTGGGTCTCCGGGTTTAGAGTAGAACCTCCCCAACTCATCCCGCGGGTGTCGTAAAAGGCGACTAAGGGAAATCTGGAAGGCGGGCAGCAGCGTCTCTCCGAGTAATAGCTTAACATCAGTTACTGCGAACTACGACATTATGATGGCAAGTTTTGGAAATATGTTACCCCAGGGGGGTACCAGGGTTTGCCCTGGAGAATCCCTCCCCTCGTTTGGCTTGCCAGATGGGGGCTGTCCCTCGTACTCTGGGGGGGGCACAATCTTGTCTAAAGGCGGCGGCCATGTTCGCCACACACCACGCCGAAATCCATTTTGTCGGGGCGAAATGCGGGCGGCGGAATGCCGCTTTGCCACGTTGAATGTAAGAGGAGGAATGAACGAAAAAATCGACGAAGTGTGTGATTTGATGAGTGCAAGAAAGATCGATGTTTTATGTGTGAATGAGACGAAACGAAAGGGAAAAGATATGACAACGCACGGCCCTTTCACTGCTATATGGTCTGGAGTTCCAGCGACTGAGAGGGCCCGGAAAGGAGTCGGTATTATCTTTTCTGAAAGAATGGCAGAATGCTTAAGGGAGTATGAATGTGTTAGTCCCCGTTTGCTGTGGGCTCGACTGAAACTGGGGCTCACCCCTATATTTTTAGTGGGTGTATACGCCCCAGATATGTCATTTAGCCAGGAGGCCAGAGAAGAGTTCTGGGAGCAGCTACGGGAAACTATCCTGTTACGAAAGACGAATGAAAGAATTATTTTGGTAGGTGATTTTAATGCAAAAGTAGGTGTAAAAAGAGAAGGATATGAAAGAGTGCTAGGTGTGTTTGGGGATGATAGAGTGAATGAAAATGGAGAATGCTTGGCAAATCTATGTGCAGAAATGGATTTGGTGGTGTCAAATACTTGGTTTGAGCACCGTCGAATCCATCAATATACATGGAAAGGAAGATTAGGAAGTGAAGAGATAAGAAGTATGATAGATTTTGTGATTGTAGATGAACGATTGAAAAGCAAAGTGATGGACACGCGAGCGTATCGGGGTCCCAGCGTGGGTACAGATCACTGCTTGGTGATGAGTAGGATAAGTGGCCTGTTCACGCGCTGGAGACATCGGACTAAAGGTGCCATCATGATGCCAGAACGAATAAAGGTAGAACGACTGTCAGAGCCTGAAGTGAAAGATATTTTTAAAAGTCGTCTTAAAGATTTGAGGCAAATTTGAAAGAAGTAAATGAGGACATAAATGGAATGTGGACTACATTTAAAAATAATGTGGTTGATATTGCGACGGATGTATGTGGAGTAAGTAAGAGGAAGAATGCAAAGTATATAAAAAACGAGTGGTGGGACAGTGAAGTTAAAGATGTAGTGAAAGAGAAGAAGAAAGCTTGGTTAGATTTACTAGCATTGCGCACCGCTGAAAGGTTGAATGATAGCAGGGCCCAAGATGAAATTGAGAGTGCAATAGAAAGAAGGAAAGAAAGTTATAAACTGCTTAAAAGGAAAGTGAAAGAATGTGTAAATCGAAAGAAAGAAGAATGTCAGTTAAAAGCAGATACGAAGTTTGGTCTCAACTTCCAGAGTAACATAAAATTATTCTGGAAGTCTGTTAGCAATGCGCGCGGAAAGACTAAACCGTCGCTTGGTTTGATAAGGGATGTAAAAGGTGAACTTTTGATTGACGACTGTATGGTGCTTGAGAGGTGGAAGAATTACTTTGAAAGTCTGTTTGAGAAGGAAGATAATGTTGAGGAATTTTGTGAAAGGGAGTTAGAAAACGAGGATGCTAGTGAAATAAAATACGACGAAATAGTGAAAGCGTTAAAAGGAATGAAAGCAGGAAAAGCAGCAGGTTGTGATAAGGTGACGAGTGAAATGTTGAAGGCTGGCGAAGGGTTTACTATAGGTCTGCTGCACCATTTATTTAACCGGTGTTGGAGAGAAGGTCGAGTGCCAGATGACTGGACATGGGCGGTAATTGTGCCTCTCTACAAAGGAAAGGGCTCGCAGCAGGACTGTAGAAACTATCGCGGTATCAGCCTTCTAAGCGTAGTTGGAAAATTGTATGCGAGAATTTTGATAGATAGAGTTTTGAATATAACAGACAGCAAGATTTGGGATGTGCAAGCGGGATTTAGAAAAGGCATGGGTTGTACGGATCAAGTCTTTTCCTTAAGGTGCATTACAGAAAAGTTTTTGGCAAAGAACCAAAAGGTATATTGCGCCTTCTTAGATTTGGAAAAGGCTTATGACAGAGTGAGGAGGAATGAACTATGGTCGACACTATCCATGTATGGGGTGGGCAGCGTTTTGGTGCGAGCACTGAAATCTCTTTATAGGGATTCCAGAGCTTGCGTCAGAATAAATGGGACCTACACGGATTGGTTCCAAATATCTAAAGGTGTTAGACAGGGATGCGTAGCGTCCCCTTGGCTGTTCAATCTGTTCATGGATAGTTGTCTATCGAGACTGAGAGAGTGTGATTGTGGTTTGAGTATGGATGGGTTACGTGTCAAATGCCTCATGTACGCTGATGACCAAATTTTATTGGCTTCTTCGGCGAGTGAGCTGCAGGAGATGGTAACAGTTGTGAATGATGAACTTGAATCAAAGGGAATGAAAGTTAATGCAAGTAAGACGAAAGTCATAGTGTTTGAGAAGAATGAAGAGATTACTGTTAGTGAAGTTGTGATTGGAAGTGAAAGACTTGAACAGGTGAAAGAATTTGTGTATCTGGGGAGCATGTTTACGAGAGATGGAAAACATGATAAGGATATTGAGAGAAGAGTGCAAAAGGGAAACTCGGTGAACGGTGCCCTGCACTCGTTTATGAAAAGCCAGAACGTGACTACTAAAGCTCGTCTGGCTGTTCATAAGGGAGTGCTAGCACCAACCTTAATGTATGGTAGCGAGAGTTGGGTATGGCAGAAGAAGCATGAAAGTAGAATTAATGCGGTAGAAATGCGTTCACTGAGAAGTATATGTGGATTAAGACTGATAGATAGAGTAAGGAATGATGAGATAAGAATACGTTGCGGCATGAAAGATTATATAGTGACCAAAATCGAGAAAGGAATGTTGCGTTGGTTTGGTCACATTGAGAGAATGAATGATGAGCGTTTGACGAAACAAGTATACAAGGCTAGTGTGAAAGGGCGAGTCGGTGCCGGTAGGCCACGGAAAACATATGGTGACCAGATAGGTTGCATATTGGAAAAGGGCCAAATAAAGAGCACTCGTAACCGACGCGCATGTATGACTCGCTTAATGAATGTGGACGAGGCCGAATCTGTTTGCCAGGATCGTGACAAGTGGCGTTCTGTCGTCTCTGCCTACCCCGGCCGGGATAAGGCGTGAGTTTATGTATGTATGTATGTATGTTTGTTAATATAAAACAGTTTTTCGGTATATTTCAGTGAATAATAAATACCTAGGAGGTACTTATTATACATACCTACATCAGGTAAACCCTTCGAATGAATACGTTTCTCGTGCATATAGAAACCGGCAAGTAATAAATATCTCGGGCCTACGTATTAAGGTAACAATAAATTTATCGAACACATTACGTTTCTAAACGAATTTTCTGCTGCCGCCATCATACTTTAGAGCCTACCCAGTAGGTAAATAGGTACCCAATATATGTATAACTTATACTCAAGTATATAAATCACAAATAAATCTATAACATGTAAATGTAACTTTCTAGATGTTTTAAGTTCTCCTATTAAAATATACTAAATAGTTTCCGAAAGTCTGTCGGTATATTACATGGCTGCTACGCAGAGTTCTCGGGTTCGATTCCCGCTCAATGCAAATCTTTGTGTGCATGAACATGATTGTTTGCATTGGTCTAAGTGTTTTCTATGTATGATAATATGTATGTATTCACAAAAAAAAAATAAGTAGGTATGTTTATCCGTTGTCTAGTACCCATTAGTACAAGCTTTCCTTAGTTTGGCACTGGATGGCGACGTGTGAATGTGTAAGGATTATTATTATTATTATTTTCTCTTTTATTTCTGCTTAGTGCCTTAAAGTTGACTACAGCTCTACATAAAATAGAATTTTTATCGATAACAGGCACTAAAGATAGATAGAGACATCTGCCTAATGGCTCTGAAAACTGACACGTGTGGTCCTGTTGTAGAAAGAGGTATCCAATTATAAGAGTTTTGTTTTTTCTGTTAGTACCTAATGTTACCTTTCTATACTTAGATGATAAATGCTAAAGTTACACCATATCGTTAATAGTTTTTAATTCTAAGCAGGAAGTTATTGGTAAGTAATTATTGATTTACTTATACCCTGAAGGGACTCTTGGAAATATAACCAAGTAATTACTTAGGAGGAATCCAAACCTCTAATTAAAAATCTGTAATTTTAAAAGCCAAGTAGGTAAAAGCAGAACATAATACCTAAGTACATTATACTTGTAGTCTAGCCCCCTTATTCATAAACGCCTCTTAAATTTTAGTCAATTGATTAATTAGCATAGACTCTTACGTTATTTGGTATAAGGTTGGTTTTCGTAATAAAAATCTCGCTAAACAATGATTAAATTTAATAAGCGTTTATGAGTAAGGGGGTAAATGCGTAGTCAGTAGTTAGATATAGTTTTTAATTTAGGTTTTTCTAACTGCATCAGCAGTTGGTGTTGCTAAACAGCAAATAAAGATAAAATGAAAGCTTTTTGTCAGAATACAAACATAAACTATACCTATTTCTTGTTGAACTGTGGTTTTATAATGAGTTACGGTATCCCTAAAATTGTTTTGTATCTTAAAACCATTTAGATTGATTAAGTGAATACTTGAAAATGCAGTAACCCAGTTCATCTACATTTAATGTACGGAATACTTCTTAACATGATTAAATTTCAAGAGCAAATCACTATCTAACTTCCATGGCAACAACTTGGCTTCTTCGATTAAGGCGCTTCGTCAATATTCGTATTTTTCGTTGAAACTATGTTTTAGATAATAAATTAGTTCAGATACCTACTTAAAACTCAAATAAGAAGCTTTTGTCTAGCACCTACATAATGGTTATCTGTAAACTTAACCAAATCATCGGTTCCTTTTCTGATGGAAAATTTTAAATTATGTCAGTTAAACACTGCTTAACACATCCAAATCAAAACGTTAGCGGTTTGTTTCGGCAACAATGTCGGTTTTGAGGCATTTACTACTTATTCATTTGAGCGTATTTCAGTTTAGCCGTTTTAAAAGTAACATTGCCCCCTGCTATTTCAGTTTAGCTAAGTTCTTGGAATTAATCTTAGTAAATAGTACCTATATGTTGGCTAAAGACAAGTATAAGGCATCTACTTACTGCAAAACCATCTTAGTTATATTTGTCTATGCTTCTCCTAAAACACACACTTCCAATTAAGCTTTGCAAACATCAGGAAGCGAAATTATAGTATTAGGTTTATTGGCTACCTACTCGGTTAACTTTCATACTTACACATCTACCCCCTTACTCATAAACGCCTCTTAAATATTAATCAATTAATTAGCTTAAATTCTTACAGTTTTGTTTGGCATAAGGTTGGTTTTACTAGTAAAAATCTCGCTAAACAGTGACTAAATTTAAGAGGCGTTTATGAGTAAGGGGGCTAATTCAAATCGAAAGTCGATATACCTAGTTCAACATTGTGCGGTCAAAGCAGATATTGAATCTGGAAACACTCGCAGGCACGTACCCCCTGATATTAACGTCAAGCAGTCATGAATTTTACTTGCTTGTCTAGACACGAATATTTCCAGCGTGCTAAATGAACGTCCGACAACCCGGCGCCCGACCAGTGAACAAAATTTGTAACGATTAATTTTATAACCGCCAGTTAAAACGCGCTGTATTGAGGTAACGTGCCTATTTAACATTGCATTGAATTTATTAATTAGTCAAGTACTATGATTGAACGATTATAATTAAGATATAATTAGCAGTGGTGTTGTGATTTATTAGTAGTGGTGGCATGGTATGGAATAATATATTGTTCTAGTTTTACATACCTACTCGTATGTTGTATTCTGTTAGTAAGGACTCAAGGACAGTGTCAATGAAAAGCTTTGCACCAATTGTTTTAATCCACATAATACATGCGTAACACAATGAAGGAGTAATAACAGTTAGTAAATACAGTTTAAATTACATAATATATTTTTTTTATCTATAAAGGTTAGGTATAACTAGAAAAATACAGTTTATCCTGGAGAAAATTCTACCTGTTTCTTATTCGATTGCAGTACTTAATTTTTTGTCTTTGTGGTGAAAATTTAAGATAGTAGTAGGTACTTCCTACTGATGTGTTTAAATAGCAGAGTTGCTTTTACATTTCGATAGAAACTTGTCTGGCCATCGTGGTATCTGTTGGCCAAGCTTTTTCTGTACCAAGTCAGAACCCGTTATATTCAGTGAAGATAATACTCGTAATATACCTACTTTTAATCTATTAAGAGGACTCAAGACGTCAAGACTAACTCATCTGTCACCGGAGCCTAAAAGATTGTTGTTTCACCAAACGTTGCGTGAGAAAGAGAAAAACTCATAGAAAAGCAATCAGAAACATGCACACGCACACGCGCTCGATTGTATTTATTACAAATCAAAATGTCGTTCAAAATATAAATATTGTTCTTCTTGATTGTTAGGGTTGACACTAATACTAGCTGTAGGTAGTTACCTAAAAAGTAATAAATCAGGAGTAAATAAAGATAACTAAAATGGGTTTTTAAAAAATATTTTATTGTAAGTTTTGTTGCGGAAGACACACCAAGCGAGACATCAATTTATCTTGTAAGTGGTGTAGTATGACACCGTAAAACATTATAATTTTTAATTTTTTTTTGCCCTCGATTTCTCTGGGATCCCGTCATTCAGATCCAGATCTGGTGACAATGGGACCAAATGGGAAGCATACCATTTGGTTTCGAGAAATCAGGTAACAAACACAAAAAAAAAATAAAAAAGAAAATACAACCGAATTGAGAACCTCCTCCTTTTTTTGAAGTCGGTTAAAAATAAATAATAATCATAAAATCTGGAAATGATAGTTGACAAGAAATGATACTTGATCAGTCATTCAGATACCGGGCGGGGGTGAGTCACGTAAATATTAAAAAATAATACAAAATGAATTACAAAAAAAAATACAGTTTGTGCAATGTGACAGCCTTAGCTATGCTCTATTGACTATTGTAAGAATAGGTGAATTTTGACAGTTGATTTTAGTCAAGAATGTCACTGATGTAGGTATTTTATCTAACTGGTTATGCATCTGATAATAATTGGATCTCTTTGATAAAAGAAATTACGAAACTTCTATATCGTAAATGACATAAATTAAAGTTTATTGAAGTTTAAAAAAAAATATTCGGTAACATTCGACGACGGTCGGCTCGCTGTCGTACCTCCCCTCCGCCGACCCGAGGGGTGCAGAAAGTGGAGGCGAGATGCAAGATGTGAAGAAAAAACGAGCACGGTAAAATTTCCTAAAATGGTTTTGGGAAAAAGGTAATTGCGTACAAACTTTAGAATGTATCTAGTCAATATAAAATTATTTGAATTTTCGAATAAATAATCTATTCCTAACCCCAAAATATATTTACCTTTATAAACGTTTAATCCTATTTTATTACGCTAAAAGTTGTCATAAAATGTGCATAGAATTATGAACTTTGAAGCCTCATAACTTGTAAATGAATATTTTTTTTACTGTTTTATTAATCAATAAGACTAGATAATAACGAGACAAAACGATATCATCTATAGTTTTGAGTATTTATTATCTACTGAAGGAGGAATTAACTTTCTTTGTTTGTATGGAATTGCGATTGAATTGTTTCCCCTTAATAGTCTTTACTAATATTATAAAGAGGTGAAGTTTACGTGTTTGTGTGATTGTGTGTTTGTGACGTTGTAGGGGGTAATCTCTGGATCTACTGAACCGATTTTAAAAATTCTTTCTGTGTTGAATAGTCTAAAATATGTTTAAAAAACAGACGCGTGTTTTTCGCCACCCAAGGAAGTGGGCATTTTACTTTTAAAATTTTCAAATACACTTCTTACTTTTTTATTTTTAACTGATGTTAAAAAGAGGAGGATGTTCTCAATGCGATTGTATTTATTTAATGTTTCTTGTTACTTCAGAAATCAGTAATTTCTTGGCAGAATTTAAACCTTTATTTATTTAGAAGGGTATACAGCCAAGTTCGTTTCATAGAAATAGAATCAAAATTGGCTATGTAAATTAGTTTTATCATAATAAATATCGAATTTCTGTGAATTATCTAAGTAAACGAAACTGACTAAATATTATAATCGTTATCGAGGCTCTATTATTAGGTTTATTAATTTATTAAAATGTAACATTATGACGACCTCTGTGGCGAAGTGGTTATATAACATGACTGTTACGCAGAGGTCTCGGGTTCGATTCCCGCTCAATGCAAATCTTTGTGTGCATTAACATGATTGGTTGCATTGGTCTGGGTGTTTTCTATGTATAATAAGTATGTATGTATTTACAAAAAAAAAAAGGATTTAAGTATGTTTATCTATTGCCTAGTACCCATAGTACAAGCTCTGCTTAATAGATTTTAAATTATCGCGATTTGTATACATAATACTATTTTCACGGGTCTTACTCGCGGTATTACTAATTAGCCTAGATACTAGTAATATAAATACCTAGGATTTTTTCCGACGTTTCGGCCGACTTGCGAGTATCTAGGCTAATTAGTAATACTGCGAGTAAGACCCGTGAAAATAGTATTAAGCTCTGCTTAGTTTGGGACTAGTTGGCGTTGTGTGAAAGAGTGAGGAGTGAGGAATATATTTTAATTTTTTTTTAAAAGCAACTCCCAAAATCATTTCTGTCTGACAAAAACAAAACTCTTGAGTTCTTTGTCAAAAATAAATTCAAAATTTAAGAAACCGTATTTCCGTGTCTGTTGTCTTTTGAGGGTGTGGCGAAAGGTGATTAAGACTGAGGGAATGGCCCAAAATAAGTCTTTGAAAATTAACTCTCATCTGTATTTGTTACTAACCCGCCATTGTAATTACTGTCCATCTGTTTATATTATTACTAAAGATCAAGCTAGAAAGGAGAATGTTTTTTTTGGGCTAAAAAGTCAAAGTCTGTCCCCAGGTCACCAACTAGGTTCATTACAAAGATTGATATGTAAACAACATTTTCTTCTATGGAACCAACAAAATTCGTCCCACAGAAATCTAGATATCAGCTGTTAAAAAAATAAAAAGCCCTGAGGCACTCCAAGCAGTTATCACTAAAAAGCCAGTCTGTCCCCAGGTCACCAACTAGGTTCATTACAAAGATTGATACGTAAACAACATTTTCTTCTATAGAATCAACAAAATTCGTCCCACAGAAATCTAGATATCAGCTGTTCAAAATCTAAAAGCCTTGTGATACTCCTTGCAAAAGTTATTTACTAAAAAGCCAGTCTGTCCCCAGGTCACCAACTAGGTCTATTACAAAGATTGATACGTTAACAACATTTTCTTTTATGGAATCAACAAAATTCGCCCCACAGAATAATAATAATAAATGTTTATTAGTTCAGAAATTATGGGGTTTACATTCTTGTGTCAAAATATAGTTGCTAAATCACAATAGTTGTATGAAACTGTTTTCCAAACTAGGCTGTATGCCTGTATTTTGGGAGGCAGTGTTCAGTCTTTAAAAATATAGATATCAGCTGTTCAAAAAATAAAAGCCCTGTGGCACTCCAAGCAGTTATCTACTAAAAAGTCAGTCTGTCCCCAGGTCACTCTACCTCTTAACAGCCAGTTGCCAACTGGCTACCTCTACCTCTTAACAGCCAGTTGGCAACTGGCTGTTAAGAGGTAGGGTGACCTGGGGACAGACTGACTTTTTAGTAGATAACTGCTTGGAGTGCCACAGGGCTTTTATTTTTTGAACAGCTGATATCTAGATTTCTGTGGGGCGAATTTTGTAGATTCCATAGAAGAAAATGTTGTTTACGTATCAATCAATCAATGTAATGAACCTAGTTGGTGACCTGGGGACAGACTGACTTTTTAGTAGATAACTGCTTGGACTGCCACAAGGCTTTTATTTTTTGAACAGCTGATATCTAGATTTCTGTGGGGCGAATTTTGTTGATTCCATAAAAGAAAATCTTGCTTACGTATCAATCTTTGTAATGAACCTAGTTGGAGACCTGGGGACAGACTGACTTTTTAGTAGATAACTGCATGGAGTGCCACAGGGCTTTTATTTTTTAAACAGCCGATATCTAGATTTCTGTGGTGCGAATTTTGTTGATTCCATAAAAGAAAAGGTTGCTTACGTATCAATCTTTGTAATGAACCTAGCTAGTGACCTGGGGACAGACTTACTTTTTAGTAGATAACTGTATGGAGTGCCACAAGGCTTTTAGATTTTGAACAGCTGATATCTAGATTTCTGTGGGACGAATTTTGTTGATTCTATAGAAGAAAATATTGTTTACGTATCAATCTTTATAATAAACCTAGTTGGTGACCTGGGGACAGACTGGCTTTTTAGTGATAACTGCTTGGAGTGCCTCAGGGCTTTTTATTTTTTTAACAGCTGATATCTAGATTTCTGTGGGGCGAATTTTGTTTATTCTTTAAACATGTAATAAGCTCAATGGTATAAGTCAATGTACAATGGTTACAAACGTGGGGGCAGCAATTTTTATTTTAGCCCAAAGCTCCTAGTAAAAAGAACATTCTCCTTTTCAGTTTAAATATAGTGTCTTTATAGTATAACGTTTTTTTTTATTTTTAAAGGGGAGTACGCAGATTAATTATGTAAGTACTAACTTTATGACGAAAGCAGAATAGGTGGAGGAATTTCTAATTTAAGTTGAGCCAAATTCGTATTAAGTAGATCAACTTTTAGAAATTTATGACAGTGGTATTCTAAGTAAGTACTAGGTTATGATACTTATTCAAGACAATTTCTTTCTCTATAACAGCTATTCTTATGAAATCTGTTACTTTAGTGCTTGTGAAGGTTTTGTGGAACATTTTTATTTCTGTAAGGTTTTAAAAAACCCTCTATTAGGTACTCTACATTACCTACAATACTATGTTTCCTAACTGAAGTCTTACGACCAAGTCTTAGAGATAATATTATAGATAATGACATGTCATGTATCTTTATTATAGTCTGACAGTAATGATGTTGTAAATGTGTGCCTACATAAAACAGAGGCGATAATATATAATGGTATTATTACATTATATAATTTTGCGTAATATTATGTTTTTACATTATGTTTGTATTTTTGAGTTTAAACATGTTTGTAGTTACTGTTCTAAGAATAGGTTCTACTGTTTTACTGTTACATGTAAGCCGTAGGGGATACAGTAACCAGCAGTAAATATTGCACATCGACTTTTGTAAAGAGACAATCGACCAATTTTTGCTTCGTAGAGCATCATCTCTGTCGCACGAAATACAAACAGTCTGTTATCTATTAGCAACTGTTACATGGACGTAAATAATTTAGAAAGCTATATTTACGGTAGGTTTGATTTATGCTGTAATGACCGGTTAAGAAGGAAAACTTTCCTTCTGTATCTCAACTATTGTAGAAATCAAAAGATGGAAAACTTTAGCTTATTCACCAGTTGCTAGTCTATGGCCGATATGCAGAGATCTCAGATTCGATTTTCACCTCAATGGAAATCTTTTCTATGTACGACAAATTGTACGTGTTCCCAAAAAAAAACATGTTTATCCTTTGTCGATACGTATATACCTAGTCTACTCTGCTTGGTTTAGGATAAGTTAGCGTATGTGAGAAATATAGTCTTATATTTACGACACTCAGATGATATAGAGCGTTTTCATTACATTGTATTCCTAAAAACCTGTAAACCAAGGACTATTATTATCCAACAAAAAACAAACTAAGTCCTTTCCCCTATTGCCGTTCGTAATGTAAGGTTCTCGTGAGGTGTCATCGTTATTTGCTTTAAGTACCTAAGTAATTTTCATGGTGCTTAGCTTTATGATTTATTGTACAAGTGTAATTAAACACTCTTCGACGATTACTGTTTTGATTTAAAATAGGTGTGTACTAATGTTTACCTAAATATTTTAATTTTTGTTTACGCTTCAGCCTTGTCTTTACATAGGAGATAAAATGTAGCAGCATGTATAGGCTACATTATACTTTTTTTTTAAATCTTTATTTGGGAGCTTTGTCACAATTTGATTATGTCGCTCACACTCTTTTAATTTATATTTCTTTTTTTTCAAATCACATTAGTAATAATATTCATTATCATTATTAATTTTAATAAACTGCTGCTTAAAAACATTATTTCAGAATACTTAATCATGCTTTGGTGATCATGATATCAATTTCAAACTGAATTTTGATAATATCTGGTAAATTCATGCTGCGTTTTATGCCATTTAACACCTGCATTGATTTGGCATTATATAAATAAAATTTTGGTTTAGTGATAAGATACCATTTACTAAAAGTCATGTACTTACTTAAATATAGTCATGGATGAAATCTAGATAAAATCCGCAATGAGGAGTCTATTAAGAAAGGAACGCCGTCGTTTTTATTCGGTATACCGTACTTCTATCTTTTGGGCAAGTGTTTGGAGGAGGCCTGTCTCCAGCAGTAGGCTTCAATTGCCTGCTATATGAGTTTCAAATTGCCATTTCTTTAATTTGGAAGTCTTTCAAATGATAGTCAAAGTTAGTGAGTGTATCCACAAGACGTATTTATAACTACTATGAAATAGGGAGATATATTTTAATAGTTACTTACAGCTATTTTAATTATGATTATTCATTACAATGATATTATTTTAAAATGTGAAAAGTAAAAAACAAATAAAATAACAATGAGAGGGGGTAGTTAAGTAATAAAACATTGATTAAGTATAAGCAAAAGTGCGTGACTAATGTTGACGGCTTGCTTATTCTATAGAAAGCAATAAATATACAGGATGCACTGTAACGCAATAACGTCTGATTATTATCTATACTTATATTATAAAGAGGTAAAGTTTGTGTGTTTGTGACGTTGTAAGGGGTAATCTCTGGATCTAATGAACCGATTTTAAAAATTCTTGCTTTGTTGAATACTTAGTCCATTTATCAGGGAGTGTCATAGGCTAATAGTATCACGCTATGACTAATAGGAGTGGAGCAGTAATGAAATATGTTTAAAAATGGAACGCGTTTTTTTTCGTCTCCCAACGGGGCACGGGCACGGGTCAGCTAGTGCTGTATAAAGAAAGTGAAACATTGTTAACAAAATCATTTTTGAGTTTATTTGGACAATTTGCGCAAAATTGAATTAATTGTTCATATTGTTGGTGTAATTTTAAAGTTTAGAAAGCGCGTTTTAGACGGACTTATTGTATAAAATACTAATACTAGGATAGAATTTATTCCTTAAACTTGAATGAATCGAGTTATGGTCCTATTCTGGCCCTTTTAGACCTAGTGCATTATGGTTAAGAGAAATAACAATATATTTATCAGGTCCTTTGTTGGCCTTTGACCTATGCATGCCGATAATAGTCTCTATTTAAGACACTAATGTATGGCAAGCAAAATAAAAACGTTATTAATTTTTTTTAGCAAATTCCAAAAACAAAAAAAACACTTCGTTTTCTTTCCCTAAATCATTTTAAACTATGTTCCTCAATTAAAAAAATATTTCTTACCACCCTGTATAAAGCATTCTACCTACACCAACGACTGCATTAATTACAAACGATTATAAAACATTGATGTGACAGACGGAAATAATAAAACTTAACAGATATACATCTGATCAAGTTAAAATGTAATAAAGTTGACCGGAATCGTTATTTAGTATGCTTACAAACTGATACATCGTTGAAAATCCTATGTAATCCTATTGTACACACAGCAACACATCAAGTTAAACATTTTCATTTGAAATTGTGTCTTATTTCAAGGTATTAAGGTACATGAATGTGTAGGTTGATTAGTTGCTGTGTGTACTTAACTGAACTATTCATAAATTCGACGGGTCCTACGTAGACTAGTATAAATGCAAAAACACAAGTTTACAGGAGAGCAATTCAAAGGTTCAAAAGCTTATAACTTTGTCAAAGTTGTACAGAAATTACTGAAATTTTGATAGGTTATACCTGAAAATGAAAGGAAAAAACCGGACTAAATATATTTTTATATTTCTATGTATTTTAGAAAATAGCTGTACTTGCATTTGTTTAGCTTGTTTTGATCAAAGTATCCAAACAAGTAAACTGTTACAAGTAGCCACTTGTACTAGTTTACAAAGTTCTGACTTAGTTTTTAAATAATAAAAATAAAAGAAATACACATTATTAGTCATCCATATGAGTGTAATTTGTAAATCATGAAACCTTGAAATATGAAAAAATAATTTCATTTATCTACTTTTAGCACTTGCACTACTTTACAAGCTACTAAGAAACTAGTTGTACCAGTAATTTATGTGGTTTTGTGGTCATGAACTTGATTTTTTTATGGAAAAATGAAACAAACAAACGTACAAAATAGTAAAACATGTTTATTGTGTAACATTAACCCCCTTACTCATAAAGGCCTCTTAAATATAAACACTGTTTAGCGAGATTTTTATTAGCAAAACCAACCTTATGCCAAACAAAACCGTAAGAATTTAAGCTAATCAATAACTTTAAAAGGCATTTATAAGTAAGGGGGTAAATGTGTAAAAAAAACGTATTTACTATTTTTATAATGACTTAAAATTTTGAAGTCTTTTCCATTTAATTCCAAAATTTTAAAAATTTAACATGATTCTCGTTCTGATAGTAAATATCATCTTTGATAGGTTAAGGAGATATTAAATTATTAAATTAATCTTTAACAAGCTATAAACTTTAATAAAATATATACTTGGCTTCGTCTTTTTAGTAATAATAATAAGTTAAAGTAATCAGTGCTTTCATTACCATGTTAATAAAATAATATGTATCTATAACAAAATGTTCGATTCTTTTTAGGTAAGAACTGTACGAATATTAAGACTAATTAAATAGTTGTCTTACAGACTCATCAAAATAAAATATACATTGCACAATTAATTTTGTACCACAACAACAATCTACTATACCCCTTCCACTATATTTAACAACATTTGACAGCTTGACGTTAGTGACGTTCAGCAGTATCTCGAATGTAATGCTATTCGATTGTAAGCGATTTTTCGATTTTCCAAATTGCTTTATTTTACACATTTGGATTCTTACATCAACTTACATCATCTTTTACATTATATTATTGTTTCTTTCTTTATCTATGTTAAGAGAATTAGCCTATAGCTTAAAATTTTATAATTATAGTTAGCGTAAGTATTATTTAAAATACATAATTTATCGTGACACATTCGCGGGTTATAGCTAGTCTAAAATATCATATTACATTTTATAAACCTATTAAGAAGAGTTCAAGTTTATTCATAGCATTTAATTCTACCGATTACTTGTAATTTGTTTCACAATGATAGTAATCGTTATGCGTGTCCATCACTAAGTAACCATGGTAACCGAAAAAAACATTGGTACGTCAATGAAATACAATATTATTTGTTCGAAAAATAAGCGGAAGTATTTCGAAACTTCATGGACGTGAACTGTCAAAAAGCTAAACTTACGCTGGAAAGGGTATAAGTGGTAAAAATAACTTAAAAAAATAAGACTTCTATTAAAATAAATGTCAGATACGTTTACGTATATATAAAACGTTCTAACGTTTTATTTATTAGCAAAAATTTATCTTTTTGTTTAGTGGAAACATTGTTGTCCCTCCAAGTGGATGTACTGGGAAAAGTTGTCAGATACTAATTCTCCCGTGATAACTTCTCACTCTTTCACAAGATTGATTGAATTGCACAATGTCACGTATTTTTCACGGCTGTGCTAATACACAAGTGGTTACAAGTGATGATAAATTTATGAAAGTGAGATTTTTTTTATGTATTGAACAAAAATGTCTTAGCTATATGGCTCTGTAGAATTATATTATCTATAAAGTAAGTAAGCCCTAACTTGTAAATAATGCAAAAACTAACTTTTTTATGTTAGAAATGTTAAGTTTATTTGCTCCCTAAGAGTTCTTTTATTGCACAACTAACGTAAATTTTAGCTGCTTATTTATTCATTTACCCACAATTTATTAAAATATATAAAAAACCAGCAAGGATTTAAAAATCAATAAAGTGAAAAATTTTATTTAAAATATTCCCCATAGTTCTCTACTATCAATATGCTACCCATTCTCCTACCAGGTGTTATAACACCGATCATTTTCCAGATTTTCCAGAGGACCAGGATTACTTTTTATGTAGTTTTTCTAAAACGTTAGTGACACAAATACCAACATATCAAATTTTTTTAAAGATCTGAGACCCTTAATAGTTTCAGGAGTATCTGGGTAATTGACTCCGTATTATTATTTTTATTTTCACTGATCTTAAACACTTAAAACGTCGTAAAAATATGAATAATTTTTAGAAATTCAATACACAAAGTAAAGTTCGTTGCAGTTACACCCGTATCTTACGTATGCGCTGTATCGTCGCCGCGCGTATACTGGTGCAACGGTCACTTACACTCACGCGTCACGTAGATCGTAACTACGTAAACTAATGCAAGTAAATTATATCAGTTTTGACCGTCTCCTTGCATTAAATTGTGTTACTTACATCAGTTTACGAGTTTCTATCGCCGAAACTAAAAGAATTTTTAATTTTTTTCTTACTGATTTGAGAAGAATAGGTTATTTTAAGGCCATTCAAGCAAAAAAGTCATTTTCGTCAATTTGCGGGTTACACCAGTATACGTAGGACCCGTCGAATTGACATCAACATGGCCACGGACATAACAAACCTGTTTTTGTATTGAATTGGGTGAGTCCAATAAAGATTTAAATGTTGTTACATTTGTATGAGCGAGATTTCTAACAGTTTTGTTGTTAATAAACATATTTAAGCCACGTTTTGGGATCAAAACTAATCAATATTTTAGGAGTCCCAACAAGTTGGGATTTTTATAGCATGAAATTAACAACACAGAGAACATCTAACATCAAGTCACTCGCACAAATATTTTATACTTTGCGCGGAATTAAAATCACCTAGGCAGCTTTAATTCCCCGAAAAAAAAACGAATTCTTTTCTTTTGTTCATGACAAAAATCTTTTAAAATTGATTGCAGGTAAGTTAGTTTAAAATTTCGTCATCATCATAACATCCACTTAATGTCCCACTGCAAGGACGGGCCTCCTCCTGTGACGGAGGGATACTTGGCCTACTAATACCATTGAAAACCTACACACACTTACGCAAAAAATGGGACACACCTTCGCACTCACACAACTTCTCACTGACCACGGCTATCATAAACACTACCTACACAGCTGATTTCATATAACACAAAACAATACCTGCCCATGTGACGACACCACACCCCAAACATTCATACATTTACTAACACAATGCCCAAATTATACGCTTACACCATGAACAAACATCCCACCACTTTCAGATTGACCCCTACAACCTTACACAAATCATCACAAAGAAATCTACCTCAAATTCATTCATGACACACTTAACATGCATTGTCAACACACTAAAATCGTACAATAACACATAACACCACCAACACATACACAATCATAATCAATCTCACTACACTCCTTAAATCTATATATATAAGGCAGCGCACTCATTAGTATCTAATAGCTTTGGGCGCACTGTTGCGCCAATAAACTCCTCCCCGAGGCGGTTATAACCCCGGGGAGAAAATTAAAAAAAATACCACGCTGGCCAGGCGGATTGGTACTGGGTTTAATTTCAAGTTTTCCTTCTTTTTATTTCGTATTCACGGATAGTCCCTTAGTCGGTTTTTACGACACCCATGGGAATAGATGGGGTGGTGACATATTTATTGTATTCTTACTCCGTCACCACACGGGTAAAAATTCGAGATCTGTAATTAATGATTAAGATGCCGTAAGGAAAGAAGCTATTATTATAAAACAAAAAATAAAAAACGGTGCCCATACATTGGTTTCACTTTCCTCTATCTAAATATACTTATGCAACAAAATGCTCGAAGTTTTGTTTGTTCAAAATGCAGTTTTCAACAGCGTATCTGTGTCAACAGTCTCATAATATATTTGACAGGTTGTTGTGCCATTTTGTGTGGATCTTGAAAACTTACATTGTATTTTGGCGAAATATACATAAGAGCGATAGTTGAAGTTTATGTTCTTCTGATAACGATAATGTTTAAGTTAGAACTAGAAGACTTTACCTTTCATTTAATTTGTGTGTCACGTCACAGCTCCCCCTTATTACGTCATACATTACTGTCACGACGTACAACGACGCGACACCTAGTGCCGACTTACTGAACTAATGGACACGGACAAGTATAATGGCCTACGCAGACCCGGACGGCATGGCAAGGGATTTTAATTTTTACTAATGGAAATTCAACCGTACTGTTACAGAAATACGACATAAATTGCTATGCTTTAAAATGATGCCGCGGCATTGAAAGGGATTTTATCGCACGGCATTTTTCATTTAAAAGCAAAGCAATGTCGTATTTCTGTAACAGTACGGTTGAATGTCCATTAGTAAAAATTAAAATCCCTTGCCATGCCGTCCGGGTCTGCGTAGGCCATGAGTGTGCTAATGTAATCTGTTGCTGTAAGCTGTGACAAATATGATGTGACTATGTATTTAGGAAAAAAATGCGCTTAATTTTTTATTTGTACTTAGTTACTTGTTTCCTTTCTACTTGTTTTGATTTTATTGAAGTCAATCTATCTGTACTACTCAAAAGAGAGATAATTAAAGACAGAATAGTTAGTTAATATTACATTTAACAATAAAAACAATGATAAGGACAGTGTTCGCGTGATACATGTGACGTGACGCGACTTACAAAGTGAACGTGTTGTCACGTCACAGCTCCCCCTTATTACGTCATACATTACTGTCACGCGTCATACATTACTGTACTGTACAACGACGCGACACCTAGTGCCGACTTACTTAACTAATGGACACGGATAAGAATAAGTGTTCTTAGTTATCTGATGCGTTTAAGTTGCGTTTGTAGTAACTATCTATGTATTTTCTAGGTAAAAAAAAAATAGATTTTTTCTGCAACTGGTAACACATATATCCAGAATCAGCCGTCCAGAATATATTATACTCGGTTCTATTTTTGAAATGTCTCCCATCATTATAAGCGTCCTCCAACCAAATCCACCCTGTGCCTTCCTCAGCCATGCGGGTTCCCTCTTCCAAACTAGAAAAATAAAAAGTAATATAGTTTTAAATACGAGTATGTCACAAAAACACAGAATGCCATGTGTCTAATAATTTAATTTAATAATAATTATTAATATTTAATTTGATAATTTAATTCAATTAACTTTTCAGTCTTTGTTGTAAAGGGTTCGGGTTCCCTCCTTCCAAACTAGGAAAATAAAAACTAATAATATAGTTTTGAATATGTCATACCCTAATATTTCTATAAAGTTATGGATAAAGCTATCTTCATTTTATTATTAAATAAGCCTCGTCAACACACAAGCATCATCCAAAAACGGTTGACATGTTCAACAACTTTAATGGTCGTATAATTTATTGCTGTCTTTTTATATAGGAAATGTGTACAGCTATCAACGTCCATGGAGAATTCGGGTTTAATGTTATTTTACTGTGTCACTTTTATATAAAAATGTTGAGCTGTATAAAAAAATACCAGTTTTATAAATGTCTCATTTAAACTACCATAATAACAGCTTATTAATGTCCCACTGCAGGGACGTGCCTTCTCAGTGACTTTGACAAACTTGATCCAATAATATCATGCTGGATAAACAGATTGGTTCAAGATTTTTGTCAAAATCTTCCTTAAAAATAAATATAGGAAGGTAGAATTGAAAATAGCCAGACCAACGTAACTATTTATTTTTAAATAAAAAACACGGCTATATCATCGATAAACCCTGATAAGAAGCCCAAAATACAGTCCAGAAATGAAGGCAAAGATTCAAATCTATGATATGCCAATCAATAGCACACATAGATTTGTTCATGCATCAATAGATTTGCATCAGTCTAATGGAACCCCATAGTGGCCCATACCTCTGTGAAGCAATCAGTTTTAAGAATAATTTATTTGAGCTAAGTATGTAGTAAGTCCACATAGTAAAGCAATTAGGGGTACTTACCTTTTTTACCCTGTTACAAAGACAGATTTGTTTTTAGAAAACACCGACTTGACTTGACCATAGACGATTAATGAGAATATTTCAAACTTATCGCATTGAACTACGTTCATCTATGACATCGCTCCATTTCGTTCAGAATTCGATCCACTTTACCTAATCCATAAATTAAATCCTTCACATAAATTACATTATATTAAGCTTAAACAAACATTCACCCAGCAGTCACCCAATTTATAAGATAAAAGATAAAGTATCAATGTGACTTCTAAAACCAACAACAAAAGGCTTAAGACAAAAGTAAGAAACAGCCCTTCACTTGTCCGGAACGAGAGTTCTATAAAACCCAAGAGTGTAATGGACCGTATAAATTACAAATCTTTTATCAGACTGTACATCTGAAGTAGAAAGCAATCGATCTGATAACGGCTTCTTAAAATATCTAAGTCGTTTATATAATTAATGGTGTTCGATGTAGTAATGTTAATTTGAGTTGTTCATCATAAAGTTTACATTATTTTAACATTCTTTTGAATAATTTGTCATGTTAAGATTCTGTAACATCTTGATTAATAGAGAGTAGATTATATTTGATACATAATCCGATTTTTTGTATAATTGTGTTTATAGTCAGTAATGGCCGTGTGGTGACGGAGTAAAAATACAGTATGGCACCACCCCATCCCATCCCATGGGTGTCGTAAAAACCGACTAAGGGATTATCCGTGAATATTATCTTTACGAAATAAAAAGAAGGAATACTTGAAATTAAACCCTATACCAATCCGTCTGACCAGCGTGGTATAGTAGGCCAAGTAGGTATCTCTTCGTCACGGGAGGAGGCCCGTCCCTGCATTGATGTTATGATGATTTACCGAATAAACTATATCGCATTATCTTAATATCTCTACAACGCAACGCTTTCCTGTATATAAATCTGGACGCATATCTATTAGTGACACTCACAGCTTCTAACTCGCGGTCAACTTACTTCAACAACGTGGTTGAGTGCGCTACCGTGAAAGCCTACTACCATTCACTATGTACATATTTACAAATAAGTACCTATATAAAGTACCCATATTTATCAGTTATTTTATTCTTATAGTACAAGATATATATGCTTAGTTTGGGGCTACATGGCGTTATGTGAATGTATGAGCCATATTTATTATCATACTAGCGGCCCGTCCCGCCTTTGCACGGGCAAAAAAAATAATTAAATTATGTCACTTAAGGAAAATGTAGCTTTCCAACAGTGAAAGAATTATTCAAATCTGTTCAGAGCCTATTCAATTCAAACAAACAAACAAAAAATCAAACCTATCCTCTTTATAATATATTAGTAAAGATAAAATGATTTAATATCAAGCTTCTAAAAGGTTTATTTCATTAAATACAAAATTAGAAATCAAATACGATAAACAACGAACAGTTTCGCCATTTTTTTAAGGAACTAACTAGTAAAGATGCGCACACCGGTACTTTTAATTTCTTTTACTTTTTAAACACGATAAAGCTTTTATGAAAAAGTATTTAATGCGAAAGCGCTACCAGATGTTAGTTAATTAAGAAAAACAAAGGAAGAAACTTCCAAGTAGATCTTGAATTATATCAACGGACTAATTGTTTCATAACAGGGTATTAATGACCCTCTGCAGGGACGAGGACGACTCCTTCAGTGACAAACAGATCGATTAGTTTATGTCAAGTTTCATTCCTTTTGTTTTTGTTATGAAAATATCATCATCATAACAGCCCATTAATGTCCCACTGCAAGGACGGGACTCCTCCTGTGACGGAAGGATACTTGGCCTACTAATACCACACTGGCCAAACGGATTGGTATAGGGTTTAATTTCAAGTTTGCCTTCTTTTTATTTCGTTAAGATAATATTCACGGATAGTCCCACAGTCGGTTTTTACGACACCCATGGAATGTGATGGGGTGGTGTCATATTGTACCTATTCTTACTCCGTCACCACACGGAGAATTCTTAATTTGCTAGTCGTGTAAAGTGACATCACAGGAACGTACTATTTTCAGTAATAGAGGAAAACAGATCATCATAATACCGCGTTTGCCAGATATATTATTGTAGTAAGGTTTTTTTTACGTCATGTAGAATACGCCGAAACCAGTAAGGCTCATTTGTCCGTACGCTTTTCATATTAATTTGTTGCCCAAGAACTCTATGGTTTATAAAGGATGACGGGCGAAATGTACCCACCGACCAATAACGACAAGACGTATGTCGTTAAAAAGCTCTTTTCATGCAAATCATTTGTTATTATGGGGGCTAGTCTCAATTCGTTGTGGGAAAAATGTTACAGTTACTTAAATAATGTCGACAGAGCTTCTGCACTGTGGTCGATAATACACTAACAGCTAAGTTCCATAGCCCTGTTATTACACTAACTACTGTACGCTTCTATCAAAACATTTGCATACAAGTGCTTGTAGGTAAATTAAACGGGCAAAGTGGTACTAACTATTGTTGTGATTGTAGTCCCCTCTCCCCGCCTTAATAAGGCGTTCTTAGTCGCCTATGTTATAAAAAAATAACATAACAAAGAATACGTGAATGAACTTTTTAAACAGCTCGAAAATGTAGGAAAGAGCTGATTGCAATCCAAAGCAAAAGATATCCGACTTGTAGTAATCTAAACCTGAAAATATCATTATTCCCTCGGGTTGTGTAACTCAGAAGGAAATTTCTGTAGAAAAAGCGATATTCAAGTTTATCTTGTTTGGAACTGACCCTATTACACTCGGGAATAATGTTCTACTCAATGTTCAGTAGTTGGAATTTTAAGTTATTGTAGTTTTATTTGAGTATTATCTACGTGATGTGCTTTTTTTTTCTTTGTTTATCCGTGTGGTGACGGAGTAAGAATACAATATGTCACCACCCCATCTCATCCCATGGGCGTCGTAAAAACCGGCTAAGGGACTATCCGTGAATTTTATCGGTACGAAATAAAAAGAAGGAAAACTTGTAATTAAACCCTATACCAATCCGTCTAGCCAGCGTGGTATTTGTAAGCCAAAAATCCCTTCTTCACGGGAGGAGACCCGTCCCTGCAGTGAAACATTAATGGGCTGTTATGATGATGACGATTCTTTGTTTATTTAACAGTGATGTAAATATTAGTGAAGAGATATCTATGAAAGGAAGAAAAAAAATCAGTTTAATATTTTTTAAAGAAAATATTGCCATCACAGAAGCCAATTTAATTTGCCAATGACTCGATGAGAAAAAAAATACTGTTGTAAAGACAGGCTTCTGCACCCACGAAAAGCCTTTTTACCTTACTGCTTCAGAAGGAGGCCTGGTAAGAATAATTTTTAGCATCGATATTCACCAAAACCGTTCTCAAAGCAGTTTGAAGGAACATCAACACACTAAATGACGACCTCTGTGGCGTAGTGTATAAATTTAAGAATGTAGTAAAACAAAAACTTATCCTAAAGGGATATTATACTATTGTAGATTACACGAATGATAAAAAGGCTTGGGATTAACTGCTTCTATTCTCAGGCTGTTTCAAATAATGCTAGTTTATGCACTTTTTATAATTATATGTGCTACTGTATTATTTTATTTCTAAGTTCTAATTGTATTATTGTATACTTTCTATCTTTTTTTTTTCTCTTTCTTTTCTTCTTCTGTCTTGCTTGTTCTCATGCTTGTCTTCTACTTTTCTTTTTTTTGATTATTATTTTTTACAATGTATAAATGGTGTATTATCCTGTCTGGTACTGTCAAATATTTTAATTGTGTATATGATTTATGTTAAAAGAAATATTGTAAACAACCGAATTTTAAAAGAGTTGCCATGAGTTTCTTTGCCAGGTTTCTTCTCATTGGCCCAACCATTTGGAAACTGGAATTTATGGATCAACACAGACAGACAAGTAGATTTGAGTAGTAGATTGGTTTTATTTTTCTTCTCTAATTTACATTGGACAATACAACGCGGTTTTATTAGTGCTGTGGCGTTTGTCTGTGTCGATCTATAATTTTAACTATAGCTTCAATTTCAAGTAAATTCTAAAAGACGATTTCAAACAATTTGTGATAAATTTTATGAAATAAAGCATTTTGAAGTTTGAAGTGGCTATATAACATGACTGCTACGCAGAAGGTCTCGGGTTCGATTCCCTTTTATAAAAAAAAGTATTTAAGTATGTTTATCCGTTGTCTAGTCCCCATAGTACAAGCTCAGCTTAGTTTGGGACTAGATGGCGTTGTGTGATAGTGTAAGGAAAAAATAACAATTTTACGGATGGCTTGAAGTTACTGCAAATGGACTACATTTCTTGTCCCTATAATTACTTCTACGAAGTAATTTTTCTTCCATACATAAAATTATATAACAAAGTCAATAGCTACTTAAGTATATGTAAATAAAATACGATTTTCCCCAAAAAGGAAATACATCATCAGTGCGTGGTTTGTTTATTCTTATATGATTTATTATGGTAGGCCACCCATGTCAGTTTGTAGGCATTCATCTTCATTTCGTTTTGATGTTATTTTTATATTAAAAATATAGCTTGCTTTCCAAACTATGAAGACATTACTCATTCTGTATATAAACTAAAGGAAGACAGGTGATGAGATACAACTATATTTCTGATGTGTACCAGTTTCCCTAGCGTGGTGAATCTAAATACATTTACCTACTTAATGTATGGATTTGCAGAAACAATTGACGTGCGTGGGATTCGAATGCCACGGCTTCTCGAGGGAGTAATCGTATCGTATCAAGAAATAGAATGGTAGTTGTATGAGGTGGTGTGAAGACTAGCAACCATTGTTAAGTTTGGTGTAGGTCAGCTAATGTTAGTGCAAAAAATTCTGTAGCGAAAAACCTTAAAGCGATTGCTTGTTAGTTCGATAGTTCAATGGTTCAAAACGCCTCTATTACATACTACTAAACTATCGCTATACCGTGTTCGATATAATAAAAATCGAATCAACAACTTTCGCAGAAAAATAGGGAACCCATTGGTCATTTGGTAGGGACTGCCTAACACTCGAGCGAAAAGCCATCAAATGGTTTCCACGTGTTCAAAGATTGGCATAATGACGTTCATTAGATGTAATTGTAGCTGCATTGACTAGTGTGGTATTCCTAGGCTAAACAGACTGTATTCGCGCTTTTTATCAGGTTTTAAATAATCATTTTGCAGTACCTTAAAAAAAAATACACAAAAAGAAATAGCTATAATATTACAAACATAATATTATAAACATTGTAATATGTCCATGTAACTAGAAAGTACCGTGAATGTTTTAAGCGTGACACTTGAAAGTTATCGTCTGAAAAAGGGTAAAATTTACCCAAGCTAATAGACACAAACACATCACGTAGCTACTGTTGCGCCTTACCCCAGGGTACACTTTTATCTTAAACCAAATAATGACATCTTTGTTGCATTGGAGTTAGAACAGATGTTAGAATTAAAGGGTACATACGGCATTGATCATCATCACTATACCAGCTTCATAATCGGAAATAGTGTTTGGAGGGGTTGGGTTTCCTCCTAAGGAGGCCTTGGCCGTTGTAAGCCTGGCTTACTAATCTACGTTGTTTTACCATAAATTTTTCCTAATGTAAGTATATTTATTTCTACTTTTAACATTTTTAACCTATTATAAATTATATTCACTATATATATTAAGTGAATATAATTGGACAGATAATAATAAATCGCAGGGCCGTGTTCTGTGGCGCGTTTTGGAAGGCCTATGTCCAGCAGTGAACTGCAATAGGCTAGTTTATTGATATTATTATATTATCTGAGTAGGTACTCCAAAAATAGGTAGAAGATATTTCATAAGAATAGAAGTCCTGTAAGTGCAAGCGAGATAGATATAGAGAAATGATATGGCTTTAAGCCTCAGATGATAACGCGAATCTATAGACGAATAAATTTCTTGTCTGGTGGTAGATATCGCAAGTTCGTCAGCATTGAAAAAGCTTCATGAAGTTTTTGCATTAAAATTGTCGGGTTAAAATAAAATTTATAGATAGTAAATAGGGTAAGGTTGCGATCATTGGACTAGCGCTTTGTTTGGACCACTTCAATATTTCGCTATCTAATCATATTTGAACCCGATATTCGCATCTAAACGATAGCTTTACAACCCCCCACACCGCCTTCCAACCGCCAGTACCGCAGCAGGTAGCATGAGGGATGGACGTACTTTGCTTTGTTTCGGGGACCATGAATTTAATTTTGACGCTGCATATAACAGCATGTAAGTACTATTATATTAATTATTTAAATGTGATTTTTTTTACTAGTATAGTACAGTAATTAAGAATACATACAATCGTATATTTTTGTTAAGTAACGTGCTACTTTTTTAAAAATAAATATTTCAAGGGATGTTAGTGAGTTTCTATCAATGGACTGGCACGATGCTCTTTCATTGAACCGGTCCAATCATGGCAACTTCTGTAATGTGTGTTATTAAAAAAAAACAAATCTTTTTATTCTAGCATCGTAAAAAGAGCAGGAGAGAGAGGCGAGTATGAAAATAGCTTAGGGAAAAAAGAAGTTGGATTGGATGAGGAAATTAAGTGGTCCAATAGTCGCAACCTTACCCTACTTCTGACACTTTTACACAACGCCATCTAGTCCCAAACTAAGCAGAGCTTGTACTATGGGTACTAGACAACGGATAAACATACTTAAATACTTTTTTTTGTAAATCCATACATATTATACATAGAAAGCACCCAGACCAATGCAAACAATCATGTTCATGCACACAAAGATTTGCATTGAGCGGGAATCGAACCCGAGACCTCTGCGTAGCAGTCATGTTATATAACCACTACGCCACAGAGGTCGTCATATAGATATAGAGATTAAATTCTAATAAATACTTGTCTCTCTGCCCACCGTTCACGTGTTCCAAAACGTATCCTAATTATTATACAGAAAACAATTGAAGGAGAGAAAGGGAATGGCAAAGCATACCGTTTATCAGTAAAAGAAAAATGGTTTAAAAGACTTAAAAGTGTCACAACCTATTAATAAGCTCTTGTAATTACGGCAACTGACATTAATGGATGAGCTTTCAAACCTAACGATTATCTGCTAAAAGTCAATGAGCTGTATATAAGCCAACAAAATAAAAGGTAATATTCTGTAGGCAAGTACCTATATTGTAGGAACACGTAACCACAGTACAACCAGTAGTCTATCTCGAATATTTATTATAAATGCCTACGGGTGCGTGGTACGTAAACATGCGATAGGGCTGCCCACCTCCAGATTTTTAATTACATTTACCTACTTTCCCGCTCGTTACTGCAGCACAGTCGCGACTGTTCAGTCCGCAAAGCCACCGCTATCGTGAGCGTGTAGGTATAACTCGCGTTTCGTCAGTTTCTATGAAGTCGAAATACTGTATATATTTGTACTATGGTAATATTCTGTAGGCAAGTATATTGTAGGAACACGTAACATACGTATTTGCATAATGTCTACATTCAAGACCCGAATTAATGTCACAGTCATTACAGTGATAAAAAGCAGAAAAAGTCGTTTAAACTGACAGAGGGGCAGGTGTTGCTATAAAATTAAATAATGCCTGGTTTAATCACAACGTTCAGTGTTGCTATAATGTTGCCCATAAAAGTGCTTGCGTGGATATATTTTTTTTTTTGGAATATGGCCTCTTTAATTGTTGCTCTATGGTTGATTTGACATTTGAATAATTTATTCAAAATATTTTTTAAAAGTTGCAGTAAATTGTGATTTTATGTGTACTTCTAGGGACAAGTTAACCTTAACCCTTGCAAGGTACGTTTTATTTTTTTAATTTTGAATTTGGTTTTGTATCTTTACCGTAACGGCAACATTTTTACATTTGCTCCATTTCGCTTTATTTTGTGAAATTATGACATCAATTTTGTTTATTTTATTTAAATTTTACGTTAATTAGGAGATGGTTAGGAATATGACAATATTTTAAATTAAGTACAAAGGGAATAAGTATTTTATGTATTTTTACTTATTGAAAGACATACAGTTAAACATGTATGTGTGGACTGAGGGCCCATTTTTTTTTCTGCGGCTTTTTGTAGATTAATCAACAAAAGTGCATAGTTAAAGTTGTTAAAGAGTTTGTTAAACGATTATCAGAGTTTGTTAAGACTTCATTCAAAAGATATATCGCTTTAAGTGGGTCCCTCAGTTCAAACACAAAATCTCCCATAATTAGATAGGTAATGAATTAAACAACAATTTTTTGGTAAAAATCCTTAGTTAAACATGTATAAAAGTATAAAAAGCATTGAAAAGCCTAATATGAGTAGCTAATAAAAAATAACAAACGTTTTAAAAGGTCCCCGAGGGCCCACTTGAATTTATCTCATAATTAATCAATTATAGCATGAACATTAAATATTCCTAAGCCAAACATTTGTTAAAAGGGCAAGGATAAATTTAAAATTAAAGAAAGATCACAAACAGTGATAATTATTGTTATTTTTAAGTTTTTAAGTGGTCCCTCAGTCCACACACTATGCAAATGCTAATTGTTAAATGTATAATTAAATACAACAATTACGAAAATGGGGAGCCTTTCAGTGCATAGTTAATTTTGTATTTTATCGATCTGTATTTATCTTATCACTGGTTTTATAATTCTTTTACGAAAAATTTACAAAATATGTTTTTCGTACAAGTAGAGTGTCCATGCAGTCAAGAGATAATCAAGAACCATTACATACATTAATGATGTTACATTGCGTTTTAAAGTTTCTGCATAGTCATAAAGTGTGAGATAAAAGTAAATAGTTGTAATTGTGTTGGGCCGTATGCGGACTGAATTGAGTGCTATTTGATGCAAACGTAAACAAACAATAAAAAAATACATGTTCCTGTTAAATTAATGATTTAAAAAAATATATATTACGAAGTACCTAATCTTTAAATTTTCCAAAATTATGACATAGAATTCTTATGGTCCCGTATTGCAGTTAATAATAAATTGATAAAAATGTTAAAATTATTTTTCCAATATAAAATAAATAACCCTTAAATATTTATTTTATTTTGTTTTTAGTATTTGTTGCTATAACGGCAACTAAAATACATAATCTGTGAAAGTTTCAACTTTCTAACTGCCATGGTTCAGGAGATACAGCCTCGTGACATACAGATGGACGGACGGACAGCGGAGCTTTAATAATTGGGGTTCCGTTTTTACCCTTTGAGTACGGAACCTTAAAAACTGTGGATTTCGTGTTACAAACAGACACTCCAATTTTATTTATATGTATAGACATACAGATATGTATTACGATTGTAGCTACTTAATAATATAACCTGTCACTTGTCTAAAACTTAAAATTTTATTACATTTTAATTTTACTGTATTGCAAATTTTATTGTTTTATTTTTTACATTTAAAAAATGATTGCAATTTAGATTTAATTGATTAATATTAATATTGTGTAATGTTTTGCTTGCCGTGGCAACTTGTAATGGAATCAGCACTGTTGCTTGAGCTACTTAAATATTGTATTATTTCTGATTGACTTTGTGTATGTTTCGTGGGTTATCCTAATTATAAATAAATAAATATCTAAATTAATAATAAATGACATTAAAAACAAATATACAGCCGTTTTCTTAAAACGTGGACACCCCACACCAGACTTAGTATGAAAATTAACAAAACAGTTAAAATGACAAAAAATATAAATAAACCAGACACAAGATAAATACAGATCGATAAAATACAAAATTAACTATGCACTGAAAGGCTCCCCATTTTCGTAATTGTTGTATTTAATTATATATTTAACAATTAGCATTTGCATAGTGTGTGGACTGAGGGACCACTTAAAAACTTAAAAATAACAATAATTATCACTGTTTGTGATCTTTCTTTAATTTTAAATTTATCCTTGCCCTTTTAACAAATGTTTGGCTTAGGAATATTTAATGTTCATGCTATAATTGATTAATTATGGGATAAATTCAAGTGGGCCCTCGGGGACCTTTTAAAACGTTTGTTATTTTTTATTAGCTACTCATATTAGGCTTTTCAATGCTTTTTATACTTTTATACATGTTTAACTAAGGATTTTTACCAAAAAATTGTTGTTTAATTCATTACCTATCTAATTATGGGAGATTTTGTGTTTGAACTGAGGGACCCACTTAAAGCGATATATCTTTTGAATGAAGTCTTAACAAACTCTGATAATCGTTTAACAAACTCTTTAACAACTTTAACTATGCACTTTTGTTGATTAATCTGCAAAAAATGGCAAAAAAAAAAATGGGCCCTCAGTCCACACATACATAGTTAAACAGCTGTTACATAAACTCACGTCTTGTTCCCATGGAGTAGGTAGAAAACTGAGCGCCTTGTAGGTACCTACTACGATATTTACAAATCTGCTCTCATTATTCATAACAGCCCATTAACCCAGATACTCCTGAAACTATTTAGGGTCTCAGATCTTTGTAATTTTTTGATATGTTGGTATTAGTGTCACTAACTTTTCGGGAAAAATACAAAAAAAAATCCTTTTCCTCTGGGAAATCAGGAAAATGATCGGTGTTATAACACCTGGTAGGAGAATGGGCTACTATTGCTAGTAGGGAACTATGGGAAATATTTTGGACAAAATTATACACTTTATTTATTATTTAATCTTTGTTAGACTTTTATACAGTTTTATATTATGGGTAGAATATATAAGTAGTTCATATTTACGTTAATTTAGTTATGAAGCAGCTCTTATTGTGAAAAAAAAAACGTAACATTTTTTACATAAAATAGATTTGTGTTTGCAAATTTTACAAGTTAGGGCCATAGGGTGTATAAATTGCGTGTAACAATGGCTTTCATAATAAGACACTACTACTTCATTGATACTATAATTATATAAAAGCCATAAGTAAGAAATTTTTGTTCAATACACCTAACTAAGGTCTCACTTTTACTAATTAGCCATTATTTGTCACCACTTGGTGTATTATCACAGCAGTGAAAATGTAACATCACGTAATCGCTCTCGTGAAAGAGTGTTTCTTATATAGACGTATATTCTGCAAAAGTAGTATCTGATAACTTTCCCAGTACATGCCTCCTCGATGGACCACATCCACTAAACAAAAAGATAGCCAGGAATCATTTCAATGCATTGCTTGTGACAATATTCTACTTCTCTTTTGGCAAGTGTATAAGTTTGTATACTAAATGTACAAACGACATAGCAACAGAAACAGCATATCAACGACATCATCACTAAACATGGCATCAGAATAATATTATGTTAGTGGCTGTAGTTTATTCGGACCCTCAAAGTTTGCCACTCTGGGTAAGAATTTGGATAATTCTGTTTCTTTGATATTCTCGCTGCAAAGGCAGTACTACATGTTGAAAGAAAGACTACAGGAGCTGAATGAGGTATAGTATATTTTTTTAGGTTAGACGGAGATTCTGTATGCCTTCTCTTAGTTATAAAGTCTTGTTCAGACGTTATATTCATAGTAATCAGAAGTAGTTTCTTCATAATGTACCCAAAAATGACATTACTTCGTGGAAAATGTGTTTTGATCATTCATTTTTTTTATTTTTTCTCATATTTTGTGTAAACATAATGATTTTTCTGGCAGTGACCTAACATTTTGTAGTAAAGCGATATAGACGTATATTCTCCTACTAGGTGTTATAACACCTCTGAGAATTTTAGTTATAAAAAATAAACAAATTTAAATACAATATAACTATGTTTCCCATTTTATAGCTAACAGTCATTAGTTTGCATAATCAGGACGATATTATTAGGTTACTATACAATAATTACAGAGAAAGTAGCTTTTAGTTGTGATTTTGAAAAAAATTCACAAATCTTTTTTTTATTGAGCAAAAATCCATAAAATTCAATCATTATAACAATTGTTTTAGCACGCAAATAACTATGCACATGCACTGAATAAGATATAATGAGAAATGCTGATCACTATTCGCTTTTTGTATATTTTATTTGATGGTATTGTTAAAGTCATTTAATCGGTGTTATAACACCTGGTAGGAGTATCTGGGTTAATGTCCTACTGCAGGGACGGCCGGGCCTCCTTTCGTGACGGAGGGATACTTGGCCTAATAATACCACGCTGGCCAGACCGCCTGACCTTCTAGTTGCCTCGAAATCACTGAGAACGGCACACAACTAAGTTTTGGGTAAATGTTATTGTTCAGATAAAACGAAACTTTGAGAAACGCTCTTCAATTGTAGAGAAACTTTGATAAAAACAATTGATAACTTTTGTGTTTTAATGAATTTCAATATTGCCAAAGATTAAAGTTACTGTGGGCAGGGAATTATACGAGGAGCCGATGGGGTAGAAAGGTTCTAGAATGACATCATATGCCCAACAATGTCCCACTGCAGTGACGGACCTCCTCCCGTGACGGAGGGATACTTGGCCTACTAATACCACGCTGGCCAGACGGATTGGTATAGGGTTTAATTTCAAGTTTTCCTTCTTTTTATTTCGTAAAGACAATATTCACAGATAGTCCCTTAGTCGGTTTTTACGACACCCATGGGATGAGATGGGGTGGTGACATATTGTATTCTTAGTCCGTCACCACACGGAGTCTCTGCTTTGTCAATATTCATACGTATATGTACTTGCCTATCGGTTTTAAGTACTATACACATGCTCTTTCTGAAAGATGTCATTAATTACGTAACGTAAGTGCTAACTACACCATGCAGGTTTGAATTCCACCTACTATTATTTGTCTGATGCACTAATGCTGACTTTTAAGAGTCGATCTTAACAAAATATCCTAAGGTTGTTATTATTTAAGCCTTGGTTTACTAAAACAAACAGTACATACCAAAAGTAATCAAATTCGAAATAACACTACATAAAAACTAAAACCGAAATTTCATCGCGTGCTCCCAAATACATAGTACGCACAGCAACTAATCAACCTAGACACTCATGTACCCTAATACCTTGAAATAAGACACAATTTCAAATGAAAATGTTTAACTTGATGTGTTGCTGTGTGTACTATACCGTCCACATATTCTTTATAACAATGATAATTTGAAACAATTTTCTCCACCACAACCTGTATTTACACCCGTGTCATAATATTAACCTTTGCAACACAATCCAAAGGGCTTACACAGCCTTATATTTAGCCGGTCTTTTATATCCCGACCTCGTTACTATAAAATATTGGTATAATGAGCCCTCGCCGGCGGGTTAACAAGCCCTTTCATCTAGCATCGTCCGTGAAATGCTGTCTTTTTAATTATATTGACAGGTGATGATGTGTTTTGAACACTCGGTTATACAAATAGGTAATGCCTGCTAAATTTTGAACTGTATGTCCTTAAGTTAAAATGTAATATCCCTTGACAGAATATTTGAAAGATTAATGCATCGTTTCAAGTCGTCGTTATCGTGTTTTCTCTTTTCATTGTAAATAAGATGCGTTAGTAATTATCGTACATTTATATTTAATAGTAATTTTATGTACATTTTTTTGGTGTTGTCTTATTATTATTACACGGAATGAGTGTTTTAAAAGTAGGTACTTACAGTAGCTCTTTTTAGTTTTGGTCTAAATTTGATTGCGTTTACCTGTGAGGGGAATATTATAATGATCTTCTCTTTTCACGAACTTCAGAACGATAATTTTCAGTTATTCGAACGTTGGGCTATTTTTTCATGTATTTTCTAAATGCTTGAAATAACTTTAATACAACTAATCTTATCGTAAGAAGCAATACAAGAAGTACGAACAACAACTTCGAATCGATACCAAAATAGTTGTTGAATGTCTCCTTCTAGTTGGCTCGAAATCACTGAGAACGGCACACAACTAAGTTTTGGGTAAATGTTATTGTTCAGATAAAACGAAACTTTGAGAAACGCTCTTCAATTGTGGAGAAACTTTGATAAAAACAATTGATAACTTTTGTGTTTTAATGAATTTCAGTATTACCAAAGACTAAAGTTGCTGTGGGCAGGGAATTTTACGAGGAGCCGATGTGGTAAAAAGGTTCTAGAATGACATCATCATAACAGCCCAATAATGTCCCACTGCAGGGACGGACCTGCTCCAGTGATGGAGGGATACTTGGCCTACTAATACCACACTGGCCAGACGGATTGATATAGGGTTTAATTTCAAGTTTTCCTTCTTTCTATGTAAATTATTTTTAATAAAGGTAATATTCACGGATAGTCCCTTAGTCGGTTTCTACGATACCCATTGGATGATATAGGGTGGTGAAATTTTATTGTATTCTTACTCCGTCACCACACGCAAAGAAAGAAAGACATCCTCGTGCGATAAATGGAATACTGGTCAGCGCGGCGGGAAACCGACGGATATGGGGGGCCAATGACATATTTTTTCAAGTGGCCAAATTTCTATGTACGCCTGTTTATTTACGTGGCTTAGGTATAAAGAGGAGTAATATTTGACCAGTGTGATATGAGTAGCACAAGTTTCTGATCATCACTGGAGGAGCGCTCTCCGTGCACATTGATTAGGTATAAGTTAAAATGATAAAAAAAATACGTTACAAAGCCGATTTATTTTTGCAATATTAGAACTGACATCTTTGTTAAAGAAAATGCGATTTCCAGTCTTCAATATAATCTAATTGAACCAAAAAAATAAATTGGAATATGGACATTGTCATTGTAATAAGATGTTCATTAGTGAATACGTCTTCTTGTGTCCAAATCGCATTTAGAAGGCAATCGATCTGATCAGTTCTTAATATACAGGATGTTTGTGGTAGTAAGTTGTCTTTTCCACCACTCATGGCCTAGACGACCTCTGTGGCGCAGTGGTTATTTAACATGACTGCTACGCAAGTCTCGGGTGGGTTCGATTCCCGCTCAATGCAATACTTTGTGTGCATGAACATGATTGTTTGCATTGGTCTGGGTGTTTTCTATGTATTTACAAAAAAAGTATTTAAGTATTTATCCGGTGTTTAGTACCCATAGCACAAGCTCTGCTTAGCTTAGGACTAGATAGCATTGTGTGAAAATGTAAGGAATGTTTTATTTTTATCAAGAGAATATTCACGAGTGATGTATTAGAATATTTAGGTTCAAAATCCTCGAAGTTTCATAGTTTTAAAAAATATTTGTGATGTAAAACAAAAGAGACTTACTACCTATTCCGTGATACGTAAAATTCTTTAGTTCGATTTCCGCTGTATACATAATCTTTATGTGTGTTAAAATGCAGAGACAATACACGCTTTAAAAAACGTAAAAAAGAAACAAGCGTGCTAGTAGGAAGCTAAATTTCTTTCCATCAAGTAATTACTCCTCTAGGCAATCAATCACTTTAAATCAATCCCTGACATCACCTATTTCAGGTTAGTTATAATAATTATTTAGGATATTACATTTCGGAACATCCTGTATTACTTGTGCTTTATTAAATAAGACCCGGTGAGATATGACAGCGGCCAATTTACCTGAATCATAACTTATTTGCAGTTCTAATATGGCAGATCGTAGGTAATATATTGTTCTTAGAATGGTCATTGTTTTTTAGATGACAATAGCTTATTTTCTATTAATTTCACTGTAAACAAACTTGATTAATAACATAGTGACTTGGTCACATATAATATCTTTGGAAATTGAAAGTCGAAGTCCGAAGGATGTGGGCTACAATAAATAATAATTAGGTAATCATATAATTCTATTTATTTTGAAGATGTTGGCAACATCCTATGTCATTCTATAGAGATAATAGTAAGCAAATAAACAAAGCTTACAAAATATTTTACGAAAACAAAAAAGCATGTAAAATCCTATTAGCAAGCCCTTGTTACGAGAGATTCTCCGTGTGGTGACAGAGTAAGAATACAATATGTCACCACCCCATCTAATCCTATGGGTGTCGTAGGAACCGACTAAGGAACTATCCTTTAATATTATTTTTACGAAATAAAAAGAAGGAAAACTTGAAATGAAACATTGCTTCGGACATAAGCATTATAAATTAAAACTAAAATTTTAATTTATAATGCTTATGTCCGAAGCAATGTCGAATACTGCAGTGTAGTTTGGTCGCCTGGCTACAAAGTCCACCAACTGAGATTGGAACGGGTCCAAAAAAGATTCCTTAGGCATCTGGCTTTTTCTAGTGGGTTACATAAACATCTTCCTACGTACGAAGATAAACTGGAATACTATAAAATGGATAGCCTTCTGACCCGCCGACAGCTTCACGATATGACTTTTCTGCATAAAATCCTCAGAAATGGATTGGACTGTCCGAAACTTCTGAAAGATGTGACTATCCGTGTTCCTCGTAGGTTACCTAGACGTGCAACTTTGGCTAACGGATTGCTCTGTCCGCCCTTCGCAAAAACAAATCTGAAACAGTTTAGTACCCTTTCTAGAATTAAAAGTAGTGTGCTGAAGTTGTTGAGAGGCAAAATCTGAAGTAAATAAAACAAACACAATTTTTTTTTTTTACCTCAAAATTATATATTAACAACTAGTTCGTAAGTATTTTGTAACTTGGGAAAGCTTTAGTTATAAGTGCTAGTGCAATGTAATAGCGCAAGCTGTGACACCTTAAAATGTTGTGCATTAAGATTCTATTACTATTACTCTGTTACTACTGTGTAAGATAAGATGTAGCAACTATTGGTTGTCCATATGTAAATAAATAAATAAAATAAATAAATCAAAGCCTATACCAATCCGTCTGGCCAGCGTAATGGAGGGATACTTGGGCTACTAATGCCAAGTAGCCCAAGTATCCCTCCATTACGGGAGGAGGTCCGTCCCTGCAGTGGGACAGTAATGGGCTGGTATGATGAGATGAGGCCGCACCCTGCAGTCACATTGATAAGCTGTTATAGGACCTTAATGGGATGATGTTTTGATAAATTAATGGTCAATTCACACAATAAACAATTACACAATTCCTTTGAGTATATCATAATAATATTAATATAAGTAGTCTTATACGTTTCATTTCACGTACATATCAAAATAATTTCTGTATTCCCAAGAAACGTTTTATACACATATAATGTTATATATTTGTACGTGTAATAATATTTTCTGGGTAAATTCGTGTTCGCGGCAACTCCTTATGAAGCTCAGGGGCCGCCAGACGTGGGTAATTAATTAAATTGAAGTTGAGATAGGAAGCGCGGGATAACAACAGTTCTCATTAAACCTTTTACATTACATATTATAGTCTCTGGTTAATGATTATCCACCTTTAAAAAGAGGTTCTTATCATACCCGTCAATTTCTCCGGGACCCCCCATTACTTGGGCATCGTTAACCCAACTGTACAGTTTGACTCTGTTATTATTTCAATTACTTGGGCCCAACAGGACCTGTGTCGTTTTGTTTTATTTTCTGTGAACAATAAGCACGGGTAATATAGGTGAGTGGCATATCTGTCTGGTTATATTATGTTCCTTTGAAAAGCTTTTATTAAACATCTAGGTTCTTATCATTGCAGCTAATTTTATTAAGAAAGAAAGAAAGAAAAATTAGTTTATTCACGTAAGATATAAAAATACCGCGTGTGAAGGTCGTTTTATAGTGATCACATAATATGCTCGTCTAACTTAACGGCTAAGTTTACTGAGGGTTCGGAACACGACAATGTCAGAGAAGACACCCACAAGAAACTCTGCTGGGTTCCTGTCGCTCTTTTGGTGATCACTTCACAAATATTATTTTATTTAGTAAACAGGACAATTCAGATCCAAGCATTTTTATCGTTTAAGTAATCCTTTACACTATAATATGATTTCGATATTAACTTATGTTTAATAAAAGATTTAAATTTATTAACTGAAAATTCTTTAACTTCCCTAGGGAGCTTATTATAAAAACGAACACCGTTACCAGCGAAAGAATTACTTATTTTATGAAGCCTAGTGTGGAGAACAGCAAGTTTATTTTTATTTCTAGTGTTAACATTATGTATATCACTCATTTTTTGATATTTGTTAATATTTTTGTGTACGTACATTAAATTATCAAATATATACTGGCAATGCACAGTCATAATCTTAATTATTTTAAATTTATTTCTAAGAGACTCTCTTGGGCCCATATTATATATACAACGTACGTATCGCTCAAAGCGCAAAGAGCGATACGTACGTATCGCTCTTTTTTGCAAAACAAATATTGTGTTAATATCAGCCGCACTACCCCACAACAGAATACCATACGACATTATGCTATGAAAATAACTAAAATAAACTAACCTAGCTGTGTCTATATCTGTTAACTGACGTATTTTTTTTACTGCGTATGCTGCTGAAGAAAGCCTACCTGACAATTTTTCAATTTCTTTTTTCAATTAATAATATGAAGTACTTACATAATCTTACCTTATTTTATTTATTGACGACTTCTGTGGCGCAGTCGGTATATTACATGGCTGCTACGTATAGGTCGATTCCCGCTCAATGTCTGTGTCAAATTTTTTGTGTGCATGAACATGATTGTTTGCATTGGTCTGGGTGTTTTCTATGTATAATAATGTATGTATTTACAAAAAAAATGTAGATACTTAAGTATGTTTATCCGCTGTTTTGTGACCCATAACACAAGCAGGTTAAGTCTTGCTTATTTTGGGAACAGATGGCGCTGTGTACAGTACAGCAGTCCGTGTATATTTATTTATTTATTATTATTATTACTAAACACCCTGTACTACGATCCTTACAATCATGCTTTGCTTTGTTTACATTCACATATATATTATTATCTCTACATGCCCATCGTTTCCGATTGCTACAAACATGCCCTTTATGAAGAATGTGACCAATTATTTCTACTATGAACACTCCACAGCATAGAACTAGTTTTATTTAAGAGCGTTTATAAGGCTCACTAGCGCCGCCAATTTAAAAAAAACATAATACACATAAGTACATGTATCGGAAATACATTTATGTTATACATAGAAACTGCCAAACCAAATTAAACAGACATGATCATGCACACATTTGAATAGTCGAAAAGTTTACGGAGGTACAGAACCGTATACTCGATGGTAGTTTAATAAGCATATTTGCTAAAGTAACTTGGAAAATCGAACTTAATGGACTCAAACAACGAAATAGCATTTTCTTTTAATACTCGTAGTTTATATATACCTAGATTATTATTTACCAGTGACGTACCTTTGTAATTAAAAACACATTACACGACCGATTACGACAGAATAGCTTTTAAAACATTACGAAGTTTTACATACACAGTTATAAGTAAACATGTATTTGTAAATGTTTTTTATGCAAGAAACGTATTTACTTGTTGGTATAGAAATATGTAAATAAGACGAGGTTGCCAACAACTTCTGTCTTTTAAAGAACCTCCTCTTGACAGGCTATTAATGTCCCACTGCAGGGACGGGCCTCCTCCAGTGACGAAGAAGTACTTGGCCTACTAATACCACGCTAACGGATTGGTTTAATTTCAAGTTTTCCTTCTTTTTATTACGTAAAGATAATATTCACGAATAGTCCCTTAGTCGGTTTTTACGACACCCATGGGATGTGATGGGGTGGTGACATATTGTATTCTTACTCCGTAACCACACGGACTGGAACTTTGACTTTAAAGAACCTATTCGTGTAATAATTCTGGTTTTAATAGCAACGATTGTCGTGGCCAAGAGCTCCTCCTTGGCTTTATTATCTCTTGTTAGATCTAAAAGCGTCTTCTTGTTATTGGTTCTCTTACGAACTGGATATTGACTGGTACCTAGCATTGTTCCAAATGCTGTATGCTAGTTTTCGAAAGCAGTATCCCTGATAACACTGTTCTACCATAATTACTTCATTACAAACAGACGTAGACAAAGTAAATAGTTATATATTTAAATTAAATCGTCAACAACCAGCAGACTGTGAGCACAGTAAACACACATGCCCCGAAACAGTTAACCGATTTAATGTTAATAATCTTCTCATAAACTGAGAGAAAACCACATATACCTACTCGTCACATTAAATGTCTGCTAAGTGAAAATGTAAGTAAGTATTAAGTGGGAATTGTCAGGAAGAAGTGTTATGATTTGTTTCTTATCAGCTTAAATGTCGCAATATAGGAACAGTAGTCAAAATGACATTGTAGTAGAATGTTGGCGGATAAGGTTTCTGAAATTCCCCTTGCATTCATCATAAAAGCCCATTAATGTCCCACTGCAGGGACGGGCCTCTTCCCGTGACGGAGGGATACTTGGCCTACTAATACCAGGCTGGCCAGACGGTGGTATAGGGTTTAATTTTAAGTTTTCCTTCTTTTTATTTCGTAAAGCATATATTCACGGATAGTCCCTTAGTCGGATCTTACGACAGCCATGGGATGAGATGAGGTGGTGACATATTGTAATCTTAATCCGTCACTACACGGATATTGCATTCATTAGCGTATAATACAGCCGACTCTCGTTTAAGCCAGTAGTCTGGTCTATACTTTCACACCTGCCTGCCATGGCCAAATCCTTAGGTATTTTAGTTACTACCGTAATGTAATGATTGTTGCATCAGCTACAAACATGAACGCTGTAATCTCTGTAACACGTAGAACGAAGATATGGGTTGTAAAACATTATAATGTACGTATCTACTTATATTTTGTTAGAAATCCAAAAGAAAACAATAAGTTCAAACAATTTAACCCATTTAGCCCGACAATTATTTTTGTAAATATTTTATAATTTTTCAACACAAGCTTGCTAAAAGATATATCTATCTCAGCAACCTAAAAAAAATATATAAAAAATTATCCAATAAAAGGAGGAGCATAGAGGGGGGGGGGTACCATATACGGTACAGTAGGCTTATGCAGAAATACTTTATTTTTACCAAAGACTTTTATTAGTTTTTTTTGTGCGATACATAGTAAAATATTCCATGTGAACTCAAATATTGAACTTGACACACCTTGTAGGGCATTGCTTGTGACATTATCTACACCTGGTTCTGTTCTCCTGCTTAGCCTGCTCAGCCATCTTATCCCGAATCAGGTATTATTGATTGACGAGGGCAGACTAGGACCAGGTTTTTTACGTAGCTTGTTACTGTCAATGATTGTGTTTGCGATACTACGTCGAATGTTTAGCTAGTCCATGTGCCTGCCATCTTGTCTATAAAACAACCAACCATTTTGTAAAAATAAATCAATTCAGCGAAGATTTAGAGGCATGTTCCACTTTTTACCACGAACGCCACAAATCATCGTCAGCTGAAAGAAGCTTTTGCGCAAAATACATATTTGTTTCAGTTGTTAGCAAGTCAAACACGTTTTCAGAAGAAAACGGAAGACCATTCTATTGGATTTCTTACAAGAGAAACGTTATACATTGGTTGCCAAGTCGTAGTCGTTTAGGTCAAAAGTCTCGTTGTCTCCAGTTATACTTCATGACGCGTTTTTGCAATGGTTCTTAAGACTCACGAGGGTCTTCTGGCTCTTTAGAACGACTAAGAGGAGGCACTTCTGCTGGTGCTCAAAGCAAACTTGATGGTAAATGTCTGGGACATCCTTTTCACCAGAGGAGATCAGCCAAAGGCATGATCAGGCATTCGCAGTATCGGGTAGAAATAAAAAAATATCGACATCGTGCCCTTTATAATAAGCAACATCATCTTCCTTAAGAATTGTAGCAATATCATGAAGGATTAACGGTCTAGAACACTGTAAAATGCTAAGATCTGTATAAGTATAGTTTATGGTAAATTTTGCTTACACATAAGCCTACTGTACCACATACGGTACACATAATTGAAGATTGAATAAACCTAACTCCAATAACCTAGGTCAAAGTTTTTTATAGTCATAGCACCTATTGTACTCTAAGCTATATAAAAATACTGATAAACTATCAACTTTATATAAAATAATGTAAATATTGCTTTCTTGAAGACATTGTTAATAATTTCTTCCGTTTCTGCTAGCAAAAGTCGATATAAACACAAAATTACTTGCATTTAACTTATTTGTATTATAATAAATGTAAAACTGTCACTCTAAACTAATTTATATAACTAAATAAAATACGAATATACCCACACGAAAATCACAATAATTTTTCAAAGTTACTGTACCATATAGGGTACAGTAGGTCTATATGGGTTAAAACATTTCTAAAATCAAACCATCCAACATAGTTTCCAAGAAGTAAAAGAAAGCACCAGAGTACGCATGTAAGGCAAACTTAATATTTATAATATGTGTCGTTATAGTGTCGACTTCTACAACTGCTAAAGAAACCGACTTAAGATAACGATAGAAAAAAGATCTTGTTGGAGATCCTACAAAAAATAAATAAATAAAACCTCACTAAGCTACATTTTAAAAAGAAAATAAGCCAAGAAGTAAAAGAAAGCATAAGAGTACGCATACAAGATAAACTTTCAACAAGATATTTACGTCTAAATGAGTGAGCGATTGTTGCGCCACTATCCTTTATTCGTGGTCTCGCTTCACAGGATTTCCCTCGAGGCACTAGGTACTACTTTTATAAAGTAACAAATAGTATATGTTATTCCTGCTTTATTCAGCTATTTCTTTACAAAAGAATTTTATATTATTTTTGTTGAATGGAGTTCTTCTCTTTTATAAATATTTATAATATATGTCCTTATAGTGTCAACTTCTACAACCGCTGAAGAAACCGACTTAAGATAACGATAGAAAAAAGATCTTGTTGGAGATCCTACAAAAAATAAATAAATAAAACCTCACTAAGCTACATTTTAAAAAGAAAATAAGCCAAGAAGTAAAAGAAAGCATAAGAGTACGCATACAAGATAAACTTTCAACAAGATATTTACGTCTAAATGAGTGAGCGATTGTTGCGCCACTATCCTTTATTCGTGGTCTCGCTTCACAGGATTTCCCTCGAGGCACTACTACTTTTATAAAGTAACAAATAGTATATGTTATTCCTGCTTTATTCAGCTATTTCTTAACAAAAGAATTTAATGTTAAATTTATTTTTGTTGAATGGAATTTCTTCTCTTTTATAAATACATGTCATTGTAGAGATAATGTAATACTGCATGGACAGGAAACCTGTAGCAATGAACTGATAGCTATTGTAGATAGGCATTCCGGGTTAGGGTAAACTTTCTTTCTTTCTTTTGTTTTGTTTTGTTTTGGTAGAGATATACATGCGAACATTCGTATAGTCGCCTTCTACAACAAAGGCCGAATGATGGCAGGCCGTATAGTAAATTAAGTAGAGCTTAGAAAATCGGTAATAAGCTACGGATTAACTCACCTACTTAAATACTTTTTTATTGCGAATACTTTTACATTTTAATTTAAAAAAAAATTACCAGACCAATGGAAACATTAATGTTCATACCTACATGCAAAAATTAGGCTTTGAGCGAACTATTATTTTTGCATTGAGCGAAACATTAATCCAAGATCATACAACGGCTTATTTCCATACCTATACTACATTTATATGTTAACGTACGTAGAGAATTTAAATTTGACAAGCTCATCCACTGCGCAACAGACCTTGTCAAATTTAAATTCTCTCACAATATTATATTACAAGGACGATGTTAGCAAACGGTTTCCATATAAAATTTAATAATAAATATTAGTTTAAACCGTACATATGTATGTAATCATATACTAGTTAAAACGAACATGGCCTCTTATTTACTATTAATACGCAAATATTCACAACGAACAAATTATTCGTTAGCAATAACTAAGTACACAAAACAATACAGCAACTTAAACACCCGTGTACTTTATTCCCTTTTTAATAAGACTGGTTTTTGAATGTATTTTTCTACACGTAATTATGCTTAAAATAATTCCTACATTTAATTTTAAGTCTAATCTAGAGGACTTAGGGTTAAAATTTAATTAATTAGTGTCAAGAGCTCTATCATGTATTGGAATGGTAATGGGATTACATTTTAATTGATTTGATACAACAAAATAAGTAAACAGAATTTACTTAACATCGATAGATATTTTTGATTGTAATTGAATTGAAATTTAAATAAGTATCAATTTCATACTACATATTTCAAGCAATCATAGTTATTATTTTTGCAATTAAGTTTTTTTTTGCACTATGGAGCGAATCCTGCGTCGCTGTGACTTTTACACACATGAAATTAACGAACACCAAGAACACCCAGCCTCAAGAAAATAATACTTATGCCACCAAGATTGGTATAAATAGTCAACATTACAAGGGCAAAAAACTGAGTGTGGAACGTAAAACAGAAACACGCTTGTACGAAATGACCGTACATAGAAAAGATGGCTCATAGAAATCTGTGATGATCTGAATGTTTTCTATAAACAAAGTTTTCGGCCTGACCTGCTTTCTAGAAATAGATATTTCTATGAGCCATGTTCTCTGTGTACGGTCATATCGTATAAGCGTGTTCCTGTTTTACGTTCCACACTCCAGAAAACTATACAAGTAACATTTTTTTTTCATATTTTATCAACGATGCAAGTAAAATATTAAGAATCAGCTGTATTACTATCTACAACACAGAAGTAACATGTTCCCAGACAATTGAATTTGTTAGAGACCCGCTTGTCTACAGTATCTTTGGAGAAATCGAATTGAAATTTGTGGATACAACTATTTTTCCAAGGCATTTTTATTTGGAAGTATTTTTCATTCTCAAAACACCCAACCAAAAAGAAACTGGGATACAGTCTAGGTTGCTATAACAGTATTTAATTTAAAAATGACGTGCTCAAAATTGAGTGTTTATTTGTGAATCGTTCAAATAAAAAAGTTTTGCGTAGGATTCGAAACTTCAATTTTCATCATAACAGCCCATTAATGTCCCACTGCAGGAACAGGTCTCCTCCCGTGACAGAGGGATACTTGGCCTTCTAATACCACGCTGTCCAGGCGGATTGGTATAGGGTTTAAATTAAAGTTTTCCTTATTTTTACTTCGTAAAGATAATATTTACGGTTAGTTCCTTAATCGGTTTTTACTACACCCATGAGATGAGATGGGGTGGTGACATATTGTATTCTTACTCCGGCACCACACGAAGTGTTGTGCTGCAACTGCAATATGCGGCTGTGATAAAAGTATGCTTTGCCAAAGATTGCCAGAAAAGAGGAATTGAGGAAAACTTGGTCTACTGATGTTACCCTATACATAACACATGCTATAAAAGTTTGTTTTAAGTTTGCCACTCTGCTGATGTCACCCTAACCATTTCGATTGCTACAACAGTTTGTTTCAAGATTTCTACTTTTTACGGAGAAAAGATATTGATATGTAGTTTCTCCTAGATACTTATACACTCGTGGGATGTGTACATTGTGCTACAAATGATTATTTAAGCCTGGATGTCCTTTGATTTGTGTTCTTTAACTTCATGTTTGTGAAAAGTCCTCACAAAACAGCGCTTAAATCCCTGTGTGGTACAATCTCTTAATACTGGTAGAGATAAAAATATAACAAATGTATTTTTAACCTGCAGTAAAAGCTAGTGCATAATAATTCTAAAAAGTTAGTTCATTCTTTATTATTTTTATACACGAGCAATCTTCCATAATTAAGACGTTATGGCGAATATATCTTCATTGTGCCTTGTTCTCTAGCACTCATAAACACAGTAAATAGCGAGCTTTTTCCTGAGCACCACTAAATGTTATCATATACAATCTAATTGCTTTATTCAGGGTACTTGTTAGTATACGATGTTAAACTTTGTTTGCTCATATTTTGTAATAAGGTGCATAGTTTAAAAGTCTTGGTAAAGTTAGGGTTGCCGAGCACAATACATGTTATAAGGAACTTTATGATGGGTAATTGAAGGGTACCTATATCGCCATCACTTAGTTGTGAAGACGAGCAACATATTTTTAAGGAATTTGTCCGCAATTCCTTGTTTATGCATACTCTATTTGAACCCAAGACCTACATGCATTATAGGTTTGTGTCTCATATTGTATAATTGTATTTATTTCATAAACAAAAATTTACATTTGTGTAGAAAATTAAACTTAAAAAATAACTAATTAACTTAAGACTACGAGTGTATACCCGATTACCATGTACCTGATTACCCATAAAACTAACACTGTACACATTATAGAAGAAGTTTATATATCACATTAATGTTTTGCGCTCATGTGCCTGCTAGTGTGAATGTTAATCGAATGACATGAGTTTGTCAATTAGAAAAAAGTTTTGGAATAATACCTTGAGCTTAGGTTTAAACACTTTTCATCCAATGTTTGAGAGGTCCGCCTTAACTTTATAACGAAAGGTAACCTGTACTTACAAATACTTATAGAATTTTTTTAATATGAAATGAAATGAATGAAAATGAAAAAATATTTATTTTCTCCCAACAAATACATAGAACAAGATTAAGTTTAACATAATAAGTTGACAGGGAGACAGGAGCCCATACTAAGTCAAGACTTGTGCTACGGGTCTCCTGGTCTCCATCCTAGCAAACAGTGAGATATGCTGAACGTTCAGCGTTAATTTCCGATATAGGGTCCTATAAGCGCAGTTGACGCAATAAGACGCATTGAGGAAAATGCTAGCTACGAAGTTAGGTTTTTTATATTATTTATCTCTTAAAATCCTGATTTGTTTTAGCACTTTGCTGAAGCTAGAATGCATCATATTGTATTAGCACTTTCCCTAAGTTTGAATGCATCATAATTATTGTCATGCCACTACATCTACAAAACTAATGCAATTTTCTCACAACAGTAATTGCATACCAACTACTAAATTAGAAATATTATAGTTACGACCAGACCCCAAAGGGTACATGCAAATATAACAACAAATTGAAATCTTTATGCATCATTTTTTACTATAACACATGGTACCTGTACATCATAAAAGTCACAAGAGGCAATTCTTAAGATATAAAAAAGGTGACAAGGGTAAAAAATCATGTATAAAATGAAGGACAATATTTACGATCACTGTCCTTATATGTGACATAAAAAGGGGAGACACCCTTTTTGCTGTCAAAAACTAAACATACCCTTTTTTCTATGTATGACACGGTAATATGACTGTATGTTACCTGAAGGAAAGCGCGTATTAGGTCTAGGAATTATGGTAAAGGGTGATAGTCACCAAAAGGCTTCACTTTTACTGTCTGACCACGGGATTGCTTTTTTTCTCCTATTAGTTTTTGTCCTAATTTAAATTGTCATAATAAGTTAGGCATTGTCCTTGTCATAATAATAGTTTGTTGCCATAATAGGTTTTTAATAACTATGTTTTTTGGCATAATCTCGTTTTACCATAATTTCATTTGTAATAATATTGTTAGTCATAATCGTCCTCAGTCCTAATATTTATTTGCCATAATAAAAAAAAATTAAAACCCCGAGTTAGAGCAGTCCGACTAGGATGGAGGTTAGGTTTATTCTTTAAACCACACAGAGGTAGGAGATCCTCTGACCACACGTTTACGCAGGATGAACACTGACTTCCAAGGTGTAAACCATTTGGGGATCTTTTAACTGGAGCGTGGTGTGGTTGGTACCGATGCAGCCATTAATTGATCAACTAAAGATATTAAGTAGCAGTACCATGGTCACCTCTTACGCCCGCTGCGGATAATGAAGAGGAGACGAGTTTTATTCAAAATCTTTTATTAGTTTGGTAGGTAACGGTACGGTTCCATCCGCTGGCAATGTCCTGGCAGGCAGGTGAGAAACTATAATTTCAAATACAGAATACCATGTTCTTACAAAATAAATAATTTGAAATAAGAACTGTCAGAAAAAACGTAAATTATTTTAGTTTAATTTGAACATAGAATAGTTATTTAAGCACATAGTTACGGATATTGTTAGTCAAAATACAAAAACAAAAAAGTTGTTGATACTTAAAACGTGTATATGGTTTATAACTAACATGTTAGTGTTAAAAAATATAACACTTATCTCAAACAAGAAGTAAAACAACCTGTAATAATGTCAGATTTAATTTAATCTTGCAAGAGAACGTATAATCAAAGTGTTGAGGGCCGAAAAAAAGCGAGACGAATCAAATTAACGTAGACCTCCTGGGCAATTTAGGAAAAAAACAAGACGCCATTAGCTTGACATTGTGGTAATTTAGACCATAAAAAGATAAGTAAGTATAGAAATCAATCACTAGTTATACCTACCTCCGATTGGTATTATAACTTTGACTTACGCACACGAATATTTTGGTAGTCTCTAGGACTTCACCAATCACATCAATATTTTAAACATATTGATTAACTGACAATGAACTTTTACAGACGAAATCTGTATCTCTTCTCGATCACAATAGGGGAACTTGGGGACACTTGATCCTTAAGGGAGACTAGGTACACGAGATTTTCAGAACTTGTATGGGTAATATTAAATTTTATAATGGCAATATCGGTTGTCTATGGTACCCGCTAACTTTCTAAAGTTGGTACACCTGTCAAACTTGACGCGTTTGTAAATGGCGGACGGCCGAGTGTTTGTTGTTGCCAAGAGAAAATTTCCGTAAGTTTACATTTTGAATAAACATTAATGTACTTAAATATGGCTTTTAGGTGTGCATGAATTAAATTCGAGGCGTTATCTATTTAAGTAGCGATTTGTAGCGTAGAAAAGTGGTAATCTAATAGACGTTTGAAAATATTCTTGTTTATAACCTCAAACTGCTCAGGGTACACTTGGTAGACTTAGCTATTATAACTTTTATTTTTTAATTAATTTCAGATTACCGATATGACCAAAGTATACAAAACAAGAGAAGGTGCCAGAAAAAGAGTAACAATCAATGAAGAGTAAGAGAGAGCAAGATATAATTTTGTTTTGAGTTTGTTTTTGTTTTTTTAATACGAAACGGAAGTTTCACATTTAGCAATTGATTTATGTATGGAGACGGTGTGATTTCCCTATGTTATCATGTGAACCTAGCTAGTATTTAATAAATAGAGCTCAACCTCTCGTCATGGCATCAAGGCAAATTCTTATCATAGTTGACGTACACTGATTTTATGACATATTTATTACATAAACTGTGTAACACGATATAGTGCATTTACACAAATTACATTCAAGATCTTGTTAATTTAAAATGGGTCATTAAAGCATTCTAGGCAATCTATTAATTTATTTCAATTTAAAGGTGTTGTGTTGCTTTATAAATTGGTCGATGATTAAATAGAAGGCGTAAGATTTATGGAAAATAGATTTAAGTGTAGGTACAGATAAATAATCCTTACACATTTACACAACGCCCTCTAGCCCCAAACTAAGCTGAGCTTGTACTATGGGTACTAGACAACAGATCTGTGCAACAGATAAACATACATAAATACAATTTTTTGTAAATACATACATATTACACATAGAAAACACCCAGACCAATGCAATCATGGCAATCATGTTCATGCACACAAAGATTTACATTGAGTGGGAATCGAAACAGAGATACTACTCTGATCACTACGCCACAGAGGTCGTCAAAAAAGATACATTGTATGTATTCTTAATTATAAAAATCATAGATTCCGTGTTCCACTATTTCAGAATCAAAAGTATTGTGTACCATAGGTACCGATCATTTTGGTTTACAAACCTAGTATCGAGAGTTCTCTGGAGTGGCTTAACGACTGTGTCATTTCAACAACAGCCGGGACCATCTTTTTATGTATAACCCGGTCACATTATCTCGAGACGTCGATGACGTCACGTGCGTCGTCGCGTCGGACAAATCACGCACGGATGTTCCCGTGGCGAGCGCGGGGGTTGAAAGGAGACCGGGACGCGAGGTTCGCATTCCAGCGAGGTCTCTAGATAATGTGACTGTGTTATACTCTCCAAAGCACAGAGACTCTTAAATGAAATACCACTGAGCGGCCACCCATCAATAGTAAGATTTCGCCGAAGTTGCCTAACCAGCGTATCATTTATGACTCAGTGATTGCAACCGGCTATAAGCTACTCTTTTATACATTAAAGAGCTTACAGTACACACAGCAACTAATCAAGCTAGACACTCATGTACCTTAATACCTTGAAATAAGACACAATTTCAAATGAAAATGTTTAACTTGATGTGTTGCTGTGTGTACATATCTTCAATTATGATTTATTCGTTTACACTTTCTAACATAAAGTACAAAGTCATCACTCTTTAGTAGTGTAAGCATAAAACTTTGTTTCGTAATGAACCTCACTGGCTTACGGCCTGTTTACCTTTGCCTTTTGTTTACGAGATCGAAGCAATGAAACAAGTTAATGTACACACATAAAGTAGAACATATTTTGATCTTAAATTGTTACTATCTTTGTAAACTTTCATTGAATAGGGTAACTATGTATTTGGCATACCGCGCATAGTCCTTTTTTATGAAAAAATAAAATTACTTTAAACTTTTTTTTCTATGGAGTGAGAAAATAAAAATTAATATTGTTATCACTCCGTCTTAACTCAAGGATATTTTTATTCTTTTTGATATTTTAATTCATTATTTTTTTTAGTAAGCTAGTCTTAGTATATTATAGCACTCGGTGCAATCATATAGTGCCATTAACTACCATTGTTAAAGGTACTTATTTCCATTCTATACCTTTGTCTATAACAAACATGTTTTATCTCAATATGGAAACTAAGCTCTGCTACTTAAATTATATTGAATTTTTATACCTACGTATTTGTGTATAAAATCACTACTATTATGAATAATAGTTAAGTATATAATTTAAACAAGCTTTTATATTAATGGCTTTATGTGACTTCTTCAAACTTTGTATCAAATTTCAAATTATCTGCTCATGAAGTGAACAAATCACTGTTAATTAATATAAAACAATTAAGTCAAGCTTAATGTTAAGGTTAAAACTTACTTGAACTTTGTAGTAGTGATAAAGTCAGACGCAGCAAAATAAACATAATTATTATACAGCATTATCTTTCATGACAGTTCTTGAACTTTAGGTACAGCATACAACGAATAAGACGAAATTTGGCTATCAGATATCTTTCTGGTCCGATGAATTGATATCGGGTACTTTTAGTACATCTTTAAAAATAGGATGATGATACCTTATTTTCAGAACATTGTTTACTAAAATATACATGTTTTACTAAATATAAATAGGTGGCCAAGTCCGTTGAGTTACAGACGCGTTCGTGCGAAGTTTTTGATTCATGTTCATTGTGGTACATTTATTTTGAAGACCAAACCAATGACTGTTTTGAGTTTGGGTTTGCTGTGAATGTTATTATAACATCTATACGTAGGTTGTCAAATAAGTATGTAAAGATTTTACATAGGAATAATTCCTAGTCAGGAACATATTTTAAAGCTAACCACTTAAACGTTCTATGGTACCGTAAAATGACTCCATACATGGTCTATTACCGAAAGAAAAGAAATATTAATAAAACATTAAAATAAATTTTATGATTATTACATCGATAAATAATACAATATTTTTGATATATCTACACAGTTACTTAGCATGTACAGTATCACGTATCATCCATAAATCCATAGACACTGGTGTCAATATTTTACCCATTAACTACCGCGGTGTTCCAACAAACACATTAATATACAATATATATACACGAATATTTATTCAAAAATAATTAATTTCCACATTTTATTAATTGCATTTGATTAATAGTTAACAATGAAATTTTATATTATTTTTTAAAACTAAACAGCTGGCGTCGTGTAAGGTCGGGAGGCAATAAATCATATCGACAAAATACCGGAACAACGGACATTACTTATGCATGAATCTTTAGAATACACACATGAAGCAAAATGATTTGTTGTCACATAAAATGGCTGAACTTAAAGCCCGATTTACACATCGACAAGTACAGTAGCGAGTTAAGTAGTAAGTTGTTGATTAAGTTGATTTGAATAGATCTCCATCATATTTTTTGGCGAGTTAACTAGTTTATATGTAACTAGTTTTAAGTTCTATTTGTACTACAGCTGTAAGCGTCCCAAACAAAATAAAATAAAATAAAATAAACTACGGAGTAGCCCCCTCTCTCGCGCCTCGCCAGCTTTACTCGCCAAATAATAGGATGGAGATCTATTTGAATCAACTTAATCAACAACTTAACTCGCTACTGTACTTGTCGATGTGTAAATCGGCCTTAAGCTCTATGGGAAGTCCTTACTGTAGGGAACAGTCCTGCCCACAACAGTTTTTATGGACACCGTTCCTTGAAATGCAAGTGTTTGACTTAAGTACGAAACTTTCGAATACGAATTTTGAGTTATAGTGCACAATATACTCATTTTATGTTCGACAAATATACCATTATGATTTACTGCTGACGCCTAACCAGTTGCACTCAATAAATAACACTTTATTTCTTACAGAACGTGATGTATTACGACTTACTTAGGCATTTAACTTTGTCTGTATTTATAAAAGTATGTATTTTATAACTTTGAAGCTGTTGTTGCATGCATATAAATATTTAAGGTTATAAGTATTAAACGTTGAACAAAGATTAACGCAGCATGCTTTCACGTATAATATTTTGCATAACGGTTCAACTTTATACACTGGCCTTGGTCTCCTTCAGTAAGGATCAAGTCCTATTTTATGGAGTCCTTTACTAGCATTAATTTAACGGGCACAAAGAACATTCAAACTACAGGTAATAATTACTCTGTTTGGGACTCGAACCCCATGCATGGCATCTGCTTAAACAACTATTGGTCTACCGAGCCAGTCTTAACCATTATAACACGTAACAGAGTCTAAGATATGACTATTGCGGCTCCAAGGCTTTAAGTACAGCGTAATGATTATAGGTACCTTCCATTATCGTATAATTTTATGGTTGGACCTCGAGGTTTTTCCTTATTAACCAGCAGATATAGATACAAATTATACCTTAATAGGAGATCCCAATTATACTTTGTTGGGAATAAAACCAGTAATTATTAATAATTTAATAGCTACTGATATAATTGAATACGTAAATGTGTGATAATACTGTAGGCATACTCATCATCATAACAGTCTATTAAGAAGGCTCCTTCTGTCAAAACCAACTCAGCTGTCGGCGAAGCCTAAAAGATTGTTGTTTCACCAAACGTTGCGTGAGAAAGAGAAAAACTCATAGAAAAGCAGTCAGAAACATGCACACGCACACGCGCTCGATTGTATTTATTACAAATCAAAATGTCGTTCAAAATATAAATATTGTTCTTCTTGATTGTTAGGGTTGACACTAATACTAGCTGTAGGTATCAGGAGTAAATAAAGATAACTAAAATGGGTTTTTAAAAATTATCTTATTGTAAGTTTTGTTGCGGAAGACACACCAAGCGAGACATCAATTTATCTTGTAAGTGGTGTAGGTATGACACCGTAAAACATTATAATTTTTTTTTTTTTTTTAAGTTAAGCTGTTTATTCTTGAGGCAGTTTTTTAGACCGTGCATCGTTAATAGGGGTTCCATACTATACACAATAATATCTTACTTCACATACAGTACATGAAGTTAATTTTAGCTGGATTTAAAAAAAGGAAGAAAAATCATAAAATAAATAATAATCATAAAATCTGGAAATGATAGTTGACAAGAAATGATACTTGATCAGTCATTCAGATACCGGGGCGGGGGTGAGTCACGTAAATATTAAAAAAAAAATACAAAATGAATTACAAAAAAAATACAGTTTATGCAATGTGACAGCCTTAGCTATGCTCTATTGACTATTCTAATAATAGGTGAATTTTGACAGTTGATTTTAGTCAAGAATGTCACTGATGTAGGTATTTTATCTAACTGGTTATGCATCTGATAATAATTGGATCTCTTTGATAAAAGAAATTACGAAACTTCTTACTGGCAAGCGATACGTAATTGTCATAAATGACATAAATTAAAGTTTATTGAAGTTTGAAAAAAAAATATTCGGTAACATTCGACGACGGTCGGCTCGCTGTCGTACCTCCCCTCCGCCAACCCGAGGGGTGCAGAAAGTGGAGGCGAGATGCAAGATGTCGATGGCGGAAACGAGCACGGTAAAATTTCCTAAAATGGTTTTGGGAAAAAGGTAATCGCGTACAAACTTTAGAATGTATCTAGTCAATATAAAATTATTTGAATTTTCGAATAAATAATCTATTCCTATTCCCAAAATATATTTACCTTTATAAACGTTTAATCCTATTTTATTACGCTAAAAGTTGTTATAAAATGTGCATAGAATTATGAACTTTGAAGCCTCATAACTTGTAAATGAATATTTTTTTTACTGTTTTATTAATTAATAAGACTAGATAATAACGAGACAAAACGATATCATCTATAGTTTTGAGTATTTATTATCTAATGAAGGAGGAATTAACTTTCTTTGTTTGTATGGAATTGCGATTGAATTGTTTCCCCTTAATGTCCCACTACAGGAACGGGCCTCCTCTCGTGACGGAGGGATACTTGGCCTACTAATACCACGCTGGCCAGACGGATTGGTACAGGGTATAATTTCAAGTTTTCCTTCTTTTTATTTCGTTAAGATGATAGTTTCTTAGTCGGTTTTTACGACACCCATGGGTTGAGATGGGGTGGTGACATATTGTATTCTTACTCCGTCACCACACGGTGAACTTTAAGAGATAATTATCTCTAATAGCGTAACTTTCTAAGTTAACTCAAGGTTTAAGCAATATAAGGCTCTTACATTAATTACACAATTAACGATATTATGTCCCCTTTCTTGACAAGGGACACAAAATTATGACTAAAACATAATTAGATGCAATCATAATATCTATGTTGTCATAAAAATACCGTCGCCTGAATGCTTTTGTGGTCAAGCAACACTACTAATGTATTAAACACTTTAGGTAAAGGTGTGTTCACATGGGTCGTGAAGAACAGATATTTATAAATGTGTATAAACCTATTTACAGAATATCTGCTTGTCTTACAGAATATCTAGATTTATAATAAATGTAGTACATATATTAAATGTAGATACGGTTTATAAAGTGCTACTTTGAAAAACATACTCTAGTCTAGGTTCAATGCTTCCAACAACTGCACGTAGTATTGTTTGTCAGTTACTGGCAGATTAGCAAAGGGTGATTGTGCTCTCGTGTTACAATTACATTACAGTGACTATTAAGAACTTTAAGTTTCGTCATAATATTAAACAGAAACTAAAAATACATAGTCATACATTCTTACACCTATTACTTTAACTTTATTGTGATAATCTCTCAAGTTAAAAACAAATAAAATTTATAATACAAGTAACTGATGCCCGCGGTATCACCCGCGTTGCTTAAGCAGCTTAAATGTTATTCCAAATTTCGTCATAAACCATTCTGTAGTTTTGACGTAACAGAGTAACAAACATTCAACCATCCATCTATCCATCCACACATCCTCACTAACTTTCGCATTTATAATATTAGTAGGAAAGTAGGATAATTTACATAATTATAATACTGATGCATTTTATTTTATGCGTGTGAACACTCCTTTAGACCTACTCGAACCAGGCCGGGTCACTGGTTAATTATAAAAAATAAAGACCAGTCGTACTTTTAACATTAATAGAAAGACCTTTTCTTACTGATGGGTATAATTAAGTGTTCCTTGTCGAATAACCGTTGATTGAGAAAATTACTTATAAATTAGTTATGCGTAACATTTATTTTGATATAGGTTTTTGTATGAGTTTTTGAAGAACTGTTTTTGAGTTTTTGAGTTACCAAAAGTCGGCAACGCATCTGTGATCCCTTGGGTGTTGCGGGTGTCCATGGGCGACAGTGATCACTTACCATCAGGTAACCTGCTGGCTCGTTGGCCTCCTATCACATAAAAAAAACTGTAAATATAATTCATGACCAGACAAAGTCATATTTAGTGTATTTTGATGTAAAATTGGTGGTTGCTGCTTCGATTACCGTTAGGTTAAGCTGAACAATTGATTAACAACGTTGTGTGGTTGTTGGATTTTGTTATTTTTAGGTGCTTAACAATGGGTGTATGGAACGAGTTATTTTAGTAATATGAATAAGAAAATTTATACCCCTCTATATTTTTCCTCTTGAAATTCAAACTAATAGTCAGTCTAATTTGAGAAATGACGTTCCGTGGTTTGTGTAATATGTTTTTAACTTCATAACTGTAATTTTCTTAGTTGATCACGGCTTACAGAAATCCCTATTGTGAAAAAGATAGTTCGATTAGTTCCATCAAAAATACAGGATATAAAAACCTCCTTACTCCACACATCCACATAAAAAGACAACCATCTTCAACTGACAATAAAACGCCTCACCTCAGTCACATCACGTATGTTAGGCGACGAATTCTTCTCAACCACTCGACTGTGACAACAAACACGCTTGGAACACTTGACCTGCGCACACGCATCGCTATGCCCATATTTGATGGACGCTTCATAGCACATGGTATAATGAATGGTTATAAGTTGTTTTTTATGTGTAAATAGTTTATTGATTGTCCTGTATGCTTTATGTGTGTAAAATTGTCGTTTCTTTATCCTCACAAATAAATAATCCTCACACATTCACACATCGCCACCTAGTCCCAAACTAAGCAAAGCTTATACTATGGGTACTAGACAACGGATAAACATACTTAAATACTTTTTTATTTGTACATACATACGTATTAGGTATACATAGAAAACACTCAGACCAATGCAAACAATCATGTTCATGCACACAAAGATTTTCATTGAGCGGGAATCGAACCCGAGACCTCTGCGTAGCAGTGATGTTATATACCGACTACGCCACAGAGGTCGTCTTGGTGTACTTCCACATAGGTAATTATTTACCTAAATTTTAATTTACCATGTCTAAGCTGTTGTGATACTCTATTTGTTACCACACTAGAGTACACCATTAGAAAAACACACAAGTCAAGAAACAGAATAATAAAACTAATACAACGTTGCATTTTCACGCAAACTAATACAACGTTGCATTTTCACACAACAAAAATTCTCCGTGTGCTGACGGAGTAAGAATACAATATGTCACCACCCCATCTCATCCCATGGGTGTCGTAAAAACCGACTAAGGGAGTAAACCGTAAATATTATCTTTACAAAGTAAAAAGAAGGAAAACTTGAAATTAAACGCTATACCAATCCGTCTGGCCAGCGTGGTATTAGTAGGCCAAGTATCCCTCCGTCACTGGGAGAGGCCCGTCCCTGCAGTGGGACATTAATGGGCTGTTATAATGTCTAAATTGTTGTGAAACTCTATTTGTTACCACACTAGAGTACACCATTAGAAAAAACACACAAGTCAAAAAAAAACGAATACAACGTTGCATTTTCACACAAGCAATACTCTTCACCGTACACTCCCCTCATCTCCTGTTAATTTATTTATTCTTTTATATGATAATTACTTCGTGCCTTTGATGTTATATCAAATACACATAAAAGGTTCTATCCTTTGTCTTAGTTATGTTTTTAAAATTGCATTAATTCGGTATCTATTCATGCAGAACAAGGATGCTTTTATTTCTCTTTTTTAATCTGCATACTAACTTAAATAAGTTTTAAAGCTATTATAATTAGTCTGGCTGAATTAATAACCCATTATTCTGTATATTATTTGGCGGTCATCCACTGTGCGATTTTCGCGAAACTTTCTACCGCGAACAACTGTTTTGTGGAACAAGCACGCTGCGGCAATATTTTCGGACCGTTACGACTTGGGGAGCTTCAAGAAACGAGCGTAGGTCCTCCCTTTTAAAAGTCGGCAACGAATCTGTGATGCCTCTGGTGTTGCCTCGGGTGTCCATAGGCGGCGGTGATCACTTACCATCAGGTGACCTACTGGGTCGTTTGCCTCCCATTATAAAAAATAAAAAACCGTCACTCGTAGAATTCAACTGGTTTGGCCAGCGCGAGCGTTGGGGAAGGTTTTTGACCAGAATTATTGTGTTGCCAGCAATAGCTTACGAAACCAAGACGGGTAGAAATCTTAAATCTATAACAAGCTAATCCGTCACGTCACGTTTATGTTTATGTGGTGGTAAATTAATTATTTATCTGTTGAGTGTCTTTTATTGGTGTATTTATATGTATCCTGTGTATGTGTTGGTTTATATGTGTATGTGTGCTTGTGTGTGCCTGTGCTGTGCCCATCACATGGTCAGCAATTGGCCCGCTAACGTCTGCGTCTGCACCTAAGCGATACATTTTAATGTAAATTTTTTTCAAGTATGAGATATTTATAAAGTACGTGAGAAATAAAAATTTAAAAAATCTTAAAAAAAGTAGTGTACCTCCGGTCCACTCCGTGTACATTATGAATCGTAATAAATGTTTAAATTTAACTAACGCAGTAAACGATTAAATTAGATTTATTGGTACTGCATTAATTGTATCTGTCAATGACTTGATTAAATATTATACTTAGTTCAATTGTTGGTGAAACTAATTCTATCGAAATGAAAGTAATCCGCTCTGTTATCTTTTACGGCATTTGATTCATTCTGTTATTAAATTTCACAAAAGACATACTTTTGCATTATAAAGTAATAATTGTTTATGTTACTAACACTTTTTTTGCACTTGTCCGACAATCTCAATTTTTTTTTTTTTATTTAATTTAAGTTAAGTTAACATGTTATTTGTATTTAAAATGGGCTGGCATCCATATGTCAAAATCATGGCTACAGCTGAAAATCAGCGCCAGGTATCATCGCCTGGCTTTATGCTGAGCTGGTTGCCTTTTTGTCGCAGGTTTAAGACACATTTGCCATTTTTTTTGTTACTTATATACATACAATTATATATTTTTGTATAACTATAGACAACTTAATATTAAGATATGTAATTCTTGTAATTATGTAAATTGGGTTGAATTCTATTTGTGTATAGTGTCTACTGTGTCAAATAAAGTTTATTTTCTTTCTTTCTTTCTTCTTTCTTTCACGTTATCTGTCCGTCACTACATCTTGAGTAATTCAAAACTTTGTCACTGTTTTATGTGCAACTGAGAGTAATTTTGTTATTACATGACGTATTATGGCTCAACATCATTATAACACATTATCTAGAGACCTCGCTGGAATGCGAACCTCGCGTCCCGTTCTTCTATCAACCCCCGCGCTCGCCACGGCATCAGTGTTACGTCCGACGCGACCTGACGTCATCGACGCCAGGTCTCGAGATAATGTGACCAGTTAGTAATATTATTGTCTAGAAGTTGCATTGTAAATTCAATTCCTACCTATATCACATTACATTCCAGTTAAGCCATATAAAGTCCTATGTTTTATTGTACAAAATGATCTATATGTGTGTAAAGAATGAACAATGTAGTGTAGTTTAAAACACAACAATACATAAAGTATTCTGTATATTTATAGTTTATGAATAATACTGGGAGCAATATGGTCTGACAGGAAGCGGTAGGCTGGCAGCCATAGCGTTTTATTTTCTTCATCCTTTTTTTAAATATTTGATTTATGGTTAGTAGAATGACGTTAACCGTTTAAACAGTTTTAAATTTGAATTTGCTAAATTCTTTTTTTGTGTTCTTTGAATAGTATTTATTTGAATTTGTAATAATAACATGTTGTATAGAATCTGAGAGCGACTTTAACGTAACGTTATTTTATTAAAAACTAATATTAATTTTTTAATATAAGGTAAAAGCACCAGTGGCTGACAGGTACCCAATGAATGACTTTTTTGCAGTTAACATAAAATAATAAGGCAACAAATAATAATATGACTAAAAAAACTAGTTAAATAGCCTACTAGTACTATTTTTCTATTTTTGTAATTATAAATTAGTTTTAGCGTGCGAGTGCTTGAAGTAAGACGTGCATCGCGATACTTATCTGATTTGTTAAGGAACTGTTTAGTGAAAGTGCATAATTATGGCCAGGATTGTATGTTATATAGGTAAGTGATTATTAAAATTGTTACATAATTAAACAAATGACAAATATAAACGGTTTTAAATTGATTTTATTCAACAATTTAGTATTTTAGAGGGGTGTCATTCACTAGGTAATCTTATACGTGTTTAGTAGTGGATGACACCTATGTCATTCTCTCGTTTAAACTAATATTTTTTAAAACATCATTATTATTGAATTATAATGAAGTAGAACATTATATTTTAATTGCCCTGTAAACAAAAAACTTTTATTTGATGTTTGAGTAGTGCCTGACAGGGGGTGTCATCGACTGGTTTTCTATGGAGTACCAATGTATGACAGGTGTCATTCATTGGGTCAAGACTACAATGTCATACATTGGTTTCAGATATTTTGCTATACAAATATGCCTCCAAGGACGTATAAATATACTCAGGACGACGTGTTAAGGGCATTAGTCGAGGTATCGAAGGGCATGTCTGTGGCTGCGGTAGCAAAGAAGTATGATATCCCACATATTACTTTGTTGTACAAAGTAAAAGGTAAACACCCAATCGAACGGCGCATGGGACCTACAAGCTACTTGATGATGGATCAAAATTCCTCATACTTTTTACCCACATGACTGTAGGTTGCCACCCAAGACGATCTCCAATAGTTGGCCTATTCATACATTGCTCTATAATTAGTTAGACACCTATGGAAATTCCTAAAACATCCTGTCATATACTGGGTCACCGATTTTATTTTTTCATAGTCATACATTGGGTCATTCGAGATTTTGTCTGTCATCCACTAGTTCAATTTCAGAGGTTGTGTAAAACTGAAATAGCTCAATAATAGAAATATTAATATACAATGTTTTATTCGTATATCATGGATGAAGAACCAGTTCATGCTTTCGCGTTTGTTAGAAGTCGATAAAATTTATAATTAAGGAGATATGTGCAAAAATGTGTAAATTCCTTCCTTATAGAGTCATCCACTGGTGCATTTACCTTAATAACTTTTATTTATAACATATTTTGTATTTTAAGAATAATTATTTATGTGATGCGTAGAAAATTGAAAAACGGCCCACGGTTACCACTCTAAATAGGTATTTATCCCACGGGTAAATCTAATGACGTTAATATGCTTTTAATTAAACGAAATTCATGTTAATAAGGTAAGAAATTCACTGTAGATCAAATGATCCATGGGTTTTAATTAATTTTCGCTTCAACAAGTACACTCTTTTGATTTACTTTCACATGTACTTGTGCATTCATTTAGTCAAAGTTATTAATAATATTAAAAGGACAAGAAATTCTATTCATTTTAAATGTAAGCTTTTTTGCTTCGATAGCAAAGCGGTTGTGTTTGCGGCTCTCGTGTGGGAGTTTGCGGTTTCAATCCTACACAAAAAAATTAATTGTGAATGTAATTTGTGTCCGATAATTTCATTATAATGTAAAAACCAACGAAACAGAACTCGATCTCTAGCCCCAAAGATATCTTTAGTTCAGATACTGAACGAATACTGAAACAACATTGGTAAGACGCATTTCTATAATACAATATGTTATCACCCCATCTCATCCCATGGGTGTCGTAAAAACCGACTAAGGGACTATCTGTGAATATTACCTTTACATAGAAAGAAGGAAAACTTGAAATTAGGTAAACCCTATACTAATCCGTCTGGCCAGCGTGGTATCAGTAGGCCAAGTATCTCTTCGTCATGGGAGGAGGCCCGTCCCTGCAGTGGGACATTAATGGGCTGTTATGATTTCCTACAGAATATCGTAACAACATAATAAAATTTAAAGTCGATGTACCATCTTTTACAGTGTACTATACTGTCAATGGTAATATAGTTTACGAGCGCAGCTTGACTTATAGCTCAGCTCAGTGTAATGCATTTGAAAACCATTATCTTCGATCTAGGTCAAGTTATATTACTTAACAAGTATGTTGTACAGTCAGATTGAAATTTCCTTCCCTTACCCTCAACAATCTTTAAATATAATTTATAATGCTAAGTCCTCTTTGGACTGTAATGCTGTATTTCGAAGAACAGAATAGCTATCAACGGAAGCCCTAAAGCACTAAACCGCGAATCATGTTTAGTGCGAAAGTGCGATCTCTTAATTTATTAATTAAGTCTTATTTGTAAACCTTCTTGAGAGAAATAAATGCTTATATTATAATGCATTCGACAACCATTATCTTCGATCTAGGTCAAGTTATATTACTTAACAAGTATATTGTATAGTCAGATAAAAAGTCCTACGCTTGAGAAACTTGCAATTGTAAAAAAGTAGTGTTTGAGAAAGTTGTCTTTCAATCCTTGACATCCCATAACAGAAATTGTACGGGTTAATCACCGTACAGAACTTAGGCGTCAGCATTATTGCGACAACGCACTGTGTGACGTGATTGCAACACCTTTTATTATAATTTAATTTGTATTTATTTTTAGTCGATATTAGTAGCTCATACCCGACGCGACTCATTTCATCCCATTTTTATTATTAATGGATCGGTTTACTGAAATATAAGTATTTTTATAATTGTTTATCGTAGTTTATCTCTCACCCCTAACCCGAACAGAAATGCTTAGGATGTTTTGATCTGGGTTGTGCATATTTTTGATTAAAAGATAGAAAGCAGATAAGCGGATGTCCAGTTAAGGTCTATGGTGGCAAGACCCTGTCAAAATTAGAATGAAAGTAGCCAACGTAATAAGAAAAAAAGAAAGAAAATACATTTAATTTTCCTTTCTTTTCCTCAATAATAAACAATAGCAGTGGAAATTTTACTACTAAATGTGTACTCAAATATTTTTTAAATGTTTTTATTAACTGATAGACTAGATACTTATGTACCAGACTGTACTTTATAACAGCTGGTGAATTACAGTCACGCACTTTTATCGCATGGTATACTACTAAACAAACATTCAAATAAACTTTAGACACAAAACAAGTCTTATTTTAAAACTTGGACACTTCCATTTTATTTTGAACCTCCTTTAAGCATTAATATTGATGTTAAACTATAACGCATACATGCTTGTCAAAAGAGTAAAGAATATCAGAACAGTTGGCCTACTCTCCGTGTGGTGACGGAGTAATAATACAATATGTCACCACCCCATCTTATCCCATGGGTGTCGTAAAAACCGACTAAGGAGCTATCCGTGACTATTATCTTTACGAAATAAAAAGAAGGAAAACTTGAAACTATACCCTATACCAATTCGTCTGGCCAGCGTGGTATTAGTAGGCCAAGTATCCCTAATAATGGGCTGTTATGATGGCCTACTGAACCAACATTAGCAAGACGCATTTCTATAGCGTTTCATGTCATGTTTATTTTTTTAATCTAAAGGAACAGATTATTACATTCGTATTCAAATAAAGTATATATTTTTTATAGCGTTTTATTTAAGTAAGTAAACCTCATTAAAAACTAAAAAAAATGTTTAAGTACCTTTTTCATTTATCATCTTGTTATTTATTTATATGTTAGATTAATACGATGAAAATACGCAAAACCTTAAAGCATCAGACACATTTTTAAAAGAATATAAAAATAACAAGAAATATAAATACATACTTACTTATTATAAAACTAAAAGATCCACATAAATAATATCTACTATTAACCCTAAAATGCACTTTAAAATACTCATAGTTAATATGCACTTAAACTATAATAAAAATATGAGACAGTTCATAAAACCCTCTAATACCGGTTTATGGGCATTATGTCCCATAGATGTCGTAATAAAATATACAGCGATGTTCATAGATATCGGTTTATCGGTTATCAAGCGTAACTAATGGTTGTTTTGATAAGAATCTAAACTGATAAAGTGATACACTGACTGACGAAGTTATTCTGTATTGTTATTTAAGTAATATTTAAAGGTTCCTTTTATGTAATAAGGTAAGTTAGGGCTATGTTGTATAACCACTGTTAAGTAGTTTAAGGTTCGATTGTCGTTCAATTTATCATCGTTATCGTATTAATCATCGTTTTTCGATCTTTGTCGCGAACAGACGTGCTTGTATGTGCTCTAATGCGTTACTTAATTAATAATAAAAAGTGACCTAGATTAAGATTGTGTATTGTGCAATGTTTTCCGTAATGAACAATAATTAAGACTTTTTGTAGTGAATTATCACTAAGGAAAATGGCAAGTAATACTACTTCACCAGTGAAAACATCCCATGACCCCGCTTGCTCCAGTGCGCCTGAAATTGTGTCCACTGCAGAAATACAGAAATGGATTTCCTACACCGAGTCCTGCTTGAACGAGATCTGTTCTATAACTGAAAGTGGAAAACTCAACTCCGAACAGAAGCTGAAGGTATCGTCCTTATGTAGAAAAATTACGCACAATTCCTCCCAAATGGCAATTCTGTACCAATCCCTAAAACAAAAAGCCTTACAGTCGTCCCTTGAAATTGAAGTCCTTAATGAAAATAGAGATCTGGCAGGATACTTAACCGGACTTAAGAAGACCATTGAGCAATCGAGTACTGCAACCAAGGGATCTTCTTTTGCTGACGTGGTAAAAAAGGGTACAAATGATTACATTCGACCCAGTAATCTAAGCTCTGTAGCCGTGTGCCCTCTTGACGTAAAGAAAACAAGTGAAGAGACAAAAGCAATGGTTCTGAAAATTATCAGCCCTGAACAACTGAAGCTGCATGTGCGAGGAGTACGAAAGACCAGAAACGGTGGTGTTATTATTAATACGGAGACCAAAACAGACGCAGACAAACTAAAGAACGCAGTACTGAGCAGTTCGGTGAATCTACAGGCTGAAGAACCTTCCAAACGAAGACCTCGGATTGTGGTAGTAGGAGTACCTACAACTATGACAGAGCAAGAGGTCTACAAATGTATTTATGACCAAAACGTCGAAGACAAATTTCCTTCCATGACCTACGAATCCTTTTTGTCCTCGATAAAATTGAGTCACAAGTCCGGGAAACGGGAGACTACATCATGCAATTATGTCATCGAAGTTTCTGCACAAATAAGAAAAGCCCTGATCACACAACAAAGACTTTTTGTTAACTGGACCTTTTGCCCTGTCAAGGACTTTACTATAGTCACGAGGTGTTATAAATGCCAGCAATACGGCCACGCTTCTAAATCCTGCCGCGAACTAATTCCATCATGTAGCCATTGTGGGGAAATAGGTCACGCTATTTCTGAATGCAACAACAAATTGACCTCTCCAAAATGCGCAACATGTTCGAGGTTTAAGAAGCCTAAGGATCATACAACTGGCGATACTGAATGTCCTGCGAGAAGAATAGCCGAATTGCGATATATTAACTCCATAGATTACGAAGTAGAGTAGATTATTAGTATACTTTTAATAAAAAACATAATTAAGTATCTTAGAATTATTTAAAACTAGTAAATAAAAGTGACAAATACATTTTGCCCTACATAAAATTTTCTACAAGTAAGCACATTCTTTAGTTTAAACAAAACAAGTAATTAACTATACCTAATTGTAATAATTATTATATATTTATTTTGTAAGCATTTTTTTATATTATAAAACGAATAATTTAATTATAGATATTAATTTAAAAAGTAATGTATAGAGACAGGGATAAGATTAAATAATTACCTAATATGGAAATAATTAGCACTTAGAACACCTGTAACACAGGATTAATCCTAGTACAGGCATACTAAACTATATAGCACACAATCATGTAATTAGATTTTAATTTAGCATAATTTAAGCCCATTTGTAAATTTAATAAATGATTTGATTTGATTTAATTTTAATCGCAATAACGTGGTAGGTTAGATAAATGAGTGTTTTTACATAATTAAACGTATTTTTATAACTACAAAATTAAGTATTTTAAATTGCTTCAAAATATATCATACTAGCTTTTGCCCGCGGTTTCTCGCTCGCGTTACATTCGGGGAAGCACTGTTCCCCTTTCCTGGACACAGAAGAAAAAAAAAAGGAACTGTTACTCTCCATCCCTTCAACTATCTCCACTTAAAAAATCACGTCAATTCGTCGCTCCGTTTTGCCGTAAAAGAACGACATACAGACAGACACACTTTCCCATTTATTATATTAGTAAGTATGTATTGAGGTTAGTGCTTTTAGACCATGCTACGCAGATGTATCGGTTTTTATTTGCGTTCAATGTAAATCTTTGTGTTCATAAATATGACTGATTGCGTTGGTAAGGGTGTTTTCTGTGCATAACTTTTCATTCACATTTATAACAAAAGTATGTTTATCCGTACCTAGTGTTATACAAGTCTGTCAAGTCAAGTTACGCCTATCCAACAGGATTATTAGTAGTTTCTGCTAGGTCCTGTAGCATGTGTCAATCAACTAGCCTATTGCAGTCCACTGCTGGACATAGGCCTCTCCCAATATACGCCACAGAACTCGGTCCTTCGCCTTCCGCATCCAGTCCGACCCAGAGACCTTTATGAGGTCGTCGGTCCACCTAGCTGGGGGGCGTCCTACACTACGTTTGCCGAGTCGCGGTCTCCACTCTAGGACACGTTTGCTCCAACGGCCATCGGTCCTTCGACAGATATGACCAGCCCATTGCCACTTTAGCTTGCTAATACTACGAGCTATGTCGGTTACTTTGGTTCTTTGTCGGATAACCTCGTTCCGGATTTTATCCTTCAAGGAAACGCCGAACATAGCTCGTTCCATTGCTCGCTGCGCGACTTTAAGTTTGTGGACTAGCCCTACTGTGAGTGTCCACGTCTCGGCACCGTATGTCATTACTGGTAGGACGCATTGGTTGAAGACTTTGGTCTTCAGGCATTGCGGTAAAGGCGAAGAGAAGACCCGACGTAGCTTGCTGAATGCTGCCCAACCCAACTGGATCCTGCGATCGATTTCTTTCTCGAAGTTGTTTCTACCAAGCTGGACAACCTGTCCGAGGTAAACATATTCTTGAACAACTTCGAGCATCAATCCGTCGACATAGATTGGCCTCGGCGTTACATGTTTGTTAAACATGATCTTCGTTTTGTTTAGGTTCATGCCGAGTCCGACCCGTCGAGAGGCTCCATTTAGGGGCCTAAATGGAGCCTCTGCAGCATCCCGTCAAGCTGTCCCAGTGACTCTGCCACGATGACGATGTCGTCAGCAAACCGGAGGTGTGAGATATACTCGCCGTTGATGTTGATGCCCCGTCCAGTCCAGTCCAACGTCTTAAAGACGTCTTCGAGCGCGTTGGTAAAGAGCTTAGGGGAAATTACATCCCCTTGCCTCACCCCTCTACGCAACTCAATAGGTGGAGTCTTTTTGTCCTGGAGCTGGACGGTCATAGTGGCAGTTTCATATAGAGATCTCAACACCTCGATGTACCGCCAATCGATGCGACATCGCTGCAGAGCATCCAGAACCGCCCAGGTTTCGATTGAGTCGAAGGCTTTTTCGTAGTCCACGAAAGCCATGCACAGCGGCTGATTGTACTCCTCAGTCTTCTGTACAATTTGCCGAACAACATGGATGTGGTCCACGGTGCTGTAGCCTTTTCGAAACCCGGCTTGTTCCGGTGGTTGGAAGTCGTCGAGTCTTCTGGCGAGGCGCTTTGTGAGTACTTTCGAGAACAACTTGTAGATGTGGCTCAGGAGTGATATGGGCCTATAGTTCTTGAGTAAGGATTTATCACCTTTTTTGAAGAACAGGACCACCGCACTCCCGCTCCACGCCTGAGGTGTTAGGCCCTGGTGAATGACGGAGTTAAAAAGCTTTGTGAGCTCTTTTAGGACAGGTGTTCCGCCAGCTTTTAATAGCTCTGTAGTGATTCCGTCATCACCTGGACACTTATTGTGCTTAAGTTGCTCGAGAGCAGCTCTGACCTCGCCCCGGTTGACATCGGGGATGTCCTCCGTATAATGGCGCGTGAGTGGGGCTCTGTGGTCATCCTCGCTAGGTCCCAAGGGTTTAGTCATCCGTGATGCGTACAGGTCCTTGTAGAAGCTCTCTATTTCCTCGAGTATCTCGAACTTGGAGGTCACAGTTCTGCCGTCGGCAGTATTTAGTTTCGTTAGATGGGTTCTACCAAGCTGGCGCGCGAATACTTTGGTGCCTCTATTCTGTTCGATTGCAGCCACATGGCGCGGGTGTTGGAACATCGGAGGTCACGTCGCACCAGCTTCCGGATCTTCCGGTTGAGGTTTCTCCCATCCAACGAAGAGGACCGTGCAGGTGACATCTCGCGTCTTTGCCTCATAAGTTCGAGAGTCTCGGGGGAGAGCTTAGGCTGCCTGACTTTGCCTTTTCCGGGAAACACCTTTCGAGACACATCCTGTAGCGTTTTGACCACTGCGTCGGTTTTCTGGTCAACGTTGCCATCGGTTTCCAACAGGTCGAAACGATTTTGAAGCTCCAGTTGGAACTTGTCGAATCCCAGAGCTATTTGGGGCGCAGTAGGTCTAAGAGTAGACCTCACCATGCGACGCCTCTCGGCTTTAAAATTCATATTTAGAGTGCCTCGAACAAGTCGGTGATCACTCCCTGTATTAAACCTGTTAATCACAGAGACATCTCTAAATATGTACTTTCTATCGGTCATGATGAAGTCTATCTCGTTCCTCGTCACAGTATCGGGGCTTTGCCATGTCCACTTCCTATGTGGCTTTTTCTTAAAGAAGGAGTTCATCAAGAAGAGCCCCTGCGGCTCCAGGAAGTTGACCAGCATCTGCCCCCTGTGGTTTCGGCGCCCCACACCGTAGAATCCGATTTTCGTTTCGCCGTATTTTTGTACTCCCACTTTGGCATTGAAGTCCCCCATAACAACATTGTAGTGAGCCTTGGTGGTACCATGTAGCATGTGTCAAAGTACGAGAAATATGACAATATTTTTTTATTATTTACAAAATGGCACCACATTTTACTTCGTCTCTTTGTTGATGACTTTATCAATTACTTAGGCAAGAAACCTTATATATGAATAGTAAATATCAAAGTAAAATCTTAAACATTACTTCATAAAACTTAAATTAAGTAATAAAGGACTGAACTATACTGCAACATAATAGAACTATAAATTTCTAAGTTTTAATAAAAAGAACTTTATAGTCTCACTTAAATATAACGTTGAACTAAAATACCACTTAAAGCTGTATAAAGACGTTGAGCAAAACTTAAAATAACTTTAAATTAGTATAAAACTTTTAAATTGTTCTCGTATCAACTGTATTGGATATTTTCTGATATCAGAACCTCGCTTTTTTATGTAATTGTTAAGTAATTACATTAAAAAGAAGCTGGGGCGATGTTTTTTCAAACAAATCTTATTCCTTATCGATTTCCTTTCGCTGTAGATGAATAAATTTATTTTACCTTATTGGAATTCGTACGGCTGGCACATTGAGGTACTGGCACATAATGTTTTATAAAAGGACTGGGAAATATCCGGGATACCGTTTGAGAGCAAAATTGTTTTTGATATTAGAGTTTGTAGGCTTGATGATTTGCATGACTGATGAGCGTAAAGATTATGAATTGGATCATTTATTGGATTATCTACGTAGCCCTAAGATTGTTGCAGTTTGATTCGCATTACGGAAAACAATTCATCAATAATTATTCAGAACTTGTCATTAAGCAAAAAGGTATGAGAAAACAAAAATTAACTAAGTAAAATTACATTTTAAAAGATTTTATATTTAGTTAAAACGTTAGATACTTAAAAAAAAACTGAGTACAAAACTAAAGCAAATAAAAACGCTACTTAAAAAGCTACATTCATGAACACAAGATGAGTATTTGTCTCTTACGGGGATCGAACCCACAACCTCCGGCCGAGGCAAGCAAATATAATTACCATCGCTACAGTATAATGATATAATATCAGATATTAACAGTTTATATAGCAAAACAGGAAGCCACAAACAAGCTTAAAATTTAAGTTATCATTAATTTTAAAACGCTGCTGCGATGAATGATTACGTTAATGATCTGAATGATTTAAAGGCTTTCCGTTGAGATTAATTTGAAATGAAAGCGGCGGTATGATTAAAGTTCATACTAGAGTCACTAAACAGTTTTATACAAAAGTCAAACTCTTGTATGATCTTCACCTTTCATAATATGTATGGGTAAGTACAACCGCAGTGTAGACTTAGCAGCTAGTGAAAGCAGTTACAGGCTCTTAGATTAAACTTTTTTTGTTTAGCCAGCGGCTTGACCTGATCAGGCATAGACGTTAACCGCTGCATATTTTTCGTTATATTTTGAACAACATTTTTACTGTTCTAAGCCAACCTCGGAGAAATTGTGTCAGTCAGTGACGTCTTTGTGTGAATTGCTCGACACTTTGTATGTTTTTCGACTTCTGCCTATTTCTGTTTAGTGATACAGTATTAATACAGTCTGTGGTTTTAATATTCTATGTATTTTGTTAATTTAATGTATTAGAGTGCAATTTTCTACAAATACAAAGGTTTATTTAACACCTAGCAAAATAGCTTGGTTCCGTAGTAAATGGCAATACCAATTTTCAATTCTTTGTTTCCATTATTTGGGGCTATTATTCAAATAGTCTTAAAGTATAAAATGTGTGTCAAAGTTAGTAAATAAAGAATATTAATAATTTTACTTATCACTCAATCAATCAACGCCTATTGCTGTCCACGACTGGACATACTTCTATCCAACACGCGCCACATAAGACGGTTCTGCGCCTTCCGCATCCAGTCCGACGCATATACCCTTTTGAGGTCGTCGCTCTACCTGTCTGGGGTTGTTCTATGCCACGTTAACGTCAACGGCCATCGGTCCTTTGACAGATATGACCATCCCATTGCTTTTGCATTGCAACTTTGTCAGTAACTTTGGTTTTTGAGTTAAATTCGAAACGAGGTAAGTTTCAAATTCTATCCTTCGAGATTTAAATATGTTCTTTTTCAACAAGTTTCGTTCTAAAATGTTCGGACTACTAGAGTAGTACATACGGCATAAAAAGGCTGGGCAAGAGTCCATCGCACTATTTGCATTAGGGATATGTCTGGCCAAAATACCATCTTGAACGTTAATTAAGGCTTCAATACTGACAAGTGACGACAACAACTTACCACCAAACAGCCTACGGCGTTTAAGTTAGTTTGTCCTTGTTTACAATTAATTTCTGAACAATACTAAACTTTGATATGAGACGAAACCCTTAAAGTTCGATAAAAGAGATGTTTCAAAGACTAGTTATCTCGAGAATAAACTATTTGATATGTTAAAAATAAAGCAAATACTTTACATAGAATATGTATACGTATATAAATTATTAGGTACCATGCCTTAGTTTTTTAAAAGGGAATTCGCGCACTAAGGATCAATCACTTTACAAAAATCAACTCTGTACCTATCACTTTACAAAAATCAACGTTACGGAATCTGAACTTAAGATAGCTCATTTGTGAATCACACACAAAAATCTCTTAAACACGACAGTCGCTTAAAGTAAAGCAAGCAAAAGCTTGCTTTACCACTGAGAACCTAAGCGTACCATGCGGGCAGTTAAGAACTTGCTTTCAAGGCGTGTGTTTTCGGAAGTCAAACTGGGATTTTGGTGGTACCCAGCATGGTATTAGCATGTATTTACCTTCACTACAGGAAGCGGTTCTTCCCATTACTGGGATTGCACGCACAGCAATCAAGTACCGTTTCATTTTAAAATATACCTTATTATAACTGACTAAGATATAATATTTAAGTTATGTTGCCCTTTGTACAACTATAATCTGTCTCGTAAACTACAAATTATCTTCGACATGAGCCGTTTAACAAGTTAGCACAATTACATAGCATCGTATGTTATTTTCATAGCGTTTTGTCTGTCGTATGATAAAGATCTGCAATGCAGCGGCTTAAACAAACGTAATCTTTGTAATGATCAGTCTGTGCTCTTTTATTAGCTTTATTGTGGCTCATTGTGGCTCAGCTGCTGTTATTATTGATGCTACTTGTTTGTAAACATAAAAAAGAATGTTTGTTTTTTAATAAATAACAATATATTATCAAGCTTTGTTGACGTGTGGTGACGGAGTAAGAATACAATATGTCACCACCCCGTCTCATCCCATGGGTGTCGTAAAAACTGACTATCCGTCAATTATCTTTACAAAATAAAAAGAACGAAAACTTTAAATTTAAGCTCTATACCAATCTGTTTGGCCAGCGTGGTATTAGTAGGCCAAGTATCCCTCCGTCACGGGAGGAGGCCCGTACCTGCAGTGGGACATTAATGAGCTGTTATTATAATGATGATTCAGAGAAATTGTTCTTATATCTATGACTGTAATGGTGATCGTACTTTTACCTAATACCAAACTGACTGGCCTGCATCAGTAGGCCAAAGCTGTAGACCATTTACGATGGAAGTAATTTCATATGTGGCTATGAGATGCTTTAGCGAAAACAAAATTCGTAAATTGCCATCGTTCATTTAAATATTTATCGATCTCAATCAAAACTTAGCAATTAAAACCTCAAATAAAGATTTAGATTGAACAAATTAGTTGCGAATGCTAATGAAATAGGCCTCAAGTGCCCTTGTATAACGTTTACAAGTATTTTCATTAAACTTTCTTAACCAAATTGTTTTAATAGAATATCGATCTCATTTAAAGAAAAATATTTAATCCAAAGTAATTATTCTGAGCTAATTTAAACGGCAAATGAGATTTGGTTGAACTTTGCAACAGTTTTAGTAGATTTATTTTGTTTGGTGAAGTTCTTACAACTTAGATGTTTCGCTGTTTACTGCCTAATCGTGATGGTGGACAGACAGACATGTTTATAATTGAGTTCTTGAAAGTATTAAGATTTTTTTAAAGTTTTACTTATTTCCTGGAAACTTAACAATACTTTAGGCTATATGGAATTAAGATATCCTCTCAAGAATGATGACATTCCTGGCTTTAATACTTAACCACTCTAACGTCCAGACCGCTCAGCTAAATTCCGGTCTAACGTCTCGCTACTTGCCGCCTCGCAAACTCTACCTAGGGTAGGCAGAAACTTGGCTGTGCTGTCGAATTGCTGACATCAGTTGACTGGCCAAAGGATAAACTATACTTGTTTTAGGCTAGTTGATGTTGTATGAGGATAGTTTTAAATAAACAAATATGGAAAAATTTCGTAAAATCGAACTGAAAAAGCCATTGTTTTAAATTCAGCCTCTAGAGATTGAACAAGGACGAATAGCTTGACACACCGTAGCCCTGTCAATCAAATGTCAATATTTATTTGTTTTGAAGAATTGGCGTTAAATATTTAATGCTAATAATAGAAAAAGAAATATGGCAGTACTTTTTAGTTTACCTGTTGTAAAGTATCCTTGCTGTTAAAACCGGCCTCTAAACCAGAAAAGTAATATTTGTTCTATAGTAAACAGATGCAATACTCACATTGTAGCCAATTTAATGTATCTATTGTATTCGTGCTTCCGTGTGGTGACGGAATAAAAATACAATATGTCACCACCCCATCTCATCCCATGGGTGTCGCAGAAACCGACTAAGGGACTATCTGTGAATGTTAGGTACCTTTACATAGAAAGAAGGAAAACTTGAAATTAAACCATATACCAATCCGTCTGGCCAGCGTGGTATTAGTAGGCCAAGCATCCCTCCGTAGCGGGAGAAGGCCCGTCCTTGCAGTGGGACACTAATAGGCTGTTATGAATGAATGAATTGTATTCGTGTAGTAGATTTGATATTGAGGTAATTAGTCAAAGTCGGCGCACGCCTGTAAGTCATTTATTCGTTCACGAACTGAATGCAGTTACGAGTAAGTACTTATAGTACAAAAGGTGCATTTTCATTTACATGACAATTTACCGAATCGAACTTAAACTGCATCTCAGAAATTGATGGAATTGTTCTTGTGCAATAAGAGCGCTTACAATAAAGACTTTGCTTAAATTGCCTTTTTAGCTCAAAGGGTTTTATCAAATAATAAGTAATACTTCTAGTTTCAATCCGAGTGCTTAAAAACTATACAATGAATAAACTAAAGGCCTCTGCACTCAGCGGGCGGGGCGCGTGGCGGGTTCGGGATGGCGACGCGACGCTGAGGATTTGTAATGTACTAGATATACTTAATGGACGAAACCACACCGCCATGCCCCGCCCGCTGTGTGCAGAGACCTTGAATTTGGACAATTGAATTTGGCTAAAAAAATCGGCCTTTTTGTTAATTTTTTAAATCTCATAATTTAGTTTTCTAATACTCTGTACAAGGTTCTTACGGAATAAAATATTAAGAAAATCTCTCAGAAAGATTCAGAAATATACATTCAATTTTGCATATTTCAAAAAAAGCACGATTTGTATCGCGCTTTTTTTTCCAACGTCATTTAATTTAAAACAATAAAGTGTGTGGTGATCTATGACATATACACACCTCAACAAAGTCTAGGGATATTTTGTAGAAAGTTGTGAAACTCAAAAAATTTGGTTTGTTATTTTGTTTTTTTTTATTCTTTTGATGAAAACTTACTTTGTTAACCTTTTTCAACCATTCTAAATTTGAATTTGGAAAATAAAATTAAAAATAAAAGATTTACGCGGCTTAAACGTAGTCAAGTTCGAAAATTTCATTTACCAACAGTAAGTTTTGACTGCTTTTTTGTGTAAAATTTAAGTTTTATAACAATTTAAACGTTTATTTCAAATGAATGATATTGTGTGCATCAAGCAGCGGCGCCATTTCATCAGAGAGAAAATGTTATGGGCAGTAGGCATGCTCCTAGCTGCGGGTACTAAGCGGAGTATTGCTGAAGAGATTAGAACAATACAAAATATGAAATCAGGGTTATGGTCACGTTATCGTGCTACTGGTGAAGTGGCTGAAAGTTACCACAGCAAAAAGTCTATCACCACCTAACGACATGATCGATTTTTGCAAGTTCCCGCGAAAAGACAGCCAAATGTTACTACTATGCAGCTGGTGTAGAGGCTCCAGCTCTTGGTGGAGCCTCTTGCGGGTGACCAAACTGTCAGAAGAAGTCGCCACGAAGCCCACCTTTATTCTCGCATACCGCTTTATACTCCAGCACTACGCCGAGCGAATCGCGCACGACGACTAGACTGGGCTCGTGAACATTTGCTCTGCAAAGATAACCTGTGATCTGTAGTAGTGTTTACACATGAGTCCCGGTTCGGTTTCCACTCGGATTCACGTAGAGGATGTGCTTGGCGAGTTCCTGGTTGTGATAGCCGTCTACAACATCCTCAAGAAATCTATTCATACCACGATAGAACAAATTATGGTTTGGACGGGAATTTGTATCGGTCGAAGAACAGAGCGCGTTTTAATCAGAAACACCATGACGGCTTAAAAATAACTTAACGAGGTGCTAGTACTAACAATCTACCCCCGTAGACTTTAATTGGGCCAAATGTTCCAGTTCATGGACAATAACACCCGTTTGCATAAAGCGAGAGTGATGACAAGCTGGTTGCAGGAGCACGAAGTATCGATTTTATGCTGAACCACTCAATCCCTTATACTCAAAACCATAAAATACGCGTAGGACATGTTCAAAAGAAGGGTTTTGGTGATTTTTCCTGGATAAAATTGCGATGGAAGAGCAACTTTTTTTGCATCCTAGTCGGACCTGGAACAATATACCGTACCAAGACTTGGATAACATAATAAAAGCATGAAAAACCATTGCAGGACCGTTATTTACGGTTTTTTTAATGTGCTGACTACTGATTACCCACATAACAATTAAAAACAGATAAATTTTTGCTTATTTTCACTTTTGCTTAAGAAACACATTCATTGTTAGTTTTACAAATTTTCCAAGTTTTTTATTTATTTGAATAAAAAATTATTTATGCAAAAATAATTCTTTTATTTAATTCTAGATTGTAGCCTGATAAATTGTCTTTATAAAAATATAAACATGTTGTATGCTATCTCCAATAATTTTGAAGTTAATTGAGTAAATACCAAATATCCCTAGACTTTGTTGAGGTGTGTATATCCTATGTCCAGCAGTAGACGTCAATTGGCTGAAATGATGATGATGATGATGATCTATGACACCACATACATCTATTATCGCAGATAAGTCAGCTATACAAAATAAAGTAGTCCAACCAATTTACGCTAAGGCGATACGAAATTCGCCGGGTCAGCTAGTAAAATATAGAATTTTATTTTCACAAAACATCTTAAACCAAATAATCTCTAACACATACCTACTTTAAACTTACCAATATATAACTTTACCTTACGGTTCGAACAACAGCTGTTACGAAACTTAAAGAAAATATTCGCGACACTTATGCTCAACGTATCTGCAAGTGCAGTGAAAATTTTGTTTTCCTTAATGTTACCTGCATTACCATTTCACATGATTTAACTACAATATATTCTAGAATATTACGGTGCTTCTGGTGTTAAAAGTTGTATTTCTTAACTTAAAACTTGGGACAATTGTTTCTGTGGTTCACTGTTTATATCATGGAAACAGTCCATTAATGTCGCACTTCTGGAATGTGGAAACTCTTACAATTCTGTATGTAAGAAAATACTATGAAGCAAAATTCTCTCATACAGCAGACTGACGACCTGATCGAGGCGCAGAACTAATTTTTTTCAGTTAAGTTCAGTTAAGTTTAAGAGTTAAGTACGAAGTAGCCCCCTCTCTCGCGTCTGGCCAACTTAACTCGCCAAAAAATAGGATGGAGATCTATTCAAATCAACTTAATCAACAACTTACTACTTAACTCGCTACTGTACTTGTCGATGTGTAAATCGGGCTTTACTCTCCTATGTACTTAGTCGAGACACAATCTTTTAGTTCTCATCAAAATTAAAATAACTCATTTCATTACATTTCTAGACAATAAACCTAAAATTCATGTCTGCGTTAAAATTTTATATATTCATAACAACATTTTTCATTTTGCAAAGTTCAGTATTAAAATAATCATATTTATACAAAGTAATTAAGCAACGACTCGCTATTCTGTCTGCGTACAGTTAAAAATATGAGTTATATTTAAGTACTAGAAGTAGGCTTTTATAAAAACTAAGTAGGAACACTTTAACAAAAATGTTTATAAAGTTCTTAACACTTTAAATACATTATTTAGTTGCTTGGTTGTCAAGCATTTTATTGTAGTTGGTTTAAAGTTTAAGAAAGAAAGCCTTTGTGAAAAAACTTGGCTTGTATTTGAAGTATGCTTTCCGTTTTATAGTTTTTAGTCTATTTCTCTTAGTACAGACTACGCTTGGTTTTAGGACTACCTTTAGTAGACTTTAAAGAGGCACGATGAACGAGAAATAGTACATACATTTGATTTTGACAACTTGAATGAAAATGAATGTGGACAAGGCCCAATCTGTTTGGACGGAATAAGGCGTGAGATTATGTATGTATGTATGTAACTTCTGTGGTCCAACCGCGGTTGTAGTCTGTAGCTGCTACGCAGAGGTTTCATGTCTAATGCCAGCTCATGCAAATCTTTGTGTGCAACGAGTACGACACGATTCTCTGAATGTTTTCTATGTACCTATAATATTTGTCCGTGTGGTGACGGAGTAAGAATACAAATATCACATCCCCATCTCATCCCATGGGTGTCGTAAAAATCGACTAATGGACTATCCCTCAATATTTTCTTTACGAGATAAAAAGAAGGAAAACTTAAAATTAAACACTATACCAATCCGTCTGGCCAGCGTGGTATTAGTAGGCCAAGTACCTCTCCGTTACGGGAGGAGGCCCGTCCCTGCAGTGGGACATTAACGGGCTGTTCTGATGGATAATATTTTAATTTATTTGCAAAAAAGTGAATACTTAAATTAATGTTACTTATGTTTATTAGTAGTCTCGTATCCAGAGTAGAAGCTCTGCTTAATTTGGAACTAAAATATGGCGTTTTGAACTATATATTTTATTGTAATCTTAATCTATCACAACATGAAGACTAGGTGGTATAAATAACTTAAAACAGAACCGTGATTAACAGTTACAAGACCCTATAAATTGACCATGTACCAGAGACACTGATGTCCCTAAATCCAGGTCAATATCTTATTAATTTACATAATAATAGACTATAAATAACTTAACAAATTAGTTTTTAACAATTTAAATTACAGATAAACATTTCTCGAGTTGAATCTAAATATTTATAAAGAAGTTTTTATTACAAAAGACCTTGTTCGTACATAGTATCAAGATTTAAGTTTTCTTTCAAATTTAAGTCTTATTCCCAGGTAGTAAGGTGGGTTATGGTGTAACTGTGTATTCCATGTATTATGTATGTAATATACAGAAAGTATTTACTAAATGTTTAACACTATGGTATGAAAATAGTTTTCATTGAGTAGTTAAAATGTGTAAAATATCAAATCAAAATCAAATCAAATCAAAAATATAACATTATGAATGCCTTAGTATAGGGACATGACTTCTAATGTGGCCTATCATAACAGTTCATTAATGTCCCACTGCAGGGACGGGCCTCATCCCGTGACGGAGGGATATTTCCCTTATTCGCATAAGGGCAACTTCTCAGAATGGCAATTTCTCATGACGGCAACTTCTCAAAAGGGCAAGTTCGCATAAAGGCAAAAGTATAATGTAAACGAAAAGTGTTTCAAATAAAAACTTTTACTGCAACAAACTACTACAATATAATATTTAAAAAAATATGGTACAGGCATGTATGGAAAGTGACCATTGTTCTTTATTACTAGAATACAATCAGACGTTTCAAACATTCCATAACTGTAGAGGAACCATTTATAAAATTATCGATAATTTTATTAATATTTTTGGCCTACTAAAACCACGCTGGCCAGACGGATTGGTACAGTGTTTAATTTAAGTTTTCCTTCTTTTTGTTTCGTAAAGATAATATTCACGTATAGTCCCTTAGTTTTTACGACACCCATGGGATGAGACGGTGGTGACATATTGTATTCTTACTCCGTCACCACACAAACACACAATGTGGTCTATGGTTACAACGATGTATGAATTGTTTTGTATGAGGTTTTGTGTCCATTGGTTATGTTTTTGCAGGATTTACTGTTCCATACTAGCTCTATACGGATCCTTGGAATGAGCGGTAACAAAGTGTATTCTTAATATAATTAACACTAGATACTTTTTGTGTTCTTAGTTTTTTTATAATAAAGGTCCGCCGTAGTTATTACCATCACTGTTCTCTAAGTAGAGTGCAAATGTTACTGTGCTCAGGCAATAGTAAAAGTAGTCACACATTCATATATCGCCATTTATTTCCTAAATATCCTACCGAATAATACACCTAAATAATTCTCTGTGTGGTGACGCAGTAAGAATACAATATGTCACCACCCCATCTCATCCCATAGGTGTCGTAGAAGCCGACTAAGGGACTGTCCGTAAATATTATCTTTACGAAGTAAAAAGAAGGAAAACTTGAAATTAAACCCTATACCAATCCGTCTGGCCAGCGTGGTATTAGTAGGCCAAGTATCCCTACGTCCCAGAAGTAGGCGCGTCCCTGCAGTGGGACATTAATGGGCTGTTATGATGAATACACCTAACACAGCACCATTTAGTCCTAAACTATTCTGAACTAAGTTTACCATTGCAGAATCATAACTCCCCATCTAACGCAAACGTCTGTAAGGTTCAAAAACGTTACGCAACCAGATTTTGGTCTCTGTCAAAAATGTCAGTGAAAGTTATTGGAGACAGAAAGTTATAAAACACAAAACATCAGTTATGATTAATCACCGATATGGTTAATATGCATAATAATGGAATGTAATTAATCAAAATATAAATCGTATGCGTAGGCTTTAAACTGTGAATGACACATTATAAATATTTGCATACAATCGTATATCAACGGTGTTTAGTGGCCTGTTTAAGTTTGTAGTAGCGCTTAGCAAAGTGAGAACACAGTGTCGCTTCCCTATCTAAGGCCCCATTCGCACGAGCGTTTTTTTAACGCGCGTTAAAAATGCGTCGAAATAGAAAAATGCATTCTTATGTTCCTCGGCGTTGGAATAGAACACAATTTCCAACTACGCCACAATAGAACACAATTTCCAACGCCGAGCGATAAAAAAGCGCTGGCGTATGAACAAGAACATAGGAATGCATTTGTTCTATTCCGACGCTTTTTTAACGCGCGTTAAAAAAGCGCTCGTGCAAATGGGGCCTAAGAGCATGGGTATCTTAAAAGCTGGTTAAGGCTACTTAGAACAACAAAAGAAGGACATGAATGTTTAAAACTACTAATGGTAGCCATACACGATCCTTCCTATCGTCCAATCGGCATGATACTGCAGGCTTGATCCAATCTGCTAGCTATAGACATCTATCTAATGGTGGCCATACACGATCCTTCCTATCGTCCAATCGGCATGATACTGCAGATTTGATCTAATCTCAATCAAAAGAAACGAAATTCGATCCTGCCATTCATTCTAACTGTCATGCCGATCCACTCCCACACACGGTCAATTCTAACTGATCCAATCGGTAGCGTCATGCCGATTGGACGATAGGAAGGATCGTGTATGGCTACCATAATGCCGTTGCCGTGTGGCCATCGTGGTATTAGTAAACAAAGTTTATCTTTATCTCTGAAGGAGTCTTTGTTGTGGACGTTATTAAACTTAGTGAGTACTCCTGTAAGCTTAGATGACTTCAATAAAGTTGTATGTACCTATAGGTAGTTTCATCTCAAAAGAGTATAAATTTCTGTGGGATGAACATCGAATCCAAAAAGTCGATTATCGCTTAACATCTGTTCCAGAATAATTCGAGGAATTCCAATTAAGTATACAAAATATTAATTTAACTTTATTATAAATGAAATACATAAATATAAACATCCGGGTGTTTTTTTCTTAATTGCAGTGTAGACTCATAACATTTATAACATAATGAAATGCTCCTACAGTACTTAATTAATATTTGTATAACGAGCCCTCGCCGTGGTTACAACATATTTTAATTGTTAGTTATTCGTAGTTAAACAAATATATATTATTTATTTAACATAAATATGAATAAAGATTTATTTATGTTTGGGAGGAAGAGAAAGAAAGATGAACGTTTTTTTAATTGATTCTATAAATTGGAGGAGGTTTTTAATACGATTGTGTTTGTTTAAAGTCCTAGATTTACAAGTTCTTTATTTATTTTATACTGTTTAAAAATTGAACTTCCTCACTCATAATCATGGAACAAGCCGTGTTGCGATGACTTTTACAAACATAAAATAAACGTAAAACATACAAACATTTAAAAAAAAACGCGTAAAGTATATGTATACCTCGAGTAAGACCCGAATAGAATATAGTATAATCTCTGACAACTCCCCCGTACTGGAGATGTCTTTTATAAGAATAAAAATAAATAAATATTGCAGCAAAGTAGGTACTAAAGTATAAACATTTCTGAGTCAAAGCCTCTTGTCCTATTGAATGTCCGTATCAGATACTGAGTCTTTACATTCTGTGGTTCCGTGAACCAATAAATAGTTCTATAAGGAAACTTTATGCAAATTGAATATATACAATGTACAAATTGAAATTTCCTTCTGCGAAATATTCTTAAAGCTCTTCCATAATATGCTTAAAGTAAATCTGAGTTTTCATAGCCATATTGTATCGATATTATTGGGTAAACAATAGACTTTATTATAGTGTCGACGTATTTTTCGAAGCATATTGTACGTAGTTTCTTCTTGTGGTGATGGTGTAAGAATTTATTAATCTACACCCCAAGTTTTCCTCGGAAGTCGTAAAACTAAGGAAAATTTTGTTGATACTAGCTAAACGATAACAATAGAAGAAAAACTGAATGTGCAACCTTATACTAAACATTTTGGCTAGCATGGTATAAGAAGGGCAAGTTCCCCCGTACCAAGTAAGCCTTTAACTTTACGATTCCCATCGGATACTGACACCATATGTATCACTGTTTTACACGGAGACGAGGTAGTTCGCTGAAAGTTTTATTTCATTTTTTAATATTGTTTATGAGTAAACATTACTATTATTATATTCGGGAGTTCTCGTTACCCTCAATATTCCACAGAACACCTATTTTTAACTATCCCTTACTAATTAAATTAGAGGTTGAAATGCTAATATATTAAATGAAAAGCTTCCCTCAGACCTAATATTGAATAGAACATAATTAATTAACACATTCTTGGCTTTACCCATTAACTATATTAGTAAGATACAACATTAATCTGCTAATTTACATATTACTATCTCAAAACAGGCTTTAGTTACATATGTCACATATAAATAACTTAATTTTTGAATCACTGAATTGTATTTAAACAATTTATGTTTTGTGGAAATGGAATCTTAATTAATTAATGTAATTATCAATATAACTTCCGCTCTAATGAGTCGCCGCACTTTACCAGACATTAAGTTCTGATTAAAACAAAGAAGATAGATACTTACAAACATACATAAAATCTCCGTCTTGTTCCCATAAGGATAGGTAGACTATTGAGGGCCGTGTATAAAGAACCTTATAAATCAGTTTTGCTTTGTCTACATTCATATTAGGCTCGTAGATTCCAAGTTCTAAACTTTCCTGAAAGATGTGACAATAAAATAAATAAAAATAGCTTTATTTCTTACACAGATAATACAATAATAAATACAAAAAAAAAAGAAAAAGAGTACCTACGTATAGTATCGTGTCGTTACACCTGTGCAGGAAATAGGAATAATTACATCTTTGTAGGTCTTTCAAGGCGTTTCCTACTCACGTTACCTACTGCAAATATAAACTATACTCGGAACAAATACTACAACATAATGAACCCAAGACTTTGCACGACAGAATAAGGGAATAAGGCCCTTTCCTACAATGGAGTATTTATCATCATCATCATACCAGCTTATAGACCTCCAAATATCGTAACCTTGCGCGGCTTTGTGCATCTTTCATCTTAAGTGTCCTGCCGTCCTAACTTGGTCGTCAGTCCACCGTGTGGACTATTATTAAGTAGGCTGATTAATGGGCTATTATTAGACTGTAAATGATGTGAAAAACATGCTCCAGTAAAATGGTTCACAGATAACAAGCAGTACCTAGGTACATCAATATGGACTATTAAAGCCAATTTAGAGAACAAAATAACTGCATCTCTCCACGAACTCATGCGATAGATGCCATCGTTTCTATTTAAACAATTGTCTTATGGGAAAGATAATGCTGTCTAAATTATGTTATTGCTACTTTTGGGGTCACAGGATAAAGACATCTCAGATCGTCATCAAGGTCTGAGATCGGTATAAAAGTGAACGCAAAGTGACCAATCCATATCTTACGTAGGTATATGGAAAGCATTGTCGCTCACCATTTATCTCAACGTTTTAAATTAAGGGAATGAATTTTAATGATGCAAGCTAATTTGGCTTTCTAAAACAATTTTGCGGATTGTTATAAGTACAGTATGCAGTAAGAGAAATAGTATGCTACGCGTTGTCGTACTTAGTTCCAACAAAAAATAAAAGATTCAAACACAAAGATAAAAGAAAATAACTCACAGTTCCAATATTTAACTCTAAATTAAATGTTATATTAGTTTACTCTCTCCACAAAACTATCTTATCCGTAGTAAACCACAATATTCTGTAGTTCTGACCCGAACACGTGGTTAAAGTGGGCACTCAACTCAATGAAATTTAATCGAAGCTCAAGTACCTGTCAATACAATGCAGCGTTATATAATAATTTTCTAATAGATAGCCATAGCTGATTAAATTCGTTTTAGATTTCGACACCTATTTTCAATGTTTGAGGCCCATCGTGTTATCTTTGCTCAACAAGTTTATGAATCCAGGCCAGGTGTTTCTTTACTTTTTTGATCCTGCCTCTTTTAAGCAAAGAAGTAAATATATTTTTTTAACCCATCAAGTAGCGCCCTTCATACTCGTACCTTAATGTTTTATATGAGGAAGATGGCTTTTACTGAACACTTTACATTATAAGGTCAATCTGATTAGCATTTCCAAAAAATATAGGACTAAAAATGGAGCAGGCTGCTTTTCTACCACCTTATATAATAAACATCTTGTGCGCTGTTTGTTCACCGTGTGTCCCAAATTATATATTGACACCATAATACGAATCCTTGTGAACACAATCACAAAAAACAAATATTATTAAGTAATAATAACTCCACACATTATTGTCAAGCTTGTAACACAAAATGATGTATGATCATACAGTACAGACATAATAAAATACACACTTATATCTCTGAACACAGAAGCAGCCGTTATCATAGCTTTCACTTAAGAGTGGATGACAAATCTCTCATGCATTGTTATTGTTCGAGACACACGCTACTGGACTATGAATAGCGTACTCACGTATCGATACTGATTGCACAATACATTTTTATACTATTCTACTGAGTGTATTGAGTTTTACTTTTGTATTTTTATTTGTAAAGATTTTTGAAATTTAACGACTGAAATATGTAGTGGTTTGAGTATGTAGCGTACAGTAGAGTTCGAGGATTCCATCCCTGGATAAGTCAGCTTGTGTGGATGGATATAGGGGGTTTTTGCAAAGTGCAGTCTCTAAATTTGTTTTAAATTCCATTCTATCTTGGGATAGAATGATATTAAATAGAGACTTTGTTTGGACATATTAAATAACCTAAAAAGGTATTTGAACGTGTCCCCTCCATTCTTGTGCACATCAGAACGACTCGTGCAAGACTTCGATAAAAATAATTATTGAATTGAGGACCAAAATATCAGCACATGTCTTCTCTCTTTCGTATGATATTGGGTCCTTTAAACTAAGGAAGAACTTAGCACCTGAAGAAGTATTGGGCTTTAAGCTAATCCCAAATTGATGTTTGTATACATGTTACGGTAAATCTGATTAATTAAAATAACCACATGTTTTGGTAAATGTGAATAATCGATTTATTAATATACACTTAAACAAATAAGGAGCATAAAATAAATCATAGAACATTGATCAAATGGAGAGCATACCTAATAAAACACCATTTAACAACGCCGATGCTCAAGATCCAGTTAACTTAAAGAATTTGTTAAGTAATGGGGATACCATCAATTCCTTTATCCCATTCGAAGCTAACTAACAGTCGCTAATTGGTTCATTAATAAGCTCTTCTACCGTCTGTTAACCATTTTCTAAGATGTCGAATTGTTAATTATGTTAAATAACAGTTATTTTCACATATAAAGAGTGTTTTTAATGAATATTTGTAATAAATTTAAAGATTCCCTTTTCTATTATCTATTAAACTTAATAAAAAACACTAATCCATTGCTGGTGAGATGTTAATGTGCTTTGTATCTATGTTAGGAACGATTAATTCGAATGATATAATAAATTTTTAAGTAAATGTTATGTAATAGCTGTAGTATTTGAGTGTCGTAGTGTTTCATTAGTATAATGTGGTTGAGAACACGTTGAAAAGAAAGACAGATGGAAAGAATAAATTTATTTTTATGTGTGTTGTGTTTTTGTACTGTGGGTTCTAGTCGGTACACTGTATTTCTTCTCCATGAATCGGCACTCCGACACACCACAGCTGCACGTCCGGCTGGCCAAAGACGAGTACACCGCCTTTAGAAGGATTAGGTACTTTTTTAACTTTTTAGTTATGTAGAATACCTACTTATACTCTGCGAGGTTTAACACGATATAAAAATAATTATTTAAGACATTATGACATTTTAAAGATTTAAATTAATAATTGACATCGCTTTTTCTCATCATATTATTCTTTAAATTAGTATATTATTTCAGCCACAGCTATCAATGTTTATGAACAACAATATTACAAGCTAACCTTTAATTAAACTTTTCTTCTTCATTTTCAGTTTATTACTCAACTTTATAGGTTATAAAATGGCGCGGTACTTACTGATGGTCAAGAAGGCATCAATTTGTCGAGATTGGAGGACTAAATAGTTATTTTTAGTGCTCAATACTATTGTAAAGTGCCAGTGTGGAATTAATGGCGACTTCAAAGCGATCCATTGATTTCTCAATTCGTTTTCCATCAAGAACGTATTAGCATGCAAATAAAAAATACTGGAAAGGTCTTCATTTTAAGGTAATGAAATGTTTATGATGGAACTAACACTGTGTTGCGGATTTACTTGCATCTTTTATGGTATGTAATTAACACCGTGTGTAGGTATGACGACCCGGTAATGTATGTAGCGGTATATAAAGCGTAGGTATGCCTGCAACGCCATAGTTTGTTGGTTTGTGTGTAGCTGAAATATTTAGATAGAAAAATTGTTGTTCGCCACATTGACTATCAATAAAAGTTAATAATCACAATGTAATATACTAACCAACTTCGCTAAGAGTCCTTATACATTTCTCAACGACAGCTTTTAAACTAAAAACTTTGTTGGTACAATTATTTTTTTGCAGATATCTTGACTCATAGAAAGCACGATAGCCAGAAGTATCTGTTCATAGATAGCACGGTTCTCCGAATACTTTGACTGCTTCGCCAGAGAATACAATAGTAAAACAATTCGAAAGAACTACACAGCACACAAGACTTGAAATGGGTTAAATAAAGAAAGACAAACCTCAGTTGCAACCGGACAGACGGACCGGTTTATTTATCTTAAAGCAACTAGAAAACTACAAAACTAAATGTCATTACCATTCAGTGATTTTATCGACGGGTCCTACGTATACTGGTGTAACCCGCAAAATTGTCGAAAATGACTTTTTTGCATGAATGGCCTTAAAATAACCTATTCTTCATAAATCAGTAAGAAAAAAAATTAAAATTTCTTTTAGTTTCGGCGATAGAAACTCGTAAACTCGTGTAAGTAACACAATTTATTGCAAGGAGACAGTCAAAACTGATATAAGTTACTTGCATTAGTTTACGTAGTTACGATCCACGTGACGCGTGAGTGTAAGTGACCGTTGCACCAGTATGCGCGCAGCGACGATGCAGACTATAATATAGTCTACCTACATATATGAAATTTAAAAGAAAATGCGGCGAAATTAAAAATTTGTTCGGAATATTAAAGTTGAAGTACCTCACAATTTCATTTAAACGGTTAAAATTTTCTTGCAGTACCTATCGACCGCCAATTGCTTCCTATTACTACTTATATTGGATAAAACGATCTTATAATTTTATACTTTCTAGCAAAATGCAATTTTGGTATATTTTCAATACCACTTATCGCATTAGTGATCATGTCCGGGAACTTTAAGTATAGACACCTCGACTGTTGCAAACATTCATGATCATGATCAATCATTGATTTAGCATTGAGCAAGAATTGAACCCGAGATCATGACTTACCAGTTGCTTGTAACCACTACGTAGAGTTTGCCAAACGAGGCAAGGTGTTGAATCCTAGGTCTCGCAAAAAAGTAAAATAAAAAAAATGCACTTGTGTTAAAAATAACATAACATCGTTTGTAAAATGAGACGACAAAACATTATGTGTAGGTAAAGACGACATTACGAATTAAACGTGACCTTTTTTACTTTGTAAGGTTTCTGCATATTTATTTCTTAAAAACATAAATAATCGGGTTGCATATTCATATACAAATTTTACGTAAGTTGTACCAATTGGAAAGTGTTACCTTACTTAGTAACGACAAAAAAAAAAGTGTTTCACAGATGATTTTCTTAAACGTAAATGTCATTTGTGTCCATAGTTCTAACAAAAATCTAAACTGCACAGTTTTACTGAAGTTTACCAACAAAAATGTTAAATTATTTTCTTTCATAAACTTACCAAGAACCAGAAATATTTGCAAACTTTATTACAGATGGGTTGAACAGTTATAAACATCTCCACGAAAGATGACACACCATTACATGTACACTTCAAAATAAAAAAAAATGTAAGTTTCTTAATGAAACTAAAGCAAAACTTTAGATTTTGCTTAGATATGTATAAATATTTACAGCTTCTCTTAGACGACTTTTACGAAACCCAGTTGGCAGAATGACACTCTTTACTCCGTCCTTAGTCTTGTCACTTAGGTTGGCATAATTACAATAATCGTACTCCGTCGCCACTAACAATACCATAGTGTTTTGTTTCAAAAAAAAGAAAATACTATGGCATATTATGTCCATAAATTAATATTATTCTTAACCATCAAGCCATTATTTCACCAACAAGCTCTATTTCAAAATTTGAGACACATATATCTTGGTTTTACCTTAACAAATAGTTCACAGTAACTTCTTGACGTTTTACTGTCCTAACCAATTTGTCATAATAAGTCCGATGAGTTATGAAGGTCGTATAGCCTGACCCTTCCTTAACTTTTGTATTAAACATCTGAAACTGTGTTATGTAATTTCCTTTTGTTACTAATTTTGTAATGTTTACTAGACTAGACCATTAGTAAAGTTTTAGGTAGTGTTCATTTGTATATAAATGTCTTGTAACATCGTGTTCTTTGTTTTTTGCTGCTGGACAAAGGCGGTGAGCAAACCATACACAAGTTCTGAAATGGTGGCCTCCCACTGTACGACGCAGTGTGTATGAGGAAGGCACAGGACTGCTTAAAGCGGAAATATTTGAAGGATGCTTATTTCCAGCAGGGGAGAAGTCCACGGCTGCACACTACGCCTATCGGCTGATAATATGATAATGATAATAATGAAATATTTTTTCAGTTTTCTAAGACTTATTGTCGTAACTATGTGACAAGCTTCTCCTAATTTGAGACAGGATACTGGATAGTGATGTGAAAAAAAAAATTTTTTTTTTAACGTTGTAGTGTTAAACGTAGTCTATAACTAAATTTATGGGGGAATAAGGCGTAAGTATAAGGTATATGTGGATGAGTAACATATTCAGGTTATTCAGCAAATAGTTGTACCTAAAAGTGTTTCAGAAATGTTTTTAATTATGACAAATTATGACGTAGGTACGTATCAACAATAAATTGAATAATTGGTTTCTGGCACCGTCTGTTTAATTAATTGATGAAATATGTTTTTTAATTAAAAACTGATATTGATTTTATTTTCAATTTTGTAGACGTACACGTGAAGAATGAGTTTTTGATTACATTTTTAAGTGGAGCAACGAGTTATATGCTCATTCATTTCTTCATTTCTTCTTCACTCATTCATTGCTTCAACCACTCATTATTCATTTATTCTTTCGTAAATTTCTTCATTCACTGATACGTGAAGAATATGTATACAGATATTAGATGTTGATCTTATCGACAGTTTAAGCTGACTAATATATTATTATAATCATAGCAGTACATAACTGTCCTACTGAAGGGACGAGCCTTCTACATAGGTATTCGTAGGCAGGGAAACTAGGTCTACATATACCACTCTAGCTAGATAGGTTGGTATCGAGTGCTATGCAAGTTTTCATTTATTGGTGATATATTAATAGATAAGTAGCGCCTTACTAGGCTGCTATGACTCCTTGTGTACTTAGTCCATCACGACCAAAATATCAATAGTATTCCTAAAATAGACTGAAAAAAAAAGATATGTGTTCCGTGGTCTCTACTTAAAATCCTAAACATTCCATAGTGCCTAAACATTTATAGTTTTTTCTGGGTTCCTTAAAATCTCTAGGACTTTATTACTTTTACGTAGGTATTTAGTATTTGAACGCTATGACGTGTTCATAGCTAAAAACTACCAGTCAAAAACCTACCTTAATACAAAGCATTAAAGTTCACGGGTGTCTAGATTAACATATTACAGTGTATACAAAGAAAACGCCTTGTAAACAAGCAACAAATATTCGAACATAATTACAAATCAATAAAGTTACATTCCAATAACTGACTGATGACTTTGCTTCTAACACAAATGAAAGTGGCGCCCTCTAGCGGGTTAATTTCGATTTAGTTTGTTTAGTCACTCTTTACTCCTTTAGATTGTAAATAGCCGTCGGCCGTTAAAAAACTTAAAAGCTTTTGGAGTCATTAAAACATCGTTAAGTAAAAAAGTTGGTGATATAATAACGTAATAGGAGTTTGAATAGGGGTCAGTTTGGACTGGCGACTATTGGTGTACCTAGTAGTAATATGTTCAGTTAATTGGGAGTTTAATTGACCAGGAAGAATTTGGCAAATTTTGCAGCTTCTGTTGGCCTAGTCGATGAAATTAAAAAAATATATATTATAACTTATAAGGCTGAGCTTAAAGCCTCATTGGTATGAGGTGACGACGTATGAATATATACCTAAATTTTTTTAAAGACAACTGTCGTCCTGGGTTATCAAACTTCCTATCGCGTTTACTTTTACAAACTTCAAATTAAGAGACACAAATGCATTACGGTTGGAGACAATACCATTGTGCGCCACACAAATAAATATAGTGGGGTTCGAAGCAACCGCGGGTTAGCCGCACGGTAACCGCAAACAAGGCCACTTACTACCAAGGCAGTTTTAAGTTACTTTATAAATAGACCAAACTTATCTCCGCTGTTCCAATAAATAAGCTACCATGATGTCAAAAATATCCGTGTGGTGACGGAGTAAGAATACAATATGTCTCGTAGAAACCGACTAAGGGACTTTCTGTGAATATTCACATTTCAAGTTTTCCTTCTTTGAGGAAAACTTGAAATTAAACCCTGCGCGTGGTATTAGTAAGCCAAGTATTAATCCTTCGCTGAAGGAGGCCCGTCCCTGCAGTGGGACATTAATGGGCTGTTATGATGATGATGTTAAAAATAGTCTTTCTATTTCCTTCCTACGAATATTATAGAACTTAATATTATATACTATAAATGCAAAAGTTTGTGAGGATGGATGGATGAATGTTACTCTTTCACGCAAAAACTACTGAATGGATTTTGATGAAATTTGGAATATAGGTAATTTAGGGTGTAGAATAACATTAAAGCTACTTATGCAACGCGGGTAAAGCCGACGCATCAGCTAGTAGAGCTATATAGCTGAACGTTAATAAGATGTCAAAAATACTTAAAGAGCTATAGCCAACAGTTTCGCTAATGTATTTTTAGATTAAAATTTCCTATAATTCCACTAAGCGCTGTACAGAAATCTTAGAATTCTCTGCACATAATGCAGGAAATTGCACACCTTAGGTGTGTGCAAGGCGTTTTAACTGACTTGTTGACAACAATGTCATATTTATTTATGAACCTAGCCGTACTGTTACAAAGTTGTATTCTAGAAGGATGCTTAATAGTTACTTAGTAGAATTAATATGTATTCTTAGTATTTTAAAGGGTACTCTAATATTTAGATAGATGAAAAATATTTTTCTTTTTGTGGCTAGAGATACTATGAGACTTTTGAGGACCTTTTAAGAGTACTGGTTATGGTTAATGACTGCTACCCATTGATCTCGGGTTCGCTTTCCACTAAATTCAAAGTAAGAAAACTAAATAAGGCCATTTTTATTCATGGAGACTTTTAAGTTTATTTATCAAATATGGAACTATTGTTCATTTTGTTGTGGTCGTTGCTGTATTATAAAAACAAATTAATTTAGGTTTTTAAGCATAATAAGATTTTATCTAAGGTAAGTGACTGTCCAATACTGCTGGGTGAATTATCGAGCTTTTACGCATTTCTGCCATAAATTATATTACTGCCATATAAATAACACCGTGGTACATTCTCGTTATACATAGATGTAGCTTATTTGCATTCAAGTCTCCTGTATTGCCAGAGGCAAAGTTTTACCTGTTTCGTATAAATAAACTTGTAAACAAGTTTAAAAGTAGACTAGATAAGGCCTCAACTACTTTGACCTAGTGAAAACTAACAACGCCGAATGTAAAGAAAACAAACCATACTATTTCGGTTCATAGGAACGGACTAGTTAGGACAGCGGGAAGCTGATGGATGAGGGAAGGACAATACCGCACAGGTGAAACGTTTGGAGGAGGCCTATGTCCAGCAGTAAACGACCATAGGCTGATATGGAAATAGTTAGTCAGTATACCTATGCGGCTGCCGTACATTCGTACACACAGCAACTAATCAAGCTAGACACTCATGTACACTTAATACTTTGAAATAAGACACAATTTCAAATGAAAATGTTTAACTTGATGTGTTACTGTGTGTACATGTAGTTGCAGATTCGAATGTCATGCAAGATTAACCAAACCCTGGATGTTGCAATCCCTAGTAAGGCATATCATCATCATCATCATATGAGCCAATTGACGTAACCTGCTGAACACAGGCCTTCTCCAAGTATTGCCACCTTGTGCAGTCCTGTGCCTCCCTTATTCATCGGTTTCCCGCCGTCCTAACTAGGTCGTCGGTCCACCGTGTGAGGGGTCTTCCCACCCTGCGCTTTTTGGTACGCGGTCACCATTCCAGAACCTTTCTGCCCCAACGGTTGTCGGTTCTCTGCAGTGAGAGATACATCTAGAAAAGAAAAATCTAAATCTACTACTAAGTAAACACTATATTAGAAGATACCTACTCTAATACCACTACTAGAATTCTGGCTCGTATTTACATCGCAACGACCACTTGCCTTCAACGAGTGTAACCAGTTTAATACCACCAGTCACGTATTGCTAGACCAGCACTATCTTAGAACTGGTATCAGTGATAGACTTCACAATCGTTATCTTAGTTGTTAGCTCGATAATTAACATGAACTGTTTGCATAATCAAAAAGAAAGTACGGGAAAGTGCAATGTTTTGATATTTTTACAGTGTTTTATCTATACTAATATTATAAATAGGTAAAGTTTGTGTGTTTGTGACGTTGTAGGGGGTAATCCCTGGAGCTACTGAACCGATTTAAAAAAATATTTCTGTGTTGAATAGTCATTTCTCTCATCCCGATAGCCTATGGGCTGTATAGTATCACGCTATGACTAATAGGACTGGAGCAGTAATGAAATATGTTTAAAAAAGGGACGCGTTGTTTCGCCGCCCAACGAAGTGGGCACAAGTCAGCTAGTCTATATCTATACTTATAATAAAACTGTAGAGAGATCAATTCTGTACATTGAATATATGTTAAAAATTAATATTGGAGGATGAATGGTGATCGATACTAATGCCAAAAATGCAATCAATAAATTTTTTGTCTGTCTGTCTGTCTGTCTGTCTGTCTGTATGTGCACGCATGGGTCAAAAACTACTGAAGGCATTTTAACCAAACTTGGTACAATTGTAGTCCATACTTCCGGGCAGGTTATAGGCTGTATAACATAACGCTAAGACACATAGGAGCTGAGCAGTGACGAAAAATTTGAAGCAAGTCGGTTGAAAAAAAGCGCGTTCGAGCTCTTATCATCGCATACGTTGATCATACGCCAAAAATATGTATTACAAAAATAATGGTCTTCAAACGATGAACAAAAAAGTCCTGAATAGTATATATCTATCTTTTATATATTAGCCACAATAACCTGTTTAATCGTTAGGGTTTTCTTCAAAGTGTATTAAATACATAAATATATTGTAATTTGCAAAGACATATCTTTTTCAAACTCCCATATTTCAAAAGTACACTTTAATACCTTATTCATAAAAAAGAATTATAGAAATCGGTTTATAAACACACAAGATTTAGATGAAAGAAAATTTCCAAATGTCGCCGCGCCAGTATGAGTACGGCTGTACGGTTGATTTTTGTTTAACGTCCGAAACGGCCAACCGGTAATTTCATTCACATTGACTCTTAATGCGAACGGACGTGGTTCTTATTGACTCTTCTCGGAATAAGCGCGCTTTAGATATTAAAAAACATAGATACGTAGTTTTTAGGTATTAAGTTTAAAGTAGGTATCTATCTATACTATAATAAAACAATCGGAATCGGATAAGTAATACTCGAGATATCGCTAGATCTCTTTATTAGAACAGTCCGATACAAATCAGGGGTCATGAAAAATGGATTTGGTTCAATGTTGAATGAATTTAAATTTAGTTTCTTTTGTTCACGAGATGGCGTTACCAGTAGTAATCATAAAATAAATGAGTTTTTAAATAATATATAACTATTTATAATATTAATTATTCATAAGTTATTCCTTTTAAATGTTAATAAAATTAACCATGAATCGTATGTGTAATATCAATTATAAGTCTTCACACTAGCCTTTAAAAATATCAATTTAACGGACACAAAGAACATCCAGACTAAGGACAATAGTTTGTGTATCACAATTAATTGTCCTCCGTGGGAATCAAACCCGAGACCTCATGCACGCCAGCCATGTAATGCGACCGCCGCGCCACCGAGGCAGGTAATTCTGCCGCACCATAACGTGGCGTGCAAATGTATTCATTCATAATTAATTAGCGATTATCCGTGTGGTGACGGAGCAAGAATACAATATGTCACCTCCCCATCTCATCCCATGGGTGGCGTAAAACCGACTAAGGGACTATCGGTGAATATTATCTTTACGAAATAAAAATGAAGGAAAACTTGAAATTAAACCCTATACCAATCCGACTGGCCAACGTGGTATTAGTAGGCCAAGTATCCCTCCGTCACGGGAGGAGGCGCGTCCTTGCAGTGGGACATTAATGGGCTGTTATGATGAAAAAGCAATGTCATTTATTTTTAATTACAAATTTGACAACAGATGGCATTGTGCCTGTGACGTCATTTTCAGTATCGCGGTATTAAGATTTTACTTGAAAGAATGACGTTCGCTCATGTCTTTCAGTATAAGTTTACACACAGTCTTCATAGATCTGTCTTTGTAAAGATCTGTTTTTGAAAAGGTTTTGGTTCGTTCGTTAATTTTACAATTCGTGTGTAGGTATATCTGTTTGTTATAAGGTTTAAAAAACGATTTTTCAGTATTAAATCGAATTGCGAAGTAAGTAACATCCGCCACGCGAACGAAGTCGCGGGCACAGCAGCTAGTCACTAATATATATCTACGATAGGTACAGAAGTAATTCTACTTAAATACATAGTTCGTTTGAGCAACGCAAACTTGGTAATAGCTCAAGCACATTTTGTCTTATAATTATTAGGTTATTTAATGGTAAAAGACGATTTGACACATCATTACGTAATAAGTACGAAAAAAAGCTAAAGGCTAAGTTTTTCTTCTTATAAGGCTAAACTACTTTAAAAAGTTTATTAGCTAAAGACTTTGTGAACAGCAAGCAACATAAGCAATCAATCAACTAGCCTATTGCAGTCCAGTGCTGGACATAGCCCTCTCTCAATACGCGCCACAGAACTCGGTCCTGCGCCTTTCGCATCTAGTCCCACCCAGAGACCTTTATGAGGTCGTTGTTCCACCTAACTGGGGGGCGTCCTACACTACACTACTACAGCAACATAAAACCCATGTAAAATAAAACCCAAAACCAAGTAAAATGTCTTTTATTGAAAGTTATTCCAAAACTCGTAGCTACGTTTGACATCACAGAGGTAAGCATTCTTCAGTACGAGGACAACGTACAGATCGCTACTCATCCATGTATGCACTGTAGTACTCAGTATCGCATATTCACTACGAAGTGCTACAATGGCCGCTGCCTACATACCAAAATTTTGTATGCGTTTTGTATTGGGGATAATGGTAAAGAAAGTATTATTGTAATAAATAATATGTTTCCGGGGTAGTACACCAATCATAGATAAATCAGAAGTATTTATGTGATCCTAAAAAATAATACATAAATATAAATAAACTAGCGGCCCATCCCGGCTTCGCACGGGTATTATTTTCCCGCGTTTCTGTTAAAAATTTTCCTGAATTTTCTTTGCTATAAACCTAAGGGAGCCCGAGACCTTTCCAATGAATGCAAAACCGTGGAAATCGGTTCGTGCGTTCTGGAGTTATAGCGTCAGGAAGGAAAAAATACATACATATTATCGAAAGAAAACACCCAGACCAATGCAAACAATCATGTTCATGCACACAAAGATTTGCATTGAGCGGGAATCGAACCTGAGACCTCTGCGTAGCAGTCATGTTATATAACCACTACGCCATGGAGGTCGTCAAACATGCAACATGCTTTTTTGAAGTAAAAGCAAGAAAAAGTAACCTAAAGTCATTCAAGCAACGATAATATTAAAGCTGTTTACTATGTGTATATACCCGAGTGAGTAATAACCTAGCTACAGACCAAACGCGTAGGCCAATTTTGATGGGTGCTCCTATCGATCAGACTCAATCTTGCAAGTGTCACTGAAGACATAATATTAACGTAAATTCAATTTGGTGACTATCAGCCGCCATATACGACCTCGGTGGCGCGACGGTAGTGCAAGCGGCTGCCGTGCAAGAGGTTGTGGGTTCGATCCCCACGCAGGACAATAATTTGTGAGATCCACAAATTATTGTCCTGGTCTGGGTGTTCTTTGTGTCCGTTAATTGATGTTTGTAAAAGGTCCCCGCGACACAGGGCATGATCCCTAGTGCGGGAGTTGTCTTTTTTAAAAAATAAAAAAAATAGAATAAAATAAATATGGGACACTATATATGGCTGCTGGTCTATCAGTATGACATTGTTTGCTTGAATGATTCACAGAAATGACATTATTTTTGAGAATTAAACAAATTATTTAATCAACTTTTATCGAATTTTAAGTAAAACAGATTTTTTTAAATAGCAAGTCAATTCACGTACCTTAAAATCGTTAAAAATTCGGTTAACTTTAGTTGTCAAATTATTATACAATAGGTAAGACAATTTGACAACAAAAGTTAACTTTACGAATTTTTAACGATTTTAAGGAAAGAGAATTGACTTGTTGATTAGAAATTACTGAGTTTGTAAAAACAAAATAAAGGAGTTGTTAAAACTTCTCCCGCCTCAAAATGCGTTATGCGGTAGATTTGAAGAATGGCAGAGCTATAGTACCTAGTCATAGTCTAGACCTAAAAGCTTTTTTTTTAAACGTATTCTTTACCAGATAAAGTTACTATTTAAATCTGTTTCACAGGTCAATTTACAGTGGTCGTACAGCTATTTCCCCTGAAGCAATCAATAACTGTCCAGTACGTCTTTGTTCCAATGTAAATGTTAAGTTTAATCACATAAGTTTCGTTGTTACATCTGCACCTAAGGGTCTGTCGTCTACGCTATTACAAGTTTCACTAATGTTTATACTTAAACAACTATTTAATTGTACTACAAACTGTATTATATTGTTATTATTTAATGGTATGTTAAGAGGTTGGTAAGTATAAGTTTTGTTTGTAGCAAATACATTCATTCTACATTCTCCTGTATATTCCTCACACATTCACACAACGCCATCTAGTCCCAAACTAAGCAGAGCTTGTACTATGAGTACTAGACAACGGATAAACATAGGTACTTAAATACTTTTTTTTTGTAAATACATACATAGTTATACATAGAAAACACCCACACCAATGCAAACAATCATGTTCATGAACACAAAGATATGCATTGAGCGGGTATCGAACCCGAGACCTCAGCGTAGCAGTCATGTTATATAACAACTACGCCACAGAGGTCGTCAAAAGAAATATCTATAATTTAAGGTTGTAAACATAAAAACTAAATCCATATTATAAGTAAGTTCTCTGTTTATCTCATAGACCTGTCAAAGGATTTCAGTTTTTTTTTGTTTTATTATAAATCGACTTTTACACTAAGTGTCAGAGAAACTGTTTATAATGGCGCTAACTTCACCTTTTTACCACCATATCATCACTCGCTATCGTAGGGCAGTACATTGTAAAAGTCAATGCAAAAAAAATGACTTCCAGCCTTACGAAAATTCCCTGGGTTAAGGAAAACAAAGAACTTCTTAAATACAAACTCAGGAGTAATTTGTGGATAGTTTCATTAACCGTTCTACTGTTTAAATGAGAAATCTCGGGAACTACTACATAGTCACATTACCTAGAGACCTCGCTGGAATGCGATCCTCGTTCTCCTTTCAACCCCCGCGCTCGCCACGGGCGCATCAGTGATTCGTCCGACGCGGCGTGACGTCATCGACACCAGGTCTCGAGATAATGTGACCTTATATAAAATAATATAATAAATAACAACATCCGAGACTCAAAAACACGTCCTTAACTACATAACACATACAACAAACATTTATACAAACTTACAAATGCAATAGTGTAACTTTGATTAAAAATATTGGAAAAAGCAAAAATATTTAACCGTACCAGTTGCCTCGTAACTTTGTCGTGACGTGGTATGTCAATAAAGTTCGGAAATACAAGCGGCGCTGTGTGTTGGAAAATGGTACGAAGCAAAATCCACAAAATAAACATTAAATTTGTTTGACTTTTTTGCAAAAAAGGAACTTAGTAAAGAAGTCCCTGATAAATATACAGAAAAGAAAAGATTGCTGTGCGCGCTGTAGAAATATTTAGAAGACGTTGAAGAATGCCAGTGGTGGATGTATTTTAGGTTTATGATTTCAGTCAGAGTACTTCATAACTATAATGTAAACTATTTTGCTATTTTAGGCTTGTATCGTAAATACATACCCTTGTACACAAATGTTCTACATTTGATGTAAAGTGTACTGATTTGGATTAAAACCATGAACCAACTTGGCAATGATGTGAGCCATTTCGGCACATCGCCAATTATATTGTCAACTATGTTTAGAAATACAATATAACGCATTATAACAGCTTATTAACGTCACACTGCAGAGATGTGTCTTTTACAGTAATTAAGGGAAACTTGGCTACTACATAGTACTTTTTTTAATAAAAAAAAAACAGTAACGCATGGTAGCCAAAAACCTTCACTCCGTCGTCATCACCTTGCCGATCTGAATGCTTCTTAATATCATGATAACAAGATGGTTTGCCATCAATTTTCTTATATTTTCAAATATTTTGATTTTGATACTTTCTCTTCAATAAACGTACTGCGTAGGTGTTAAAAATAATAACTGCTAAATAATCACCACTAGAGAGACGAATATTTTTTAGTGGCGAGGGGAAACAGGGTTTTCTAATAACAAGCCATCTAGACAAATTGGTTTAAGTTTTTAAGTCAAGTTGTCACCTTTCTTATTTGTGCAGACTATTATCTGCAATCTTTCATTTAGTCGCCTCTTCTATCTACGTCACAACATGAAAAGGACCATCCACACCTAAAAGCCGATCTATTCTTAACAGTACAACATAGTACAAGTTACAAAATCCGTAGCCTAATTAAAGATTAGTAACTAAACGAAGGAGATTCCGTTAAAAAACATTCCCAAAATGCTGTTCGCATCGTATTAATTAATGAACGTAGGTAACCTGAATTCAAAGATAAAAATGCAGATAATTCAGTAAAGAGCGATGCAGAGCACGTTTAACAAAATACCACTTCGACAATTCAGAGGTACTTTCATATGAACGAGATCGTAGTTTCACATCGTTGTGAACCTTTATCTATATGAATGCCTATAAAACAGTTAAGATATGAAGAAAAATACCGAATAAAAAACATTTTAGATTAACCCAGATAGCTTTTATTTGTATTTACACAACGGGTGTTAAATATTTCTTATTAACCGACTTAAAAAAAAGGAGGAGCTTCTCAATTCGGTTGTATTTTTTGTATAAAATTACGATACCATAAAAATTTTAACTAATTTAAACTTAAATGTATTTAGAACTTATTTTAGCTGTGTCAGTCACAAAGCAGTCGTGTTAAGCCTGGTCCAGATCTGTATCATTTGACCGATCCGATCACCGTACGAGATCGCGTATCATGATATGCGTATCATCACCCGTTCACATAATATGCGATCATGATTCAACGTCGGTGATACGGATACGTTAATCGCATCGGGCAAATGATACATATCTGGACCCGCTATTAAGCTATGTGAGGTCGTAGTTTTGAATACCATGCAAAATAGTTATTGACGACCTCTGTGGCGCAGTCGGTATATTACATGGCTGCTACGCAGAGGTCTCAGGTTCGATTCCCGCTCAATGCAAATCTTTGTGTGCATGAACATGATTGCTTGCATTGGTCTGAGTGTTTTCTATCTATACTATGTACCTATGTATTTACAAAAAAAAAGTATTTAAGTAGGTATGTTTATCCGATGTCTAGTATCCATAGTACAAGCTTTGCTTAGTTTGGGACTAAGTGGCAATGTGTGAATGTGTGAGGATTATTTATTTATTTTATGAGAGTGATCCGCACATGATTGTATCGAGCCCTGAATGTTCGACGCAAGGCGATCCCTAGTGCGAAAGGTAGAAAATAAAGATTTTTGTACTTGACTTCTGCGTTTTTGATTACGCCATATTGTATAGATTGTTCAAAGCGGTCATGCCTTTGGCCGTTTATTGAGATGTCTCGTTCAATTCGCCACGCAAGACGATTGTCTGTGTGATCAAGTGAAATATGTTTCTCAACAGTTGGAATGTCTGTTTGAAATGTTTGAATTGAATAGATGGTTGTAAATGTCGCCAACTACGAACTATGGTTAGTAGTCTTTATAAAAAGTCTGGTCATAGAAAATATGATTTGGTTAAATAATAATAACCAAAACCTACAAACTGTTTTTGCACATATTGAGTAACAAACGAATGATTGTTACCTGTTCTCTAACATATGCTTGTTCGAATGTGACTTTCAAAATTATAAATTATAAATTATATGACCTTAGGTAGGTATCTATTTTATCGTATAAAACTAATGGTGAATATTACCTTTACATAGAAAGAAGGAAAACTTGAAATTAAACCCTAGACCAATCCGTCTGGCTAGCTTGGTATTAGGGAGGAGGCCCGTCCCTGCAGTAGGTCATTAATGGGCTGTTATGATGATGATGAATAAAATAAGGTATAAATGGTGGTTTGGCAAAATAGTTCGTCGCACTACCTTTGAAGGATCCAATGATACCATAACAACAGGTAAAATAGTACAGTATGTTCTAGTCGTCGTTTAGTAAACTAGGTCTCCGACAAGTGTGAACAACTTCAGATAACATGTTTTGCCTCTCATCTGATTAAAATCCAGGCGAGACACACAACATGGAACGACGTGGTTTGACATGGCTCTACATACCTCTAGTTTTAACGTAATCTTATGTACCTATCCATACAATTATATCAGTATTGATATACTATTACATAAAAAGCAAACCAAATCAATAACATTAAAGTGTTACTCCAAGGTATGTATAACAATATAATTAGTGCATTCATCCGTTTCATAACGATTTTATAGCTAGATAATAATTACTTACGCACTCATTTATCCCCTCTAAGCCACGTTCGAGAGCCGGTTGCGGCTGCATACTTATCAATCAATACAAGCTTAGCTCCGATGTTGGCATAACTCGTAACTAGTAGCACGTTTTACGTGCTTAATGAGCGTGCTTTGATATACGTGCCTTTGCTGTACTTACTTGTATTTAATTTGAGTTTGTTTATGTTTTTTATGTGAAGACAACTTCCGCAGGGTTCAATCGCAGAGTCGCAAAGAATTTTAGACACTTCAAATCACTTCACAAGAAAGACATCTAGGCTCAAGGCATGACTAAGTAATTATGAATTTCGATATTCGAAAATAAGACCACTACTTGCATGATCGCTGCGCTCCTACTATTCATCATCATCATATAGACGCCCACTGCTGGACATTGGCCTCCTCCAAAAGTTTCCACCCTGCGCGGTCCTGTGCCTCCCTCATCCATCGGCTAGAAATAGATACTCGAGGCAGGAATCGAACCCTCGAGTAACAATTTTTTCCATTGCCTTTCTTCTTTTCGGATTTTTTGATATTGCTTTTCAGTTAATATCGATAAAACTAAACCGGAAATTTATAGGTCAAATAAACACTGCCAAATCTTTTAAAAACAAATCTACGAGTACCATAAGCCCTCACACCCCTATAGTTAATACATATTGCAAGATATTTTCGTTCCCTGGGAATTAAGGCCAGCGATGCAAGGATGTTGCGGTTTCAATCCTAGCATGAACAAGATTTACTATTAACTATTTATTGAGTGGGATAGTGCACTGACGCTTTTTCCCTCTGGTGATATACAAAGAATGAATAATGCTTTGTTGGGTGAATTTTCGGCTCATTTTTGAGTTAAAGTACTTATGGGGTTAAAAGTTATGTTATAGGTAGTCTAATAACGTTTGTCATTTTAGACGCGACATAATAAAGTTTAATAGGTAATATAATCATTCCAAAGAGTCTCCATGTCACTTTCATCTTAAGGAGGCTTGCGTAAGATACTTGGATCATTGATCTGATGCAGAAGGTAGTATTTCGTGACCCAGCACGCATTGTGAGGAATAATCTTGAGTGGCATTTGTGTCCTCAACCTCACGGCAGTAGCCTAAGGAATTGCTTTGCTATGGCATAGGGAATGCCTACTCTGAACATACGGTGTAAGGTACTGCGTTCTTTAAAACAATCACTATCACTCCTTAGTGATAAGTAGTTTGAATGGTTGCCTTCAACCAAAATTAAAATAATCCAGTATATACCTAATAGTTGAAGACCGTACAAAGTGAAAATATTTGGAGGAGGCCTATGTCCAGCAGTCTACGTCTTCTTTGCTCGTCTACGCCTATATATAGAAAGAAAGAAAGAAAGAGAGATATATGAGGAGATGATGATTATAAATAATGTTCTCATAGTACATCCATATTATAAAAGAGACATTAAGAATAATCTTAATGTCTCTTTTATAATATGTATGAGTATGTAATATTTACAATATAACTAAGTATGTTGTAAATTCTTCAAATTAACTCTTACAAAAAAGGAGTTATTACAAATAGTATAAAGCCTTCGTGACTATGAAGTCGTTAGAAGGTTTTATTATGATAAATATTTGCTTTATTACAACAATAAAAGTATTTCATATACTCGTATGTAATAACCACAGGTATATTATTATTATATTTCTAACACAATCACAAAACGTCACTTGACCAAACTAAGTAAGTAGAGCTTCTACTATGCGTACAAGATAACGAATAAACGTTTTTTTTTAATTGGCCTACCAGAATGACTCTATGGTGCTTGATGTTAAACAGTATGTCTCCACTATGGCGGCTTATGAAGATGCTTTTTTACGCCTCGCAGACCTATACAAACATTCAAGTTCATGAACACAAGGATCTCTGCGTAGGATAATAACCACTACTACAAAGAGGCTGTTGATGTAAACAGAACACGTAAGATTAACTTGAAGCTCGAAAAGACTGCTTTTACCATCTACCCTAACGACATTCACACTAATATTATAAATGGGAAAGTGTGTCTGTCTGTTTGTATTTCTTTCACGGCCAAACGGAGCGATGGATTGACGTGATTTTTTAAGTGGAGATAGTTGAAAGGATGGAGAGTAACTTAAGCTACTTTTTTTTTCTTCTTTGGCCAGGTTAGGGAACAGTGCTACCCCGAATGTAACGCGAGCGAAGCCACGGGCAAAAGCTAGTTCTTACTAAATACTTACCGACATTAAAACACGAGTAATATTGTCAACTACTAATCCTCTAGTTATAAAGTCTTAATTAGCACCCCGTATTCAAACTGAAAGTACAGTTTTACGAGCTCACCGGTAGCAGTTTATCGCTTTCCGATTACCATTACCTATTAACTTGAACTTACGCCGATCATTCTTGTATGCTACACCAAATAAACAAGCTATTTTAAACTCTAAATATAGATAATATAAAAATCAAATTTGATTGTAAGGAGAGTGTTGTAATATAAGTACTTTGAATGGTCGACAGCTTGTCTGAAGATCATGTGTGGTCGGTTATATTGCAATATACGTACAAAGTAATTTAAATAGAATGGTTTTCTATTGTAGTAATGTTATAGTCACGATATTATAGTAATTGAGTGACGTCAAGTGTGTTATATGAAGGAAATATTAAAGATGAAAGTGGTGATTTCATTTGCAAATAGCTATTTCGTAGAATTTTGGTTTGTATAAAATTATTTACTTCAATCTATAATGTGTTTAGATCTCTTTTAAAAAAAAAATGAGCTTATTCTTACTCCGTGCGGTGACGGAGTAAGAATACAATATGTCACCACCCCATCTCATCCCATGGGTATCATAAAAACTGACTAAGGAACTATCCGTGAATATAATCTTTACGAAATAAAAAGAAGGAAAACTTGAAATTAAACCCTATACCAATGCGTTTGGCCAGCGTGGTAGGCCAAGTATCTGTCCGTCACGGCAGAAGGCCTGTCCCTACATTAGTGGGCTGTTATGATGATGAGTTAAACGTAATGTATTTTTCAGTAAGGAAAAAGTAAAAATAAAGAAATTTCCGACCAATCAAAGAATGAATTTTCGCATCGTAAAACTATAATCCGTACATATTATTTTACGCACAATTTATGGTACAGATTATATTCTATCCTTGTTAATACACATTTTACAAAGGATAAAACACAAAAGCTTGCGCCAAATAACAAAATAAAACGGCAAATATCCGGTTCGGTAGAGATTAAACCGAATAGTATTTGTTTTTTCGGTACTACTGGTTAGAACTATGAACTACGGTGACATGAGTTACAAAGTACGGGCGAGCGAAGCGTGCGTACTTCGGTCGAGCGACGAGTGTCAGAAATACAAGCAAAATTGTAATTTAATTTTAACATACAAGATAGACATTATTGATATTGACATAACAAAATGTTTTACCAAAATTAAAAGCTGTATTCCATTTAATTAATATTATGCACTATTGATTTAAATTTCATTAACGTTTATTATATTACAAATACAGTTGAAGTCTTTTACCTATTTATTAACTAACTAGCTGACCCGTGCCCACTTCGTAGGGCGGCGAAAAAAACGTGTCACTTTAAAAAAAAAAACATTACTGCTCTATTTCTGTTAGCCATAGCGTGATACTATATAGCCTATGACACTCCACGGTAAATAGATTATTCAACACTAAAATAATTTTTAAAATCGGTTCAGTAGATCCAGAGATTACCCCTACAACGTCACAAACACACAAACTTTACCTCTTTATAATAATATTAAGTGTATAGATATATGTTTTAAAAGAATATAATCTTAACCTTTAATTAGGCGCGCCAAAATACTTACGTCGTTAGTCGCGCGGGGTCTGCAGTAACCCCAAAGTGAATGACATTAAATAAAAAGTATTTATGTATAATCATCAACTTTTATTATTCTTTATTTACTTATAAACTATAGCAAAATTAGAAAACTCAAGAAAAACGTAACTGTAATACTGAAAACAATCAATTTTTGTTTTTTTTTAGGAACATAAATTTTATCAACAAAAAAAGGAAGAGGCTACATCTGTCCTCGAAATAGTGACAGAAAAACAACCTTTGTTGTTTTCTGTCACTATTTTGTGGATAGATGTAGAATCTTCCTAGTTTTCTTGTTGTTACATCATTGCTAGATGATGAAGGGCCTGGAACCTCTTGTTCAGATAAGATTCTTCTTGCAGTATTTCGCTTAGTTAGTATGAGCCTATTTCTAGCCATGTTGAACGGTTTCTACGAACAATAATACCAGATTAGACAATTGTCATCGTACAACACAATTAAAATAAAAAAAACATTATAACTACCTTACAGTAACCGTGAAACAACAATGTAATATAACTTCCGCTCATCAAATGAAAAAAAGCATAAACTCATAGCAGTGAGTACATTTACATAAGTACAACTGTGTATCTTTGTCAATTAACTAGTATTAGAACCATATAATAACATTAAAGTGTCTAAAATATCAAAATAAACTAAATAAGTGTAAAAACTAAAAATTTAAAAATATATACTTACATAAAATTGAACTACACTATTAGTCGCGCGGGGTCGCGGCGACCCCAGGCACCTCCGTACGGCGCGACTAACCACTTCAGCTGCCCAAGCGCTAGTTAGGAAGGAGGGGTGAATGAGTTAGGAAGCTAGCAGAACGTTTGGCTCGCTAGTGTAAATAGCAAACAAAATAATTCCAAATGAAGATCGCTTGGGGTCGAAAAGACCCCGCGCGCCTAATTAAAGGTTAAGTCTGGGCAGAAAACAATGTCTACTAAGTGCAGAACATTTAGGCTCTCTTTACGACACCCCTCCATCATTTTACGCCACCCTCCATCATTTTACGACACCCCAGGCACCTCCGTACGGCGCGACTAACCACTTCAGCTGCCCAAGCGCTAGTTAGGAAGGAGGGGTGAATGAGTTAGGAAGCTAGCAGAACGTTTGGCTCGCTAGTGTAAATAGCAAACAAAATAATTCCAAATGAAGATCGCTTGGGGTCGAAAAGACCCCGCGCGCCTAATTAAAGGTTAAGTCTGGGCAGAAAACAATGTCTACTAAGTGCAGAACATTTAGGCTCTCTTTACGATACCCCTCCATCATTTTACGCCACCCTCCATCATTTTACGACACCCTTGCAGTTTGACGACAACCTTACAGTTTTACGACACCCTCCATCATTTTACGGCACCCTTTCAGTTTTACGACACCCTTGCAGTTTTACGACACCCTTCCATCTTTTACGACACCCTCCATTATTTAACGAGACCCACCATGCATTTTACGACACCCTCCATCATTTTACGACATTCTTGCAGTTTTACGACACCCTTCCATCATTTTACGACACTCTCCGTGAATTTTACGACACCCTTCGTCATTTTACGACATCCTTGCAGTTTTACGACACCCTTCCATCTTTTACGACAGCTTTCATCATGTCACGACACCCTAGCTGTTTCATGACACCCTAGCTGTTTCACGACACCCTAGCTGTTTCACGACACCGTCCATCCTTTTAGGACACCCTAGCAGTTTTACGACACCCTTCCATCTTTTACGACACCCTTCATCATTTTACGACACCCTAGCTGTTTTACGAAACCCTCCATCATTTTACGACACCCTTGCAGTTTTACGAAACCCTCTCAGTTTTACGACACCCTTGCAGTTTAACGACACCCTCCATCATTTTACGACACCCTAGCATTTTTACGACAATCTTAAGTCTCTTAATCTAAACTTTTTTAAAGGTACAATTCTCTAATACATTATTTCAGTATATCTCCAGACGTTTAGGCAGTAGAAGCAAAATAAACGTTCTTAAGCGTCCCTTTTATAAACATATTTCATTACTGCTCTACTCCTAATAAGCATAGCGTGATACTATATAGCCTATGACACTCCCCGATAAATGGACTATCAAACACAGAAAGAATTTTTATAATCGGTTTAGTAGATCCAGAGATTACCCCCTACAACGTCACAAACACACAAACACACAAACAAACAAACACACAAACTTTACCTCTTTATAATATTAGTATAGATAAAGATTTTAGTACGGGATCAAGCACGAAATTTAAAAAAAAGAATGTTTAACTAGTCGCTAAGTGATTAAACATTTATTTAGGATAGGCAATGACTTGACTGTTGGTTACCGCTTACAATCTGGAAGCCTACTTTCTCATCTTTCACCTTAAAGCAATAAAAAAATGGAGTATAGTCTTGTATCAATATCATTCTTCCTGACTTGTACAGTATGTAAAGCAAAACATTTGTGATAAAGAATGTGTGAATTCTGAACTCAACAGATGACTGCAATAGAAAAAGTTTGACGATTCTGTGATTTATCAAGCTGCGAATATGTCAGTCAAATTGTGCAATTCGTCCAGTCTACGGGATTTCTATTCAGTAACGAACGTACTGCAGTAGTCGCATCGGCATCACAATGACCACTTTACGAGAGGTAAAGTCGTACATAATACAAACTAGCTGTTAGCTTTTTTTTCATTCATTCAAGAAAAGTTTATTCTTACTGTATTATATTTACTTGTATTTCTCAATGTAATGCTACAAAATAACAACTAATTGACGTCAGTTTAAATCTACCTAATCTAAAAAGGTAAACATATCACATATATAAACGTTTTTCAAACTTTACCACCGCTTCCAAGGCGTTAGTAGAGAAGAAGCGGCGTAACAAACTCTAAAGCAGCATTTTCTAGACGTCTCTATAATTTTACAACATTGTAACTCTAATAAGGTGCTGCAACAATTGTATACCATTTTCTAACCCAATTTATTCTGTTGAAGTGTAACCTACACCACATTAGGGAAAATCATACTTTGTGGCAATCCACCCTTTACCTTGGGGACCCGATGCTGGGAAGGTGTGTCCGCAATTCTACAAATCCTTAAATCACGTTCTAAAATCTAATTCAAAGACGAGAAGGGGTTGTGACACTTTATTCTAATTCCGATACCAAATAAACCAAATCACATTGTAATGTTCACTAAATTCACGCTGTTAGTCCTCAACTAAGCAGACTTTTTTGTGAAAACTGTTTTATTATTTAAAATTATATTAGTAAGGTAAGTGACTAAAACCACAGTACAACCAGTAGTCTATCTCGGCCGAATATTTATTATACTCGTAAATGCCTATGGCTGCGTGGTACGTAAACATGTGATAGGGCTGTCCGTGTCCACCTCCAGCTTATTAATTACATTTACCTACTTTCCCGCTCGTCACTGCGACTCAGTCGCGATTGTTCACTCCGCAAAGCCACCTCTATCGTGAACGTGTAGGTATAACTCGCGTTTCGTCCGTTTCTATGAAGTCGAAATACTGTAGGTACTTATAATTTGTACTATGCTAAAACACTTTGAAGTATTACAAGTTATTTAAAGGATAATGCTCAAAAAAAACCCAGGCCCCGGCGCAAACGGTACATATCTCAAATTCTTAGTATAAAATAGTAGTTTCATACTAAAAAAAAATATAGCCAAAAATTCGTTTTTAAACGTAACATTTTGCTAATCCTTTTTTCGTGAAAGTAATTTTTAAATAGAAGTATTTAAAGAAAATATGTATATACATATATTTTAACATACTACGCTAACCATTATAATATTCTCAGTGGTTGTTGCAAGGCGGAGAGGCACTAAACTAAACCGGTTGTTTGTTCACACAATACCTTTCGGTCGTCGTCGCTCGCTACAAAAACGAACCAAGAGTCAACTGCTATTTCACTCGCACTAGGAATAAGAATAAGATATATAGAATAAGAGTAAAGAAAGAAATAATTTAAAAAAAATCACATTTTTGAAGCTCCTTACATAAAACAACTAGCAATTTATGACATTAAAAAAAAAGATTTTGGTAATGCCCCCTACTGAATATTATGTCACATATAAATACTTAAAATCTGAGATACATTTCATTTGCGCCGGACCTGGGTTTTTTCCCCATACATTATGAGCATTGTCCTTTATTTAATAAAATAAGACTACTATTCCTAATAACATATTTATTTAACTCTAACTTTTTTGATAACTGATCAAAGAAGCCGACATGTTAATTCTATTTTTTCGAACGTACTAGACGATATATTTCATTTGATTGTTGTGTTGAGAAAGTCGTTCAATGCGTTATTGAATAGTTTTTGTATAAGGTTGTATGTACATTTATTAGGATGCCCATAATTATGTAATATTAGTTAGGGATAACTTTTGTTTAAATAAAAAGCGTAAATTATTTTTGTCACCTTATTTTCAGCCTTGATATGACCCAACTGCAGGCATAGGCCTGTTAGGAAGCAATATAGGCCTTATCATCATAACAGCCCATTTATGTCCCACTGCAGGGACGGGCCTCCTCCCGTGACAAAGGGATACTTGGCCTTCTAACACCACGCTGGCCAAACGGATTGGTATAGGGTTTAATTTCAAGTTTTCCTTCTTTTTATTTTGTTAAGATAATATTGACGGATAGTCCCTTAGTCGGTTTTTACGACACCCATGGGATGAGATGGGGTGGTGACATATTGTATTCTTACTCCGTCACCACTACAATATAGGCTTACTAATACAACAGTTGTGGGTCAGGCGAATTGGTAAAGGGTCAAAATGATGGAGCGGTAAATCGAGACAATTTTTTAAGTTTTACTTATCTAGCTATGTAGTGATTGTCTTACTTACTAAGGTATTAATCTAGTATTCATAGTCAGTCATCACAGGAAAAATATTTTAACACGTTCCCAGTGCAGTGTACCATTTATGGTACACATGCATTGTTTAACTATTGTGTCTGCTGGCGGCACTGTGAAAGGGTTAAGAAAATGTATCACAGTGTGTGTTTACAGATGTTACAGGGTATGCTCACGTTCTGTCAAAAGAAGAGAAACCCGACATAATACCAATACAGTTTATACAGATATATTTTAGTCCGAAATATTTACCCGTTATCTTCGAGATATCACACTTTAAAGAACACGACAACAACCGTTTATAAATAATTTTATCTTAATTAAAAAGATCATAAAGTCAATATTCAAAATTATATTTAAAACATTCGCCAAAGGCACTTAAGCCCTTTAATCGAGAAAAGGTTATGACATTTTTTGATTTATTTGAACGTTCATAGATTTTCTGGATTAACCGGAAATTAACAGGAATTGTGTTGATAAAGCTCGCAGAAGTAGATTAATGGAGTTAAAGGTGGCTTATACCGAGAATCTTGCCTTTAATATAGAAAAATAATGACCGCTTTTAGGTATTGTAAAACACAAAGTTATTAAAGCTTCTAGGTACCTAATAGTACATTTTACAATTTATATTTATATCGAAGGAAATAAATAAACAATCCTCACACATTCACACAACGTCATCTAGTCCCAAACTAAGCAGAGCTTGTACTATGGGTACTAGACATCGGATAAACATACTTAAATACTTTTTTTTTGTAAATTCAGTTTACAGAGTTATTTATGGATAATGTTTACACTTAAAGATTAGGATTTGTTTTAAAAAAAGTAACGTAGTTATATTGAAATGGTGATTAGTAATGCTATATTATAAATACATACGTATTATACATAGAAACACTCAGACCAATGCAAATAATGTTCATGCACACAAAGATTTGCATTGAGCGGGAATCGAACCCGAGACCTCTGCGTAGCAGTCAAACCACTACGCCACAGAGGTCGTCAAAGAATATTAGGAAAGAATATTTAATTAGACCTAGACAAGAAACTTGCTTGGAAATCAGGACGATGACATCTGAAGCACTTAAGGTATTGCATCGCTAACCTGTGGCTGAGTTTGTAAGGGAAGAAGATTAAAGAGAGCTATGAGTTCAAAAACAAGACTTTTCATGGGAGTTATGAGTAAATCATATCTGAGCAGGTACCAGTATAAACATAACAATGTCACATATACACTTGTAAAAGTTTACGCTTGCTCCCATGGGGGAACACCAAGACAACTGAGCGCTGTTACGATCCGACCAAACTTTCTCGTCTACACTAATACATAATTAGCTTCATTAACGTTAAAATGATTTAGGTTAAAATCATAAAAATCAATTTAACAAGAAACGAGCGTACTCCCTTTTAAAAGGTCGGCAACGCATCTGTGATTCCTCTGGTGTTGCGGGTATCCATGGGCAACAGTGATCACTTACCATCAGGTGACCTGCTGGCTCGTTTGCCTCGTATCACAGAAATTATAATTTAAAAGGCTCCCACAGTTAATTACCTACAGTTCATGTAAATAAAATGTCCTCAAAAATCCCAGAAATCATGGTTTCCCTTCACTAGTAGCCAACCAAACTTAATAGGTCTATCTGATATAACTGTGACCGATCGTGTTTGTCTATTAGCATTAAAATGTGTAGTGCGGGTTCTATTCCCATACACGTTAAAGGTGCTGGCGTTATCTATCCATTGCGTTATATGACTGATTTACGATGGAAGTTTATTTTTACTTATTGACGTGCGATAACGTTTATCTAAAAAGAATTTCATTTAATTTAACTGTTCTTATTCGCTTCTGAATTGATATTTAGTGTGGTTTAATTTATTTTTATTAATAGTAAAGTTATCGATATTGGTTCATCGCGTCGATGAAATAGGTATAGGAAATTTTTAATTATTCTTGATTTGATGATTTACGTGAGAAGAAAAAGCTGAATGAAAACAAAATTAAACTGAATAGTTATCATTTTTACAAAATTAACCCTTACGTAGAAACCAAAGAAAACATATGCCATTCCAAAACCTTTCCACCCCGTCAACTATCAGTTCGTACTATATTCTATTGCGATTTTAATCGGACAATCCTTAGCACTATGTTTATTGAGCAAAACAGTCATTAAAGCAGGGATGTTCAGAATTTCATCACCAAATAACAGATGCCGAATACCGATTACTAAAATATCGATACAAATACCTACCTTATCTTTACTACTGTCCCAACTATAAAAAGCCCTTCATAGTTTTGTATAATAAAGTTGTTAATGAATACGTACTTCTAAGTTGTAGATTAGTTTATTAGTTTTAAGTGCTTTTGTTTTATTAAAAGCTTATGACGTCATAGGTTATCATTCTAGTATTATGTATGCATGTGTGTGTTGATAGTGATGTTCGGGGGAATCGATTAGTTCGATTATATTGTTGTTACACGCACATTGACAATTTCGAATGATAGCGTGGAATATAAATTTATAGCTCAGGTTTATTTTGTTGAATAGGCTTTTTTTAAGATTTTATTTAAATGTTTGTTCGGGTGGAAACTTGCAACTCAATTTTAAGATTGAGCTTAATTTTGTAAACACGTTTTTAAAGGGTAGAATAGGGGATATCACCTTTTTATTATTTTTATTATGTGGTGGTTCATAGAAAACATAATTTCTTCTGTGATTGGTAGGTAATAAATGGGAAAGACAACTACAGCAATAGACAGTATACCCTATGTAGGAACACAACATAAGTATTGTAATTTTAGCGACTGCTGAGAAATCACTTTTACAGGCGCGCGATTGTATTAGCGTCGTCCAGTAGTCGTCTCCCCGCCATCATGTAGATAGTAGTAATTATATATCGTTATTTGTATATAAGTATTAAGTCTGGTACCAGCAGTAAAGTATATCATTTTATCTCATCTTTTATTTGGAATCAACTAATTATTATCCACAAACCAATTTAAAAAAAACACGATGTACCGCTAGGCTACGAAGAACTACGAGTATGTGTGGATAGCTCTATGTTTTTTGAGTTAATGAATTCTGTGTTTGTAAAAGCGCTCACGATACAGGGCTTAATGTCTACTGCGGAAGTTGTCTTAGAAAAATAAAATCTAACTGTTAAAAAAAATGAAAAATACTAAAAATTAAAAATAATAGTATACATTTTACAAGAAGGTTAAGCCTAGCTTACTTTAGGAATAGATCGCGCTGTGTAGAGATGTCCGTAAATATTTTTATATTTATTATATTTTTATTTTAATGTACCTATTTTATAAAAAAAAAAAAACAATTTTGAATTAAAACCAACCTGTGATTTTATATACCTAAGTAAACACTTAAATTACTTTTCAAATATCCAAACAAATGTATATTCTAATTTAATATTATAACTAAAATTAAGTTATATCTATGACCGCAGCTGTGAGGCGCTCACTGTGATTACAATTTCATCAAGGAGGCTTCCCGGCACGTCTTAAAATTTGTGCAGAGGCATTAAAGGACTTAAGTCGCATTAGGACTTTTTTTTGTACTTACCCCCAACGAGTATAAAATGTACAAGTGTGATCAGCTTATTGGATAATGGTTCCGTGATTTTTTGAGTTTGGGATTTTTGACGGTATATTTTTGAGATTGGATTTTTCAATTTTTTTTTGCGATTTTTTTTATCTAAATGTTTACATAAATACATACATACATAAACTCACGCCTTATCCCGTCCGGGGTAGGCTGAGACAACGCCACTTGTCACGATCCTGGCAAACAGATTGAGCCTCGTCCATATTTAATTTTATTAAGCGAGTCATACATCATAAATGTTTACTAGATGTATATTGCGTACCTCCTCTCTGCATTTTATATCAAATAATGCAAGGTCCTTGTTCTATTTTTTGTGCAATCATTCCTATTTATATTTTACAAAAAGAATAAGTAATGTAGCATTATTACACTATAGTATCACAAAAGTATATCTCGCCATACTAAAAATGGAAAACATTTCTAAAAAGTTTAAGGGATACTAAAACATTTTTAGGTTTTCTCAACAAATATGGAGAACCAAAAAAATATCTTTTACGATATTAGCTTCATTAAAATATATAATAAAAGTAAAAAGGCAGAACGTAATCAGGCCTGTATTCCATTTACCGTCGGCCACGTAATCACGTTTAGGTAAAATTGAAATAGGAAAGAGCATGTAATGATAGTTTCATTTTTCATGCAAATTCCTTTTATTACCGCACCGGTTTTCCCGGGGTCATAAAATATAAATATTACGTTCATTAACTAATAAACTGTTATCTTTTAATGAAAAGGTGTTATTAAATATGGTAAATGTTAACTAGAGTGTAGTTCAAAAGGGCATTACGTTATAATTAAGTATAGTTTTCGTGTTTATTCGTTGTTTGTTGTGTGGAAGGTTTTTTGGGGCAGATTTATTGTACTCTTATGGTCTGTTGTATTACGGGTTATTGTTAAGTTGCTCGCTGAAATAGAGGTCACAGAAACCTGCGCCATGATCATGTGTTTTTTGTTGTTAAAAAGATAATTGTCTAATTAAAAAACGGCTTTAGGTAGAAACATTGACTTTTGACGAGAAATTTCAAAAATTCTGCCCTTATCCTAATTTTATTTGGGGTCTTTCACACAATCCATGCATTGTTTCTTTGGTCGTCCTCTTCCCCTATATCCATCCACATACATGTTCAAATTTCATATAAGTATTTATATAAAAACTAAATATCTGAACTATTTTCATGAAATTTCTAGTAGTTTTTATTTTTCAAATCGGTGTATAATTGACGGAGCGATGAGTAACAAACATTAAAAAAAACAGCCGAATTATGAACCCTGTCTATTTTTGGAGTCGATTAAAAAATAACTGTTGGGAGATCCGAAAAGAAGAAAGACAATGGAAAAAACTGGTACTCGATGCGGGACTCGAACCCGCGTCTCTGGACTATACGCGTCCAGCGCCATGACCACTAGGCCAACCGAGTAACCTAAATAGTAAATAATATGTAATTTAATACAAAAACTTTAAACCATTACGTATACTCTTCAATTGCAACATTGAAAGTTTACGGCTGTCGCGCCTAGATGGCGTTGTACAGTTGAGTTCTAAGTTGCGGCCCGGTGCCGTATAAAGCAATGGTTTAATTTGGTAGTCGAGACGGTTACTCGGTTGGCCTAGTGGTCATGGCGCTGGACGCGTATAGTCCAGAGACGCGGGTTCGAGTCCCGCATCGAGTACTAATTTTTTCCATTGTCTTTCTTCTTTTCGGATTTTTCTAGTTATACCTAAGCTTTATAGGTAAAAATAATATGTAATTTAACTGTTGGGAGGTAACCAAAATAGAAAAAAAACATCCAAAACCTACATTTGGAATTGGTTAACAAATAATTGATTCTTCGGAACCCCGCAAGCACACATACCTAATAATAATATATTATATCAATAATAATATTGTACTCCTAGTAATAAACATATTCTTTCTATTATCCTTACTATGTAATTAAATTCATTAGTGGGAGGATCCTTACGAAAGTAAAAATAAATAAAGCCACAAATTGAGATGACTCGGAGTTTCGATGACCTTTAAATAGGGTTGCTAGGGTCCATACAAATGGGAATATATGTGGGACCTTACTTCAGATAAAGATGTTTATTTGGTATTAGAAAGAATAAAGAAAGAAATGTTTACGGCTGTGCTAAAGACGTAGGTAATGGTACATATTTATTTCATTGTGATAATTTAGTTTTTATTTTTAAAAAGATTATTTAGGGCGTTTTAGTATATTGAGGGTGTCATAGGAGATGAATAAGGGAATTAAAATAAATAAAAATGTGTTACCAAATTTCAATATTACAGAGAACATGATGATTTTATTTTGAATAAAAGCTCTATTTGCACTAAAGCGTGACTTTCAGTTCTGTGATCGGACAAACACGGCGCGCAAATGATTCAGTGTACCTACTAGCCTAGAACATTCTCGGTAGGTATACATAACACATATGGACAACGAAACTTTAATTCGTAATTAAAATGTTACAGGATTCTCCATCGCGCTGTACAATCATTCTTTGCCGGAGTTTCGTGCTACGAACTTCTGTGTTTTTGCCGCACTCTTACCCTGTCATGTTTATAATCACCTTTTTATATTATTCAGCGCTTTCATTATTATCTAGTACAAAGACCATAATCTTTATTATAATATCCACATTGTGGCTCGTAAAAGTTCCCGTCTCCTTAAGGTCCTAATAGGTGACCTTTATCTTAACGTTGGAATAAGGCGCCCACACACTCGCCGAATCGGCATCAGAGGTCAATTTGTTTTACAGTTTGGAAATTTTAGAGACCGAAGCCCACATAGTCAATTAGGCTAAGCAATGGGCGACTTCACTACTCAAGCTTGTATAATGTTTGATTTCGATTAAATATTCAAGGAGCCGTAAACGTTCAACCAGAACGTAAAGCTTTTGCTGTAGGTTATAAAACATGACAGAATATAATTATGATTAGATGAAACCATGAATGCAGGTAATGGCGATCGCAACATATATAAAAAGACTTCCTGAGTTTTAGAATATGCTGAAATAATGCTGGTGTAGCACTTATGTTACGAAAAGAGCTTTTAATATTAAAAGAGGTTTATGGAGTTGAATCAGCAAAGTCAGAAATATTTTTGAATAGTAACACTGACATTCGTGCTATGTTCAAATGTTCAAAGGTCCTGCCTAGTTTTGACCCCTGCTATACCCAAAAAACTTTACAAAAGTATTCAAAAATCTATCTCAACAAATATGTCTAATATTAACAACACTAATCAATCATATCAATTACTTTATTATTTAATTAACTGTATTATTTAATTAACAAAAAAGGTGTTCTTGTTACGTGTTGGTAATCATTCATTAAATCTGTAACCATATTGTAACGGTAAAATTAGGACGCTGTTCTAATGTTAGAGTGATGGAGTATTTGCTTGGATACTATCACGAGAGGTTGAGGTTATTAGATGAGTGTGGACACCTCCCACGCCATGTAGATAAATTGGCCGGACTGAAGGTAGCTAACCAGAGAAGTTCGTGAATGTACAGAATAGAAACAAAGATAACACACGCTCTCCGCGCTCCCCGCCATTTAGGTCCAAAAATGACATCTGCGCAGCCATTTGTAATAACTTCAAATCACCCAAGGTAGTTGGTCCGTACTATACCTATTTTTACTTAGTCACCACATACACTTATGATACTTAAGTCTAATCAACGGAACCGTTGAATACCCCACCTGCAAGTAAAAGATATAAAAATAAAATGAAATATTCGAATAGAGTTATATTAAGCTATAAAAAACAGTTTCATGAGTGCTCAAATTAATTTATTGAGTAAACATTTATTTTAATGGTAGTTCAAAAATATTAATTTTTTAGTAATGTTTATTTTATATAGGGCAGCGTAAAATTATAATTTATTACTTTAGTAATGTTTTGTGTTTATACCCGTGGGAAGTTGAAGAAAACCAAGAGAACTAGTAGTAGTTTAGGGTTTGGTTTTTACAATATAAGATTTTTTACGGCAAAAAGGCTGTATTAAACCCTATTTAATAGCGCAAATACGGATCAGGAATGAACACAAAATAGTCAAAAAAACAATTACATGTCTACGCCTAGCTGTGGACGTTGGCTGATAATCAAATGATAATGATAAAAATTTGGTATGAGTTGAGGTGGTTACACTTTCCGTTTTTACTCCATCATCATTCAGTAAGTTTTAAAATTCGAAAATTAAATAAATATTCTGGCTGGCAACCCTTTTAAATATCACACCGGGCATACATAATTACGTCTGTATTCAACCAACAGAGTCCGTAATTATAACTGGAAGTATCGACACTTATCATCGCTTAATACAATTAAAAAATAATTATGATCCTGAGAGTAAACTTCTTCTTATTTTGATTGTATTTTACTTTTCTGAAATTATCTTTTAAGTAAGTTTATTTAGACGTGGGATTATTATGTTTTATTTTTAGGTTCATAAATTGAAAATGGATTATTTTTTATTTATACACAGTGCCTAGTACTAGACAATGTATGTATATATGTATGGCTGTTGTCTAGTACCCATAGTACAAGCTCTGCTTAGTTTGGGACCAGTCGGCACTGATAAATTATATTATAAGTACCTTATATTGTATATGTAATATTTTTATATATAAATAAATTTGATTTGATTTGAATAGATAATCTATATCATAGATTTTTTTTAAACTTGTGTATTATCCTACTTAACACTAGTCATATAAGTTAATTTGTAATAATAACACTATGAATTTGTCTGAAACAAATTATTTAAATTTGAATTATGTATAAAATGTAAACAGCCAGACTTAGGACTAAAAACACACTCGTATTCATGCACATTTTCAATGACCGGCGATCTAACCCAAAATCTCTGCGTACTATCCATACTAATATTATAAATGGGCAAGTGTGTCTGTCCTGTTTTCTTTCTTTCACGGCAAAACGGAGCGACGAATTGACGTGATTTTTTAAGTGGAGGTAGTTGAAAGGACGGAGAGTACATAGGCTACTTTTTGCTAGCCCAAATTTAACGCAAACGAAGCCGCGGGCAAAAGCTGGTAACTATAAGTGGAACACTAAAGTGTCGTTAAGTGATATCATTTCTTAACCCCTAGAATGCCACGTCAAACACCGTTGCCAGACAATCGAGTGTCTGTAACATTTTATGGTATTCCAGATGTTAAATCATCATTCCCCTTTCCCTATCACAATTTTATTTAGGCTCGGCGCACCATGTCTTCTTCTTCCATACTTTCCTATCGGACGTCATCTCACAAGATCATGTCCAGATGTTAGATATCATCATAACAGCCCATTAATGTCCCACTGCAGGGACGGGCCTCCTCCCACTACGGAGGGATACTTGGCCTACTAATACCACGCTGGTTAGACGGATGTTAGATATACTTAATTAAAAAATAATCTAGCTAGAAGCAAAAGGATAACTAAGTAATAAGTTAGCTCTTAGTGATTACTATCGCGTGCAAGACTTTTGTATAACAAACAGTCAACCGTCAAGTTAATTCAAGTAATCCGATTTCTTAGATTCACTTACGAGTTACGCAACACGGAAAGCACCACTCTGTTTTCATTCGATTGTAGATCTTAGTGAATCGTTTAAATGATAAACTTATGGCTGTGCAATGTGACGCCTTCTCTGGCGTAGTCGTTATATTACAGGGTTGCTATGCAGAGGTCTCGGGTTCGATTCCCGCTCAATGCAAATCTTTGTGCACTTTCTTTTGTCTGTATATTTTCTATGTTTAATATGTATCTATTTACAAGAAAAAATGGGTTCTAGACAACGGATAAACTTAGTTAAATACTATGTTTATCCGTTGTCTAGTACACATAGTTTAGGCTTTGCTTAGTTTAGGACTAGATGGCGTTGTGTGAATGTGTGAGAAATATTTATATTAGGTATATTCAATTCTAGAATCTTAGTGAATCGCATTAAAGTTTAAATAATTGACTATAGCTGTTCATTGTCTTGCTAATGTGTTTTAGGGAACGAACGGAACAATCGTCTACGAAACTTGGCAACCACAACAGTTACTAAATGGCCGGACGTTCGATCTGAATTATTTGGTAATTAATTTTCATACTTGTACTTGTGTAGTGTTGGGAATATAATATCCGTGTGATTGCGGAGTAAAGTTACATGGTGTCATGGTACTACAATTCTCCGTGTGGTGACGGAGTAAGAATACGATTTGTCACAACCCCATCTCATCCCATAGGTGTCGTAAAAACCGATTATAGGACTATCCGTGAAAATTATCTTTACGAAATAAAAAGAAGAAAAGCTTGAAATTAAACCCTATACCAATTCGTCTGGCCAGCGTGGTATTAGTAGGCCAAGTATCCATCCGTCACGGGAGGAAGCCTGTCCCTGCAGTGGGACAATAATGGGCTGTTATGATGCTGGTATCACAATCCCATCCTTCCCCATACCATGGTCTCCTAAAACCTGACTAAGGGCAAGATCGCTGATTATTAATAACTCTACGAAAAGTAAAGAAAAAGCTTGAAAAAACCTGACACTCCTATTGAATTCTGACTGGACAGTGCTCCAGCGTTTGCAAGTTACTGTGACATAAGCTAAAACATTGTGTCCGTTAAATTGATATTAGTAAAGTACCTCTGACCCAAGGCATGATCCCTTGCGCTTTGTCATATGGAAGTACTTATATATAGCCAATTCATAAATATAGCCATACCAATGAGATACCAGAAACCTAATTCCGAATCCATGTAAAAAAAAATATTTTTATCATCAGCTTGTCCAAACAATGTAGTTATCTTTTACAAAGATATAAAACCAAGCTCTACATAGTAGTAGATAAGATAAGATTCCATTTGTACAAATAATATATTAACATCCTCGATCTTAAACACCGTTTTTCGCAATATTAACAATTTATTTCATATAACGAATTTAGTTAAATGGTTCGGTATTTGCAAACCAATTGTTTTAGTACCCGACAGTTGAAGGGTTATTAATTACTTCTTTCTTTTTTTCTTTTTCCTAATTAGTGTCGACTTGGGAATGGCCCCCGAATAAGGTTTTACTTTGAACGATCTTTTACAATGTCAGGGGTTAGCTGTAATTATAAAGAATAATATTCCCAAAAAGTAATATAATGTAGGTTGAAATATATATCTATCTATTGTTTTATTTTTAAACTAGCTGCTGTGCCCGCGACTTCGTTCGCGTGGCGGATGTTACTTACTTCGCAATTCGCTTTAATACTGAAAAATCGTTTTTTAAACCTTATAATAAACAGATATACCTACACACGAATTGTAAAATTAACGAACGAATCAAAACCTTTTCAAAAACAGATCTTTACAAAGACAGATCTATGAAGACTGTGTCTAAACTTATACTGAAAGACATGAGCGAACGTCATTCTTTCAAGTAAAATCTTAATACCGCGATACTGAAAATGACGTCACAGGCACAATGCCATCTGTTGTCAAATTTGTAAGTTAAAATAAATGACATCGCTTTTTTCATCATAACAGCCCATTAATGTCCCACTGCAAGGACGCGCCTCCTCCCGTGACGGAGGGATACTTGGCCTACTAATACCACGTTGGCCAGTCGGATTGGTATAGGGTTTAATTTCAAGTTTTCCTTCATTTTTATTTCGTAAAGATAATATTCACCGATAGTCCCTTAGTCGGTTTTACGCCACCCATGGGATGAGATGGGGAGGTGACATATTGTATTCTTGCTCCGTCACCACACGGATAATCGCTAATTAATTATGAATGAATACATTTGCACGCCACGTTATGGTGCGGCAGAATTACCTGCCTCGGTGGCGCGGCGGTCGCATTACATGGCTGGCGTGCATGAGGTCGGGGGTTCGATTCCCATGGAGGACAATTGTGATACACAAACTATTGTCCTTAGTCTGGATGTTCTTTGTGTCCGTTAAATTGATATTTTTAAAGGCTAGTGTGAAGACTTATAATTGATATTACACATACGATTCATGGTTAATTTTATTAACATTTAAAAGAAATAACTTATTAATAGCACTTAATAATAAAATAGTTATATATTATTTAAAACCTCTTTTATTTTATGATTACTACTGGTAACGCCATCTCGTGAACAAAAGAAACGAAATTTAAATTCATTCAACATTGAACCAAATCCATTTTTCATGACCCCTGATTTGTATTGGACTGTTCTAATAAAGAGATCTAGCGATATCTCGAGTATTACTTATCCGATTCCGATTGTTTTATTGTAGTATATAGATAAATACCTACTTTAAACTTAATACCTAAAAACTACGTATCTATGTATTTTAATATCTAAAGCGCGCTTATTCCGAGAAGAGTCAATAAGAACCACGTCCGTTCGCATTAAGAGTCAATGTGAATGAAATTATATAGATGCATCGGTTGGCCGTTTCGGACGTTAAACAAAAATCAACCGTACAGCCGTACTCATACTGGCGCGGCGACATTTGGAAATTTTCTTTCATCTAAATCTTGTGTGTTTATAAACCGATTTCTATAATATTTTTTTATGAATAAGGTTTTAAAGTGTACTTTTGAAATATGGGAGTTTGAAAAAGATATGTCTATGCAAATTACAATATATTTATGTATTTAATACACTTTGAAGAAAACCCTAACGATTAAACAGGTTATTGTGGCTAATATATAAAAGATAGATATATACTATTCAAGACTTTTTTGTACATCTTTTGAAGACCATTATTTTTGTAATACATATTTTTGGCGTATGATCAACGTACGCGATGATAAGAGCTCGAACGCGCTTTTTTTCAACCGACTTGCTTCAAATTTATCGTCACTGCTCAGCTCCTATGTGTCTTAGCGTTATGTTATACAGCCTATAACCTGCCCGGGAGTATGGACTACAATTGTACCAAGTTTGGTTAAAATGCCTTCAGTAGTTTTTGACCCATGCGTGCACATACAGACAGACAGACAGACAGACAGACAGACAGACAGACAGACAGACAGACAAAAAATTTATTGATTGCGTTTTTGGCATTAGTATCGATCACCATTCATCCTCCAATATTAATTTTTAACATATATTCAATGTACAGAATTGATCTCTCTACAGTTTTATTATAAGTATATAGATATAGATATAGATGTAAAACGGTCATACCACTAGGTATAGATTTCACGTTATCATTTGAGTCTTAGAGCCATGTCCTTTGTCTTTTTCTTTATCCTCACACATTCACACATCGCCACCTAGTCCCAAACTAAGCAAAGCTTGTACTATGGGTACTAGACAATTGATAAAGATACTTAAATACATTTTTTGTGTAAATACGTACATATTATACATAGAAACACTCAGACCAATGCAAACAATCATGTTCATGCACACAAAGATTTGCATTGAGCGGAAATTGAACCCGAGTCCTCTGCGTAGCAGTCATGTGTAAAACCACTACGCCACAGAGGTCGTCGATAGACATAGGCCTCTCCCAACACGCGCCACAAAACACGGTTCTGTGCCTTCCGCATTCAGTCTGATCCAGAGACGCTAGACTCGTATAGTCCAGAGATGCAGGTTCGAGGTCTGCCTCGAGTACCAATTTTTTTCATTGACCTTCTTCTTTTCGAAAACGACCAAGAGACCTTTTTGTGGTCGTCGGCCCACCTAGCTGGGATATACACTACGTTTTCCGAGTCGTGGACATGTTTCATTATAACATAACGTTTTTGATAACTTCACAAGTAGAAGTAATAAAGTGTTTACGTTGCATATTCTTGATCGTGTAGTTCCTCACAGCGGGTACACTTCAGATATTAAACTATACCGAACTAATAACAAAGTTCTACAACTATGCACAACATCTACTTAGGCTAACCTCACATTTGGAGTAGGAGTTCTTCGGGCGTCGACGCAGCGCTCTTGCTGCGGTCGCGTCGCGTTTCTTTTCTACCACTTCGACCGCTTTTCACGCTTTCCACTTTTGTTTCGATCGACTTCCACTTTTGTTTTGCGACGTCGGGTGAAGTAGCGCGACGTTGCCGGATTTTGCTCGACATGTCTGCCAACATTTTTGACAACATTAGTGTCAGGCAGGCTGTGCTTCACATGTCACCGACACATATCTTGGAATATTTATCCACTAATGAATCATTATTGCCTTTACTCATCGAAACGCAGCTTGAGCGTCTCTCACACGCACCAGGAACACCGTCGCCAAATGAGGAGAAGGCCTTACGTATTGTACTACGTCAATAAAGAGATGCTAGTTCGACGTAAAGAGACGCCATGTAAATATTACAAAAATATATTTTTAAAATGTCAAAATGAATGAATTTTGATGTAATTTTTATGGGATCTAGCACCAAATAATACAAACTTCACTTCGAATGAAATTAAATTCTATTACAGAGAAGGTCTTCAATCAAGTACCTAACTGTTTGATAATAAAATAATACAAATAAAATAATATTATAAACGATAACGATTACAACTTCCGCCTAGTTACCACATCTAGTCACGAGATGCAAGTTATATGACTAATAAATCATTGAAATTATTTTAAACTAGCTGACCTGTGTCCACTTTGTTGGACAGCGAAAAAAACGCGTCCCTTTTTTAGCATATTTCATTAGGTACTGCTCCACTCCTATTAGTCATAGCGTGATAGCCTAATGACACTCCCCGATAAATGGACTATTCAACACAGAAAGAATTTTTAAAATCGGTTCAGTAGATCCAGAGATTACCCCCTACAACGTCACAAACACACAAATTTTATCTCTTTATAATAGGTATAGATATAGCTAAATCATTGAAATTATTTTATATTATGTCTATTTATAACTGAATAGTGACCTGCGTTATAAATAAAGCCTTCTTAGCAATAAATAAGTTCGTTATGAGTTGTTAAACACACTGCTTACTGGATGTAAGTGGGCTTTGGCATAGTTAACAGTTCATAAAACTTTTTTAAATTATCGGTATTAGTGTTTTGTTTGAAGGATAGATATTAGTGTGTTAAATATCTTTATAATTATAATTTAACTAACTTATTATTAATATTTCCATCTCTTGTGAGTTGCAAAAGGTGACGTCCCATAAATTCTTAATGTCTCTCTTAAAACTATTACAAGAGGTGCTATTATCATATTTTTAAACCTTTCTCTGACTCATCCTACTAATATTATAAATGCGAAAGTTTGTGAGGATGGATTGATGGATAGATGGATAGATGGATGGATGGATTGATAGATGGATGGATGTTTGTTACTCTTTCACGCGAAAACTACTGCATGTATTTTGATGAAATTTGGAATATAAGGTTAGGGCGTAGAATAACATTAAATTACATAATTAAAACATATAAATTATAATAAATTATAATAAATTATAATTAAAAGCTACCTATAAAACGCGGGTGAAGCTGCGGGCATGAGCTAGTGTATCATAATTGTTTTAATATGGTGTCTAAAAGCGGGACCTATTAAGGAATTGTGACATCGGGTGCCTTCAAGTCAAACTGCGTTTTAGGTCAATTTCAAAATTTAAAAACAATTAGGGCGCCTTCAAATTTGCCGCTAAGTGTCGCGCGGAGGCAGCGCGACTGCAGCGCTGCGGTCGCGCTGCTTTGTAAATTCATAGAGATAAAAAACGCGCGACTGCAGCGCTACGCCCGCGCTGCGTCCCCGCATTCGTTCATCGATCGACTAGTGTTGTTTAGAATACTTTTTCTTTTTAATAGTAACACTAAGAGCAGTGTATTTTCGTCTGAGTCCATCGTAAAACTAAAACACAACACTACCATTCTCAAACCTAGCGACGGCAGCGCGACCGCAGCGCGACCGCAGCGCTGCAGTCGCGCTGCCTCTTAGCGGCAAATTTGAAGGCGCCCTTAGTCAGTGTTCGATGCATGAGTTATACTTACAGAAATGTATCTTGTTATTAAATATATTATGTTCACACACTACCTATAATTAGATACATAAGTTAAACTTAAAGCTGCTAAAATAAATAAGTATACAAGATAACTTAAATCAAAAAATTACCTCCAATTACCATACATAAGTATTAACATAAAAACAATTTAAATAAACATCCGAAACATATGTAAGATATGCACAACAAACACGCAATGAAACAACTGGAAGCTCCACTCATAATTAATTTTTAATAAGCGATGATGGGTCCCAGATATTTCGGAATTTAATTATAAGGTACCCCGCAGACAGGCCCACATTATAATTATACGCTATTTGGTTTCGAGGATGAACATGGGTCTGGGCAAGATTCTGCTTATTGATAAGAGGTTAAGGCCTATCTTATATTGCAGGTAGCTTTTCATTAATATGGGTCATTGGGGTCTTGATAATATAAATGTGGACTATTTTCGTTTTGTTAATTAAATATGAGGTAAAGTTTAGAGGTAGTGTTCGGATAGTATGAGTTAATTACCTTGTTATTAATTGTCTATGCTAACCAACTTATTTTGAAGAAGGGTTACATTTTTACGTCTGCAATTATGCATGATTACACAGTCACATTATCTAGAGACCTCGCTGGAATGCGAACCTCGCTTCCCGTTCTCCTTTCAACCCCCGCGCTCGCCACGGGCGCAACTGTGATACGTCCGACGCGACGTGACGTCATCGGAGCCAGGTCTCGAGATAATGTGACCGGGATATAAGTGGGTGTCTATTGTGACCTTCTGTATCCTAAACGGACTTTGTTAATATTATGGTTGTGCCGGTTTAATTTAGCTGCAAGAGGCTGTGTGCTATTGTTACCGTGTTTACTCCTTACCCTAATTACCTACTTAATGAATGCAATTAAAAAGTTTAAAAGACGTATCACTTTGTATTTACACCTACTAGTTTAATTCATTATGACTGTTATGAATAAAATTGTATTAAATTTCTCAATGAAATGTTTCATTTAAAGTTTATTTATAAGTTTCAAAACAAGTTATGTGTAAGCTTTTGCGTAAACTAACTTACACCTGTCACCGACATTTCTATGTTAATATGTTGAAGGGGTGATTTATATCAGATATGATATTAACATAGTTATTTGATATTCAATTAATTTAGTTTAAATCTACATCACTGGAAATTATTCTAAAGGGGTCAGCTTATATGTTATAACACTGAGGTTTTTATTATATTTGAGGGCACGTGTCCATGAAATAGCAATTGCCGGGACAGATAGAGTAATGTTTGTCTTCTTTTCCTGGCCCTTTACATCTGACAGTTTTTCCATATTTGCGGGACACAAGACTAAAAGTTAGTAGATGGTTTTTTATGGGCATTCAAGGTTGAAAACGCCCTTTTGTTACCCTTCCACTGAAAGGACTTCCCAACACTGCAGAAAATAGTTCCGTAGATATAGGATCTCCTTTTGCTATATTTAGTTCGAATGTTCGAATGTATTGATTATTCTAAATTAATTAACCCTATTATAATTTCAAAAGCCAACGCGATTTCAAAACTAGTTAAATCCATTGGTTCTTAATTAATTCTATGAAAGCCCTAAACATGTCAAGAAACACATCTAAAATCGTGATGACAACCCACGAAGCAACGGCACCTTTATAATCTTTCTAAATAATATTACACATCAATTTGTCTAATTCACTTATTAATCTATTGTTTGTAATAATGCGGCTTCGATTGATGTCAATGTTGGATTAAGTTCGACATTTCTACATAGACATACATGTTTGATCTTAATACTTCGATTTATGGTAATTGATTGACTGTATTTGTCTGTTTACTACTAAAGCTTTCTTCTATCAATCGCTTATTTATGTAACAACGTTTATAATATTGTCGTTATGTAAATCTATTCGAACACACAACATCACCGAGTAACGAAGTGAGACAGACATCACTACCTCATTTTGACATAAGTCAAAGTTCATATTTCCAATATGAAATCAAAAGAACTGAAATGTGACCAAGTTTTTCTCCGGGCGGCACTAGAGAATGCCCTTTTCTGGACTACGAGTATGATTACTATCTATAGAAAACCTTTATAACAATTCAATTATTGACCAATAAATGTTTTTCCATAATTTGGGTTTAATATTTTGGGACTTTTTGCTTTACCAGTCTGTCGTTTTTAACTAAGGTAAAGGCACCTAATTCCGTGGTGTTTTTGGCAAAACACGAAAGAACATTAAAAATTAAGTAATTATCGTACCTTTGTATACAATTTTATATTTTTATCAGAAGCGTTAACTATCTAATTTTTGAAAAATATATGCAGTTTGTCAGTAAAAGGTTATTAAAAATGGTAAAATAAATAAAAATATGAATAAGAACGATGCGCCTAATTCCGATGTAAAAATCGTAATTCCGATGCATTTGGTTCCTAATTCCGAGTATAAAAATAGAAAGGGAACTACCTATGTAGGGTTCTCATACATGATGTTCAAAAATAAAAGAAGTTTATTTTTTATGTTAAATCAGTTCTTTTTTTAATCATAATCCTTAATCTTATAAAAATCAACATAAAAATCAACGTAAAAATCAACATAAAAATCTACTTGTATCATGATTACAAAAATAATCTAAACATGTACCTACTTAAATAAAAAGTAATAAATAAGTGAAACTAAAATGCAAGTTTAAGACTTTTGAAATAATTTATTAGGCGCGGTTATGCTAAACTTTGAAGCACTATGAATCATGAATGATTATTATGCAATAAAAAAAATGACTTAGGAAACCTAATAATGATGTATGTAAAACTATCCAGGTCCAGTCACTAAGTGTGTAGGAGGATACAAAGAAAATTACATAAACACACACGCTAAAAATAGTCTTCAAATAGGCAGACTGACAGACAAAAAATAATTTAATTGCTGTAGTTTCATAATTGAGTTAAAGAAATATGAATACACGCACACTCCAATTTTATGTGATTGTACTATAGATGATTAGTATTCTTTCAGTTACTACGTACTAAGCACATAAAAAAAGGAACACCCTGTATTTAAACAGGGTCAATACTCTCTATGACCGGGTCAAAACATCGGAATTAGGAACTCATGTAAGCTTATTCCGATGTAAATACATCGGAATAGCGTTTTATGATGCTAAATCAAAGTTTCTAATTCCGAGTAATAAAAATTAAAAGGTTTTTTGATATTATGCAAATTAAATAGTAGATAGTTGCAATATGAAAGGGAAACAAATATAAGACACATACATATAATAACAGAACAGATCAAAAACCGAACGCCTTCATAAATTTTTTCCCGTACAACGTATTAAGAAAGTACCTACAATAGTCATTTTTAACCTGCTATGATTAGTGAATCCGACGCCAAGGTGTACCTCGGAATTACATTATTAAATGCATGAGTTATTCAATAAGTCAGAACTAACACATTAAACTTTGTAATCATAAAACACACACCAAAAATTAAAAAAAAGTAAATGTCTTAAAATTGGTTTTTCCGTGGTATACATCGCTTTTAGGAACACACTAAAATATTTTGCACCTAATGCCGTGGTGTTTTCAACACGTATTTTCTTGCTAATTTGCAAATAAAATACTCAAATCTTAAGTGTTTTCGATAAAATATATTGTCCTTTCAATAATTCAACCTAAACGAAAACTCGCATTGTATAAAATTATCACGTAAAACACTATTTGGCAAATCGTATTACTCACATGCATGAGGTCCTAAACGTATGAAGTGTGCTTTAAAGGCGGCTTCCCGTGGCAAAATGACCGATTATTCTACAGTGTGAACACACTTAACTCTCTTTTGTTTATATAAATATGAACAGATAAATTATTAATTGATTATTTTATCATGCAGACCAAAATAACTAGTGAATTACTTTAAAAACCCGTTTTACTAAATACCTCGGATTTTACTGCCATTTTTAGAACCCCTCGTAGTTAGGTGCTTTTACCTTATTACTTTTTTAAAAGGAAATCCTAAGGGCCGCTACAATTTAATTGTCTCTTTTTACTGGGTATGTAGAAGCGATAAACGAACATTCACCCAATGACATCCTAAGAACTGAACACCATTTGAACGTATGTACACTTGGAAAACAAACGTGATCTCAAACCCGTAATATCCACACTAAATAGCAAACGTAATACCAACATTTCAGTATGACAAACGTTTTGGACACTCCGTATAATATAGGACAGTAAAGGGTCCTTGAAACGATTTCATTACGCACCCTATGTTGATATTAAAATTCATAAATTATGAAACATAAGACACAATCTGGGAACGTGTCTAAAATATTAACGAAGATAACTTTAATAATGCCTCAATTATAACATTTATAATTGAATACTACTCAAGTGGCGGTTAATTGGCACTCTCATAGCATTTAAGACGATTAATTACTTTATAAAGTTGGTGAAACTCATTATTGACAAAAGGTATTTATTGTGTGAAAGTTGTACGTCGGTTGGGTTTGGTTTAAACGGTTTCCGGCAATGATGATTGCAGCAACGGACACTGTCCAGAAAGTCACCACGACATCGTAGGCTAAAGAAAGAAAGAAAGAAAAAATATTTTTGTTGCACACAAGAAAAACGTAATAAATGAATTTAAATATAAAACATAAATGTAACAACAAAATAGGACGTAACTCAGCTAATTGCTGTAGCGTCATGCGTCATAGACACTACGACACTACAGCGCTGGTATTCTGTTAGGCCCATCTACGGAAGGTATTCGTTAACACGCAGAGCAGCAGTTAATTACACGAATAAATGATATTATATAAAAGAAGGCGTGAATGTATTCTGCACTTGCCTTTTTCCCTCAAGGATAATGCTCTGTGGCTTCCTTGGTCGATAGGTTTCCCCCAGTGCTTTTTAACCGTCACTATCTTTCGCGATCTCGATCGTCACGCCATCCATCGCGGTCTGCCTCACATTTTAAACATCATAATTTTATTTTATACCTTCTGATTTATCTACACTAATATTATAAAGAGGTAAAGTTTGTGTGTTTGTAACGTTGTAGGGGGTAATCTCTGGATTTACTGAACCGATTTTAAAAATTCTTTCTGTGTTGAATAGTCTATTTTTTGGGGAGTGTCTTAGGCTATATTTATAGTATCACGCTATGACTAATAGGAGTGGAGCAGTAATGAAATATGTTTAAAACAGGGACGCGTTTTTTTCGCCGCCCAACGAAGTGGGCACGGGTCAGCTAGTATCTTCTATAGATGTGAGGTCAAAATAAATAAGAACGGACTTAGAACAATTAATATTTAATTGTGAGTTTGTTCCTTTACGATTTCATTAAAATTCTTGTGTCATTTTTTCTTAGAGAGTTGTTAATGTTGAAGCTGTTAATTAGTTTCATTACCAGAGCAGATTAAGGGCTGCCTTCCTTTTACATTTCAAGAAATCAATTAATATAAGTGTGGTGTATAAGTTGTTATTCTTGACTGTTATTCAGTCTTCAGTTCAATTCCTGATTAACTCAAATCTTTGCGTCTCTGAATACAAATGACGTTTGTCATTGTGAAGAATAGAATAGAATAGAATAGAATATTTATTTATTTTGCAAATATAGGTAGGTATAAAATACATTTAAAGATATTAAAAATAAACATATAGTTCAGCTATATTTTACCTTTTGTAGGCATGCAAAATTTAACATATTATAGTTAGGAAAATAAATTAAAAAGTTACTTTGCTAAAGTTTTTTTAAAATGTACAGAACCAAAGTCAATTAAGAAGTAAAATAAATTAATAAATAAAATAAAATCTAATAATGGAAACTAATAAGGTTTACTAAACTAGTACATTCTTTATTGTAAAAACTTTTTGTCAGTAAGGAATTCGGTGACATTATAATATGCCTTACTTATTAATTCATTCTTTATTACCTTTTTAAAAGATGGCATTGGTAATTTTGTATTTAGTAGTTCAAGTTATGCTTGCACAAATTGTATTACATATCTAATAGTTTACATCATCATATATCAGCCAATCGACGTCCACTGCTGGACATAGGAATTCTCCAAGAATTGCGACCTTGTGCGGTCCTGTGCCTTCCTCATCCATCGGCTTCCCGCCGTCCTAACTGGGTCATCGGTCCACCCTGTGAGGGGCCTCCCTATTGTTTACATATTGGAATCTAATCCCTAAATAACATACTTACATTAAGAAAATTTTTTTTTTTTTTTTTTTTTTTTTTTTTTATTTATTTATTTTATTATTATCACACATACAACTATTATCACAGGTACTTATAACCTAATTCAATAGCCTATGTACAAAAACAAAAACAATTACTAAAAATATCAATAAATTACAACTTAAATAATAATTAGTCTTTGTGCAAACATATAACACAATAAGCTACCCGTGTGAATTCGTTCAATGTACATGAGAAGAGATCTATCTCATGGGCCAACGTATTGAGCGCTCGGAGCGCGCGCGCGAGTGGTGTGCGCTGCAGCAGGCAGGTACGCGCGCGTGGCACGACCAGCAGTTCCGGCTGCCGGCGCCGCCCTACGTACTCGTCCGGGACGCTCAGCTGCATTACTTCCAATACGCGGGGATTATTAAGCCTTCCGCGCATCGTTTTAAATAGGTAGACGGCGAGCGCGACCTCCCTTCTTACTGTTAGTGTGTAATAACCTACCATACCCAGAACAAATAGAGTAGGATACAACAGCGGATAACCTGGGTAAACCCCATATTGCTTCATATACACGAACCTAACAAAGGACATTGGGCAAATTTCATACAAAAAAAACCCAGGACCAACAGAACTAATATATATACCTCATTATTACACATGTTAAACTTATATAATTTTCATTATTTGTTTATTGAATATGTATGGGGTATGAGAAATATAAGGCTCATAACAGCTATGAATGAAAACTACGTTATGTGTTTTAATGTGTAATAATACATCATTTTTGTCCCGCTGCAGGGACGGGCCTCCTACCGTGACGAAGGAATACTTGGCCTACTAATTCCACGCTGGCCTGACGGATTGGTATAGGGTGTAATTTCAAGTTTTCCTTCTTTTTATTTCGTAAAGATAATATTCACGGATAGTCCCTTTGTCGGGTTTTACGACACCCATGGGATGAGATGGGGTCACCACCCCACCACACCACATATTGTATTCTTACTCCTTCACCACGCGGATAACCATCTGTAAGTCAACAATTCCGAAATCGACCAACGACCTCGGTGGCGCGACGGTAGCGCAAGCGCCTGCCGTGCACGAGGTTGTGGGTGCGATCCCCACGCAAGACAATTATTTGTGAGATCCACAAATTATTGTACTGAGTCTGGGTGTTCTTTGTGTCCGTTAATTGATGTTTGTAAACAGTCCCTGCGACACAGGGCATGAGCCCTAGTGCGGGAGTTGTCTTTTTTAATAAGAAAAAAAAAAAGAAATCCATTGGAATTGCAGGCTGTTCTATGCCTACATGTCTAGCGTGACCTAATTAATATATTACACTTATCATATGAGAACAGCTCCCTAACGTATGCATACCGTGGATACAGGATTCTGTACGATATAATTCTCCTACATGATTTAATTTAACAAACTGCCATCTCTGTCTTACGCGGTGTCCTACGTGGGTGACGAAAACGACGCGACGCAAAGCGACGAACGCGACATACGCCATCAAATCAACGGCGTACCCTACTTGTGTCCTATGTGACGGTCTGCGACGAGACGTGACGTAATCATATAGAACACTTGTCGTGTGTAGCATCGCGTCGCGTCGAGTCGCTTTCGTCGCCCACGTAGGTCACCGCGTAAGTCATGTGGTGTGAGAGTGAAAAAGTAAAATAATACCTGAATCTGCGCATGACGCGGGTCGCTTATGGTATTTTTTTGTAGCGAGTAAAGACATTAATATCAATTAGATAACGTTACATGTATTTCTTTGTTTTTATTAGAGTTATGAAATAGAAATAATCTATTTTTTAATTGTGTGTAATTACAGTTGGACGGCACCTAGGGGAGAATTTTTTTTATTAAAATGTTTCTCTTAGCAAGACTAATAAACCGGCATATATTTTGTTCCTGTTGGTTCTGGGTTAATTTTGCCCAATCTCTTTTATTCTGGATACGTTCTAGCATTAGCACGTACTTCTCCTCGTGTGGTGACCATATCACAGCATTGCACTCCAGGTGGCTCTTCACTAGTGCCTCGTATAGTGCTTTCAAAGCTCCTATATTTGTAAAGCTGTTGGCTTGGCGCAGTAAAAGTCCCAGGTTCCGGTAAGCTTTCTTACACACATTAGTAATATGCTGCCGGAACTGAAGGTCAGAAGTAAAATGCACACCTAAATCCTTAACTTCTTTGAGGCGCTGTAGCGGAGTCCCGTCCATAAGATACTGGTAATGACTCGGGGCGCGCGCACGGCTGAAGGATAATACGGAGCACTTAGCCACATTAAAGTGCAGTTTATTTTCTAAACTCCACCTTATAACACTATCCAGATCCTGTTGAAGCAGGCTGTGGTCGACACTGTGCTTCACCTCCGAAACCAGCTTCAGATCATCAGCAAATAGTAGAGGCGTTGACCTACTCACCACTTTAGGCAAATCATTGACCATCAGAATAAACAGTAAAGGTCCTAAATTACTGCCTTGACTTACACCAGATCTTGTGGGGTAAGGGTCCGAAAGATGACCGCCACAGTCGACATATTGAAATCTGTTCTGCAAATAACACGCAAAAAATGTAAGGGTGCGCGGAGTGCATCCCACACCAGCCAGTTTTAATAACAAGATGTCATTATCGACTGTGTCGAACGCCTTTCGGAAGTCTAAGTAAGCAACGTCCACTTGTAGTCCAGCATCCACCGCAGGCACTAAATGTGTCATCAAATCTAATAAGTTGCCAGTTGTCCCCCGCCCGGGACGGAACCCATGCTGTGCGTCAGACAACTGAGCACTTACCTGTGGGTAGAAAGCACTGTGGATGGCCGTTTCAAACACCTTAGCTGGACTACACAGCACCGCCACGGGTCTATAATCCGTGGGCGTCGACCCTCCCTTTCCTTTAGGTACCGGAACAACTCGGGTTAACTTCCAACGATAAGGAAACTTAGCTGTCTCTATACATATATTAAATAAATAAAGTAACGGTTCCATAAAAATTGTAGCACAGTCCTTGAACACATACGCAGGAATACCATCAGGCCCCGCTGAACGTTTGGGCAGCAAGCGAGCGAGGGCGCTTCTCACATCCGCTGGCGCGAGACTCGTGAGGTGTACGCGAGCTCCCGGCGCGTCCACCGCGTGCGCGCTTGCCGCCCCTACACTCAGCGCGGGAGACTCAGGGCTGTAGACAGACTCGAAGTAGCGGGCGAACTCTCCTGCGCTCTCGTAATCAGACAAACCCCTACCATCCTTTACTATATTACGAGTGCTCGAATTACCCGTTTTTGATCGTATGAAGTTCCAAAATGACCGTGGGTCTTTCGCCATTTGACTTTGAACGCGGTTTCGGTATTCATCATGAGCTCGTGCTATCTCAATTTTTACTCGGGCCCTACAGTTTGAAAACGCCTCATAGTCTTCACTTAACCTACTATATTTATATTTTTTGTGTAACTTATATTTAATTCTTATATCTCTAATTATTGCACTCGTATACCAAACTGGATATATATACCGATTATTGCACTGTTTATTATTTTTAAGAGGCACATATTTATTAAATAACTCATAAATTCTAACATAAAATAAATTTAAAATGTCATCCGGGTCACTCAAACTATATAATTCACTCCAGTCTATTTCACCTAATGATTGGTATAAGCTAACAAAATCGGCTTTATTAAAATTCCATTTATCCCGGGCTATAGTTTCATAAAGTTGTTGCGTATAAGGTTCAAAGTAATTGGTATTAGAAAGTGTCGCGGGAGGTATGGGCGATGGCGGCGGAGGTGTATATTTCGCGCCTAGTTCCAAGCACACGTGATGCGGTGGATGGTACAGTCACGAGCAATAATATGTACACATTTTCACATTTTGTAAAACAGTTATCTAAAGTTCTGCTAATCCAAAATTGAATATTCGAAGATTAGTTCAAAACTGTACGGAACCTCTTCTAAATTACGAAACAATTTTGGTATTCTAATGTCTAGATAAACGTGCAGAAAGTTTAGAAAATTTGACAATGTGTACATATTATTGCTCGTGACTGTACGCATCCACCGGCTGCAGCGCTTCGTCCGCAGCGCTCACCGTCACGCCCGCGCCCCGCGCACCCAATACGAGATCCAATTGTCTACCGTTACAATTCGGTACCTCATTACACTGAACGAATTCACAGAAGGACATAACATATTCAAAATAATTTACAACATTATTATTACAAGAAAATAAATTAAAATCTCCTATCACTAATACTTTATTTCTATATTTGACACAAATTTTCTCTATAATATTAAATAATAGCATGTACTCATTTTCATCAGTCTGTGGAGGAATGTACAGTACACAACATGTAAGTAAGAACCTATTTCGCTTATACACAGAGGCACATAATAATTCAAACTTTAAATTGTCAATATTTACGTCACCTGGAATCGTTAACCGTCGCAACTCGAACCGCGGTGTGGCCACTAAAAGCACGCCTCCTTGTTTTCTACCATCGACTCGATCGCATCGCAGTATGTGATATCCTGGGGCTATAAATTCTGCATTTTTTATAGATGTATTTAGTCCTGTTTCAGTAATTGCAAACAAATCACAACCAGAAGATTCCAATAGACACATAAATTGAAAAGTTTTCGTACGAAGTCCTCGCACATTCTGGTATAGTATATTAAATATACTACTACTTTTGCGTATGATTTGGTTCGGCTGGGCGACGAAACCAAATCCATTCCGAGATTTCGACATTCATTGGCCATATTTCTGGGTCATACAGCTTCTCAAAATTGCTTTCCGATACTCCAATCCTGAATGATGCATAGTCACGATTATTCTTAGGCTTTAACTTTATAATAGAAATATCCGCTTCATTTTTCAACACTCCTTTAATAAATTCCTTTAAATTATCTTCAGTTGTATCCTTACTTAATCTCCAAATATGTAAAAATCTCTTCCGTTCTATAGCTTTCAATGATACTATAGCAGAATTACCTCCTTTTATTATTGGGTTTTTTTCCTTGTTATATTTAACTTCGGTCCATTCATTATTATTTTCTTTAGCTACAAGCGTAATCGCTGATCTCTTGGCCACCGCTGCCGCGTAGTTAACCGCGGGCTGCAACGACGCGTGCGGTGATACGCTACTTGTTGCTACGCGCCCTGGACTCGCAACCTGAGTAAGCGTGGACTGCGATGCTTCAGCCGCTAACTCTTCTTGCTTTTGGTTGGCGGGGCAGGGGTCAGGAATGGTATTTACTGAAAACAAAGGAGTTTTCTGTTTCTCCGTTTTCAATTTAGTGATTTCTTTTTCATAAGATACACATTTTTCATTAGTTTCTCGCAACTGTTGTTTAAGTATATTATTCTCTGTTACTAATACAGTCACTGTAGATCTCATTTCTTCTATTATTTTAATTTGGAACGAATTTAATTTTTCAACTATTATGCTGTTAATTTTGGCCAACATATCTTCTGAAGTCATGGTCATTGACCCCAGATTCCCGCTTGTACAAGTTTCGTCGAAAGATTGGTAACACTTATTATCAATGACGTCTTTGGTGGTAGCGCCACGCACAGGTGTATCATCAGTAACTTTAACTCGCTGTGTAATGTTTAGACAGTCATCACAAGTAAATGAACGTTTTAGCTGTACCTGACGTTCCTTGAACACACTCGGGGTAATATTCATACATCTGTAGTGGTAGTTAGTTTTGCATCCACTACATTTCAACAGTTCACTAACATCAATTTCTTTACAACAAATTAAACAATCCATTTTGAATTTCCAAGAATTCAATCAAACACAGGGCGACAGAGACAGAGTTATTAATTCCCTATTGAGTGAAAGAGCGCGATGCACGGCGTCGCGTCACCCACAAAACCGCGCGAATAAATTTACGTTAATTTGTTTATTTTGATAAAAAGTTACTAATTTATCACTGTACTACATTGTTTTTTATGTATTGACACTCTAAACGTAATATTCACACATTTTTATAACTTAACAGTTCAAATTTACAAAGTTATGAAATAAAAACTCGGGAACAGCTGACGCACTATCCCGCGTATCCGAGCGCCGCGCGCGAACTTTATCTTATTACTTATTCATATATGACAAGATTAACATTTAGGACCCTTAAATAAAACTAGATTTTGATGTAAGCCTGTGAGTTAGTTTAATTAATACAGTTTTAGGTTAGCCGTAGGTCTAAGTAATTAAATAATAGAGGTCAGCCCAGGTCAGCATAGATCTTTCAAACGAATTTAGGGTCAGATTCTAATATGGATAATAAAATTTGTTTTTATAAATAAATAAATACAAAATCTTTTTACGAGTCGGTTTTATGACGGTAACATTTTTATACAGTTATTTTATTTAATATCTCTTATGGATTCACCATGACAGCCCATTAATGTCCCACTGACCAGGGACGGGCCTCCTCCCATGACGGAGGGATACTTGGCCTGCTAATACCACGCTGGCTAGACGGATTGGTATAGGGTTTAATTTCAACTTTTCCTTCCTTTTATTTCGAAAGATAATATTCACGGATAGTCCCTTAGTCGGTGTTTACGACACCCGTGGGATGAGATGGGGTGGTGACATATTGTATTCTTACTCCGTCACCACACGGAGAGGGTTATAGCGTTCCATTCTTTAGTTTATGCCTGAGTATATATTACTTTTGTTATGATAGATTGTCTAAAACTACACGCTGAAAACTATAAAATCTAAATGAGCGACTATTGCGAAATAGACAATAATCGCTTAAGGGTCGTAGCACACATAATGTAATGTAAACGGATCGGCACCGCCTCGCCTTTTTCCTCGGTGTCAAACGTCAAAAATCCGATTACGTTACGATTCCGATTAGTGTGCGTTGCAGTAAGGAGTTTCATACAAATAATACTGAACGGTTCGAGTTGATACGATGTCGATCCGTTTACGTTACGTTATAATATGTACTACGACCCTTATGATGGCTTGGGCTAAACAAATAAATAAACCTACATAAGTTGCAAACAATCATTTACCCATTGATATTTGGCTTATTTCAGGAGTCAACTAAATATGTTTGATCGGAAATACTCCCTTAAATATAGGAAAACATTTTAAAATGTGGGAGTTATTTAAACTTCCCCGTAATGTGGGAGATATAAATGCAAATAAAAGTAAAATTAAAATAATATTTTCATATTAAAATACAAATTTGTACGATGTTGATTGATAAAGTTTTGGGTATACCGGGAAATCACTGTATGTTTACTGAAGAGGTCAATCAAATATTTGTGTCAATAGATTGATATATATTGGACATTTATAAATTGTGATGTTACAAACTGATTGATGTATAAATTATTACATTTAAATGTATGTTACGTAATTACAATTTATATGTTTATTATCAAGTACCTAAGTTTAAAAACAGTAATACAATTTTTAAAATTATATTTTGTTTATTCCTCACACATTCACATAACGCCATCTAGTCTCAAACTAAGCAAATCCATCCAGTCTCAAAATACAACATGACTGCTACGCAGAGGTTTTGGGTTCGATTCCCAATCAATGCAAATACTTGTGTGCATGAACATGATTATTTGCATTGGTCTGAGTGTTTCTATGTAAAATATGTAGGCATTTACAAAAAAAAAAAGCATATACTTAAGTATTAATATCTTACCCATAACACGAGCAGATAAAGCCTAGTTTACTTTGGGAACAGATGGCGCTGTGTAGAGATGTCCGTGAATATTTATATTTATTTATTATTATTCCATAGTCGGCTTCACCCCACGCTTGAAATGATATGGTTTTGTGACACCATGTATTCTGTCACCACACGTAAATTTATTTAATAAATTAATTAAAAACAGGTGCGTCGAACACTGATTAATGATTCTCTAAATAAACAACACAACATAATTCACGACAATCTATTTATGGTCGAACAAAAACGCAAATCAATGACCTAAACATATTATTTACGGTGGCATCCATCATTAAAACCTGTGTTGACAGACGGTAGCTTATTTATCTACAATTTTCATACAAAAATAAGTCTTATTACAAGGCATTAAGGTGGTAAAGAGATGTTTATTGATGTATTGACTTTATACTTTGGAGGTAGCTAATTTGTTGACAGAGCTTCAACGCGGTAAATATTTTTAAAGCTCCCCCTTTTCGTATTTTAAACTGCCATTTAAAAATGACTCAGAATAATATTTGTGCTTTTTATTTTCGATGTACCTAATTAGGTATGAGCAACGTTTGCGCGTAGACGTAAAATCTTACTGTTTATGTTTAAAAGAAACTGATAAATAATTTTCTAATTAAGAACCCAACTCCAGCTAGATCATTGATACCAATAACATCACGCAATTTCTTATGCTTGAATGATTTTCACACAGTAATTACGTATTATTATAACAAAAAATCAAATCACTAATTATAATTTTTTTAAATATTTTTAAGGAGCCACTTGAAAGTGTTTAAAAATTCATTTTCAAAAATTCGTTTCTTTAAACAAGAAAAGTGTAATTAGTCAAGAAATTACTGGGTAATGTTCTGAGTAACTTATTATCTGACTCTAACTGACACTGACATCATCATGGTGGAGCCGAGGGACGTCCACAGCTCCTTCTCCAAATAATTCCACCTTGTGTGGTCCTGTATCTCTCTAGTTTTCCGCCACTCTAACGAAGTCGATTGACCACCCTAAACTAAGTTAATAATTATATGTAATAAATATAAAAATATCGCAGTTACCACGCGGAGAAAAATAAATTATTATAAACTAAACTTAAAATAGAAACGGAACACTTTTTAAACTACTAGAAATAAGTAGACGTAAGTTAATTTAAAGTGAAATGTCGCAATAAGTGACAGTTGCAACAGTATTCGCTCTTACAATTAACTTAGCTCAGTTCTCACGTACTCTTGAAACTTTATATCAGTTAGCTAGAACAAAGCTAATCCACGGGGATCTTTTCACTTATAAGCTAGACTTTAACTTTATAATAGTTTCTTATAGTTACTGTATCAGTTGTAGTGTAGTTGTAGTGCATGTATTTTTATTGTTATTGCTCTAAGTTGGTAAATGGTAAACGCCGTGGATAGTAAAAATTTCAAGGACGACAGCAATACCGGTCATCTCTTTCTTAATGGAACGGCTTGAGCAATGTCTGTCATCATGCTGTGCTGTTCCTTAATGGAAGAGAGAAGTCCGCAATATTAGTTTAGACTGCATATTTTTAAAACTCTGACATTAGAACAACCTGAGTCCATGTCGATTATTTAAAACTAATTATAGCATAATATTATGATGATTATGTAAATGTAGGATGAACGAAAACGGAACGTAAGAAGGATGTAGGAAACGGAACGTGAAGGTGAGAGGGAAGAAAGATGGCGTGAGGTCGGGGTATGAGTGTTTGGTCGTTGGGATAGTTTTTATGGAGTTTGATTGTAAAAGTAAAATAAGTACAAAATGAATATTGTGAAGGAATAATAAAAGTAAAGTAGTATACCAAACAGCATTTTTTATTGGTCGCAATCCCCTATCTACATAAATATAAAAATATCTTCATAAATAAACATTGACAAATAAATATTATATACTAGACTTTAAAATAGAAACGGAACACTTTTAAAACTACTAGAAATAAGTAGACGTAAGTTAATTTAAAGTGAAATGTCGCAATAAGTGACAGTTGCAACAGTATTCGCTCTTACAATTACCTTAGCTCAGTTCTCACGTACTCTTGAAACTTTATATCAGTTAGCTAGAATAAAGCTAATTCACGGGGACTTTTTAACTTATAAGCTAGACTTTAACTTTATAACTGGTTTTTTATAGTTAGTGTAGTCCTGTAAGTTTTTTGTTATTATTATTGCTTTAAGATGGCAGTGTAAGAGGCCAATCTGATAGTACGTGGTAATTGCGGTAGCAATTATGCTGCTCTCTACCCTAGACAGTCAGTGGTAACTGCTGCTTTTACGTCAAAAATTGCATTTGGTACTCTGTACTCATCTACCTAAGCACAGTTACTAGAATAGTAGTGTTTGATGGTGGATTATTTCGCTTAGTAAAGTATCAATCAAAATATCGATTATATAATCTCACCGGTCACGAGAATTGATCAAGTCGCCCGTTAGCCTCTAACATGGTTTAGCAACTATATCACTACGACGGGATATGGGACTGACTTTTTAAGTGCCCTCTGAAGCACGGAGACCCTCAGAAGAAATACCACTGAGCGGTAACTCATCTATGGAATGACCTCATTAACGTAACTTAACCATCATAATATAAATAAATAAATCATTATCAATTATGAATCAATGATTTCAACTGTGTAAGCGCCTTGGAACATACAGTAAATCTAAATTGTATACGTCTCTCTCAAAAGCCGTTCACAATAAAGCGTTTAACTCCTTTGTGAATGTGGTCTACAACACATATTATGTAGTTAACAGCGGTGTCTGTCGGTTCGGTCAATTTGCAAACAACAATGATTTAAACTGAAGTGTGTATGAGTTTTATCGCTAGCTGGCGCCAGGGTATTCATAGTGCATATTTATTGCACTTAGCAAGTAATGTTGATTGCATTGGTAGTACATTCGGTACAAGACAATAATGTGTTCTATCTGTAAATATTGCAGTCTTAACCAGGTCTTCTGTCCTCCATGCGAGGGATCACTGGACTCTGCTTCTGACTATATGACACGGCTGCCATTATGCCATGCTCAATGTAACTAAAGTCATTCTTTTTAGAGTGTACGGTTAAGAGAGGCACAGAATCGTGGGGAGTGAAACAGCCAGAGAAGACTTATGTCTAGCGGTATATATTATTTGACATTTGATAAATATCACAATGAATTATAAAGCTATTCTTTCTAATTTCTAATAATAAAAAAATTACATATAAACTAGCTTTTTTTCCTTTTTTTATACACAACTCCAGTGTTGCAATTTTATTGTTCGTAATACAGTTTCGCTTGCGTATTTTTTATGCCGGAAGGCAGCAGGAAAATTATGTAGGTGAAATACAGTTATGTAGGTAAAGATAAAAAAAGTAGGAAAAATATATAAATAACGGTAAGCAAACAAGCACCGCAGTACCATCAAGCATTTTATTTATGCATTCTATAAATAATATTGTCTTCTTACTAAGGATTGAATGACACAGATTAGTATGTTGATTAATCCCCTTACTCATAAACGCCTCTTAAATTGAACTACTGTTTAGCGAGATTTTTAATAGGAAAACCAACCTTAGACCAAACATAACCAAAAAACAAAGAATTTAAGCTTATCAATTGACTAAAATTTAAGAGGCGTTTATGAGTAAGGGGATTTATCATCAACATTTACGACGCATGCAAGACGAGTGAAGATGTAATTTTAGTCTCATTTTCTTATTGATAGCCGATCCGATGTGGATATGAAGTGTGCTATAATCGATATATTAATCGTTTAAGGGATTATCGGGTAAGGGATTATCGACAAGTTTAACTCACTGTTATTGAAGAAAAATTCAACAGTGGAGCTGTGCGGTGTTTAATAATAAACCACCAGTGTAGGTATATCTCAGAAGTGTAACTCATAACGCATAATTCAGTAAGTAATCGCTCATCCTATCATACGTAACACATTTAAAATGTTACATATCCAAAAAGAAAAAAAACCAAATAATTATTAATGATACAATCATTACTTATGATAAAAGCTGTTAATGGCTACGTTGTTTAAAACGTTTACAATGTAACAAATAGAGTGAGTGGTATACAAAATAGAGCTATAAATATCTTTCACACACCCCATACAAATTACGTAGCTTGTATGAGGCGAGGCATATAATAAACTAGTACGATTAAGCTTGTTTTAAGCTATAAAATATCTCTCCAGATGAGGAAGGACGGAAAAACATGAAATGAAAATACTAACAGAGAAAAGTGGTCTCATTTTTTTTTATGTTTTTGAGTTAGGTAATTTCTAGATCAATTAAAAACAGTATTTAATGTTAGAATTGTATATCTTTCTACAATTTCATCAATATTTGTTATGTAATTATTATTTTTTAATAGTACTTACTTATATTTGTTTTTTATCTAATAAACTGAGAAATTTCTGTGAATTATCCATATAGCTAAACGATGCACTTACAAACGCGCGTAGGCGTAAGCGCTGTAGCTGAAGGCGGTTCTTAGCAGCAAATTATTTACATTTTTTATTTCTGTTAGTATAATAATAATTCTCACACTAAGAAGTCACTAAGAACCACTTTAAATCGACTAACACTTGCTTAAATTTAAATCGATACATCGCATCGCATTGATCTCTCATATAATTCGCATAGCTCTATCTACAACATTACATCGTACCTCCAAACTGATAGGTTAATGCCAGGAGGTTGACCTGCAATATATTATCGAGTCGATGCGACGTACTACCGATAATCGATACCGAGATGTTGTGCCATAAAGCGAAGTCAACTTGTATTGTTCTGTATGTCATGGTTATATTGGTTTGCTTTTATCTGTAGTGATTAATTTTAATAGTTTGGTTCTTATTTCGGTTTTGAGAAGTATTTCATTATGTTTATCAGTAATCTAGTATAGTACAGTGGGTTACCGAAAACGGCCGCCAGTTTTCTTTTTCATTCGTTTGTGAAGCCTAAAACTCTTAGTACCTTTTGAAACTAAAGCATTGTATAGACAAAACACATAAAACTATACTCACACAGCATACTGTGTGAGTATAGTTTTATGTGTTTTGTTTATATATATATTATCTATTATATATTTATATATATATTATATGTATATATATTATCATAATAATAAGGGTCAAATTCATTTTCACCTTTGGTCTACGTCTAGTTACATGTCAACATCAAACCTTTTTAATGAACTATTTAGTCTGTTCTGTTCTATTTTTTTATAATGGCTCCTAAGTTAATCGTTGTGTGTGTTAGTCATTACAAGCTTTTAAGACGCTGCTTTGAAGTGGCCAGAGAGGCGCGCGAATGAGTCGGGTGTATACCCGTCTCATTCGTCTCGCTCACGCGCCGCCGCGCCGTGTGCGCCGTCGTCGTCCCGCCGGCCCTCAAGGACACGTTATCGCTCTGTGCCATAGTACAAATATATACAGTATTTCAACTTCATAGAAACGGACGAAACGTGAGTTTATACCTACACGCTCACAATCGCGGAGGGAACAGTCGCTACTGTGCCGCAGTAATGAGCGGACTGTGTGTTATAATTTGAAACTAAAAATATTATTCATATGTCAATTTCAAACAAACATGGTTGATATAAATACCTACCTTACTAAATGACTTAGGTATTTAATATTATAATATAGTATTTTGTGTATAATAATATCACGTAAACGGTTTGTTGTACTTAGGTCAATAATAATAAAAATGTAGCCCCCCTTTATGAAATCCCCCTTGCGTGTCTTTCACTTTGATCTAGGTAAATTTAAACAATGACATCGATGTCATTTTTTGATTGGATTGGTCACCCATCCATAAAGTGACCTCGATGCCTTTATTTTGACATTAAATAGATCTAATAGACCTGTTTAAAGTTTGGTTTTGGTTATCGATAAATTCAATTTCAAACAAACATGGCCAATATTATAAATAAGTACAGTACCCGGCCGTCAATATTACACATCGACTTTTTCTCTGACGCTCTACGAAGCCGAAATTGACCGATTGTATTTTTCTACAGGTTGATATGCAATATAAACGGGCCGGTACTGTACCTACTTTACTGAATGACTTGTTAAGTACCTTCTTAATATTATAATTTAGTATTTTATTTATATCACAAACATGGTGGATATAAATACATACAAACATATATACATGTTTCTTAAAATTAAATGTATCAATCATAAAACAACACGTTTATTTACTGAACACCTCCTATTTTACAATTACAAAACTAAATGGAAACACAAAGTAGATCGCATGTCTATTATTGTTTACGTACCGCGCACCCGTAGGCATTTATAACAAATATTCGGCCCAGTTAGACTACTGGTTATACTGTGACGTCAGTCCGCGGTAGGTAACAGAAAATTCTGTTACAGAAAAACCTACTATCTACCGGTCTATTATGTCTATACAAGTAGCCCCCATTTTTTTTTTAATTTACTCCCGCACAAGGTATTATGAAGGCACAAAGCACATCCAGATTCAGGACAATAATTTGGGGATCACAAAAATAGTTTGACCGCCTCGGGGTCGCAGCGCACGAGGTCGCGGGTTTGAATCTCACGCAAAATAATAGAACTTTAAAAAAAATACAATAGCCCCACTATGTATTGTCCTGTGTCGCGGGGTATTTACAAACATTTTCTTAGCTGACACAAAGAACATCCAGACTCAGGACAATAATTAGTGGATCGCACAAATAAAATTGTCTTACGTGAGATTTGAACTCTAGGTGATTTTCCACCAGAGGGGCGAGACGAAGCAAAAATTAAAATCTTTATGTAAAAATGAACCGTATTGCTTAGGAAATAGAGTATATATTAAGTTTGTAACAAAAACACTCGCTTCTCGCGATAGGCCGATTGTTGTTTGTTGCTACTTTTTGTTTGTGTAAAAATGAACCGTATTATTTCTCGGATAGAGTTCAAAATACATTAACAAGAAACACGCATGTCGCGATATCAATTTTTGGTGGAAAGAGTTATGGGCTGAGTCTGGACTTTCTTTGTGTACGTTTGTTTCATGTCTGTAAACGTTCCCGCGGTGGAGTGCATGAGACTTCAAATCTCACGTAAGACATTTTTTTTGTGTAATCCACAAATAACTGTTCTGAGTCTGGATGTTCTTTGTGCCTGCTAAATTGATGTTATGTTCGTTTATTTCATGTCTGTAAAAGTTCCCGCGAAAGTAAAAAGTATTATTTAGATCTTATTAGTAAGTACCTATAAGGTAGGTACTTATTTTTTTGAGTTTCACACAACTCCTAGGTATTGTCGCGGAGACTTTTACAAAGAACATCCGAACTTAGGACAGTAATTTGTGGATCGCTCAAACAACTTTGTTGGATTCGAGCCCGCAACCTCGTGTACGCAAGCCACTACCGCGACCGCGACGCACTGCCCGCGCCACTGAGGCCGTTTCAATTACGTGATCTTGACGAAAACGGTTATAAAACTTATTACACTTGAGCATATAGTCTAAAATCGCTTGTAAACAAACGTTTGCATTATCAAAAGGGTCAACAGTAACTAGGTAGTTGAGTTAGGCGAACTTTACCTAAGTTTTGTAAATGACATAACTACAAAAATATTTTACCAAACAATGTTATAAAATAATACTATTATTTATTTATAAAAGAGAACAAAGCATTAATAAAAACTCAGGTATAAATATTTTAAATCTAACCTATAATATTATATACCTACGATAAAAAAATACGCGATAATATTTAGTACGAACGTTGAGTCGACATGCACAGGTCCGACGTCGAAGAGGGCCATCGCCCGACTGATTCGTTGACCGTGTTCATTCTGTATCGATCGTTAACTAATCGGTATAAGGTCTAAAATTACGATGCGCCCGCAACGATCCAGAGCGCTTTGATATTGCTAAAATCTTATTTTCTTAATTAATAATTATAGGTTGTAGTTATGTAAATGATATTCTACAGTAAGACTAATATTGATGTTACGAATGTATTTGAGTAATTCCTAAGCATAATGATAGTGTACTTTCCGTGTTATATGTAAAAAGCTGTTTTTTTCGAGGTGTTTTCAAAATTAAATATGATCGAGGCAAAATCAAGCTATCGCGTTTTCGTAATTACAAAAGGCTAGTTAAAGGTATCAATTTACCTATATCAAAATTCTACATTAATAGGTCTTTTCATATTCCTGTAGTAGTTGATGAAAGATAGTGCATTTTATCAATGAGTCCTCTTAATATGCTGTGATATCCTCTGTTTCATTGTCAATGTCTATTACTGTTTATTTATTACTGTTTAAATAATAATTTATTAAGTATACCTATAGCCACAGAATATAAAACTTGAATATTAAATAAGTAATATTAAATAATAATAAATATTATTTCCGATTCACGATCATTCACGAAGGACTAATTTTGTATCCTAGGTAACCGATATTGTATTGTCATTCCTACTAGTGACAGCCAACCATTGACTGCAATATTATGTCATATTCAATTGGTAAAGCAGAGTATCGCTCATACTGCATAAGCACACGAAAACAGGCCTTAAGGTGGCGGACCTTTAAATACCATGACTGTACATAAATTGCTAGCTTGCGGACAAGATGTATTTTTATGTAATCGCGTAAAAGGATATTGTTATTATTATTGCAATATTGTTGTCCGTGTGGTGACGGAGTTAGAATACAATATGTCACCATCCAACTAATCCCATGGGTGTCGTAAAAACCGTCTAAAGGATATCGTAGCCGATACGCCACATACCAGGCAGCATAGTTCTTTAATAGCACTCTGTAGTACGTCATTGCTTTAATCCAGTGATTCAGATGTTTAGTTATGCTGTAACATCGTTTAGCCTAAATATCATTACTATTGTTTGATAAATTATTAACTGTTTAATTTTAATACTTTCTAATGTCTTTGCCTCGTAGCACATTGCGAATAAGTGTTTGTAAGTGTTCAAGGTAGCAAGTTCGAATCCCTTGCAAGTAGTATTTTTGCGATTAAACTATTCTCTTGGTATTCTTTGGACGTTATTTGTGTTCGTTATATAAATGCCAGTAAAAGTCCCCACGTCACAGTCCATGACCCTTAATAAATATAAGTAAATATATTCCTCACACATTCACACAACGCCATCTAGTCCCAAACTAAGCAAAGCTTGTATACTATGGGTACTAGACAATGGATAAACATACTTAAAGTGCTTTTTTTTGTAAATACATTTATATTATACATAGAAAACACTCAGAACAATGCAAACAATCATGTTCATGAACACAAAGATGTGCATTAATCGGGAACCCGAGACCTCTGCGTAGCAGTCATGTTATATAACCACTACGCCACAGAGGTCGTCAAATGTTAGGATTTTTAAAACTTAATGCTAAAATTATTCTATGCCACAAAGACATGTATGAATTAAGGGTAAATGTAGTTTACTAAAAGTGTTCTACTTTAAAAGTCCAGGTGTTACGTCAGCAAACAAATTCCCCAGTATGCTAATCCGTGACATAAATAATATAGCAGATACAAATCCGTTCGACCGATGCATTCACAAATAGTGTACGGTAATATTGTAATACTTTAGGGAAATATGTAATAATAAATATTAAACATCTGATACAGTATTAATGGGTCAGAGTATAATAATATTATATTTACTGACGTTAATATTTTGATGTTTATTTAAATTAAATATTTGGATCAGCGATGTAAGGCACAAAATAGCCAAGCTTATATGGAATTAATAATAATCCTCACACATTCACACAACGTCATCTAGTCCCAAACTAAGCAGAGCTTGTACTATGGGTACTAGATAACGGATAAACATACATCAATACTTACATAATAATTGGGCAAGTATATTTGTAGAATGCATTTGGGCAGAGGGGTAAGAGTGGAGAATCTGCAGACGGACGTCGTCCTCTAGCAAGGTCGCAAAGGCGCTGAAATGCTCTGGACAAAAACAACAAAAACAGGGATGCTTGAAAAGCAATGGGGAGACCTTTGCCAAGCAATGGGTCTAAATAGATTATACAAAAAAAGAGGACAAGGAGAGGTGTCGAACCTCATTCTTTAGCCGCAGATCTGGGTGTCACAGGATGACATGGCCAGACGAGAGCCATTCTACTAATTAGTGCAACAAACTTAATGCGCTAAACACTACAGCAGGTCAATTATCGTAACATACAATTTAATTCAACTTAATTTTAATTAATCCAAATAATTTTTTATTTAATTTTTAATTAATCCAAAAGTGGTATTCTAATCCTTAAACATTTCGTTAAAGTTAAAATAAAGTTAAATGATAAAATCGACACCAACAATTTATACTACGCTAACTCGAATTTTAGGAAAATTCGTTTTTTACGCTAAAGTGCTTAAAATGTGCTATTTTATTTGTAATGAAAAAATCATGAAGTTATATACAAAAATAACGAAGTTACAAATTTTATACAACGCTAAGTACAGGTAATTTTTAGAATCGCTCGATTTAGTTTACGCTAACTTCACTTGTCGCATTATAAGATGGAAGTTCGCTGTTTGAAACACTTTAATAGTATAATGCTAATTAATAGAGCTATTGTTACAAGTTAGTCTAAATATTAATAGTGTTAGTGTATTTTTACAAAAATGACACGAAAACGAGCTAAATATTTAGTGAAATTTACCAAAAAGGTAAAATATTCATTGAGGAGTGTTGATAAAAATGATGAGATTCCGCTTTATACTGCTAAAAGAGGTAAGTTTAAAGTGCTATTAAATATTATATTGTATATTAAAGTATATTAAATATGGTTTATAGAATTTACTATATTATTTTGTAAGTTTTAGCAGCTTTGCTTAAAGTTCGTGTAACACTACGCTAAATGTTACTTAGCGTAATGTAGCCCGATCGAATTTCGTTCTTCGATTGGCCATGCACTAGTTAGCGACTGTATGTTTTACATTATTTCTCGTATAAAACTATGTTAAATACTTTATAGAAAGCATATTTGTCATTTTGAAATGTAGGCTTATGTTTAAATGAATGCATAATATATTTTAGAGTAAGCAATGTAAAGCAATAAAAATCACATTTGTTTAGTACTGTGACCGCCCGTAATACACTACACTGACTACTAGTTAGACGTGTGTAGTGTGTATAATAATATTGTGGAATTAGGGGTATATACGGCTAACTTGCACTAAATTAAAAAAAATACACAATTAAGGAAAAATATAAATATGAAATAAATAAATCAAATATTAATCATACAAAATTTCAAATCAATATCCTTATTAATATAAAAGCTATCGCGTTTTTCCCTTTAAACGCCTCTACTGTAAAGTTCACTTTTATGAGTTAGCGTAGTATAAATTGTTGGTGTCGAAATATACGTCAAGTTTGACGTTTCTAAATGGAGAAGTTTACAGGAACTGTCGTCGCTTCAAAAAATTACAATAATGCCGTTTTAAGCTTAGTTACAGTACGATTACATTACTTTAAAAAACAAAAAATATAAATACAAGAATACCTATTGTGTGACAATTTGACAACTAAAAGTTAAATTAACTTAACCGAATTTTTAACGATTTTAAGGTACAAAAATTAACATGAAGATTAAAAGAAATTCATGCTATACACAAAATTTGTTCGTGCAATTTGTTTACGATACACTCCTGTTTATTTTACTACGAAATATCAATGGAAAGGTGGTTATACAATTTTTTACACAAGTTTTTTTTTCATACAGGCAAAATATTTTTTGAGGCTTAAAATCCTCGCTGTTATTTACTTCTAGTGAAAAAATTGTGTAGTAGTTTTAGCCTAAAATATGAAATGGAAGCACACTATGGCATTCGTTAGTTGTATATTGTATTTGTAAACTAAAAATAAATAAAAAAACCTATGTGAGATATTAATTGTTTTACTGGTAGAGATTTTTTTGGAATAGGTCAGAAGTTATTGAGTTTTTTTAGAAAAACAAAGTAATATTAAGGGCATTGCATTGCTCAAACCCCAAAAACACGCTCGGTTTGGAGAAGTTTGTTGACGAATCCTTACATACGTTTACTTCACAAAAAAACATGAATAAACTAGATACTACCGAAAAAACTTTGTATTGATTAAAAACGCTAATTATTTCTTAAAAACTTCCAAAAAAAAATCACGAAATCTGGTATTATAATAACTAAATATCAAATTGTCTATTAAACGGATGATTGATTTTATTCGAAATTTATACAAAAAATGTGCTATATTCTAACTAATAATCTGTATTGATTACTTTATCTTAATTATTCGTTATATTCAAAATAATTGACAAAAAAAAATCCCCGCGCCTGCACCCCCGCTACCGCCGTGACGATTGCTCGGGAGCCGCACATTCAGTGTCGTTACGACTCTTGTGACGGGTGGACTGTACGACCGTATTTTCTTACCGAATAAAACTTTAAACCGACCAACTTTGAATGAAAAAATATTGTAAATAAAAAGTACACAATTGTTTTAAATAATACTACTTGTAATTAAGTTCTTATGTGTAATATATCCTAGTTTTTAATTAAATTTTGTTTTTTAATCACTCATAGACTATGCCTAAATATAAAAATAAACGTAATGTGAAGCGTGGCCGAGCTCTTCAAAATTATTGGTAAGTACCTACAAGCCAAATATTATACACTAGCTGACCCGTGCCCACTTCGTTGGACGGCGAAAAAAACGCGTCCGTTTTTTAAACAAATTTCATTACTGCTCCACTCCTATTAGTCATAGCGTGATACTACATAGCCTATGACACTCCCCGATAAATGGACTATCGAACACAGAAAGAATTTTTTAAATCGGTTCAGTAGATCCAGAGATTACCCCCTACAACGTCACAAACACACAAACACACAAACAAACAAACACACAAACTTTACCTCTTTAATTATTTTATTTTTATTTTTATTTTATTTTATTTAAAATTGGAACAACAAACAGCTACATTATAGATATACACATTAAAAATAATAAAAAAATCTTATAAACAATAATGCAGCCCACAGCGCTGTTCACAGATTACCATAAATATATAATATATATGCTGTATGTTGACTCTTAGAATAATATGTTACTGTTTTATTTCAAGTAAAGAATGCATCCTAATTTTTCTTATACTCGCATATACCTACTAATATTGAATTAAAAAAAAAAAAAAAAATATATATCGACGGTGGAAAGGCAAAACGAATGAAACGCCACTTTGGTCGAAAATGAGTTTTATATGCAGTTCGATAGAGTTTTGGATTCTCTATCGATCTGTCTAGGTTAGAAGTCATTCTGACGCATTTTTTGGCCTTTCATTTAAGGTATAAAAGGGGGTATTTCAAAAATACCCTCCCCTTAAACGACCGTTTTTCGATACCTTTTTTTAACAATGTCAATAAATTGATATGAAAATATTGAAGGTGCCTTTTAAATTACTGACCAAACTTATTTTTTTACGAAGATGCCACATCATGCAATTTGCTCTTCCATATAATTTTTTAATTTGGTCTTTCAATACTTTTTCCCCGCTAAGTTATATTTTGACATGTCGTAACACGTTTTCTTCTTTGAGAGTAAAGTAACAGCTACGGCGTTTCAGTTGTTATTCCTATCGTACTTTTTAATTAAGATGTCGTATCAGTTACTTTTACGGACAGAAAGATTCTGTTTTAATAATTATGTCAACTTTATTAAAATTGTCAATATCTAAACTACTAAAAAGTACTAACTAACTAAATAAAAAGTTTATAATAAATTAAATTGTCTATTCCTTTACCACGAGATCAACTTAAGCCCCTATCCGAGAAATGCACCATGTAAACTACATAACCGCGTATGGTCATTACTTCATTTTAACAACCTAAAAATATAAGAGACATCACTCATAAAACATTCTTCCATTTTATTTTTGTTTCATCAAAGGGAAATGAAGCATTTTTCCTTCTACGCCTTTTTTTTCATTTGGCATTTAAACTAATTTCGCCCTCCTGTTTTTGTGGAGGTTTTGTGAATGAATTAATTTGTCCTACCAACTTTTTTTTATTGATGGTTTATGAAGTGTTATTCCCAACTCACTCAAAATGTCAGAAACATGATACGCCACTTTTTTCTTGCCTTATTGACTTTAATTAATTTATATTGAATACAAAACAAAGAGCACATAAAACTTGATTTACTTATAAAATTTCAAAAAAATTGGTTAATAAACAAAGAAGTTATGATCATTATTGTTAAAATTTAAACTTTAAACAGCTCTCCTGAACAATTAGACAAATGGCGTATCATTCGTTTTGCCTTTCCACCGTCGATATATTTTGTAACTGAACTTCAGTTGACAGGTCTCAGGGTGTCAAACAGAAGAACCCTAAACTTTGCTTCGGAACTGTTAAAAATATCAATGTGCTCAAATGTCTCATTGTATGCAGTTGTCATGCGTCGAATAGGTGATCGAAGACCAGTGTTGGTTCGACAGGTGTTTGTAGCAAACAATTTACCAGTACGCACTTGCCGTCTGTGAACAGTCCTGGGTACAGCATAACAAAGTACATTATTCAAGTCTACACAATCAAAGCTACCGTTGACAAGCTTGTATAAAATAATTGCCTCCAGCTGCTTACGCCTAGACTGGAGCGTTAAAAGATTGTACTTGTGGAGTAACTCATCATATTCTAAGTAGACTTTGTGACATCTATAGTGCATCGAGCGAAGAAACCTGCGCTGAACACCCTCCACCATATCTGTATATTTATTGTAGAAAGGATTCCAGATAGGTATAGCATATTCCAGTTGCGAACGAACTAATGTTTTAAACAAACAAAGATACGAAGATACCCGTTTAAAGTCAAGAGTGGACCTCATTATAAAACCATACATCTTGTACGCTTTGTTAACTATTTGTTCGATTTGTAAATCCAGACACAACTTGGAGTCAAGTATTACACCTAGATCTCGGACAGAATTTAACTTGGTTAATGATTCCCCACCCAATGAGTATGATGACCCAACAAAATTCTTATTTTTAGTAAAACTAAGGTAGTTGCATTTAGGAATACTTAAAAAAAGTATAGATATAGATTTATATTATTTTATACCTTTGTATGCTTTAGTTAGACACGTTTTTATTTGTACGATGTTTAGATTCATTTTTAGAACATCAGCATTGCTTCGATTAAACTTATATTTTGAGTACCTTGATAGTACCTAGGCTTTCGGTGGACGCCGAAGGTAGGTAGACTTCAGCCATGATGGCAGTACCTACGTAAACCAGCAAGTTGGTACTCGTTTAAAAGAGCTCAGGGAGACCTAGGTGACTGTGAGGGACTGACTTATGGTGGACTCCGCAGGTAGGTAGACTTCAGTCATGATGGCAGTACCTACGTAAACCAGCAAGTTGGTACTCGTTTAAAAGAGCTCAGGGAGACCTAGGTGACTGTGAGGGACTGACTTATGGTGGACTACGAAGGTAGGTAGACTTCAGTCATGATGGCAGTACCTACGTAAACCAGCAAGTTGGTATTCGTTTAAAAGAGCTCAGGGAGACCTAGGTGACTGTGAGGGACTGACTTATGGTGGACTCCGAAGGTAGGTAGACTTCAGTCATGATGGCAGTACCTACGTAAACCAGCAAGTTGGTACTCGTTTAAAAGAGCCCAGGGAGACCTAGGTGACTGTGAGGGACTGACTTATGGTGGACTACGAAGGTAGGTAGACTTCAGTCATGATGGCACTACCTACGTAAACCCAGCAAGTTGGTACTCGTTTAAAAGAGCTCAGGGAGACCTAGGTGACTGTGAGGGACTGACTTATGGTGGACTCCGAAGGTAGGTAGACTTCAGTCATGATGGCAGTACCTACGTAAACCAGCAAGTTGGTACTCGTTTAAAAGAGCTCAGGGAGACCTAGGTGACTGTGAGGGACTGACTTATGGTGGACTCCGAAGGTAGGTAGACTTCAGTCATGATGGCAGTACCTACGTAAACCAGCAAGTTGGTACTCGTTTAAAAGAGCTCAGGGAGACCTAGGTGACTGTGAGGGACTGACTTATGGTGGACTCCGAAGGTAGGTAGACTTCAGTCATGATGGCAGTACCTACGTAAACCAGCAAGTTGGTACTCGTTTAAAAGAGCTCAGGGAGACCTAGGTGACTGTGAGGGACTGACTTATGGTGGACTACGAAGGTAGGTAGACTTTAGTCATGATGGCACTACCGACGTAAACCAGCAAGTTGGTACTCGTTTAAAAGAGCTCAGGGAGACCTAGGTGACTGTGAGGGACTGACTTATGGTGGACTACAAAGGTAGGTAGACTTCAGTCATGATGGCAGTACCTACGTAAACCAGCAAGTTGGTACTCGTTTAAAAGAGCTCAGGGACACCTAGGTAACTGTGAGGAACTGACTTATGGTGGACTACGAAGGTAGGTAGACTTCAGTCATGATGGCAGTACCTACGTAAACCAGCAAGTTGGTACTCGTTTAAAAGAGCTCAGGGAGGCCTAGGTGACTGTGAGGGACTGACTTATGGTGGACTACGAAGGTAGGTAGACTTCAGTCATGATGGCAGTACCTACGTAAACCAGCAAGTTGGTACTCGTTTAAAAGAGCTCAGGGAGACCTAGGTGACTGTGAGGGACTGACTTATGGTGGACTACGAAGGTAGGTAGACTTCAGTCATGATGGCAGTACCTACGTAAACCAGCAAGTTGGTACTCGTTTAAAAGAGCTCAGGGAGACCTAGGTGACTGTGAGGGACTGACTTATGGTGGACTACGAAGGTAGGTAGATTTCAGTCATGATGGCAGTACCTACGTAAACCAGCAAGTTGGTACTCGTTTAAAAGAGCTCAGGGAGACCTAGGTGACTGTGAGGGACTGACTTATGGTGGACTACAAAGGTAGGTAGACTTCAGTCATGATGGCAGTACCTACGTAAACCAGCAAGTTGGTACTCGTTTAAAAGAGCTCAGGGACACCTAGGTAACTGTGAGGAACTGACTTATGGTGGACTACGAAGGTAGGTAGACTTCAGTCATGATGGCAGTACCTACGTAAAACAGCAAGTTGTTACTCATTAGGTCTTGACCTAGTTGACTTTGAGACATTTACTTAGGTAGCTTTTTTTTACTTCAATGTTTTGATATCGACAAAATTACAAGTACCAATTAAAACAGGAATTATTTTTTTAAGGAAAATAAGAAAGCAGCAAGGCTCTGAATTACAAAATCAAGAAGATCAACCGCTGTCAAAATCTTACGACACATGCGAACCGTCAGATATGCCAACTGATATGGAAGTTGAGCAAAATGTGGTAAATATAAGTTTATTTTGTTGTTTTTTATGTAAGCTCAAATAAGTGTTTATTTACGGCATCACATTGTAAACGTCTAAAATTATGAGTGCTTTTCATCTATATTATGCATAGTTATTATGAATTCTGTCTGCTGCCTAGTTTTTAAGATTAATGCATACATAAACAGACAAACAGCTGAAAGCTAATTTGTTTTTCATATTATAGAGTAATGATTGCTAGTAAAGCAAACTCGTAACTTTTTCCATATTTCTGATAATCCTCCTGCTACTTGTTTTAGAGTACATTACCGCCACAAATGTGTTATGTACTGTGATTAATACTTGTATTAATTTGTAACATCGACTATTTTATTAAATAAAAATTTTTGTTCTAGCTTGAAGAAGAAATACTACCAAATTTGACTGTAGAAGTGGGGCATTCCCAGGAAGAAACAAAAAATATATCTGGAAGAAGAGTAATAGGGGCCTCCTTAAACCTACATGTGGGTCGTAAGTCCCAGACGCTGTTATGCAAGTGTTCCTTCCTCTATCACGCGATGGACCCGGCACCCGCACGGAGAATCTATGGAATGCTAAGATTAGGTCTCATCTTCTTTGATTAAAATAAAATATTAAACTTACTAAAGCTGTTTTCTTAATAACCATTTTGCCTATTTTACAAAATAACATTTTACAGTTAGTTTCAATTTTTTTCTGTTTCCATCGCTGAAAATCATTGAGTTCAATCAACCTTCAGAAGAATGTCTGATGAGGATCAGGTAAGTACAAAGTGTAGTAGCATGAGTAATTAAATAGGGAAATGATGAGAACTGGGTTCTTCTAGCTGTTCCCATCGCTGAGAACCGTTGTGTTCTTACCTGGCCATCATCAGACCTTCAGAAGACATAGTGTAGTAGCATCATTAATCAAATAGCTAAATTATGAAAACTGAGTACTTCTAGCTGTTACCATTGCTGAGAACCGTTGTGTACTTACCTGGTCATCATCAGACCTTCAGAAGACACAGTGTAGTAGCATCATTAATCAAATAGGCAAATTATGAAAACTGAGTACTTCTAGCTGTTACCATCGCTGAGAACCGTTGTGTACTTACCTGGTCATCATCAGACCTTCAGAAGACATAGTGCAGTAGCATCAATAATCAAATAGACAAATTATGAAAACAGAGTACTTCTAGCTGCTACCATCGCTGAGAGCCGTTGTGTACTTACCTGGTCATCATCAGACCTTCAGAAGACATAGTGTAGTAGCATCATTAATCAAATAGGCAAATTATGAAAACAGAGTACTTCTAGCTGTTACCATCGCTGAGAACTGTTGTGTACTTACCTGGTCATCATCAGACCTTCAGAAGACATAGTGTAGTAGCATCATTAATCAAATAGGCAAATTATGAAAACTGAGTACTTCTAGCTGTTACCATTGCTGAGAACCGTTGTGTACTTACCTGGTCATCATCAGACCTTCAGAAGACATAGTGTAGTAGCATCATTAATCAAATAGGCAAATTATGAAAACAGAGTACTTCTAGCTGTTACCATCGCTGAGAACTGTTGTGTACTTACCTGGTCATCATCAGACCTTCAGAAGACATAGTGTAGTAGCATCATTAATCAAATAGGCAAATTATGAAAACAGAGTACTTCTAGCTGTTACCATCGCTGAGAACCGTTGTGTACTTACCTGGCCATCATCAGACCTTCAGAAGACATAGTCTAGTAGCAACAGTAATAATAATAAATTCGTTATTGCTCTGAGCGCGGTGAACGTTATTTCCAGTAAAATACGTATGTATAAAATTCGCGTCTCCGAGCGAATAAATAAGTTAGGTCAAAACAATGACAAATTTGTGTCGCGTCTGTGATTTGAATAATCATTAGTTGATTATATCCTAGTATTAATCTCTGTTAGTAGATGGCGCTTTTTCTATAAAAACTGTAACAAACCTCAGATCTTCAAGGTCATTGAGCAATGCAATGCCCTTAACGTATTAAGCCTGGTGAAATGAAAGAAGCAGCTCTTTCAAGATCCTAAAAGTTTATTTTAGTTCGAGACTAGATGGCGTTGTGTGAATGTGTTGGGAAGACTTATTAACCCTTTAACTGCTACAAGTGACTTCGTTTTTTCATTAGTTTTGACCAATAATAAAATATATATGGTTGTAATAAATACAAGGACATTAGAGTTGCTAATTAGGTGGCAATATAATCACCTCTGCTGGTTAAAAGGTTAACATATCAAATTAAAAGAAAAACAATGGAATAAAGCTTGACCATGATTCTAATCGTCCCCTTTTCTAACTTTCTTCAAATCAAATGTGTCTATTATGCCTTGCATTTATGCATTACTATTTTTTTTTTGAAATCTCATTTATTTAAAAATAGCAGTTATACAAAAAAAATGTCCTGCTGCAATCAATTAAACACTACATACAATTACATAACATATAAAATCATTTAAGTTACAACACTATTCAGCAAAATATTTAATCACTGTAATATGTAATGTAATCAAAATACCAACTAAAACGTGTAAATTAGGTGAAACCAAAGAGAGATAAATGTACGTAGGTGGTTTTACACCGGACTTAGTAATCTACCTTAGCGATATTTGAAGCCATTACACGGTATACTAGCCTCCTAATGTGATTTTAATTCGTTAAATACACATACACTACTTTACGTGGGAATGTGGTTACTGTGTATTTAGTAATTATTGCATACGGTTTTATTTTTCATTGTTATTATAAAAAGTCTAGTTACAGGAATAAGCTTTTAAGGATAAGTAACTAATATGGGGGAAAGGTAGTTCTAAAACTGATAGGTTACTAAAAATAAGTTTCGTGAATTTGTAGAGGTGTATGTCCGTCAGTGACCGCTCATGGTTGGGAGAGAAAGATCATCATTCCTCTGCCCTTATCCCAATTTTATTTGGGGTCGGCGCAGCATGTCTTCTTCTTCCATACTTTCCTATCAGACGTCATCTCACAAGCAACACTCTTCGCAGCCATAATAATATCGTCTTTCACACAATCCATCCATCGTTTCTTTGGTCGTCCTCTTCTCCTATATCCATCCACACACATGTCCAACACCTTCCTCACCACATGACTCTCATTCCTCCGCATAACATGCCTATACCATGACAGTTGGGAAAGAAAGAATGTAATAAAATACCCAAACTGTGTAATCCTAAGTTTTAACTAAGATGTCTAGGACATACATACTTTACTTATATAATTTCAAAATATAAAAACCTTTCAATTGCATTAAATAAGGACTAGGGTTAATTCACAAACACTTAAAACAACTGCTAAAATGAAAGTCTTCTCCTCTTTTTGGAGTCACTTCAAAACGTTGAAGTAATTCATCAAAGAGTGAACCAAGATCAAAATAACAATAGATTAAAACAGCTGAGCGCAATCTTACAACTTGAACTATTCTTAACTACTGTTTAAGTTTCGAGAAACCAAGCTTTTGTTTGCAGCTAACCTATTTGTTGGATTTTCAGTGAGCGGTGCTTTTTACTGTGTATTTGACTTGATAGCCTCTGTAGCTTCATAGTACATTATTACTCTAGTGACTCAATGGTACAAAACTATGGAGAATCACAGGTTCTCCGTGTGGTGATGGAGTAAGAATACAATATGTTACCACCCCATCTCATCCCATGGGTGTCGTAAAAACCGACTAAGGGACTATCCGTGAATATTATCTTTACGAAATAAAAAGAAGGAAAACTTGAAATTCAACCCTATACCAATCCGTCTGGCCAGCGCGGTATTAGGTAGTAGGCCAAGTATCCCTCCATCACGGGAGGAGGCCCGTCCCTGCAGTAGGACATTAATGGGCTGTTATGATGACAGGTTCGTTCCCCGCACTAGTAAGTTTTGTAAGTTTGACCCTAACATCGCTGTTTGATTTGGTATGTGTGTACTATTGGTATAACTAAGCTTATTTGTTAAGAAGGTATCTTTAGTATAGACTCTGCTTAGTTACGATCAGATGGCAGTGTATAGATGAGAGTCCTTAATAGTAAACTCTATACCACTTATTTGGTAAGCGTGGAAGAGCCTCCATTAAGATGCAGGAGATTCTATCTCAGTCATGAGCGGTACACTAAGCATTCTCACGTTCGCGCATACCTTCCTCAGGTCTTTAGTCACCATAACAGCCCATTAATGTCCCACTGCAGGGACGGGCCTCCTCTCGTGATGGAGGGATACTTGGCCTACTAATAACCACGCTGGCCAGACTTATTGGTATAGGGTTTAATTTCAAGTTTTCCTTCTTTCTATGTAAAGGTAATATTCATAGATAGCCCCTTAGCCGGTTTCTATGACACCCATGGGATGAGATGGGGTGGTGACATATTGTATTCTTACTCCGTCACCACCGTCACCACAGGTCTTCAGTACATATACTTATTATTATTTTAGATAAAATGAAAACATTTTATACTTCATCCAAATTGTTAATAGAATAGTTACACTATTGTGAAACTAGATGGTGTTAATTCGATATTCTTAGCACACACCACCTACTCATTCTTTGTCTGTTAATTGATGTGTGTGGGTGATGTGCTGAATATACCAAAGGTCATATTCTTTTTTTTGTATATGATGGGAGGCAAACGAGTCAGCAAATCACCTGATGGTAAGTGATCACCGCTGCCCATGGACACCCGCAACACCAGAGGAATCACAGATGCGGTGCCGACCTTTAAGAAGGGAGTACTCTCGTTTCTTGAAGCTCCCCAAGTCGTAACGGTCCGGAAATAATTCTTCTTAGAAATAGATGCATACACACGGCTTCACCGATGCTGTAAACATAAATAGGGTAAGATCGTAGGTTTTCGAAGTGACAAACGACCACGCGGCTACGTAGTGTATGTACTAAAGTACTTTCAGTTTTTTGAGGGTGTGTATACGGAATCAGTCTTCAAGGATTACAATTAAATGATGAGTTTAACTACAAAAAAAAACTACAAACCATGTACTACATAACTCTATTTTCATTTTGCAGAAGTTTAAGAACATACATACATAAACTCACGCCTTATCCCGGCCGGGGTAGGCAGAGACGATAGAACGAACATGAACATTATACATGATTATTATTATTACATGATCATTTAGTTTAAGAACAATAGCTACTTTTTTTGTCACACAAATTCGAATTGGGGATAGGTACTTCGACTACAATTAAATAAACAATAACGTTTTTAGTACTATGTCTTACGGGACGATGAATTTATACACGTACGTCTAGTTAATCACCTGTTGCTGCCGATAAAATTCTAATATAAAAAAGTTTCAAACAGTTATCGCTGACCTCAGCTCACTTTATTACTCAAAGGCGTCTATATTTTATTCATGGTAACTCTATAGGCTCACTCAATAACCACGTTAAACCCGTAATTCACATTCGAGGTGACAGATGGTCTTAAGTGTTGCCATTTCCGAATCATTACACATTACCACTGTGAAGCATTTCCGCTGTTCGAAATTGGGAAATTCAATTTTTCATTTTATTACTTGAAATAACTTTTAGTTCGGTATCGTTACAGTGAATGTCGAAGATCGTGAAATATGAGAGCTGGTAGATAGATATCTCTCTTCACGATTAAGGCTTTGTTTCGTTGTCAATCATAAAGATAAACTTGACAAATATAAATATTATCGTCCCATTAGTAGAATATTGTTGTATCATCACAAGTAACAAAAATGATTTTATTGTAAATTCGTTATCATAATGACGTAAGCTATCTAATGATATATTTTTTTTATAACTTTTGTTCTATATTTTAAAAGTTATGAAGTTCGAATAAAGTTTTTGCCGCGCGGCATACGTAGAATAACGTCTCACGACCACTTAACGCGCGCTCCCGGCTCCGTGCGTCGCGTTTCTTCATTACAACGCACATTGTTCGACGAAGTCGGCAAGAGTGAGGTGTTGTAACAATGGAAACCGACAGTGGCGATCAAAATGGTCAGGAATCGGTCAGAAATCAATTAAATTATTGTTATTTTGTTTACATACACAACGTTGTTCATTACTATTGAGAATTAAACGTTTAAATTAGTAAAAAGAAAATTATTTACAAAATAGAATATACGTAAAATACATATTTCATGGATTTTTATAAAATTTATACAACATACATAAATTTAAATTATATTTAATGGAAAATAAACAATTTTAGTATGTTAATTACATTGTTTTAGGTGTATTACACAAAATTATTGACATTACCACAAAGACAGTATTTAAAATCACATAAAACATTTTTCTACCAAGTTGCCGCATCTTTTTAAAATTAAGTGTAATCCACTAAAATACTTTACTGATAAGTTTCTTAACATGTTAATATACAATGAAGCTTGTCTTATTTGTTTTTCTAATTTTGTAGTTACTTATGCACATATTATATTTTACTACGCATAATTGTATCTTCTTTTCGTCGGTACGTACACATGAAACATTATTCGACCAAATTATATTTTAAAGTGTGCGTCGTAAGCACTTATGCTACTTTTTTCTGTTAATTAGTTTCTTGTAAAACATTATTCGAAATCTAAAAGTGTTATAAAATTATTAAATACAGTATTAATTGTACACAGCTAATCTTAATATCCAATTTTCGGCTAACTCTACATAAAAACCAACAAATTTTACAATTATATTGGTGTTTAAAAAAAAATCTAGGTCTAACTTCATAGTACACACATCCGTGTGTACTACACATAAACAGTCTAAGCTGGCCGAGCGATGGTTTCATAATATGTACAACCAAATGCGAGATCAGCTTACACTGATTCTGTATAGGTTGAACGGTAGCAGTGTGTACAATTGTAAACGTCGTTCTACTTGTCGTGATGGACCAGCGGATCCATCGACTCTTACTGAACTGCGTCCTGTAACTCCGTTCCAAATTCAATCTGCATCCAGTTATGAAGCATCATTGTTATCAGTATAGCAGCGATTTTAAGTATAGTATCGAAGATTTGTATACCTACGCCTATGCTATCACCACCTCCGTATCAGACAAAGTGTTATAGTGATTTTTGTCTGATATATTCAGATCAGTCAATTGAATCTGACTTGAGTTATGATAAAATTACATTTCCCAGCAGTCGACTAAAAAAGCGCCACTTGCCAGTCAAACATTCAAGACAAAAAACGTATTTAAATAGTATTCGTAAAAAGTACTGGATAAAACTGCAAGGTATTGAAGAATATTTTTCAGAAGAACATCATGATCCATTCAATTCAGTGAAGCAACCGAATGCACCCATAGCTAAATCTTACTCAAGTCAGTTCAACACTGAGAGTAACGTGATGGCATTACGTGCACTTTCTGATCAAAGTCAATCGCTTCATGGATCGCTCTGTTTCTAATACTGTCATATCACATTAATCACAAGTGCAAGCTATCGAAGAACGTTCTTCAGAAGGTCCTAATTATTCTAATTCTATGAAGCAACACTAGCTCCCAAATTGCTCAATCTTGCCCAACTCGGTCAAACACTGAAAGTACTGTGATGGCATCTCCCGCTCCCTCAGCTCAAAGTCAATCATTTTATGGTACAAATAGCTCTGTTTCTGAACTTGCGATACCACGCCAATATGTCGCGATAATTGGCCTGATCTAGGAAGGAAACGACAACCTTGGACAGGAGCATTCTACTAAAGCTGGGAACGTATTTAATACAAAACAAATCTATCAAGTGCTTTGATATTAGTTACGTACAAAGCTTAGATATATTTAAATAGTTTTAGGAGTTTTGTGACTGAAAAAAGCAATGAGAGTATGTGTTAAAGTACACAACTAAGAGATCATGTTGTGCGTACGTGACTTGTTTGGCCAGTTCCTAGATGTGATAGCTGTCTACAATATCCTCAGGAAATCTATTCATACGACGATGGAAAAATTATGGTTTGGACGGGAATTCGTGTGGGTCTTAAAACAGACTTAAGTACGTTTTGATCAGAAGCACCATGACGGCTGAAAAATAGCTTAACGAGGTTGTTTGAGCTTCTAGTTCCAATAATCTACCCCCGTATACTACATTTTGACCAAATGTTTAAGCTCATGGACGATAACACCCATCCGTTTAAAATGAAAGTGTTATCCAGATAGTTGCAGGAGCACGACATGCATGAAAAACCGTTATTTACGTTTTTTGGATGTACTGACTAGTACTAAGTTAAAAACAGATTAATAATCGCTTTTTGTTCAGTTAAGTTTTTAATTTATTTGAATAAAACATTATTTACGCTAAAATAATATCTAGATTGTAGCTATATGCCATTTATATGGCTACAATCTAGAATTAAATAAAATTTTAGTGTATTAAAAATATTAACGTATTGAATGTTATCTTCAATAATTTTTGAGTTAATTGAGTAAATACCAAATATCCCTAGACAAAGTTGATGTGTGTATTTAGTCTATAAAAGCCGGATCTCAAATTTAACCAGCACATATTTATGTGATCATAATTACGTGTACCTTCTTTATAGTCGTAATCATAAAAATTCGGCTTAGTTAACTTTTAGTTATCTGTGTGGTAACGGAGTAGGAATACAATATGTCACCACCCCATCTCATCCCATGGGTGTCCTAAAAATCGAAGGGACTATCCGTGAATATTATATTTACGAAATAAAAGAAGGAAAACTTGAAATTAAACCCTATAGCAATCCGTCTGGTCAGCGTGGTATTAGTAGGCCAAGTAACCCTCCGTCACGGGAGGAGGCTCGTCCCTGCAGTGTGTGTGCAAGTGCATTCAATACTTGGAAATTCACATCATTACTTACGTTAATTCTTAAGACGGGCGGAGCCGGCCGACAAACTAGTATTATATAAAACATCTTCTCGAAAAACATTGAGATAATTTTAGGATTTCGTAAAATATTGTTTCACCTGCACATACAACGTGATTAATTTGGTCAAATAACGTTGCATGTGTTCAAGAGACAGCTCCTGAACTGTTTTCGTTGGCAGTACAATGTTATGTATGCACATGCGACACACTATCTACGCACAGGAATAGTTTTTAGACTAAATAATTATATCATTAATAGCTGTATTTGTATCTATGTACATTGTAAAAATATTACATGGCTAAAGTCTTCCGTAAAAAAGTTATAAGCAAAAAATGCTAGCGCAAAACTTCAAATCGCTCTACTGAAAAGTAGACATTTTGTAGATACAACATTGTTCTACTAATGGGACGTTATGTTTCTTTTAATTTACATATCACCGGTGTATCTAATCCCGTAGGTATAGTAAATCGGGACTAAGGAAAATTCCAATTAATATAATTTTCTAGAGAAATAAGTATAGTAAGGTCTTTCTCAAACTAAGCTTAAACCAAGTTTCATCTAAATTCGTATCTAAAACCATGCAGATTGCAATAGATAGATCTATTTTAGTCTATTCCTATTTATATTAAAGAAATGTCACAGCCAAGTTAAATTGTCATTAAAGTTAAAAATACTCCTTTTTATTAGTTTTATTGTTTAAATAAAAGAGTATTAATTAAAAATAATGTTAACTGCAGTTTAAACGTGGGAGACAAAATATCGAGATGGAATGTTATGTAGGGCGTGAGATACATTTGTGACATAGCAGAATGTAATGAAAAATATGAATTAAGATCTTCTTTGAAGTAAGGAGGATATAGTCGCCAGCGTCACGTGGTCTACCATGTTTTTTTTCATGATTCATTTTTTGGGTAACTATTGTAATAGGGATAGTATTGTAAGGAAGAGGAAAATATCCAGATTTTGAAAGCAAAACACGACAGATTTACAGAGTAAAATGTGACATAGTGTCATCGCCATTAGTATGAAACTCTATACCAAACCAACTCTAGCGATGTATTATACGTAAAGCGTTATTCCCTAGTTTACCATGGGACTGTTTGACTTTAGGGACTAAATCAATGGTTAGACCATTCGTATTTCTGTGGTTAGACCTCATAACCATTCCCCTGCCCTTATCCCAATTCTTTGTTTTTTAAAGCTAAGCTGCTAAAAGTTTTGGATTTATTTTACGACCGGCTGCCTGCCTGACGCCAAACCTCCTTAGGAATGCCATTGTTGGTGGTTTACTCCCCACCAGGCAGGTTGACTCGACATGCTAGGTGGTATCCACCGAGTCGAGGATTTCGTACATTGTTTAACAAGTTATAATCTATGTAGCATGAAGGCAATTTAAAAAAGGCACGTAAATGAAAAAAATGTCTGTGTACTCTATGGTTGGACCTAACATAGCCAATAAAAACACACCTACCTAGTATTTCGCAACGAAAAAATAAGACAACAAAGCGAAATAATGACTGAATTAAAATAACATATCACAGTAATAAGAAAGTAGCAGTAAAAAAAACTTTGTCCATTAGTTCCAACGAACATCAGTAGGACCAAGTACAAAACATAGACAATTCATTATTTTTTTTTACCTCTTGACCACCTATAGAGAGGTCGTGGACCCACTTAATGTTTTATTTTTATTGTAGACTAGCCTTTAGGTTTTTTCTTCATATGAAGTACTTTTCTTTTTTTTGTTTTAAAGGGACCTCTTGATATTAATAGCTCATGACAATGAATAGGGGCTAATGTAATTATATCCTTCTTGAGTTTTATTAACTTTTTTTATTGGTTAATAGAATAATTTTGTTCATTTGCTAGAAATAAACTTAGTAGTTGTAGTGTAATACCTACTACTTCAGTAAATAAAAATACTTTCTTTGGGAGACATTTTTTACTTTTTCTTATTTGTCTTTATTTTATATCTAATTATAATTTGATTTTTAAATCTTCTAAAAAGTTTGTAATAGATTACGTGATCAATCTGCTGTTATGCAGACAGTGCGTTTCTAATGTCGTCTGGGATGAATTACTAAACGTTTGCGTTTCTGCTATACTATGGAATCAATACTATGCTAACTTAAGTGAAATCTGTGGCGATAACTTATAGTATATATAATAGTAAATGAACCATAGAAAATAAAGTAAAAAGTAAAGAAAATAATTTCTCATAATTAGTCGCATTACTTAAAACTCCAACTGTTACTATGCTACTTAAAACTTAAAGTGCTATTTACACATCATATTCATATTTAAACTGTCTCGAACTCTCTTCAAATAATTTAGATCACACTAACAGCTCTCAACAGATCTTCAAGCCGCCAGAAATCCTCAAACTCTCAAGTCACTTGAAAGCACCTCTATTAAGAACCCCGTTGTACTAAATATACATATAACAAGAGTGGCCAAACTGCACGGGACTTTGACGGCTGTCTAAATCTTAATTGCCATCTGCAATCTATAGATTTCAATAGATTTTCCCCTTTTGATATCAGCAATTTGAATATGACGTCATCAAAGTTGCACAGAGTACCAAAACTTCAATATGGCCGACTATTCTCTTAGTTTCAATAATGTTTAATAGTGTTCTTTGTATAGCTGTTCTTTGATTCACAGCTTGCTATGCTAAAAGCACAATTATTTTATTCAATGCTTTATTCATTTTGTATTGTCTAAAAAGGCAAGAACTAGGGATTATTATTAAAACTAAGTACTTCCGCTCTCAATATTTACTAAGGTATAGAAACAAATATCGAACAAAATATTCAGCTTTTCATATTTACAAGTGGGTAGTTGTCTAGTATAAAAAAAGAGTAAAATATTTAATTCAAAAATAGTACAACATTCGTTCTATATTTTTTGACGTCATTTATACTATACTTAATCTAAGTTAAAATACATTTCAAAGTTTAGAAAACTTTACTACCTCCTCCAAAGCGCTAGTAGAGAAGAAGCGGCGCAACAAACTCTACTGCATTTTCTTGACGTCATACATTTTTAACATTGTAGATACCTAGTTTGTTGAAGTTGCTCGAAACTAGAAAATGTTACATAATATCGAGAAATCAAGGAAAAAGATTGAATTTTAGTCTTACGTAATAAATTTATCCCTGCACGGAGGGCATTAGTAATTAGTAGACACTTTTTAAAATTTTAGATTTATAGAGTTTAATTCAATTTTATGTAACGAGGAAGCCGGACTTAAAGTTCCTGACCCCGAACAGGATCGGAGGCAATCGGTGTCCGTTACAGGTGTCTAGGATTAAGTAAGTATCTTTTCAGGGGCTTACCTGAACCTTCAATCACATAACGACAACTGAGAGGAACGTTTAGTTTTAATCGGCTTGAGTCACATGCCATAACACACGACCACGTCTGTGGCGCAGTCGGTATTGAGAGGTCTCGGGTTCGATTCCCGCTCAATACAAATTTTTGTGTGCATGAACATGATTGTTTGCAATGGTCGGAGTATTTTCTATTTATAATAATATATGTATGTATTTACAAAAAAAAAAATGTATTTAAGGTCTATCCGTTGTTCTGTAACCTATAACACAAGCAGGCTAAGCCTACCTTATTTTGGGAACAGATAGCGCTGTGTAGAGATGTCCGTAAATCATCATATATCATAGCAGTCTATAGACGCCCACTGCTAGACATAGGCCTCCTCCAAACGTTTCCACCCTGCGCGGTCTTGTGCCTCCCTCATCCATCGGCTTGCCGCCGTCCTAACCAGGTCGTCGGTCCATCGTGTGAGGGGTCTCTCATGTCCGTGAATATTTATTTATTACTAGCTGATGCCCGCGGTATTACCCGCTTAATTGTTATTTTACACCATAAACTACCTATATTCCAAATTTCATCAAAATCCATTTAGTAGTTTTTGCATGAAAGGGTAACAAACATCCATCCATCCTCACAAACTTGCATTTATAATATTAGTAGGATAGGATAAGCAAAGGTGTGTCACTTTAGTGCCTAACAAATAAGGTGAATATTATCTTCACTAAATAAAAAGAAGGAAACCTTGAAATTAAACCCTATACCAATCCGTCTGCAAGCGTGGTATTAGTAGGCCAAGTATCCCTCCGTCAAGGAAGGAGGCCCGTCCCTGTAGTGGGACATTAATGGGCTGTTATGATGAAATAAGTTGACAATTACGAATTTAAGCTCTCTAGATATATCAGACCCACAGCTAAAAAACCGGTCAAGTGCGAGTCTGACTCGCGCACCGAGGGTCCTGTACAAACCTATTTATTTTCCCGCCAAATTGTGATAACGTCAGGATTCAGCTGTTTAAATACTATTTTTCCCGCCAAAATTCAATGACGTCACGACTTAGCTGTTAAAATATATTTTCCTGCCAAAATTCTGTGACGTCACGACTCATCTGTCAAAAATTCTATGACGTCACGCCTATCTGTCAAAATTGACAGCTGTCAAAAGTGACAGAGGTATCAAATATTTTCCCGCCAAAATAATATGACGTCACAAATCATCTGTCAAAAATTATGTGACGTCACGACTCATCTGTCAAAAATTCAATGACGTCACGACTCAACTGCCAAAAAATATTTTCCCGCCAAAATTCTGTGACGTCACGACTCATATGTTAAAATTCTATGACGTCACGGGTCACGTGACCTATGACGTCACAGGTCACGTGACCTATGACGTCACAGGTCACGTGACACAGCTTTCCCGCCAAAATTCTATGAAAGCAAAATATAATATGATTGTTAATAAAAAGTAGCCTATGTTCTTTCTCAGGGTCTAAAGATTGTCTGTACCAAATTTCATCGAAATCCGTTCAGCCGTTTAGGCGTGAAAGAGTAACAGACAGACAGACAGACAGACAGACTGCGTAACTTTCGCATTTATAATATTAGTATGGATTATAACACATGCAATGCCCATGACCCTGACAGCCTTCAGCGTCATAATTTCAGGATTTTCACAAGTTTATAACAAAAAGGAAACAATGGAGTTTCATACCTATTCACTATGAGCTATTTGATAAATAAGTAATATTATTTTGAAGCACCTAAACGTTACTTGCGTGATAAATGTATATTAACTGCGTAAAAAATTTTGGTGTGGTAATAAATCGATATGATATTATAACGTAATAGGACATTGTAACCGTTTCATTGTTTAAAAGGATATAAAAGGTTTTTATGCTTTGTTTTAAGTTTTTTTTTTTTATGGAGACGTAATTGGCTGCCTTGTTAATAAATATAATAAATATTTCTCACACATTCACACAACGCCATCTAGTCCCAAACTAAGCTTTTGATATTTTGAGTTTAGGTGAAACAAGCATTATAGGTAGGTATTTTAAACTGGTATATTTTAATTTTAGGTGTTTAGATGTGATCCCGTCAAGAATTTTGAAATTAAAAATACGGCTTTAACACCTGAGCGATGAAACCGATTATAATACGCAATTTCGTTACTTGCATGGCTTTCACGCAGTAATTACTTATCTTTTGAGATAAAATAACAAATTAAGAACCCAATTTAGATGCAATTTTAACGGTGGGTCCATACTCCGTAGTTAGGAGTATACTTATCTACTCTTTATAAAATATATTTTCAAATTAAAAAGAGAAAAATACAGCCAGAAAGTAGCAGTCAATGTCAAATTAATTTGTGCTCAGTGAATTGCAGCATCTTGCCATATGGTTTTGCTTTGGACTAAAAATTTTGATTGATGGAGACTACTGAAAGTTCTTTGACCCAGGATGGCAGGTATAGCAAAGTTCAAAAAGATAGAATTACACAAATTTTATCAACTACAATGCCAAGTTTTCCATTCCCAACTATAACCAAAACGGCAAAAATAGCTTTGTCGCGATTTCTGGTTATCGTATACGGGCCCGGTAAACACAGTAAGTAATATACCCATTTCTTAGTGAGTCCATTCTTTATAAAATATGAAATGGTAAAATAAGGATAAAAACCTTACTTATAACGAGTTCGTAACACAGAAATATTCGTTTTTTATATTTATTATGCCTTTTATTCAGTATAATTCTTAGCAAACCGTAGACAATTACAGATACGGGTCTGAAATTCCAATACGCGAAAAAGGTTTTTCTAAAGATTCTAGAAAAACAAAAACATATCACAAACAATAAATGTCAACCGCAATATGTGTTTACAAAAAAAAAAAACAAAACACAATCGTACATCGTCAAGGACCATTAACGGTACGATTTGTTTATATTCTTAATTAACGTTAACGTTTCCGTTTGAACATTTTATTTGACTGTTATATTGTAACACCGTAATTACTTACCCACATTAACATCTGCTTTCTAACCATTCAATGTTATCGAAATAATTGGTGCTCGATGCCCATAAGTAAATGAGCCACATCATAAAATTGTACCCAATAATGTAACGTGTGAATCTCCAACCAAAGTTACTTCTTAACAAACTTTAATTAAGTTAAAACTCCCAGGAATTTACCTTATTACCGAAAGAGCGGGAATAAGGGTTACCAACGTTAAATTAAGGTTGCCAGCGAAGGATTTTTAAGCTCCAATTATTTGATGACTATCAGGAAAGGCTGTTGTGTGGTGTTTTTTTCCACGTTTTGTTGCGAACTTTATGAGGGAATTTTCGTATCACCTGTAAACCTGCAAGACTGGAAATTTATTAATTTTATTAATACGTTTCGATAACGGATAAATTACCAATCGGATTTCCGTGAATACTTCGTTTGTGAATAGCATGTTTATTGAGGCTGTTAATGAAAACTTTTTAATACATTTTGATATATTCCAGTTATATTTTAATTCTAGTAGATTCAATAATACCATCGTAGTTTTAAAGTGGAATAATAAAAATACTTAGTTATTAACCCAATGAGACTTATGTATAGGCAGAATATTGGATGTGTTACGATAACGTGATAGAAAACTAAGTTCAGCTGCTTATGCAGTTAAAAAAGTGAGGCAGCTAACGAATATAGAGACGGCAAGATTGGTATACTTTAGTTACTTTCACAGCTTAATGTCCTATGGTGTTCTTTTGTGGGGTAGGGCTGCAGACATCGAATCTATTTTTATTCTTCAGAAGCGGGCAGTTCGAGCTATTTACAATCTTGAATCGAATGTTTCATTGAGAGATCGTTTTAAGGAAATAGGTATTTTAACAGTTGCTTCACAATATATATATGCTAATATAATATATATTAAGCAAAATATTGAACAGTATGATAGAAATGGCGACATTCATAGCATTGGTACGAGGAATAGGCATAAGTTGATAGGTCCACAACATCGCCTACATAAGGTACATAACACTTTTGCGGGACTCGGTATACGTTTATTCAATAAACTGCCTAAGCATGTAATGGATCTACCTTTACTAAACTTTAAAGCATTTGTAAAAAATCAGCTATTATCGAAAGGCTATTATACAATAAACGATTATATTAATGACAAAAACTCATGGGCTTAGATTTCAATTATCGTGATTTCATGTTGCTTGTTCCATGGTGTAGATTGTGGCTTAACCTAGGTAGTTGTGCGGATGTTATGTTACTACCTTATTACTTTCTTTTACAGTTTTATTTGTTATTGTAACGATAGAAATACTTCACTTGCATTTGTAAATGTATTTAATTATATTATCTAAATGGTATTCTATTCCATTCTCAACTACTTAAAGATTAACAAAATCAACTTGACGACACAAATGCTTGTGTGTTAATTTCTGTCGGATATCGCAGTGACGAGATGACTGATGAACGTGCCATGCAATTAAAGCTTTTTTAAATCAATTTATTAACAATGAAATTTTTTTTATCAATTAAACTTTAAATTGCTATGCATGTAAGATTTGCTTGCACACATCATTCTTCACGCTGCTGTTGGTAATTGTAACAAAGTCAAATTATTATTTTTGAAAAGAGTGGCCTGAGTTTCTTTGCCACATTCTTCTCAGAGCTCTACTATAGTCGTCTGCGAAAGTGGTAGTAGTTTGGCAGACATTTTTCTCTATACTATTCTACTACATGTATAACGATTTGCATGTGTTACTTTGTAACCTAAGTGAATAAAGCTATTTGACTTTGACTTTGACTTATAAAAGTATAAAATAAAGTACTTATATAATTGCTGCTGAAATGTAGAAGGTATGGGGGTATATCATTAGTTGATTATAGTTAAATTTTAAAAGTACTTCTGGTAATCGGTAGGATACGAGATTGGTCTGGACCTGGGATTAGGCCCTGGCATGGCGACGGCATACCGGAAGACATAAGGTGGGGAGCCTTGGCTGAATATGTCTTACTTAGGGCCAGGCCTGTGCCTCCCTCATTCGTCGGTTTTCCGCCGTGCGTCGGTCCACCGTGTGAGGGGTTTCCCCACTCTCTGGTTTTCGCTAAGGGGTAGCCATTCTAAAACCTTTCTGCCCTAACGGCATGATCTTGTCCATGTTCATTTTAAGACCTACTTGTTAAGAGACTATGACGACCTCTGTGGCGCAGTCGGCGACATGCCTGCTACGCAAACGTCTCGGGTTCGATTCCCGCTCAATGCTAATCTTTGTGTGCATGGACATGATTGTTTGCATTGGTCTGAGTGTTTTTATGTATAATATATAATTCTTGTGGTATTAATCTCGTATTCTACACTCTCAATATTCTTAAAACTTCGGTAACAAAGTACACAACTTTAATTTAATTAATATACGAGTAATTATAAAATGTAAAGTAATTTATATAAAGATAATAATTGAAAAACAGTGTGATGAAAGAGTGTTGTGAATTAATTGACACTGGCGAGAGAGAAGTATTCCCTTCGTTCAATAAGTATTATATGGCCGATGAATAAAAAAAATAAAATTAGGGTGCAAAACTAGTCAGTTACGTCATAAGGGGACGCTAGATCTTGTTTAACATCACTGGGTGAATAGAATGTGAAATTGGAGAATTAAAACTATTAGTAATAGTATAGGATTTTATCCATGTGGTGACGGAGTAAGAATACAATATGTCACCACCCCATCTCATCCCATGGGTGTCGTCGAAACCGACTTAGGGACTATCTGTGAATATTACCTTTACATAAAAGAAGGAAAGGTGGTGACTTATTGTATTCTTACTCCGTCACCACATGGACAACCCCAGGCATGGTAGCACTATTTTATTACATTTTTGCAAAAAAATTCGGTAACGCAATCTAACATTTCATAAAGAAAAATGTAGGGCGTGAAATGAAATTATAATCAATCACAAAAATGTACAACGGTACTTGAGGTATTATGAATGATGCCCTTTTTAGCATGGACTATTACACCACACATCAATGAAACAGCAACTAAGTAAAATGACTTTTTAATATCTCAATTAAGTATAACGAACATTGAATTTTTAATAGCACCTCAAACTTTGAAGCCCACGCGGTCTAATCTCAAGTGTTATTAAGTTATAATGTTTTAATTGAATAAAAATGGCAACCCTAAGGCTTATTAAAGTAGGCGTTCGTACTTTGTAAAGTTTGAAATGTGCTTAATAATCGAATCTCACCTTTATTATGAACTTAAAATCTTGCTTCAACTAAATCTTCGCTTGAAGTTCCTATTGGTTAAGCACTGTTTTATTACATAGAAAATTCACTTCCGAAATTATTGAGATTATGCATTTGGTTCTTTTATTCATATGTGAATAATCAATTATAACATAATGGATTTGTATGCATCATAAATTTCCCACGATAAATGGACTATTCAACACAGAAAGAATTTTTAAAATCGGTTCAGAAGATCTAGAGATTACCCCCTACAACGTCATAAACACACAAACTTTACCTTACCTCTTTATAATATTAGTATTGATGGCTGGCCTTTGCGTTATACTCGTGAACGGGTGCTACTTGGGGTGACTGGTCGACCCTGACATTAAGTAATTTTCATTTTTGGTACACCACTTATTTATCTAGGGGATAATTTAGTTGAGCGACGTTTTTATTACTAGAAAACTTTATAAATGTGATTTGGTGCTCCCACTTTTGTGTACTACCTACAGGACGAATCTTCTAGTTTAAGATATTTAAAAATGTATATTGATCCTTTAGTGCAATCCTTAATTTTTATATGGTATACAATGGTTGCAGCACTTTGTTACAGTTACAAAATTGTTGTAAAATTATAGAGACGTCTAAAAACTGCTGCTTTAGAGTTTGTTAAGCCGCTTCTTCTCTACTAGCGCCTTGGAAGCGGTGGTAAAGTTTGGAAAACTTTTAATATGTAAACTTAGACTAAGTAGTTTTAAACTGACGTCAATAAGCTGTTATTTTGTAACATTATGTTGAAAAATAAAGAAACTGAAACTATAGATTATTAACGTATCGCAGTTCTCTGATGAACATATGCCCCCTATGTCATTAACATACATATATATATTACATAGGTAAGTATTTACAAAAAAGTTTCACATTATACCAACCTCATTATCAAGGAAGGTATACCTGAAAAATAACTACGGACCTCAATAATGAAGGTCGTTTAAGCTGAAAGAAAAAATATACAAATTTATTATTGACAAATGTGACGGGGACATCCGACCACTAATGGGGTCTGGATCGAGGACAAAAGTACTTTACCTTGATATTTCGAGGGGTCCACCGACTGCCCATTTTTATTTTGATAACTGTTCCTTTTATGTCACTCAAAAAATATAAAATATTAGAGAATATTTTTTTCGTTTCGTGTTTTAAGTCCTTACTGATTTCTATGGAATATTTTTTAGGTAATTGTTCGGTAAATATGGTTGGTAATTTCATCATAAAATAAATAAAAATGCTAATTTCCGGCTTATAACATGAAACTTTTGTTACTAGACCTAATTTTTCCATCCTCAGAATGCTCTCTATAATCGTGATTCCTCACATTCCTCACATTTTCACACAACGCCATCTAGTCCCAAACTAAGCAAAGCTTGTACTATGGGTTTTAGACAACGGATAAACATACTTAAATACTTTTTTTTTTTAAATACTTACATATTATACATACTACACATACATAGTACTCAGACCGGGAATCGAACCCGAGACCTCTGCGTAGCAGTCATGTTATACATACGAGTATAACCACTACGCCACAGAGGTCGTCAAGATTTTTGCATTTATAACCACCGAGATAGTTTATAAAACAATTTAAACCAGGCTTGATACCGATGAATACTTGAGTAATTTTGATGATATAATGGACAAAAAAAATAATTAAATTTTGCGATAAAATCTAACTTTGTTGATTTTTTATGCAAATTTGAACAAAAAAAACAACATAGTTAAGTTTTGTTTTAAGAACAATAAAAAAATTTGCGTATAAAAATTGGAAAAGGCTTTCAATCCTCTATTATTTCGAAGTTGCTACATACCACCCACAATAATTATATTTTGTGAGACAAATGCAATACTCTACGTTTATATGGTAATTATTTAATTTAGTCATTAAGTATTATATCAAATTTAATTAAAACAAGAATACATTATTTGAAATTATTTAGAATTATTTAGTAAAAACATTCGTAGATTGCACACGTTGTTGCATTACAATTAAACAGTTTTTACTAAAATGGTCGTATTAAAAAATCTTTTTAGTGTGTTATTGAAATATAATCTTTTAAAAATGGATTTGTGCAGATAAATAGCGCAAATAAATAGATAGTACTGTTTTAAACTAATAGTTATTGCGTAAAATGTTAACAAAATATCGCTTTTTGATACAAATAACTCTACTTTAGTAGAGCCATACGTCTTCATGTAAGTAGACGTAAAACTAAAAAGGAAAATTGTAAAACATTAATTAATAGCTATATTGAGCATTTAGGTTTTATATAATAAAATGTAACTTCTAAATGCATGATAAATGTAATGAATTTCTGAAAAAGGACAAACACATGGCGCATGCTTAGTTTACAAAAGCGTTAATAGATGGCGCTGGTTAATATAAATTCAAGCTATATTTAGTTCTTGTCGGTGTTCATATAGCCTGAAATTTTCTTTGATTCGTTACTGCTGGACATAGGCCTCCCTGAAATAGGGTTGGGCTATATCATCATCATTTCAGCACTTTTTGAGAGTTTATCGAGCTTCGGCCACGATAACTTATAATAACTATGTATTTCAAACTAGAGAATTATACGTAGAGTCGGCTCTTCAAGTACAAGAGCCAATTCGAAAATTGTCTAAATTAGCGAGTGCCGTGCATAGTAAACTAAAATAAATAGCAATTCATTTCATTATGATATTTAATTTATTTTTTACTTTGATAAAAGTAAAAACTATCTGGACATTGCACGTGTCTACGTTTAGATAAATGCAAATTTTCGAGCGAAACTGAATTCATTAAAATATGTACTATGATTAAGAAACTAATTATTGTCTATATTTTCATGATGTAGCCCTAATTGAAAAACATCTTGCTGAAACACCGTTAATAAAACGTACCGAGAGGCTGAGATCTGCAGCTAACTATACAAGCAATTGTCTTCCTTGAGCTTTGAACAATTTGAATTAAATATAATGTTCCCTAAGCATAAAGTGTCTCTGCATGATCCTTTGTATATTCTTTTTTGTTGAATTTTATTGTTGCTAAGCAGAGATTACAGGTTCTATAATGGCTGTTTGATTTGTTCTGGTTGTATTTCATATACTTTTTTTATCCGTGTGGTGACGGAATGAGAATACAATACGTCACCACCCCATCTCATCCATGGGTGTCGTAAAAACCGACTAAGGGACTATCCGTGAATATTATCTTTACTAAGTAAAAAGAAGGAAAACTTGAAATTAAACCCTATAGGTACCAATCCCTGGCCAGCGTGGTATTAGTTGGCCAAGTATCCCTCCGTCACGGGAGAAGGCCCGTCCCTGCAGTGGGAATAAATGGGCTATTATGATGATGATTTTTATAAAAAGAAAACATTAAATAAGTGACTAATTAATTTATAAGGTGTCTTGTACCTACCCACAGCGTTGAACTCAGATTGAGATGGAATTGTGGGGCGTTGTGTGGCGATGTCATGCGAGGTACAATATATAAATATTGAACTAATTTTTTAAATAATGAAAATTACTTCGCTAATCATAATATTATTAACCCTTATAAAAATAATTGTTAACTACGAGTAAGATTACACTGTATTTAAGATACAAAATGTTATATTGTAACAATATTACTAAGCAAGATATCTATTGTAATACCTACTACATATCTTGAAGATTGTCACCGGATTATCCTTTTGTTTAATACAAATGGTTAAATACTTAGACATAAAAGTTAAGAGAGGGTCGACTCGCAATCCTGCTGGCATTGTGATTGACAGAGACTTGGCACATTCAAACATTAAGTTTTAAACGAAGGGGGTCTTGCTAAGACAAAAGAGAATAATATGCATTAAAATTGCGATTTAAGAGACTCGTCGACGTTTGTAAAAAAGGGAAAAATGGACTCTTTTTACTGATTCACAATTGTGGACCCCATTTTAAGGAAAACTGAATCTACGAGTAAGTATAGGTAATTTTAACAGACTCCTTTGTCCACAAAAACTTTTTTTTAGATATTTTTTTTAGAAGATCGTTTTTTTTTTTGGATTTCTGGTTGTGGGAATTTTTACATGCATGTATTTAATGGGGGTCCATATTGGCTCACCTAAAGTTCTTCTTCCGAAAATGTTCTTCCTAACGATTTGTAATCCGAATGATCACTCTTCCTAAAATTTTAAATCCTAAAGTTTTCATTCATACTATTTGTATTGCTACCGGCGATGTTCATAACACTCATGTTTCCGAAAATCGTTATTAATAAAATCGTTATGTAAATATATTTAAACTCCTAATGTTTTTTATCATAACGCTTTTATCCCTAAACATTTTCACCATAATATTTTCTCTCATACTCAGAAAGAAATATTTACCAAGTGAAAGTAATAAAAAGGTTTGTTTTTATACTATTTCTTGTGATTTTACTTAACAACTTTTTACATTTTTACATTAAACCATTTTTTTTAAATTATTGTTTATTAAAATTATTAGAATATTTTTGTCTTAAATGAATGAAATCCATAAAACATGACTCGTTCACGGTTATGCTTATGGCCTGAGAGTTTACCATAACCGTAACTAAACCAATAAGTAAAGGACCAATTCGGTTCTGGCACTTCGCCGGCCGCTGCCGCGGCACGCTCGCTGCGCTCGCTCGGCTCGTGCGTTGGGTCACAGTTCTACCATAACCTAAACCAATAATTATGAATAGGACCCATTTCGTTTCTGGATCTTGACTGAATGATTGGAGCGGGACTCTGGTTTTGCTCTGGTCTTTGGTATATCATGTTATACCTACATGTTGTCAACAAAGTTACGCAAAATTAATGTATAATAATATTAATTATTATGAATAAAAAGAAATCTAAACAAAAATGATATGACTTTAAATTATAGTATAAAAGATGGTTATGTTGAGAAAATATAGGAAAACAAATAATAGTATAATAGATGTTTATTGCTACTGAAATTATGAAGATGAATGCTTCGGATTATTAACATTAGGGACAAAAAAATTAGGAATTGCGATTGTTAGGATGTAAAATGTTAGGAAGAACATTTTCGGACTCCCAATTATAGGAGTTGAAATTTTAGGTGAACTTTGGCGCACCCATTTAATGGACATAGCGTATCTAGACTCACGGCAGTCATTCTTGGATGCCCGATTGTTTTTAAACAACCTTTTTCATACATAAAATTAACGGATCCAGGCTCGAAACAATAATTTGTGGATCACACAAAAAAAGAAAAAAAAATGTCTTGCGGGGAATTTACAACTACGACCTGTGTGTGATAAATATCGGGGGTAAGGTTGCGACTATTGGACCACTTAATTTTAAACAGACCTGGTATCTAAAATAGAGCGTGAAATAAAACAAAATCTGTGTAAACGAGTAGTCTGTATATTCAATTATTGGTAACTAACATAATTAAGTTCATTTTATTATGTATATAGTCACAAAAGAAGAAAATAAAACTTTGTGATGGTTTCCTTGTTTGAACCACCGTCTCTTTTATCGGACCACTTAGTTGCTATAATTGGACTTAGGGCATTATAGATGGCTGGTCCATTCAAGGTGCATGTAAAAAAATAATAAAGTAAAATATGTTTTTTTATCAAATTTCTTTTATTTTTGAAAATAAATAGATAGTTACATTAATTAGTCGACTCTTATTATATTGCCTTATTTCGCATGCAAAATCACAAAAATATTTCAGGTACGTCAAATCTTCTCTTTAATGTCGCTTTTGGCACTCGAAACATTCTAATTACCTCATTCAATCCAACTTCATTTTTCTCTTAAGCTAGTTTAATACACGTCTCTCTCTCCTCCTCTTTTTGCGATGCTAAAATAAATAGATTTGTTTTTTAAATAACACACATTATAGAAGTTGCCATGATTGGACCGGTTCAATGAAAGAGCATCGGGCCAGTCCATTGATAGAAACTCACTAACATTCACTGAAATATTTAAATTCTATAAAAGTAACACGTTACTCAACAAAAATATACGATAATATGAATTCTTAATTACTGTACTATACTAGTAAAAAAAATCAGATGTAAATAATGAATATAACCGTACTTACATGCTATTATTTGCCGCGTAAAAATTATATTCGAGGTCCGAGAAACAAAGCAAAGTACGTCCGTCCCTTATGCTGCCGGCGGAGGACTGGCGGTTGGAGGGCGGTGTGGAGGGATGTAAAGCTATCGTTTCGATGCAAATATCGGGTTCAAATATGAATAGATCGCGAAATATTGAAGTGGTGCAAACAAAGCGCTAGTCCAATGATCGCAACCTTACCCTACTTATTGAAATTTTGGATTGCGAATACCTAGTAAGTTTAAGTATAATATTATTTGTTTTATATATTTTTGATAATGATTATTAGTTTCGAATCCTACAATAATTAGGCATAAATGCTTGATTTAATCCAATATGGTTGACACTGGATGATCAAAAGTAGGATGATTGAGAAATTTTAAACAGCATTTTAAATTAAAATGCCCGCAGCTTCGTTTACAAAATAAATTTTTCCGTTTCATAAAAATATTTCCAATTAAAAAACACATCTCCATTTATTGTTTTCGTAAAAACATGGATACGAAAATTGTGTCTATTTTTAAAATAAAATTTTTCCATTAAATATTTTTTTTTTGGATTATCCGAAATGCAATCTTAACTGCCTTTAAGAGTCTTACTACAGGAATGTTAAACTCTATAGATATCACGTTTTTATCTGAGTCCATATTATCATTTCTCTATAATTATCTATCTCGCTTGCACTTACGGGCAAAACGGGCTTATATTGTTTGCATTGGTCTGAGTGTTTTCTATGTAGTTTTATTTTTTTTATTTATATGATGGGAGGCAAACGAGCCAGCAGGTCACCTGATGGTAATCACCGCCGTCCATGGACACCCGCAACACCAGAGGAATCACAGGTGCGTTGCCGACCTTTTAAAAGGGAAGTAAAGGGAGGGGGAATGGGCTACCGGACTCTCACTCACCGGACGAAACACAGCAGTGACAAGCACTGCTATTTTACGCCGATTTTCTGTGAGAGGGTGGTATTTCACCGGACGAGCCTGCCCATGCGTGCCGCAGCCAAAGACTGACGACATGGCTCTACCACTCGAATATGTATGTACATATTTACAAAAAAAAAACAAAAATGTATTTATGTATGTTTATCCGTTGTCTAGTACCCATAGTACAAGCTTTGCTTAGTTTTGGACTAGATGGCGTTGTGTGAATGTGTGAGAATTATTTATTATTATCATTTATTATAATATCTTCTATCTCTTCTTGGAGTACTCAGATGATAACGTGAGTGCGTCTTTACTATTTCCAGAAAAATATAGAGTGTTTAAGAGAGGTTTAAAAACAAAAGAAAGATATGCCTACAGTGTAAGTCTAAGTGCCCAGTTAGGTGGACCGACGACCTCAAAAAGGTCTTTGGGCCGGACCGGTCTGGTCACTCGCGGCTTGGTAGAGGCATAATGTCCAGCAGTGGACTGCGATAGGCTAGTTGATTGATTGATTGATGCATGTTGTAATAACCGTTTTATGTTGTAATTAAAGTCCAATTTATTAGCAAGAAATCATATTCATTAATAAGAGTTTAAGATAACATTCATTTATGTTAAGTATAACTTAACGTTAAATAGTGTTTAAGTAAATATCAATTGGTACCTTTAATTAAATTGTATGATTTGCGATTTGATTTAATGATTTGAACTATTGACATTAAATTTGTTAATGTTTTGATGCAATAAGATTATAAGTACAACTTGACAGTGGCGTAATGATTTAGTATAATGACGGCTTAGTGACGGTCGCGGGGAAAAATCCCCGCACAAGTCAAACAACAGGAGTATGGCTATTTAATTTAGTGTTAATATTTAGGTTATATTATTCTAACATGTTCTTTAAAAACAGAAAAAGAAACAAAATTATTCTAATTTTGTTAATTTTATTTTAAATACATATTCATTGCATTTCATAATTTAGCTAGGGCTCCAGATACAGAAAACTTGTGTACTGCTTTCTCCATCAGTACCACGACCCATTTGCCTAACGCTAACCTCTTACCCATACACTACTCATAAACGCCTCTTAAATTTAAGTCAATTGATTAGTCTAAATTCTTACGGTTTTGTTTGGTGTAAGGTTGGTTTTCGTAATAAAAATCTCGCTAAACAATTATTAAATTTAAGAGGCGTTTATGAGTAAGGGGGATAATGTGTTAATAGTCGCATAGGCTTGCGTAAGGCAATCCCATACACAACTGTTTTGCCAACACAGTTACGTAACAAATTGATTCATTTTAAATTGGAGCTCATTAGGAACTCATTAATAGCCAGTATTTCTTTCAGTTTGCACATTATCAACGAGCTTATCCTAAGGATTAGTAATCGTAATAAGCTGACAAAGTATAGCTATGAACAAGGTGATTTCCCCCCCACCCCCTTCCTCGAATAATCCTTAAATCGTCCCCTACGACACCCCTGGGACGAGATAGGGAGGCTCTACTCTTAGACAGAGACCTCTAGGGCTTGGAGGTATATAAGTATAATTTATTTTTTCTAATATTTACTGAAGACCCAAGTGGTAACTGTTTTTAGGAAAAAATAGCAATTTTTTCTAATGTCTCTTTTGTGAATGAGATTTAAAATAAGGAGACCATTGGGACATGAAACTATTTTGTGAAAATAGGTCTTTATTATTTTACTTCATTCATAACAGCCCATTAATGTCCCACTGCAGGGACGGGCCTCCTCCCATGACGGAGGGATACTTGACCTACTAATACCACGCTGGCCAGACGGATTGGTATAGGGTTTAATTTCAAGTTTTCCTTCTTTCTATGTTAAGGTAATATTCACAGATAGTCCCTTAGTCGGTTTCTACGACACCCATGGGATGAGATGGGGTGGTGACATATTGTATTCTTACTCCGTCACCACACGGATTATTTTACTTGATATGTATATATTAATTATTTTTGTCATTCGTTTTGGTGAAGTTCTTATTTTCTACTAGTTTTATTTAGTTCTCACAAAATAGGCAGATTTTGCTATTGATTACTGTCCCAAACATTTTACTTAGTCGGTTCATACAACTAGGAGGTACGTATCACCCTATTATGGTATTATTAGTTTGTTATCGCGCAAAAGGAGAATACAAAACACACACTATGTATTTATCACATTTCAATATAAAAAAAATAACAACCACAAAGGAGACGGTTTTTTTTCGCACCACCCTAAACAGTAATGTTTATTATTCATATTACTCACAAAAATAGTTATTATCTTAATATAGTTAACCGAACACAAATTATACTTAAACGATGAGGGAAAAATGAAATAATAATAAAAAAGGATTACACCTAAAAATGCTTGTTTTGGAACGTTCTTAGGTTTATTTTAATGGTTAATACAAATTATCAAGTAACGTACTTTAAAAATAATCGTAGAACGAAACGTAAATAATAGCCAATAGCAGATACTCTGTAGTACAGTTTCAATCAGTTTGACATTGTCATGACAACGTTGTTATTGTTTCAGATTTTATTAGATAAATGCATGATTTATTTGTACTTTTATATTTTATAAAAATGGGATCTTTAGACAGAGTGCATAATATACACTAAAGCTGCTCTTGCTGGATACTGTTGTTATTGCTTATTGAGCACAGGCACAGCCACTGTTAGCTGCTGCGCATTGTGATGTGTAAAGTGTGGTCTTTATCTTGGGCTCTGCTTTTAGGTGAGCTTGAGCCTCCTGCGTCTATTTAAGATGAAATACTGCTTTAAGAGATGACTGTGTTAATTATAATTGTGAACAGTTATAAATATTTCTTGTGTCATATATATAGTGTATTGTTTCTCTTTAACTACCTTATTATTTTAGATCTACAAGCAATAGCCATCAAAAACTGCGTTATTTCGAGAGGTCTTGGTTGCCTTATTAGTGTATATTCATTAGACAATAGCTGTTGTGAGATTTTACGTTATCACGAGAGTCATGTTTTGATTGTCGTATTTCAGAGTATTCCCTCTAGATAAAGTTTTGATATGTGCAGACTGTCTATCTAGAGATTATAAGGAATAAACCGATATGCATTTCATTGCTAAATGCCACAATTTGTGGTGGTGGCCTATTCGCCGAACAAAAAAAACCTTCTCCTTTCATTAACATCATAATTTCAATAAAAAATAAAAACATTTTTAACTCGAAAGAGTTCGCATTCAAATAACATTTCTTATAAATGCCAACCTACACATAACATTTGTGAGGAAATGAAACAGCGTCTTGTATTCGTGTTACAATTCAAAGCATACAACAAAACTATTCACGAACTTCTCAAAATCAATAAAAATATTTCTGTACACACAGCAACTAATCAAGCTAGACACTCATGTACCTTAATACCTTGAAATAAGACACAATTTCAAATGAAAATGTTTAACTTGATGTGTTGCTGTGTGTACACTATTTTACAGATCATCAGAATGCTGTATGTTAAATATTCGAATATATAAAATGTTTAAGCATTCATGAACGTGGGAGAACCAATATTCATATGTCAGAAAATACTTTTAAACCAGCTGGCTGAATGCATATTTCCTTTGCATGTACAAAGAAAACTAGTAATGATGTTATTTAAAGGCTTTCATGTGTAATAACATGGTATTTTGTATTGTCATTTGAGATGATTTTAATAATGTTGATATTTAAATTATTAGATCACTAAAAATTGTACCAAACTTTAATTTATTTTTTATTTAAAACTACATTTACAATAACGTGCTTTCCGAAACGAGTTAGGTATATTTATACCGTAATAGCCCAAAACTGTTTTCACATTTTGGTTTGAAAATGAATTCTTCTGCAATAAAGATAGAGCTGTGTTTCGGTAATATTTTAAATGACATTATTTTATTTTTTTATGTAATAGGAGACAAACGAGCTTGCAAGTCACCTGATGGTAAGTGATCCCTGCCGCCCATGGACACCCGCAACACCAGAGATGAATCACAGATGCGTTGCCGACCTTTTAAAAGGGAGTACGCTCGTTTCTTGAAGCTCTTCGTTTATTTTACGGATATAAAGTTAAATCATGTCCAAAGAAACCTCACATACTAGGCGCGCTTCCCCATATTTAAAGGAGGAGAGATTTCTACATAGCTGGATGTAAGTATATATTGTATGCTCAAATTTTAGAGAATAATTTGTGGATTGCATAAATATAAACAATTATTTCTCGCGACTTTAGGCACAGTAACATATTAGGTTGGGGAAAAAGTCTTTTCGTATTTTTGTATGAAAAGTCAAGACATTTTTTTCAAAGTTTATTTACATTTATTTACAATATATATGTACCGTTTTGTTAAACAACTTTCTGCCATTTTGTGGGCAGAGACATTATCCCGTTAGTGTAGAAACTTTGGGACTTCTGATAAAAAAAACGGGACAAATAGTTTTGGCAGTCCTCTCTTGAGGTCAACCTTACAGAACCTAAAGAATTCTGAAGAGACCGAAACAGGTGAAAATCTGAAGGCGCAAGGTCAGGGCTATATGGTGGATGCACTAGGACCTCCCATTCGAACTCTCTTAATTTTTGCTGAGTGGCTAAAGATGTGTGTGGTCTAGCGTTATCGTGATGAAAGACCACACCCTTCCTGTTGATCAATTCCGGCCGTTTTCTCTCGACTGCTTCCTTTAATCTCATCAGTTGCTGGCAGTAAAGATCAGAATCGATGGTTTTGCCGGGCGGTAAAAGCTCATAATGAACATTGCTTGAGTTGCATTTTTGCCTTTTTTATAATAAAATTTTAAAATGTATCGAATTTCTTCATTAGATTCACTCATTTTTACGGAGAGAAAAACAAATGAAAAATAGCGGGAAACAACTTTTTTTTATTTTTTTCCTTTCTTTATAATGTAACCTTTTTAATGTTACCAAAACCAGCCAGACACAAGTAGTACAGTCAAAGAAATTTTATAATAAGTTTATACCTACGTTATGCGAAAAGACTTTTTCCCCGACCTATTATATGTCACTTTTCAGCATATAGGTCAAAGAGTTTGATAAACTGCCTGTGTAACACAGTTTCCGTAGCCCTGCGCCGATATCAAAAACAGGACGTGTCAGTTTGACAGCTCGCAACAAAATGGCGACGATGTGGAAAACTAAAAACCATCGATAGTAGAGTTAGTTTCGATAAAATAATAGTTATGTACGTATTTTTTGTTTATGTTGCACTACTGTTGAACACGAATTATTAAGTAGTAGAACTATTTAGGTATAAGAATGGCTATCCGTTTGATGGCTTAGTTTCATGTTTCCTTATTTACCCAATAACCGTTTAATAGGAATGAAACCACTTTTTTCTGTCTTGACAAAACCCCGTAGTAATCGGTTAATTCAGCGTGGTATCAGTTGATATAGACTTTAATAGAATGCTGATAACGCAGAACAATATCAATTAAAAAAAAACAGAGGAGAAATTAAGATCTTGTAGCTACATAGCTAGACGTTTCAAAGTAACCTTAAATGTTTGTCGAAAACTACAACAGCGTTTCGCGTCGTAATACTAGCGATCTACTCATCATAACAGCCCATTAATATCCCACTGCAGGGACGGGCCTCCTCCCGTGACGGAGGGATACTTTGCCTACTAATACCGCGATGGCCAGGCAGATTGGTATAGGGTTTAATTTTAAGTTTTCCTTCTTTTTTTTATATCGTAAAGGGATAGTCCCTTAGTCGGTTTTACGACACTTATGAGATGAGATGGGGTGGTGACATATTGTATTCTTACTCCCTCACCACACGGAGTTCACACGAAACGATCTACTAATCCTATCAAATCGGTCATGCTTTTCGCAGGACGTACTACTGATAAATGAACTGACATATTTATTTAATAGTGAGTTTTAGCATTGGTATCGTGTATTCATTGCAGTTACTACGAGTATACTATTTTCTCTATGACGGCTCTAATTTGATAGTTGTAGTGTTGTGACCAAATAAGTAATTATATCGACCGATCTCATGTAATGTCAGCAACGAGTCAACAGATATTGATTAAAATCTCTTATATAAAAATAAGTCGGGTTTTCCTTCCTGACGCTATAACTCCAGAACGGACGAACCGATTTTCACGATTTTGCATACGTTGGAAAGATCCCGGGATCGGGGGTAAGGTTTATAGCAAAGAAAATTCAGGAAAAATTTCAACAGAAAAACGGGAAAATAATGCCCGTGCGAAGCCGGGACGGCCCGGTATTATATGAATAAAAATTATCTGTCGTTATAATTATTTCGTTTCATTGTTGTGTACCTACCTATTATAGGACATTGACGTGACCTTGTACGAGTGTAAGCGTCATATTTTTATAAAATAATTCATACATAAAACACAAAGTAACGCTTAATGAAGTTCTTACAGAACCTGCTATAAAGAAAATAAAGAAATGGGAATAGTACAATGTGGGATAAAACAGTGCCTCATTAACAACAACGTTCTTTTAGAAACGTCATACAACACTAGTTCGGCAGTAAGGTTTCTGAATTATTATTTAACCTAATTGTAAGTGAAAACCGCCATTCCCACAAATGTTAGTCTCAGCTATATTAAATTAAAAGCGGACCAAAATGTTTTGAATAACGTAGTATATCGTAAAGATAATTATTAAAATGGACTGCCTTTTGTTGATTCTTGTTTGATGTTAAAATAATATACTTAATATATTTTTGTAATTGTTAGTTTTAATGATACTGCATAACCGCATTAAACTTGATGAAAATTGTGAATACAGTCTACGAATAAAAGCAATGTGGGGTAGTCATGAAATGCACACAATGTAAAAAAAATGTTAAGTTGTAACTAGGTAATAGAAGAGGCAAAAGTTTGGTAAAGTAGTCTGACTTAAGTTGAAAGTTAACATAAAACACCTTCCTATTGGGCATATTAGGCAGGATGTCCGCAAAGTATGGTTTTTAACTACCATTATATAATAGAATTCTTAGTGCAGAGGAGATCAAGAACCTCTTTCTCAACCTGTAACTATTTTTAACTATGTATAATGAAGGGAGTTCTTTATGTTAATACTTAGATTTGCGATAACAGGCATCTAGTATTACTTAGTAATTAATTTTAATTACACGTTACCAATCATTATGGATGACTGACTGTAGTTGCTTAGCATTATATTGAATAAGTTTAGGCAGAGGAGAGAAATACTAGATCTACCGAGATATAGCTAAGTGTCCTTACCTTATCGTAAAAATAAAAGTTGCAAAAAATAACTCAACAAAATAAAAAAATATCTTTACACAAAACCCTATTATAATCCACCTAAAACAGAGGTGCATCAGTATTCTAAGTCATCCGTCCCTGCAATAGGTCAGACTGTTAAAATAAACCAAATCTAGATATTACAGCCTTAGAAATGTCAGTACATGAAAGTACGAAGACATTATCAGTACTGCACAAAGCGTTATCAAACAAAGACAGTCGTCCGCCATCATAAATCAGTCGTGTACTTCACAGAACTCTATTAATTAGTGCTTTAATGTTATCCGTCTTTACTAATTATGTTATATCTATATAGCTAAACTTAGGTTGTTACTATATAAATATATTATAACAATAGTAACGTATTAAGTCCATTGATAGGGAAACCGATGAATGATGGAGGCACAGGACCCCAAAAAGTAAAAATATTTGGAGGAGTCCAACAGTGGACATTTATTGGGTTTATTGGACCTTATATATATTATTATGATTATTGGACCTTGTAAGGAAATTTTACCTTATACCACATTGGTCAAACGGATTTATTTGGATTTGATTGGATATAAGGACAACTTGTATAAGTTGTCCTTCTTTAGTTAAATATTCATGATTTTTAAGTTTATACTCTGATTTAAATGTAAAGTAGCAATAGTTACGCGCCGCAAAACCTGCTGGTTTTACGGCAGCAATAAAAATCTCAAATAATTTGGTCGTGGCCTTAAGGGGATTAATCGAAACAAACAAACGGACAACAAAATGTTTTTAAATGGATTTTTCATTGGTGTCAAATAAAGTTAGTATTTTTTTATATTACAAACACACATATTATTTAACTTTATTTATGTGTATAGAGATGTTATTTTTGTTGTCATAATTTTATCTGAGGAAACCAACTGCTTAGTTCAAGTTCCTCTACACGAAATAAGTTTTCCTATACTATCTAAAACTTGGAAAATTGCGTTTTCAAAAGTTTTGTTTTTCATTTTAAACTTGCAGGCCTTATTAGATAACCCACTTCAAGGACAGGTTTCTTCGCTCTTTGGCTGGAGAGAAGCTTGGCATACTTCTCTTGGGAAAGAAAGATAATATTGCCTACTAAATAACCAGACTGTGGGTTATCCGTGTGGTGACGGAGTAAGAATACAATATGTCACCACCCCATCTCATCCCATGGGTGTCGTAAAAACCGACTAAGGGACAATCCGTGAATAATTATTTTTACGAAATAAAAAGAAGAAAATCTTGAAATTAAACCCTATACCAATCAATCTGGCCAGCGTGGTAGGCCAAGTATCCCTCCGTCACGAGAGGAGGCCCGTCCCTGCAGTGGGACATTAATGGGTTGTTATGATTATGATGAAATAACCAGACTGTTAGGCAGATGTAGCTATTTGTTACTTTATTTTTTCTTTTGATACGATGGAATTTGTTTTAAACCACATGGACACACCGAATAAAGATCAGAAATGAAGGATGATTCCCCAGGTCATCATCACTTTAACTGATCTAACTACGCATATTAACTGTATGTAACTACACCGGCTGATCCCCGAACACGATATGTAAGGGCAAACTGTATATCTCGGGGATCTCGATTTTTTAAGTCACTTTTTACGACAGCTATACGACGAGATAGCCATATTTTCTATTTTAGTCCATTGTCACTCAAACACGTAAAATCCAATTCCATCCAATAATATTATTATCAAGCCACAACGAAAACAGAAGAAACTTCTAATAATAGAACGAAGGCTTTATTATAAAACTTTTTCTATAAGAGAAGTTATAACATTAAACCAAAGAGTTTAAGGAATAGCCGACAATAACTATTCCAAGCGTCCGCCAGGTGACGAAAATTATTTATTCAGATCCAGATTTCAACTAACGTTACCTTTATAAAAGCATAAATTGGTTAAAATGGCGTCCGTAAAGATGTCTCGCGTCTTATTTCATCAGTTTGTCCCAACCAGATGTCCCATATTCCCAATAGGAATTCCCAAAGCGAACATTTCAGAAACACTTCATTCATTATACGCCACCCTCCTTTGTCTTTGGTAGACGGCGATCTATTAAATATAGAAGAGCCAAGGACACAAGAACTACGGGTCCGTTAGGTTTGATTTTAGAATGTTAGTTTAGGCTTTATGGATTTCTTGTTTTGATAGTATTGTGGTGATTTGGGTAAAGAACCTACATGGGAATGTTTTGTTGCGTTAGTTGAGTTGAAAAACAGTCGATTTTAACAGACTGATTCAAATCTGGCATTCGAATTGTTTGACGACTTTTATGATGTAGTGGTCATAGTCAGGTTCAATTCCCACGACATGCAAATATGTATTTGTGTACATAATCATAACAGCCCATTAACGTCTCACTGCAGAGACGGGCCTCCTCTCGTGACGGAGGGATACTTGGCCTACTGTATACTTACTCCGTCACCACACGGAGAGTACAGTATTATACAGTACAGTATTAAAAGTTTAAACTAGTAGTCGTCCTAAAACTCCTCTGCATACCCCTTCTAGATAAGCGCAAAGCTATGTAAAACATATTTTGTGCTAAATTACTATTACCAAGGACAACAAAACATTTTTATATATCCGATATCGTTTATAATATCAAAGTAAGGATGTAACGACCGATATTAAATGCTATGAATTTATAATAACTACAATGTTACTCTATTAGGAAAGTAAAACGATGAAAAAGAATGGAGGTTGTCACTCCCCCATATAGTCTCAAAAGTTTTTGTAAACAACCACTATTATTAAATTATCACATCATCATAACAGCCCATTAATGTCCCAATGCAGGGACGGGCCTCCTCCCGTGACGGAGGGATACTTGGCCTACTAATACCACGCTGGCCAGACGGATTGGTAACGGGTTTAATTTTCAGTTTTCCTTCTTTTTATTACCTAAAGATAAGATTCATGGATAGTCCCTTAGTTCCTTTACGACACCCATGGGATGAGATGGGGTGGTGACACACTGTATTCTTACTCCGTCACCACACGGAGATACATTCAAGCCGCCATAGTGGAGACATTCATGCCTCTACAAATATTGTAGCTGGCATGGTGCTCGCCATTCTTGGACTCTAATGGATGCTTAACATCAGGCACCATAGAGTCATTCTAGTAGGCCAATTTTTAAAAAAAATACATAAACGTAGTAATATCTTTTTACACTTCTCTGGAGAGAGAGTAAGCAGGCACATCGGTACGAGCACAATACGGCTACTCCTTAAAAAAACCTGCCTTTATCAAGGCACTACGACACGAGAATCACAAAGTTTTATATCTCAACAGATTTATCATGCAACAAAAACCACGACACCAAACTGGCATGCGACAAAAGCAATACCTGAAAATTAAATGTACCTCATCTCAAAAAAAAGAAAAAAGAAAAATCGAGACTCGTCCCCAATACTTTGCCTTTTACGAGAACGTTCGTTCCTTTTATTTTTATTGCCCGTTGTCCGACCACTAGCCGATGAAAGGTACAGTACACAGAAGTCGTTTCGTGAAAATTGACCGATTTCTAATTGGCTACGGTACTCGCTTATACTCAATTGCTCTCCTCGTTGATTTATGTGTTTCCTCTTGTTCGTTTTGTATCTAGATGTGTCATGGAAGTTTGAATTTAATTATAGTAAAGGTACCAATTTAGACTTATTTACTTACATAAATTCTATGACGTCATGACTCATCTGTCAAAAACCCTATGACGTCACGACTGTCAAAAATTCTATGACTTCACCACTCAGCTGTCAGACAATATTTTCCCTCCATAACTATATGACAACGCGACTCATCTGACAAAATTCTATGACATCACGACTTATCTGTCATAATTCTATGACGTCACAGGTCAAGTACTTAACTCAGTATCTGAAAATTAAATGTACCGCATCTCCTACAAAAAGAAAAATCGAGACTCGTCCCCAATACTTTGCTATTTACGGGAATGTTTGTTTTATTTATTTTTATTGCCCGTTGTCCGACCACTAGCCGATGAAAGGTACAGTACACAGAAGTCGTTTCGTGAAAATTGACCGATTTCTAATTGGCTACGGTACTCGCTTTTACTCAATTGCTCTCCTCGTTGATTTATGTGTTCCCTTTTATTCGTTTTGTATCTAGATGTGTCATGGAAGTTTGAATTTAATTATTATGGTTAAAAGACTTATTTATAATTATTTTTCTTTGTGGTGAAGGTCCAGAAATACTTATGTTATCACACAGTCCGAGTAGATATCGTAATATTTGTCATAACGTTATTATCATCGTATTAAATTTTACGTGTTATACAATATATAATTCTTCATCTAATTCTCCGTGTGGTGACGGAGTAAGAATACAATATGTCCTACTCTATCTCATTCCATGGGTGTCGTAAAAACCGACTAAGGGGCTATCCGTGAATATTATCTTGACGAAATAAAAAGAAGGAAAATTAAACCCTATACCAATCCGTCAGCGTGGTATCAGTAGGCCAAGTATCCCTTCGTCACGGGAGGAGGCCCGTCCCTGCAGTGAGGCATTAATGGGCTGTTATGTAATCTACATTGTTACAGCCAACTAATGCCCTACTGCAGAGATGGGCTCTACCAGGTTCGGAGCAAAACTTGCCCTATTAATATAACACTGAGTAAACCGATTAGAATAAAGTTATAATTCAAGTTTTCCTTCTTTCCTTTTCGTGTAGATAACGTTCTTCCAACTTATTAACTTCAAAATAACATACAGTATATCCCAAAGGTAAATAAGGGCAATAATTCTAAAAGTCCCTAGAGAGAAAATAGATTACTTAGAAAGAAAACATCAACTTAATTAATAGCTTATTCATACTACCATGTTTAATATTGAAAAAGGTTCGTATCAATAAATGGAACGATTTCCGACAAATTTTCCACGTACCTACTCTATAATAATTGAAAGTATTTTTACTTCAGTTCATTATGATGAAGCCCTATATTTATGATTGGGGCTTTATAATTTTAAATGAAAATCACGTTGAAAAGGTAACGTATAAAGTGCTTAATTTGATTTTTGTCTATAATGTATGACGGGGGCGTTATTAGAATTATGAAAGGTTAAAAAGAAATACGGTATTGGTGTTGAAGAATAAAGGAAGCAAAGAAAAGCGTTCGTGGGTTGGGCTTGCGATGCATAGCTACCGTGCATGAGTTTTGTGAAACTGATTTCTAGACCGTTACGACTTGGTGAGCTTCAAGAAATGAGCGTACTCCCTTTTTAAAGATCAGCAACGCATCTGTGATTCTACTGGTGTTGCGGGTGTCCATGGGTGGCGGTGATCACTTACCATCAGGTGACCTGCTGGCTCGTTTGCCTCCCAATATTTAAAAAAAAACTAATTTTTGAAAAAAACTGATTCCTGTGATTGTGCTTAGTACCATGATTGAAACCTTTAACCGTTTAGCGTGGCCGTTGTAATGTTAGAATGTGCGGAAATACACAATACGCACAAACACACACACATAATACGCACACAATAAAAACAAATATGTAAATGTAATCGTATCAAGGTATTACCTTTTTAGTTTACAAGGTAAATGTTGATGCTAGAAGCGCGGTGATTCCTGGAAAAAAAGCACCTACCTACATATTTTTCTGTTTAATTTCATTGCGGTTCTAGTTAGAATTAAAAAATAATCTTCCAGCGTTTCTGCCATTCATGGTCATTGATTTCTAATCATCATACCAGTCCATTAATGTCCCACTGCAAGGACGGGCCTCCTCTCGTGACGAAGGGATACTTGGCCTACTAATACCACGGTGGCCAGACGGATTGGCATAGGGTTTAATTTCAAGTTTTCCTTCTTTTTATTTCGTAAAGATAATATTCACGGATAGTCCCTCAGCCGGTTTTTACGACACCTATGCGATGAGATGGGGTGGTAACATATTGTATTCTTACTCCGTCACCACACGGATAATTTTATTGATTTCTAAACGTTTGGGTAATTATAGCACACTAGATGTGCGTTATGTAACACTCTAGAGGTTACCTGTAAGCTGTCTAACAGTTAGATACGTTCGTTCTGCCAAAGACACACTCCCAGAGAATAATATGGTGTGCGAATTGCTCAGAATTTTACTATAGGTATTTGGTTGTATTTTAGTTTTAAGGGTTCCGTGGTCAATTGGCAACAAACATAAAACGGAACCCTTACGGATTCGTCATGTCTGTCTGTCCGTCTGTCCGTTCGTATGTCACAGCCATTTTTTATGTTTGTTATCTCAGAACGCAGTCATGTTTTGCCATATTTCAAAGTCAAAAATTAAAAAAAAGGTATTTACTATGTAAAACCATCCAAGTAAATGAAATATACTGTTTTATTAGTTTTGGAGTCGGTTTATTAATTAGAACATCATTCATACATTCATACACAGTAAAGTTAAGCGAATCGCCTATAGATACGAAAAAGTAGTATATTATCTACATAGAACTTCTGTTCAGGCTAGAAAAGCCCATGTCAAAACCATTAATACTTAGTCCTTTTATCTTATTGTCACAGTAGACCTTAAAAGACCCATTACAGGGACGAGTTTCTTTGATGGATACATGACCCAGGAACACAAAGCTGGTCAGACGGATTAATTAGTATAGGATTTTGGGGCATTTTTTATCTTTATTTTCACAGAGATGAATATGGTCCTAGCTACTCATTTACTCTGGTTTCATTTCTACAGAATGAGATGAGAATCAGATGATGATGTATTGATTTTTGAATCCTTTTGCAGTGCTACCTGAAGTTCAATTCTAAATAAAAACTAAATAACACATCAAACTACGTTTTATTATTCAGAAATATATCTTATCCAACTATAATAATAAGGTATAAGGGGGTCCACGTTAATTCGTACCTGTACATACAAAGTATAACACTTACTTCCACATTTCACCAACTCAAACATCAACTAAGTCTTGTTAAACAACGTCAAACTAATCTCAGGAATATCAACAAGAACTTCTTGACACGCGTGTTCGTTTTAATTATATCTAATCAAACACCTGACTAATTTCACAGTCTTGAATAATCCCATCAATATACAATATAGTAATTGCAAATATACCACATCCAGTCAAATGTAAACAATAATGGCGGATTAGGGTGACAATGAGTTGGAGTGACAAAAGACAATTCTCGTTTCCGAACAATAAATAACTGCCAGCATAAATACATTGGCGCGCCCAGTTCACGGCATGACACTGGCATGCAACGAGCCAAAATGTTTATTGTCTAATATATAACTTATTGGCTTTTTATTTTTATTACCTTTGCACCTAATTGGGAAGCAATTTGTGTCTTATATAATAATTTGTTTGTATGATCAAAACTTGTTTGTTGTTTGTACTCATTTTACTGTTCGGAAGTTAAAATTAATCTGATTAACAAAATTTATTTCGTGTTTATTCGTGAGTGTAAATGTATTTGTTGTTATTTATTCAATTCAGAGCTTTCATGTTCCACTGCAGAGACGGGCCTGCGCCAGTGATGGAAAGTAATCTGGTCTAGTAATCTCTCATAGTACTATGAGAGCCACAAGGGATGCTACAATGATTATTTTAAAGTTTTTTGTCTTGGAATAATACTATAGTCTTGCACAACACCCACGGACGAAAAGGGTAGTTACATTTTGTCCGTCATTAGATTGACTAAGTTAAACTATCATACTGTCCCCGTGTGGTGACGAATACAATATGTCACCACCCCATCTTATCCCAAGGGTGTCGTAAAAACCGACTAAGGGACTATCCGTGAATATTATCTTATAGCTGCTATGATTGTACCCAAAAGGTACACATACTTTTAAAATGAATCATAACTGAATCAAGAGAGTTAAGTGAATCTGCCCTTAAGTCTCCCTCAACAAGTACCCTCTTCAATTGACAACAGATAATAAATATATTGATCTAGTAGGTAATACCAGACTAGGCAGAGAGGTTGGTTACAGGTTTGTTTCTTGAAATGATATTATTGTCTTAATCAATAAGATTATTTTATTAATATTTTTAATAAGACAGCTAGCATATACTAGGGCTTAAGTAGCGTGGCTCGGAGACTTCTACATACACATGTACAGTCGGGGTATTTGCCGCTCGACCACCCTTAGGCGAGAATTGCTTGGCACGCGGCGCATGCGATACGTGGGCGTGCCACGTATCGCATGCGCCGCGTGCCAAGCGATTCTCGCCTAAGGGTGGTCGAGCGGCAAATACCCCGACCGTACATGAATTTAATTGACATAAAATTTAAGACAAGCATAAGTTAATTTGTTTCCTGCTTTAATTTTAACTAATTAGGTACCTTTTGCTTAAAGTTAAATGTATTAAAGTTCCCCATAACAACCTTTACCTACTACATTCACAGCAAGAGACGAGGTAGCGATATTTTTTTGTTCACAGCTACCAGAACACGGAATAATGTATAAAAATAAGTAAAAGACTTATAACAACTTAATATTCAGTTTCACTTACTTTTTTTAAGTACTTACCATTATTTTAATGGAACTTTTACTCGTAGGTTGATCCCCTTATAAGAAATAAAATGTCAAGGGCTTTCAAAAAACGACAAATGAAAACTCTACTGTCTATAAAAATCTTTTTTATTCAGTGTATGAACTTAAAAATATTTTTCAAACGGTTTTCCTATTAGATAATGGCTACCTTGAGTATTTTTACTCACAATCCTGAGAAGGGACTAGCCCTTGATCACGTTTTACGTTTTAAAAAAGTATTTAATCTCATCTGTCAGTTATATAAAGCGATCTCGTAACAATTTATTCTTTAGCATTTTAAATTTACGACCTCGAACGGCCATTAATCGCTTATTTTAGATGTAACTTATGACACGCCCTTCACCTGACACCTTTCACATCAACTCAATTAAAAAGCATTTGCTAAATTAAAAACATTGTATCTAAGTGAATATTAATTTCATTCACAGTCGTAAAACACTAAAAAACCGTGCCGAGGAACGAAAAAAACGTTTTTTATAGCTTGATTATTTAAAGCGGATGGGACTGGTTTTACAATATCATCCGTTACTTACATACCCAGCTGGAACACGACGCAAATCTATTAAAATAAAAGCTGTCTTATTCAATCTTCAAGCTTCTAGTTCTCATCCTTTAATGACTCTGTTGAACGAGCGGCACTTCTCTATAGCCGGCCGGACAGTCCGAGTTTGTCTGTGCACAGAGACGCACGCGTACCGCCGCGACGTGTTTCAGAACGCGCGATTTCCGAATTTCGAACGTCAGCATTTAAATTCAAAACACGTTCTACAAAATATTTTTGTAGTGTTAAATTGATGTGAAACTGAATAGTTCTGTGAATTGTGGATTAAATATTTTTATTCTCGTGCAAATTTGAGTGATTTATTATAATTTATTTAAAACTGTGTTTTTATTTGTGTGGTTTGCCTTGACCGTGTCAATATTATAGATATTGCTACAAAAAGAAACCTGTAAGTTTACCATTTGTTTTTTAATCTGTAGCTAACATAGAAATGTCATTTTTTTAATTGATAAGTTTTTAGTGCTCGTTAATACTGGTTGTTTTAAAAGGTTTAATTATGTAGAGCCACTTTATTTAATACTGATGTTATAATTTAGGGGTTTTTATTGAATTATTAATTCTTATGTTTCATTCATACTAATTAAAAATAATATTTTAAAATTTATGTTTAAAAAATTAAAATCTTGAATCGTTAAAATTAAAGGACGACTGATATTTATTTAAAATACTCTAAGAAAATATTTTACATAAGTACTTACTTTTATTTAAAATTTGAACCAGAATATATTGTTTAATGATAAAAAAAGTATGATTGACGTAACAGCCGACAAAGGTAAAATCAAAAACCTTAAAAAAAAATCTAAAAAAAATGTCTTAAAACCTTTGAGGGCCACTCTGATTCCTAACAGTTAATAGTTGTAGGCCAAGTGTCCCTCACCTTCGAACCGTTCCTGCAGTTGCACCTGACTTTAATAGCCTGATATTTATTTATTTGAGATATCTACACTATTGACATATTGTCACAATAGACAATATAAAATTATTACCGTTCGGTGTAATCTGCCTTTACAGGTGCATATTTTTATTTAATTTTCATTTAGAGTCAAAAATTGTGTGAATCTAGAATCTACCCTATTTTGGTCATGATATCAGCAGATACGCTAATATTAATATACCCATTATTCAAGTATATTTTTTTTCCGTCAATGTTAAACCTCACTTAGTAAAAAAGTTCTATTGATGTTTATATAATGAAACCTCTTTGGAACGTTTTTATACAAATATTCCGTTGAAAAAGGCCCCTCCTGTTTAGCTATGCATAAATATTAGTTGATCTAAATTGAATTGATATATTAATACTATGATTTAGTTATTGTAACACACATTTACTTAAGCCTGTGATTAAGCTTTTCTTTGTATATAAACTGATATACTAAGAATTAGGCTATTAGTTATAAAAGGGTGTCATTAGAAACTGATGTTTTGGGGCATGTATCTAATGACAAATGAGTATTTTTGCATGCTGTCATTTTATGAAACTGTTATTTTGAAATGGATGTTTTGGGAACGGGTGTTTTGACATTCGGATGACATGTTCCGAAAGGTAATTAACGTCGGTTTTTGATTTTCTCATCCATAACCTAAATATTGGATCTGTGCTTTACGGATTTCAACGCGTTTTAAAAATGCTTTGGTTTATTATGGTTAGTTATTTTTTTCTAAGCTTTTGACGTAAAGATATGATGTCATCTTATCTAAAAGTTAGGCTCGTCTTTCCTAATTGGACAACATAATTATAAGGTTATTGATCTTTTAATATTCAATCGTAAAACAACAGTTTAGCATATAATTTGTACGACTTCATTATAGCGTTAGGTAATATTTTAACATTCTACGTGGGTGTCTGCAGTCTATACCATCCCAGGGTTTCTTAGAATAAACCTAAGTAAATAATAGACGAAAAACCTGATGTCCATTTAACTGAAACTGATAAATTCAGGGTCAGGTATAAGGTCTCAGATTAAACCTTGTTATAAGGTGGTATCTCCCTGTGGTGACGGAGTAAGAATACAATATGTCATCGCCCCATCTCATCCCATGGGTGTCGTAAAAACCGACTAAGGGACTATCCCTAAATATTATCTTTACGAAATAAAAAGAAGGAAAACTTGAAATTAAACCCTATACCAATCCGTCAGGCCAGCGTGGTATTAGTAGGCCAATTATCCCTCCGTCATGGGAGGAGGCTCGTCCCTGCAATGGGGCATTAATGGGCTGTTATGATGATAAGGTGGTATATCCTGAACAGGCCTGAATTTCAATGATGTAGAAAATTTTAACCAACTAATACCTAAGTCATTGATAGACCCAGATTGATCTGGGGTTTGTTTCTAGTGATTATTTCCTTTAGTCTACTTTTTAAGCCATATATAAGATTAGCAAGGGTACTATAATGATCTATTCTTAGACTACATGGACTAAGAAATGATGTATTTTAGTCCAAACTCTAAAGAAAACTCACCTACTTTATGTTTATCTTGTTATAAGTGCTGAGTTGTCACAACAGTAAGAAATCGATTTGTCGTTTATATCGTACCTACTTAATGTTGCCCTCGTTTCCTACCACGTGAATAGGGATTATAGTAACCAATCATAGTGCTTGTCTTATAGCAAGGTATGAAATGAAAGAATGAAAATGAAATGAGATGAGTGAAAATGAGAGAGAAACGTCGAGAGCCTCAAAGGTAAATTATTACTAAATATTTACCAATATACGTGTTAATACCCGTGTTAATAATAATTACATAAAATGAAACACGAAAGTTTTAAAGTTAATAGAGTGAAAATGAAATGAAATTATAAAAATAAATAAAATGGATAAAAATGTTATGAATAAAAATTAAATTATATGAACGAAACTTAAATTAAATAAATCAAAATTAACATAATCTGTTTATTACTATCACGACTACTTATCTGGCGTAGTGGTTATTTAACATGACTGCTACGCAGAGGTCTCGGGTTCGATTCCCGCTCAATGCAAATCTTTGTGTGCATGAACATGATTGTATGCATTGGTCTGGGTGTTTTCTATGTATAATAATGTATGTATTAACAAAAAAGAAAAGTATTTAAGTATGTTTAACCGTTGTTTAGTACCCACAGTACAAGCTCTGCTTAGTTTGGGACTTAGATGGGTTGTGTGAAAGTGTGAGGAATATATTATATTTATATCAATCTTAAAAATACAAAAGTTGATAATTCAGCTAGTGCTGCTTAGTAATATCACAGATTTCAAGTACTTAGGTACCTAGTGCTTATTTTCACTTGCACCTGGTTTCCTGAGGTGTAAGGCGGGCTGTTTTTTAATTCAATATGAATCCCACAGACATGCTGTCGCGCCTAGATGGCGTTGTACAGTTAAGGTCTAAGTTGCGGCCCGGCGCCGCATAAAGCAATGGTTAAATTTGGTAGTCGAGACGGGTACTCGGGTGGCCTAGAGGCCATGGCGCTGGACGCGTATAGTCTAGAGACGCGGGTTCCATTCCCGCCTTGAGTATCAATTTTTTCCATTGTCTTTCTTCTTTTCGGATCCCACAGACACTTCACCTTTTTTTATTCTAAAAAGCCTATGTAGAAATCCAAGCTCTCATATACCTCTACACTTAATTTTACCTATTTATAACAATCCAGCCGTTAAATGTGATGAAATAATAAACGTAGTTCTGATGAAGTGGAGATGAAAATTAAAATTTATCATTCTTCATTAATACTCCAGTAAAATAAGCATTCAACCTCGGAATGGAAGCGAATAAGCTGTAAATTAGCATAAACCTTTGTTTTGGTGTACTAATGACTGGTAGAAAAGTCTCATATGATCACGTGTCTGCGTCATAAGTTATTCAAGGTCAAAGGTCACTAAAATCAGTTTTTTTTCATTATCTCGTTTTCTATGGGAAATACGCATTTAACGTCATTATAAATATTGTAGGTCATAAAATTGTCTACAAAAAATATCTGAACACTTTTCTCCTAAAAAGCACCGCTTTCGAGATATCGTGCCTTTAGAGCGCAGGAAAGTCGTATTTTCGACTATATGCACACACTAGCTTTTTCCCGTGATTTCGCTCGCGTTTATAAATATTATGAAAAATAAGGCTTATTTCAATATATAGTAGCATATGCATGCTTGGTCTCAGCCTAATCGGTTTGAAATTGACAAGGTGACATACAAACTTCCATCCCCTATCTTATCCCTTTAGGGGTAGAATTTATCAAAATCCTTTCTTAGCGGGTGCCTACGTTATATCATCTACCTGCATGCCAAAATTCAGCCAGATCTGTCCAGTGGTTTGGGCTGTGCGTTGATAGATCACTATGTGGTAGGAGTATTCCTACTTGAGAAACCACGTTAATAAAAACCGCCAAGCAGCCCAAACCACTGGACAGATCTAGCTGAATTTTGGCATGCAGGTAGATGATATAACGTAGGCACCCGCTAAGAAAGGATTTTGATAAATTCTACCCCTATATATATAGAATATAGTCGAAAATACGACTTTCCTGCGCTCTAAAGTCACGATATCTCGAAAGCGGTGCTTTTTAGGAGAAAAGTGTTTAGATATTTTTTGTAGACAATTTTATGATCTACAATATTTATAATGACGTTAAATGCGTATTTCCCATAGAAAACGAGATAATGGGAAAAAACTGATTTTTGTCACCTTTGACCTTGAATAACTTATGACGCAGACACGTGATCATATGAGACTTTTCTACCAGTCATTAGTACACCAAAACAAAGGTTTATGCAAATTTACAGCTTATTCGCTTCCGTTCCGAGGTTTGCCCCTAATTAAGCCTTATTTGACTGTACTATAAAACCTTTTCCAATTATACATTTATGATTGTCAAAAGAAACTATAAATAAAACAAAATAAAATAATGTTTGAGTGTATTTTAAAAAACAATATTAATAATGACCTCCATTGAGTATAACACTGTTATCCAGCTCTGATCAAGTGTTCTGTGATAATGACTCACTGCAGTACTGCTCGACACGGCACGCATTGTGAGGAGGTTCCTGTCTCTGGAGCACTAACCACCAGTAGCTTGGTCCTTGTACCCGATGCTAGTAGATCTTCCTTTTTTATATATTTAAATGTGTTTTTTTTATATTTGTAAAAAATGTGATGAATTGAGAACTAATGTAAATAAAGTTAATAATGATAAATATATCCTTTTTAACATGAATGAACCTGCAATATTAAATGTGAAGGGTGTAATATATATAATGGTTATAATGGTCGTTGGTGCAGAAAGGTTCTGGAGCGATGGTCACGCGACGGAAGAATGGCTGTTATTGCGTTCTGGGACCCTTCGGAATTCGGTAGATAGATGACTTTGTACTCTCCGTGTGGTGACGGAGTAAGAATACAATATGTCACCACCCCATCTCATCCCATGAGTGACGTAAAAGGCGATTATGGGACTATTCGTGAATATTGTCATAACGAAATAAAAAGAAGGAAAACTTGAAATTAAACCGTATATCCGTTTGGCTAGCAATCTAGCATGGTATTAGTAGGCCAAGTATCCCTCCGTAACAAGAGGAGGCCCGTCCCTGCAGTGGGACATGAATGACTTTGTAAGGGTTAATGGTTAATAATAGACTATCCATTAGACCAGCGCGGTTTGCTGCAGGCCTAGTTAGTCTCTATGCATGGAAGAGGCCTGTCCTTGCCCATTACTTGTCTCTTTCGGAGCTGTCTCCTTATTTCATCTTTATTTTACGACATCTGTGGCGTAGTGGGTATGTAACTTGACTGCTACGCAGAGGTCTCGGGTTCGATTACCGCTCAATGCAAATCTTTGTGTGCATGAACATGATTGTTTGCATAGGTCTGGGTGTTTTCTATGTAAAATATGTATGTATTTAAAAAAAAAGTATTTAAGTATGTTTATCCGTGGTCTGGTACCCATAGCTTTGCTTAGTTTGAGACTAGATGGCGTTGTGAAAAGCTTTGCTTAGTTTGAGACTAGATGGCATTGTGTTAATGTGTGAGGAATATTTATATTTATATATTTCAAAGATGTCTTATTTTAAAGAAGATGCAATCTTGCTTCAAAAATAATTTAGGTAATGATTGCTCTCCCCGATTGCGTCAAGAAAGAGGGGTGTTATAAGTTTGGCATATAGTTGCGAATGTTTGTGGCCTTTCCTCCTAAACTAATGGCCTGTCTGTGATGCGTCTTCGATACCTGACGTTATTTTAACTATCTATCTAGGTAGTTGTGTATGTCTGTATGTAACATTTGTATATATCAACAGTATAAAAATGAATTTAAAATATTCTAATACATTTGTTTTTATTTGTAAGTGTGCTAAGCATACGTAATTTATTATTTGATATCTTATTTTGCATACTAAATAAAGTTATAATACAAAAGTCGTATCAAACCTTAAATAAATGAGTCTTTTATTCAAAATTGTGATTTTGAATAAAACAAACAAAATATTTTGTATAAAACTACTAAGATTTAAAAATTAATGACCTCTGTTTTAATAATAAAGACAAGGTCACCTTTCTATTTATAATGTCGAGAGCTAGGTGTAGGTATGTGAGATTAGGTAATTATGTGAATATAAGCACAGTACAACCAGTAGTCTATCTCGGCCGAATATTTATTATAAATGCTTACGGCTGCGCGGTACGTAAACATGCTATAGGGCTGCCCATCTCCAGCTTTTTAATTACATATACCTACTGTCCCGCTCGTTACTGCGGCACAGTCGCGACTGTTCACTCCGCAAAGCCACCTCTATCGTGAGCGTGTGGGTATAAGTCGCGTTTCGTCCGTTTGTATGAACTCGAAATACTGTATATATTTGTACTATAAGTAAGTATCAAATTATACCAAACAGGATGCTACACACGGATTTTTTGCCTGGTTTTCGCGGTATCAGATATTACGGATTAGAAATGTTATATTATTGTTTTTAAATTAAAAAAACCGACTCCAACTGTAGCAGCTCTATATTAGACATGAAAATAATAATTACTAGGTATAATAATTATGCAAATTCATTTACATGGATGATTCACAGAACCACAAATAGCAATCAAATTACATAAATATATAATCTGTCTGCATTAAGTTTCTTTGCCACCAAATTAGAAGGATACACTTTTAAACAAGCAAAGTTTTTTAAATTTTAATTGGTCAAGGAGTTTCTATGTCGTACGGTAATAAAAAAATCGAATTATCCACACCATAGACACATAATAAACCTTCACCTTTATAATTTGAGTAGGATTGTACAGTTTTTTTAGTTCTATTAAAAACTTAAACTAATATTTAGACTTATAAAAATCAATTTTATGTTGTAACAAAAAACAATTTTTTTAACCAATCTATGGATAGACAGCAACACTTCAAGCTGTTAATTTTGATGCTGAAATGGCTCTTATTACAAGAGAATAAGGTACACTTATGCTGTTTCTGAGTGAGGAATGTCAAGGTTGGACTATCCACATTAAAAGCAATTAATATTAAAATGACACCTGCTTAGCCTCTACGAGTGTGTTACCGATGAACGATATAAATATGATTTTTTTCATATTAGACTAGCGAGCCGCCTTGGCTTTGCCCTTAAACTACTACTCTACTCTCTACTACTAAAACTTATATTCTACAATATAATGGATGTATTATACACATAAACCTTCTTCATGAACTACTTTATCTATTAAAGAAAACCCATCCGAAAGCGGTCATCTATTACGACCTCCACGGATGGAGAGGTGAGTTATATCTAAGCCATTGTTTTAGGGCTACACATAACGCATTTATATTATTAACTAACTATTACATATTACTTAACAATACACCTTAAAAATAGTTCTTTTATTAAGTATTTACTCATCGACCCCACGCAGTTTCGTCTGGGTCACAATTGTTTTGTTTTAATGTATTATTATATTATTTTCACAACAACTATCTTTTGTAGTTATAAACCTCTGCCAAGATTCATTTAGACTTCCATAGGCCTCATTCAACTATTTGAACATTGAAGCTACAGTCCTGGTCCACCCTTATTCATAGTCCTGTTTATGAACCATCTAAGGGGTATTCTAGAAGCTTTCTGCCTCAACGACTATTGAAGGAAGTAACGAAAATAAATAAATAAATATTCCTCACACATTCACACAACGCCATCTAGTCTCAAACTAAGCAGAGCTTGTACTATGCGTACTAGACAACAGATAAACAAACTTAAATACTTTTTTTGTAAATACATACATATTATACATAGAAAACACCCAGACCAATGCAAACTAAATGGTGTAATGCTAATAGCCTAGCCTTAAATCCCAACAAATCAAAACTTATGCTTTTTGGCAGTAAAAAGAATTTAATTAAAACACAAGACATTATAAATCAAATAAACATAAATGGCCAACCAATAAAATATGCAGAAAAATCAAGAAATTTAGGAATAGTATTTGACAGTCAACTTAGATTTGAAAATCATATAACAGAATGTGTTAGTAACTGTTTCTATAGGCTTAAGATATTATATAATATTAGACCTTACATAGATGAGAGAACAAGAAAAACACTATGTGAATCTCTTGTTCTCTCCAAGTTCAATTATTGTGATACGGTGTATGGGCCATGCTTGTTGAACAGGACAGTAAGGCAGATACAGAGAGTTCAAAACGCATGTGCCAGGTTTTGTTTTAAAGTGCCACCCAGATCCCATGTCACCCCATTCTTAAACAATGCTAACATGATAAAAATGGAGGCCCGACGGAAAATACATTTTGCAACCTTACTTTTTGGTATAATTAAAAATAGGAAATCGAGATATTTGTATGAAAAACTAGTTTGGACTCAGGACCATTATAAATATCAAAGGAGACAATGTACCCACGTTCTAACTCTTCCCAAGCATCGTACCACCACTTTCAGGGGATCCTTTAAATTCAGCGCAGCCAAAATCTGGAACGACATACCACCGCCTTTGCGTGCCCTGAAAAGTAAAGATACATTTAAACGAAAATTAAAAGCTATGTTCTTAGGTATGCAAAAACAAAATACATAATTAATTTTACCTTAGGTATGCACGTTACGCATACGTGTGTGGCGGCATGGTAGGTAATTTATGTTCAATGGGATCTCCAACTATTCCCTTCCTTATTTCAATGTGCTATATACTTGTTGCTGTGTAATCTTTTATAAATACATAATCATCTAAGTTAAAAATTAATACGTGTTTTCGGAAACGTGGCATGGTTGACACGTGCGGACACGTGACAATTGAATGTCATACATAGGTATGTTGTCAATTGTCATGTCATTGTTACTGTCAAGTCGGCCGCAATCTAGCGTTTTGTTACCACTGTATGTTTCTCTTCTCTTTGTTTCGCTTTGTTTTTCTTTTTTTTTTTATCTTATTTTCTTTTTTTTTTTTGTGTGTTGTTTTGTGTAATGTTATGTTGCTATATTTTAGATTTTAAAAAAGTAATTGTGGTGTCAGCCAAAAGAAGGGGAGGGCTCTGCCAGAATACCAGCGCTGGTGCGACATAAAACTATGCCGTACCAGCATAACAGCTGAGGCAGAGTCCTATTGGCCATTTAGACATTGTTTTTTTTTTTTTTTGTTGCTATGTGTTTTTATGTTATGTGTGTGCTTTATGGCCAATAAATGTTTTTTTCTTTCTTTTTTTCTTTCTTCTTTCAAACAATCATGTTCATGCACACAAAGATTTGCATTGAGCCGGAATCGAACCCGAGACCTCTGCGTAGCAGTGACGTTTAATAACCACTACGCCACAGAGGTCGTTATAAAAGTATGAAAAAACTTAATCTCAATATATATTATTCAAAGTAGGATAATTATCATTATGAATTATATGTTTAACAATGCTCGGTTATAAGCGAAGGGTATTTCGGGACCTAACCTTCATTATCCACATTTTAAGCTTCAACAATTCGTGTAAAATTATACCTAACAAAATTCTAGCTCCTAATGTTTAAGGGTAGATATATTATAATTAATTTATGCCTGTTATCTCTAGGTACTCTTATATTATATATTTCTATGAATGTATTTACAAATGGCGGAGATTTTCACCGTACATAGATAAAGTTTTTTCTTTTATTCTGTGAACGTTATCTTGGCAACGGCGCGAGGCCTCTATTCAGCCAACCTCCGATGACCGGCCAACGCGACAACTTTAAATGTTCCCGTTTATTATTTTTTATCAAAAAGAAAAAAATCCGGCGAGACCTTTCGCTTTTTAATTTATATTTTTATTCGCAATTGCCGAGTTAATTAAACAGTTTTTACACATTTTTTTGTGGAAAGTTTATTCATGATTTTATTCAATGTAAAATTAATTTCTTTTTTTTAATGAGCACTTTTTTCATTTACGAAAACCTATTTGAGATTTCTCGTTCAGTTCATATTACAGTATGGAGGATTTAAAAGAGCAATCTAGAGACCGTTAAGCTACGAAACTGGCACAAATCTGGCCATTTTAGGTCATAAATGTTTTCCCGGTCAATGTTACAATGAAATATGTTTGTTACTCTTTCGCAATTTGCGCCTCAAAAATTTGGGAGATTTTCATGAAAATTGCACTTCATATAGCTTTACGTACGATGAGAATTAACATATAAAAGTTTTATGCCAGAAAGTTTTAAGGACAGAAAAGTAATAAGCGTAAAACATTTTCATAATTTACTTTCATGTATGGCTATTTGGATTCTAACTTTTATGGAACAAATATTGTTGGAAATTGTACGCTTTAATGTCTGCTTTAAGCTAAGCTGGGCTCAGGGTTAAGGCTTCAAAGGCTCTAACGAAATATCTAGAGTGTGAGATTTGCATAGAATAAAATTAACTCATGTAGTTACAATTAGCACTTGAGTTCCACGTAGTACATGAGGCCGTAATCATAAGCTAGGAGGCCAGTATTCTTAGTTTTCGTACTGTGAAAGTAATAAGGGTCACATTTTCACAATTATCATAACAGCCTTTTATTGTCCCACTTCAGGGACGGGCCTCCTCCCGTGACGGAGGGATACTTGGCCTACTAATACCACGCTGGCCAGACGGTTTGGTATAGGGTTTAATTTCAAGAAAAAGAAGGGTATCTTTTTATTTCGGAAAGATAATATTCACGAATAGTTCCTTAGTCGGTTTTTACGACACCCATGGGATGAGATGGGGTGGTGACATATTGTATTCTTACTCCGTCACCACACGGAGAATTTACTTTTATGCGCCATATAAAATAATACAGCCCCGGTACACTTCAAATAGAGTGCTATTATTAAGCCTAATTATAGCGATATTATTTTAAGGCTTAGTTGAATGAAAGTCAATTTTTATTGTATCTCATCAATTGACAGCTAAACGATTCTGGTTCTCTTTTCTTGCATAAGATAGTCTCTTGGTTCAGACGACTCTTAAATGATATTCAACCTATACTAATATTATAAAAAGTTAAAGTTTGTGTATTTGTGTGTGTTTGTGAGTTTGTGACGCTGTAGGGGGTAATCTCTGGATCTACTTAACCGATTTTTTTAATTCTTTCTGTTCTGAATAGTCCATTTATCGGGGAGTGTCATAGGCTATGTAGTACGCTATGACAAATAGGAGTGGAGCAGTAATGAAATATGTTTAAAAAAGGGACACGTATTTTTCGCTGCTCAACGAAGTGGGCAGGGGTTAGCTAGTCATTCATAAAGATAGAAACTCTTTACCCACCTATCTGGCCAGTGTAGAACTTAATCATTTACCTTTCCATAATAGAGACAGGCTACTCTCTGAATTGGAAAAAAAATGCTGATAACAAATAAGTTACAGAAAAACATAGACACTAAATAAAATATAACACAAAAATTTACCAATTCTACTTCAATAATTTCCAATAAAGTGTATAAAGAAAGAAAAATATATCACCGCAACAGGTTCTAAGGTCGTACTCGTAGATAAGAATGACCCCTATTCACCAGACTGTAACGAAAATAATCTAAGCCAAGTAAATATAACGACTTGTGAACTCAAATGTAAAAGGGCTTTCGGACTAAAAAGTATTTTAAACATTGTAAATATTAAGTTTTAATCGTTGGAAATATAAACTTTATACTGAGGCTATTAAATAGAAATTTGTTTGTATGGTGACGGAATTAAATCACAATATTATGTTCTCCGTGTGGAGACGGAGTAAGAATACAATTTGTCACCACCCCATCTCATTCCATGGGCGTTGTACAAACCGACTAAGGGAATATTCGTAAATATTATCTTTACGAAATAAAAAGAAGGAAAACTTGAAAGTAAACCTTATACCAATCAGTCTGGCCAGCGTGGTATTAGTAGGCTAAGTATACCTCCGTCATGGGAGGAGGCCCGTCTCTGCAGTGGGACATTAATAGGCTGTTATGATGACTTGTAGGACAAGAGACCTACCAATTAAAACCACCCAAAAATAGATAAATCTGTTTTCAAAAATAATATCACTACTATATCTTTTTTTTTTTTAATCTTTATTGGACAGAAAAGGGCGTATTCACTTTGTGAACATGTCGCCCCTACTATTATATCTTTTTGAATTTCTATTGTAATAAAACGTTTTATAAACACAGTAGAAAACAATATAATCTTTACCAAAACATAATAATACTAAAATCCTTAGAAAACTTAACGCAGCATCTTCGTAAGATAAACTAAATATCTAAAATGAAACACGAACCGAATAGATCATTAGTTTAGCAGTTAAATTATCCGACATAATCCATTAGTAAGGAAACTGTGGCTATGTTACGTCCATATAAACTTCATTCATTTGTGTTGTACAAGTATTTTGTGGGATAACAATTAACCACACGATAATAAAGCTAGATAATGATGTTCTAAAGTTTTATGTTGAGAAGGAAGTAGGGTTATGTGGTGTCACCACTTCATCTTATTGTTTTCGGATTTAAGGTTTAAAGTTTAGAAGATATTTTTCTCTGTGGTTAAGTAGTAATAATTAATTATCCGTGTGGTAATGGAATAATAGACTCTTAATGATACTAAATTATATAATATATAAACTAAATAATTTTATGTGTTGAATTAAGTAGTTTTAGGTATATTATGATAACTACGTGTGTTTAGGACTAAGCTATTATTAAAGTTTTAATAACCGAAATATAAAGTTAAAGAATATCGTTTATATTTAATTTAATTGCCTTTGGTTTAGTTATTAATAAAGGCTTCGATGGCATAGTGGTTGTGGATGATTCCCCTCCGTCCACAATGTCGCAGATTGAAATCTTACACAGGGTAATTTTATGTTTGGCTTTTCACATGTGTTCCGTGTGGTGACAAAGTAAGAATACAATATGTCACCACCCCATCTCATCCCATGGGTGTTGTAAAAACCGACTAAGGAACTATCCGTGAATATTATCTTTACATAGAAAGAAGGAAAACTTGATATAATTAAAATACAATACAAACGATATCATAAATTAATCAGTGAATCGTATTATTACACCCCTATTTGGACTGCACGTAAACCTAGATTAGATAATCAATAGTAGAGACTTAAGCCTTTGTAAGATAACAAGTGAGGTTGTTATCAGTAGACAGCACGAAGGTAGTATTCTCAGCTTGTTAACTAACGTGAATGTTAAGCCTTACGTTATAATATCTTACACTGTTTTCATTTAATTGAATTTGTATTGTAATGTATTTTTAGTTCTAGGTTTATATTCTACTTCTTTATCATTTAATATACCTTATTGTAATTAGAAATACATGTTTTGTCGCCATCTCAAAATATCGGTAAGTATAGAAAAATTTTCGAAATATAATTTCGAAGAAATTATTACCTACCGATCTACGAAATAAATACGCTTCTCCGTGTGGTGACGGAGTAAGAATACAGTGTGTCACCACCCTATCTCATCCCATGGGTGTCGTAAAAACCGACTAAATGCTATCCGTGAATATTATCTTTACGCAATAAAAAGAACGAAAACTCAAAATTAAACCCTATACCAATACGTTTGGCCAGCGTGGTATTAGAAGGCCAAGTATCCCTCCGTTATGATCAAGGTTTCTGACTCACGTGGTGAGTAGACCAACGTGCCCTCCGTCAAAGGAGGAAGTCTGCCTATGGAACGAAATTTTAGTTAACAAATACTACCGCTAACCCAACGGGTAGGTACAGAGGTATAAAAGATAGAGGCATAGAGGTAGAGGTATAGCGTTGAATCAAATTTTTCTTTATTTTATTTTCGTAGAAAACTAAACTAAATCTACTAAAAAATAAACAAACTAGTGCGATACCTATGGGATAAAACAGGGTAGGGAAACAATGTATTCTTACTCCATCACTTAATGTCGAGCTTAACGCTTGAATTTCATTACAAAGTCCAGCAAAAAACCCGGAAACACCAGCTGTTTCCTTGACAGTTGTAAAATCAGAAGAAACTTGAACCCCTTGCCTACTAACTTGCTTATTATCATAAGACATTGCCCGTCAACTGCAATACAGACTTCATTATGAAGTTCATGCATACTTGCATGTACTTTTTATAGAACATTTTTCATACTTTGATTTTGTTCTTTTAAAAGAACATCGGCGACTAACTTCCAAACAACTTTTCTGAAACATTTTTTTTTTCAAAAAGTTTTGGTTCATTAATTATTCTGAAATGGTCCGTAAATGCGAGAATTAAAACTAAATAGAAGGGGACATTCTTTTATCTGTTCATATTTTTTATTTCACTTAAGTGTGGATTATATTTTAAGCAACTTTCGGTGTAGTAAAACAGGATGTCACTACACGACACAGGCAGGAAGCCGATGGATGAGGGAGGCACAGGACCGCTCAAGGTGACAATACTTGGAGGAGGCCTATGTCCAGCAGTGGACGTTGATTGGCTGAGATGATGATGATGATAACTACACGGACAGTTTGTTCTTGTCGTAAAGACCAACTAAACTATAACATCCGCAGCTTTTTTATTGTTATCAAATCTGCAATCAGTTGCAAGACTAAACAAAAGGCAGTGGTGAAAATAGGCCTTGATTGAAATACACCGCTAATCCAACTGGTATAAGTTATAGAGGCAAAAAGGTGGAGGTATAGAGTTAAATGAAATATTCTTTAGTTTATTTTCGTAAAGAACTAAGCTAAAAAACCCTACTGAAAAATAAACAAACTATTGCGATACCTATGGGATAAAATAGTGTAGGTAAACAATATATTCTTACTTAATTTGATGGACCTTAACGTCGAGCTTAACGCTTGAATTCCATTACAAAGACCAGCAAAAAAGTCGGAAACACCAGCTGTTTCCTTGACAGTTGTAAAATCAGAAGAAACTTGAACCCCTTGCCTACTAACTTACTTATTATCATAAGATGCCCGTCAACTGCAATACAGACTTCGTTATGCAGTTCATGCATAATTGCATGTACTTTTTATAGAACATTTTTCATACTTTGATTTTGTTCTTTTAAAAGAACATCTGTGACTTACTTCCTAACAACTTTTCTGAAACATTTTTTTTTCGAAAAGTTATGGTACATTAATTATTCTGAAATGGTCCGTAAATGCGAGAATTAAAAGTAAAAAGAAGGGGACATTCTTTTATCTGTTCATATTTTTTATTTCACTTATATTTTAAGCATCTTTCGGTGTTGTAAAACAGGATGTCACTACATGGAAAGTTTGTTCCTGTCGCAAAGACCAACTAAACTATAACATCCGCAGCTTTTTTATTTTTATCAAATCTACATTCAGTTGCAAGATTAAACAAAAGGCAGTGGTGAAAATGCCGTAATTAAATGTATGTACCTTAGGCCTTATTTATTTAAATACACACAAAACCTTAACTATATCAATCATCATCATCATCTCAGCCAATCGACGTCCACTGCTGGACATAGACCTCCTCCACGTATTGCCACCTTGTGCGGTCCTGTGCCTCCCTATAAACTAATTATACCAATAATCTAAGCAAATTGTCACCATAACACACACCAATAAATACCATACATCCCTCATACAGTATGAGGGATGAGTCATACTCGTACATCGATAAAATACCGCTATATTTTATCTTAACAAATTAATGAATCCTAAGCCACCAATAACCGCGTTAATCCGAAGCATTTATCTTTTTATATTTTCTTGATAAATCTCATCGTTACAGGTTTCAATATACCTGGTACAAATAATAAATTATACTCGTTCATCACTTTCAGTATTCATCAGTTAGCCTGTAACGATTGCATTAACGTATCAAAAAAGTTGGAAGTATGTGTGATGTAGAATGAATTGGGAAAACAGGAGGGTTTTATTGAAAGAAACGTTAATTTGCATCTGCTTTTTATACATGATTCCATGCTAAAAGCAAGCTCAAAGCAAGCTCAAAGCAAGAAGAATCGCAACCTATTCATTAAACCAATCACTGGTATTACTATAGTCTTTATCAGACAGGAAAGGTACGGTGACATTTGATCTTTTCCATGTTACTTAGTTTACTTTTGTAGAATTTAAAAATAAAAGCTATCAATTTATGAATCCGAACTGATAAAAAATTAAAAATATTATTTAGACGTTTATATATTATAATTAAATTATATGAAATATTTGTTTTATATTCCATCTTCAACCCTAATATGTAAAATATAAACATATAAATTTTAAAAACGTATGTGCGACTCGGAACGAATTTCAATAGTGATTGACACAATAAAATTGTTAAAATCGAATGGTTTTTTATAAAATTGATTAAATCGATGAATTTTTTTTTTATAATCATAGAAATTAATATAATAATTTCAGTTGTCTTATAACTCAATATTAGTTTTTACGAGGATAGGCCGCAAGTTTTTTTTTTGGCGGGATTCGTACGTCATAGCGATAAAATCTTGATGATGTCATTATTAAAAGAGGCCTGTGACCTGTGACCACGTAACTGCCGATGATTGGAAAAAACAAAAATCTAATACTTCATGACTGTGAGAGGAAGAGACATCAGATTAGACAATTCAGTAGATTTTCACTTATTATGTCATGTAAGTGACGAATCAAGTAATTCATCAAGCTGTTCATCAGATGAATCACGCATTGATTCGGCATAATTAATAAATATTTAAAAAATGATTAGTTTCTTATTTTGTATCTATAATCGATTTATTCTTGTTTGTAAAGTATATCGGTTAGATATAGAATCGGTATTTTTAAAAACGATTTTAGTGTTACTACATCTCTAGTAATGACAAATACTAAACGTCACCGTACCCATAAGATCTGAAAAATAGTATATTCAACTTTTGAGAGGTTTTAAAAAAAAACTCCGGCACCATAATATTAACGTGTATTATTAAAATTAATAAATTCCAGATTTAAATATTATAACCCTTCTCATTTATTATTTCACTAACTCATATCGCAAAATGTGTTTGTTTTCATGTCCAAACAATAAGTTGACTTATTCCATACTAAGCGGACATTTGTACTAGAAATAGAACAATTTAACTGTGCAATAAACTTTCCCGGAAAACTAAATCACTTCTTATAATTCCAAAATAAATATGTTAATTCGCTTTTTACCACATGTTCAATGTTTGAGGAAAATAAGGGTTCTAAAGTACTCCCTTGAGGTACTCTATCGTTCAATATTTGAGTGTTCCATCAGTCTTTAACTTTGATTTTTTTGAGTTACTGCTGACTTTTATCGTTCTAATATTATAATATTGCCGTGTGGTGACGAAGTAAGAATAGAATAAGTCACCACCCCATCTCATCAGTATGTATGCATTTACAGATAACTGAGTAAAAAGTTTGCTATGTTGGTTTAAAATGCATGCTAGTGTAAGATTTGTAAGGGTACAGTAGCTAAATAAATTACAGGGTTATCTTAACATCTGGTGTATTAGGGTGACGAGCGCTGCGCAGAAGCACTTAACTTATGTAAATACTAAAAGACCCATGCCCACGACGTTGGGCGGCAAAAAAACGCTTCCCTTTTTTAAACATATTTCATTACTGCTCCACTTCTATTAGTCATAGCGTGATACTATGCACTCCCCGATAAATGGACTATTCAACACAGAAAGAATTTTTAAAATCGGTTCATTAGATCTAGTAGGGGGTACCCTACAACGGCACAAACTTTACCCTTCTAACATTAGTATAGATTTGTAAAGGCTAGAATTCTACTGCACCAGGTATGGGCAACCGCGAGTCTTAGCATCGGGGTTGTTGTTTACTCGTCACCATATTATATTATGAAAAAATAAGAGAAAGTTAAGAGCATGGGTTATTAACGCACCATCTAATTTATTAACTTACAACAATCGTGTTTTCTCCAACTTTGTTTTCAGTTGAATAAATAAATAACTAGCTAACATTAACACTTGTAAGTGTGACAATAAATAATGTGTAAAAATAAATTATTCCAAAACAAATGAGGCTCTATACACCTAATTAAGTAATTAAGTACAAAAGCTTGGGACAGGATTTAATGGAACTCTGGCTATAACACATTCATGACTCCTTGTTAAGCTCATCCTTTGAATTTATGACTCTACTAACAACTATACTGACCTCTGCTTTATATGAACGAATAAGGTCATCGGGGGTTTTTATAAAGTGGTGTCATACATAAAGTTAGAGGCCTATTTAGTCCCAATAGGTGCAAATAAGTCAATTAATTCTCTGTAAGTTAAAGATTTCCGTGTGGTGACGGAGTAAGAATACAATATCTCACCACCCCATCTCATCCCATGGGTGGCATACACATCACCCCCAGGTGAGGATGTGTATGCCTAAAGCATTCCCTCCATGAAAAAAAAAGGCCAAGTATCCCTCCGTCACTGGAGGAGCCCGTCCCTGCAGTGGGACATTAATGGGCTGTTATGATGAGGGGCAAATAAGTAAATTAATTCCCCGTAAGTTAAAGATTAAAATTCAATTCAATTCAATTCAATTTAAAGTTAAGATTATTTGGTAGGTTGGGTATCGCATTGTACATTCGAGCGAAAGAGTCCTTTGAACGATTTGCACTTGCATATCGTGTGTGAGGATCAACCGGTGTACTATGTCTGCATTGGATGTACCCACGTATTGTCAAACAGAGTAAAACCTTTTCACGATTACAGTCCGTTTTCTTTATTCCTGGATTTTATTCGTGTTTTCGATTAGGTTTAAGACAGTCATTATTATCCTGTTCTTTTTACAACGACAGTAATGTGAAAGTCTTTATGGGGACTAAAAATTCTAAAAACATTTTTTTTCCTTTGTCAGTTTTTACAATGCCAATGGAATGAAATAGAGTGGTATTACCACGTATTCTTGCTTCGTTACCACACATAACGAAACTGAAGTGCTTGAAAGATTAAATACTTATATAAGAAAAGATAAGAGAAACTCCTCGGTGGCGCGCCGCCGCCGGTCGCGGAACCTGCTGCCTTGCAAAAGGTCGTGGCTTCGAATTCCACGCAGGAGAATCCCGGATGTTCATTGTGTACGTTAAATTGGTGTTTGTAAAAGTCCCCGGGACACGGGGCATGTGAGAGAGGAAGTTCACTTTAAAAGAAATAATATAAATTTAAAAAAAAAACCTGGTTTGTAAGGTAGGTAGTAAATCGATGGCGTTTCTCAGCCTGTACCCATGGGGACACTGCACAAGTTTATATACGTTCGTAATAAAATTTACGTTCACTGGATCATTACGCTTCTGTTATAGGTTTAATGTAGACCTTTGCCTTTCGCTAAAATGCTTTTAAAAGGTCAACGAAAGCGGTTCAAGGTGAAACTAATTAATGTTGGTACTTATTTTTATAGTGGCTTAGTTCATAGTAACTTTATTTTTGTATTAGCAAGTGATGAAATAGGTATTACGTTAAGTGGCGTAAGAAGTAGGTACCTATAGCTACTTATAAGTTTTTACTAACAACAGCTAAGGAGACATAAGATAGGATATTTACTTAACTAGGTTCTATAAAATATGCGGATAATATTTTTGTTGAGACTACATTGAACTTTTTTTTAAAAACTTCGTCGAGAACTACGGGAATAAATGGCGTCATCTCTTTATTCTTAAAACTCAATTTTATAAGAAGCTAGACAAAAGAATAGAGAGTATTCTTCACACCTGAACTTTTGATCATTTCCATTAAAATCAATACAGTCATACTATAATTGCCGTGTCATTATTGAAGTAGGTAAATAAAACGGTTCTTTACAGACTTAACGTATTGTAGCACGTGTTAATATCTATGGATTAAATTTTATATGATTTCTTGGTTTAGGTTCTTTAATTGATCAAACGCTTGTGGCTTTTTTTGTCATTTGTCGTAATGTAATGCTGACTCATAAACATGACAATCATATAATCATATTTATAATAATTTACTTTATTCTTAGAAAGATTGAGTTTATATTCAATTTCATGAGAATAATAACATAAGCTTGCATTAATCTGCCGCTGGAAATGGTAGCAAAGCTAACTTATTAGGTTTCAAAAGTTTCTCCCGAGTTTATCGCTACAATTTTTCTCAGAGCCCGTCTGTAGTCAGCAACAAAGTGGGTAGCAAGTAGACAGATATATTTATCATTGACTATATTTTAATTCAATTAGGTTCCTTAAAAGTTACCATACTAAAAAGAACCTTCCAATATTCAACCTATCAACTTTCAAAATAAACCCAAAAATTTCCTTACAAATATCCGAAAAAAAAATGTTAAATTGTTTCTTGCTATTTAACCGTAGTACACACGTCCGCCTCTTTCAATTTTCTTTCCGTTCCCAGCCTTACAGGTAAAGGTAAGCAGCTTATATATTCAGCACGTTTCGTTCATCCTAAAATCAACATGCAGAAATGGTTTCAATACATCATTGTTATACGTGACTCAAAATATTTTACGGAAATCAAATGCGAAGTTCTATTTTATTTATAAAGTGATGGAAAATGAGCATCAGGTGGTAAGTAATCAATATAACTTGGCCGCTACGGCAATGATGGAGTAGCGGCAGGTACCTTAAAATAGGATATCATTGCGCCGATAGTACTTTCGGTGAATGAACTTATTCTAAAGAGTCTCTATCAACATCTACGGAGACTCTCGCTTGGCAGTTGGATCTAAGGTCTGATGCAGAAGGCAGTATTGCTCGACACGGCACGTATTGTGCTACTCACAAAACGTGTCGTGTTCCTATCTCTGGAGCCCTAACCGCCAGTATCTTGGTCCCTGTACCCGATGCTGGTAGGCCTACCTTTTTTATATTTTTAAATGTTTATATTTTTATATCTATACATATTTAAAAAGAAAATTTGAATATATATTTACCTTCAAAATATACTCATAATATTTTACTTCACATTGGCGAGAACCGTAGAAAATCAAACCTCCAATAATCCTAAAAGCTGTCTAAAGCCAAACATTCAGTGTTAATATTATACGATAGGATATTAATGATCCGATCTCGGTAGGTTACAATTTAGGACTGTAGTTGGGAATTAATAGATGACTCGGCATCCGATCTCTATTATCTTTTAAGCTGTCGCTACTAGACTGTGACTATCGATTAATGGTTAACCTTTTGATAGATTATACCTGTTGTCTTAAGCAAAATCAGGATTAATCGGTTTTAATTATCGATATCACCATTCCTCATGATGGCAATCTTGTGATAGCCGATAAAGGCAAACAAGAGAATTATTGCCGACATGTGGAACGATATTGTCGACATGTGGAACGTTGTTTTGGCGATCATTGTTCCAATAGTAGTTTCATCATAACAGCCCATTAATGTCCCACTGCAGGGACGGGCCTCCTCCAGTGACGAAGGTACTTGGCCTACTAATACCACCGTGGCCAGAGGGATTGGTATAGGGTCTAATTTCAAGTTTTCTTGTACAGGTAACATTCACAGATAGTCCCTTAGTCGGTTTTTACGACACCCATGGGATGAGATGGGGTGGTGACACACTGTATTCTTACTCTGTCACCACACGAAGACTTACTCCATCACCATACGGAGACTTACTCCATCACCATACGGAGGTATTTGCCCCTATTGGGACTAAATAGGCCCCTAACTTTATGTATGACACCACTTTATAAAAACCCCCGATGACCTTATTCGTTCATATAAAGCAGAGGTCAGTATAGTTGTTAGTAGAGTAATAAATTCAAAGGATGAGCTTAACAAGGAGTCATGAATGTGTTATAGCCAGAGTTCCATTAAATCCTGTCTCAAGCTTTTGTACTTAATTACTTAATTAGGTGTATAGAGCCTCATTTGTTTCGGAATAATTTATTTTTACACATTATTTTTCGTCACACTTACAAGTGTTAATGTCAGTTAGTTATTTATTTAACACATTAACACCACAATAGTCTTATTGTGTTTATGAATATTTTATATTATGTTGCAATAAATTATTCATAAACGATATCGCTGGTTAAGCAACATCAACGTGGTCACTTCATGGATGGGTGACCGGTTTTGATTAATATTGATGTTGTATGGTACTGATTTTTACATTTTGCTAATAAGACATTTTGTGCCGAAGGCATCAGACCATGTCCGTAGTTAAAAGAGCACGTAATAATCTAGCTTCTAGAAAGCCACAATTATTCTAAGTCTATGATTTTATACAAAAAAGAAAACGCTTGCCTGAAGCTTATATTTTCGTTTGTTCAGTTGCAGAATTCTGTGCTATTTAAATTATTAAGCTGAAAGTCCTTCTGCACTAAGCTCTTTACTTTGGGACGTAAATTATTGTTAAGTCCTATAACTTGACGACCTCGGTGGCACGACGGTAGCGCAAGCGGCTGCCGTGCACGAGGTTATGGGTTCGTTCCCCACCCAGGACAATTATTTGTGAGATCCACAAATTATTGTCCCGGTTCTGAGTGTTCTTTGTGTCCGTTAATTGATGTTTGTAAAAGTCCCCGCGACACAGGGCATGATCCCTAGTGCAGGAGTTGTCTTTTTTAAAGATGAAAAAAAAACTTAGTTAATTTACTAGCTACTTTACTCTTGCACCTGCAACCTACCAACCAATATGCCTTTTATACCAACAAAACATATACTATACTTTACATTCTGTTATCAGTGAATGCATACCCAAATACCATAACATAACCCGTGAAAAACAAGCAGAACTTATAATTATAATGACGAATCCTCGCGCGCACTGGACTCGTAAATAAGCTATGAATGTTAAGATGAATCCCTAATCTAATATCAAGTTACGCGCCTAGACGATTAATAATAAAATGGACCTCATACCCTATCACTTAAGTGGGTAAGCGTACAAGTATTAATAAATTACTATGTGAACCATAGGTGTTTGTTTATTTATTCTTATATTCATAACAGCCCATTAATGTCACACTGCAGGGACGGGCCTCCTCCAGTTACGGAGGGATACTTGGCCTACTAATACCACTGGCCAGACGGATTGGTATAGGGTTTAATTTCAAGTTTTCCTTCTTTTTATTTTGTAAAGCTAATATTCACGGATAGTCCCCCGGATGAAATGGGGTGGTGACACACTGTATTCTTACTCCTTCACCACATGGATATCTTCTTCTTATATTGTTAAGTTAATATAATGTACTTAGAGTCGAAAGTTTGTGTGTATGTATGTCACTTTAACATGCTTAAACAGCTAGACTGGATAAAACTTGTGTAGAGCTGTCATCTTAGTTTAAACACGTGGTACATAATATGTTGTATTATAGAAATATAATCAAAATTGGTTGAGTAATCAAGGGATATTTATGTAAAAAACTACAGGATGATTTATTTGTAAATTAAATAATAAATTTGGTATCATTGCCCTGATTTTCGAGTTGATTTTTAATTAGAATAATATTCGTATTATAATAATTTTTAACCATATGCTACCTAAACCACAATCAGGTGAGATCAGGAGCACGTCCCAGTGCAGTGTACAATATATGGTACACGTGCATTGTTTTACTATTGTGTCTGCTGGCGGCACTGTGAAAGGGTTATGAAGTTAAAGCTCATCTTTTCGTATACGCCAGCACTACGTTTCTGCAGCCAACATACTGGTAACCTATTTTGGTTTGGTTGTCAAACGGTATTTGTAATTTGGCTGGATATCTTGTTTTTATAATAACAACGCAATATTGAACTGTATTGAGCTTCCAAAACACAAAAACAAAAGCACACAAACATAACACATTCCCGTACACCAGCTTTATTTGACTGTATCGTGAAAAATCCAGTTTTAGTAAATAATTCAAGGAATACATTTTTAAATCTTTCAACAGAGTGGCATAAGAAAAGATATTTTCGCTCTACGTTCTCACAACGTATAAAAATACACAACAATTTCTTATTTCCGTAGTTTAATATAGCTACTGTAGGAATTTTGCAAGCTTTCTATAAGATATTCATATGTACGTGGCATACGCGTCATGGTTTAGGCTGTGACATTTGCTGAGTTCTCTCCTTTTGTACTAATGCTACAATGAGTAAAATATAAAAAATGTATATTAATTAATTTTATTGTATGAATTGTATTTATTGTTAAGTGTTATTTAAACTATTTTTTTTTTTTTTGCATGCATATACAATTCCTATAATTTTGTATTTTTTGTGGCTTTGGTCAATAAATATTTTCTATTCTATTCTATTCTATACCTACTGAATGTTGTATTCATTGAGCCAAGTATGTGATACAAATCGGTTTTAGCGTAACATACTAAATAAAGTCTATATTTTTCTCTAACAGCCTTTTGATGGCCTGCTGCAGGGACGGACCTACTGCAATGATAGAAGCAAACTTAGGCTAGTAAATAATACACTGGCTTGACGTATTGCAGGGTTTGCAACACAGAAACTATGCTTCCTATGATTCTGTCTACTGAAAGTTCGTCTTAATTTCAGTTCATGTATTACAAAATAGAGTTGTGAAAAACACAAACATGTATTAAAGTAGAGTGCAAATTTGCATTTTGTGCTTTTAACCTAAATGTGGGGAAGTTATGCCAAATATTTAACAGCTAACACCGAGTATGTCAAAACTTTTCACAAAGGGATTATAAGCGTTTTATGAGGGACCTCTTAATTAACAAGCATAGAATAGTGGAGGGTGGAAATTGACAGGGGGTTGAATTAGTCCATGTAGTAGGTAAATGAGCAAATGTTTTTTTTACGTAAAGTTAGTTAGGTACTTAGGTTATAGGGTAGTTAACCTTTTTTACCGAGACCTCTGTATAGCAGCCATGTAATATACCGACTGCGCCACAGAGGTCCTCAAACAAAGAAATGTTTGACTTGTACGGGGATCGACTTTGCAACCCCCTAATCTCTACACCATCTAGACATAAAGATGTAGCGAGAAACACCCCATCTAAAGTGACAAAGTAACAAACAGCCTCAAACGTGTCTTTTCCACACTTGCCACAGCGTAAACTCAAATCTAATGTCGCTTTATGCTAATCGTCGTGTGTTGTTGAACTAATTCGTATTCTGTGGAAAACAGCGTTCATTTTGTGTTAGTTAAAGGAGGCATTACTTACAGAGGGTTGGATTTCCGGGTCGTTTGTGTTGAGTCGGTTCTGACACGCTTGTAGTAGGTATATATACATATTCTATTCATTAGTACTGCAGTGAAATTCCTGCTCATTATAACATTAAATTTACATCCCACTGCAGAGGTTTCCTTCGTTCGGCTTGTAAGCTCCGCGCGATCTATTCTTAATCATATTTACAATGAAAGTGACATTATTTTGTTGAAAGTAATTTGTAGATGTTTAATATTCGTAATAATAAAATCGTGTCAAATTTACGCAAATTTCTCCGTGTGGTGACGGAGTAAGAATACAATATGCCACCACCCCATCCCATGGGTGTCGGAAAAACCGACTGAAGGACTAATCGTGAATGTTATCTTTACGAAATGAAAAGAAGGAAAACTTGAAATTAAACCCTATACCAATCCGTCTAGCCAGCGTGGTATTAGTAGGCCAAGTATCCCTCCGTCATGGGAGGAGGCCCGTCTCTGCAGTGGGACATTAATGGGCTGTTATGATGAAATTTACGCAAAAAATATGCAACGAAAACTAAATTGCAAGTAATCAACGATACAATAGTAGGATCTGCATTTTATTTTAGGGATCCGTGCCAACAAGTTAACTATAAAGATATGTTTAAGTTTATGATCGCTCCACTGAAAATGTCTTAACAGAAAAAAGCAGAACAAGAATCTTCCAAAAATTATATTCATATTTTTGTAAATGTAGAACTTAACATAATTATTGTGTGGAACCTGCTGGAAAAAGCAAATACAGTCCAGGAATGAAAGCAACGAATCATCAAAAAGTATTTAAGTATGTTTATCCGTTGTCTAGTACCCATAGTACAAGCCTTGCTTAGTTTGGGACTAGGTGGCGTTGTGTGATTGAGTGAGGAATATTTATTTATTTTATTTATCATAACAGCCCATTATATCACGCTTTGACTAATAGGAGTGAAGCTTTAATGAAATATGCTTAAAAAAGGGACGCGATTTTTTCGCCGCTCAACAAAGTGGGCACGGGTCAGGTCAGCTAGTGTTTAATAATAAGCAATTTTTAACAAATTACTACTTAATTTTTAATAGCAGCCAGTGCTGCGTTAAGCACTAGGTTTTGTACCCCTCAATAAGACTACGACACAAAATAGATTAAAACATGAGTCTTTTAAATAATTGAAAATTTACATTTACTACGTATGTTAGTAAAACTCGAAACTTTGAGTAATAAAATACTTATTTACTACTTACTCTTACCTGTATTTTAACTTCGGTTGACCCCTGGGACCCTTAAACTTTCAAAATTGTAGGTTTCGGTGTTCATTTCATTTATTTTTTTATGTTTCAAAGATCAAGACGAAGATAGATAGATATGTAAGTAATTCGCGAAGTATGCAAATAATAAATATAGTCTGATTGTGTCCTTATTAAGTATGTTTATTAAAAGCTTTAGTAATTCATTCTTTTAAGCGAACAAAACACAACAAACATTGTTCCGTGTGTTGACGGAGTAAGAATACAATATGTCACCACCCTATCTCATCCGTGGTGTGGGTGTCGTAAAAACCGGCTAAGGGACTATCCGTCTATATTATCTTTACAAAATAAAAAGAAGGAAAACTTGAAATTAAACCCTATACCAATCCGTTTAGCCAGCGTGGTATTAGTAGGCCAAGTATCCCTACGTCACAAGAGGAGGCCCGTCCCTGCAATGGGACATTAATGGGCTGTTATGATGAAGCGAACAAAACAAATAAGACCTAATCTTAGCATTCCATGGATTCTCCGTGCGGGTGGCGGATTCATCTCGTGATAGAAGACGGAACACTTGCATATCAGCGTCTAGAACTTACGACCTTGATGTAGGTTTAAGGAGGCCTACATCTAGGTATAAGATCCTAATAGACCCATTATTAATTCCGTAAAATTAAACAAACAAGGAATCAAAATAAACGCCAAACAAAATATATTGAAAAATACAAATAAGCATTAGGGCTTACGAAAGGTCAAAGTGCTTCCCTATACGGAGCTCAAAGCGAGCGAATCCGCCGGCAATAGCTAGTAAGTAATATGTTAAATAAACACACCTCCCACCTAAAACATACATGCACATCAAAGTGCTTGGTATCTCTAAACTCAATTCAACTTCCAAACTGATTAATTCATTAGTATCACAAAGTAACATGACGCAGACAATTTTGCCTTGTAGCTACCAGGCAAGCAGAAATGAGGAAGAGGTGGAAGTGTTTACTTGAGAGTAACTTAATAATGTATGTTATGTCCGTCTGTACACCATTTTTGTTCTGACATTTGGCATGACGCACGCTCGTTTTGACGCTTTTTCTCGCTCGACTCAACGGCGACGTTTGCTCCGACTAGGCGAATCTCGTCCCGACGTTTTATTCCCAACACTCGTATCGACTTTCGTCTCGCGATGCTCGTCCTGACATCGCAATGCTCCTACCGATTTTTGTATCAAAAGACGGATGCACGTCCTGGCGATCACTCCGAGGCTCTTTAAACTAATAACTGGCGACCTCTGTGGCGTAGTGGCTATATAACATGACTGCTACGCAGAGGTCTCTTGTTCGATTCCCGCTCAATGCAAATCTTTGTGTGTATGAATATGATTCATGATTGTTTGCATTGGTCTGAATGCTTATATGTATGTATTTACAAAAAAAAAGTATTTTAGTATGTTTATCCGTTCCACAGAAATCTAAATAAAAGGAGAAGTGGTATGACGGGGTTTTCGTCAAAACGCAATATGATTAGAACGATTATATAGCTAAAAATGTATGTCACCTAGGTTTAGCTGTGTTTTGACAACGACCGGGATAACATATAAAATGCCGAGTTGTTCAGGGGTTGCCTGTAAAAATAAAAGCAATAAAAAAAACTTTATTAATAATGGAATCACTTACCATATGTTAGTACATGTATTTTATTGTATTTACCTCTAAAATCATGAAAAAATAATCTTCGATGTCCTCACTATGTTATTTTCATGTTCGGACAATTAAGTACTAAAATATTTTTGTAACATATACATTGATTCTCTAATGTTGTCTAAACTAGTCATTCAATGAATATATGAAGCAATGAACTATGCGCTCAACGATATTATGTATGACAAGTGGTTGCTAACCGTGATCGCTCTAACAACCAAACGGTAGTGACGACCCGTTCATGACTACGACTATCTATCGTTTTCGATAAATAGTCGTGTATTGTAGGAATTTTAAATTGTAAAAGATTTATAAAGTTTAGTAAAAAAAAGTTTTTTTTTAATGTTAAATTATGTAATTTCAATATAAGTATTACAATGTGGAAATAATATCCTAAATCAAACTATGCAGTTCTTTGGCCGCAGGCGACAAATGTTCGGACAAAAAAATTCTGCTACTAGCTCCTGATATGCCTACATGGGTAGTGGATAGCTTGTCTTTAGGGTGAGACTTATTATACCGGGTAACGGCGGATAAAAGCGTATCACGAAGGCGCTGCGACGATAGGGTGATTAAAATGTTTCGCGGCCTCTTCGAGTTAGGGTCCATTTTAGCCACACGACGACATGCTTTAAGGTCACTCTCAGACACCACAACCTGCAGACAGTCACAGAGGGTTTTAAAAAGAGCCGACAAGTTCTCCGATTTGCTCTCAGGAATCTCATGTATCTCTAGGTTAAGATCACGTGAAATCTTTTCCAGACTTGACACGCGACTTTGGAGTTTCATTAGTGTGTTTTGAGACGTGTTTAGCTCAGACTCCAGTTGTTTGATACGGTTGTCCTTTTCAGCAATATCCAACTTAATGTCGCTTTGTTCCATTGTGATAAAGTCAGTCGTAGCTGTAAAATCAGCTTTCACTGCCTGAACAGCACGATCAACCTCCACAGTAACCAACTTCTTCACATCCTTTAAAATCACAGCTCGCAGGTTTGACATAAATGGTGAGTCAAGAGAAAGCTTCCTATCCATTAGTTTGCCAATATTTTCTAAAGTTAATGCTTCATTTGATGTCTCGGAGTCTGTCATGATATTTACAGCAACTTGTGATTCGGGTGTTATTTGGCTGAACGACGCATTCAGAGATACGCTGGGCAAGTCATTTTTGCGATTACGACGCACCGGAGTATCATCGTCGTTGTTCCTGCGTCTGGTCACATTCTGACAAAAGGGGCAGCTCAATGAGGACAACTGTTCAGCACTCAGTTTTTTAGCTGGATTCACAGTCACGTTAAGGCATCCATAACAAAAACTTGAGTTGCATACATTACATTTTAAAAATTTATTTTTATCTAAAACTGCTTCACAGCCATGGCAATTCATGTTAACAAATGTATTTAATATTCGGAAACGCTAAGAAATGCGAACAAAATAAAATACCATAAACTGGCAGCACCAGACAAAAAAGCTTGTATCCAAACTTCACAGCGTAACGTCACTTAATTTCATTCACTGAATATTGTCAATGTCAACACGTTTAATAACAGCAGCAACAATGATTTGTCCACCCTCTTTTAAAACAAATAAATTCACTTTCCTTACAATTAAAACAGTTTTTAACTAATAATTCGGCGTAGGATTGCCCGTAATACAATGTCACAGCCTCACCGGTAAGTTCTCAACGTAAAAGTTGCACTTTGACACTGTTTTAAACTGTTTTGGTAAAAAGTCTTACACAAAATTACACAGCACTTTCGTATCAGTTAGCAGTTGACAGCAGTTTTGTATGACAACAGTCAAAATGTTACAAACTGCTGCGACAATAAGGACGAAAAAGAAGTATGACGCTTGAGTTCCTTCAATCTGCGATATAACGACATCAGTTCTCGGATTAATTTGTTTCACGACATGTAAGATCTCTAATATTATTTTACAATAATTATTGTATATATTATTCATTATTATACATATTTATATAAAAGTAATTATTATTTATATGATAAGTATTTAATTTTTAATAAAATATAAGTCTTGTATCGATAAATTTTATTAATTATTTATCGATAAGGTCAACGCCTAGCATAAATGTATTTTTTTTTAATGTAGTAGTTTTAAATTGTAGTAGTTCTTCTATCTAAACTTTTTGAAGTTTGTTTTATTTGTTTAAATATAGTAGCGCTGATTGGTTCGCTGTGACACCGTGTAAGGGAGATATTTCAAGGAAAAACGAGACAGAGTATTGCGTTCATTGATAATCTAGATGTAACTGAGAACAGGTAGTCTATTCGTATATTCTATAGCTGTGTGTGTTAATAAAACTGGCGACATTAGGTTTCCATACAAAATGACATTCAGGGCACATCTCCTTTATTCAGATATCTGTGATCCGTTCTCTAGTACGCATAGTACAAGCTCTGCTTAGTTTGGGACTAGGTGGCGTTGTGTGAATGTGTAACAATTATTTATTTATTTATAATTACAAAAATAATACACTAAACTACCTATATGCGATTCCCAATACATCGAAAAGTAGTTTTTGTGTATAAATTAAAATTGACACCATTATGTACCGTAGCTATAAAAACACACGAACGAAACTGCTTGTGCCACACATAATTATGAAGAAATTCCTATAGCAACAAAAGAAAAAGTTCCAGTTAACTAGATACCAAGCTAATAACTCAGGCAAGTATATTTCGGCAAAGGAATATAAACCAGAACCTTGAATACATTCGAAAGCTATGACAAATTGGTGGCACCTTCTTACTTTTCCATGTAAATGTGTAGTTGAGGCGTCACGCAATCAGATTATTTCACTATATAGCATAAAACAAAGTTGCTGTCGTTGTCTGTCCATTCCTATATTTGTATTTTCTAGCGGTTTTTTTAAGAGATAGTCTAACAACCTCTGTGGCGTAGTGGTTATATAACATGACTACTACGCATCGGTCTCGAGTTCGATCCCCGCTTAATGCAAATCTTTTTGTGCATAAACATTAAGGTTTGCATTGTTCTAGGTGTTTTCTATGTATAATAATTGTATGTATTTACAAAAAAAAAGTATTTAAGTATGTTTATTTGTTGTCTAGTACCCATAGTGCAAGCTCTGCTTAGTTTGGGGCTAGATGGCGTTGTGTGAATGTGTGAGGATATATTGTTATGATAACCTCTGTGGTGTAATTGGTATACTTAGTCAATGGCTACTACAGAGAAGTCCCGGATTTGATCCCCGCTTAATGCAAATCGTTGTGTGCATAAACATTAATGTTTGCATTGGTCTAGGTGTTTTCTATGAATTATATAATTGTAAAAACATATACAATAAAATGAATATTAGTATGTTTATCCGTCGTCTAGTAGCCATAGTGCAAGCTCTGCTTAGTTTGGGACTAGGTGGCGATGTGTGAAAGTGTGTAAAATATTATTCATTATTTATAAAAGCATTGCACCCATCCGAAGCCAGGGTGGGTTACTAGTCTACGAATAAAACTTCTATTTCCGTAGTTGTCATGTTTAGGATCCATGTAAAGGAAGAGTATTCGATTGTTTCAACATTATCTTGAACAAAATAGTAATATTGTTGGTAGGTTAAGGATGAATAGCTGATGTCACGAACTTTGAAACTGGTAATAAAATTGTTCGCGCATTGATGACTACTGTTGCGTAGTGTTTATAGGTCATTTGGTACGGTATCTAGGGTTCGATTACCGCTCAAGTCAAATGTTTTTGTGCGTGATTGTGAATGTTTGGTTTGATCTGAGGGTTTTGTCTACGAATACTATTAGTATTTACAAGAAATAAGAATAAAGATGATAAGTATGTTTTTTTTTATGGATCATGCAATTAAGCAATAGGTACCTCCTATGGGTATCTAATATTGCATATTTGCATGATACATAAAAAGAACATAATCATCTTTCTGCTTAGTTTGGGCGTTTCAAGCTCTGCTTATTTTGGGACTAGATGGCGTTGTCTGTATGTATGAGAATATTTTGCTATTAGATCATACTGCTTAACGCATATGTTTCAAAAACATGTATGTGTGGACTGAGGGCCCATTTTTTTTTTTGCGGTTTTTTGTAGATTAATCAACAAAAGTGCATAGTTAAAGTTGTTAAAGAGTTTGTTAAACGATTATCAGAGTTTGTTAAGACTTCATTCAAAAGATATATCGCTTTAAGTGGGTCCCTCAGTTCAAACACAAAATCTCCCATAATTAGATAGGTAATGAATTAAACAACAATTTTTTGGTAAAAATCCTTAGTTAAACATGTATAAAAGTATAAAAAGCATTGAAAAGCCTAATATGAGTAGCTAATAAAAAATAACAAACGTTTTAAAAGGTCCCCGAGGGCCCACTTGAATTTATCTCATAATTAATCAATTATAGCATGAACATTAAATATTCCTAAGCCAAACATTTGTTAAAAGGGCAAGGATAAATTTAAAATTAAAGAAAGATCACAAACAGTGATAATTATTGTTCTTTTTAAGTTTTTAAGTGGTCCCTCAGTCCACACACTATGCAAATGCTAATTGTTAAATATATAATTAAATACAACAATTACGAAAATGGGGAGCCTTTCAGTGCATAGTTAATTTTGTATTTTATCGATCTGTATTTATCTTGTGTCTGGTTTATTTATATTTTTTGTCATTTTAACTGTTTTATTAATTTTCATACTAAGTCTGGTGTGGGGTGTCCACGTTTTAAGAAAACGGCTGTATATTTGTTTTTAATGTCATTAATTATTAATTTAGATATTTATTTATTTATAATTAGGATAACCCACGAAACATACACAAAGTCAATCAGAAATAATACAATATTTAAGTAGCTCAAGCAACAGTGCTGATTCCATTACAAGTTGCCACGGCAAGCAAAACATTACACAATATTAATATTAATCAATTAAATCTAAATTGCAATCATTTTTTAAATGTAAAAAATAAAACAATAAAATTTGCAATACAGTAAAATTAAAATGTAATAAAATTTTAAGTTTTAGACAAGTGACAGGTTATATTATTAATTAGCTACAATCGTAATACATATCTGTATGTCTATACATATAAATAAAATTGGAGTGTCTGTTTGTAACACGAAATCCACAGTTTTTAAGGTTCCGTACTCAAAGGGTAAAAACGGAACCCCAATTACTAAAGCTCCGCTGTCCGTCCGTCCATCTGTATGTCACGAGGCTGTATCTCCTGAACCATGGCAGTTAGAAAGTTGAAACTTTCACAGATTATGTATTTTAGTTGCCGTTATAGCAACAAATACTAAAAACAAAATAAAATAAATATTTAAGGGTTATTTATTTTATATTGGAAAAATTATTTTTGACAGCTAAGTCACGTCGTAAAATTTATAAAAGATGAGTCGTGAAGTCATCGCATTCTGGCGCGAAAATAAATAATAATATGGGTAGAATAATAATACAATTTTATTTTATTTTAATTTAAAATTAATACTCGTAACTGAACGAATTCACGATAATCAACAAGCTGACAGTTTACCACAGATTTGAGAGTTCTACTTTCTTTTATATGGTTCTTGTTTTTATGGATTTGAGAGTTACTATATAAATAAATAATTTAGAATAAAACTGTCAATATCTACTGCTATTATAAGAGGTCAGAGTGAAAGTAAAATAAAAAAAATATTTCAAAAGTTATGTAGACTAAATTATTATGTTTTTTAACATTTTTATCAATTTATTATTAACTGCAATACGGGACCATAAGAATTCTATGTCATAATTTTGGAAAATTTAAAGATTAGGTACTTCGTAATATATATTTTTTTAAATCATTAATTTAACAGGAACATGTATTTTTTTATTGTTTGTTTACGTTTGCATCAAATAGCACTCAATTCGGTCCGCATACGGCCCAACACAATTACAACTATTTACTTTTATCTGACACTTTATGACTATGCAGAAACTTTAAAACGTAATGTAACATCATTAATGTATGTAATGGTTCTTGATTATCTCTTGACTGCATGGACACTCTACTTGTACGAAAAACATATTTTGTAAATTTTTCGTAAAAGAATTATAAAACCAGTGATAAGATAAATACAGATCGATAAAATACAAAATTAACTATGCACTGAAAGGCTCCCCATTTTCGTAATTGTTGTATTTAATTATATATTTAACAATTAGCATTTGCATAGTGTGTGGACTGAGGGACCACTTAAAAACTTAAAAATAACAATAATTATGACTGTTTGTGATCTTTCTTTAATTTTAAATTTATCCTTGCCTTTTTAACAAATGTTTGGCTTAGGAATATTTAATGTTAATGCTATAATTGATTAATTATGAGATAAATTCAAGTGGGCCCTCGGGGACCTTTTAAAACGTTTGTTATTTTTTATTAGCTACTCATATTAGGCTTTTCAATGCTTTTTATACTTTTATACATGTTTAACTAAGGATTTTTACCAAAAAATTGTTGTTTAATTCATTACCTATCTAATTATGGGAGATTTTGTGTTTGAACTGAGGGACCCACTTAAAGCGATATATCTTTTGAATGAAGTCTTAACAAACTCTGATAATCGTTTAACAAACTCTTTAACAACTTTAACTATGCACTTTTGTTGATTAATCTACAAAAAGCCGCAGAAAAAAAAATGGGCCCTCAGTCCACACATACATTCAAAAACTACTTAATTATGATTCATAATACTTGACCTACAGATAACACACTAACAAGACAGACAGACAGATGTCAGATTGTGTTTATATAAAAACCTGCTACTTATGTGTTCTAAATAAGGTAAATAATAAAGCGACAAGCGTAGTTAACGTAAATTAAATCGAGCTATTTTTTTTTATTTATTTATTTTTTTTAAAAGTTACCTATACTTTAGTGTTGTATAAAATTTGTAACTTCGTTATCTTTGTATATTATTTAATGTTTTACTTTATTATAAATAAAATAGCACATTTTAAGCACTTTAGCGTAAAAAAACAATTTTACCTAAAATTCGAGTTAGCGTAGTATAAATTGTTGGTGTCGAAGAGTACTTATCAGAAAATAATTGATATCTGAACATATCACTTATCATAGGTAGGTACTTCCTGTGGGTACTTCATTAATAAATTAATATAAAATACATAAATAAACCTGCAAATAATGACTATGTGTTCTAAATAAGGTAAATAATGAAATAAATCTAATTGTATTAATACAAAGTTCGCGGTTAAGATTGAGGTCTCTATCCATTAGAAGGCCACAGAACTAATAGTTAGCTACTCGATACGGTGTGTTGGCTTCGAACGGAGGCTTGTGGTCGTATTGTCTTACAGTATGACTGTCGTATTACTTACTTAGTATTTACTAAGTATTATTTACTACTTATACCGCATACTACCAAGGTTGAGTGTTAAGTTTCCGCAGGAATACTTACAGGTTGTAGTGGTGTATGTGTGCATGTACAATATAAGTACATGCACTGTTATTAATAAAGGAGTATTATAACTGCACTCGCGTCTATCACTTGTCCCCCTCCCATAAGTCCCATCCTTACATGGCGACCCTGCCAGGATGGATCCGCGAGGCATCGGATAGCAAGTGCAAATTTAGCATGTTATATTTATAATATTGTTTTTTTTTTAATAACCTTGTGACTTTTTATACAAAAACAAACAGTGTTTTAAAATGTGTTTAAATACATATAATGAACCAAATCGCAGAAATGACGTACATATGTGTAACAAATGTTGTCGCAGAAAGTGTCACCACTATGAATGGTGGAGTGGTGTTTTGGTATTGCTTCGTGTATATGCAGGTTCAGGACGAGAAATCGGTCATGGGATCGACATGATCGAGATGGGCAATAAGAGTAGGCATGGCGCCCCTTTGTCGGGTGCGTGCCATCGCAAAGTTTGTCGTCGTGCGTAGTGTTAAAAAAAAAACATTCGTCATACTTATAAGTGAAAGTGCGTAGATAAATAGTGTTATTTTTAAGCTAGTTAGTAGCTTAGTTTACAATAATAAAGTACATATTTTTTAAATCATCATAATGTTTAAGTTTTTTTAATTTTATAAAAATAATTAAAAATTGTATTTAATAATCAATATATTGCATTCGTTATAGATAATAATTTTTGTTACTGTTACTGTTTACCATGTATTATAACATGAATATTATTACATTATTTTTTATCTAAGAGGTGACATAATTAATAAAAATACTTTTTAAAAGTTTTAATTATTTATGATTTTTACATATTATTGTATGGATTAATCATGCCATAGATAATAAACTTATATTATGACTTGGATGATATTTTTGTGTAATTGAAATGTGATAACATTCCATTCCATATTGGTATAGGTACTTAGCAACAATACATACCTTTGAACTGGTGATGATATTGTTTAGATTTGCCAACCATATAAGGTTCGGAATTTGTATACAAGATAAATGTAGAGTTGTTATGTGACTTTATTGTGAACTTAATAATTTAAAGATTGAGATAATTTTAAAATTTTGTTCTCAATGTACTTATTGAGAAAAAGTAAAATATTGACATAAAATAATTATGAGTTTTGTGCGTTGTTGCGTTTTTTAATAATAATGTAGAGAATTTATAAACAAAATATTGTAAATGATGAATATTATTGAGATGTTTCTGATAGTTGGTTCAGTAGATGAAGGATAGGATGCCAATTGACGTGCGTTGGTTCGAATCCAAATAAGACTTAAATGTTACGCTAAAATGCGAATAACTATTTTAACATTTTGTTAGAAAATGTGTACCTAATAATGTTACATTGTGTTAAAAAAAATGAATCTGTAAGTTATAAAACCATTCCCTAGGACAATCGGACTGATCACCCGCTGCCTGTGGAAATCGCTATTTAGCTATAACTAAGAGACATTTTGTGTTAGACAGAAGAAGTGAAATAAATAATGTAAAAAAAAAAGTAATTTTAAAGAATTACATGCCATGTATTACGATCGAATATATCGCGAGCCGAATATTTGAGTGAACTTGAGCATTTTGTAATGTAAAATAAAGAGAAATAATGAGAAAATGATAATGAATAAATATTATAAAAAATATTATAATGGTTAACCAAAGAGAAAGTAAATTAAATAGAATAAGTGGACCGGCCACTACTAAGAAATGTGATGTGAAATGACTAGATTTAAGTTAAATATTGTATCCTTCTTTATCGCAAATATCGCGAGACGAATTTGTCAAAGAGTTACATAAATTATGACTTGATTACAAATTATTACTTATTGATGACATATATTAATATACCTACTATTTAATAAAGATTTATGACCTTCAATAGTACTATGAGGTACTAACAATTTATGTAATGAGTTCCACCTCTTGATGAGTTCACCCAATAATTAGAGTGTGATGTCACGAATTATGACTTATATTTTTTTTCTTTTAATTTTGTTTTATTGTGTTCAGAATTATAATATTATTTTTTTTATTAATTATATTATGTTTTAGGTTATTTTGTAACTTATGTTTATTAAAAAAAAAGCTATGACTAATTTTTTTCTAGAACCTTTTTTTATTGTGCTTAGAATTATAATATAAATATTATTTTTTTGTATTAATTATGTGAAATTTTAATTGTAACTTATGTTATAAAAAAAAACATACGTAATTTGTTTTTTTTTTCGTGCACCCCCGGAGGTGTAGTGGTGTATGTGTGCATGTACAATATAAGTACATGCACTGTTATTAATAAAGGAGTATTATAACTGCACTCGCGTCTATCACTTGTCCCCCTCCCATAAGTCCCATCCTTACAAGGTGTCGATATCGTGTGTTATTTATGCTATTTATTTTATGCTGTGCTATTTGTTTAAGTTTACCATAAAACTAATTTAATAAAGGCAGACTTAATGGTTTTCTCTAACAGTCAACCTAAGGTGATACAAATGTACTTATAAAAAAATAAGTGGTATCTAAACATATAGATACTTAATTAATAAATTAATATAAAATACATAAATAAACCAGCAAACGATTAAGTGTTCTAAAGAAGGTAAATAATGAAATAAATCTAATTGTATTAATACAAAGTTCGCGGTTCAGATTGAGGTCTCTATCCATTAGAAGGCCACAGAACTAATAGTTAGCTACTCGATACGGTGTGTTGGCTTCGAACGGAGGCTTGTGGTCGTATTGTCTTACAGTATGACTGTCTTATTACTTACTTAGTATTTACTAAGTATTATTTACTACTTAAACCGCATACTACCAAGGTTGAGTGTTAAGTTTCCGCAAGAATACTTACAGGTGTTGATGGCGTTTATTTATGGTTTTTTATTTACCTTACTTTAGCACAAAAATAAATTGTAGCTATTTATGGTATGAGAATAGCAAGTTTTTTTGGTACAGTCAGCTCCTTATATAAAGAGACATCTAACATATTAAAATTTAAAGTAACTCTCAAAGTGATCAATAATAAAAACACAACTAAAGTCCTCTAAATGTGTGAAGCACCCATGATGCGCAAATATATCGAAACAATTACATCATCAAATATATCGTTTCGTAGTAATCCATCAATCAATGTTCTAGGATCCTGTCTTTGAACGGCACGTTTCTAAAATCTACCAGGCTAAACCAAGAGCTAGGAATATATCGTATGTTTGATACCTAGTGCAAGCCTTTGTCAGCTTCCCTTTGTATGTAAAAAGAGGCGACTTCGAGAGCAGACTGAATAGGTTAACGTGCTTTATCAGAAAGACAATATCAACAGGCAAGATGTTGTTAAAATGTGAATCTGTCTTTTGTATAAAATGATGGTTAAATGTTATCTACTGTAATCAATATTGATTGAAGATGGCAATAAGTTATAATATTCGGTTGATGTTTGTTATAGTTAAGTCATAATAATAATAATATTCACGGACATCTCTACACAACGGCATCTGTTCTCAAAGTAAGCTAAGCTAGGCTTAACCTGCTTGTGTTATGGGTAACAGAGCAACGGATATTAATATTTATATACTTTTTTTTGTAAATAATAGCATTTTATACATAGAAACACTTAGACTAATGCAAATAATCATGTTCATTCACACAAATAATTGCACTGAGCGGTAATGGAACCCGAGACCTCTGCGTAGCAGTCATGTAATATACCGACTGCGCCACAGAGGTTGTCAAACAATGTGACATACACATAAAGTTAAGAGGTAATCCAACACGAGATATCTGCATAGTCAAGTATAAAAACCACGAAATTACAACACGTACCTAGGTAAAAGTGTTTATTAGTTAATTCAGAAAACTTGTTAGTTCTAAGGTTTCACACACTTCTATTCCCTCCAATTGTCTTGTAAAATGTTTCATAATGAATAATGAACGTTTAGGGTCGTAGCACATAATAACATAACGTAAACGGATCGGCACCGTATCAACTCGAGCCGTTCAGTATTATTTGTATGAAACTCCTTCCTGCATCGCGTTTACGTTACGTTATATGTGCTACGACCCTTACTCGAGAACTTAAAGTTGTCACAGTACATAAAACGCTTCAACAACTTGTCTAACTCTTATGGTTGAGTTGTAATTTTATATCTTGCTGCACACTTCATTATTTCTTTCTAATAAAAATATATTTTATATATTTATTCAAGACAACTCCGGCACTCAAGATCGAGCCCTATGTCGATAAATGTAGAGACATAATAAAGACATGATATAAACTGACACAAAGAACATCGGGACTCTAAAGAGCTCTTAATGGTTTATAAAGTTTGTAACCTTAAAATCTAACATCTAAAATCCAATAAACTTCAAATAAGCGTTAGCCTAGCTACTGAACCGGCAGAATTACCGAATTATCAATGTAAAAGCCACCGAATCGTATACTAATGAGCATGTTTCCATCACCAAAACGTTCCGGTTCGACTTACCGATAATTACCGTTAAAGTTACATGATCGGACCATGAAGTTGATCGATCAACCGTAACATACCGTGTATAAGCGGTTAACGACGGAAGTATATATAATTAATTTAGCGGATACACAGATTATTTATCTCTTCATAGACTATTTCATGTTATATTTATTATTCAACATTGATTTAAAGTATCTTGCTATCGTTCGTTGGTATACTTTCTAGCCGTTTAATGTTTTATTTATAAATTATTTTTATTTATCTTTATCTACGAAAATAGAAGTAGGTAAGTAAAAACACTATCGAAAACTTTTAAATATTATTTTGTGCTTAATAGAACATAACATTACCTACTTAAAAATTAGTTATTTTTTTACGTAGGTACATCATACGTAGAAAACACGTAGACCAATGGCGATTTTATATTTATAGACAAAGTCTACCTACATTATATAGCACTAGTTTCCGCCCGCGGCTTCGCCCGCGTGGTTCTTTGATAAAAAGTAACTTATGTTCTTTTTCAGATATCAGACTATCCTTATACAATTTTGTAACAAATTTTGGGCTAGAAAAATTTACGACACCGACTAAATAAGAAAAAAAATTACTGTCGGAAAAGGTGACTTAAGGATTAAAAGTCTTCGTTATTTGTAGCCTATGCTATTCTGATGTTTAAGCTATATTAAGTACTGTAAATTTTTATCAAAATCCGTTCAGTAGTTTTGCGTGAACGAGTAACAAACATCCATCCATCCTCAGACTTTCGTATTTTTACAAATACGATATTTATATACGATATTTTAATACAGTAGAAAGAAAGAAAGAAAATAATTTATTTTGTTGCAAACAATATACAGTAACTAATTATCAATTAACAAGATATTACAATAATGCACACAAAATAGGACCTAACTCAGCTGATATAAATGTATGTTTTTTCAGTAGGAAGTAGGATGTTACAATTACAAACGTTCATTAAAGACTCAATCAGAGCCGTTATCCAGAAATATTCTGGAGCGAAATTTGGCCTACTAAGTACCTAATACTAAGAGTTATCCTTGTATGCATAACACATCACACTATAATTATAAAGCGAAAGTTTGTGTGTGAGTGAGTGTGTTTGAGTGTGTCTATGTGTGTGTTATAATTTCCTGATATATCTACTCGATTAATTTGATAGCTACTAAGCTATTAAGCTAACACCTTGCATTTAATCTTGCTTTTCTGGTCAGATGTTATTGTTAGATAGTTGTGAAGACATTTTAGGACTGTCCATTTGGTGACGAACTAAGAATACAAGTGTCAGCATCCCATCTCATCCCGAGGGTGTCGTAGAAGGCGGTTGGGGAAAAATCTACTCAAATAACATAGCTGCTATAAACTAAACCCTTTACCAACCTGTCTGGCGTGGTAAAGATGTTAATAAATTAATAAATATTATTATTAATAATAAATATTCCTCACACTTTCACACAACGCCATCAAGTCCCAAACTAAGCAGAGCTTGTATTGTGAATACTAGACAACGGATAAACATACTTAAATCCTTTTTTTTTTTTGTAAATACATACAATTATTATACATAGAAAACATCCATACCAATGCAAACAATCATGTTCATGTACACAAAGATTTGCATTGAGCGGGAATCGAACCCGAGACCACTGCGTAGCAGTCATGCTATATAACTACTACTCTACAGAAGTCGTCGAAAGAAGGCCAAACAACCCTTCAAGGTTTTTTGGAGAATGCGTATGTTCAGCAGTGGATGTCCATTGGCTGAAGGATAGAGGGATGACATTATAGGACAACCATCCGATGTCGGTTTTCCTAGCCTGTATTAAGTAAATGTTCAATCCGGAAAAAGAAAATGGTTGATATTATATTAAAAGCGCAAATAAAATAAGATTTCTTTGTCATCCCTAAACATTAATTGTAATATTACCAAGTAGAAAGTTCAAGATGACGGGCTTTGATCAAAAGGGAGCTTCCAAACTCAGTATTCGCCCACTCCCCATAAAGGAACATTACATAAAGATCCCTTTTCCTTACAAAAACTATTTCGTTCTCTTATATTATATTCCTTTTGTAATTTACGTTGAAGAATTATTATTATGGAAAATATTCGAGTAAATGGAAATCGTGAACATTTTGCGAGTAATGATTTTATTTCTTTTTGTTTTATTGTAACTGTGTTTTATAACTAAACTAAACTGTATTTTATTAATTTGTAACAGTAGCCGTAACAATACCACAAAATGTATGGATACTGGTCAGTTACGTGCATATCTCCGCAAAGTTTTGAGACGTCGTAAAACTATCTCCTTTTATAACCCACTCTTAACGCACATGAAATTACCGGACTCAAAGTACATCTATATCGTAAAAAAACTTAGCATGGGAATAAATGAAAAATGGCATCTCCGTGTGATGACGGAGTAATAATACAATATGTCACCACCCCGTCGCACACCATGGGTGTTGTAAAAACCGACTAAGAGACTATCCGTGAATATTATCTTTACGAAATAAAAATAAGGAAAACTTGAATTTAAACCCTATACCAAACCGTCTGACCAGCGTGGTATTAGTAGGCCAAGTATCCCTCCGTCACGGCAGGAGGCCCGTCCCTGCAGTGGGACATTAATAGGCTGTTATGATGATAATAAGAATAAATCAAATATGCGCCCTTGAGCAAGGTAGCAACTTATTACCGCTTTGCCACCAAGGCAATGTCTACTCAAGAATGTATATTCAAAAAATGTCTACAGATTAAAGATACACAAATTACATTTCCGTTTAGCACTCACTTTATAAGACGTTTAAACATGTACAATCTTAACCATAGTAGGTATATAAGTAAGCCCTCCACAATGAAATACCTGCTCTCCCCCCTCGAAACTATTCACAAACGCCACGGTACTGTTTGTAACCGACCGCTTTTAACCGAAACAGGCTTAAACATCCATCGCTACATTTCAAACCATTGTCGTTTACAATGGAGCCTCGGGCCAGCATTCGACCGCAGGTATGAAATCTGTACCGTTACGTATTCAAAATATAAACCCAGTGATGTCTAATATTTCATTTTCCACCAACGAAAACACAATTGTTTTGTTGGACGAGTTTCCAAGCACCTAATAAAATATACCTTAAATTTTCCAAAAGATATTTTCGTTCTGTGTAATAAAATGAATTGAACACGGTAGCGAGAATGTTATAACTTATTCAGAGATGTGTCCGACATAATATTTTTTTTATTCTCCTGCGGCAAAGTGCACAGTTTTCGTGGAGGTCACAACCAAAAAGGCCAGCCTATATGGACGTAAAAACATTTTGTGGTCACGTTTGTCAAAGATTTACAAAAATATTATTGTATATTTTTGTTTTGAATTTTAAATAAAATTTCGGTAGCTATATGAACTCCTTTTTATGCAATTTGTATGTTATGAATAGAATACAAATATTTTATTTAACTAGATATGAAACAGTCGCATCCCGCCATTTGTGTGCTCGATCCTTTGCGCCACGAAATTTTAATGAGGTTTTTATCAATAGAGAGAGTAGTTTTGGAGGAAGGTTTTTTGGCATATGGAAGCCTCAATTTCTTGTTATTTAATGAACTGGGTCATTCTACTGAGTGATAAAAAAATAAAATAGTTTTTTAGGTTCACAAAATCAGTCATTTATTCAGTTATAATAAAGATATACTACGCAAATATTGTCTAAAAAATAAAATCAGAGCTTAATAACAAACATTACCAGAATAATTGCACATTTTAGTAATTATCACTTCGACAGGAGTGATTCTCATTTCAACATAAGTGACAGAATCTTACTTAATAAGAATAATCTTTAATATTAAAAGAAAAATAACAGCTAATCTTAACTGCTTTTGCTTATAATTTTATAGTTTAGCTAGTACAAATAATCAAATATGATTAATATAGATTCTAAAAATAAAAAAATAATTTTCTACAGAAGTGAAGTCATTTCTACAGTCACTTCGACAGGAGTGATTCTAATTACAACGTAAGGTAATATTTTATTAAACTAATCAACATTAATAGTAAAGGAAAAATAATAGTTGGTTTAAACTGCTTTTGGTTATAAGTAGATCCTATAACTTGTCGATATTATAATCAAATTAGGTTAAAAAGGCTTAAAAAATTAATGAAAACATTTTCTACATAAGTAAAGTCATTTCTGTAGAATGTAAAGGCATTAATTATATTCTAATGTTCTTTTAGAAAATTTTCTCTTCGTCCAAAGACGTAATACTTAAAAGACGTTGCTGACCACCACCTGGACTCTCTTCAAGTTCAATTTTAGTCATTTTTGCTTCCTATATGGTTCTTTCTTCTCTTTCTCAGACCGTTTCTTACCTGTAAATAAAGATAAGAATAGCCATGCAGTTTGTTCAGATAGCGGTAGCCTGCCTATTGGCAGGTGAGGATCGAGCCTAGGACTAAAAAATGCTTATTTAGCTGGATCAGTCGGCAAAAATGCCTATTAATTATTTTAATAAAAATACAAAAATTACATTGTAGAAAATCAGTCACTTCTGTCGGTAAATGCCCTCAATTAGTGACGTGTAACATAAGATTACTAAATTACTGTAAAAACAGCATTTTTAGTATGTAAAAGCATAGCGAGAGTGTGCATTTCGCATAGAAGCTCATATTTTAGAAAGCATAAGCCCAAACCATCAGCTTTACCGACAGAAGTGAGTTCTACAGGAGTGAGTTTTATTATGAAAACACATATCCTGTACAAAATTTAAGGTAATAAGATTTAAATTTACCTGCCATTGATAATTGACTACTTAACTAATACGACTCTAAGGTTATCATATTCGTATATCACTTACTTAGTTTGTAGGATGAAGTACAGTGGTGACGTTTCAACTTCGACTGTGGTGTAGAATGCCGTTGCAACTTATTTTTATTCCGCCCAGGTGTCCCTGTCCGAATTATGGCTGAGACTGATACTGACAGAACTTGGTAAAGTGTTGTCAGAGATAGAAATTTATGTTGCATTTTTAAAAATTAAACATTATTCTATTTTGGCAAACTATTTCTACAGGTGTGATTTTATTTTACGAACAATGTATAATGTTGAATAAAGTTAAAAATTAAGATTAATATTAAATATCAATACAAGCTATAGTTACTTTGTAATATGCTTTATTGGTTTCTTTATGTTATCTAAACATTATACCCTTTTGAAATAATTTTAGAAGAATCTTAATGCTGATACTTGCTTTGCGAACATTCGACAGGACGTGAGCAATCACGTACTGTACCACCAAAAAAAAGGAAAAGTATTTATTATTCAATTTGATCCCTATGTAAACTGTTAGACTTAGCGACAAAGTTTTATAAAATTAATATAGAAAGTATTAAAATTTAGGAACTACGACAGGTATTTCAAGCGAACACTTTTTTACTGACTAAGTAGAATGACCCAACTGTGACAAAGTTTTACAAGATGACATAGTTGTTAAAATGACTTGTATGTTGTTAGCTGATAACAGATAGAAGGACTATTTCATTTAACACGAGATCGTTGATGAAGACGCCAAGTGACCAATATAGTAATAAAGAAATTATATACCTTATACCTGCATGTCAATTCTCGTACTTTAAAATCGTTAAAAATTCGGTTAAGTTAACTTTAGTTGTCTAATTGTCACACAGTATGTATTTATTTATTTATTTTAAAAGCACTACCACATCATATATATTAAAAACATATTTTATAAAAAATAATAAAAAATACAAAGTATTTTATCTGATATATATGACAATTACGGTGTGCATAACACTGACAAGAATAATTTAACCTATTATAAACATACTTATTTAACTATAAAGTGTATTATGATAAATAAAATATAAATAAATACATACATACACATTCATATATAAACAATTAGCCAATTCACTATACATTTTGAGATAGTAAGTTCAATAAACTATTTTTAAATTTAATGTACGAGTTATTAAATACATCAATGTCAGCATCACGAGTTTGTAATATGTTATATTGATTTAAAATTCTAAACAATGGTGATTGTCGACCTAAATTGGTTTTACAGAAAGGTGTATGGAAAATTTTGGTAATTTTGTGTCGTGGATATGAATGGGGAATGGATAGAGACGCCTTGTCTAAGAGGTTACTGCAATGTATTTGGTTATTTATCAATTTATGAAGGAAACAGACGTCTGAGATACATCTACGGCTACTGAGGGTAATCATTTTGAATTTATCCAAACGTTGATAATAGGGGTTTCTATGGGAAAACCCACTGTAGGAGTATGCAAGACTTCTAGTGAATGCTCTCTGTATACTTTCAATTCGTTGTGAACTTATAGCGTAATAAGGAGACCAGACAGTAGTGGCGTATTCAAGAATGCTACGGACATGGAAGACAAGTTGACAACTAAAGTTAACTTAACCGATTTTTTTACGATTTTAAGGAATGAGAATGGACATTCTGGTCAGTCCTGTGCCGCAGGGCTTTTACAGACATGATTTTAACGGACACATACATCAGAATTTTAGCTTAAGACAATCATTTCTAAAAAAAAGATTGATTTCTTAATGGATCGTACATAATAATGATTTAGCAAGAGCTTCGATTTTGCGACCTTGATAAAGGCTCGAAGACAGTTTTTACAACCGCTATGCGAAAGAGGTAATTTATTAGAGTTACATTATATAATATAAATCACTTCCCATCACATATATGAAAAAGATGTTCAATAAGATATAAAATTCTTTCATATTTATATTAAGTTTCATTGTTCGCTAGACAGTAATATTTCTATTACAAACTTTTATTCTTTATTCTATCAATGTTCCTTACCTTCCGTATCGATTTATATGAGGAACACGTACCAAACTGCTTTAATGCAATTATAAATACGTTACTTGTTCTTTATCTGGATCATGAAAGTTTCATTTTAATTTATTTTATACGATGAGACGAAGAATTCTTTCGGTTGGTAAATTTCAAGCTAGTGCACACCTGATGCAGAACGATTCTGTGATGTACAAATATACAGCTTTGCGTGTAAAAATTTGATTTTAGAACATCCCTCATAGATGTCCTAAAATTTATACACTGTTATTTCTACATTACTCTTCTGTTATCACAAGGTACAGGCACTTCATTCGCGAAGGGAATACAAAATTAAATACCTTCTTATAAAAATCTTCGCCACCAAAAGGATATGTAAGCTTCAGTCGGACAGGACACACCTACCCGTCGTATCTTCTAGACCAAAGTAAGATTTGCAACGCCAAAAATATGGTTGACAGCTCGAGAATTAGCAGTCCTCTAGTTCAACCCAATAATCCAGTCATTTCATTGGCTACTGTAAGCCACCTAAGCACAGTAACATTTTTACACTAACTGCGATGACTAAGATGCATTTAGCGGGCACAACGGTAGTACCAAACTAGCCGGTCTTTTTCTGAAAAAACTTAGCAGAAGACCTTCTTCTTTTCCACATCATTTTATGTATATTAAGGTCACACGTATAAAATAGTTTTATACCTGAAAGTTTTCTTGGTTTTCAAAAAGTCATCATCATCATCATAACAGCCCATTAATGTCCCACTGCAGGGACGGGCCTCCTCCAGCGACGGAGGGATACTTGGCCTACTAATACCACGCTGGCCAAACGGATTGGTATAGGGTTTAATTTCAAGTTTTCCTTCTTTTTATTACGTAAAAATAATATTCACGGATAGTCCCTTAGTCGGTTTTTACGACACCCATGGGATGAGATGGAATGGTGACACACTGTGTTCTTACTCCGTCACCACACGGACACGCATCCGCATCATTTAATGTATAGGTATTAAGGTCACGTAGAAAATAGTTTTATTCCTAGTTCTATACCTGAAAGTTTTCTTGATTTTCGTAGTCATAATATCATTGAAATTCTCTGCTGGAAAATTTTGCACTAAAAGCAAATCCGCTATTACATTTTCAATAAATGGCTGAGACGCGACGTTCGCACAAATCTCCTTAAGGTATAGTAGAATGACAGTTATTTATCATATCTTTGTAAAATATGAATGGTTTTAAAAGTTTGTTTTCTTCGGAAAAGCATTTTTTTTATTTCTTTTTGTTTCTTATTACGATAACTTTATCAAGACCGTGTTTGTGTGTAGGGGTCCGCACATATCTTTTTAGGGTTCCGTAGCCAAATGGCAAAAAATGGAACCCTTATAAATTTGTCATGTCTGTCTGTCCGTCTGTCCGTCCTTATGTCACACCCATTTTTTTCCGAAACTTCATATTACTGCGTAATCTTTTATACAAATAATAAAAGGCCTTTAATTTAATAAATCAATGTTACGGAACTCTATGTATTTTTACCACAATCGCGTTAAATGGTTATAGATGCAAGGATAATAGGTACTACGTAGGATGTTGATAGGTACCAGCTGTCAGTCCAAAGACACTGTATATCAAAAATGTTTGTCTATTTACATAAAATGATGACACTTTCATTTGACCGAATAACCTGAAAGTAGTCAGAAAACTCGATAACTGTACATCAAGAACTACAGAGTTAAGAATGAAATTCATTCTTATATTGAAGCGTTGTTTGTAATTTTCGCAATGGCCATCAGGTTCGATACAATTCAATACAATCATAGTACATAATACCAAATCAAAACCAATCGATTCAATTAAAATGTACGGCAATGCTAATGAACATAAGACTACCTGCAGGACAGGCTCAGCCTAGTGCAGGGAGTCTTTGTTACATCCATGCACTATACTCTTTATGTATCTACTTTAGTAATTAAGATTTGTGTACTACTTATTTTTTGCAATAAATAAATTTATTATTTCTCTTGTATGACAATTGTTGTTATAACGAAAGAAATAACAAATGAAACAAAGTGTTCCGTCTACATAACATTTGAGAAAACTTTGTTAATTTCTAACAGGGATAAGCTTAACTTTAGTTAATATTATTTTCTAGTTTTCTTATAATAACAGGTAAGTTTTTGAATTTATTTAAGTTACCTTTTTACTGTAACTTGCTTCAGTTTTAATTAAAAACTTAAAGATGAGTTTATATTTCTAAGAATGTATTTTTGAAATAATATTTATTGGTGTAAATCTTAGCAGGTATTTTATCAATCTGTAAAAAAATATAGAAACGTATGTAATAAAAAATCTTTCAAATCAAAAGCGTAGTAGGTGAGGCATTTATTTATTTATTTAACTACATATTTACATACATACATACATAAACTCACGCCTTATCCCGTCCGGGATAGGCAGAGACGACATTATTACATCTATTTAGTTTCAGTTTTACAACTATTTACTATATGTGGTGACGGAGTAAGAATACAAAATATGTCACCACACAATCTCAACCCATGGATGTCGTAAAACCGACTAAGGGACTATGCGTGAATATTTATTATCTTTACGAAATAAAAAGAAGGAAAACTTGAAATTAAACCTAGTACCAATGCGACTGGCCAGCGTGGTATGATAGTCCTTTAGTCGGTTTTTACGACACCGATGAGATGGGGTGGTGACATATTGTATTCTTGCTCCGTCACCACACGGACGGTAACTTTACTGGGGTATATTTAATTAAGCAATATATCTTTAAAAACAGACATGGGTTATTATTAGTTACCTACTATCCCCCTTACTCATAAAAATATTGTCAAATTTTAGTCAATTGATTAATTAGCCTAAGCTCTTACGTTCTTTGGTATAAGGTTGGTTTTCGTAATAACAAATCTCGCTAAACAGTGATTAAATTTAAGAGGCGTTTATAAGTAAGGGGGTATATTAATAGTAAGTTATTATATTGGAGAATCATGTAAACTGATATATTAATTAGTAAGTAATCTATATGTTTATTTCTTGAAACATGATAACAATATTAATTTGGCTTTCATCTTTTGACGCGGGTATGTTTTCCTGGAAATATATCTTTAGGCAAAAAGGTTCTAGCGAACGGTACTGAGAAACGCCACAAACGCCGCGTCAAAATACTAAAAGGTAAATAAAAGTGAAATAAAAATATAGCTTCCAATGAAAAAAATGTCTGTTTAAAAATATTTTCTTAATTAATTTCTCAAAAATCTTTAATAAACTCTGACGATTCATTCATAAGTATTATTTAAAGATATTAATATTTATTTACATTTCATCTGTAGAGTTTTTCCAAGTATGATATAATTAGCTTTGGAAATCTTTATTGAATACCTTTTTGATTTTCTTATTCATACTCTTAATATCACGGAGTTTTTTGAGTTTTCCTTATTATACAAACTTAAGTATTTTAGTCGTGTCTTAAGAGTGTTTTTAAAACAAACACTGACTGCTAAAGTTGTTTAAACTATGATTAGATACTAGAATTTTAATATCGTACAAAATTGCAAAAAATCTTTCTAACTTTACTGTAAATCCTTTGGTTTGTTTCGGTTTTTTATGATAATCTATATTAATATTATAAAGAGGTAAAGTTTGTGTGTTTGTGACGTTGTAGGGGGTAATATCTGGATCTAATGAACCGATTTAGAAAATTCTTTCTGTGTTGCATAGTCCATTTATCGGGGAGTGTCATGCCATATAGTAGCACGCTATGACTAATAGAGTGGAGCAGTAATGAAATATTTTTTAAAAACTGACGCGTTTTTTTCGCCGCCCAACGAAGTGGGCACGGGTCAGCTTGTAAATAAATAAAATAAAAAAAATCTATTGTCTATATCATTAAAGAATATTTCTAGTAGAAATAAAACTTTTCTACGCTCTTATGGTTCGCTTATAGTTATTGCAATCATTAATTATTATCATTACCAGTCAAGTTAAATATTTGAAGTATTTTCCTCCTCCTGTCCTGTTTATCTAGTGACCTACTAAGAATTTAAACCCTTTCTTGTTATGTCCTTGCATATAAGACAAGGGCATAATTATACAAGTTTATAAGTAAATAACAAGCATATCAATAGTATCAACGTAGAAAAGTTATATTCATCATCATAACAGCCCATTAATATCCCACTGCAAGGACGAGCCTTCTCCCGTGACGGAGGGATACTTGCCCTACTAATACCATGTAGTGGTAACGGAGTAAGAATACAATATGTCACCACCCCATCTCATTCCATGGCTGTCGTAAAAACCGACTAAGGGACGTGAATATAATCTTTACGAAATAAAAAGAAGGAAAACTTGAAACTAAACCCTATACCAATCCGTCTGACCAGCGTGGTATTAGTAGGTCAAGTATCCCTCCGTCACAGGATGAGGTCCGTCCCTGCAGTGGGACATTAATGGGTTGGTATGAATGTTTGTACAGTCCCCGCAACACAGGCTATGATCCTAGTGCGGTAGTAATTTTTTTTAAAGAAGAACAAAAAAAACTAGGCAGTAAGATTTGGTGCTTGAGTCTGTATACTCGTACATGTTTATCCTGTACTCTATGATCTATCACAAACTCCTTCTTCAAATGTAGATGGCGCTGTACTTGATAATATCTAACGATACCAACATGATATAAATAAAACATAAGGCAAAGGCAACAAGCGATATAACCTGTTCAATCAGATCACGTTCATAACATGAGCTTTGAATAATTTTCACCCGTATATCCGTCATAATCTCGTAAACGGCTGATCGCTTCTTCATAATCCTTTTACAAGGTGATATAACAGGTTTGATATCGTTATTATTTTATCTTGTAATTTTTTTTTGTTTATTGATAACGTTTTGGTGATGTTTGTAAGGTTATTTTTATACTTCGGTTTAGATACGCTTTGGTGACGAGATAAACAAGACCGCTTAGGCTACACGACGCGACGCAATCATATAGAACAATTGTCGCGTACGTGGCGTTCTTCGCGTTGCGTTTTCGTCGCCAACGTAGGACACCGCGTTAAATCTATACTGGTGTAAAATTCGGTGCTTATAGCCATACATATTCAAACTCAAGCCTTGTTCTTATGGCTATATGGGGTATACTACGATTTTTACACTTTCATACAAGCTACAAGCTCACCTTTTTTCTGAAGGATTTTACCAATTTCACGTCTGTAAGTCTCTATTATCATAACAGCCCATTCCACTGCAAGGACGGGCCTCCTCCCGTGTCGTAGGCATATTCGGCCTACTAATACCACGCTGGCCAGACCGATTGGTACAGAATTTAATTTCAAGTTTGCATTATTTTTATTTCGTTAAGATGATAATCCCTTAGGCGATGAGAGATGAGATGGGGTGGTGACATATTGTATTCTTACTCCTACACCACACGGAGAGACTTGAAATTAACGGATACAAATTACATTCAAGCTTATGTTTAGCAGGGATTTAACCAGCACAGGAACCGCATAAATAGCACATTTCGCATTAAGAACATAGTATTCTTATGTACTGAATTATATCACGAAAAACGATATTGACATTGGTAGAAACAAAAATCATCCATCTATCAAAATATCGAAGGATAATCGACTCACTGACCCGAATGTGTTTGCGTGTCTAATATACGAGAAAGCGTGCACATTTCTATTGCTATCAAACAACTTATGTGTTGCAAATAACACGCGAATATAGAAAAAAAGCTTCACAAATATACAAAGAGGAGCTAAATTGTCTGTTTGTTTGTTACATTGAAACTTATGACGTGACTAAACACCACTTCACTGTGCACGTTCAGAAAGTTTTGTGTTACAAACGGGGCCAAGTAAATTTAGAAGTTATGTAGGTACTTGGCATTGTGAATAGCGAGGTAAGAAAGAGGTCAAATAATCTGTACACTTGATGAACTCAAGACGAGACTCGGAACTTTGATATTTGATTGTAAAGTAAGGTAGATAAGAGATAAGACTGAGAGCTTTGCGAATTGAAAGATAAAGTATTCAGTGGCAAAGATCAAGAGATGCTAAGGTGGTTTGGACACTTTGATAGAATAATTAGATAAGCCAATTAGACTAAAAAGGAAAATTTAAAGTGCTAAGATAGTAAGTAACGTGTTTAAGGGACATCATAGAGACTTACATTTGCACGCGCACCTTAAGTGACGGAGTAAAAATACAATATGTCACCACCCCATCTCATCCCATGGGTGTCGTAAAAACAGACTAAGGGACTATCCATTAATATTATCTTTACGAAATAAAAAGAAGGAAACCTTAAATTAAACCCTATACCAATCCGTCTGGCCAGCTTGGTATATTAGTACGCCAAGTATGCCTGCGACACGGGAGGAGGCCCGTCCCTGCAGTGGGACATTGATGGGCTGTTATGAAATTTCAAGTCTATAAAATTCCCCGCGTTAAACTCGGCTCTAACTTTTGTGCTTCTTGAGATTAAAGAAAAACAATGTAACCATCATATCCTATGCTATTAATATTTACTAGTTTATGACATAGAAATAAAATAGTATAACAACATTGTTATCGTAAAGCAGGATGAATAAAAACAGAATATTTACTGCTTTTATGATGTTAATTGCTATTACTTACTATGTTGTGTATAATATTGCAAGAAATATAGAATACTGCAAGTGTAGGTATGAGTTCTCTATATAAAATCGGATACTTAAGTATTTTAAAAAGAACGCCGTTTAGTTTATCATCATCATAACAACCCATTAATGTCCCAATGCAGGGACGGGCCTCCTCCCGTGACGGAGGGTTACTTGGCCTACTAATACCACGCTGGCCAGACGGATTGGTATAGGGTTTAATTTCAAGTTTTTCTTCTTTTTATTTGGTAAAGATAATATTTATTACACAGACAGTCCCTTAGTCGGTTTTTACGACACCAATAGGATGAGATGGGGTGATGAATGTATTCTTACTCGGTAACCACACGGATGATGTTTAGTTTATATTAACAGTCAATTTCCATTTATCCTGTAAGTTTTTATTCATCCCGTTTGACGGTAATATCCATAACGCCAAATCAGATTGACTTAAGTACTTATATGATTCCAGTACAAATAAAACATGCCAGACACAACCACAAGGGCCTGGTTAGAACCGTACTTTTAACGCCTAAATATAGAGTACTCCGAACACCCGTTAGCTTATTTTGAGGTCCATCACATTCAATGAATAATTAAAACTGCTTCGAGTTAAAGTTACTTTTAGGATCATACTGCCCTTCATTGCTGTTATGTTAATCGTTTTTAATGTTTAATTTTTTTTATAAAACGTCTGTATCAAAATTGTTGAAAGCGCAAATATAGTCCAAAAGGCTATTTTTCGTCATCATCATCATCACAACAACCCATTAATGTCCCAGTGCAGGGACGGGTCTCCTCCCGTGACGGAGGGATACTTGGCCTACTTATACCACGCTCGGCAGACGAATTGGTAAAGGGTTTAATTTCAAGTTTTCCTTCTTTTTATTTCGTAAAGATAATATTCGCGGATAGTCCCTTAGTCGGTTTTTACGACACCCATGGGATGAGATGGGGTGGTGACATATTGTATTCTTACTCACACACACGGAGACTATTTCTCGTAAATGGTGACAACTCTACAATCTTTGATTAGCGTTTGACGTTGTTTGGTTGGTTACTGAAGTGTCAAATTGACATTAATGACGTTTGAAATTACATTATGTTCCTCTCAGGATTGCAGACAACGGAAGGTAGTCTTACCATATTTTTGACAATCTGGTGTTGTGAATGTCTTCCCATTTATTTTGCCATTTAAAGATTTGTTGTAGAAAAAAGCTTTGAAATAATTAAAATTATAATAAAGGAATTAGTAGGCCAAGTATACCTCCGTCAGAGGAGGATGCCCGTCCCTGCAGTGGGACATTGATAGGCTGTTTTGATGATTATGATAATAAAGGAAATCGCCTTTACATAATAAAAGCATGTAAATATATTATAATAAATGGGTATATTTAGACGAAATGAATGCTACCGAAAAAATTTCTCACGAACCATAAAACGTCAACCGGTCTCGGAATTCATACTTTCTGTCTTTATTATCACTAACAGTTCAATAGTTTAACTATAAATACATTAATAGCTTTTTCAAATAAATTTATTTCTGACTGTATCTACAAAATATATGTTTTGTAGATAGTACATTCAGAAATAAATTTACGAATTTTAATTAACTAAGTAAGTCATTTTAATTTAAAGATATCATTCGTCAAATTCATATTGGCTAGGTAACTTTAGGGATGCTACAATGTTTATTTTTAGTCATAAGATATTATCGATGTTCGTAGAAACGGTACATCAGCTAGTCTTAAAAGAACAACCTGTTTTTATTAAATTAAAAAAGTTATTTATATAAAAAACTAGCAATTAGTAATTATTTACCAAGTAGTAGCTCTCTAAAGCAAGAGACGTTCTAGGTCGGTTTACACTTCCACCCACAAACAGTAGTAAAAAAATAATATGTATAGGTAAAAAGATGCAGCAGCTACTGAAATGACAGGGTTAAGAAACATACTGTACTATGCAGCCTATCCTAGACAACTTCTGTCAAGGGTAGGAAGTGACTTGGGGGTGTTCTGCTATTAATGACATCCACGAGCGAGTGGCAGCCATTTATCAGGTAGGCCCGTTGCTCGTCTGCTACCAAACAGCAATAAAAAATATGGCATTTTAATAAAAATTAGAAATTATGACTTACCATTTAGCTAATATATAATAAGAGATAAATTTTATAAATAGATTCAATGACTACAATAAAAAACGAATTTGAATTTTTCTGAGATGACTTGGCATCTAAAGGGTCAGCCATGACAGTTGTAAAAAATAATGAAGCGACCGTCGTCCGTTGAAGCAGTTTAAATGTAAAGTTAAATGTAAAATTAAATGTAAAGGGAAATGTTATAACACTTTCTCTGATCGTCAAGTTTCTAATAACCGTATAGTTTTGTTGTAAACCGTAAATAAACTATTAAAGTCGTGTATCCAAAATGTGAGAAAACTATCGACTTGTTTATTGCTAACATCTATGTTCAAATATACTCGTATCTTCGAGTTGGTATAGGTTATTTCTTGGGATTAGCGTGCACGCAAGCTTTCATTGTCACATCCAATTGTGGTTTCATTTTTAAATTCTTGAAAATAAAATGTTTATGAATATTCGTTTTAACTACTTTTTTATTTCTTGAAAATGAAATTATGTATTTGTATTTTCAATCATATTATAAATAAATTAAATCCTTGTTTAAAGGAAATACCTTGAGTCGACAAACAATAATTATGATATATAAACCTCATATAAAGCCATCACGCCTACATTATAAAGGCAGACTGATATAAGGCAAAAAGTTAGCCTAATACAGAAGCAATTCTTGCTCTACCGATTTTTATTAAGCTTAAACGGGAATTAACGCAGCACCCAACTTATCTGTTTATGCTTGACGTTTAGACACACAGTCAATTCCATTTAGTAACCTGTGCCGAAACGTCAAGCACAAAAAGTTAACTTGCATGTCGCGTTAATATCAGTTTGTTGTTAGTTAGTTATTTATAAGCATGCAATGGAATAATTACTGAGTTAAGGTTTCCTTGCGTTCGGGTAAAAGAGGTTAAAAATTATTAATTTGAAGTAAAAGCTATTTAATATAATCACAGCATGACATGACACGACTCCGTGTGGTGACGGAGTAAGAATACAGTGTGTCACCACCCCATCTCATCCCATGGGTGTCGTAAAAACCGACTAAGGGACTATCCGTGAATATTATCTTTACGTAATAAAAAGAAGGAAAACTTGAAATTAAACCCTATACCAATCCGTTTGGCCAGCGTGGTATAAGTAGGCCAAGTATCCCTCCGTTACTGGAGGAGGCCCGTCCCTGCAGTGGGATATGAATGGGCTGTTATGATGATGACATGACATCAAACTTCATTCATCGAAAAGTTTACTTTACTTAAATTACATTGTCTATTTTAATACTTAATTGTGAGCTGTTACTCTAAAGCCTAATTTACACATCGACAAGTACAGTAGCGAGTTAAGTAGTAAGTTGTTGATTTAGTTGATTTAAATAGATCTTCATCCTATTAGAGACGCGAGAGAGGGGGCTACTTCGAACTTAACTCGCCAAAAAATAGGATGGAGATCTATTCAAATCGTTGTGTAAATCGGGCTTTACTCATAGCGAAGTCACATTTAATCACGATAAGTATTCAGTATTCAGTATTCATTTATTTATTCAAAATAGTACAATAATATTACATCTTTTTGACGTCATCTAACACTACTTAATCTAAGTTTATTAACATTTCAAAGTTTTGAAAACTTTACCACCGCCTCCAAAGCGCTAGTAGAGAAGAAGCGGCGCAACAAACTCTACTGCTGCATTTTCTTGACGTCATTTTTTACATAGGAGATAACTGTAATTAGGCGCTGCAACCATTGTATACCATACATAACCATAACCAAGGATTATTCAATTATAAAGGTAGCGTCGTGATGTAGGTAGTACATAGAAGTGGGAGCACCAAATCACATCCATAAACAACTATCCAGTAATAAAGACGTCGCTCAGCCAAATGACCCCTTAAATAAAAACTCAGAAGTGTATTAAAATGTAAATTTATTAATGTTAGGGTCGACCAGTCACCCCAAGTAGCACCCGTTCACGAGTATAACGCAAGGAAGGGATTGACCCGGCCTCCACGCCACCACAAGCAATGACATTATAGTGAGCATGACGAGTCCTGACAATAAGAACAACAAAAAAAACTACAATTAGGGGAGATACAAATGGCAGAGGGACGCCCTTACTTCACATCGACCAAAGTAAATTTTTCTGTGAGTTCTAATTCATAGACGTATTTTAAATCCAGGCATCCCGGTCACTTACATAATTTTCAAGAGTGTAATATCCTTTGGCTACTAAACAACTTTTATTTTTTTCTTTAAATAAAGTAATCGGTAATTCTAATATCTCTACAGGTACTTTGTTATAAAGACGTATACTAAGTGCCATAAACGATTGATGTACTTTGTGTAAACGGTAATGAGGGACACACAGCTTATGATAAGTCCGTTAACGTCCTCTGCAGGGAATCAATTTAATCCTATTAGTTAATATTTCTCTACCCGGGCAAAGCCAAAGATGACATCTTAGATACTTCTTTATCAGTTTTCAATTTTTTATATAAAGTATATAGTATTATTCATCACACGTTCACACAACGCCATCTAGTTTCAAACTAAGCAAAGTTTGCTCCATCTGTAAATATTACTAGCTGATGCCCGCGGCTTCACACCCTAAACTACCTATATTCCAAGTTCAATCAAAATCCGTTCAGTAGTATTTGCGTGAAAGAGAAACAAACATCCATCCATCCTCACAAACTTTCGCTTTTATAATATTAGTAGGATAACGACAATGTTAAAATGTGTTTTTACATTCGAATGTTTATATGGATACTGCTGGCATATCTACAAACTATACTATATAATTATGTGCAGCACAATCCGGGAATATTTTGAAGCAGCCATGAGCTATAACCACTGCGCTACAGGTAGTCAACGAGCTAGCAAAACAAGACAGGTTCTGACTAATTACAACATTTACAAGCATGTGTTAAGATATAACGTTATGTCACAAAACAAAACAAACCGAAGTCCATCTATACTGGGAGACTGGGTTAGGTTAGGTTAGTCTTTGCACGATTCACCCCCTGTACTCCGGCCATTATAAGACCCCCTCCCTTTTGGGGTAGGCGTAAGGGACCTGCCCTAAGGAGGGCAGTCGCCGGTGGGGGACTTTTTTAGTGTGTTTTCTTTTTTGACTGTTTATAGTGTGTATACCATTAATGTCCCGCTGCAGGGACGGACCTCCTCCCGTAATGGAGAAATACTTGGCCTACTATTACTACGCTGGCCAGACGGATTGGTATAGGGTTTAATTTCAAGTTTTCCTTCTTTTATTTCTTTTTCGCTTTATTTTTCTTTCGTTAAGATAATATTCACGGATAGTCCATCCGTGAATAATATTCACCAACAATTTATACTAAGCTAACTCATAAAAGTGAACTTTACAGTAGACGCGTTTAAAGAGAAAAACGCGATAACGTTTATATTAGTAAGGATATTGATTTGAAATTTTGTATGATTAATATTTGATATATTTGTAGTTATTTCATATTTATATTTTTCCTTAATTGTGTATATTTTTTAATTTAGTGCAAGTTAGCCGTCTATACCCCTAATTGCACAATATTATTTTACGCACTACACACGTCTAACTAGTAGTCAGCGTAGTGTATTACGGGCGGTCACAGTACTAAACAAGTGTGAATTTTATTGCTTTACATAGCCTACTCAAAAATATATTATGCATTTATTTAAACTTAAGCCTACATTTAAAAAAGTCAAATATGTTGTCTATGAAGTATGTAACATAGGTTTATACGAGAAATAATATAAAACATACAGTCGCTAACTAGTGCATGGCCAATCATAGAACGAAATCCGATATTCTATAACCCATATTTTATATATGTTAAACATACAATATAATATTTAATATCACATTAAACTTACCTCTTTCTGCAGTATAAAGCGGAATCTTATACTTTTTATCAACACTCCTCAATGATTATTTTATCTTTTTAGTAAATTTTACTGAATGTTTAGCTCGTTTTTGTGTCATTTTTGTAAAAATACACTAACACTATTAATATTTAGACTAACTTGTAACAATAGCTCTAATAATTAGCATTATACTAATAAAGTGTTTCAAACCGCGCACTTCCATCTTATAATGCGACAAGTGAAGTTAGCGTAAACTAAATCGAGCGATTCGTATAAAATTTGTAACTTCGTTATTTTTGTATATTACTTTATGATTTTTTTATTACAAATAAAATAGCACATTTTAAGCACTTTAGCGTAAAAAACGAATTTTCGTAAAATTCGAGTTAGCGTAGTATACATTGTTGGTGTCGATATTATCTTACTTAATCGGTTCCTACGATACACATGGGATGAGATGGGGTGGTGACATATTGTATTCTTACTCCGTCACCACACGGAGGCGTATTCTGTATATAAAAACATATTTCTGATTAAATTTGTTGGTGTTTCAAGATTGTGTTTGCAAGTTGTATTTCTGCACATTTATCTGCTTTGTGATCATGTTTACATATTTGTAAAGTTATCTATAAAATATTCATAATATGTTAACATTTTAGCAAAACATATTAGTTTGAATATATATTACCTTTCGTTATCTATAAGTATCCAATACCTTATAATATAATTAGAATGTTTTTTGGTATTTATGTAACATATTATTATAAATAAGTATATTAACATCTATTACTAATAATAATTAATATTTATTTTTATTGACGACCGACTAAATTAGAGTGTATGATTCTAACAAAGAAGGTATTATTATTTCAGGAAACTTGTAATAAAAATTATTCGTCAGGCTTAAGTACTTAGTAAATGTAGGCTAAGTATCCTTTTATACATAAGGGGGGTCAGTCCCTGTAGTTGGATAAGCACAACCATGACTTCTTTTAACTTTCTTTCTTTTAAAAAACCTTTTACCTTTCGCCCTGTCCAGGCGCAAAGGAAAGCAAAAGTCAAAAAACCATAAACTAACCTAACCACGAGATCAACTTTTCCCCAGCTCTGCGACGTGCCCGTCTCTGTACTGTGACATCAAAAGCAACCGGTATAATATTTAACAAAATAAACTCAACAATCTCTTCAAGGTGAGTCTACACTGTATAGTCGCCAATCGCCCGCGGATAAAGTGTCGACTCACACTTAACAGCTCCCAGGGGCACGATATTATAAAGATGATTTACTCGCTGTTAGGTGTGACAAGGGCCAATTGTCTTCTTGCAATAGGCTTGTATCAAGTATAAAATAAAACAAGTGTTTATAATAAACATACAAAATAAAAGCGAAGGAATATTTACTTCATTTAATAAAGACTGCTTATTTAAAAATAAGGAAAACTTGAAATTATACCCTATACCAATACGTCTGGCCAGCGTGGTATTAGTAGGACAAGTATCCCTCGGTCACGGGAGTAGGCCCGTCCCTGCAGTGGGACATTAATGGGCTGTTATCATGATGATGACTTATTTAAAAATTTCGCACCGGGGATCAAACTATGTGTGACATGGACTTTTCAAATCAATTTAATGGACACAAAGAACATCTAGGGTACGGATTTCAATATAATATATACGCTATCTAATCCCTAACTAAGCAGACCTTCTACTTTCGATATACTATAATAAACATAATTATGTAAATCCTTTTTATCCATACTTAATATGGTAAATGGGAAAGTGTGTCTGTTTGTCTTTCTTTCACGGCAAAGCGGAGCGACGAATTGACGTGATTTTTAAGTAGTAAAGGGATGGAAAGTGGAATTTTTCTTCTTTGTCTAGGAAAGGGGAACAGTGCTACCCTGAATTTAACGCGAGCGGAGCCGCGGGCAAAAGCTAGTTTGTAAATACTTAAGTATTTACTAAGAAACATCAAGACTAATGAAAACATTGGTCACAGTTCATGCACACAAAAATCTACATACAGCGGGAATCAAACCCGAGACCCCTACGTAGCAGCTATAATAAACACTACGACATAATACACGTACACATAAATTAAGTTTGTACATTATTCATTAAAATGGTTCCCAAACTACATTCCCAACTGACTTGTAAGTTCCAATTTAATTGGTTCAATTCCCAACCATCGAAAAGGCACCTGCAGCTATCTTCATATAATAAGAATTGATAAATTAATTACAAATCTGGAAGCTCATCGTTAAGGTCTTTTAGACCTTTATCGGCATCAAAACTTTGATCACAATCGCCGTCCGTCCGTACGAAGATTAATAACACATTATAAATCATTTATATGACTTGTAATATCAAAAATAAATTTAAAACTGTTTGATAATAGCTGTCTTATGTAACGAAATGTAACTTTATAGTAAGTTGTTTTGCTAAACATTCAAAAGTCTAAACTTAGGGCTTGTTAACAAGACTTGGAGAGCAGTTGAGTAAGTCTCAAAAAAATCTGCAAACCAGCCTCATGACTGGTCATTAAAGAGGTGGCAAAATGAGCTATCCGTGTGGTGACGGAGTAAGAATACAATATTTAACCACCCCATCTCATCCCATGGGTGTCTTTAAACCGACTAAGGGACTATTCGTCTATATTATCGTTACGAAATAAAAAGAAGGAAAAAATAAAATTAAACCCTGTACCAATCAGTCTGGCCAGCGTGGTATTAGTAGGCCAAGTATACCTCCGTCACGGGAGAAGGGCCGTCCTTGCAGTGGGACATTAGTGGGCTGTTATGCTCATGATGAGCTAGACCGGACTCAAAAACAATGGCCTACTTTGACCATGGACGGAAAATTGTAGGGAGATGCCCAGCAGTGGTATAATAGAGGGTAACACTAATTAACTCAATAAACAACAAGCTAATTAACTCAATAAATACTAGCACTAAACAACTCTAGGTTTATTCTTTCTAGGCCTTACCTGGACTCCCCAGAAGTTCTCAACATTTAAACAACAAACATTATAACAAATGAATGTATGTTTTTACAGCCCCCCTAAATCATTAGCACCAACTGTTTAGCTTTATAAACAATGTCCTTCAGGTACTTTAACATATAATTTGTTCCATTGTTAAAGAGTTCTGTTAAAATGTCTAGCGACGAACGTGAGGTTGAAATAATTAAAGTTGTTATTTCTATTGTCAATTACTTTGCGAACAATAATATTTACTTATGTAATTGCTGTACTTTTAGAGAACTATTAATGCAAGGCTGTCTATTTACTATCAATTTACCTTGTCGTTCTTTTTAATGTCGTATAAGATAGAATGTGAGAAGGAATACACTAAACAACACCATGTTACACACAAGTATTCAAAACTGTTTTGTTACAAAGTTGTGTATGGACAAAGTAAAATGTGTAAAGATTAACCCCCTTACTCATAAACGCCTTTTAAATTTAATCAATGTTTAGCGAGATTTTAATTACGAAAACCAACCTTATACCAAACAAATAAGAATTTACCTAAACTAATCAATGACTAAAATTTAAAATGCGTTTATGAGTAAGGGGGTAAAGTGTTAAAAGGAACTCAAACTCTATGTAAGATTTAAATAAGAGTTACTTTTGCAAGATATTAAAATAAAGAGTTTAAGTCGTATCGCACTTGCTTTCATACGAGATAGAGTAAGAAACTTTATACCAATATGGCAGTAGCTGCAATATGGTAGTGATGATGGAGATATGTTTAAATAAAGCGTTTTATACCTCCAAAAAGAATGATTGGAAGTAGATTTTGCATACTTATATCAGAATGTACTTTACAAGTAAGAAAGTTGTAAACAAAAATTCTAGACTATTTCTAGAATATTATTGACGACTTCTGTGGCGTAGTGGTTATATAACATGACTGCTACGCAGAGGTCTCGGGTTCGATTCCCGCTCAATGCAAATCTCTGTGTGCATGAACATGATTGTTTGCATTGGCCTGGGTTCTCTCTATGTATAATATATACATATTATACTAAGTACTATTTACAAAAAAGTACTTAGGTATGTTTATCCGTTGTCTAGTACCCATAGTACTGTGTGGATATGTCAGGAGTATTTATTTATTTAATATTATTGTACTCCCAAGAAATAGTTCCAGTATCCTCCAAACGCAATATATTTTGCAACTACGATTTACATAGGTAATAATATATATTGTATGTGTATGTTTAATATTAGTTCCACAAACGTCGGACAACATATGTTAGCTCGTTAGTAACAGTTAGTTCCAAAGTTTTCTGACATAACATTATTCTGATATATTGACCAATTTCCAGTATTGGTATTCTAAAATTTATATTTGCTAGTTTATGCCCGTACCTAGAGGCAAAACTTTATTATGACAGGCAAATGTACAGTAATTATGCCTGTCCATTATGCTAGTTTCAAAATTGTCCGATGCAATTATGACTGTTTTGTTTACTTCATTTGCTGACGTCAGCATCAAGTTTATTTTTTAACTATCTTTTACTTCTACTATTTTTAGCTTCGTTCGCGTGGCGTATGTTACTTCGGAATTCGATTTAATACTGAAAAATCGTTTTTTAAACCTTATAACAAACAGATATACCTACAAACGAATTGTAAAATTAACGAACGAACCAAAACCTTTTCAAAAACAGACCTTTACAAAGACAGTTCTAGTAGACTGCGTCTAAACTTATGCTGAAAGACATGAGCGAACGTCATTCTTTCAAGGAAAATCTTAATACCGCGATACTGAAAATGACGTCACAGGCACAATGCCATCTGTTGTCAAATTTGTAAGTTAAAATAAATGACAGCCCATTAATGTCCCACTGCAAGGACGCGCCTCCTCCCGTGACGGAGGGATACTTGGCCTACTTATACCACGCTGGCCAGTCAAATTGGTATAGGGTTTAATTTCAAGTTTTCCTTCATTTTTATTTCGTAAAGATAATATTCACCGATTGTCACTTAGTCGGTTTTACGCCACCCATGGGATGAGATGGAGAGGTGACATATTGTATTCTTACTCCGTCACCACACGGATAATCGCTAATTAATGATGAATGAATACATTTGCACGCCACGTTATGGTGGGGCAGAATTACCTGCCTCGGTGGCGCGGCGGTCGCATTACATGGCTGGCGTGCATGAGGTCGCGGGTTCGATTCCCATGGAGGACAATAATTGTGATACACAAACTATTGTCCTTAGTCTGGATGTTCTTTGTGTCCGTTAAATTGATATTTTTAAAGGCTAGTGTGGGATTTGTCTTTTGTAAAAAAAATGCTGAAATAAATTATTGTACCTAACACCTTTTTACCATCTAGCAAAAAATATTTGACTAAACTTAGACTCGACTATATTATGATTATTATCTATAAATAAACTGCGTGCAGTATTTTTGAATTACTTAATAAAATAAGCACAAACACTTTGAATAATAATTTAATGTTTTGTGATTGTATTTCTATATTTTATTGTCAGTTTTGTATTTTTTTAATGTTGACAAATAGTAATAATGTGTATAATGATTTTATAAAGAAAAAACGTTTTACTTATTATGTTGTCTGTTATATTATACCCATATATTATTAATTATTAAATAGTTATATAAGTGTGTTATAATTGCAGTTATAATAAGATTGTGAGAAAAGGAATGTTATTTTAATTTAATTTAATATTTATGATTAAGTATAGGTATAGTTTAATTTTAAAAAATGAAGTTTGTACGCCAATATTAGCAATAAAGGGAAAGACTATTTATTTTTGTCAGATGTTTTGTACCTGTGATTAACTAATAAAGGTTATTTGTATTTATTTACATTAATAAAAACAGGTGGAGTCTGATGCATACTTTTACGTTGACCAGTAACTACTACAGTTTAAACTAAATTAATACCAAAAGAATAATTGATACTTTAGATTAATAGCTTACTAATACAATTTATATTTAATTAAATTGCGTTTCAATTACGAAAAACACAAAAATATAACAATCAAGTAAACTTATAATTGATTTAATTTAATAAGACTTATAATTGATATTACACATACGATTCATGGTTAATTTTATTATCATTTAAAAGGAATAACTTATTAATAGCACTTAATAATAAAATAGTTATAGATTATTTAAAAACTCATTTATTTTATGATTACTACTGGTAACGCCATCTCGTGAACAAAAGAAACGAAATTTAAATTCATGCAACATTGAACCAAATCCATTTTTCATGACCCCTGATTTTGTATTGGACTGTTCTAATTAAGAGATCTAGCGATATCTCGAGTAATACTTATCCGATTTTGATTAAAACATACCTCAGTTTAAGCCTAATAAGAAAGGCTACAATACAATGTATTGGTCTTAAGATTATATTTTAATTCGTTTTAAAGATGTGCGGTAACAAACAGACAGACAGACAGATAGACATTAATTCTAAAAATTGTAAGTGTGTAGTGTTGTTGCGTTTTGACTTTTTTCTAGATTTTATAGATAATTTTTATCTGAATTTTCGAAAAGAACAGACATTTCGACCTCTACAGTTTTATTATAGTATAGGTGGATAGATTACCTGCTTTAAAAATAATACCTAAAAACTACGTATCTATGTATTTTAATATCTAAAGTGCGCTTATTCCGAGAAGAGTCAATAAGAACCACGTCCGTTCGCATTAAGAGTCAATGTGAATGAAATTATATAGATGCACCGGTTGGCCGTTTCGGACGTTAAACAAAAATCAACCGTACTGGTACTCATACTGGCGCGGCGACATTTGGAAATTTTCTTTCATCTATATCTTGTGTGTTTAAAAACCGATTTCTATTATTTTTTTTTTATGAATAAGATATTAAAGTGTATTTTTGAAATATGGGAGTTTAAAAAAGATATGTCTATGCAAATTACAATATATTTATGTATTTTTTAATACACTTTGAAGAAAACCCTAACGATTAAACACGTTATTGTGGCTAATATATAAAAGATAGATTTATATACTATTCATGACTTTTTTGTACGTCTTTTGAAGACCATTATTTTTGTAATACATATTTTTGGCGTATGATCAACGTATGCGATGATAAGAGCTCGCTCGAACGCGCGTTTTTTCAACCGACTTGCTTCAAATTTTTCGTCACTGCTCAGCTCCTATGTGTCTTAGCGTTATGTTATATAGCCTATAACCTGCCCAGGAGTATGGACTACAATCGTACCAAGTTTGGTTCAAATGCCTTTAGTAGTTTTTGACCCATGCGTGCACATACAGACAGACAGACAGACAGACAAAAAATTTATTGATTGCATTTTTGGCATTAGTGTCGATCACCATTCATCCTCCAATATTAATTTTTAACATATACTCAATGTACAGTATTGATCTCTCTACAGTTTTATTATATAGTATAGATATAGATTTCCAGGCTGGTTTTGGTGGTTTTCTGGATTTTGATCTCTGAAGCTACTGCTTGGAAAGGAGATCCAATCCAGAAAACCCAATTCCAATGTCATATTATGCCTGTCGCCTCTCTATTGGCAGATAGTATCTGACCATAAGATTATTATGAATATGAGTGAAAATTAAGGGAAACATTCATCATAACAGCCCATTAATGTCCCACTACAGGGACGGGCCTCCTCCCATGACGGAGGGACACTTGACCTACTGATACTACGCTGGCCAGATGGATTGATATTCTTTTTACTTCGTAAAGATAATATTTACGGATAGTCCCTTAGTCGGTTTCTACGACACCCATGGAATGAGATGGGGTGGTGACATATTGTAATCTTACTGCGCAAAGAACATGGAAACATTACACTATCATTATTCTAAGGATGCCTACTTCTGGACACTGGCCTCTAAACTTTACTCCGCATAAATATAACAAAAAAACTTATCATATTACGTACAATAAAATGCAAAAGAACCACAAGTTACATAAACAAAAAGTCACATAACATATCTTATATACAGTAAAAAAGAGTTATGTTGACATAAATTTCGATGGCACTTAAGTCTATATACTTTCAAGTACAAAAGGTCACTTATAATAAAATTCCGAAGAGGAGCTTTCCGTACATCATTTATCAAATTCCTCCACACATACTTGACATTTGGAAGTAACTGCGCTTATCAGATTATTACTTAAACAAGTAAATGTGAAACAAAGGCATATATTCTTTTTTTTTGTGCCAAGGTCGTCGCGCGGAAAAGTATTTTGTTACAATAAATACTTTTTGTTCCGGTGGGAAATTCTAGTATACTTTTTAGTTGTAGGAATTTTTATATGAGGGTGGATTTATAATAGTTATAAAATGCTTCCATAGTACTAATTTTGCTGTTTAAATAATTATGTAGTTTGTATAGATACGATCTTTTAAAAAAATATTGGCTAATTCTAAGAATACGACCTCGACGTAATGGTTATAGCTAATGGCTACTGAAATCTTTGTGTATATGAACATGAATGTTTACATTCTTCTGGGCCTTTCCTATGTAAAGTTTATTATTGAAACAGTTATTTTTTAATATACAGACCTGTCTCATTTTAGGGATCAAGCGATCATGTTGACTTTAACATATAACACGAAATTAAAGAACACAAAATTACATCTAGGCACAAGTTAGCACAAAATAATATGTATAATGATTTAGTTTCATCAAATAATAATATAGATATATTTCTCTTTTCTCTGGATGAATTTAAGATATGTGTCAGGAATTTAAAATAGCATTTACTTACTCCCTTAAAATAGCATTTAGGTAATAATGCGTATATCTGTATGTTCATTCATAGTCAAATAAGTGTGGTTGTGAAGTTTTAAGCCTGAAGTTATTCTTAAGATTTTATTAGTCTTAAGTTATTATTAGTCTTTAGTTATTATTAAGTTTTTTTTGGATTATTAGTGGAAACTGTTCTATGGATTTAGATTTAACTATGTGTTATAACTATTTATACCGTAAATATCTGTTTGTTTCCCAAATAAAAAAAATAACTGGTTTGTATGGTATTCAAACCCTCTACCTCATGCCAGGCAGCCGCGTACTCGACCATTTCGCTATCAAGCCTGTAATATAAAACAGAAATCAAACACCATAATTTCACAAAATAAAGCAAAGTGAAATTAGTCATAACAGTCACAACTCAAATTATGTCGTTATTCCATGATTAACTTTACTTTCAAATCGGCACATTTCGTATTATAACACCTTATACAATCTTGTGGTTTTGTGTGTAAATTATATATTAAATTTTGAATGTAGACTCGGTAGCGAGGAAAGCCTTGGTTTAGTATGTATTGCCAAGGTCGTAGACCTACCAGTAACTAGCTAAAAGTAACGTAAAAACTCATTTTGACGAAGAAAAGAAAAATAACACGGTGTAATGTATTGTGGGTGTTATATAGGTTTGGTTAGGAGAATCCATGCTAAACTTATGATCAAAAATAATAATATTTTAAGGTAAGATTTTGTTAAATAAAAACACACAGTTTTAACAGAACAATTAATAGGTTAGGTTTTATAGTCTAACTTTATACTTAAACACAGAAGACTTTACATTTAATATAGTGTTCAAATATTAAGTTAGTTTATAAAACTTTAAAGTCATTTTAACGATGCTTTACGCGGCATATTTTACTTTAATCTATCTATTTCCATTTTGCTATCTAGTCTTCTATTAAGCTGTGTAACTGCTATTAAATATAATAGTAGTAAAATTGTTAGAAAGAAATAATATAAGCTATTTTGTCGTAAAACCGACTAAGGGACTAATCGTAAATATTATCTTTAGGAAATCATCATCATCATCATCATATCAGCCTATAGATGCCCTCTGCTGGACATAGGCCTCCTCCAAAAGTTTCCACTCTGCGCGGTCTTGTGCCTCTCTCATCCATCGGCTTTTCATTTCCTTTAAGAAATAAAAAGAAGAAATACTTGAAATTAAACCCTATACCAATCCGTCTGGCCAGCGAGGTATTTGTAGGCCAAGTTTACCTCCGTCATGGGAGGAGGCCAGTCCCTGCAGTGGGGCTTTAATGGGCTGTTATGATGATTTTAACGTGTTTCTCGCTTTTTGATGATTTTTGAATAAGTAATTGATTTCGCTGTGTCCCAAAAGCATGTTACGCCATATTTTTATTTGTGACACAATGACACAAAAATCGCTTTAAAAGATAAAGAAAAAATTACCTAAATAGCAAGAAACCACTAAAAATTGCGATAAAAATTTATTCTTTCTTTTACAGTGAGGTGCATGCACAGTGGTGCGAAAGAGCAACCAGGAAATACTGTAAGTGTTCTTGAAACTTTAAATGTGTTTTACGTTAAAGGAGATACTCGCGTGCTTCTTAATGTACCACTGTGTTACAGTCTCTTAGTTGATATTTACTACTGCGGGTAGTGAACCTGTTTCTGGTATTTGTATTTAAGTTATTTATTAAGGAATGGATATTGTATTTTTTAATTCTAGCTGAAAGTGTTCTAATTTATGTATTTCTTTTTATTTTTGTACACGTGATCAGCCTGATAAAATGATTGGGACGGAGTGAAGTCGTGATTACCATTCGTTCTCTGTATTCCTGTAGTGACGGAGTAAGAATACAATATGTCACTACCCCATCTCATCCCATGAGTGCAGTAGCGAGTTAAGTAGTAAGTTGTTGATTAAGTTGATTTTAATAAATCTCCATCCTATTTTTTGGCGACTTACTACTTGTCGATGTGTAAATCGGGCTTTAGGTTTGAAAAACACATGATATCTATTATTGGCCCAGTAGTATTTTCAATGAAACTAAGTTTACCTATTGTATTCAATAATTTGCTACCGAATCCAATTAAGCGACTTTCAGGAATATTCAATAGGTACACAGAAGTACTTCAAACACACACATGGAGAACTTGTCCCTTACTAATTATACAACAAACAATAGCTTTTAAATTAATTAACAGAATTAGGGTTAGACCTTTGATTGCCGGCAAACAACAAGTATTCAAGGTCCTTGGAAAGTTTTAATGTTTTGAAGGTTTCTAACAAATCGTTTGAATAAATCAACTTTGTGACTTCTTAGTATAACTTGTGTTGTGTTTGTTAAACGACAATGTATTATTATAACTTGTCTATACATATAACAACTATAACATAATCGTACCTATTTATGTATGTATGTACCTACATACATAAATACGATTGAAGTGTCTGAATTTACACGCGGTTAGTGATAATTATGACATTTGTATGTTAGCAACATACAAATGTCTCAAAACGCGTGTGAATGTAGACATCTAACATAAATTAAAATTGAAATAAAAAAATATCTGTCTGCCTGTCTGTTTATTAAGGTAATCATCGAAACTGCAAACTACTCTACTTTTTAATAAAGGCTTAAGTATGGTGCTACAGATTTTTAGGCAGGAAGCTGGTGTTTTAGGTATAAGCCACTTTTATTCTATCGGGATTCGCAGAATCGTTGAAAGTTTTGTACAAAATTTGTTTTACTTTTGACGGAACTTTCACAAGCAGGCAGATAGGTAAAATTAAAAGATAAATTGAGGTTACTCTTCTACGAAATCAATATTTCAGTTCTGCTGAAAAAAATACTATTTTTATTTATCTACCTAAAAGATCTTTTAAATAAACTTAATGTTAGCTTAGTAGTGGTATTTCCTTTACATTTAAAAAAATAAATAGGGCTCCTTATTAATTTCAGCTATAATTACATATTATTAACTCAATGTTTTTTATACAGCCTTGTCCGTAATGTAAATTCATTGTACTTACCTTCTTAAAATAAACTTTTCGTGACGTAGTCGCGGGTAACAACTGGTAGATAAAAATATGTGTCCGTGAACCACAGGTGCTTCCACTTCCACTTCACACCACCTTCTTCTTTATTTTCTTCATAATAGCACATTTTTTAAAATTACAAGCACTTTTTTGAAAATACATAAGAACTAAACTATAGTAAATATTCATGAAAACAATGATTATTATTGAGCAGAAGTTTAATAAACTTCGCTAACAAAAAATCCGCCTTCGCAACATCAGAAAGAAGACAGGTATAGCCAGCGTAAAACAAGCTACTTCGCTTAGTAAAGGAAAGGCAAAATATAGAGAGCTGACAGCCAATGTCCAAGAAACGCAAGAAGAAGAAGATAAAACGCAAACCAGACACCTCAAAGTTTACACGACTGCTACGCACACCCATATGTCTATGTCGCAGATGTCACCAATAGTAAGCTATTATCGTATTACACTAGAGTTACACATCTAGAGTTATTCAACCCTGGACAAAACCTGGAACGGACTTTATAAATGACATCCGAGGCACGGAGAAGCTTACACGAAATACAAGTCATAGATTATCCAACAACAAAATTACCACGGCTATGTTGCTTACTTTTTTTTTAAACTGCTCCCGCACTAGGGATGCCCTGCGGTCGCGAAGACCTTACAATCATCATCATAGCAGTCCAATAATGTCCCACTGCAGGGACGGACCTCCTCCCATGACGGAGGGAAACTTGACCTACTAATACCACGCTAGCCAGACGGATTGGTGTAGGGTTTAATTTCAAGTTTTTCTTCTTGTTATTTCGTAAAGATAATATTCACGGATAGTCCCTTAGTTGATTTTTACGACACCCATGGGATGAGATGGGGTGGTGACATATTGTATTCTTACTCCGTCACCACACGGAGAAAATGCAAGCAGGCAATTAATTATGGATCACACAAATAATTGTCTTGCGTGGGAATCAAATCCGTGACCTCGTGAACACAACCCGCTTACACAACCGCTTTGTTATCAAGGCTTGTGCTTAACTTTATCATGTAGGTACTCGTATGTACAAGTGCTTGCAACTGTCAGTTACCAACCTTAACATTAACATATATAACATTATATCGGTCTCCGTGTGGTGACGGACTAAGAATACAATACGTCACCACCCCATCTCATCCCATGGGTGTCGTAAAAATCGACTAAGGGACTATCCGTGAATACATCTTTACGAAATAAAAAGAAGGAAAACTTGAAATTCACCCTGAAAACCAATCCGTCTGGCCAGCGTGGTATTAGGCCAAGTATCCCTCCGTCATGGAAAGAGGCCTGTCCCTGCAGTGAAACATTAATGGGCTGTTATGATGATGATGACACAAAGAACTGTCTTGCGTGGGAAGTGAATCTGAGACCTCGTGAACGCAAGCCGCTTACACCACCGCTTTGTTATCAAGGCTTAAACTAACTTAATCATGTACTCGTATGTACAAGTACATGCAACTGCCAGTTACCAACATGAATATTGATTAGCATAATATAACTATATATCGGCCCTTTTTCTCAGTAAACCTTTCTACTTGATTCAACCGCTTAATTCTATCACGTTGTATGATGTAACACGCGCGTGACATTAACACGTAGCTGTCACGCAAACAATGTAAAAAGGAGTGACATTTCATTCTTTAAATGAACGTACATTTAAAATGATAATGTTATTGTTACATTTCATAATATCGTATTTCTAACTCATACCTTTTATGTAATCTTGTTTTTTGACACATTACACAAAAGGCGGGCTTCTGTAATTGTGTCAGAAAATGGTCGGGCTATTTAGTAAAATGTACATTAATCATGAGAGAAAAGTGCTGATACTTGTAATTTTCAGTTTTGTAATTTTAATAGCGTGCTGTCCTAGTTTCGCACGTGTATTAACTACCTTACTTCTAGATTTATCTACTTCATCATAACAGCACATTAATGTCCCACTGCAGGGACGGGCCTCTTCCCGTGACGGAAGGATACTTAGCCTACTAATAACCACTGGCCAGACGGATTGGTATAGGGTTTAATTTCAAGTTTTCTTTCTTTTTTATTATTTAATATTGACGGATAGTTTCTTTGTCGGTTTTTACGACACCCATGGGATGAGATGGGGTGGTGACCAGTGGCGAAGGGTGAATTTTTATAAAAGGTAAGCCGAACGAAAAAAACTTGTGACTGTCACAAACATCAATTTAACGGACACAAAGAACAAGATCCAGACTCAGGACAATAATTTGTTGATCAAAAAGAATTGTCCTGTCTGGGAATCGAACCCACGACCTCGTGCACGTCAGCCGCTTACCGCGACCGCCGCGCCATCGACGAGGCCGTTACAGTGTCTTTGTATTAATATTAAATATTAAGTACCTATTATCTATTTCGAAATCTACTTTTCTATAAATGTACTTTACGTATTCGTAAAAAAATATTCTGGCCCGAACTCATGTAAAGCTATTCAAATCCGAATATGTTTCTCAGTTTGGACATGTTTCTTTGATGAGTTAGATAAATGACTCCACTAACTTTTAAAATCTGAGAATAAGAAACAAGGAAAACAAAACGTACTATTTAATTTACAACTGCAAGCTTTAAGCCACTCATATTTCTCATAAATACATAGATGTAAATAATATAAAAATATATCGTAAATCCATTGCGCCGGGCGGCGGCCGTAACGTCTCGTTTGTATTCCACATTCATGTCTGTATTTCTTATTTTCGTTATTTAATTGCAAGAAAGATTTTTTGCTTCCACAACAAATAATCAATTAGTCAACAATCTAATACTATTAACGCTGCCATTATAACAACAAACTAAAGTAATAACAATAAAGTAAAAGTACTTACAATAATGTAGTAGGGTACCCAAAGCACTATGACAATATTAATAATGTCAATCAATGCACAACACTCATAACACAAACATAAACTATACTTACTTAGTAATTACTACTTTACACAAAACAGAGAATTCTAATGTATTTGCAATAAGTACTTTAAAATATAAATAATAGCTGAGTGAAACAAAAACAATAAGGAATGTCAAAATGTTGTTTTGGTGGGAAATGAATAATTATTGAGCAAAGCAATGAACATTGACCAAAATGAATGAATACAATATCGTTCGTTCTTACATCGTTTTGATTGGTCAATACAACGACGAACGAATATATTAATATTCCATTTCCATAAGTAACTCGAAAAATCCCGGCTTATTCATTCAATAATCGTTCCTTATATCGACGCTCACACACTAAGATAAAATGCAATGTTTTTGCATGTGTGCGTACGACTTTTGTACTGTCTGCTTATACTCGATTCCTATTTTTGAGACCGGCTTACCGCCGCCATATATATCTAATGTACTCTGTGCCGGCGCCATTAGTTGACAATGTTGCAATAGTAGATGGCGTTATGAGTACGTAAATAATTTTCATAATATTGCGATTTACGTAGGTAAGAGAAAACTTTTTTGTTTTTTAATTTTGTGTACTGAATGGATGTTACGTCATTGATTTATAATTGTTTAATAAACAATGTTTTTGCAAAGGTAAGCCGGTAGGAATCGGGTTATATGGACCCTTCGCCACTAGTGGTGACATATCGTATTCTTACTCCGTCACCACACAAACAGATTTCTCTTCTTAACATGTAATGTTGTGGAACTCTTACAATGATAATAGGCGGTCATATTTGTGGCTACCATGGCGAGGTCACGCGTTCCATTCCCACGAAAGGTATTATATTTGCGCGGTACGCAAATTTTTGTCTTGCGTCTACTTATTTGTACATTAAGTCCGTTAATTTGCGACACAGGTCTAAGTTTCTAGTGCGGGAGTTACTTTTATTAAAGGATAGAAAATAAGATTTAAATATAAATAATTACCTACTCGTTTACGGATAAACTTTTTTAACGATTCACATCCGCTTATCTACAATAAGTCGATTTCTGACGTCATACTGCCAATCGTGTGATTGCTATTCCTGGGAACGAATGTAATGACACATCAAACTTTAGAGTCGTTTAAGTGGTAAACCACTTACTTGTTCTATTATAGCCTAAAGGCCACAAAAGAACAGGCATATACATAACCACACGTATTCATACACGCGCGCAAAAAAATGCTATGTCATTTGGGTAATAACAACTTCCGACTCAGTTTACACTATTAGGTCTCAAACTGAGTATAAACTACGGGACTTTTTCAAAATCAAAATCAATTTTATTTTTGCCAAACATGGGTGTGTACAATATTGTTTTTAGTGTTTACAGAGTTATTAAAATTGTTCTATGTTTTACCAAACATTTGGTGTGCAAGGTATAGAGAGCCTAGCATTACATTAAATTTTGTTAGTAGATATACAATTATAATTAGCACATAAAATTTCATTTTACCATCATTAATTATATCTATACTTATAATAAAACTGTAGAGAGATCAATTCTGTACATTGAATATATGTTAAAAATTAATATTGGAGGATGAATGGTGATCGATACTAATGCCAAAAATGCAATCAATAAATTTTTTGTCTGTCTGTCTGTCTGTCTGTCTGTCTGTCTGTCTGTCTGTCTGTATGTGCACGCATGGGTCAAAAACTACTGAAGGCATTTTAACCAAACTTGGTACAATTGTAGTCCATACTTCCGGGCAGGTTATAGGCTGTATAACATAACGCTAAGACACATAGGAGCTGAGCAGTGACGAAAAATTTGAAGCAAGTCGGTTGAAAAAAAGCGCGTTCGAGCTCTTATCATCGCATACGTTGATCATACGCCAAAAATATGTATTACAAAAATAATGGTCTTCAAACGATGAACAAAAAAGTCCTGAATAGTATATATCTATCTTTTATATATTAGCCACAATAACCTGTTTAATCGTTAGGGTTTTCTTCAAAGTGTATTAAATACATAAATATATTGTAATTTGCAAAGACATATCTTTTTCAAACTCCCATATTTCAAAAGTACACTTTAATACCTTATTCATAAAAAAGAATTATAGAAATCGGTTTATAAACACACAAGATTTAGATGAAAGAAAATTTCCAAATGTCGCCGCGCCAGTATGAGTACGGCTGTACGGTTGATTTTTGTTTAACGTCCGAAACGGCCAACCGGTAATTTCATTCACATTGACTCTTAATGCGAACGGACGTGGTTCTTATTGACTCTTCTCGGAATAAGCGCGCTTTAGATATTAAAAAACATAGATACGTAGTTTTTAGGTATTAAGTTTAAAGTAGGTATCTATCTATACTATAATAAAACAATCGGAATCGGATAAGTAATACTCGAGATATCGCTAGATCTCTTTATTAGAACAGTCCGATACAAATCAGGGGTCATGAAAAATGGATTTGGTTCAATGTTGAATGAATTTAAATTTAGTTTCTTTTGTTCACGAGATGGCGTTACCAGTAGTAATCATAAAATAAATGAGTTTTTAAATAATATATAACTATTTATAATATTAATTATTCATAAGTTATTCCTTTTAAATGTTAATAAAATTAACCATGAATCGTATGTGTAATATCAATTATAAGTCTTCACACTAGCCTTTAAAAATATCAATTTAACGGACACAAAGAACATCCAGACTAAGGACAATAGTTTGTGTATCACAATTAATTGTCCTCCATGGGAATCAAACCCGAGACCTCATGCACGCCAGCCATGTAATGCGACCGCCGCGCCACCGAGGCAGGTAATTCTGCCGCACCATAACGTGGCGTGCAAATGTATTCATTCATAATTAATTAGCGATTATCCGTGTGGTGACGGAGCAAGAATACAATATGTCACCTCCCCATCTCATCCCATGGGTGGCGTAAAACCGACTAAGGGACTATCGGTGAATATTATCTTTACGAAATAAAAATGAAGGAAAACTTGAAATTAAACCCTATACCAATCCGACTGGCCAACGTGGTATTAGTAGGCCAAGTATCCCTCCGTCACGGGAGGAGGCGCGTCCTTGCAGTGGGACATTAATGGGCTGTTATGATGAAAAAGCAATGTCATTTATTTTTAATTACAAATTTGACAACAGATGGCATTGTGCCTGTGACGTCATTTTCAGTATCGCGGTATTAAGATTTTACTTGAAAGAATGACGTTCGCTCATGTCTTTCAGTATAAGTTTACACACAGTCTTCATAGATCTGTCTTTGTAAAGATCTGTTTTTGAAAAGGTTTTGGTTCGTTCGTTAATTTTACAATTCGTGTGTAGGTATATCTGTTTGTTATAAGGTTTAAAAAACGATTTTTCAGTATTAAATCGAATTGCGAAGTAAGTAACATCCGCCACGCGAACGAAGTCGCGGGCACAGCAGCTAGTTATTAATAATATTCAATATAATACAATCAAATATACAACAATAATAATAATATGTTAAGGTCGATATTATAATAATAAATGGTACCCGGCATTATTATGATTATTTTGAATTTAATTTATCACTCAGAAATTCATCTAGTGTATAATGGTACAAGTGCTAGTAGTTTTAAAAATGCACACAGGTGTAAAACTTTTAGGACAATGCAAACATTTATTTATTCATGCACAAATTAAATAGATAGCAAGCGAAGTAGTTAAATAATTTACCAAGTAAAATGCAAAACGGTTTTATAATATTTTATGGCTAGTTTTATCAGGCACTTGTAGATGGTGTAGTTATTTATACTATCTTTCTTTCTGAAAATGTCTCGAAAAGACTCTTCGTTAACGCTTAAGAACTTCCTCCATATCAGCCTATAGACGCCTGAATATAGGCCTTCTCTAAACGTTTTCACCCTGTGCCTCCTTCATCCATCGGCTTCCCGAACTTTCTGCCAACCTATAAACAAGAACGGTTACTAAATAAGAGACTCGAATGTGAAACCATCGCTTAAAGTAGTCTGAATATTTGGGTAAACAACTGGGTAAAAAACATAGATACGTAGTTTTTAGGTATTAAGTTTAAAGTAGGTATCTATCTATACTATAATAAAACAATCGGAATCGGATAAGTAATACTCGAGATATCGCTAGATCTCTTTATTAGAACAGTCCGATACAAATCAGGGGTCATGAAAAATGGATTTGGTTCAATGTTGAATGAATTTAAATTTAGTTTCTTTTGTTCACGAGATGGCGTTACCAGTAGTAATCATAAAATAAATGAGTTTTTAAATAATATATAACTATTTATAATATTAATTATTCATAAGTTATTCCTTTTAAATGTTAATAAAATTAACCATGAATCGTATGTGTAATATCAATTATAAGTCTTCACACTAGCCTTTAAAAATATCAATTTAACGGACACAAAGAACATCCAGACTAAGGACAATAGTTTGTGTATCACAATTAATTGTCCTCCATGGGAATCAAACCCGAGACCTCATGCACGCCAGCCATGTAATGCGACCGCCGCGCCACCGAGGCAGGTAATTCTGCCGCACCATAACGTGGCGTGCAAATGTATTCATTCATAATTAATTAGCGATTATCCGTGTGGTGACGGAGCAAGAATACAATATGTCACCTCCCCATCTCATCCCATGGGTGGCGTAAAACCGACTAAGGGACTATCGGTGAATATTATCTTTACGAAATAAAAATGAAGGAAAACTTGAAATTAAACCCTATACCAATCCGACTGGCCAACGTGGTATTAGTAGGCCAAGTATCCCTCCGTCACGGGAGGAGGCGCGTCCTTGCAGTGGGACATTAATGGGCTGTTATGATGAAAAAGCAATGTCATTTATTTTTAATTACAAATTTGACAACAGATGGCATTGTGCCTGTGACGTCATTTTCAGTATCGCGGTATTAAGATTTTACTTGAAAGAATGACGTTCGCTCATGTCTTTCAGTATAAGTTTACACACAGTCTTCATAGATCTGTCTTTGTAAAGATCTGTTTTTGAAAAGGTTTTGGTTCGTTCGTTAATTTTACAATTCGTGTGTAGGTATATCTGTTTGTTATAAGGTTTAAAAAACGATTTTTCAGTATTAAATCGAATTGCGAAGTAAGTAACATCCGCCACGCGAACGAAGTCGCGGGCACAGCAGCTAGTTATTAATAATATTCAATATAATACAATCAAATATACAACAATAATAATAATATGTTAAGGTCGATATTATAATAATAAATGGTACCCGGCATTATTATGATTATTTTGAATTTAATTTATCACTCAGAAATTCATCTAGTGTATAATGGTACAAGTGCTAGTAGTTTTAAAAATGCACACAGGTGTAAAACTTTTAGGACAATGCAAACATTTATTTATTCATGCACAAATTAAATAGATAGCAAGCGAAGTAGTTAAATAATTTACCAAGTAAAATGCAAAACGGTTTTATAATATTTTATGGCTAGTTTTATCAGGCACTTGTAGATGGTGTAGTTATTTATACCTACTATCTTTCTTTCTGAAAATGTCTCGAAAAGACTCTTCGTTAACGCTTAAGAACTTCCTCCATATCAGCCTATAGACGCCTGAATATAGGCCTTCTCTAAACGTTTTCACCCTGTGCCTCCTTCATCCATCGGCTTCCCGAACTTTCTGCCAACCTATAAACAAGCACGGTTACTAAATAAGAGACTCGAATGTGAAACCATCGCTTAAAGTAGTCTGAATATTTGGGTAAAGCTATATTATTATATTTGACGATCCGTGTTTGGTCCAAACAAAAGACATGAACTACTGATTCCGACACTGTGGTCTTGGTAGACCAAAATTCCTACCTTTACTCGATGAAGTTCGTCTCTGTAGTGGGACATTAATTGTTTGACTATTACGGTTGTAAATGTTTCTCCTTCAAATTTAAAAGCAGCTTAAGCGGCGAACCAATTATTTTCATTTTAATTACAAATGTATTATTTAGGTAGGTAATTGTACTTACTTTTTCAACACAAACACCGAATCAATGGTATTATTTGTTTCTATTATTCAGTTACCAATTTAATAGCGTTTTCTTGAAGGTCATAAAAAGTAGTATCGATCGGGAAATAAAGTAATGGTTAAAGAGGTTATAATGTCACAAAGTCCAGTTGAATAGTAAAATAAACAAGGCTATACCGAACATTTAAATTAATAAAAAAACATACATACATACATAAACTCACGCTTTATTCCGTCCGGGGTAGACAGAGACGACAGAACGCCACTTGTCATGATCTTGGCAAACAGATTGGGCCTCACCCACATTCATTAAGCGAGTCGTACACGCACAATAAAAACAATCAACAAAATTTGTCTCTGAGGCAAAATTTGAATTTGGATCTTCGGTCTTCTGAGTATTACTTCCAGATGCCTTACCAATTAAACCACCCGAGTGCCTCAGTATTCAAATTTCTGCACCACTTTTTAGACAAAATTGAAAACATTTCAAATGATAAATGTCGAATTTGAACTACGCCTTTGCCTCGATTTTCTAAACTGTCTATCGCTCAGAAATTTTATTTGAAGATTCTCAATATTATTTTCACTACAAAATCTAGCCCAGGACATCTAGTTGTAAACTTTCAAAGTTGCAAGATAATGCTAGTTCACCTTGCCTCGAGTTTCAAATTTATTCCATTGTATTTTGGTTAGCTTTGACACAGCTTTTGTGTTTAAGATAAGAAGCAAATTCGTGTACACAAACCATTCAATAAATCACAATCTCTAATCCTATTTTACGTCTTAATATTATCGATAAAGCTGGTGTCTAATTAATAGGCGTGCCGGAGACAATTTTCTTCACAAAATATATATTAATTTACCTTGTTAGAATTTCCTTGGGCATTTCCAAGTCAATATTTCAGCAATAATAAATGCCTTTGCACTATATTTTACCTTGAAAACACAGACATAGCTCAATTTTGTGGACGTGACCGGATCCATTATGGCAATATAGGAATAATTATGTCCAAAAAATAGGAAGGCCTCCACAATTACAGGCTTTTGAAACAATTTATACAGCAATAAAAGAGACGTGATTCGCGTGTAAATAGTAAAAGGGGTATCTTTAAGTGTGTTAATCATATATTTGATTGTGCAAAGTACCGTAGAAACGTGTTGCAGATGTGTCTCTAAAATGGGTTGATATTTTTCGGGTTCTGTACCGATTTTGAAAAACACGGAACCCTTATAGGGTCACTTTGTTGTTCGTCTGTCTGTCAAGGCCATTTATCTCAGGGACGCGTGGAGGTATCAATCTGAAACTGTTGACTTGTTGCCCCTTTAGTGCTGGGAAAATTATTTTTGACAGCTGTCAATTTTAACAGTGCGGTGCGCGAGTCAGACTCGCACTTGACCGGTTTTATTTTCCTTCCATTTGCTTCTATCGGTAGAGGACCAGTTCCTTCATGAAAGGTCATGAATAATATGATGTCATGAAGTTCATTGTCGGACTCTGATGATGTAGCTGTTTCTTGAACTGCAATATATTATGATATAAATAAATAAATATTCCTCACACATTCACACATGCTATCTAGTCCGTAACTAAGCAGTGCCGAAAAAAAACTAAAAAAATAAATAATAATATTATATTTACAAACGAAGTGTCATGCCAATTTGATCGTTTGATGCAAGATGAAAATATTTAGCATAATACTTAAACAAACCCGACAATTTCTTTAGTAATTTTATATAATGTAGTGTTATTTTAACATGTCAATACATATTTGTATATAAGCAAGGGTTCTTAGGCTGACGTGGGTTATACGAAAATCCGTTTCGCTGACAGGTTAAGTACGTTTAAGTATAAATAGGGTGTAGTATTTGTGTGTCAGTACAACTTAAGTTATTTTAGGAAGAAAATTTGCGTTATAATTTTAAATTAACTGCCTCAGTGGCGTGACGGTCTTGAATAGCGCGGGATAATTATTTGTGCAATCCATAACCATATTAATAGGTCTTTACCTATGAATTTCCCGTTTTGTATAGAGATTTTATGCGAAGTTTGATTTTTCATACTAACGTTTTCTTAGTTTTTTCAGTATTTATTAAACTTAATAGAATGAAATTTGTTATAAGTAGGGTAAGGTTGCGACTATTGGACCATTTAATTTTAAACAGACTTGGTATCTAAAATAGAGCGTGAAATAAAACAAAACCTGTGTAAACGAGTAGTCTGTATATTTAATTATTGGTAACTAACATAACTAAGTTAATTTTATTATGTATATAGTCACAAGAGAAGAAAATAAAACTTTGTAATGGTTTCCTTGTTTGAACCACCGTCTCTTTCATCGAACCACTTAGTTGCTATTATTGGACTTAGTCCATTTAAGGTGCATATAAAAAATTAATAAAGTAAAATATTTTTTTATTTAATTTCTTTTATTTTCGAAAATAAATAGACAGTTACATTAATTAGTCGACTCTAACTATATTTCTTTATTTGGCATGCAAAACCACAAAAATATTTCAGGTACGTCAAATCTTCTCTTTAACTTCGGTTTTAGCACTCAAAACATTCTGATTACCTCATTCAATCCAACTTCTTTTTTCCCTAAGCTGGTTTCATACTCGCCTCTTTCTCCTTCTCTTTTTGCGATGCTAAAATAAAAAGATTTGTTTTTTTAAATAACACACATTATAGAAGTTCCCATGATTGGACCGGTTCAATAAAAGAGCATCGTGCCAGTCCATTGATAGAAACAATGAAATATTTATTTAAAAAAAAGTAGCACGTTAGTCAACAAAAATATACGATAGTATGTATTCTTAATTACTGTACTATACTAGTACAAAAAATCAAATTAAAATAATTAATATAACGGTACTTACATGCTATTATTTGCCGCGTAAAAATTATATTCGAGGTCCGAGAAACAAAGCGAAGCACATCCATCCCATATGCTGCCTGCTGCGGTACTGGCGGTTGAAGGGCGGTGTGGGGGGTTGTAAAGCTATCGTTTCGATGCAAATATCGGGTTCAAATATGAATAGATCGCGAAATATTGAAGTGGTCCAAACAAAGCGCTAGTCCAATGATCGCAACCTTACCCTAATAACACACATCTTAGCTAACTTATAGCATTTTAATCATAAGAAAAAAAAAATAAGGAAAGAAGTTACATTTGTTTAAATGGTAAAATCCGCTGGTTTAAATTGGATCCATATTTACAGGCCTATTATTAATACAAATAATAATTATTTTTCTTAATTATCTTTTGTTAGTTATTGGTAATGTCCTGTATTTATTTATTTAAAATAATACAAGCAATCTATGTTTTAAAAGAAAATAGAGGCTAAAGACTGCGGCGAATAAAAACGGCAATTTCATAGGTAAAGACATAATAATATTATTATTAATTTGCCCAGAAAAGTAAATTAGAAAATTTTATTTTTTTTATAACATTGAACAACCCTAATTATTTTGCCGGTCAATGTTTGCTAAGCATAGGCTTGTTATTTAACATTTCACATCGACTTTGGCTTTAGTATAGGTGAAACATCACTAGTAGGTACTCCGTGCACTAAGGACCAGATTCAGAGACCGCACTTTGACTTTACTTTGAAGGAAAGTTCGACTTTGATACAAAAACGAGATATAAGGCCCAGATTCAGAGTCGTGACTTTACTTTCTTTCAAAGTAATCTTCCCAAAGTAAACTTTTCATGCGTAAGATTACTTGTAATGTTTTTCAAATTCAGAGAAAATAACTAGACTTTGCTAAAGTAAAGTCAAAGTGCGGTCTCTGAATCTAGCCCTTATACTACGTTCCCATGACATCGACTTTTGGACAATGTCAAACCTGTTCTCCAACAAAAACGCTAGTCATTTGTTTTAGTGTTTTTTTTTCATAAATTGATTTTATTCGTATGATTACATTGTAAAGTAAAATGTTATGAATTATTGTAATTAACTCTTGTGAGTGTGTATAAGAGTAATATTATTATGTCATAATTAGAGACCGCTTTTTGACTTTCTCATGTATTTTTTGTTCCTATTTCCGAGTCGGCGCGGAGCCCTAGCTACTGATGTAAGTAAAGTTGAACTACTATTCCATTCTGATCTAACGTCCTTTTTATCTTTTTCCTACCAGACAGATCCCAAAAGAGAGAGACGTTTTTCACGCGTATATTTAATATTGTTCGTTATATTGTGACCTCATGTAGCGTTTAAATTCTACATGAACATTTTTGTTTTCCTCCTGAGGGTATACCGCCCCAGGAGGGAGTTTATTGCGACTTTATGCGCTACTGCTATTTGAAACAGTGCTTAGGCAAACAAATTAATATAAAAACTAGTGATGTGAAGACAACAAGAATGCAAGAATTTTAGTGAAGTGTTAGTTAGAAGAGGTTGTGTTATTGAAGAACTTTAGCGTGTTTACAATGTGTGTTATGTGTGCTATAAATGTGTCTGTGGTGTTGTTATTAGTTGTGAGGTGTTGTATGTTGTAAGGATCAATTTGTGTGTAGTGGCATAGTTGTTCGTGTTTAAGGCGAGTGTTTGAATATTGTGGGCATTGTGTAAGGAGGTGGGAGAACGTTTGTGTGGTTGTGTCGTCACAGGGACATGTATCGTTGTCGATGATGTGGAATCTGTGTAAGTAATATTTGTGGTATCCATGGTCGGTGAGCAGCTGTGTAAGTGCGAATGTGTGTCCTGTTTTTTGTATAAATAAGTGAAGATGCGTGAGTGTGGGGCACCAGGTGCGAATGGTGTTGCCCTTGGGGTTGTTGAGGTATCGCTGAGCTGATTGTTTGGAGGTGATTGTGCGTGAGGCGAGTTTGGTGTAACTAAAAGGGAAGTGGTGAAACGTAGGCTGTGTAGTTTCGGTAGCGGCTGATTTGGCGGCAACATCTGCCGCCTCGTTGCCATAGATATTGGTGTGTGCCTTGGTCCAGACGAATTTGACATTTGTGTGAGTGCTTATGTCGTGTAGTGTTTTGTTGATGCTTGTTGTGAGTTGATGTGTGCTAAGATTGTTGTTTATGTCTTCCAGAGCTGACCTGGAGTCTGACATGATGACAGCCTCTTCAACCCCCCGCTCTTGTATCCATTGGCAAGCCTGGTCGATAGCTACTAATTCAGCTTGGAAGACAGAGCATGTAGAGTGAAGTTTGAATGTTCTTGTGTGGAAAGAGTTGTTTGGTGTCTGAACAATGAAGGCAGCCCCCACAAGGTTATCATGTTTGCTGCCATCAATGTATATGTGATGTGCGTGTAGGTGGTGAACGAGGAGGTCGTTGAGTTTGTCTTGGGAGTCGATAATGTCAAATGGATGTGGTATTCTATGCGCGGGATGTAACAGTTGTGATGGATGAGTAGGCGTGTCAAATGTAACATCGTCAGGGAGGTAATCGGTGAGACCAGTAATGCGCGTGCGTTCATTTTTAGCGCTCTCTTCAACCTTAAGGTCAAGCGGGGTTAATGTAGACAGAGCAATGGCATCTGTTGTGTTGATTGTACGAAACCCTCGAATAATTTTAAGAGCAAATCCACGTTGAAGTGACAATAGCTTGTTTCTGTTGGAAGCGAACTTGAGGGCTCCGTGCCACACGCTAGAAGCATAGCACACCATGGGCTCAATTACCCCCCTGTAGAGTGTGATTATATTCTCGGAGTGTACTCCCCAGGTGGGGCGTACAAACCTAGAAAGTGTATTGTGTAGTGCACGTGCTTTATCGGTGATGTAGTTTATGTGTTGTGTGAAGCGTAATTTGCTGTCTATGATGACTCCCAGGACTTTGGCGGTGTTAGTGAAAGGAATGTGTTTGTTGTGCATTGTGATGTGAAGTAGCTTTGTTTTGTTGGTGAATGCGAGTGCCATAGTTTTTTCAGTTGAGAAAGTGAGTTTGTATGTAAGGCCCCAGTCGTGTATTGTTTTAAGACATGTATTGATGTTATATTGAAGTGTAGTGAGTTTCTTGTGTGAGGCGATAAGGGTGATATCGTCAGCAAATGCCTGCAGTATACAACCCTCCGGAATAGTCCCGTACACGGAGGAGCCGCTAGACATGTCTAGCAGCTCGTCGAGTATCAGGTTCCAGAAGGTCGGACCGCAGACAGATCCTTGAATACAACCCCTACTGAGTGATTTCGGTGATGTACAGTCAGCATAGTGGATTGATGCAATACGGTCAGTGAAGTAATTTTGTATGATTGTGTATATGTTTTTGGGGCACTTAACATGGTGAAGGTGTCTCAGTATGGCAGGCCACCAGGCGTGGTCGAAAGCCTCTTTTATATCCAATGAGATCATTGCAACATGTTTTCCTTGCTGTTTTTGTGTGGTAATTGTGTCAATGATACTGGTGAGTGCGTGTGTTGTAGAAGTTTGTTGTTTGAAGCCGAATTGATTGGTATTGTAAGTGTGCGTGCTGTGTAAGTGATGTGTAAGTCTCTGTATTATGAGTTTCTTGAATGTCTTGCCGAGAATGGGGAGTAAACCAATGGGGCGGAACGAGGATGAAGAGCTGTAATCTGATTTGTTGGGCTTAGGTATGATTTTGACAATCGCGTGCTTCCATGTCGTCGGGAAAATAGAAAGAAAAAGGCAGCGGTGCATGAGGTTGGTGATGATGTCTGGGAAGCACATGGCGAAGTGTAGACATATGTCAGATGTAAGATGGTCAGCGCCTGGTGATTTGGCGGGGTTCATGTTTTTTAGTACGGTGATAATCTCATGTGTGGTGAACGGAGGCTCATTATTGGTGTCGGGTGATTGTTCAGTTTCAGTCCGTATTGTGTGTTGAATAGAGGAGTCAATAGTGTCGTCTGGATAGAATTTTTCTAAGAATGCAGTGGCCGTGTGATGTGTGGTAGTGGTGTAGTTTCCGGGTGTAATTTCAATGGTTGTGGGTGGTTTAGGTGGAGGGCCAGAACGGACAATGCGGTTGGTAACCGCCCATACGCTCTCCTTACCTTGACGCGTACAAAAATCTCGAAAGTGTTGCGTTGATGCCGTTTTTAGGGCAAGTGCGTATGTAATCTTCAGGCGGTCTCGTTCAGCTAAAGCCTGACTTAGTGTTTGCTGGTTGTGTGATAGAGTTTGTATGAGGTGATGGTTTGTAATAACTTCGCGTTTCATAGCATCCAGCTGCACAGTCCACCACGGAGGCCGTGATGGGCGAGGGCCAACACGAGGTAGTTGTAAATCACAAACGTGTCGAATGAATGATGTGAGTTTAGTGGTGTATGTGTCGATGTCGTGTTGAGAGTTTAGTGTGTTGAAATCTATTGTGTGTAAATCTGTGTTTGTTATTTGTGTAAGAAGTTTTTCGTGTAGGTCATCCCAGTGGGTGTAGTTGCGTGTGTTGTAGCGAAATGTGGTGGTTTTCTTGTTATGAGTGAAGCTGTGTGTGGTGTGGAGAGCGAATGTGATAGCATAATGGTCGGAGGAGGGGCAAACAGAAGGGTCAACCCTCCAATCGTCAATATCGCCAGCAACGTTGTCACTGACGACAGTAAGGTCGACAATCGACTGTCTAATTCGACCGTTTGCTATGCTCTCATAGGTGGGTGTAGTGCCTGTGTTGAGGATGGTTAGGGTATGTGATGAAACAAGGTCGATGACGTCCTTCCCACGGTTGTTTGCCATGGGAGAACCCCATACTCTGTGCCAGCCATTAAAGTCACCGGCAATAACGTGGGTGGCGTTGCGTGTGTCATTTAATAATGCGTGCAATGTGTCTAAAGTGTTGTTGGTGTCAGTGAGGGGTTCGATGTAGAGTGATGTGATTACGATACGTTTTCCGTTTCGTGTGGTGAGTTGTACTGAGCTAATGTTAGGAGTGGAGTGTTTGGAGAGGCCAAGAGCGGCCCCAAGGCCTTTGCGTACGAGAACACACGCCTTGATGTGTGTGTCTGTTGGAAATTGGAATGTAGTGTAATTAGGAGTGTCTTTGACGGTGAGTTTATTAGAGGTGTAAGGTTCAGCCATTAGTATAATGTCGGTCTTTTGTTGCTGGCAGTGGTGAATGAGCTCATGAGTTGCTGCATAACCTCGGCCAAGGTTAGCTTGTGCGAAGGTGAGAGTAGTATGTGTGTGTGTACGAGTAAGTATATTTCGTGTTCGTTGTGTGTTAGTGTTAGCATTACATCGTGGGTGTAGTGAAATTGAAGGTGAGGTGGTGGTGAAGTTGGTAGGACTTAAGAGAGTGGTGCTCATGTATAGTACAGAAAGTGTGCAGAGTGTAATATAAATATTTAAAAAGTAGAAGAAAATATACTAAAAAACAAAACAGTACAAAACCGCAAAGTATAAAACAATGCAATATAAACAAAAAAAAAAAATCGAGTCAATATAAACAAACAATAGAAAAAAATAATAATAATAAAAAAAATAAAAAAAACATAAAAGACAAATATATTAGTACACTGTTATTCGAATAGGACTCAGCTTAAATCTACGCTATTGGTAAGTGGAGGTGAAGGCGCGGTAAATCCGTAGTCGATTGTTCTGTCTATGGCCTCACGCGCAGCAGCAATCCGGGGGCAAATAGTAGAGTTGTTAGCAGCGTGATTAGTAGGTAATTTTGCACCAGTGCGTGTGTTGTATCTGGTGCAGTTAACGCAGGTAAATACTTTATCGGGCGAGTCTTTTTGTGGGCAGCTATCACCTTGATGGTTAGTGTCTGCACAGATGGCACACGGGAACAGGTTACTGGAACACTTTGTTGCAGAATGTCCAAACTGTAGGCACTTACGGCACTGCGTGAGGCGAGAGTGTTGTTCAAAGTGAACCTGCTGGTAATTTATCGCTACTCTGCCGAGCAGTCTCAGATGTTGGAAGACAGCGGGGGTGGTTTCGATGACGGCGTTCTACATGAGGTGTTTGACAGATTAAAAATAGAATACAATAGAATATTTTTTGGTAAAAAATTACAAATAACTTAGAAAGAAGTTTAAAGCTTGAGTTTTTAAATGTCATTAAATAAACTAGGTACTGCTTTTTACATTTTTTTTAAATGTGCTTTGGTCCATGACTTAAAATCTAGACTCAAGACAATAATCTGTAAATCCCAAAAAATAAATTATCTTACGTTACCAATATTTTTTGTTTACGATCATTTTCCCACCAAGTTAAATAAGCTAATACACTCCCTTGGTTATACAACTTTTTACATTTTCCTCTATTACGCATATATTCAGGTATGTACAGGCATACTCAGTAACTCACGGTGTTTAGCTAGAGCGATACAAACATTCCTTATTACATACAGTCATGTACATATGTGTGATATTATGTTATATGATGTGATAAAAGAGCTGAGGAGTTACGGAAAACTTTTCTTGTATAACAAGTTTTACTTTGCCTTGTAATTTTACTTTGAATTTTTCCCTTTGTTTTGTTTTTTCTTTTATCTATTATTTTGCGGCGTAATGTCAGTTTGTAAGTTCTTTAGTGGCTCACTGCAGGGGTAGAGATAATGTTGGCCTACTAATGCTGATAAGACGGATTGGTACAGGAATTCATGTCATCTGCAAGCTGGTGAAGGAAATATAAGCTTTACCAACACCTATACAATTGTTCCCTTCTTCTTTATGTCAATTTGGCTAAGAAATTACCCCAACGGACTCATGGTCCCCCCGTGATGTCCCCCTGGGGTAGTCACGTGGAAATCGCGATCGCTTGTCGTCACCCCGATTCACTCTTGACAAATGATGCCCTGGGGGACTACGAGGCATTCTTCGGACTCGTGGTCCCCTGCTATACTCAGTTCTGTCACAAAAATTATAAATTAGAGTCTTTTTCTCATTTTGGAGTAAGCTAAAATAATACTAGTATATGTGATTGTTAATTTCATTTAAGTTTGTAAAGTACTCTTTAACACAAAGCTTGATTAGACTTTGTTATCAAGCGAAAATGTTCCATAAATCACAAGATATAAAATTCAAAACGGCATAGCTTCTCAACAACAGCATATTTTATGACAACAAGTCAAATTACAACAGCAGCGTAAAGAAATTGATTTAACGTATTAAGATTTTACAACAGAGTAACCAAATTTTGTATCCCTCATGTGAATTTGTAATTACGTAACTTATAAAGAGACACATTGTTTGCAAAACTCAGCAAAGTAAGTTTGAACATGGATGTATGAAAATGCTAGTTCAACGCAGACGGTTGTAAAATAACATGGTTCAAATAAACCATCGTAGACTCTAAAGCGGATTTTAGACCTACAATAGTATTGTGTAATATTTTTTTTAATGTTTTATTTTTAATTAAAATGAATTCTAGGTGGTCATGGTATTAGAATACATTGTGTCTATATTTTATGCCAAAGGTATCATAAAAGGCGACAAAAAAAGTTTGCAGGTCTTATCTCTGAGGAATACGGCACGGTTATATAAATTGTCTTTTAGTAAATAATAAGTAAGTATTAATTTTTGTTTTCAATATTTTGTTTGCATTATAATCAATTTTACATTTATAGCGGATCTGATGTTGTTATGCTCAGTAAGCAATATTGCGCATTAGCTTAAAAAATAACACATTACTACGAGGAGCAATCCCGATACAAAGTTACATATTGGACATTTCTGTCGCAAAATTTGCATAAAAAGGGCCCACGACACGCTTCAGAAAAACAGCAGCATTTTAAATTGACCTGCCTAAAATGTTCTTTCTATTATTGCGAAATCAGAAAAAAACTTACGCGATCAAAAATAAAATATAATATTATAATCTAAAAATTTAAATTTAGACAACTCCCTTCTGCAACTAATTGGTTTATGTCACCGACATCTCAAGCCAGTTCCGGATAATTAGTTAGGAAGCTGTAAGCCACATCCATTACAGAATGGTGCCCAAGATCGCTAAAATTTTCCTCGACTTGTTTCAAAACTTTCCGACTGAGTAAATGTTATATTGCCGGGAGCGTTCCTTCTGTTTGAATTTCACAGGTTAAATACTTTGTGACATGACATATTCTTGGGAAAAGTGTTTCTGTTTATCTTTTTACGTAAATAAAGTAACTTTATATATTTTTTTTAACAGTCTATTAATGGCCCACTGAACTGTCCAAGGTGCCCAGATACGACTACTACCAGATACGATACGACTCGAGAGAAGAAGAAGAATGGCCCACTGCAGGGACGGGCCTCCTCCAGTGACGGAGGAATACTTGGCCTACTAATACCACGCCAGCCAGACGGATTGGGTTTAATTGCAAGTTTTCCTTCTTTTTACTTCGTAAAGATAATATTCACGGACAGTCCCTTTGTCGGTTTTTACGACACCCATGGAATGAGATGGGGTGGTGACATATTGTATTTTTGCTCCGTCGCCCCACGTATACTGTACACAATAAAGCAACTGTTGTTACATAAAACTGTGGCTTAATAAAATAGTTTTCAAAATAGGTTTCTTCAGGAAGAGGTTTGCTAAGTCAGTACTGTGTAAAGTATCATAGATATTTTATCAAAGTAACGGCAATAGGATCGTATCGAAACTGTCGGATAGCGTAAATACAATTCAGAAATAGAGGTAACGGAGAGTCTTCATAAATTACTTACACTGTCTCTATTTCCTTGTAGGTTGAAAAAATGCCTCTATGAAACACATGTGCCGGAACTTTGCTCCCCAATTTAATGACTTAGCATAGGAAATAAAGAAGTTAGCCATTATTACTTAGTTAAGGTTACTCATATCACATTATTTTCAGCATACAGTTGTTTCAATAACAGCTTGTTTATCAAGATGACTTAACTACTTGTTACATAGAAAAGTATTTAAGTATGATTATCCGTTGTCTAGTAGCCATAGTACAAGCTTTGCTTAGTTTGGGACTAGATGGCGTTGTGTGAATGTGTGAGGAATATTTATTTATTTATTGGCACTCTGCACGCACGCTTTATGTTGGTTAAGCCACTGGTTACTCTGCATACGGGCTATCGTAGAGCTTTAACACCAAGCAGGCGAATGAAATGCAGCATAGTGACGAAGCGTACGTCACCATGCTGCATAAAAAGAATAACAAAAAATATCTTTACATTCTTCCTTCTGTTCTGTTATGAATACGTAAATTCGGTAAGAAAATTGCTAGAATATATTTTTTACACAGTTTTATTACGGGACCTTTGGGGTCAGTAACTAGACTGTATACATGAAATTGCGTACAATTTCGTACAAATACTCGTAAATAAGAAGAAAAAACAAAATTCTGAACACAATACAACCTATATTTATGCCTTGCTATTTAGGCAACTGCTAGCTGGCTAAGACGAGCACCAGCAAAGGCATACATTATAACTACTGTGCAGATATTCTTGGGGTCCAATTCCTTCTTAATGCCAATCATTTTATGCATGAACTTTTACTTAGACGACCTCTGTGGCGTAGTGGTTATATATAACATTACTGCTACGCAGAGTTCTCGGGTTCGATTCGCGCTTAGTGCAAACATTTATGTGCATGATTATGTGCATTATTTACATTGGTCTGTGTGTTTCTATGTATATATAATATGTATGTATTTACAAAAAGAAAAAGTATATAAGTACTAATATCCGTTGTTCTGTTACCCATAACACAAGCAGGTTAAGCCTAGCTTACTTTGGGAACAGATGGCGCTGTGTAGAGATGTCCGTGAATATTTATATTTATACTTAATAGGGATTCGTATTCACGACGTTAAACTGAGTCCTTAGTTTGAATGTGTATACCTGAACTATTCAAAGTAATGTTGGATACCTCAGAATACTATCATTTATTGACCAATTCAAATGAAATCGGTTTGAAAAGGTATCATTCCTGAGAGACTTGGTTGAGCTATTTTGCTCTAACCTTAAAAACTTCTATCCTTTTTAAATCTTAACAATGGGGCGACATGTTGACAATGTAATCAAGCCCTTTTCTGGCTAAATGATGAAAAAATAATCTTAACAAATACTTTTTGAATTCATGAATTTGTTCCGGTTCTTTTGATTACACAATAATTAAAACAAATAAATTATATATTTTTTAAAACTCACTAAACATTTCTACAGGCAAAATAACTCTACCCTATTCCCAGACGATCTTTAATTGTTCATTGTAGTCAGATTTGTCGCCTTATCAAAACAGCCCATTAATGCCCCACTGCAGGGACAGGTCTCCTCCCGTGACGGAGGGTTACTTGGCCTACTAATACTACGATGGCCAGAAGAATTAGTATAGAGATTTGTCGCATAATCTTAAGATATTCATGTTTGAAAGTAGGTAACGACATTTTACGTAAAACCTGTCATCAATGCAACAATTCTAGGAATACTAAGCCAAAGAATATTCTGGAAACAATTTAACCTTGCCGTGAAAACAATTTACTCTTCGTTGAAATATTTAGCGAATGAAGTTAAATTTCAGACACATTTTAGGTTAGCTGTAGATTTTAAATATACTTGTGGCTTATTCTTTATACAATCAGCAACACATAACCTATTCATTATAATATTAAATGTGTCTTATAACAAGGTGTTAAGGTATTTTGTTGTCTAACAAAGACAACATGTTAATCTCCTCTATCAATGGCAATAGATCATATCATAATTTATTGAATCGGTTTCGCGGTGAACGTAGGATGCAGGACAATTTGTTTAAGCAGTCCACAAATTATTGTTCTGAGTCTGGATGTTAACTGGCACAAAGGCAGTTCAATTGACGACCTCTGTGGCGTAGCGGTTAAATAACATGACTGCTACGCAGAGGTCTAGGGTTCGATTCCCGCTCAATGCAAATCTTTGTGTGCATGGACATAAATGATTGCATTGGTCTGATATTTTCTTTGTATTATTATGTATGTATTTACAAAAACTAAAGTATTTAAGTATGTTGTTACGTTCTCTAATACACATTGTACAAGCTTTGCTTAGTTCGGGACTATATGGCATTGTGTGAATGTGTGAGGATTATTTAAAAAAAAAATGTCCGTAAAGACCTACGACACAGGGCATGATACCTATAGGCCGACCGCTTATCTCAGTCCCCGCCTGCGGTATGAAAGGGACGGGGGCGCGGGGTAGCGGTGTGCGTTATGGTAGCGTACACAAGAGCTATATCGAGTTGGTTCTATGTCAAATTAAATAAATTTTTACAAAAAAAAACTGACTTCAAAGACAAAAATTGCACTAAAAAGTAAAAAATAATTATATGCCGACCGCTTAACTCTGACCTCGCCTGCGGGGTGACTGGGGGGCGGGGAATGACGACAAAGGGGATCGCGCGGGGATTGCACGGGTGGCACAATTTTGATTTACAATGACAGTGCCCAGCACAACATAGATAAGAATAAGTACTAACGTATAGATTGCTATCTCTTGATTTTTTGGCAAAACGGCGCCATCTAGTTACTGCGACCCGAACTACATTGCATCAAAAGACGGCTTTATATACCTACATAGTTATTACTTTATATGCACGGAAGAAAAATCAAGTGGAAATGCAATACAACTAATTCACAATTGGGAACCGCTGTTCCCAATAAAATTAATATTTATAAATTAATATAATTTTATTTCTTACATTTTTAGTGAAAGTGCATACTTAATACGTTTCTTATGAAAACGTATATGTATTCAATTTTCATAAATACCTTAATATAGTGTAGAAGTAAATTGTATAGTGTAATATTGTATATAGGTATTGCTGTAAATGTGCCATATTTTTATTCTTTTTACATTTTTAGTGAATGCGTATAGGTATACGCATTCACTAAACTACGTTTCCGTAAAAGTATATAGGTACAAATAATTAAAATAATTATGTTGAATGAATTTAAATTTCGTTCCCTAACTAAGTATTTGAAAGTCGTTCATAGACAAATGGTTAAAGTAGGAGCTGGGTAATAAGGTTCGTATCCCATGCCGACGAATTTTTTTGGGCAATTTTTTATTTACACAATTTTTTTATTTACAATTTACATGCGCACATTACGCAACCTTGGATGCTGCTGGTCTACGGAATATATAGTTAATATTGTATTCTGCATGACTTGACGGACTTCATTTCAAAATTATTATCAATGTATATTTAGTAAATTAAAGGAGAAAAATAAAACCAATCTACTACTCGAATCTACTTGTCTGTCTGTGTTGATCTATAAATTCCAGTTTCCAAATGGTAGGGCCAATGAGAAGAAACCTGGCAAAGAAACTCATGGCACATTGTACAATATGGATTACTTGAGCCAGTAGTCATTCCAATTCAGCCTAGACTTAACCGGGAATATATTGAAGAAACAGGATTTAGTGCAGCCGAACTATCCTCAATTCTTAATAGTAATATTATTAATAATTGTTTAAAATATATTTACTTAAATATAATAAAAAAAGTTTTTTTTTTTAATTTATAAACTAATCCATAAACAATCAACAATTTTATGTCATAATGTCGAAGTCATTTAATAATATAATCTGTAATTCATGGGCGGCATTCCATTTGCTTTGGTATTATCTTATTTCGTTGGCTGACACCGACTCCAAAAATAACAATAATATTACATAATTTGTAATAATTTGATTTTCTTTTAAAGAATCTACAAATAAATATATTTGTTATTTAAGAAATATCCTTAACAATCCTTTGTACAATAATTAAAAGAACCTATTCTTTAGATTAAGAATGGCTGATTTAAAGTATATAATAATTATAACTAAAGTCTTAGAAAATATTTACAAATAATAACAAAGTACAATCATTATATTAAAATCACAGTATAATAACATTTGGTGTAATTACAATAATTTACATTAAAACAGGTATGATTTAAACATATTAATTTTTAATAATCAGTCTTAGAAAATATTTACAGATAATAAGAACAATATCGACACCAGAAGTATCAATTAACGTAAGGGACAAAACACGACTTTTCAGGAGAGCCAAAAAACCATTCGATTTTACAAATTCTTCTGTAACTTTTTATTAGTTGCCTTGATCTTAAAAGTGTCTAGGACAAAGTTTCTTATAATTTTGTCTTCTTTATAACTATAAATAAAATATTTACGTAAACTTACGCGTTTAGAAAATAGCATGTCCCTTACATTAAAAAAAGTTGCCTAGCTCCTGCTAGTTGTCCTTTAAGGCACTCAAGCTTTCAATGTAAACTATCCCATATTAAAGTAAGCACCAAGTTTAATAGGAAACTATAACACAAATCTAAATCTAAATCTGAAATATGATGTATGATAAACTATTAAGAGCAATTATCATGTAATTTTTGACCTGATATCTTTATTATTAAGTCCATTAGTAAAAATATACTTAAACTTACAATATCTTTAGATTAATTTTGGAAATTTTGGAGAAAATTCGGACTGGAACAGTAAATACGACTGTGGTAAATGCAGTTAGGCAGTTCCTAGAGACAGGATCTTATGAACGGAGACCAGGTCACAGTCGTAAGCTGTGTAATTTGACTTGGCATAACCGTCAGAAATGTGCTCAGGGACTGGTTCATTACAGCAATTCAAGCACGTAACCAACTCCAAGAAGCTAAAAATGTGTGTGGGGGTATACGTACGGTCAGAAGAAGGTTAAGCTTTTAAAACTGCTAGGGGACCTCAGTTTCTTATTTCTCTCGTGAGTACAGGCAATGGACAATATATATAAGGCCTTTTCGTCTATTGCAGATGATTTATGAGGTATGTGATACATCGCTTTTGATGACTGTACAGACCGATACCACAGGCTTGACAAAAGAAGTAACTGGACATTAGTGTCGAACGATGTTTATGTCGTTTCTGTCTCTTGTCAGCAAGCACTCCAAACCAGGCTTCATTACAAAATTTGCGACCCTTTCCGACACGTTTGCGCCACTCAGGACGTTTTTCCGCGAGCTTCTCCCAGTCACGGTGGTCGATTTTAAATGCTGCCATGTCTCGCTTGGTGCAGCCTTTGAAACGAAGCAGCGGCCTCCCAACATCTCTTTTTCCATTCGCTACTGCACCAACGAGAACACGTCGTTGTAATGGAGAGGGTTCCATCCTGTGCACATGCCCTAGCCAACGCAGACGTCTCTATTTAAGAAGCACTGTCAGACTAGGCAGCTGTGCGATTTCTAGAATCTTCTCGTTTGTCATCTTGTCCTGCCATGCTAAACCCAAGATCTTTCGTAAGCAACGCATGTAACAGAAGTTAAGACGACGGCGACGTTCTTGTTTTGCATACGATGTCCAGGTTTCAGCTCCGTACAAGAGTATGCTTAAAATGGAAGCTTGAAAGACAACCATCTTGGTCTTAGTAGTAAGGTGCTTATTGTACCATACCGTTGTACCTAGCTTCCCGAACATGGTTGTCGCCTTGCCAACACGGATGTCGATCCGTCGATATCATTATCGGATATCATTAAGTTACCGTGAAGGTCGTCAGAGTTCTCAACAAAAATAAAAGGTTTGCCCCATGTGCCCCTTGAAACTGTGGTGTGCCATGGTGGTTCAATAATGTTTTGGGTGGCATCATTTACGGGGCTCGTACCTGGACTTGGTTATTTTTTAAAGTGGTGGTGTAAACGCAGAAAAATATGCTACAGAGGCTTAAGAATCTCATGTGATGTCAATTGAACCATTTATTGGGGAATAATTTCTGTTAATCCATGATAGTGCCCGGCGATACATCCCTAAAAATGACAACTGAATACCTGAATAAGGGTGTGATTCGAAAATTACTATGGCCTCCTTGAAGTCCAGACTTAAATCTTATAGAACATGTCTAGGACAATTAACTAAATGTTACAGTTTTTATGGCTGTTTCTCATTTTGTTGATTTTTTAAGAAATTTTGTTCATTAAATGTTTTTTAATTCATACTTGTAATTAAGTAAAATATTTGATAATACCGAAAACTACTGTGTAATGTACATTTTTTCGAAATTTTAGACATAATTAAAGGTGGGCCCCTTAATGTATATTAAGGTAAGCGACAAATTAAAGTAAAATTATGTATTGTGTTTTAACGTAAAGGTCATATTGTGAGATTGTACAAAACTTTTGTTTAATGTAAGGGACTGAATTGCATTTCAGAACTATTTACATTATTTTTTCTAATACGTAAAAATATTTACGTCCGTTAAATTAATTTTTTAGTATAAAAATCAGTCTAGACCTTCGAAAATGTGTACTGTAAGGGACATTTTTTTAACAATAGAGAAATTTTAAATATACCAAACGATAGAGCGTGAAATTCCGAATCCAACGGTATATATAACTTATTTTGGCCAAAATGTCCCTTACGTTAATTGATACTTCTGGTGTCGATATGTACTAAGAGTTTTTTTAAATTTTTATACTATTTACGCTACCATAACGGACATCTAGTCAGTATGTCAGTATGACACTAGTGCGGTATCCTAGTCCGTCTTCTATACAATTTACAAATGTCAAAGATGGTGGCGTCATCTTGCCACTAAATCTCGTACTTTCTTAGAGAAAATTATGCAATCTAAATTATTACACAATTCAAAGCTTGACCAGAAAAATAAAAAAACCTCTCCAGGTATTTCGATTGGTTTATGGTATAATTTCAATTTTTCCTTCTTTTTATTTCATAAAAATAAGCTAGCTACAAATTAGAGCTGTGTTGTGATGTGATATAGTTCGGGACACAGTCTCTAGATGGCGCAGTTTTGCCAAAAAATCAAGAGATCGCTCTCTCCTTTGTCCTCGCCCCCCGCGCACCCCTATTACCGCAGGCGGGGTCTGAGTTAAACGGTCTGCCTATAGATCATAAGTTATATTTTTTTTTTTTTTTTTATATCTTTATTGGACATAAAAGGGCTTATTCACTTTGTGAACATGTCATGTGTGTCATTTGTTTTAGAATAAGTTGTATTTATAAAACGAACACTTATTCATCAATAAAATGGCATCTACACTAAAAATAAATATCTAGTACTATGTGAAATAAGTAACCATATAACATACCTGTTTTTTTTTAAACTTACGTGATACATAGGAACATCTAAACATAATCAAACAGCAGTACTTAGGTATTCTTGCTCGTATACGTTAAACTTACCTATTTGCTTGTTGTATCTCCATTCGAATTTACGATACTAACAAAACACGATTTGGTTCTGAATTTATGTAAACAAAATCAGGCATCTAATATGCACATCTTATAATTTAAATCAGGCTCATTTTTATAATAATTCTCGCAGATTTATTCATTTTGAGCTGGCCGCTTTAACTTTCAATTTTATATTTGGGTTTATTTAATTTAGATCAATTACGAAAATAAACTTCGCCTTTTTATAAAATATACAAAAAGGAAGTTACGTTTTCCTATTGGAAATTATGCTTAATAACATTTTAATCATCGTTAAATATTCAACATTACCACATAACAGAAATTGAATCAGAAGTCAATCAACGCATAAAATGGCAATACAATTCACACGAAATCTGCGTCAGGTTATGACAACGTAAGCAAAAATACGGCACGATGTTTACTCCTGAACATAAAATCATATATTGCCACTTTACGCGGCTTGAGACATCCTTAATCCATCGATTTCTCGCCGCCCCCTGACCAGGTCGTCCGTAGAATAGCTACGTGAGCGTCTTGCCCACCCTGTAATCGAATCAGAAATAAGTACGTCCTATGAGAATCAAAGCATCTTAAATAATAAATAAATAATCCTCACACATTCATACATCGCCACCTAGTCCCAAACTATGCAAAGCATGTACTATGGGTACTAGACAACGGATAAACATACTTAAATACTTTATTTTTTTTGTATAGGTATTATACATAGAAAACACTCAGACCAATGCAAATAATCAAGTTCATGCACACAAAGATGTGCATTGATCGGGAATCGAACCCGAGACCTCTGCGTAGCAGCCATGTAATATACATTTATGATTGCTATAACTCTAGTTATACATACATAAGTAAGTTTGTCTTCTGAACCTAACGCTTTTGTGACATTAATGTTGTCTGATAATTTTAATTTTTGAAAATATTTATTTAGCCCTTAATATTTTTTTTATATACTTATTGTGTTTTTAATGAGACCTATACGGGCGGCGTAGTAGTTACGGAATATGATGCTACGTAGGGGTCTAGGGTTAAATTTTTTCTTAATTCAGCTGTAGTTATTATTATAAATGTTCGAATTGATCTGGGTGTTTAACTATTTACTATATCTCTTTCAATTTAAGCCGTCTTGTGCCGTACGGCTGCCATACGTTTTTCGAATGGCAAAAACAACCTTCGTTTGTTTTCATACAAATCTTGCCGTGCGGCAGCAGTACGGCACGAGACGGCTAAATTAAAAGAACCCATGGTATTGTATGTTCTAACAAAAATAAAGAAGTTTTACTACAAGTACTGAATTAATACTAGAGACAAAAAGTGTTCTTATCAAGATAATTGTCATTAAAATTTATACAACCAGACTATGTTTAATTATAACAAAAATAGAAGATTGAGATTACAAGAAAATCAATATTAATGTACACGAATTTAGAGTCTGTTACTATTTATCAGATTTCTTCAAAATAATTTAACTTTTAAATTAATTTCTATCTAAACATCAAAAACATTGCTTTCTTCATCAAAAGCTAAAGGAAACATCAGTTGTCTCATTTTCTCTCTATCTTTTCATCTCTAAGCCCTATTCATCTTACAAACTCCCACATTTGCATAGAATAATAAATAGTCCTTTCTTTACCCTTAGACGTTAAACTAATTTATATTTTACAAAATAAACATTATTTTGTTGATTAATAATATAATTATTCATGATATTAATATAAATATTATATAAATGTGAATTTAATCTTTGTAATTTTATTGTTGTTATTAAAATTAAGTAGTTTTTAAACTTTATTTATTGCTTCTAAACTTAATTTACGCGTAGAATAGCTTTACATTAATCATTAATTTTGGAGTTATATTTATGATAGGTACCCTATACTATTTATTTTATAAATATAATAATATAAATGCCTCCCACGAGATCGTGGTTTTGAATGTCACGTAGGATAATCTTATGCCTTTTCTAAGCCTGAATTTTCTTTGTGTCAGTTTAATTCATAACAGCCCATTAATGTCCTACTGCAGGAACGGGCCTCCTCATGGGATGAGATAGGGTGGTGACATAATGTATTCATGGGTGTCGTAAAAACCGACTAAGGGACTGACTATCCGTCAATATAGATAATATTACGAAATAAAAAGAAGGAAAACTTGAAATTAAACCCTATACCAATCCGGCTGACCAGCGTGACCAACCCCTTCGTCACGGGATGAGGCCCGTCCCTGCAGTGGGACATTAATGGGTTGTTATGATGAGGTTCTCAGAAGTCAATCTTGTATGTGCACGTCAGAAGCATTATCTTGTTATACGACGTCTATTTCGTTATGTATTACCTGTATCAAGTGTCTGATTTTTATACATACTTTTGATCAATAAAACAATAAAATCAGAAACTCTTGACCAAATGGTAATTTAATTCTATTTATTTCAGTTTGAACATGTTTATTTAAATTAGTTTCTAATTTAAAATGTGTATTAAATAGGTACCAAGTATCTATTGATACAATAACAAATTTAAATATTCAACTTAAACGAAAGATTAAGGCTGTATGGTATTTACCTTGACTTGACGCTTCCAACTGACTTACAGACTAGTGTTGCCGATCGATTGGCGAATATCGATAGCATTACTAGTTTCTATCGATAGTTTCCAATAGTATGACTATCGATTAGAGTATCGATACTATCGATATTTTCGATACTATCGATACTATTGGTAATTTCAAAGTTTTGCATAGCAATACTATCGGTTGTTGAATAATAGATAGTTCGCGAGTTTGTAAAAAATAATTGATACTATCGAAGCTCTCTGAAACAATACTATCGATACTATCGATAGTATTATCTTTACGTGCTTCGATACTATCGATGCATGTCAATAGTATTGACGTAAAGTATACAATCGATACTATCGATATTATCGATACTATCGATAGTGCTATCGATGTAGTAGATGATTTTTGACAGAAACAATCGATAGTATCACTATCGATAGTTCGGCAACACTATTACAGACCCAACAACTTATCTGTGAAGTGGCAAAAAGTGGAACTTCTACTGCCGTCTTGTTTAAATTTCATTCTATTCTTAAATTTCAACAAGACTACAGTAGAATTGTCAAGTGTCAACTACTTTTTTAGGAACACTGAAACGACGACAGCGCCCCCATTCAGTTCACCGATAAGTCGGTCAGACTGTACGGACTTTTTGACGCTAGCTGTCAGAGTCACAGTCATGTCAGACCAAGGAACTTACACTCTAACTGGAATGCTTACAGTCACGAAATATCCGTTCCTAATTTACTGCTGTATGAGTGGAGTGTGTCCCTCTCTAAACGAGTAACCACATTTAACTTACAGTTGCAAGAGAGATGCAATTGCAGTTGTACGGACTCTTTGACGCTAGCTGTCAGTGTCACGGTTATGTCAGACACGAACAGACTAAAATCACACGTACTTTCCTGTTGTCATGTGCCAGAGGTTCCAGGTAAGCCGTCGGAAGGACAATCCTAGCCACCTTCGACGGAGATTGATCGCAAATATGCTTCAGCGATCTCGTCAATAGGATCGGGGCGGTTAAATCCCTCTGCTATTTTCTGACTTCGTTCCTATGTTTATTTACCTATTTTTTTTAAGGTTAGAGGATTATTTATACCTATTATCACTTATTCAGTTGTGTAAATATGTTTAAAATTATATAACTATGGGGTAATAGGTTACGGAAAAAAATACTTATATCCTTTTGTTGTGCATACATACATACCTATACCTACATAAAAACTACTAGAACATTGGACAGTCTTATATTACTAGACTTTTCGTTGTAATAGTACCATCTATATAAAAGTAAAGGACTATTTGCACTTATTTACTTCATCATACCAGCTCATTAATGTCCCACTGCAGTGACGGACTTCCTCCTGTAATGGAGGGATACTTGGCCTACTAATACCACGCTGGCCAGACGCATTGGTATAAGGTTTAATTTCAAGTTTTTCTTCTTCTTATTTCGTAAAGATAATATTCACGGATAGTCCCTTAGTCGGTTCCTACGACATCCATGGGTTGAGATGGGGTAGTGACATATTGTATTCTTACCTACTCCGTCACCACACAAATTACGGCATAAGCATAATTACATTTTTTTTTTGCAAATACACTTATGCTTATCATAGAAACCAACACACACTTTCATGTTCATGCACACAAAGATGTGCATTTAACGGATATCGAACCCTAAGCTATAACTGCTACGCTATAAGAGGCGTCAGTTGTGTAAATATATTTATTTAAAATAGAAAACTTTGCAAGTGTCATGCAGTGTCGTTCGTCTCTAGAACTTACAAAGTTAATGCTCCATTTAACTTTGTCATGTCTGTGCCGTTACAGCTGTCACAATACTTTGAATGTTTCAGAGTTTAAACATTTTTCAAGTGATACAGGCCATTAATCATTTGGAAAGTTATCGATGATTCTACCTATTAAAGAATGGTTGGTAATTTGAGGGTTTGAAGTGTTAAATGAGGTTGTGGATTTGATCCTTGAAGAAGTCAAATATTTAGGTGTTTTATAGGGCAAGAATAAATAACTTTTTTTTTTGTTGAGGTCGAGTAGTTCCTGGGACAGTTACTACTTTACACGGGCTGTGGTGGGGCGGATTGCCCTCAACCAAATGTATAGAAGATATAGGTACAGTCACCCTCTTATAGTACGTAGCAGTCAAGGTACTAGCGTACTTTTGACTACTAAGCTACGTTACCAGCGGCAATATGGTTGTAACGTTACGCGCGGTGTTTTGGATGTAATCAAGTATTTGACGTTGTGGATGCTCCGGTATATTTGAGTCCGGTATATTGACCTGAACAATTTGATCACTTTGGCTGCGTCGTTATTAATGACAACTATGAGTGTTCCTAACTTTTTGGTGACCTTGACTGCTATGTACTATAAGACGCTGACTGTACTATAAATTCATACAAAGGTGTCATTAATTTGACTTCACTGGCGTTTTTGCCGATTAGCTTAGTATTAGACTATTTTGTTAATGTAAAATAAAAATTATTATTTCCTTTCAATGCTTTTGCATTTATCTCCTCACACAAAACCCCACACTACACAAGATCTTTTAATAGGTTTATTTATAACTTTATTAAACCTTTCGATTCATTTTTATTACAAATTAATCACAAAAACCTATATTTAATGATATTCTAATATGAAAGCTTATTACCTATTTACAAGATGTTTAATATCTACTTATCCTAAAGGTTACAAGAGGTAAAGTGAATACACAAAAGTTGATTTCGTCGAAATTGAAAATTGAATCGGACTGAAATCTTTTTCAGAGCTTTAGGAAAATGAGTTTTCGGATCAGTAACGGATATGAAGATTATTAGGTATTGAAACTTGTGTGAATGAGGAAAGAAAATGATTCCTTTTTACACCGACTGCAAAAAAAGGTGTAGTTAGGTTCTTAATTCGTTTACCTTTTTTATTGCTTGATACCTAAAAACTCAGCCTCTAGAAATCTGCAAAACCATGATGAGTTTGAATATTGAGAATTTCATTTGCCCGAATTTTCATTTTCCATAATTTCATTTGTACTAATATTGTTTGCCATAATGGTCCTTTGCCATAATTCAATTATGTTTAACCTGAGAGACTTAGAGCAATCCAACTTAGATAGGTTAGGTTAGGTTTATTCTTTAAGCCACCAAGAAGTAGGAGAGCCATGGACCTCCACTGCTAGACACAGGCCTCCTCCAAATGTTGCCACCTTGCGCGGTCCTGTGCCTCTCTCATCCATGGGTGTCCTTAAGTCCTAACTAGTCTTATAAGTCATATCATCATAACAGCCCATTAATGTCTTACTGCAGGGACGGGCCTCTTCCCATGACGGAGGGATACTTGGCCTACTAATACCACGCTGGACAGACGGATTGGTATAGGGTTTAATTTTAAGTTTTCCTTCTTTTTATTTCGTAAAGATAATATTCACGGATAGTCCCTTAGTCGGTTTTTACGACTCCCATGGGATGAGGTGGGGTGGTGACATATTGTATTCTTACTCCGTCACCACACGGAGAGTCTTATAAGTAGCATAATGTAATTTAAATATAATAATAATAAACAACTTCCAAAGAACTTGGTTTACCATCTCAGCGGCATACTTATAACTGACCCCTGCTGACCTAAGTAAATATTTGATTTTGATCAATGATAGGAAGCGCTCGCTTACTGGTCAAATTCATGATATTTTTATTAGATACTATGTAAGGACTAAGGAAATATTTTATTCATTATTATTACGGACGAAAATTGCTTCCGTTCTTTGGAAAATAATTAAGTTATCGGAAAGTTAAGTGCAACGTACAGCAATATGAAAATGGCAAGAACTATCTGACTAAGTTCTCCATGTCACCTCCCCATCTCATCCCATGGGTGTCGTAAAAATCGACTATCCGTGAATAAGTATTATTTTTACCAAATAAAAAGAAGGAAAACTTGAAATTAAACCCGATACCAATCCGTCTGGCCAGCGTGGTATTAGTAGACCAAGTATGCCTCCGTCACGGAAGGAGGCCCTGCCTGCAGTGGGACATTAATGGGCTGTTATGAATAGATGGACCGTTTTCTCGTTTTCCACTGAATGCAATAACTAAAAAGTAAAAGCATTTGATTTTTAATTGGAAGGATAATAACAACTCTTATAAGCTTTATTGTAAAGACGGGGACGTTCGATGACAGAGATAACTTGGTCAACTAATCGTCAAATTAAACAAATTTTAGTTTACAGTTTTCCTTATTTTTCGTAATAATTAAATGTCATTTTTTCTTTTTTTATCAATAACTAGCTGACCCGTACCCACTTCGCCGAAAAAAAACCGTCTCTTTTTTAAACATTTTCATTACCGCTCCACTTCTATTAGTCAAAGCGAGATACTATATAGCCTATGATACTCCCCGATAAATGGACTATATAAAGAATTTTTAAAATCTGTTCAGTAGATCCAGAAATTGCCCACTACAACGACACGAACACACAAACTCTACTTCTTTATAATATTAGTATAGATATAGATTATAATCAATATGTGAGCTTGGGAAGGCCTATGTCCAGAAGTGGACCGCTCAAGGCTGAGAGAGAGAGAGGAGAGCAAAAGCGCTTTTATTGACTGTTAAAAACTTTTTATTAAGTTTATAGTTTTATACATATTTTAGCAACGCAATTTTAAAAGTTTGTAGGACTTTTCCAGGAACATAAAAACCAAGTTTAAGCTTATTAATGCATAAAACTGAGTTCAAAACTGCTTTATTAGCACTTTTGTATTAAAAAAATCTAGGTACCCTACGTATGATATGATTGACGAAAACTTCGGATAGAACAATTAATTCTAGTGAAGGCAAACTTTGAGCGAATTAAATCGGGATCATTTATTATAAGTGTTATTTAAAAGCTAGCAAAGAATAGTTTTATTTCTAGTATACAAAGTGGGAATACATTAGACATTCCTAACCTCTCTTGTCATTATCGGCTGGTGTCGCAAAACACGGTTAAGGAAATGTCGCAGATATATCTATAAGGTATATAAGTACATTTACAAAAACAAAAGCAGGGAATCTCTTTTTCTTATTACTGTTTAGTACAATATGTCACCACCCCATCTCATCCCACGGGTGTCGTAAAAACCGACAAAGGGACTATCCTATTTTGACAAATAAAAAAAAAATTAAAAAAAAATAAAAAATAATTAAATTAAGTTAAAATTAATTTAATGAAATCCGTGAAAATTAACTTTACGAAATAAAAAGAAGGAAAACTTGAAATTAAACCCTATACCAATACGTCTAGCCAGGAGACGTCACGGGAGGAGGGCCGTCCTTGCAGTGGGAAATTATTTTATTTTATTTTATTTTTCATTTATTTGGGATACTTACAACTAGCATATACAATAAACGTAACTTATAGATTTATGAAGGTCATTTACAAGTTTCCGCTGATAGAGTATGTAATAGGATAAGAATAACAGCAGTCAATAAGTACAGAAAAAAGAAAGAATCAACCGAAGTAATTTTGCACTAAGATATTTTTAAGTTTGAGAACACTGGTATTAAATAGATCTAAATCGAGTTTAGAGGAACATTCGTTGAATGATCTACTAGCACGTATAATGTAAGAATTTTGTCTATAAGTAGTCTTGGCGCCAGGAACAAAGAGTAAGCGAGGATTACGAATGTATGCCGTCCGTGTTACAAGTCCTAACTTGTTTAATAGGTCTGGACAGTCAATCGCGCCGTTTGCTATTTTGAACAAATATGTCAGATCTGCTATGCGTCTACGTTCACACAGAGGAAGGATGTGGTATTTTTTGCACCTTGAATTGTAGTCGGAGGTAAAAGATCTAGTTTTATATTGTAAGAATCGTAAAAACCGCTTCTGAATCTGTTCAACTCTGTCAATGTAAATATTATAATTTGGGTTCCATATTTGCGAACCAAATTCGAGGTGGCTGCGGACATAAGCACAGTAAAGAATTTTGTACGTCTTAATATCTTTAAAATCTGCGGAAAGTCTTAAAATAAAGCCTAGTGCCTTTGAAGCCTTCTTTATGATGTTTTCAACATGTGCATCAAACAGCAATTTGGTATCAAACATTACACCCAGGTCCCTTGTGATATTATTGCGTTGTAAGACAGTATTATGAAGTTTATACTGATAAGTAACAGGGCGCGGCTTACGAGTGTAACTACTAACAAAACATTTGGAGACATTAAGTTCAAGCCTGTTGAGATGACAATATCTTTCTAACTCGTTTAAGTCATGTTGGAGATTGTGACAGTCACTAAAACTGGTTATAGGGCATAGAATTTTCATATCATCAGCGTACAGAATAATTTTAGAATGAGAAAAACACGAATCTATATCATTAATAAATATGACGAATAGTAACGGGCCTAAAAGGGACCCTTGGGGGATTCCTGATGGTACCTGAACACTCGTTGAGCTATAACCGTTAAGAACTACTGTTTGACAACGATTTTCAATGTATGATTTGAACCACCTAAACAAATCACCCCTGATTCCCACTTCAAGTAGTTTACGCAATAGAATGGAATGCTCGATGCGATCGAACGCTTTTTTGTAGTCTGTGTATACCACATCAGCTTGAGAGGGCAAAGACATGACTTGTGTAAGATAATAAGAGCAAACGAGCAAGTTGGACACAATTGACCTGTTTTTTAAAAAGCCATGTTGGTTGTTATTTAGAGAAAGTTTGACACCGTGATAGACTGTAGAATAAACAATTTTCTCTAGTATCTTTGCAAATAAACATAGCTTAGATATAGGCCTATAGTTTTCTATTAGGTCTTTAGGGCCCTTTTTATGAATAGGAGTAATAAAGGCTGTCTTCCAGATAAGTGGCACTAAAGCTTCGCTAAGTGAACGTTTAAATATGATAGTAAGAGGTCGTGACAGACTTTGTGCACATTAAGATATAAAAAAATCCTGAATTAATAGGCTGATTTGATGAAATAAATAAAATCTTTAGGATTTCTGCGTAGTTTTCTTCTTCTTTAACGTTTTGTTCTGGCAGTGATATCTAGTTACTGACCCGTACGTTCCCCCGTAAATTCTAAGAAAACACACCCTCACCAAGTAATATTACTAGGTAAATATAGAATTTCGTAGTATCTACTAATACTTTACTTATATATTTGTCTGTTTGTTACAGGTAAGTGGCGAGACGTCGTTCACCACCAATAAGTGAATATTTCATAAAGGGTAATAGTAAAGTATGTTACCTATTAGTGTGTTATGCGTGGGGATTTAAAATGGCGTACGTGGGTAATAAAAAATAGCTGTCTTCTAGATTACTATTATAGGTGTATATTATATAGGGACTATGTATTATGTGTTATTTTCTTTATTTAATGTTTTTATTTTGACTGTTGGCATATCTGTCTATAGATAAATAAATAAATTACCTATAGTACAGTCAAATAAGGCTAAAATATGGGCAAACCTCGGAACGGAAGCGAATAAGCTGTAAATTCGTATAATCCTTTGTTTTGATGTTCTGATGACTGGTGAAAAAGTCTCATATGATCACGTGTCTGCATCATAAGTTATTCAAGGTCAAAGGTCACGAAAATCAGTTTTTTTCAATTATCTTGTTTTCTATGGGAAATAAGCCATTTACGTCTTTATAAATATTGTAGATCACAAAATGGTCTACAATTTTTGTTCAGAACATTTTTCCGTATCACCTACCGTTTTCGAGATATAGCGCAACGAGTGGCGGGCGCACATTCGTACAAAAATAAAAAATAAATAACATAAATTAATAATAATAACTGTATCTTTATCCTAATATCAATTTTTCATAGTTAACTATTATCTCAACTATAGAAACTAGCACCGCATTTCACATGACTTCTGTAATTTCACATCACTAATGTACAGGTGCGTGCACTCTACTCTTTGAGCTATATCTCGAAAACGGTTCATGATACAAAATAATGCTTGATATAAAAATTGTAGACAATTTTATGATCTACAATATTTATAATGACGTTAAATGCGTGTTTCCCATTGAAAACGAGATAATGAGAAAAAACTGATTTTCGTGACCTTTGACCTTGAATAACTTATGACGCAGACACGTGAGCATATGAGACTTTTCTACCAGTCATTAGTACACCAAAAGAAAGTTTTATGCAAATTTACAGCTTATTCGCTTCCATTCCGAGGTTGAATGCTTATTTTACTGGAGTATTAGGTTGTAGAATAGATCTTACTTACTTTACAGATAAACAGCGTCAGCTGTTTTGTGAGACTGATGTATAATTTGATGTAAACTTATTTGTTAGTAATAAACAATAAACAAATAAAAAATAAACTTTTAAAAAGTAGACGGTGGGTGTCAGAGTAATGGATTTTTCACTATATCTATCTGAGCTTTGTACGTGGTCAAAACACGATAGAATACGCAGTTACTACAATATGTAGTCCTATCCTACTAATATTATAAATGCCAAAGTTTGTGAGGATGTATGGATGGATGGATGGATATTTCTTACTCAATCAATCACTACATAATAATGTAAACCTATTTAAAGAAATAAAATTATTTGTATTGTATTTGTATTGTATCTTTCACGCAAAAACTACTGAACGGATTGATAAAGTTTATGAGACACTTAATAGTAATAGCATAAATAAATAAATATTCCTCACACATTCACACAACGCTATGTAGTCCCAAACTATGCAGAGCTTATACTATGGGTTCTAGACAACGGATAAACATACATAAGACGACGCTTTGAAAATTTTCGAGTTGAATTCGGCCGTGGCCAGAGGGGCGCGCCCCTCGGCGCGCGAATGAGACGGATATACTCGCTCACGCGCCGCCGCGCCGTGTGCGCCGTCGTCGTCCCGCCGGCCCTCAAGGTAGGGATGCGCGATCCAGTTCATCGATCCGATTTTAAGGATCGGATCGGATCGTAATGCGTTGATCCGATCCACGAATTGGATCGCATGCCATCGATCCGATCGATGTCAAGAAAATCGATCCGGATCGGATGCAAATAAGTAAGACACAATTATTTTTAGATAGGTAAGCATTTATTAAGTAAATACAATTATGAAAGGTGAGGAAAAAACAACCAGTTATATATAAGTTAAAAGTTCGAGTTGGCATCTTTAGAAATAGTTCTATAGGTACCAATCTTCGAACTCTAAACTTTTGAGAAACAATAATTTAGAGAGACGACATGGATCGAGTCTGTTTCGACATTCGCTTAAAGTTAAGTTTGCCGACGAAAAGAGCCGCTCTGATGGCACCATAATTCAGTTTTATAAAACAAAATGTCCGCACAATGAAGATACTCAATAAAACTAATCAACCGACCATAAACTTTACTCGTTTGTTTACGAACTTACCCACACAAATATTATAAATAAAATGTAATAAGATGCTCGTATACCTACCCGCAAAAGACGCCGCCAAGTTTGGAACATAACGTAACCTAAACAAAAGATCATTTCGTTCCTAACAACATCGTAAGCAGTTAATGTAGGTAGATAAACTGAATTTGAATCCATACGATCCAAACGAATCGATCATTGTAGCTTTGTATCGATCTTACAAAAAATCGTATGGACTCGATCCGATCCAAAAATCGAGAGATCGTATGGCTTCGATCCGATTTTCAACAAGATCGGATCGGATCGGCGCATCCCTACCTCAAGGACACGTTATCGCTCTGTGCCATAGTACAAATATATACAGTATTTCAATTTCATAGAAACGGACGAAACGTGAGTTTATACCTACAAGCTCACGATCGCGGAGGGAACAATCGCTACTGTGCCGCAGTAACGAGCGGACTGTGTGTTATAATTTGAAACTAAAAATATTATTTATGTCAATTTCAAACAAACATGGCTGATATAAATACCTACCTTACTAAATGACTTAGGTATTTATTTAATACTATAATATAGTATTTTGTGTATATTACGAAAACGGTTTGTTGTACTTAGGTCAATAATAATGAAAATTTAGCCCCCCTTTATGAATTCCCCTATGCGTGTCTTTCACTTTAATCTAGGTAAATTTAAGCAATGACATCGATGTCATTTATTGATTGGATTGGTCACCCATCCATAAAGTGACCTCGATGCCTTTATTTTGACATTAAATAGATCTAATAGACCTGTTTAAAGTTTAGTTTTGGTTATCGATAAATTCAATTTCAAACAAACATGGCCAATATAATAAATAAGTACAGTACCCGGCCGTAAATATTACACATCGTCTTTTTCTCTGACGCTCTACGAAGCCGAAATTGACCGATTGTATTTTTCTACAGGTTACGAAACGGCCCGGTACTGTACCTACTTTACTGAATGACTTGTTAAGTACCTTCTTAATATTATAATTTAGTATTTTATTTATATCACAAACATGGTGGATATAAATACAAACATATACATGTTTCTTTAAATTAAATGTATCAATCATAAAACAACAAGTTTTTTACAGAACACTTCCTATTTATTTAAATATAAAATAGAAAAATGAAAAGTATTAATTTACAATTACAAAACTAAATGGAAACACAAAGTAGATCGCATGTATACTATTGTTTATGTACTGCGCACCCGTAGGCATTTATAATAAATATTCGGCCCAGTTAGACTACTGGTTATACTGTGACGTCAGTCCGCGGTAGGTAACAGAAAATTCTGTTACAGAAAAACCTACTATCTACCGGTCTATTATGTCTATACAAAGTAGCCCCCATTTTTTTAAAATTTACTCCCGCACAAGGTATTATGAAGCCACAAAGCACATCCAGATTCAGGACAATAATTTGGGGATCACAAAAATAGTTTGACCGCCTCGGGGTAGCGGTCGCAGTGCACGAGGTCGCGGGTTTGAATCTCACGCAAAATAATAGAACTTTAAAAAAAATACAATAGCCCCACTATGTATTGTCCTGTGTCGCGGGGTATTTACAAAAATTTACTTAGCTGACACAAAGAACATCCAGACTCAGGACAATAATTAGTGGATCGCACAAATAAAATTGTCTTACGTGAGATTTGAACTCTAGGTGATTTTCCACCAGAGGGGCGAGACGAGGCAAAAATTGAAATCTTTATGTAAAAATGAACCGTATTGCTTAGGAAATAGAGTATATATTAACTTTGTAACAAAAACACTCGCTTCTCGCGATAGGCCTATTGTTGTTTGTTGCTACGTTTTGTTTGTGTAAAAATGAACCGTATTATTTCTCGTGTAGAGTTCAAAATACATTAACATGAAACACGCATGTCGCGATATCAATTTTTGGTTCTGGGCTGAGTCTGGACTTTCTTTGTGTACGTTTCTTTCATGTCTGTAAACGTTCCCGCGGTGGAGTGCATGAGAGTTCAAATCTCACTTATGACATTTTTTTTGTGTAATCCACAAATAACTGTTCTGAGTCTGGATGTTCTTTGTGCCTGCTAAATTGATGTTATGTTCGTTTATTTCATGTCTGTAAAAGTTCCCGCGAAAGTAAAAAGTATTATTTAGATCTTATTAGTAAGTACCTAAGGTAGGTACTTATTTTTTTGAGTTTCACACAACTCCTAGGTATTGTCGCGGAGACTTTTACAAAAAACATCCGAACTTAGGACAGTAATTTGTGGATCGCTCAAACAACTTTGTTGGATTCGAGCCCGCAACCTCGTGCACGCAAGCCACTACCGCGACCGCGTCACACTGCCCGCGCCACTGAGGCCGTTTCAATTACGTGATCTTGACGAAAACGGTAATAAAACTTATTACACTTGAGCATATAGTCTAAAATCGCTTATAAACAAACGCTTGCATTATCAAAAGGGTCAACAGTAACTAGGTAGTTGAGTTAGGCGAACTTTACCTAAGTTTTGTAAATGACATAACTACGAAAATATTTTACCAAACAATGTTATAAAATAATACTATTATTTATTTATAAAAGAGAACAAAGTATTAATAAAAACTTAGGTAAATATTTTAAATCTAACCTATAATATTATATACCTACGATTAAAAAATACGCGATAATATTTAGTACGAACGTTGAGTCGACATGCACAGGTCCGACGTCGAAGAGGGCCATCGCCCGACTGATTCGTCGACCGTATTCATTCTGTATCGATCGTTAACTAATCGGTATAAGGTCTAAAATTACGATGCGCCCGCAACGATCCAGAGCGCTTTGATATTGCTAAAATCTTATTTTCTTAATTAAGGTTGTAAGGTTGTAGTTATGTAAATGATATTCTACAGTAAGACTAATATTGATGTTACGAATGTATTTGAGCAATTCCTAAGCATAATGATAGTGTACTTTCCGTGTTATATGTAAAAAGCTGTTTTTTTAGAGGTGTTTTCAAAATTAAATATGATCGAGCCAAAATCAAGCTATCGCGTTTTCGTAACTACAAAAGGCTAGTTAAAGGTATCAATTTACCTATATCAAAATTCTAGATTAATAGGTCTTTTCATATTCCTGTAGTAGTTGATGAAAGATAGTGCATTTTGTCAATGAGTCCTCTTAAATCCTTTTTTTTGTAAATACATACATAATTATTATACATAGAAAACACCCAGACGAATGCAAACAATCATGTTCAGGCACACAAAGATTTGCATTGAGCGGGAATCAAACCCGAGACCTCGGCGTAGCAGTCATATTATATAACCACTACGTCACAGAGGTCGTATAAATCCTGCTTTGTTTTTGCTCCTTCCGACGTGATTATAAAGATGCATTTGACCACATCAGCAATCATAAAAACCATTCACTGCCTTTATTAACTCTAATGACGCTTTCCAAAAAGGAAAAGTTGTAGCGTAACAAAAATGATAGAAATGTTAAATAATCTCCGGGAGTTATGAGTGGGTTTAATAGCGGGGCTGTGACACGAGTGGCTAAGTTTAGATTACATGTAGCAAGTACATAGCAGTGCTACGTGGAATGTGTGTTAGGAATACACAATAATGTGTACTGTAAAGGTGCGTGTAGATAGAGGGATCTACTGTTTTATTTGTTCATTTTAAGGCTATGGTTTCACGACAACAATTGTCGTTGTTTTTTCATGAAAATCTTTGCATGCAGTATATTAAAAATATATGGCTTGAAAAAAAAAGTATTAGGGTTCCATGAACATATAAAAACATTGAGGTAATATGTACTACGTACTACGTAGTAGGTACATATTACCAACTTAGCCACTCGGCTAAGTTTAGATTAGGTACATGTAGCAAGTACCTTGCAGTGCTACGTGGAATATGTGTTAGGAATACACAATAATATGTACTGTACAGGTACGTGTAGATAGAGAGGTTTACTGTTTTATTATCTCTTATTTATTGTCCCCTGTGGCAAAGTGGTTTTACTGCATGACTGCTTCGATTCCTAATCCGTAATGGTTATAGAGATGCAAACGTTTGCATTGGCCTGTGCTTTTTTATTCATAATGTTCATGTATTTAAACATATCCGTGTGGTGTGGTGACAGAGTAAGAATACAGTGTGTCACCACCCCATCTCATCCCATGGGTGTCGTAAAAACCCACTAAGGGACTATCCGTGAATATTATCTTTACGTATTATAAAGAAGGAAAACTTGAAATTAAACCCTATACCAATCCGTTTGGCCAACGTGGTATTAGTAGGCCAAGTATCCCTCCGTCACTGGAGGAGGCCCGTCCCTGCAGTGGGACATTAAGGGGCTATTATGATTATGATGTATTTAAAAAAGGATATACGATGATGTTACACGTTCTTATTCACACGTGTAACGAACAGTGTAGATATAGCATTAGGAAGTGTAATCATTTCAGCTTCTCTCTCCTCTTTCCTTATTCCGATGACTCCCTTAGTTTTACGCATAAATACATACGTAAAATATTCCTCATTCACATAACTATCTTGTCCTAAACTAAGCAGAGCTTGTATTATACTAGACAGCAAGACAAACATACCGTTATACTTTTTTTGTTATGTTCAAACACAAAAAGATTTACATCGAGCAGGACTGGAACTTGACTTTTGGGTACCACCTATGGCATATAACCACTACCCTATACGGGTCGCCAATGTACACTGTACAAACCTAGTTGGAAACCTACCATAGCTACTACTTGGTAATACTTCTCTCCACTTACGCATCCCCGCCATTTACAAAATTATTGACATAATTTACTTTTTAATTAAGTATAATTATTTTATTTAAACATAATAATAATATATGTGCCCTACAGGGTCCATAATTGTACCTAACATTATTTTAATAAGACCTGCAACTAACATTAAGGAGTGCAATAAAATGAAATTGAAATTTAGTTCCAAAAATGTCAAGACATCTGCGCAACCATGAACAACCACTTCAAGGCGGCCATCTTTAACTGCACACACTGTAAACAAGCGCGTGTTTCTCTCGTAAGAGCAATTTCACCCCAATACATAATTTTATTTCATCTGTTTGATTATGTTTTGTGTGTTGAATTTTAAATTATTTGTAAATAGAAAACTTTTAAACATTGCTTTGCTAATTATGTGATGAACAAGACTGTTTTCGAGTTAGTGTTGTCCGAATTTTCTCTGTTTGACATCGTTGTTAAAAAGATTTCTCTATGTCTGTTGGGAAGTGAAATTATAGCATTCTTTATAAAGACGATCGAGCAGCACTACATCAGCAATCCTCTTTACCCAATCGTTCAATTTATGATTAGTCATTAATTAAAAAAGCTAGTAAGAAAGACCCCATCTCATACCATGGGTGTCGTATAAACCGACTAAGGGACTATCTGTGAATATTATTATCTTTACGAAATAAAAAGAAGGAAAACTTGAAATTAAACCCTATACCAACCCGTCTGGCCAGCGTGGTTTTAGTGGGCCAAGTATCCCTCCGTCACGGGAGGAGGCCGTCCCTGCAGTGGGACATTAATAGGCTGTTATGACGAAAAAAGCTAAATGCTGCCTTATGCTTATGGAAGGGTGTTACCCTTTTGTTTCATGACAAATTCAAGACTAATGAATGTCTATAGGTATATTGTATAGCCTACGAAGTTTTTACCTTTGAAGAATTGAAATATGTATATCCAAAAGGTAGATGGGGTACTTATATAAAATATTGTTATTTTGGGAGGTGCAAAAGTTTCCTATAACAATTTCAAAGTTCAGCATGACAGCTATCTCGAAGTTTCGTACGTTTTGAATGTGAATATTCTCAATTTAGTAGTTCATATAAATGTTTTACACGTGAAATAGTACTCGTAGCGCTGTTCTGGTTTATTACCACTTATCTTAACCAGCTGTTCCTGATTTTGTACAAATACCTAATGGTTGCGGCGTCTGGATTCAGCCTTCTAGCTTTTCCAGATTTTGTTAGCATAACATGCTTTTGCAGACCATGACTCACAAATAGAATCACAATCTCTCAACAGAGAGAACAGATGGTCTTCAAGTCTTCTTCAACGTAAAGTAAAGAAAATCCATATTTTGGATTTGACCGATATCTTCGGATAATACTCGGGCGGGCTAGCGTCTTACTCAGAGAACATGCAAACTTGAATTACTAATACAGATTAGTCATCATAACAGCCCATTAATGTCCCACTGCAGGGATGGACCTCCTCCCGTGACGGAGGGTTACTTGGCCTACTAATACCACGCTGGCCAGATGGATTGGTATAGGGTTTAATTTCAAGTTTTCCTTCTTTTTATTTCGTAAAGATAGTAGTTACGGTTATTCCCTTATGCTTTAAAATGATGCCGCGGCATTGAAAGGGATTTTTCAATGCCGCGGCATCATTTTAAAGCATAGCAATTTATGTCGTATTTCTGACACAGTACGGTTGAATTTCCATTAGTAAAAATTAAAATACTTTGCCATGCCGTCCAGGTCTGCGTTAGCCATTAGTCGGTTTTTACGACACCCATGGAATGAGATGGGGTGGTGACATATTGTATTCTTACTCCGTCACCTCACGGATACCGTCACCACACGGATAAATTACTTAAAACGAATTACTAATACAGATTACTTAGTACATACATTATTATTATTATTCCTCCTATCTGTGTTTTCGTAGAGATAATATTATCTACCAGACATCAGATTTATGTATTTTGCAACAATCCACTACCTTATTTAAGGAAACAAGAAATATTTTGACCAAAACAGATTGCCAAAATTATTACTTGTCCAAACATTCAGCTTTTTTGCGCAATGACTAATCGCAAGTTCAACGATTTGGTGAAGAGGTTTGCGGATGTAGTATCTATTCAACTATCATTAATCTAGGTATAAAAATATATATAATTATGTCATATAATTACTCAGGTAAAGTTATTTTTCTATAATGATGACGCATAATAATCGGATGGGTTTTACTCCGGATGTAAATTCTTTGGATTGCATTTAATAGTAAGTATCCATAATACAAGCTCTGCTTAAATACATTCATTTCATGTATGACTCGCTTAATGAATGTGGACAAAGCCGAATCTGTTTGCCAGGATCGTGACAACTGGCGTTCTGTCGTCTCTGCCTACCCCGGACGGGATAAGGCGTAAGTATGTATGGAAGCTCTGCTTAATATGGGACCAGGTGATGATGTGAGGAAAAATATATTATTCCTACCTTTTATTTTCATTTTTGTCTTATTACTTATAGAATTTTTAAACAATTAATTGAATTTTTTTTTAAACATTTATAAAAAACATCGAAGACACACCAGCATTTGGAATAGGTACAAAATCCATGATACGGTTGGTAAGAGTTCCAGAAATAGGAACTTTCTTATACCACGAACTGTCTTACATAACTTCCTGTGTAGGACACTTTTTTATTGGGACACCATTGACTGAAGCTACTATCAATCAATTTATCGCCGAACCAACATTCCACATGTCAACAAACCGACCTCTTGAGGCAATTCCATATATTTTATTTGTTTGTCTTTTTCTGCTTTCACACGATTCTCGTCATGCGAAATGATAATATCGATTATCGTGGTACGGCGTTTTGATCGATATATCACCGCAATATCTGGCTTTTTAACAACACTAGTCAAATTAGTTATGGTACATCAGTTTCAAAACAGCACTACACTACCATTTTTGATAGCACATCATTACCACAAATTTCTATATTATACTTAACCTAGCCTATGTCTCACTGCAGGGACGGGCCTTCTCCAGTTACTGGAATACTTATACCCTGCTGGTTAGACGGATTGGTGTAGGCTTATTGTCAAATTTTCCTTGTATATTTACGTAAAGATAATACCCGTGATCTTTCCCTGAGTCCCTACAAAGCAAGGTTAAATAAAAAATATCTAACATTCCCCTCTTTCAGGATCATCCCGGTAAAAATCCACTATATCATCCTTATCAGACACCTCTTTACATTTACGTAAGCTTTCTAAGAGAGTTTATGACGTCATCAACAATTGAACTTTTTATCTGAACATAGTTTAAATGTAATAGCTATCTTAAATGAACCTTATTGGGAGCTATAAGCATAACTTAAGTACGGTTATCGTTAAGATCAAAGTCACATAAACTTGTACTGAGAGTACCTGCACGTGATATTGGCTTCGGTTGATAGGAAAGTTTTAAATGTCGAATTGTAAGAGGGGTTTGAGGAGTTCTGTTTGCTGTTTGAGGATTCAGGTATACGTAGGCAAAAAAAGTTATGCGTAATTGCTTCTGAAGTATTTGATCTAGTATTTTAATGGTTTGTAGAATCAAAGAGCACCTGGTCTCGAAATTCCTCTCAAACTAGATGACGCCAGCTAGGATGAAGGAAGTCTAGTAGTAAAATTCAATGTTGCTATAACACGATCCATTGCAACACCCATCCCGACGCCAAGTTTGAGGCCCGACCCTCGTCAGGTCCGACTCTCGTTCTGGCGTAAATCATTTCATCTGTAGACAAAAACATAGAACCCTAAACTATATATATGTAAAAATATCCTTTGAAGAAGATTGTAACTCGAAATGACTTGTCATCTCTAACATATATAAAATAAACTGCATTACTATACAAGGATTAACTAACTCTCTAAAAGTATCCCCAGCTGCATACCCTATTCATAGGAATTCAGACGTGAATCTTGAACATCCAATTCTGAGCTCATGTCGGGATATGTTAAGTCCTGACGTAATATAATGCTAGCAGACGTTCGAGAAAAGCCAGTGAACACTTGAAAAGTTACATATGTAGCAATCGGTAAGGAAAAATGCACCAATACTCATGCAGTCCAAACTTTATACCATTTTCTATTTGAAGGAAAGAACAATGTATTTTTCAAGTTTTATTACTGCACTTTAGTAAAGTTTGTGAAGAGGTAACGATGTTTGGTAAGTCAGAGAAAATATTCAGTTACTCTTGGACACAATTTTACTGGAGAAGTTTTATGTAGAGGACAAAGTAGGGTAAAGTGCAGCTATTACAGTTGCTCTTTGACCATAAGAAGCTTGAAATGTAGGTAATAGAAGTTTTCAAAACAGACTCTGTAGTTACTTACGCTCGGTTGCCAGGACAATCTTAGACATATCAGGTTCAGGAAAATTGTTTGAAATGACCTTACTCTCCGTGTGGTGACGGAGTAAGAATACAATATGTCACTACCCCTTCTCATCTCTGGGTGTCCTAAAAACCGACTACGGGACTATCCGTGAATATTATCATTACGAAATAAAAAGAAGGAAAACTTGAAATTGAACCTTCTGGCCAGCGTGGTATTAGTAGGCCCAGTATCCCTCCGTCATGGGAGGAGGTCCTTCCCTGCAGTGGGACATTAATAGGCTGTTATGATGACCTTACTCTGCTGTTTGAAATTCATCCTTTGTAATTATTCACCCCCTGTGCTTGAAAATTAGAAGACTTTGTCATTTGTTGTACGATAACTCATTCTCACAATATTTTCATGAACGTACGCGAAACAAACTTCACCGTTTCATTCGGTGATTTTATCGTTTGTTGATATAATTGAACTGAGAGTTTAATGTTTCGATTCCGTAACGGTTTTTTAGTGTTGACTCTGTAACCACGTATGAAATAAACAATTTGTGTTTAAATATTTATTCAAGCTTATTGTGATAGGTGTCGGATAGCATATTATTATGCGTATGGATCTGGTGGTATCGATTTTAATTTTTATTAAGTATAGGTTAGTTCATTTAGCAAATTGTAGGTAAGCAACCTATTATTTTATAGATGGCAAATCTGAAGGGGATGGTAGGTTGGAAACGGTAGATTTTCCGCCATTACCAGGCCTGCCCGGGTGCTTTTCCCGCCGTCCAAACTGAACCCTGCCCGAACTGCGTGTCTTGACATCTGTCCTACCGCACGTCTAAAGGCCCGTGCTGACGCCGTCATGGTAATCTCGAGCCAAATAACGATACTTATCCCAGTATCGTTTTTGTTCAAGAAATGTTGTAATCGCTTTTGTGTAAAATGCGTTTCTATTTTAAGAACTAAGTACATTATTTCAAATAGAAAATGACTAGATCAATGTAAATATTCATGCACTAATTTGCATTGGCCAAGAATCGTTTTTTTTTGCAATTGACAAAGCTGAAGGTTGTGATCGAATCTATACCATTTCAAAAAGTTCGACAAAGCGATAATTGGGGAACTTGAATCAGAAAACATCTTAAAAACACTTTCAAATCGTCTGTAATTTCCTTAACCGAGATATTCACGTATTTGAGAGTAAATTTATTTGAGAATTGGTTACACCATTAAGGATATCTGCGTGACTGTAATGTTTTTGATAACATCTTCCCTTATGATGTCATTTATTACATACTTAGCTTTTACACTACCAGAAACCAATATAATAAAAAGAGTTAAATAGTATGTAATTATGGTCACAAAACAACGGAAAAAAATGTTTTTAGAACAGTATCCAATCATCAGAAACCTCTTTGTAATATAACATCATTGATTAAAAATAACTTTTAGTACTAACGTTTAAATAGTTAGTGACAGCATCCTAAGGTCTGCTTGCTATCCTTGCTCCGTAGTTCAGTCTCTCTGTATTGCCTGGTATCGATCTTCTCCAATACAGTTCGTTACCAGTGTTCTTTTCTCACTTGTTTGCTCTGGAATCAACCAGCTCCCAGCTCTGGTGAAAGCATTACTTCTAGGTTAGGTAGTTGCTGGGCTGTTCTATGGCGGTGGGTGCTTTTGCCACTTTAAAAATAATTTCACCTGTAATAATACAAACGAATAACGTAAAAGAAGAACAAAATAAACAATATTAATAAAATATAACATCAATCTAACCGATGTTGTCTGTCAACCGACCCGTTGCCCTTATCACGTGTCCTTCAAGCCTTAAAATATGGCCGACCAACAATTTCGAGGGCCAAAAAAAGCATTTTCCCATTCATTTTAATCGAATTGTATTATTTATTTAGAACAGTCTAAGTGTTTTTCGATCAAAGTGTTTTATTAAACTGTTAATTATTCTTGTAATGAATAAATAAATAAATATACTTTTAAATATGAATACAACAAATTAATTATACGTTTTAAAATATATCTTTATAAAGGAACAAAGGATGGTTTGTGGTTTGATGTTCTTTGTGAATTTGATATCATAAAGAGTGACAAGTCGAAATATTTTAGTTTACATTAGACAATACATGTACCTATTTGTAGTTATGTATTATCACATATTATACATAACTGAATAAATGGTTTAATTCAAGAAGTTATAACATATTCTTTATTTTCTTGCCTTACCAAGGGGTACTAGAGTAAGGACTCTAGTGGTTAATTTGGTAACTTTTTACGATTCTCTTGTAAGGGGCTGTAAGTACTTGTCTTTCCTCGAAAAGATGTCTAATGCGGACGAGATTTACTGATATCCTGATAAAGATGGCGGCGATTGATGAGCAAGGCACGAGATCACTTTTAGAGAAAGCATATACTCATAGCAGACTGAGGTAAACTTATTCATGATAATCGAGTAATGAAAATCTCCGTGTGATGACGAAATAAGAATACAATATGTCACCACCCCATCTCATCTCATGGGTGTCGTACAAACCGACTTAAGGACTATCCGTAAATATTATCTTTACGAAATAAAAAGAAGGTTCACTTAAAATTAAACCCTATACCAATCCGTCAGGCCAGCATGGTATTAGTAGGCCAAGTATCTCTCCGTCACGGGAGGAGGCCTGTCCCTGCAGTGGGACATTAAAGGGCTGTTATGATGAAGTAATGAAAAAGCTGACAATATCAGCCTACGATATATACCTAAAAATTTTACTGAAATATTAACGTAATATGTAATTGAAAATAATTTAGAACTGATGCTACATAAAACGAACGTAGTTAATTAAATTAATATAATTAAAATTATAATTAATTGACGTCACTGAGCTCGAAATGGAGATTGTTTTAATTACAAATATGGACGTAAATTTCAATAACTGACATACGATATTTTAGATTTTTATTAATGAAGAGCTGTGTTGTTAATATTTTAATATTTGATTTTTGTACTGCCTTGGTAACCGTGTGTTAGGAATATCATGCTTTCGGGTGTGAGGCACAAATAGTTTATCTAAATCTATAATGTTTTTTTAAACATAAAGAGTATAATAATGTACAACATTATAGTGGTACTTAGTTGTACAAAAGAAGCCCTCCAAGATATCACAAATGTGTTGTTCAGGCGTCTCTGTATCCATATCTCTTGAGGTTAAAATAGATGCACCTTTTGAATGTTGTATGCTTAAGTCCGTGTTTTTTAGCTATTTGTATAAAAGACGAGTGTTTTCGTCAGTGTCTCAAAATTTAGCTTACTTGCAATCCAAATCTCACCGAAGACGAAAATCAAGGGAGAAAAGTGAAGATATTTTCTCTACAAATTAGTTTTTAGACTGTTGTGTTACCTTACTAAGTTTTTTTGGTAAAATGATATTAAAAAGAGAGAATGCACCGTTCTACGCATTCTGTAGAAATCGTGCTTATCTGTTAGAAATTCCGATCCTTAATTTTTCATAATCCAAAGAGCTTTTAATAAGCGTTTCTCTAACTTCAGCCAAAAAGCGCTTAATCCGATGAATACATTGAAACATGAAACAGATATTAAAATATATTTCAGCTATGCAAAGCCAATGCTGATAAGTTTTAATGAATCAAGTCTAGTGAACGAGGACAAAGATAAAATTTGCATAGGTGTGAATTTATTGGATTTTGAATACCCTCCCGTTCTGCCAACGGCTGACCTTTAAAATGGATGAATATGAATCAGTCCTTTGTTCAAATACTTTGAAATATGTTTGTTTTTATATCTACCACAAAACAAGAGTGCGTGGTACTGCTCATATTTCTATTTAATTTTGTTTTCATTGCTTTTGATCTGCTGAGTTTTTGAAGTGTTTTTATTTATTTTGAATACTCAAAAATACTTTCACTAAATTAACAATCAAATGAAGAATGTAGAATCAAAATATAAAACACAGTAATAATATGAAATATGATTTACGGAGTAGATGTATTTAACTATGACGCTAAAGATGAAGACCTACCTACAGCAGTACCTTCGCTATTAAATCAAGTGAGACGTACAAACGAAATTAATAATATAATCAATTTAATTTAGATGCAAACATACAATACTCTGATATTAATTGTGGCTTACCATTCTCGATTATCCGGATTGGTGGCAATCCCCGCATTATCTGTTTAATAATTAATATCAACGTTGGATTGTTAACTGATTTTTCGACGTTTGCGTTATACAGTCTGAATTAATACGTTTTGTGTTAATTAACCATTAGTAATTATTGTTTTAAATTACCTTTTTAAAAATAACTATTTACGCAAATAATATTATCTTTAGTTCTGTACAGAGTCTTCTATTTTGATTCCTATTTTCTCCTTTTCGCTAGTAGCCTTTGAATCATCAATGAGGGAATCTCTCGCCTCATATTTAGTTTTTGATTAGCCTGTCATCTATTTACTGTCCCCAGGCGAATTTTCAGTGTTTTATCATTTATTTCAAGTTTTCCTTCTCTGGTAATGATTCAATTCTTGAAAAATTTGCCTAGGTGTAGTTTTACGACACTCACGGGATGTCAAAGATTAGTGACGTATTGTACTAGACCTTATTTCACACATATTTTAATGATATTAACTTCAGCTCATACAACACTTTCCAGGTTACTGAAACAAGAGGCTGTGATATGATCTCTTAATCCACCTTAAAGCTGTACTGTAAAAATGTTACTTTGTTTACGTAAAAGTGTAGCAGCTAGGGAAATTACTGTGCTATTATAAGACCTAACAACTTCTGTCTAGGTTAGACAGCAGCGCAGCGACCAGGCATTGCGAAAATAGTATCATTAATTACAATTAAATTATCAAAAACTAAATAAAGAAATAGATCTGAGTCTAAAAAGGTGTTACTGCAGAACTGAAGCTGAAGAAATAATAGCATTTGCTTTATTATTTAAACCATTTGCAGTACATTTGAGAAATAGCGAAAATAGATACTTAATGCAAATACTGAAAATAGGCCACTGTCTACATATACTTCTAGAATCTCATTGCTTAAAAGCTTCTAAGCGAATTGTCAAGCATATCTATACTAATATTATAAAGAGGTAAAGTTTGTGTGATTGTGTGTTTGTGACGTTGTAGGGGGTAATCTCTGGATCTACTGAACCGATTTTAAAAATTCTTTTTGTGTTGAATAGACTATTTATCGGGGAGTGTCATAGGCTATATAGTATCACGCTATGACTAATAGGAGTGAAGCAGTAATGAAATATGTTTAAAAAAGTGACGCGTTTTTTTTCGCCGCCTAACGAAGTGGGCACGGGTCGGCGGTCGTAGTTCGCTATAAAAATATTAACTGTATTACGTAAAAGTGGTACTAGATTAAGTGAATAAGGTAGCGTGCACTTAATATTTATAATAGCGTACCTTTTTAATATTTAGGCCAGTTTAGTGTCACAGCGGTCAGTACTACAATGGTAATAACCTCTGTGAATAAAAATTTGTAGCATGTTTATTACTTTTACGCTTTAGAACAAAGAAGAGTTTATAACTTTATAACTTACAAGTTTATCTAACTGTAACGTTTTTTTTCGGTTTGGTTTGTTGACTGTAACGTAGTCAACTAAGTTAGTAACTGTAGTTAGTAGGTACTAAATAAGTAACTCTAGTCGTCAAAAAATTAAAATATTTAGTGTAATTTAGTCGAAATAAATGGTCAAAACATAGAAAAGCTCAGTTTCAGCTTATTTAATCTTTCCCAATTGTGTTGGTTTTTGGACAAACAATGTCCAGTCTTCGTACTAAATCTTGCTAAGAACCATTTTCGGACTGATACCTCTACCATCGTTCTAAGTAACTTACTTCAATGTAAAACCAATTAGAGTGGCAGTAGTACCAAAGAAGTATGTGGACTTACTGTGTAAGTTGTCAAAATTATCTATAAATACAACTAGAAATTAATTTAACGTTTGAAATTAAATCTTTATTGATTTAAATAGGTCAATGTTATTAATAACTTACTTATGGAATAGTTCCTTATATCGACCAAAATGGTTGAAGTAATTAGTGTGATTATTTGCTTTAATATTAGATTAGATACGTTTATCATTAAAACTATTACAATTATTAGTTCTAATTGTTTGACAATAATAATTAAACTCTTGTTTAACTACTTTCTTAGTAGTTCATAAGCGTCCTTCTGCAGAGATAGTTGAAACCGAATTTCGTTTGAAAAACACAGACCATAGTCAAAGGCACAGTTATTTTGGATAAAGTGTTATTTTCTCTTTATTTCTCTTTTAGGTTTTTTAAACGTACCGCTTCACTTGTTATGAAAAGGATGGACTTGTACAAAGCATGCCTCTACAACCAGTAGGTACCAGTAAGAGAAAATTATGAATCTAAGGATGCCTGCTCCGTGTGGTGACGGAGTAAGTACAATATGTAACCAGCCGATCTCTACCCATGGGTGTCGTAACCGACTAAGGGACTAACCGTGAATATTATCTTTCGAAATAAAAAGAAGGAAAACTTGAAATTAAACCATATATCAATCCGTCTGGTCAGCGTGGTATTAGTGGGCCAAGTATCCCTGCGACACGAGAAGAGGCCCGTGCCTGCAGTGGGACATTAATAGGCTGAAATGATAATGATGATGAAAGTTCTTTAACTACATTTATCTATTTTTTGTCATTTTTATGGACACGTAATTTAAACACGTAAGTATAGATATTTTAATCGACGTCAAGTTCGCAACAACGAGGCAATCATTGCTCGCAAACGTTTACCTACTAGTTTGCTACATTTTTTGCAACCACTTAACAAGGACTCTGAGCAAAGATCAATGAAGCGTGTTTTCTTAAGATGTCCGGTTTCATCATGACTATAGCAACTAACAAAAAAGGTTTTCCAATAATTTAAATGTAATTACCGTATCTCATTACATCGTTGATGCCAATTAATTTATCATTACTTACTTACACTTATACCGTTTACCATGGCCGCATGAAATCAGAAACATTTTGTAACTACAATATCTTAAGAAGTAAAAATGTTTTTAACAAGAATTTTACACTTGTCATGCTTAATCGATTTGTTGTGTAATCGTCGAACCATCTCGAGGTAGGTCTGCAAAACGTGGGCTTTTTGGTACGCGGTTGCAGAATTTTTCGGACCCATTACGCGGTTCTGGATGCTCCAGATAAAAGTAAGTGAACTGAGTTTCTTTATCAAATTGCAGGCCGATAGATGATGAAAGCATAGGTTAAAAAGATAAGACAAGTCATTTCATGGAAGCACGTTATTATGTACAGTTGTTTTTTGGAAAGATAATACTTACTACTTATATAAGTTTATACTAGGAAACTCATGCACGATACTGTGAATTGTAACACTGTTCTCACTTACTCTAAAACCTATCTATAAACAAAAAGACAAAGTATAGCGTTTCTGATATCCTCCAGTGTTTTTGTAATTGAACTCAAGAACCACATAACGATCAACACTCATGCAAAAAGTACGGATACTTAACTAAATCTCAGACCATTTCGTTGTTGAATGTAAAAACGAGTGTTGTTGACCTCTCTTTGGTACCTCTTGTATGTTCGTACCTATTAGTAGGTGTATTTCTCTAATAAGATGTGGTATTATTACTTACACAGCCGTATCTGGTTTCAAAATAAGCATTTCATAGGGCAACTGTGACGTAATCTAATAATCGTCAAAGATCTGAAAGCCAAAAGCTAAAATCCCCTGACTCCAGGTTCAGACAATAAAGGAAAAATGCTAATATCAAGTCCTACAGGATACTCTTTGGAAGAGTCAATAAAACCCACATAGTTGACCAAGCACCTTTCATACTAACAGCAGGTCTTAGAAAAAAGTTAAGCATATGAAACTGTTATTTTGTGTCAGTCTGGCGTTAAAAAGGTTCTGGAATAGAAACCGTGAAAGCACTTTGTACGGCAACCCTAGTAAAAATAGCGGTAAGCAGACGCGAGAGAAGTAGAACTTAGAACTAGAAGTGGCTATCATATCCTGCTGCTTTTTGAGAAGTATGATTATGAAGAAACTTTTGAACATTTGAAATTTTGTTATTTACCTACAGCAACAGGTTTAAACCAGCCAAGCATGAACGAATAAAATTGGAAGTCCCTCAAAATTTTGGTTTCATTATTTTTATTATACGCTAACTTATTCTACGTACATTCCAAGCACATACTTACAAAATTTTAAGGTCTAAGGAGTCTCTCAAGGGTACGAGAAACCAAAGATAAACAAATTATCCGCAGTACTTTTTCCAAGTGCAGCCTTTTGTATTTTTAAGATAGAGTATTTGAAAATTATGCAAAGGAGTAGGAAAATTCGTGGCGTGTTGTGTTAACGAGTTGCTTGAGGGGTATTCGCATAATTTGTTTTACACAAACAATATAGCATAATTAAGTTTGGTTTCATTATCTTCGGACGTGGATATTACAATGCTATTTTTGAAGTGCATGTTCGGAAGAGGAAGAATTTTAATGAGTATTTATAGTTTGTTTTTAGTAAGTATGCTCGCTAGTGGTGGTTTAAATGTAAAATGATTACCTTTCCTTGCCCTTTGGGGCCGTGTATTTTATAGACATAATAGGGAACAGAGTTGATACCAATCAACATCAAATTATTGGATGTATTTTCTTATTAAAGTAAAACAACGGTTTGCACTTGCATAACATGTTCATTGATCAGCCAGTGTACATAATGCACTGCTGCAAAGACTGCAATTTGGTCTTCCTATATTACGCTGGTCTGACGGAATAGTGTAGCGTTCTTCCTACGGACAATATCAATGAAGTTTTACTGCAGTAGTCTTTTATGATCTTTGGTAAGTATCGCCACACGAATATACATTACTCTGACCAAATCAAACAGTCACATTTACGCTTTCTGGTAATTTACCAGTGAGTGATTTGGACCAACTATACATACAACAGCCATTGTTCCATCTGTTCTAATATTTGTTAAACTACCTCAATATCCCTACATCAATAGAGAAGACCCTTCCCTATAGTGGAATATTAGGATGACATCCATCTATCAATTTCACCAATGAACATTGTCCCATCCAAATTCACATTGACACTCTGAAATAGACCTTATTACCACTACATAAGGTAGTAGCACTATCAATTTTATAGTCAACTCGTATGTTATAGAAATTTCCAATTTTTTCACATAAATATTGGTTTCTACGCGACCGAATACAGTCCCATCTGCATTGCCCCGTACATCATTCGAGCTAGCAATAAAACACAGCTTGTTACTGTTTCGTTCAATAAAACAAAGTCAACATTATGCTGTACAAATAAAACTAGGTGTCCCCAAAACTATTCAGGAAATTACAAACACTAGTGTATCTCTCTATTTGTTTAATGTTTTATATTGAATGACTTATAGTAATTGCTTAGGGGTATTTCAGGTCGACTTTATTTTTTTGACGACATATTGACGAAACAACCAAGTGGTTTTCCTGCTTATACCTTACACTGAAGAGCTGGTAAAGTTGAGTTTGTGACTTCCTTCTGTGAATCTTGCCTCTTCTTCTCTCACTTGACATCCGTGACGTCATTTTTTTAAACTATGCCAATAGACACCGTTGGTTTTAGTGGCAGAGGCAGGGGGGTAACCTATGCGACGTCATTATGCAACAACTAAGTGTTATTGCTTCTCACTTGACATCTGTGAAGTGATTTTATTCAAATATGCCATTACTATCTTTACTAGAATGATGTTTCGATACCTAAAGAATGAAGTTAGGGTGGTAACATTATGTATTCTTCGTCCACCATCACGCGGAATACATAAACGCTTTACCCAACAAAACAACACAGTATCTATTAAATTGTTTCATATTCGCTGACCCTTTGCTACAACGTTTCGCTCAGTTAACTTTCCTCAACTTGTTTGGAATGATAAACAGTTGATATTTTCTTTATTCGTCTTTTCTCTAACAAAATATATTACATTTTAGGATATAACCCTTTTGTTACATACACACTTATATTGTATGCCGGAAGGAAAATGTGGATACAACTAAAATTGCGAAATCCCTAGCGATATCATGGAATTACGGAAAATCTCGAATATTTTCTGCAAATGAAGTGAAAAGTTATTGACCCATGCTCAGGGTGCACCTGAATTGGGGTTGCACGCTAGTGCTTTTGATTTCACCTGAAGAATTATGTTAAAAAAACTACTCCCCCGGGGAAATGAAGTAGATAGTGATGGCACTTGCACCCCCTAAAAAGACCCCGCTACGTAGGTAGTAGGTTTAGACTCTCCGTCTTTGCAGATACGTCACTGGAACTAGACTAATATGAAATTCAGCGGTTCATCCAATATTTGCCGTGTTGTAGGCACCCTATTGGTGTTATGAACTGCACTGCGAACGCAGGAAATTGTGTATTACTAACACCCCAAACGTTATCTAACGTCACATTTTGTCATATCACTAAATATTTTCAGTAAGAAGCCGTAATAAGCAAAAATATTCGATATGTTATCCCTAAGGATCTTCCAAATCCCTGGTATCCTTATTTCCCTATGACATATATGAGGAAAACATGCCTTACTGACCAAACAACAAATCGACACCCAATCTAATGTACAATCTGCTGATCCATTTAAAAAAATATTTTTGTGTCAAAATTTCGTGAGTTTTTAGGCATTTTTTTAGCATAATGGGTTTACTTTATAGGGTATTATTTTAACCCTTCAAATAAAAGCTTAATTGAGCTTTTGAGTGGATTTTGCGGAACAATTTTCGCGTTTTTATTTGGCAGTTTCTGTACATTTTGGTAGTATCTGTACATTACATTTTGTTTTGTATTTTTTCAATGTTACCCATTGTAAGAACGGACTTCCCTAGCGATGAATGGACACATAGACAACCAAAGCAAATTTGACTTTTAAGACGCTCTGGCCCTAGAGTCTTGTCAAGTGAAGTAGCCACTGAGATAATAATATTCTATTCAGCAGTAACAAAAGACACCCAGACTCTTTGTATTGCAGAAAAGTTTCTACCTATTGTACACACATGGGACATTGTAAGTATAAAGGAAACTTCATACAAAACCAAGGTAAATCTCAGCGTTCTAGCCTTAGATGTATTGTAAAATTAATTCTCCATCCATCTAAACCATATCCCTGCAGTAGCCCTTATATATAAATGAACTCAAAATCTTAGGTGTATTTCTATAACAAAAGTAAATAGTTAGTTACTTATGAAGGTTCGTAGCTGTAAATCAGTCCCAGCTGTTTACTTCCCGCTAATGTTAACAAGGCGACCCTTTCAACAAATATACAGGAAAATGGCCGTGTTATACTTTTTCTTTTAGGATGTTTTTTTAACCGACTGATGCAGAAATAGGGGTTTTTGCGCATACATACTTTATGTATGTCATGTATATTTTTGTTTCGAAAACTTCCTGTAGCCTAAGCTACTTCAATGACATTGTTTCGTATTCTTCAACAAAAAGTTCGGTAAAAGTCCCGCAGAACAAACATCCATTCAACAGAACGGATTTTAATACTAAGTACGGATTGTCATTTCTAGATCACACAAATAATTATGGTGCGGGAAACCTGTTTTTTTAGGATGAGTACTTGTAGATTGTATTTAGTCCCTCAGTCGTCTTTGTGTCCGTTAAATTGATCCGCGGCATAAAGCATAATCCCTAGGTGCAGAAACAGTGCACAAAAGATGTTTTAACAAAGTCTAAATTACAAATGATTCCTTAACAATAACAAACTACTAAGTATATCTAGTTCCATTTCTTGTTAATAAAAGGGGTACAATTTACTTTATACCCCGTTATGAATACAAAGAATAATTCCTAATGTATTAATAATAATGTTCTCGGAACAACAATATTACTTTGCATATGATTTGTGAGTAATGTAGTATGGCTAATATAATAATTTGCTGTATATTATAAAGCTAGGGATGTCGACTAAGTATTTGACGAAATAAATCTTTTTCTATCAAAGTACACAAAAACAACGTATTGGAAATGGACTTATAGGATGCTAGTCACTATTTTTTCTGATCTCAAGGGTGGCTCATCATCATCATAACAGCCCATTAATGTCACACTGCAGGGACCAGGGGCACCCATGGGATGAGTTGCGGTGGTGACACACTTACACCGTCACCACACGGGGAAGGGTGTCATAAAAGACGATAAATAGACTTCAACTATGAGAACCCTATAGAAACATACTCGAAAGCAAAGTGACGATTTGGTCTTAAATTAAATTTTATTAACTGTACCAAAAAGTAAAAAGATAGTCATTTTGACAAGCTCACTTATCATATATTTTTAATAGTCCTTTTGTGAATGTTGGGGGACCTGTGTGACAGAAAAGTACCGGTTTAGTTTTAATCTAAAAAAATATGCAAATTAATCTAACTAACTAAACGGAATTTCGTGAGAACTTTCATGTTTCGTTGGAGTTAGGTAATAATAAAATTATTTACGTTTGACAACCCTAGTAACACGATGTTTTCTCATATTATATTGCCTAAGTATTTAGATTGACAGTCATTGTTTACTTAGTAGGTATATGATACAGGCAATTACGATGTAATTGTAAACATTAGTCCTGTCTTAATAACGCTGCAACTCGTTATTAGTTAGTCTAGGTCACAATGATGGGTACATTGCGTGTTAATAATAAAAAAAAAATAACACACTACTTGTATATATTACCACAAGCCCTTATTGCGATTTCATGCTTTTTGAAACACAAAAACAACAAGAATAGGTCAATATGGATGGATGTTGAGCCTTTAATGTATTAGGTATATACCTCCTGTGGTCTCCGTGTGGTGACGGAGTAAGAATACAACATGTCACCACCCCACCTCATCCCATGGGTGTCGTACAAACCAAACCAAAGGGACTATCCGTGAATATTATCTTAACGAAATAAAAGAAGGAAAACTTAAAATGAAACCCTATAACAAACCGTATGGCCAGCGTGGTATTAGTAGGCCAAGTATCCCTTTGTCATGGAAGTATCATCAATATCACCTAATGGTGATGCCATTAGCCTCAAGACGTTCACTAGATGATATGTTCCTTCTCCTTGTTTGTTTCCAAAGCACCTATAACATAAGACATCCAAGCTCAATCACAAGGATCACATAAATCATTTTATTTCTTGTGTATAGAATACGAACTAACCACTTCACCATGCAGTCAAATACGCGTGGTAAATAATAAAATAGTATTAGATTAATACTATTTTATTATTTATTCCACGTGCTTTTAGTACAATATTTAAACGGCCTTCATAATATTAAAGTACACAAGTCTTTTATCTAATATCGTATATAATTCCAATGAAAATATATTATATTTCTGTCTCAAATCGTCTTCATAATTAACATACAACTTGTTTGACGTTCAAAATATCTTTCTTAGCGTTTTAATTTGTTTCCAAAATTTAATAAAACGAAGGAAATGTTTCCGTTAGTAATTTTATTCGAAATGTCTATATGAATAGGTATCGTTTCGAATGAAATTAAAATTATTAAAATGTTGAAATGTTTTGGCCTTGTGGCACGGTGTAGGTACAAAAATTGTTTCCGCACTTAGACATAAATGTTTCTATACCACCTCGTCTTATAAGTACCCTTAAAAGTGACTAAGGGAGACATAAACTAGATGTGGCAAATATGAAAAATGTAAATTTGAGCGATAATTAGCGATGTCTCTGCGATAATTTTCTGTATGATTAAGAATTAATTAAAGATCATCTACTTGCAAAGGACGTGTAGTGATGGTGTATCTGTGCTTTAAAGTATGGTGACATAGTCATCATCCGTCTCATCACGGTAGCCAACTTTGTAGTCAACCCTGGGGACTCTACGTTTTAATGGTCATATAGTTTCTAAAAGATAAAGTCATATATCTTGTGGAAGTCATTCTTCATCATGTTCCGTAATTCATAAAACTATGTTTAAAGGACCCGATGTCATAGGAAGAATGACACACATGTGCCGCGAGATTGTCATACTTAATCTCTTTTAAAAAGCGTTTATGGTATAAACATAACACTGTCTGCGGGGAATTCAAGTTTTCCCAGCCTCTCTATAATATAAGGTAGTAAATATAAATTCTTTTCTCGTGTATCCTATAAAGCTAAGCTATATTTTACTCGGTATATGGTTGCTAAGATTAGCATATTCCTAACATAAATTTATTGTTCTAGTTTCAAGCTGATCTTGTATTTTATACAAAGCTTCCAAGCCTTGCCGTGTCAAAGCAATATTTATATATAACATTAGCCGTAAGCAAATTTAAGGATTTTTGAAATTGTGCCTCCAAAATCTTACGAATAAAATTTTCTTGTTACGTCCTTGTGAATGGATAGCGAAATAGAACCTATTTTGTTTGGATTAATTCCAGAAGATTCTATCTTATTGTTTAGATATATTTCTTGTGATATGAAGACATAAAAGATACACAATATTTTATGATTGTCGGAATATAGAACACGACTTATATGATAAATAAATGGTTTAATACTACTTGTAGAACTTCTGTTGTTCAAGATTTATCTACGTTGTTTCGGGTTGGCACCGCACTCACAATAGCTTTCAGCATAATATGTTGTGCGCAGCAGCTTGGTTTATTAAGTACATATTTAGTATTTTAAAGGAACATAGAAGCTTCTTTAGCTGTTAAATATGAACACAGGAGTCCTGCAAGGCAACGTGCTCTCCCCAAGGTTCAATATTGAAGCCTGTGGAAGCAAATTAATATTTTTGAATTGGTAAACTCAAACTACAGGTAATAAATGTAATTATACACTAAATATAAATATCAATAAGTACTATTTGTTCATAATAAATAAATCCGTAACATATATACCACTGATAATAAATCCATTACATCTGATGGGAAAAGATCAAATCCACAAAATTAAAGTTTTTATTACTCAATAACGGTCATGGTTGTGTTGCTCAATTATCACGATAGCAATGTAAATTTAAATTACAATAAGCAATCAAAGTAATTACATTTATACTTATTGGAATATTGGAAATGATTCACATATTTTGATTATTTATTGACGCATGTAGCGTATACTGTGCTAAATTATGAAATACATTAAGCTTTACTAGTCGTAGAAATATTACAATTTGAGTATGTTTGATAATTTAATGTTAAGTATCAATTTTTTTTTTTTAAATTTATTAATATATTAATACGCCATGTTTCCTACCCCTTATAACTATAAGTTTAAACATTTAACGACGATAAGTAAACAGTTATTAAATTTACTTACCCTATTATCAAATACTTAAAAAAGCCTTTTGTCAAAGATAAGTCCAAATAAACAACAAATAAAACGTACAACAAAAAAGGTAATTGAATTAAAATCGAACTTTTTTATGTAACTTGCAAACTCAACTAGCTCAAAGGCTTCCATTCTATTTACGACATTAATTTTGTAAGAAAGGTAAAAAGTTCCCTCATAAGGCTTCAATCATCTCTCACAACATTTTATGGTAAGTGGAAGTAAATGAAGCCTCTGTTTTATATAAAACCGTACGAAAAAATAATTTAGATAAAACACAAAAATGCCTTTAAAAAAATCCACAGGCCCTTAAAAAGCTAACCGAATTTCTGCGTATACAAAACTGGCCAACGAAAAGGTGTTATACATAAAAAATATTAATTAATTCTCTTGTTTCTTTTGGAAGGTTCAATTTAATAAACGGTAACTCTCAGTTTTTTTTGTATCGTCAGCCATATCAAATCATTAATTTCACATAGCAGGGATATGTTTTCTCACTTATGATAGAAAAAACTCCACTTATACCAAGTTGGCTAATATAATTTACTAACTTTTAGTAGCATAATTCCACAGAGGAAAATTTGATAACAATTTAGACCAACAAGAGAGTCATTTCACGTTCTGTGGCGTAGAGGTTATCCATAGCTGCGACGCAGAGGCCTAAGATATAAAATATTATAGTAACTTAAAGCCCTAATATAGTAAATCGAAAGAAAAAACTGCATTACACTAATTAGATTTACAACACTAGCAATTAAAAAAACCTTATTGTTTTATTTCTATTGCAGACGGTACCTTACTCATATTTTTTCAATTATTTTTGCAGTTGCAGACTGTACTTTACTCATATTATAACTTTCAAGGTGCAAAATTTAATGAAACTATTATATTAATATGATTATATGGAAGCAAAAAGTTTTCAATGTAAAAAGTCATTAGCGAATCACGTAAAAATCATATTAGGTACGCACAGCAAAATATCTAAATTTTTTCATTCAAAAATGTCCTTTATTACAACCTGATAAGGTCTACTGGTATCCAGGTTAATATATTGGTAGGTATTATTCAAAAATGTGCTTTATTACATGGGGTTAAGGATTAATGATAGTTAGTATTACTGCGTGCAAGAACTAAAAATAATCCATTTAAAATTGTTCAATTAAGTTAAAAATAATTTTGAAGAATTACGTATTTTTGTGATCTATAATGTCCCACTAGAAATATGGTTGACCTTAGTGACATAGGGGAACTTAGCCACGCTGAGCAGAGGGATTGATATAAGGTTTTATGTCAGGTGTTCCTAGATTTGTTTTTACTGAGATAATATTATCTGCTAGACGCTTACAGCCTGTAACAATCCTTGATTCTAAAATGATAAAACCGGTTATGGAACGTGCAAGCTTGCCCTTACTCGGCCTTTAAGACACCCATGGATGAGGATGGGGTGATCACCACATTTATTTATTAGTAATGGAGGCCAACTTACCCTCGGTTTCTGAATGAGTGATCAAGTAAAAATCAACTAATCAAGTGTCAAAACTGTCATTTTAGTTCCTGAAAATGATTTTTACTTGATCAGTCATTCAGAAACCGGAGGTAAGTCTACTAACACTGCCGTCAATAGCATAGTTGCAGTAAGTACGCTTTATATAGTTTTGAGAAAAACGCGGTTAAAGTTTTGGGTTGAATTTTCTAAATAAATCCTTTGTTTGAAATCGGATCACGATGGTTGATACCTTAAATTATAGAAGACTTCAGCACCTATCTATAACTTATTAAAAAACTAAAACTGAATAATTGTAAGAAAAAATAAACACATTATTGTTGTTATGCTAAGTATTTCCTAAAGGCTCTTTGATAGGGAACACTTAGCATAAGTACAGTACAAACCTTTGCCTCATTATAAGTTTGTAGGGTTACTTAGCTTAAATACAGTAAGTGTGTGTTTTACTGTATTTAAGCTAAGTAACCATACAAACTTATAATGATTCAAAATTTTTATATTATTAGGTTGCAGTGATAATAAAACAACTAAAGTCTATTTTTTTATCTCAGATACTAAAATGACATTTCATGTGTTGCCTGTTTTTTACAACTAATAAATAGTGATGCGATACAGCCGGTACTTACCGATAAAAATATAGGTTAGTTCCGCCGATTACGTTAAATAGAGACTATAGGCTGTTTTTTTAATCTCGAATACTAAAATATCATTACTGTTACCTTTTTTTTGTGCAATTTATGTAGTGATGTACCACCACTATCAAAAGTTAACGATAAATTAAATTTTATACAGTTTTTTGGAAATAATAATATTAAATGTGCAAATTCTAATTTTAAACTCAGGTACTTAAGAGCGTTTATAGGGCTCACTAGCGCCGCCAATTGAAAAAAAATCATAATTCGCAAATAGGATAAATAATGATAAATGTTGATAACAAAGTCTTGAGAAAAGGCAATAAATGTTTTTCAATCAAATAAATATTGCATTATAAACAAAAACGGCCGTTTTTTTTCGAATGCGATATTTAACTAATTGAAAAACATTTAAAGTGTTGAGAGTGTGTTAATTAAATACTTTATAACCTTTTCTCAAGACTTTGTTATCAACATTTAACATTATTTATCCTATTTGCGAATTATGATTTTTTTTCTATTGGCGGCGCTAGTGAGCCACGTAAAGGCCCTTAAATAAAACAAAATTTATTTTTGGTACATAATTTATTTCTATTTGGCTGTACAATTAATCTTTAATCAGAAATGGATTCGTTACTTGAATATTCGGAATCATCTGAGTCGTCACCTACTTCTTTAATGAATCTATCTGTTATGTCAAACGCTTTCTGTTATGTCTGTTTAAATACGTAAATATTTTCATCTATGGAACATGGCTTCTGATGTCGATGAAATTCGTCAATATCTTTCTCAGTTGTATCCTGCAGCTAACTGTTCAGTGGATGAGCTATCAGCCCGTGGACACTATAAGTCATACAAGATTGGTACTGCAACTGCATATTTCGATCAGATATACTCGATCCACGTATGGCCAATAAATGCCAAGATCAAGCCCCGGATACACTACAGGAAGGGTAGCCTCACTTCTAAGACAAACGATCTCGAAAACTTGTCTACTCGCCGGCCCTTTCGTAAGTAGACATGTTCAAAGCAACAATAGTAAAACAATTAAGCTTAATAAACTATGTGCCTACTACCAAAATGTTCGCGGCCTAAAAACTAAACTATCCACTTGGCGCAACAACATATCATTGTTAGAGCATAATTTAATTGCTGTCACTGAAACATTTCTGGACTCTTCTGTCACGGATCCCGAACTCGAATGCGGTGGCTGGAGTATTTTGCGCCGGGACAGAAATAGTGCGCTGTTTTTATAGTGTATTTCTGTGGTGTATGTTAATGTTATTGGTTTGTAAAACCGTGTTAACATTAATAAATAAATAAAAAAAAATAAAAAAATGTCGTCGACTATATGACCCAATTGGCACATTTTGTCTTCGAGTTGAATAACTGACTGCATAGCGCAGTCTTGCCACCGCTGAGGGGTCACTTGAAGAAGCCCTTCTTTAAAAAGACTTCGTACTTCATTCAACTTGAAAATTTATTATTCTTTGCGACATGTACCTTTACCTGAGCCCACACTAATTCTATTGGATTGAGCTCACAGTGGTAAGGGGGCAGTCGCAAAATAGTGACACCCTGTGCAGCAGCCATCTCATCAACAACAGACCTCTCATAGACTTTTTTGTGCTTTTTGGAAATTTGGATTAATTCACATTTCAACATTGTTTCTTCATAATGAATATTTTTTTATTGTAGCCAATTTCGTATTTGCTCTTTACGCCAATTTGAAGTAGGTAACGCCTCCAGTTTCCTGGTGTGGTACGGTGCATTATCTATAACAAGAACTGCATTCTCTTTTAATTTTGGAAGAAAATTATATGTGATTGAATAGTATTAAATAAATATTATTAGCACTAATGCCAATAAAAAAATTCTGATAAATTTACTGTTGCTATGTTGATACATGAAATAAGTAAAATGTGATAAAAATATTAAATTAAATTAATAATATTTTAACTTCATACTGAACTTGAATAATCTATAGTGTTTTCATTCTTTTCACTTACTTTTTACTCTTAAGTGCCAATATATGTAGGACTTCTAACGATTAGGTTGTTTACCCTAATTTGTTTTACATTATAAAATTACGAAAACTTTAAATTGAAATATGCGCCAATGACGTCATGCAAGAAATTATCCCTATCATTTGATCATGGACATAGAAGGAAAAAAGAGAGAAATTCATTAGATTAAAACGCTTTACCGAAAATATGCTCTAGTAACAGTCAATAACGTTGACTTTACTATTTGTTTTTATAAATATCTAACGACTATTTGCTAATACAGGAGAACTGATATGTCAAAGTAGCGTCATGCTTTGGCTGATGTTTTGTTGTGCGATATTGAACCTAATAGTTTTATGACATGCAACTAACATTAACTCTAGAGGTGATAAAGCCATTTAGTTCTCGACTATACTAACAACCGTAAATATTTTACAATAATTACAACACGAATCGAAACACAGGACAGCACTGTTTCTTAAAAGCAGGCTACATTATTTTTACGTTTGACATTTGTAGTTGTCATTTTAGTGTCCGAGATAAAAAAATAGACTATAGTTAATGGTTTTAACATTGTATTTAAAATAAAGAATGTAGCATATTATACTCTCCAAGTACAACTTGAAACTTGAGCTTAAATCACTGTTTACAATATTGACAAACGAAAACAGTGTCTAGTTCTTGTTTTGTGACGAACAATTATCTGGCCAAATCACCAAGTGACTTTTATTCCGATGGTGTATAAAAAAAGCTCTGAATGTTGACACAATGTCATAAACATTTCGGCCTGAAATCGCTTCATGCCATAAGACAGCGTAAGGATTATTTTCTTTATTAGATTTACATAAAGGAGCAAACGTTTCATAACGTAACGCAATAATTCGAGGACAGAATATTGATTCTTTGTAGCTGTCCATGCGAGGTAGCATTACCACCTTTTGAAGATCTAAACACACTTAAAAGGTGTCATTATACACTTCTCATCAAAAAAATCGAAACGGTCTGCAAGTTTGTGTTTTGTATGGATTATGAGAAAAATGTGTATATTTAGGAATACGTGTTATATGACATTTAATAGGGAATTTAATGAGGTTTTCAAATAATAATGTAACGTTCTAAATTCAAATTAAATTTTCGTATATTTTGTGTTTTGTTTAACAAGTCGTTTTTACCCTGTACGTAGTTTGACGGAAATTGATAAAATTACGCACATACATGAAAAAAAAAGCTAGGAAGCGTTTATTTAATGACTCATATGTCCCTGCCCAAGGTCTCATTACTGCTTCTGTACGGTTCTTCATCGATCGGATGAGAGTCACGATAAAATATAGTGGCGTTCTGTTCTATTCCTCTTGGATTATACTTATTTTACAGCTGGCTAAGTGTTTTTAAGGCATGATCTCTTGCACTAATTCGTCTTTTTTACTTATTGCATAGATGGTAAACCGGATTCATGTTCGGGCTTCTTGCTGGCCAATCAATAATAGAGATATCTACTACGGAATCATAATCTCATACGACGCTCGCTGTGTTTGCCCTAGCATCCTTGTGCGTAAATGTAAAACCGCGGTCAATAAAATGTGCATAGGGTATAACATGAGCTTCAAGACACTGTTCAATGTCCCTATGACTTAAATAAAGGCAGACGTGACCCAAAAACAAAGACAAACTCTGTCTTGTCGTCGCCGCTAATTTCTCCCCAAATAGTCCACGAACCACCACCATGGATGACCTTTTCTTTCAATCCAGCATGGTGCAAAGTATTCTCTATCTCTTCTGTAGACCTTAGTCCTTCCATCCTTACCATACAGTATAATTTAACACTCTTTAGAAAGGAGAAATTTGTTCCACTAGATGTATGACCATTTTAGGTAATTGCGTGAAAAGTTAAGACACGCTTTTCGATGATCTGCAGATAATTCTCCATATTTGCTGGCTTGTATGGTAACAGTTTACGTTCCTTCAACCTTCTTCTAATTATAGAGTCACTTATATGTAGCTACCATAGGTTCATCATGAAGCTGCTGCTGCGGTTGAAAGACATTAATGCGTAGATTTTGAAGTTGTAACTATAAATCGATCTTTTCAGTCAGAAATCACCTGTTTTCTGCCAGATCACTAAGGGCACGTGAACAAACAAGTCTTTTTTTTTTTTTTTTTAAAAGACAACTCCCGCACTATGGATCATGCCCTGTGTCGCGGGGACTTGTACAAACATCAATTAACGGACACAAAGAACACCCAGACTCAAGACAATAATTTGTGGATCTCACAAATTATTGTCCTGCGTGGGGATCGAACCCACAACCTCATGCGCGGCAGCCGCTGGCTCTACCGGCGCGCCACCGAGGTCGTCGAGTCGTCGAGGTCGTCGAGTCTCTTGAAAGCGTTTGTAGATTCTATGAAAATATAACTGGCTTAGATGCAATCTTTCAGCTGTTACACGCTGACTAAGTCGAGAATTCAGCAATGCCACCACTTGGCGGTTTTTGCGGGTGAAAATCGCATGGATGCATTAATAAGAGGCGCGAGGAACTCTGGAAGCGAGTTACGGGTTATTAAATAAACGCTTCCTAGCTTTTTTTTCATTAACGTGCGTAATTTTATCAATGTCCGTCAAACTACGTACAGGGTAAAAACGACTTGTTAAACAAAATACGAAATCTACGAAAATTAAATTTAAATTTAGAACGTTAAGTAACATTATTATTTGAAAACCTCATTAAATTCCCTATTAAATGGCATATAACACATATTCCTAAATATAGGTACACATTTTTCTCATAATCCATACAAAACACAAACTTGCAGACTGTTTCGATTTTTTTTATGAGAAGTGTATTTATGTTCTTTTACGTTTTCCTTATCTAATTTGTAAGCCTTTCTGCTGTCTGTATAGCTTTGGCGATGTATAACATAATTATTAAGTACATGAAGCACAAATTGTATTTGGAGTTTGTGACCATTGTGATCCGATTGCAAACAAAAGATTTGTGTAAAAATTTCGATCCAAAACTTTAACCACCTTTTTCTCAAAACCCCGCACCCTCCCCGCGCCATCGTAGTAGTGTATGTAATATTAAATTATGTAGGTATTCGGGGAACAGATTATTATATAATTTATTATACTTCACTGTTTGTAATAAAAGAGAAATTGTACGACTTTTAGTTACAATAACATATTACGTTCACAGTGAAGCAACTTTACTGCAGTATATTCATGACGTGGCATTATATCGCAGCTATGTAGACATGCAAGACCTAGACAAACACTTCTTATAATTAGTAGTAAGATCATATTATATGTATGTTCTGCTTAGTATGAGTACAGTATAGCTAATTTACTGTCCACGTGATTTGTGCATCTGTCCGCTATCGCTATCCTGCTGTCTAAACATGAACACAGGATGGCTACATACTCTCTGTATAATAAGTAACCATTACGTTAGATTTGATTACGTTGCTTAACATAAATTCAATATAGTATCATACTGTCCTTGTGGTAAGTATTAAGGAACCAACGCTAAGGATCAATTACTAAGCATACATGCAGTATCGCTGCATACTGTTTGTAAGACTAGATACACACTTAGTAAATATTGGGAAGCTGCTTAAGATCAAAACAGTATATCTTCTTAAAGTTTTTATGATTGGCCTATATTCTATTTTTAAACTGTTAATGACCAAACATATTAGCAGTATATATGTCATACTGCTCTTATGCAGTGAGACTCTAAATAAAACTTTTGCCGTAAGTATACAGACTGTAATCATGCTTTGTGATGTAAAAAAATTGGTCGACTTACTGCAAATTTCTAATTGTTAACTTTGGATTAAAAAAACGATACAAATAAATGAGTTAGATACAGTTGTAGATCTCGTTATCGTGATCACGGCTGTATACCTAACTCAATTTTGACAAAAACCCGACTTACTGTAACTATGCTATTGACGGCAGAACAGTATGTCGGTCTGATGGATCGGTTAAATACCAAGTTTCCTTTCTCCTATCTGGCGACTTCTTCAATACCCATTGGTTAATATTATTAGTGATACTATTACTACTTCGTCACTACAGGGAGAATACAATAATTAAATCACATCAATAACGTAATAATCCTTCCAAAACCTACATAGTTAGTTTATCCAAGTTTTGTAAGTAAAATCCTTAAACCAATAGAGCACGAATCCCTCAGAGATCCATACTAAAGTTTGTAGATATGTTTCCTTTACCAAAGATAGCCCCTAGGGTCTAAATATTTAAAATCTAATTTCCTTTAGTATTAGATACTCTGACCTCAAACATAATTGGGATGCCTATAAATACTTTCTTATTGTAGACAGTTACATTTAATTTTAGAACTGAGTTGCTTTTAAATTTTAAATAATTAGTGTAATATCTGGTAATAAATACATACATACATAAACTTACACCTTATCCCTTATATAAAATATCTGATAATAAATTGTAAATAACTTAATATTACAACTTTAACCGTAAATTGTCGCCGTTAAGCAGTCAGTCCCTTTTACTCCCTGCTTACAGCCATTTTAATGTTATTCAATAAACATTTCTTAAAACAAAAAGCAAATCAATTGATAAAGATCTTCCAATTCCATAGCTTCTATTTAAACATACTTACCAATTCCTCACTAATAATGGCACCCGAGCGCTTGTTTCGTTATGCAAATCTTTCCATCATCGCAGAAAGTTCGAGACGTCGCGTCGTCCTTGCAAGTTTGAGGTACGTCGCTACCTTGAATAACAACCACTAAGCGCCATCTATTGTTCTAGTTATTTATCTTCTTAGAAATATTTAATTAAATTAAAGCTTTTTGATTTCTGCATAGTTTTTTTATGTAGGTAATGGGAGGCAAATGAGCCAGCAGGTCACCTGATGGTAATGCCATGCCACAGGTGAACTGCTGGCTTGTTTGCCTTCCATCATATAAAAAAAAAGTAACAAAAGTTCATTCAAAAAAACACCCGCACACCGCGTTTCTTGCCATTAACTTCGTTCTAAAAATTACATCTGCTCTGTCATTTGCAACAACTTTAAGGCGGCTAACTTAGATTATAATCATAAAATCATCATCATAACAGTCCATTAATGTCCCACTGCTGAACGGGCCTCCTCCAGTGACGGAGGGATACTTGGCCTACTAATACCACGCTGGCCAAACGGATTGTTATAGGGTTTAATTTCAAGTTTTCCTTATTTTTATTACGTAAAAATAATATTCACGGATAGTCCCTTAGTCGGTTTTACGACACCCATTGGATGAGATGAGGTGGCGACACACTGTATTCTTACTCCGTCACCACAGGGTAGTTAGTAGATTATAATACTGTACACATACTGTAAAAACCAAGGGGTCAAACAATACTGGTCGATTAACGCAATCTCACGCTCCAAGCTAAAAATAATCTCATACACAGCCTTACAAGGTTTACTCTGTTCTCATATTGCCACCTGTTGATCTTAGTGGTTCTTGTTCACTCAAACATGAACGAACCCTATCATGTTACTACTTCAAGAGCCTACTTCCTATACCATTAATGGATATTTAAGGTACTTTGTTTGAGTGTGTGGTACCTAATATTGCTAATGAATTTTAGTTCGTAGACGTACAAGGTGTGTGACACTAAAATATAGATACTAGATATTTTAGTAAAGTAAGTAAAAGTAAAAAAACATTTATTTTTTTACTAACGTGCAAAGCTAACTATCTTTCATCATAACAGCCCATCAATGTCCCACTGCAGGGACGGGCCTCCTCCCGTGACGAAAGGATACTTGGCCTACTAATACCATGCCGGCCAGACGGATTGGTATAGGGTTTAATTTCAAAGATTATATTGACGTATCTAAGTAACTATCTTTGCGGCCATCTAATATGCTTCGTAAAATATCAGACTTCAACCAAAACTTACCAACGGTTTATTTACTGTTTCAAAGAAATACCATTTTATATTAAAGCTCAATTTCTCTAAAACAAGTTATTTTAGACAATATATATTTTTTTAACCATTGTTTTAAATCTGTAAAATGATATTTATTAAATTATAGTCAATTACATAATATAATACTTATTGTTTTATGCTTCCACTAGCTGCTGTGCCCGCGACTTCGTTCGCGTGGCGGATGTTACTTACTTCGCAATTCGATTTAATACTGAAAAATCGTTTTTAAAACCTTATAACGAACAGATATACCTACATTACAAACGAATTGTAAAATTAACGAACGAACCAAAACCTTTTCAAAGTAAATAAATAGTAAATAAAATATCTATGAAGACTGCGTCTTAACTTATACTGAAAGACATGAGCGAACGTTATTCTTTCAAGGAAAATCTTAACACCGCGATACTGAAAATGACGTCACAGGCACAATGCCATCTGTTGTCAAATTTGTAAGTTAAAATAAATGACATCGCTTATTTCATCATAACTGCAAGGACGCGCCTCCTCCCGTGACGGAGGAATACTTGGCCTACTAATACCACGCTGGCCAGTCGGATTGGTTGATAATATACGGATAGATTGGAAGATAATATTCACCGATAGTCCCTTAGTCGGTTTTACGCCACCCATGGGATGAGATGGGGAGGTGACATATTGTATTCTTACTCCGTCACCACACGGATAATCGCTAATTAATTATGAATGAATACATTTGCACGCCACGTTATGGTGCGGCAGAATTACCTGCGTCGGTGGCGCGGCGGTCGCATTACATGGCTGGCGTGCATGAGGTCGCGGGTTCGATTCCCATGGAGGACAATTGTGATACACAAACTATTGTCCTTAGTCTGGATGTTCTTTGTGTCCGTTAAATTGATATTTTTAAAGGCTAGTGTGGGATTTGTCTTTTGTAAAAAAAATGCTGAAATAAATTATTGTACCTCACACCTTTTTACCATCTAGCAAAAAATATTTGACTAAACTTAGACTCGACTATATTATTATTATTATCTATAGATAAACTGCGTGCAGTATTTTTGAATTACTTAATAAAATAAACACAAACACTTTGAATAATAATTTAATGTTTTGTGATTGTATTTCTATATTTTATTGTCAGTTTTGTATTTTTTTTATTGTTGACAAATAGCAATAATGTGTAAAATGATTTTATAAAGAAAAAACGTGTTACTTTTTATGTTGTCTGTTATATTATACCCATATATTATTAATTATTAAATAGTTATATAATTGTGTTATAATTGCAGTTATAATAAGATTGTGAGAAAAGGAATGTTATTTTAATTCAATTTAATATTTATGATTAAGTATAGATATAGTTTAACTTTAAAAAATGAAGTTTGTACGCCAATATTAGCAATACAGGAAAAGACTATTTATTTTTGTCAGATGTTTTGTATCTGTGATTAACTAATAATGGTTATTTGTATTTGTATTTATTTACATTAATAAAAACAGGTGGAGTCTGTTGCATACTTTTACGCTGACCAGTAACTATTACAGTTTAAACTAAATGAATACTTACCAAAAGAATAATTTTACTTTCGATTAATAGCTTACTAATACAATTTATATTTAATTAAATTGTTTCAATTACGAAAAACACAAAAATATAACAATCAAGTAAACTTATAATTGATTTAATTTAATAAGACTTATAATTGATATTACACATACGATTCATGGTTAATTTTATTAACATTTAAAAGGAATAACTTATTAATAGCACTTAATAATAAAATAGTTATAGATTATTTAAAAACTCATTTATTTTACGATTACTACTGGTAACGCCATCTCGTGAACAAAAGAAACGAAATTTAAATTCATTCAACATTGAACAAAATCCATTTTTCATGACCCCTGATTTGTATTGGACTGTTCTAATAAAGAGATCTAGCGATATCTTGAGTAAATACCTTATCCGATTTTGATGAAACATACCTCAGTTTAAGCCTAATAAGAAAGGCTACAATACAATGTATTGGTCTTAAGATTATATTTTAATTCGTTTTAAAGATGTGCGGTAACAAACAGACAGACAGACAGATAGACATTAATTCTAAAAATTGTAAGTGTGTAGTGTTGTTGCTTTTTGACTTTTTTCTAGATTTTATAGATAATTTTTATCTGAATTTTCGAAAAGAACAGACATTTCGACCTCTACAGTTTTATTATAGTATAGAAGATAGATAGATTACCTACTTTAAACTTAATACCTAAAAACTACGTATCTATGTATTTTAATATCTAAAGCGCGCTTATTCCAAAAAGAGTCAATAAGAACCACGTCCGTTCGCATTAAGAGTCAATGTGAATGAAATTATATAGATGCACCGGTTGGCCGTTTAGGACGTTAAACAAAAATCAACCGTACAGCCGTACTCATACCGGCGCGGCGACATTTTGAAATTTTCTTTCATCTATATCTTGTGTGTTTAAAAACCGATTTCTATAATTTTTTTTTTATGAATAAGATATTAAAGTGTACTTTTGAAATATGGGAGTTTGAAAAAGATATGTCTATGCAAATTACAATATATTTATGTATTTAATACACTTTGAAGAAAACCCTAACGATTAAACACGTTATTGTGGCTAATATATAAAAGATAGATATATACTATTCAGGACTTTTTTGTACATCTTTTGAAGACCATTATTTTTGTAATACATATTTTTGGCGTATGATCAACGTATGCGATGATAAGAGCTAGAACGCGCTTTTTGTCAACTGACTTGCTTCAAATTTTTCGTCACTGCTCAGCTCCTATGTGTCTTAGCGTTATGTTATACAGCCTATAACCTGCCCGGGAGTATGGACTACAATCGTACCAAGTTTGGTTAAAATGCCTTCAGTAGTTTTTGACCCATGCGTGCACATACAGACAGACAGACAGACAGACAGACAGACAGACAGACAGACAGACAAAAAATTTATTGATTGCATTTTTGGCATTAGTATCGATCACCATTCATCCTCCAATATTAATTTTGAACATATATTCAATGTACAGAATTGATCTCTCTACAGTTTTATTATAAGTATAGATAAGATGTTACGGCCTTATCCAGTCGACCTACTAATAACACAAATTAGAGAAATATTTTATTCGTGAAAAGTGCTATAAATGAAGTTACAACTTTTACATCACTTGTCTTAAGGGGAAACAATTCAATCGCACTTCCATACAAACAAAGAAAGTTAATTCCTGCTTCATTAGATAATAAATACTCAAAACTATAGATGATATCCTTTTGTCTCGTTATTATCTAGTCTTATTGATTAATAAAACAGTAAAAAAAATATTCATTTACAAGTTATGAGGCATGCACATTTACATATGCACATTTTATGACAACTTTTAGCGTAATAAAATAGGATTAAACGTTTATAAAGGTAAATACATAGTCTGGCCATAAATACTGTTACAATTAAAAATAAGAAAGATATTACATTTGAATTTGAAATCTGTCATTTTTATACGATTGTTCATTGTATTTTCTAATTTTGGCGCCAATACATTGTACAATATTTTGCTATATTAAAATGGAGTGGGGTGATAAAGAAAACCGAATCGCTGTGATTGCATTACACAAAGTTGGTATGGAGCCGAATGTAATTTTTAAAACTCTCCATACGCTTGGTATTAGTCAAATGTTTGTGTACCGGGCTATTAATAGGTACAATGAGACCTTCTCTGTTTGTGACAGAAAAAGATTCGTACGAAAATGGTGGTCAAAGCAGTAACGGAAAGAATTCGAAGAAATCCTGTCCGAAAGCAAAAGATTTTATCTCGGGAGATGAAGATAGCACCCAGAACCATGTCACGCATTTTAAAAGATGACTTAGGACTTGCAGCCTATAAGAGACGCACTGGTCATTTTTTAACTGATAATTTAAAAAAGAATAGGGTGGTAAAATCGAAGCAACTACTGAAGCGGTACGCAAAGGGAGGTCACAGAAAAATTTTGTTTACGGATGAGAAAATCTTTACAGTTGAGCAACATTTTAACAAACAAAATGACCGTATTTATGCTCAAAGCTCTAAGGAAGCTTCCCAATTAGTCGACAGAGTGCAACGTGGGCATTATCCGACTTCAGTGATGGTTTGGTGGGGTGTTAGCTATGAAGGAGTGACTGAGCCATATTTTTGTGAAAAAGGTATCAAAACATCGGCACAAGTGTATCAAGATACCATTCTTGAGAAGGTAGTTAAACCCCTTAACAACACCATGTTCAATAACCAAGTATGGTCCTTCCAACAAGACTCAGCGCCGGGTCATAAAGCTCGGTCCACGCAGTCTTGGTTGGAAATGAACGTTTCGGACTTCATCAGAGCTGAAGACTGGCCGTCGTCTAGTCCCGATCTTAATCCGCTGGATTATGATTTATGGTCAGTTTTAGAGAGTATGGCTTGCTCTAAACGCCATGATAATTTGGAGTCCCTAAAACAATCCATACGATTGGCAGTGAAGAATTTTCCCATGGAAAGAGTGCGTGCTTCTATTGATAACTGGCCTCAACGTTTAAAGGACTGTGTTGCAGCCAATGGAGACCACTTCGAATAAGCTTTTTATATTTTGAATTGTTTTATATTTATGTATTAAACTAACACACTGTAAAAGTAATAAATATTATTTGCAATAAAAAAAAATGTTTTTTCTTCGTAACAATATTTATGGCTAGACTAGGTATATTTTGGGACTAGGAATAGATTATTTATTCGAAAATTCAAATAATTTTGTATTGACTAGATACATTCTAAAGTTTGTACGCAATTACCTTTTTCCCAAAACCATTTTAGGAAATTTTACCGTGCTCGTTTCCGCCATCGACATCTTGCATCTCGCCTCCACTTTCTGCACCCCTCGGGTCGGCGGAGGGGAGGTACGACAGCGAGCCGACCGTCGTCGAATGTTACCGAATATTTTTTTTTAAACTTCAATAAACTTTAATTTATGTCATTTATGACAATTACGTATCGCTTGCCAGTAAGAAGTTTCGTAATTTCTTTTATCAAAGAGATCCAATTATTATCAGGTGCATAACCAGTTAAATAAAATACCTACATCAGTGACATTCTTGACTAAAATCAACTGTCAAAATTTTTTTTTTGTTCGTATGGGTATGCTTCCCATTTGGTCCCATTGTCACCAGATCTGGATCTGAATGACGGGATCCAGAGAAATCGAGGGCATCTCTTGAAAATTGTAGGGACGCATTGTGTAAAATCTTGTCATACATGTGCATCTCTGACGTCACTACCAAATAATCAAGAGTTAGAACTGGTCAGATCCTGGAGACCACCGAGAGTCGAGGGAACACCTCAACGGCATATAGCAGCTACCTTGTGTTTGGGCTTATTTTAATTGTATTGATGAAAATTTTACACAACTTTACACAAACATGATCTTATGATGAAGACAACTGCAGAAATTTATTTAATACTAATCTTAGAAATTGTAATCAGCATGGTTTTTAACCGACTCCTGTTGAAGTCGGTTTTTTAATTAGAAAATTATATGATTTTTCTTCTTTTTTTTTAAATCCAGCTAAAATTAACTTCATGTACTGTATGTGAAGTAAGATATTATTGTGTACTGTATGGAACCCCTATTAACGATGCACGGTCTAAAAAACTGCCTCAAGCAAAAACAGATTAACTTAAAAAAAAAAAAAATATAATGTTTTACGGTGTCATACCTACACCACTTACAAGATAAATTGATGTCTCGCTTGGTGTGTCTTCCGCAACAAAACTTACAATAAAATATTTTTTAAAAACCCATTTTAGTTATCTTTATTTACTCCTGATTTATTACTTTTTAGGTAACTACCTACAGCTAGTATTAGTGTCAACCCTAACAATCAAGAAGAACAATATTTATATTTTGAACGACATTTTGATTTGTAATAAATACAATCGAGCGCGTGTGCGTGTGCTGCTTTTCTATGAGTTGTTCTCTTTCTCACGCGACGTTTGGTGAAACAACAATGTTTTAGGCTTCGCCGACAGCTGACTTGGTTTTGACAGAATGAGCCTTCTTAATAAACTAATATCACACTGAACAAGTTTCAAACAGTTCTAAATTGACTTACGAGACAAAATAAGCCATTTATATTAATAGTAATTTTATGCGCATATAATGACTGTAAATCATTTGTATGCCAGTACATAATACATCGTTTAAACTAATTATATTCCCATTAATTTAAAAGTTGCATACATTTAAATTAAGATAATTAATTACTTTATTTTCTCTTTAAATACACAACTTGTATGTAGAGATTATACCCGCATGCAGGGACTTCTACAAACATAAACAACATTCAGGCTGTTTTTTTCTGTTACGCTGTTGATCCTGGCTCACAAGCAAGAGTAACAGTTGTAGGAACTTTCCTACAGCAGCAGGCAAAAAAATTGTATTTTACACAAACATCACATAACAGTATTTTACGACGCCACGCCATCGTGACAGTTGGTTATAACTATTAAAAGTAGCAATAAATAACGGTTAATTCCCATTTGAATCTCTTTCTGGAGCTTCCTTGGTATTAGTACCACAAGGTGGTGGTTCAGCCTTCTATATCTACCTCCACTTTGTCCTATTCTCGACCTCGGTCCCAGTGAGTTCTCAGCTTCCCATATCCTACCTCTATCCTATCTCAGAACTACGTCTGTCAATCTTGATTTTCTGTCTCTGAATCTTCGACCGAGAAAATTCTAAAATTTTCTCTCAAATAATTTAAATTGACAATTCCATCAGACAGAGCGTGGGTGTTTCGTACATTTATGACCATTGAGAATCAATCGCTCGATCTCCGTAGTTAACGTAGGACATTAAACGCTAGCTATAAACTCGGATAGATCAAGAGTGCCGTGTTCAATTGCCGATACTGTTTCGCCCAACGAATTGCCGGACATTCTACGAGAATTTTAGTGAAGAGAAACGTAATATAGTGTAGTTTCCGTCCACAGGAAAGCACGAATCAGATGAAGATTTCCTACGTGATAATAAATAGAATGGTCGAGCGAAAAATTATTGTACAACATTAATGTTATTTATTGGTACGTGCCAAATAGAGAAATATAACATAATGTAAATAATGTACCTTTAGTATAATTCACTGTGGTACTTTGTACCTGACTGCGTGACGCAGTGTGGGGTTGTGTGTTTATCATAATCTATTTTGTGTGTTTGTTCGTGGGTACTTTAGAGATTAATTCTTGAGTTATTGTTAATCTATCCGAGATGCAACTAAACGCTTTATGTACCTAGGTCTCTTCTTATGATACCCACCATACGAGAAAGGGTGTTTTTGTATATGTCACCACAGGAACACCACTTGATATACAACTGCAAGCTGCTTATCCATTTTTTATACTAAATCCATTGATACATATAAACTCATTTCCTCGGGGAATCTACTGAGCCCCTTGTACCAACTAGGTATAATCCTTTATTATTATTATCTTATACTAGCTTTTGCCCGCGGTTTTGCTCGCGTTAAATTCGGGGTAGCACTGTTCCCCATTCCTGGACACAGAAGGAAACAAAAGTGCCTATGTTACTCTCCATCCCTTCAACTATCTCGACTTAAAGAATCACGTCAATTCGTCGCTCCGTTTTGCCGTGAAAGAAAGACAAACAGACACATTTTTCCATTTATAATATTAGTATCGATTTGTTGTAGGTATATTATAACCCTATGGCATTTTTTTTATAATGAGTATTATGGTATAACAGACAATCTGACAAAAAATACATTGTTTCCGTAACGTAATTGTTAAACAAAAGTTTATCAATGCTTCTAAGCAGTGACACAGTCACCAAAAAGTTAGAACATGGATTTGTGGCTTACAGAATTCTACTGTGGCAACCCCACGAACTTTGTGCATAAATCAGAGACTATAAACTTGTTAAATCTTGGCTATACTCACTGGAAACGAATTAAGAAACAAAAATTGAATTACTTAAGTGAAAAGATCGAAGACATTATTATTCTGATGGTCGATTTATTATCTTAAGAGGGGTGACGGAAACTCTGTTTTAAATATAAACGTTCTTTACGGATTACTTCTTGATTTGTTTTATTATATATAACGTTCCTTTTTTGTGTAGTGTGTTTTGTACTTAAATACACATATTATATAAATACACACACCATATACTTTCCTCTATCTTTACGTAAACTATACTTGCACATGACATAGCTTTGTTGATAAAAGGGGGGCCTGGAGTTCTAAGATACAGGCCTAGGCTTAGCTTAGACTCCAGATCTCCCACAGATTACAAACTATTATACTAACAGCTCTTGTCAATAGTATATTTAAAATGTAATTAATATAATTTGTGGAGATAAATAATGATTTTTAATATTTTTTTAATCAAGCCAGAATTCTTTGCAAAGCAGTCTTGTACTATAACCACAATGTTCAGTTGGTCTTCTGGCTCTATTTTCTGTAATATGCCTCTTTCGTGTAGTAATCTCTAAACACCTACATTATTCGTTCCTAAGGCATCCTGTTCCTAACTTATTACATTTTAGTTAATACGGTTTCCTTTTTACACGACTCTTCGGTTCTACTAGTAGGTAATTCATTATCCCTTGGGTTTTGCATCATTCTTTCTAACAGAACACCCAATCCCTCTGTCAATACATGAGGAAAAACGTAATAGAATACCTTTAGTTTTACGACAACGCCTACGAGTTAGTGCGGGTAAAGTAATAGTATATTATGTACACAACTATATTCTATCTACCTTAATATCTACCAGTACCTACCTATTTATATAATAACAGGTCTTTTAAAAAAATAACTTTAAAATTCAATATTATTTGTTACTGCTTCTTTACAATTGAGTTAGTATTCACACATACGAGTATAATGAACAACAATAAAAAAAGTAGTACGAGAACTTAACAGGCACGCATAGAATGGTGATTTAAAAGCGTAATCTGTAATTCAATTAACTAGATACCAATCACTTGAACATTTTATGAACTTTATTCGGCTGACGATAAACGTGGTCTTCTCCATTACCTAAGAAACATTTGTGAAATATAATTATAAATGACAGCTCAACCTGTCGCTATCGCGTCCAAGCAAATTCTCCAAAATGTCAACATTTAGTTCATATGATTGGTCCATATCCGCACGTCAATATTCGACCATTTGGTTAGGGCCAAAAATACATTATGATATGACCCAAAGAAATATATTATTCATTTATATGTAAACATACTCGTAGTATAAAAAGGGTTGAAAAGTAATAATAAAATAACAAATTACTTAGCACCTTCAGAAGTGAGAGTAATTCTATTATTCGTGTGAAAAGTATTCGAAACCGTACAGTTTGTCAGTTGAGCTCGAAAGTTCCAGAAATAGAAGATTTAAAGGTTTTGTATTTTGTAAAGCAACGAGCCGCTATCGGGGATTGAGTAGATTTTCTTGTTAAAAGAGTTTATAAATTGCCTTTCGACCTATGCAGTATACAATAAATCCATCTCTAAAAATATCCAAAGCCCAGTATAAAAACGACATTTCAAAATTGAAAAGCGACTCTTTGAAAATAGGTTTTTTTTCGTGAAAGAGTTAAAAACTGAAGTGTACACTACACACTGCCATCGAACTTCTATAGTTTTGCTTTTAAATCATATTGTGGCTACCTTTAGATTTTTTTTTTATAAAAAAATTGTTTTTGCTCTGGTTTTGAAACGTATGGAATACTGAATGGACATAACGACGCCGATGATACTAAGGTTACTAGACAACCAACAAACATTACTTTGAAACTTTTTTATAAATGCATTCATAATTAATTTATGAGAAAGAAAGAAAGAAAGAAAGAATCATTTATTTGTATAAAATACAGGTGGTACCAGGTGTTACAGCGGTGTTAGAACAACTATATTTTACCTGTGTTAGGCATACAAATATTTATAAATTATATAAATTAAAAATTAAATTAAATTGAATTAGATTTAAATTTACATTTCGATTGACATATTATTTACTCTTATTTTAATTATTTTATTACATAATATAATATTACCTTATATTAAATTACATTTAATTCTACAAATAATCTGACTCATTGATTTTGTATTGCATGAATTCTTCTATTGTATAAAAGCACTTATCAATTAGCCATTGTTTTAACTTAATTTTAAAAGATTTGATTGGAAGTTCTCTGAAAACCTTAGGTAATTTATTAAAGACTGAGATACACATATGATATGCATTTTTTTTATTTAAACTTGTTCTACAAAATTTTATTATTATTTTTGTAGGGTCTCTTGGTTGATATTTAGTAACATGATCCCCTTTAAATTTAAAAAAGTCGTTATTCTTTCTCACAAACATTGATACTTCCAGGATATACATGCAGGTCAATGTGAGCAACTTAAGTTTTCTAAATAGAGGCCTGCAAGAGTCCAGTGGGCTTACTCCACAAACCGCTCTTAAACATTTCTTTTGTGCAATGAATGCCTGTCCAACATCAGTAGAATTCCCCCACATTACTAGCCCATACCTAAGGACTGATTCGACATAACCATTATATGCTATAACTGCTGTCTTTTCATCTGTAACGGCACGAAGCTTTCTAAGGGCATAGACAAATCTACTTAGTCTAAGGCAAACATCGCATATATGTTGCTTCCAATTACAGAATCTATCCAGAATTATACCTAGGAATTTTGTACTATTTGCTTCGTCTATACTATTATTTTCTACCTTAAGTGTAATATTATTATTTATATGTTTCTTATTATTTGTACCAAATTTTATAAGTTTTGTTTTTGAGATATTTACATTTAGTTTGTTTGCTTTTAGCCATGTTAATACTAACTGAATTTCATTACTAATTTTAATTTCATGGGATATATCTTCTTTTTCTTTATATGGTACTATTATTGATATATCATCTGCAAAAAGAACACTTTGGCAGTTTATGAAATCTGGCAAGTCATTAACATATAATAAAAATAAAAGAGGGCCCAATACGCTTCCTTGTGGAACGCCGTATTCATTAACGCTGTATAGAGATCTGTGTACATTGCAATCAAGTTGGTCATTTAAACTAGCGATTTCGACACATTGCTCACGATTTGTTAAAAAGCTTTTTATCCAATCTAAAGCTACACCTCTAATACCATATTTTTCACATTTGTGAGACATAACAATACCTAGACAAAATCAAACAGCCATATTCATTCAAACAAATTATGTCATGTGCGTAGATTGCAAAACGAATTTATACTAGAAATTCAATAAAAAATACTGTTCATGAAATGATTCTGTTTTACGAGTCACAAACTCAATGTAACCTAACAAATAATTTGTATCTGTAGCTCCAGAATCCGGAATTTGCAATAATTTACAGAGCACATAAGATAGGCAGTGTATTAGGCCACAGGCATATCCCAAAGGTATAATTTGGCCTACTTTACCTTTACGATCTGACAGATGGCTACTGAATTTTGATTGCAAGATAAAGAATAATATTGCAGTTATAGCGCCGTTGATCGACTTGTACGAATATAATAGACTCGGAAATACCATCCTGTCAATAGTGTTTGGACATAGGACATGTATGATTACGTTTATTTTAATTCAATGTAGTAGAACAAAATAATCAATAACAATTGATGTAATCGGCCCATTTCAACGCCCCCTGGGATTTTCGGGAAAGGTAGTCTAAAAGTAAGTTTGCAGATGTCTACGAAAACTAATTCAATAAACCAACATATACCTGAACCAATACTGGTGTCCAGTGAAGTATTAGTATGACAAGTTTCCCTCCACCGCTTAAGAAGGACCATCCTTGTAGTAAGACATAAGTTTTTTATTATGATGTATCAATTATAATAACGCCCTGTCTTATTCTGATAACACCGTAAAAATAAACCTAAGGCTAAACCAATGAACTGTCTATCCGTACATTCTTGAGATAAGAGTTAAAAATTACACCCTGCAGCAAGCAAACCAGCATGATATAATTTTTCAAGGTTTCTATCATCACTACAGTAATCCTCGTCCTTATAATGACATTTTAAGGATAATAAACTGTGTCCCTTTCTACATTATTACTCCAAGTGTAAACAAAATCTTTAATTAGCAACATATAGCTCATATACGGGTATTCTAAACGAGACCCGAAAATGAGCAATGGGTTTACCTTTCACCTTTCCTGGGATATACACGCCATGATGTGGTACTCTCTGTTTACTAAGCATTCCCATGGGATAGTAGCTAATGAATTTGGGAAAATTGCAGTCGTGTATTACATAAACTTGGCTCATATTGGACGACCTCGGTGGCGCGACGGTAGCGTAAGCGGCTGCCATGCAAGAGGTTGTGGGTTCGATCCCCACGCAGGACAATAATTTGTGAGATCCACAAATTATTGTCCTGGTCTGGGTGTTCTTTGTGTCCGTTAATTTATGTTTGTAAAAGGTCCCCGCGACACAGGGCATGATCCCTAGTGCGGGAGTTGTCTTTTTAAAAACGAAAAAAAAAAATTAAAAACGAAAAAAAATATTACGTGTAGGGTATCAGATATTGCAAAACACAATCGTAATAAATATAATTGGAGCATTTTAAAGCGTCATCTTTTAGGGAATACGTCAAAGATTTCTTAAAAATCAGACATGCACATATTAATTGAAAATGAATTTAATTTCATTTCAATAATATATTTAGTAGTCCTCCTAAATGGGGCTAGTAAGCGTATTTACCCCTCCTGTCCACCGATGTATTATATAGCATACCACTAATCTCGTCCCATGGTTGTATGTAATAAAAGCCGACTAACAGGGAGTTTGCAGAATAACCTCTAAAACAAAGGATAAAGGATAATTTGACGAATTGGTCATGGAATCAGGTTTGCACCCTGTATCAATACGGTCATTGAAAGTAGGCCAAGTTGTACGCCGTCTCTAAAGAAAGCCAGTCTTTTCAGTGGGATATTAATGGTTTGTTATAGAATTGAGTTAAATGACAACTTACACCTAAAAGCCCTTGTAAGAGTACCAGTAAACTAGTGAAGAAAAGTGCTTAAGTAACTGTACCTTTCTTGCATCTAGCATGAAAAACATAGTCGACTAGATCAGAATGTAATTTAGTCGAATCGATTTATTTTGTTCTATTTTAACCAGCAGAGTAAGACGTCAATGTTTAATAGTTTTACTAGCTAAACAAATTTGGAACTGTCGATACAGCTCAGTTGCATTTGTAACAAGAAGACACATTGTCTTACAAAACCCGAATGTATTATTGAGACAATTTTAAACTACTAAGACATTCTTGCTTCGTCTCTTTACACTCTCACATACCTACGTAAAGCAACTCTTAAGTCCAATTTACACATCGACAAGTACAGTAGCGAGTTAAGTAGTAAGTTGTTGATTAAGTTAAGTGGGCGAGACGCGAGAGAGGGAGCTACTTCGTATCTAACTCGCCAAAAAATAGGATGGAGATCTATTCAAATCAACAACTTACTATTTAACTCGCTACTGTACTTGTCTCTGAAATAAAAATGGTTACTTATTTGAAAAGTATTAAACAATATTAAAGTATTCTAAAGGTAAAAAATCCTTTCTACTAATATTATCAATGCGAAAGTTTGTGCGAATGGATGTTTGTTTGTTACTCTTTCACGCAAAAACTACTGAATGGATTTTAATGAAATTTGGAATATAGGTAGTTTAGGGTGTAGAATAACATTTAAGCTATATAAACAACGCGAGTTAAGCCGCATCAGGTACCTAGTACTTTTATAAAGCAAAATAAAGCAATATTGCAGTGTTATTAATCAATCATGGTATGGTATAATAATGTTTTTTAATTGCATTTGACTGCATGCACAGTGCAGTGCAGTGGTGGTATTTTTGAATATTATTTAAATTAAAACTGTTATTACTAATGTTTTTCGTGTCTTACAACGGCTACCCAGTCGGACTATAGACTGATTGATATTCATTTGTAATTTGTACTAAACAGAACTTTTAATTAACTAAAATGTTTAAGGATGTAGTGTATTTTATTAATAATACGAAATATTTTTTTTTATTTATTATCTTTTGTTAGATGATGGTAATATCATATATTTCTTACATAAAAAAAAATATTTAAACAATATGTTTTAAAAGAATATAGAGTCTAAAAACTGCGCAGAAATAAAACGGCAATATATAAAAACCTATTATATCTGTTGAATTTGACACAGCGCATGACAACCTAGTGCAAATTAGTTTTGTTAAAAAACTAATTAAAAATTATTATTACTTGACACCTCACGCTTTTGTTTGTTTGTACGCTTTTGGTGAGACAAATTCAATAATGATGAATATTATATTTTGCTTCAAAATCTTTCTTGTAAGTTCACCCTATTCTTGAATTTTATTCCCTACCGAAAATTGCAGCGCTGAAAAATCTAATTATAAAGTACCTAAAACTCGAGTTTCGTTCCACAAACAAAAGGAAACAAATTGTAAATTTTAGCCATTTTCTGTTATTTTTTTTTAACCTCATGGAACCTTTTTAAATATAATAAAGTTACCGGGCCCTCGGGCGGGACATTTTAACTTTGACCCTTACACGTGCTAACCTATTATAATGCCTATGTTAATCAAATATGTATAAACATATATTTTAACTGAATTACATATAAAGCTGCGTTTTATGACGCGTGTTAGGAACAAGCCTATGTATAGCAGTGGACTGCGATAAGCTAATTGACTGATTAACACTTTGAGATACATACATACATACACACATAAACTCACGCCTTATCCCGTCCGGGGTAGGCAGAGACGACAGAACGCCACTTGTCACGATCCTGGCAAACAGATTGGGCCTTAAAGATAATATGTTTTGCATTCTCACAAATTGACAAATTCAATGCTTTAAAATGTTTCGAGCCTATAGCTTTCTTCGTGTCTTGTAAAGAAAAATGTATATTTTAATATTAATAACGCCAATTTCCTATGACACTCCCCGATAAATGGACTATTCAACACAGAAAGAATTTTTAAAATCGATTCAGTAAATCCAGAGATTACCCCCTAAAAAAACAAACACACAAACTTTACCTCTTAATAATATTACATAGATTACATGCAGACACATTAATTCTAAACTTGATAATACGGTAGCCTGTTCTACTCGTAAGCCTAATTCAATTACTTGACTATAATACAGATAATTGCTTTTAATTGGTACGGCCGCCTGCGTGCATAAAAAGCCGATACTGCATCGTCTGTTTGACCAATGGAGTATTTTCCTCGTTCTTATGTAGGACACTGCTTCAGTCGAACTGAAGTAATCCAAATTTAAAACAGAATGGACCCACTTTATTTGATAAGGATCAGGGGAACGGTAGATGTCAAGCTCGAACCGTCAATGAACATAAGACATATTGTCGACAATGGTCGTTGAAGTATAATAATTGTTCACACTATTCCTATGTTAAATAAATAATAAATAATCCTCACACATTCACACATCGCCATCTAGTCCCAAACTAAGCGAAGCTTGTACTATGGGTACTAGACAACGGATACTTTAATTTTTTTTTTTTGTAAATACATACATATTATACATAGAAAACACTCAGACCAATGCAATCATGTTTATGCACACAAAGATTTGCATTAAGCGGGAATTGAACCCGAGACCTCTGCGTAGCAGCCATGTAATATACCTACCAACTGCGCCACATAGGTCGTCAATTATTGACCCGGGTCTAGATGTGCTTTCTGTCTGTTAAATTGATGTTTGTAAAAGTCCTCGCGACACAATGCTGCATTTGCCTTTTTAAGAAGTAGAAAGTCAGACCTTTTATGGCATATTAAGACCACAAGGACCCCATATAATAGGAAGAACAAAACACCTTTTGAAGCTTATTTAAAGTTCCTCAACAAATCAATGTTTATCTTTTATAAACACTCCGAGATATATGTTTGTGGTTACAGACGTACGATTTATTGAATAGTAAACAGTTATTAAGTAAATATTAACTTTGATTTAACAATGAAGATGGTTCATATCAAATTGAACGAGCAACCATTCAATAGGAAGTGAAACGTATGCTCACTAAAGTTGATAGAGACACAGATTATGTTTGTATGCAGTTGAGAAATTTTATTTAATACCGAAGGATAATGAATTTGTTCGATTGATACAGTGTATGTTACATTGCCTGTGTGTTTAATTTTTCGTGTAATATTTTTTTATGAACAGCAAAACATAAACATTTGTTAAACTACCACCACTTTTGCAAATGTTTATAATGAAGAAAAGAAAGATTATTTTAAAAAACTTCAAGACTGATAAATATGCATCTTGCCTGTTTTAATCTTGAATATTGAAGTTTTCGCTATTTAAAAACAAACTCGTAAAGTTCTTTATGGTAACTATCCAAAACCAAAGCGTTTTAATTAATGAAATTATCACTTTAAGAAATTCTTTATTTATTACTACTACTTATTAAGACCAAGCAACTAAACCAATTATGACATAATTTTATTAAAATTTCTTTCACTATTCTATGCAAAGTTACTATGTGCTTTATAGGACTCATTGGATAACTGCGTAGTACCATTACACTGTAACTATATTAGCGAGGTTACGCAGAGGTCAAGGATGTATGGAAATTTTACATTAAGTATAACCCGCATCCGTAAAAGATACATACTGTACAATGACCCCGCTAATCTTAACTACGATAACTTGTTTTAAGTAGATAATTTATAAAAAGGTTACTTTGGCCATGGACTGAAATCATAAATGTCACATCGAGGATGTGTCGAAAAGAACGAAAAGACGAATAAAATCTGCAAGTTTAGTGAGATGTGGTAGTTGGTCTTAAGCTCACTGTGCTACCTACCCTTCTTATTATGTAGGTAACCTTAAAGTTCACAAGAAGAGGACTCAACAGGACGCATTATTGATCTCTATCATTTATTAATAATCAAAAACTTGATAGTTACAAAACCTTTCAGCAACGTATCTGGTAAGCGAAGTATTTCGCCAAATCAATTATTTTATCCTTTTAAAATTTATTAGCTTAAAACTTAGTAATATATACGACGTACATCGTCGTGGGTTGTACAACATAGACAAGACACAGTTTGCTACTACGTAATAGTAGCTACTGTAAATAAGCTTTTAGTGGGTGACTTAAAACTTTACCTTTGTTAAAAATGAAGCCTGGCAAAAACAGTAATCAATTAATGAGTTTACAAAACCTAACAATAACAAAGTATTTAATGTCAATGTAAACATAATTAATTAAATTGGTTTAAAGTAATTGTTGATGATGACTGTGTACATTTAACAAGAGTTAATTTTTTTTGTTCCGTGCCATGAGAACCAAGACCTTTTTTGAATACAAACAGAAACCGCAAAATATATTGACAAGAAATAAATAGCTACTGCTGACTATTTATTAGACAAAGAGTATAAAAAAACATTTATTTGACATAGTGTGAAATAAAAAATATTCTTTTATAAATACCGTGTCTATTAAAGATTGAAATATTAATAATAATGATTTGACAAATTAGCAAAAAATACAAACAAGATTTTTGCTTCAAAATGAATTGTGTACCTATGTGTCAGTATTCTATGTATTTCCTTTTTATGATTTATTATATCCATTTTTAAATGTATTCTTATGAAAAGGTTTTAATACCGTTAAAAGTTACTGAACTTACGCTTCATTTCGGAGAATGCGTAATGTCGCCACCCTATTTTATTCGTTATCAGGACCATGGGAATTTTCACTGATAACATAAGCCTATTAATGTCCCACTTTCAGGACTGCTCTCTTTCAAACACGAAGGGCACTTAGCATACTAACAACAAACCAATCAGACGTACCTATCAGTATTAGGTTTTATGTCAAACTAGCTGACCCGTGCCCACTTCGTTGGGCGGCGAAAAAAACGCGTCCTTTTCTTTTTTTAATATATGTTATTACTGCTCCACTCCTATAAGTTATAGCGTGATACTATTATAGCCTATGACACTCTCCGATAAATGGACTATTCAACACAGAAATAATTTTTAAAATCGGTTCATTAGATCCAGAGATTACCCCCTACAACGTCACAAGCTCACAAACACACAAACTTTACCTCTTCATAATATTAGTATAGAAGTATAGATATTAATTTTTTGTTTTCGTAGATATCTTACATTTTCAAACTTCCTGACACGTAGTAATATCACGTAATCCTAAATCAAATAATAAACTCAATAAAGAATATTTCTATAAAAAACTAATCCTTTATTAAGAACCGTTTGAACTAGTTAGTGTATTATAATTCTATCGGCCAGTGATTACATTGTTCATCAATTATCGACAAGCAACTTTCCACCAAAGTTCCCAACTTCGATTACTTGGAAACACAATTTAAACTTATATTTGAACACGTACTTTATCTAGCAGATAGTTATGTTGCTATTTATTGGTGGGGTTGGGTGGGGAAATCTAGTTGTCAGATATTCTTCAACAATTGATCATTGTTGACATTCTATTAATATTCTTAACTAACTTAAATTAGGCAAGGATCTAAAGGGTCTGCTCTTATTACGGACGTCCTCCTGTGAGGGAGGGATACTTGGCCTACTAATACCACGCTGGCCAGACGGATTGGTATAGGGTGTAATTCAAAGTTTTCCTTCTTTTTATTTAGTAAAGATAATATTCAGGAATAGTCCCTTAGTCGGTTTTTACGATACTCGTGGGATGAGATAGGGTGGTGACATGTTGTATTCTTACTCTGTAACCACGCTTGTTATAATTATTGTGTAGCAAAAAGAAAAAATAAATACAACGCAACGGTGAGATGTAGTGCTAAAGTGTAAGTATGTATAATTGGGATTTAATCTTAACAACACTGAGTTATGAGAGAAATAAACTGATTAATTAATTAATAAACCATGTTATTTGGCTCTGATTCAGTAATTACTCAGAAGTTTGTTTTACTCTTCTATAACACCTATTATTTATATTCGCACTACATTTCAACGGGCTTTGGATATTAAAGTCTCACCATCTTATTTACAACCTATGTCGCGTAGTAGATAAAGAACATAACTGTTATGCAGAGATTCGATTTACATCAAGTCCTCAATGAAAGGGGCATGACTTTATTATATTCAAAAACCATGTTGTCTATCATAATGGTATCGCAGCGGGGTCTTAGAATACAATGATATTGAATGTATCGAGTTTGGATATCGCTCTAAATCTATAACTGTATTGAGTGTTACAAAGATATACAATGTGACAGCAATGCTATAGCAAAGTCTGCATGACTTTATTTTTTTCTAATTTAAAAACCGACACCATAACCTGAGCTTTGACACCTATTAAAATATTGTCACAATTTCATTTACATAGATGATTTACAGAAATTCCTTACTTTTTAGATAAATACCAAATTGGAACGTTAATTTTTAAAGGGAAACTTAAAACTAAGAAAAGATTTTTAAAAAACTTAAGGTATTTAAAAAAAAATTACTAAATATTTCTTACACATTCACACATCGCCACCTAGTCCCAAACTAAGCAAAGCTTTACTGTACTATGGGTACTAGAGAACGAAAAACCTACTTAAATACTTTTTTTTTGTAAATACATACATAATATACATAGAAACACTCAGACCAATGCAAATAATCATGTTCATACACATTAAGATTTGCATTAAGCGGGAATCGAACCCGAGACCTCTACGCTACGTAGTATGTTATATAACCACTACGCCACAGAGGTCGTCGGAAATCTTTTTTTTTGTTTGATGTAGATAGCAAGCATTTAAAAAAATAAAGCCCTATTGAGAACTTCGACCTCTTTCTGGAGTTGGTTTAAAGTTCAGCCTCGATAACGTTGCGATCCCGATATTAGTACGCACGAATTCGCGAGCTCGAACAATACTAACAAGTAAGTGTTTGTTTGATCCATATAACGATAGGAAGTATAGGAACTAGTCAATTTCAATGAAACCCGACAAACTGAACTTTTTAAAGGATCTGGTTTAGTTAACTAGAGTTCCACTGCGTATGGATGATAAGGGATGATATAATTATGATGACGTATGAAACTAATAGATATAATATTTCCTAGAAGTAATTCATCATCATCATCATAACATCCCATTAATGTCCCACTGCAGGGACGGGCTTCATCCCGTGACGGAGGGATACTTGGCCTTCTAATACCAGGCTGGCCAGACGGATTGGTATAGGGTTTAATTTCAAGTTTTTCTTCTTTTTATTACGTAAAGATAATATTGACGGATAGTCACTTAGTCGGTTTTTACGACACCCATGGGATGAGATGGGGTAGTGACATAATGTCATGTGGTGACGGAGTAAGAATACAATTATTGTATTCTTACTCCGTCACCACACGGAGTAGAAGTAAGTACTCACTGATTAATAATTGTATTATAAAAAGAAAGAAGTACTTAATACAACAAAAACATTGTTTTCTTCCCAAAAAACTTTTCGTTGGCTTGTAGGATATTGTATTATCGCTATATCGGCTTTGTATATGGAATGTAAAAGGGAAAAAACTTTGTCGGGATTTACTAAAAAATATTTTTATCTGACTGACCTAAAACTTTCTCAATCTGTTGAAATTTGTAGCATCTCTTACAAACGGATCTCTACCTTACGTACGTATGAATAAAGATGTCTTTAGCTTTGTACTTTCTTATAGCTAGTTTGCGGTAGGAACACCAAGGCTTTCATTGGTATAATATTCCTGAGATATTTCCACAATGCTGTCCTGTTCAAGCAGTGGGAATAATAGCCATGACCTCAGCGTGGCAGCCAGATTCTTTTAAATTTGGACTGTTTTTAATAGTATCGTATAGTACAAAATTTCTGGTTATTTTTGCACATTTTGATAAATTGTGTAAAGCATAAACCCATTTTACTTTACATTTACCCTCTCGTTTTTTTCAGCTACATATAGGTGTAGTTTAAATAAATACTTAAATCTGAATTTTAACACTATCCCCGTTACTCATAAACGCTTAAATTCATACGATTTTACTTTCAAAAATCTGGCTAAACAGTGATTAAATTTAAGAGGCGTTTGTGAGTAAAAATTCAGATTTATTTAAGTATATATTTAAACTACACCTATACGAAGCTGAAAAAAACCTGAAAGAAAGCATGAATACAGGAATTAAAATACTGGATGGTAGTCATAAAAATCACTGCCATTTTGGAACCTGTTTTGTCCATCAAACCTAATTAGTTAGTTATATAATAATTACACAATTAGTACGCATCCAGAGAACAATAGGCAGTAAGATTTGTATACAACACTTAATAGATAGGTCAATCGATATATAATCATTTGCAAAGTGTAAGGAAATTCTGAGTTGATTAAAATTCATGAACAAAATTTCCAATGTACCAAATCCGTAACATTTTAGCTTTACATAGTGTCCAGTCATTACCGTTGTTGTTTTATTCAACAGTTGACAACAGAGTCTAACGCTAATGCTTTTCATTATTGATGCAACGCTATTATAAATTAATAGCATTCGGTTTTGGACTGAGAGGTAAAACCATATTTAGTAGCGATTTATTAATAACTTCCTGGTAACTATCTCTTCCCTTCCTCTCCCTCTGCATAGTCATAGTACAAATATATACAGTATTTCGACTTCATAGTAACGGACGAAACGCGAGTTATACCTACACGCTCTCGATAGCGGTGGCTTTGCGGAGTGAACAGTTGCGACTGTGCCGCAGTAACGATCGGGAAAGTAGGTAAATGTTATTAAAAAGCTGGATGTGGGCAGCCCTATCGCATGTTTACGTACCGCGCAGCCGTAGGCTTCTATAATAAATATTCAGCCGAGAACTACTGGTTGTACTGTGCTATGGTTATCTCCCGACCCCTTCCTCTCCCTCTTCGAAGCTATGTAAAAGAGTTAATGGTGGTGCGGATTAGAATAGCACTAACAAGAAGTATTGTCCAACCCTGAAATAATTGTCCTGATTTTTAATGGTATTCATATACCTTTCTTTAAACAAAAAGAAGGAAATATTGAAATTAAACCCTATACCAATCCGTCTGGCCATCTAGGTATTATCTGGTATTAGTAGGCCAAGTATCCCTTCGTCACGGGAGGAGGCCCGTTCCTGCAGTGGGACATTAATGGGCTGTTATGATGATGATATATCATCAACAGAAAGGTATACCTTTCTGTTATTTTTATGTTTGTAATGTACAAGTGTGGGTTCTACGGTTCAGGGTTGTGTCTGCGTATAATATGCATAAAAATAATTTAGTATATTTATGGAGAACGGATTCCTACCGCATATTAAGTACTTATCTTTTTTTGTGCACTTACAAGAAATTAAACTTTAAATTGTATTGTTACAGGTATTCTGAAGAACGTACGTAGTAATTTAAGACAAATAAATTGAAGCAACAGTCGCGTGAACAACAGTTAAAACAATATCAACGTTAGTCAAAGTGGTAAGTTACTCTCTATTATAAAATATATAAAACATATTCCTTATACATTCACATTCTCTATATAAAACATATTCCTTATACATTCACACAACGCCATCTAGTCCCAAATTAAGCAAGCTTATACTATGGGTACTAGGCAACAAGTAAACATACTAAAATACTTTTTTTTTTCATATTATACATAGAAAACACCCAGACCAATTCAAACAATCATGTTCATGCACACAAAGATTTGCATTGAGCGGGAATCGAACCCGAGACCTCTGCGAAGAAGTCATGATAAAAACCACTACGCCACAGAGATCCTCAAGTATCGAGTATCGTTGTCTAGTGGAAAAGTGCCAAGTTACTAGCTGCATTACTACGTTAAATGTCAATATCTAAATGTAGTTAATCTGATTTTTTATGCAAAATAGCGCCAACTTTTAGCACAAATTATCAGGTTTTTCTTAAGCTTTTTAAACAGGAGCATACAGGGTGTGCTCTTAGGTACTTGGTTGAAAATGTTACGCCTGTAAATCTTCCGGTCTAAGTTCATGTTAAAAAAATTGCATGTTAATTTTTCGTTTCATCATCATCATCATAACAGCCCATTAATGTCCCACTGCAGGGACGGGCCTCCTCCCGTGACGGAGGGATACTTGGCCTACTAATACCACGCTGGCCAGACGGATTGGTATGGGGTTTAAATTCAAGTTTTCCTTCTTTTTATTTCGTAAAGATAATGTTTACGGATAGTCCCTTAGTCGGTTTTTACGACACCCATGGGATGAGATGGGGTTGTGACATTTGTATTCTTACTCCGTCACCACACGGAACATCAATTTTTCGTTTGGTTAGTTCTATTAGTCCTTGTAATAATTAACTATTAATTGCAAACTAACATTAAAGTGTTGAATACAGTAGAATAAATTGCAATCTCAACGAGAGTCCTTCAGTGAAGGACGTATAAATTTCAAGAAAATAAAATTTTACATGGCAAGCTCTCGTAAAAGTAAAACAGTTCTGGAATGGTGGAGCCTGTTTTAAACGCAAATAACTTGGCTCTCTTCAGGCCATAAACACAGAAAACCTAGAACTAGTCTACGTTTAAGGCTTAGGCACATCGTTTGTAAAGGTCTGTGCATATAAGCGGTATGTGCGGAATTATTCCAGCTAGGTGGACCGACGACCTCATGAAGGTCTCTGGGTCGGACTGGATGCGGAAGGCGCAGGACCGAGTTCTGTGGCGCGTCTTGGGAGAGGCCTATGTCCAGCACTGGACTACAACAGGCTAGTTGATTAAAATTCACAAGCAAAAGTTTTTCTGTTGTCAAATCAGGTTTTTAAAAAAAAAATATTAATAAAAATAAAGGACCAATTAATTTAGGTTCTTTTCAGTGTCGATTTAATAATGGCTAGATTCTGCCTAAATCATCATTTTGTTTAGTATGTCGTTTCCATAAAAAAAAAAAAAAATCGTTAAAAAGAAAACTATTGAAGAATCAGTTGGGAATATTCGACGTAGCGACGTCCTTTGTTCACAATGTACAACTTAGTTTAAAAAAAAAAACAATTTTATTATAAGAAAATAAACTTTAAAACAACTTTGTGGAAAGAACAATTCTGATGAATTCAACTTGTAGTAATTTACCCTAGAAGTGAACCTTTTGTTGGTACATTGCTTATTCTAACAAAACTCCTTGCAATTTTATTTTCTACCCATAAAGGCACGGCTTTTTTATTTACGTTGATAATTTCATATTACTAACGTAGACACCGGTTCACATATCATAAATTTAATTAATTGTGATCTTAACTTCTACAACAATAAAGTATTTTGTAAAATTCCTTTAATGTCCCACTGCAGGGATGGGACTCCTCCTGTAACAAGGAAAAAACAAGGCTACCGTGCTGCCCAGACGTATTAATATAGAGCAAGTTTTATGTAGAACAAGTTTTCCGACTTTTGTTTGGTAAAGATATTATCGGCGAATCGGCGAATTCTCTGCTTTTATTTCACCCACGAAATAAGTTGGTTTGTAGACTTCGTGTACTCCGTCACCACTTATAGAGAGAGAAACTAAATAAAAGTTTATTTAAAGTAAGTAACCTATCATCATAACAACCCATTAATGTCTCACTGCAGGAACGAGCCTATCGTCCCGTGACGGAGGGATACTTATTGTATACCTATTGACATATTGTATTCTTACTCCGTCACCACACGGAGTTTAACCTATGGTCTCTTTGAAATCTTAATATTGATTTCAACAGTGTTCGTAATACATGAAAGATCTCACTCATCTCAACTCAACACTCCGCTAAGTCATGAGCCATGTTACTTATAAGAACTTCTCTGCACAAAATTCAAGTTCGAGTTTGAGTTTAAAATGATAAAGTAGCTCATAATATAAGAAAACCTTTCAAATAAAGTCTCAGAGTCCGTGGGTGTGCACAAAAGATTTGATAAAGAGGAAAGATTGTAAATTTCAATAAATTTCTACTTAAATCCGACTTTAACGTAGGACGTGCTCTATAAATAGTACCCCTATTTTAGGACCTTTTTGAAAAGGTACTAAACCAAAGAAGTAAATTAAATTTATATAGTACCAGCGTGAGAGATTCATTGATCAAAGCTACAGACCACAGAGTAAAAATGAATGACGACAATTTCTTGAAATATAGTGAAAAGCGAACCAGAATGAGAGGAGTGCCTGTTTTTAACCAATATAAACAATATTTCAAATCCTCTTTTATTTCCGTGTGTTAAAGTAGTGTACGATGGAGTCACTACGCGCTCGGCAAACGTAGTGTAGGACGCCCCCCAGCTAGGTGGACCGATGACCTCAAAAAGGTCTCTAGATCGGACTGGATGCAGAAGGCGCAAGATCGTGTTCTGTGGCGCGTGTTGGGAGAGGCCTATCTAATCAACTAGCCTATTGCAGTTCACTGCTGGACAGTGGTCTGCAATAGGCTAGTTGATTGATTGTTAAAGTAATAAAACCACAGAGCATCCCTATCCCATCTCACCTAGGTTAACGTAAATCTATTTAATACAACAAGTTTCAGCGGACGCTCCTTATGTCTGACGCTTATCATTTCGAATTGTTCATCAAACAATGACGCAGGATGTCGTTTCTGTGTCCAAGATTCTTCTGAGAGCTTGTCACAAAATGAATTTACCGGATACGAGTCTCCACAATCACTCTGAATCTCTATGGATTTGCCTTGTGTGTATTCACGTAAAGCTCAGGACCCCGTTCCTATAGAAGACGGTTGAAGATACCTCAAAGGCCTCAATAAAAAAGTCTGCAATCAAAATCAATTTAAAAAGGTTAATAACATAGTTTACATTATTAATGACTAAGTTATAATCTTTCAAAGGTCCCACAGAGGGCGTGATCTGTCCCTTTTCCTCAAAACACATTAGCATGAAACTTCCATGACGCTTCCAAACAATTATGTTACGCCCCTATAGAGGTCCCTTTGTTTCATTTTCAACATTAACTTCCAACTTTGTCATTTATAACTAAATATGAATTTCTATTCAATAAGTTTCATTATTAATACAATGTTTATTATTTTTAACTTTAATAGGATTATACAGAGAATATCTAAGGTATATTATAATACTGTAAAACTCGCTCAGTAGTAAAGCGTGTATCTATGCGACTGTTGTATGATACATTATATTTGTGTGATACATAAATAATTTTGTTAAGTCTGGATGTACCAGTGTCTGTTAATGTCATGTCTGTAAAAGTCCCCGTTCTCCTTGTGGCGACGGATTAAGAATACAATATGTCACCACCCCATCTCATCCCATGGGTGTCGTAGGAAACGACTAAGGGACTATCCGTGAATATTATCTTTACGAAATAACAAGAAGGAAAACTTGAAATTAAACCCTATACCAATCCGTCTGGCCAGCGTGGTATTAGTAGGCCAAGTTTCCCTCCGTTCACGGGAGGAAGCCCGTCCCTGCAGTGGGACATTAATGAACTGGTATGATGATGATGATGAAAAATCCCCGTGACATAGAGCTTGATTCCTAGTACGGAAGTAGTCTTTAAAAAGAAACAACGCCTTTGGGTTCCCTTCCTTTAACCAAAGTGTAAAAAAGTATTTGGTAAGAGTAGCAAAGTGACGGTTCCTGACCGTTATCTAAGCTAAGCCAAGAACAGGACAAGTCCAATCCATTGAAACAATATTCGATTATTATTAATGAATTCCAATATCCATATTTTTTAGATTAGTGACACTATAAAAATAAAATACTAAAAAGTATCAATATCATTTTGTATTCACGGACATAAAAGGAATTTTATTATTCAAATCAGTGTAGTTTTCTTAAAAAAAAACACTTAACACGTGCGTGGGCGCCATTTGCATTATTATTGAAGCCGTGGCAACGTAAAACCTCGTAAATGTTCTCCGCGAAACTATGCTCTATTAAAATCTATTAAAAAAACTAATCTTTATGCTCTGTCTAGTGAATGACAGGAATAAAATGTTAAATAGTTCATTCAAAAAGGCTTTATGTTAATCTTATTATCATGGAACAAGCGATTGGCGGCAAAACTTCATAACTAGTATGTAATTATACAGATAGCTTTATAAGTATGTATATTTTATATCTTTATTCGGTGGTCGTGCTAGGATTGACAATTTGGCAAATAAATATCGTAGTAGTAGCACTCTTATGTATTTATTTCTTGGGTTTATTGTTCAAAATACAACAGGGATGATGATAATATAAACTTAAATATTATTGGCGAATGCCACTTGCTGAAATATAGTAGCATCTTATACCCTCTTGTATACACAGATCTATAGGTCGAATCCTGTGTCGCAGAAGTCTGTATATAAGACTTAATCTTAGTATTCCATGGATTCTCCGTGCAGGTACCGGGTCTATCGCGTGATGGATGACGGAACACTTACATAACAGCGTCTGGGACTTACGACCCAGACGTAGGTTTAAGGAGGCCCTCTTACAACGCGTTAGCGGTCACCTTCACTCTCTGCTATGTTCCGTCCTCCACCTATTCAAATTTGGTAGGAACCTAACAATGCCGTTTTGGACATTACATTACAGTACATTAAATTAACGAACACGAATAATATCAAGGGTTATAAGAAAACCATTTGTAGATTGCACATGTTCCTCTGGAAGATATACGACTTGCTGTTAAAAGTAAAGCAATATTCATTTCGTTATAGAAGTAATTTCTACCGTTGCCGAACCGTTAAACTGTGGTATAATTTTCCGACACATTGTGTTCCCTGATATATCGGGTCCTTATTGTAGTTAGAAGCATTCGGCCAGACCGCCAAAACGATGGCGACGTAGTAAAAAGTCATTACATGATTACAGAGATGACCTTTACTACTTTAATTTTTTGAAACTGTGTCATCAGCATGTCAATTCTCGTACCTTAAAAGGGTAGATCTCCAGAGGCATTTTTTATCGTGTCGGACTGGAGAAACCCATTTTGAAATCGATAAACGTTTTCATTACATTTTTTTATGTAAACTTTGGTGTCTAATCTATGTGGTGCAGGGCTGAAATTATGAATTAGTTTATTAGAAATATTTAAAAAAAAAACATAAACCCTAAAATCCTGATTGCTCTGGGTTGACCTAACTCCCTATTGAATGAGAAAACATTGTGTAACTTTTTATTGAGAAGGTTCATATGTCCGGTGTTATTTTATATTACATAACAAATAGTTAATCTACATTGTAATATTTAAAAAAAAAATTATATTATCAATATTTTTGCCACAATTTAAATTTATCGTCATAACCTGCCATTTTATCTCATCGCTCTGCGCTGGAGTAAAACATCGCGCTCATCCCTCGTTTTACGAAATAGAAACTCTATTCCCCTCCCCCGGGGTAGTGGCTGTAGTGGTCTAACCGGCGAGGGAGATACATTTGTGCCACGGTCCCCCACTCCAACATTACGAGGGTAAATTTATGATTTATCTGGGTTTGGTTCTCGAATTTGATGATTGATATGGCATGTTTATAAAATTAAGTAGTAAGGTTGTGAATGTGCTTATTAAGTGAATTAAGTGATAGTAATGATGTTCTTTATGAGACGTAAACACAACTTTTTACTTTTTTTATTTTGGGCTATATTGATGCTTTTATGACTTTTTTTGATCGCTATGGCTATGATTGCTCTGTCAAAAAGACCAGAGCGATGATATTTTGCAATAATTGTACGTTATAAAACTACTTTAAGTAATAATACCAGATTGTTACAACGACAAAGGTCACGACTCAGCTGTCAAAAATTCTGTGACGTCACGACTCATCTTTCAAAAATTCTATAACGTCACGACTCCCCTGCAAAATATTTTCCCGCCAATAATCTATCACGTCACGACTCATCTGTCAAAATTCTATGACGTCACGACTCATTCATTCAGTCACGTGACTCAGCTGTCAAAATTATTATGACTATGACGAAATTATCAAAATATAATATGATGGAAGTCAAAATTTCAAGTTTTCGGAAGTTTTCCTTTACATGCACTATAAGACCTTGCTTCATGCCAAATTTCAAGTTTGTATGTAGACTGGAAGTACCCTGTAGCTTTTTGCCCTTTGCTCATCGAAAATTTGCGATATAAATATGTCTTGATTTCGTTAGATTAGAAGTTTGATTTTTTTACAGCACTAAAAGGCAACAGACCTTAGTATTTGGTAAAAATTTCAGCTTGATACCTCTAAGCGTTCCTGAGATAAATGGTCTTGATAGAGAGACGGACAACAAAGGGTTCCGTTTTTCCAAAATCGGTACGGAACCCTTATAAAACCGGTCAAGTGCGAGTCTCACTCGCGCACCGAGGGTTCCGTACAAACCTATTTACTTACTCGCCAAATTGTGATGACGTCAGGACTCAGCTGTCTAAATATTATTTTTCCCGCCAAAATTCTATGACGTCACGACTCATCTGTCAAAGATTCTGTAATGTCACGTCACATCTGTCAAAAATTCAATGACGTCACGACTCAGCTGTCAAAAAATATTTTCCTGCCAAAATTATGTGACGTCACGACTTACTTATCTGTCAAAAATTATATGACGTCACGTCTCATCACTAATAATATTTGTTGAAAATTTTTGCTTGATACCTCCACGCTTTGAGTGGTAGAGCCATGTCGTCAGTCTTTGGCTGCGGCACGCATGGGCAGGCTCGTCCGGTGAAATACCACCCTCTCACAGAAAATCGGCGTAAAATAGTAGTGCTTGTCACTGCTGTGTTTCATCCGGTGAGTGAGAGGCCGGCAGCCATTGCCCCTCCCTTTACTTCCCTTTTAAAAGGTCGGCAACGCACCTGTGATTCCTCTGGTGTTGCGGGTGTCCATGGGCGGCGGTGATCACTGACCATCAGGTGACCTGCTGGCTCGTTTGCCTCCCATCATATGAAAAAAAAAAACGCGTTCCTGAGATAAAACCTCGAGCAACCGGGAAGACCTCAAGAGGAACAGGGAACATCTTGTCGATGAGCTCAATAGGGCCCTTGAGCAAGTCTCAGTGTGGGGTTCCCAAAATTTAGTAGAGTTCAACGCCGAAAAGACACAGGTTTGCGCGTTTAGCACAAAAAAGGATTGAAGTTGTTTTAGGACTTCTATCCGTTGGCTTCATTTATGGACTATACTCGCGCTTTCCATCAGGTTCGATATAGTCATATTGCCGTGTTTAGTATAAAAAAAAAATGGTCTTGACAGACAGACAGACTCTAGCGCCTATCATGATTGCTCTGGACGCGAAAATGTTTGAACTTAAATATTTCCATAACTGCTTGTCAAAAATAAAGGCCAATAGTAAAAATGTAGTATTTTAATATCATTATTTTCAATGAGATACATAATTACCAAAAAATATCAAGATCTGAAAAGCACCAGAGCGATCACACGAATACGCCCGATTTGGAGATTGACCCAAAAACGTTAAAATTCGGTTATATTAACTTTTAGTTGTCAAATTGTCGCACAATAGGTAAGACAATTTGACAACTAAAAGTTAACTTAACTGAATTTTTAACCATTTTAAGGAACGAGAATTGACATGCTGAGTAAGCGCCCTTGACGTTTTTACTATCAGACTTATTATGGCGTTTCTTTTCCTTATTGTTTCCCCGAAACATTTGCACACCATATTCTTTAAAAAAACAATATTTATTACTGTTATTATCTCAACAAAATGTCGTGCCTTACCACAGAGTATAACAAAACCAACCCAAACGTCAAAAACATAATTATGATGCCAGTTGATTTATGAGAAGCTAAAATGATCTGACAACTTTATCTTGGAATACTAATATTCTTAAGGTTTACTGAGACGTCGGCGTTATAAAAAGAAAAACTCTAACTGTTTTTATTATAATATTATTGTTTAATGGTTGCTCTTAATTCTTTTATTTAAAAGATAGAGCTTTATTTTCTTTGTGGGTATCAGTGTCATGATTATGAGAATCTAAATATTTGTATAAATGTGAAATGAGCTTTCACCGTCTGTTTCCTTCTTCCTGTAACATTAAGTCTTTTAAGCGTAGGGTGAAGAAGTATGGCTTGGTATGACTAGCATGAAATTGGGGATGCAATGAGGTCTTTGCAGGTGGCGGAATGAGTTGCCTGTGCGGCGCTCCACAAACTATGGCCAACCTCTCATCATGTCCTGGATGCCCTTACACCTGCACTCAGGAAGAGCTAATGATGGCCAGGAATAACGCAGCCAGTTTCGCAGAGTTTTGGGCTACATCAATTTAGTCCACAGTATCGTTTTGCCATCGATACGCTAAGAAGAAGAATGAGGTCTTTGTCCACATTTTGCCATTATGGTGCCTGGATGATCCATCGACTCGCATACAATTGGATTCGTAGTTAACATCAATTATAATGCAGCCACTATTACCGACAGTATACAATTATTATCTAAGGGTCAAAAAGTTAATCTGATGGTAAGGAAAAATCTGCCCCGCTAACAGTTTTTTCTTAATACGTTTTTTCATACATACGTAGCACTTATTTAGATGGAGAATCCCAAAGCTACGTTTGAATTTCCATCTGTATGTGACAATGGCTAACCTAATTATCATCACAGCATTCCATGAACGTCCCACTGCAGGGACAGGGCTAGTTTTTATATGGAGGGAATCTTGGGTTAAATCTTGGCAATTCGAAAGTTGGCGAAGGATGTTTAACGATATTCAATCAACTATTATTTCGATATTGAATAACAATACTAAATCTATATTCCAAATGCCGTATTTAACTAAATCCTTTCTTTTAAATAATTTTATTCTACAAAGCATAAACAGAACTAAATTCATAAGATAAATTAAAAGTTCAATCGAAAAATTCAATCCTACCCTCTGTTGTTTTAAAATAAAATGCGTTCGAGAAAGTTTCAATTACGTATAGTTCAGTTTGTTACAACACCTGTGTGTGTTTGTGTACTGCATAGTATCTACATTAAACTAAGTAAAGGATTTGTTTTCTACTGTTTGTTTTCACATTTGTTAAAGTGAAATTCGGGAAAGTGGTTTCGACTCAGAAATGTAGTCGTTGTTTATCCTAGGCTTTAAATTTTGCTGTTGACTATTTAAATATGTTTTTACTACAGGAAATAGACACTGTTGTTTTTTAATTTAGAGGAAAATTTAATATAGCCCCTCTCTGTGGCACAGAGGTTTGGGGTATGCGACGGTCATCATAAGGTACAAACCCCAGGCACGTCATATATTTCTGCGATCTACTTAATCATTATTTTAAGCAGTTTTCATGTGATTAAGGATTCAATGTACAATACAGATTAGATTACTAGGAGCTTTTTTCGTGTGATACGGGACTTAATAAACAAAATCTTACCACCTCTTTTTTTTGCGTGGGCGTCAGAGTGACAATTGAGGGGGTTTCAATAATTACAAAGTCATTACAAAGTATTAGTTAGGTCAGTTTTCTCTCTCTCTCTCCGTTAATGGATATTCAAGGAGTATTGTGACGAGCGTGTCGACGATGTCGTGAAAACTTTACCAAAATTAATAAATTACTTAAGTTATTTTGATTAAACTTCCTGGAGACGTGTTTCCTTGAGAAGATACACTTTCAAACAAAAACCTTTTTAATGTAAAATACAACTTAATTGATAAACACTTCCCATTTTTGAAGTCGGCTAAAAATACACAATTCCTTTAATAAAGGAACATTGTTTCTACCTCCCTAAGAGAATAAAGAAAATGTAGCCTTTGTTTAAAGTTTCAAACTAAATTATTCAAAACATAAAGAAAAAGTTGTTTGCATAATGCAAAAAGCACCCTTATGTAAACAGTATTAATCATTAGATTAGCATCAAACAACATTCAGGTAATTGAACGGAATTGCCAACTAGTAAGGGTATTTTACCAGTTAAGCTTCGGTGGCGTTGCGATTGCGATATGCGAATACCGTTCACCAGTTCACGGGATTATGATCCTTCGCAGGGTATTTAATTGGTTGATCTACAAATTATTTGCCTGAGCCTTCCTATCGTATCTGTTTTGGATATCATTTGCAGTTAAATGCTGGACTATAAGACTAATGGCTTATGTCTAGGGCAGCGACTTGACTATGCTTTGGCATTGCTGAGTTCCGAATGGATACCATCATCATCCTATCAGCCAATCGATGTCCACTGCTGGACACTGCCTCCTCTCTTCTCTCTCGCGGTGGTTACCGTTTAACATCATTTGGGCAACTTGCTTTTTTGCCATCAGCAATATAAAAGCACGTTTCTAGAAGTGTCTGCGCCACAGAACTGTTAGTTGTTTTTAATGCAGAAACTAGTCCAGTCTAGGAATATATTTTACTTAATTCTGACGTGTACTTTGATACATTGATCTTGTTGATTTTTGGAAGTATGATGATTGATTGAAAATGCCCTTATTCAGGTCTGTAACATGCTAGTTTTGTATACAATTTTGTCGAGTCTTAATTTAAGTACAATTTAATGTAAGTTATTTCCATACAAGATGGGTAGGTTCCGAGTTATAGCTTGACCTCTCTGTTACTCCACTTTTGTTCAAAGCAGAGGTCTTAGTTAATGGTCTAGTTTGCTATTCACCACGCGAGCAATGTTTTTAAATTTAAAATTACTAACGACATCTATCGGCTAGGCTTAAACGAGGTCTCAAGTGTTATTTTCTCTGTAATTGAATTTGTTCTCTAAACTTTTGTCTAATAACTTTCTTGGAAAACCTTTATTGAAAACACATTTTAGGACTTTAAAATTTTCATTTAGTATTTCTTGTAATTGGACGTTTGGCTAAAAATAAAGTATAATATAAAAACAATGAAATTTGCAAATAAGAACTATAGATCGATACCTATGTCCTTATAGCTTCGATGGAGAAGTGCTAGCCACTTCTCATCCCTGAAGTCGGATGTTTAAATCCCACGGCGGTTGTGTTTGATCCACATATTTTTTATTAAAGTCCTGAACAATGTTTTCCTTGTCCGTTAACTGAATAAGTTGAAGTCCTTTGAATCAGTGTTTTATCCTTAGTGTAGTATTTTTCTAGTTTTATTCTGCAATTCTTCGAGTAAACTCAAAAGGTTGCAAGAAAGAGGTCAGAATCAACACTGTAAAGTAAATAGTTTGCCAATGCAAGCTCGTGACGTCACATGCATATATTATTCACACAACGAAGTAAATCAAATGAAGCAACGTAAGAGCTTATACTAAGCCACAAGCTCAAAACTGACTTGATTGATCATTTGATTGATAGCACAAACGATTCTTGGTCACATTCCCCAAAACCCCAATTTAATCACTTTAGCTGCCACATATAGGTATCAAGCCATTTGACACGCGATAATACAAATTGCTTCATTGTTCCTGATTAATATACAATTCAATTCGAATTAATTACTCATTTACATTTCAAATCTATTAATAATTGCGATCTTAAGATCGAAGGTGTAGATAACATGAAGATGTTTTGCGAAAAAAGGTCAGCAGAAAATACTTGCAAATATAACACAATTGCAAGCGTGCAAGTTTACATTGTATGTTAGTTCACTGCAAGAACAGTTACTTAAAAATAAAGTATAGTATTCTCCGTGTGGTGACGGAGTAAGAATACAGTGTGTCACCACCCCATCTCATCCCATCGGTGTCGTAAAAATCGACTAAGGGACTATCCGTGAATATTATCTCAGGAAAACTTGAAATTAATGGGCTGTAATAATGATCTATAGAGAATTTCCTATAAATTTACTTATAGTGATTTCATTCACTTCTGTAGATTTTTGGCTCCAGTATACATTGCATCACTTGTGGATGTAACAACACAACCTCCAACTCTCTGTCACAAAGACAAGTGGCAGAGTGCTCACAAGAGCAATAAAATCAATGCATACCAACCTCCGTCCACATGAATCGATAACAAGAGGAGCACTTTCGACAATGTTGATCGTTCAATTTATGAATTCAGTTTATGATAAAGATGTGTTAAGATTGACCACTTAAACAATGATTAACGCAGAAAGGACCAGCCTACTTGGTATAACTAGCGCTCATGTAAAGAAACATTAGGAAGATTTCGAAGGATTTCGTGTGCATGTAGGTCTTGCCATATTGTCGTCATCATAACAGCCCATTAATGTCTCACTGCAGGGACGGACCTCCTCACGTGACGGAGGGATACTTGACCTACTAATACCATGCTGGTCAGACGGATTGGTATAGGGTTTAATTTCAAGTTTTCCTTCTTTTTATTTCGTAAAGATAATATTCACGGATAGTCCCTTAGTCGGTTTTTACGGCACCCATGGATGAGATGGGGTGGTGACATATTGTATTCTTACTCCGTCACCACACGGAGTATATTGTCGTACGTAACTACAATTTAATTAGTGTGTTCATGTAGTTTTATTATTACTGATCTAGCATGTTCTTACGTTATGTTTCTCGTAGTTAAATTGTATCCTCCTAAAGTCCAACAAATCTAATAGGTACGGTATGACAGTTCTGACAAATTGAATAATAAGGTTGGGATAAAAAAATCGATTACAATAATATCCGAAATTTAAGAGATCGATTACGATAATATCCGATTTTTAAGACACTTTAATAATTAATCTCATTATTAGTAAAGGGTAAAACCTTTTGTAAAAAAACACCACTTCAAAACAAACTTCTCTAATCTGCGAATAAAAAAAAATCCAAACATTACTTTTATTTTAATTATAATTAATTAAATAAAAGTAATGTTTAGGATTTTTTTATTCACTACTAAGACCTTAATAAGTTGCCTCCCGTCACCTTCGACCACGTCGAGTAATAGTTAGTTACGTGTCTAACGATAATAACGATTTTTCGTATATGTAAACGATTTTTTTGCGTACAAGTGTATCCGAAGAGTCGCAACACTACGAGCAGTAACCTAACTACGTGACTTTGCAATGAGGTCAAGAATAGAACTATAAGATATTATTTACTATGTAAATATGTGTTATTTTGCTTTGTTTGAAAGTTTTTATTAAATTTATATATTAAGAATTGTACATTTTTAGATACAATAATAAAATCTTTCTAAATTCATGGTTTTACGAAAAAGGTTTTCGAAACTGAATAATGTACGCATGAACAAAGTTGTTTCAGTTTGAAAAATATGAAACGTCATACTGTATCTTTTAGATTTGTTGAGGTGTAAGTACTTATAGCTTAAATGATTCTGAAATTTAAGGTGCCGTTAAATGCGTTATTTTTTCTGGAGTTATAACTTTTAAACTATTGCGTTTCATTATTTTAAATATGATATAAACGGGATATTAACGCGCATTTGATTTACCTTTATTTTACTTGACGTTTCGGCACAGGTTGCACTGCCGTGGTCTTTTCCTGAGTGTTATGGATTAGGTGATGTCAGAAAAATTAAGAATGTAAACTGCCAAGAACATCGAATTCTTATAAGCCTTTGTAGCCACGGCAATATTAAAACTATTGGAAAGTGCAAATGTAATGAAAACGACTTAACTTTTAACCGCTCTTAAAGTTTGTGACGGCAATGAATTAGTCTTTAGTCATTTTATTTGGCTTCAGTCCAGGAGAGGACATTCATAGTCTGATATATGATGATGAATTTTATTAAAGAAAGTCGGATTTTGTATATTCTTAAGAATGAGCGTGTTTGTATGAACCCTATTATTTTTATTCTCTTCTTCTCAATAAAACTCTGTTCTCCATGACTTACAGGTTTGCCGTCATACAATGAAATGCTTCAATTTTCAAGTACTTTCATTTAATTTTGATGCATAGATGTAAGTGTTACCTGGGTGGGGACGTTTTGCTCATTCGTCTTTATTAACATTAGGTTTCTTACTGTTTTGAAAACAAATGGAAAGAAAATCAAACACAATGTTACAAGCCTACCTACTACATATTCGTCTCGTCAGCGTGATATAAAACAACAAATTACTATCAACAATAGCCTTTAGTGAAATATAATATTAAAGGCTTAAAAGCCTATTCATAAAGAAAACCTATTCCATTTTTGATTTATCCAACCGTCAATTTCCTAACTTATATACTCTTTAATAACACAAAAACCCAACATGATTGGTATGAACTGAAAACCTTTTGTCCCGATGTTTCCGGACCGTGAAAATATCTAGCCAAAACGATTTTATCCGTATAAGTTGTAATCGAAATTGGCGCACGATAATCGATTTGAGTGTAGGTATACAATGAGGTTAGTCACCACACTCACCACTCGTCGACAGTACATTTAGACACACGTGAGTCGACCCTCGGGGAAATACACAGGTCTGTGGAATATCGTTAATCGAGCACTCGATCGGATAGTAGATAAGTCTCGAATGTTTTCAGATTTAAAGAGGAACGTGTTTGCGCACGTTGCTTGGTAATGTGGCTAATAAAAGTTTATGTCAAATGGGAAGTACGTGTAGCTACAATAATATTTTATTAAAAAATAAAGGTGGTCGTATTGTAAGGAACTCTTTGTTGGACTCTTGATACTGCTCTGATTTTTAAGTGTTGTTGCGCCCTAAACTCATATTCTGAGTATAAGTATGTTTTATTAATATACGTTTTTACAAAACAAAAAAGTTTGTATTTATTGCCTAATACGTAGTAGTGCCCGCATTACAAGCTTACTGAGTTTGGGAATACCTACTTAAAGGTGTGTAAAGAATATTATGTCATTAAATATTACTATTTTCGTCTTCAGATTAATTATATTACCAAAGAATACAAATTCAATTTATAAATCGACTGAAATTCGCAAATACTGCTCAGTACATTATTCATAAGCAACGCTTACAGAATTCATTCAAAATTAAAATAATAAATGGAAGTAACGTTCAATCCCTCTTTCAGTTTGTTCATTACTGTATTTAATAAAATAAATGAATATAAAAAATAATAAAATATTAACAAACACTGGCTTCCCTCAATGCTGATTTGTAAAGAACGTTCTAAGTTTTCTACAATGAAATTGAATACAATGCTTTTGAAAAGAAAAATATTGTAAAACAAAAGAACTGCGTTTGTATTTTCTCAGTCATGTTTACTTTTTATACGAGAAATATTTTAATCGCGACTTTTAATAAGAATATCGACGACCTCTGTGACGTAGTGGTTTTATAACGTGACTGCTACGCAGAGGTCTCGGGTTCGATTCCCGCTCAACGAAAATCTTTGTGTGCATGAACATGATTGTCTGCATTGGTCTGGGTGTTCTATTTCCAAAAAAATAAATATTTAAGTATTCGTTGTCTAGTACCCATAGTACAAGCTCCGCTTAGTTTGGGGCTAGGTGGCGTTGTGTGAATGTGTGAGGAATATTATCAACCTATCAGTCAACAGACGTTCACTACTGGACATAGGCCCTTTCCAAATATTTCTACCTTCCGTGTGTTTACCTTAATCTATTCAAATGATTCATCATAACAGCCCATTAATGTCCCCCTGCAGGGAACGAAGAACCTCCCTTGACGAAGGGATACTTGGCCTACTAATACCACGCTGGCCAGACGGATTGGTATAGGGTTTAATTTCAAGTTTGCCTTCTTTTTATTTCGTAAAGATTAATATTCACGGATAGTCCCCTAGTCGGTTCTTACGACACCCATGGGATGAGATGGGATGATGACATAGTATTCTTACTCCGTAACCACACGGGGAAACAAAAGCAATCATGGAACAATAAATGAATAAAGTATAAACTCTTGTCTTAAAGTAGAGTAAATCAAGGGCAGGTACTTTCGGAAACTTACTTAACTGTATTAAGTACCAACTAACACCTAATACCTAAGTAATTAGACTAGAATTAACGTAGACCTTTCCTCTGAAACGCTGTTAATAATGGGAATGGGGAAACTTCTTGAATAGTAGGGTTAATAAATAAGACCTACACAACTGTCATAACCGGAGCGAATTTTAGCAAGAAATTTCTTAGCATAGTTATTGAGTAAGTAGTAGAAAAACCCTCAGAATGCCTTAACATTGTCCCACAAAAAGTTATCTATAGGTACCTACATTTGTCTAAAATTAAAGTGTCTGTTGTTACATCAAACCTACAGTTTTTTGCTAAATACTATGAATGTAAGTACAACATTTACGCCCAAAAAATTTAGCCGTTTTATTTTACAGTCATAAATAATATAATCGGTGTAAATTAACATATTCAAAATTTGTTTTGTTCTAGGACTTTTACTGTCAGACAGTCCATAATTGTACTTATAAATGTAAAATATTTAATTTTAATAATAGCTCTGCTTGGAAATCGAACCGTGACTCACTTGGGTTCCTATTATTTAATGTCATTGTGATCCGTATAATATTATACCGCAAAGCTTAACTTTCCCTACACTTAAGGTAATTACCACCAGTAAACCTAGAGCAAAATCCTGCTATAAAGCGGACTGTACAAATAATAACCCAACATATACAAGATATCCCAGTTCCAATAAGTAACCGTATTTAACACAAGACCTTTGACTCGGAATTACAGTCCCTAGTTGGCTTTCTACACACACTTTTGTCTATTCAGCTCCCAATACTCAAGCAATTAGTATAAAACAGATAGGCTATTACGTGTAAGCCTTGCTAAGTTCCAACTAAATAAGGTTACGGTACTGTTCACAGTATTAGACACTTATTTATTTAAAGGGTTATAAATGAAAGTTTTTCTGATTTAAAAACCTTTTTTATAAGAAATCTATCGCACTGCGGAGCAAGCCCTGTGTCGCAAGGATTTTTAGAAGCAAAAATTTAACAGACACATCATCTAGAAGATGTGTCTGTTAAATTTTTCTCATCCAACAATTTTCTGTCTTGCGCAATTTATCTTGCATGGTATTCGAACCAAGCAATGATCAGGTGCACGGCAGCCGTTTACACAACCGCTTTACCACCGAGGCTGTTAATAATAATTAAGGAAGTTTCAACTGTATTATTCATTAACATGATTGATTTGGTTAATTATTCATAGATACTAACGATTGCTGGTTTGGAATGCGTTTGTCTAAATATGGGATTATAAAGCAATTATACTCGTAGTTTTGGTAATTTGGAAAGAATTGCATCTAACTGGAATGTTTGGTACGCCATTACTGTAACTTCAAAAGTAAATTTATCTTGTGTCATTGAACTTGATCAGATTTTTCTTTAGTTGAACACTATACCAACATAGGGTACACAATAATAGGGTTGTGGGTTGTCTAAGGAAAGAAGTCTTGTTTCCTTTACAGAGTATACAATTATCAATCCTGGGTTGTCTAACGGATACTTACCATTTAAGCGGGCTATGAAGAAGGTACTATTTTATAGCCGCTGTAATAATAATGTACCCATAGAACATGCTCTGCATAGTTTGGGTCTACTATGATAAATATTATATTATGCGCTGCAAGTTGAGTATTTAAGTGAATAGGAGATATAATTAAGCAATAGATACATACACTGATAACATTTGTAACAACGATCAATAAGATGTCGTCAATCTCATATGAAAGGACCCCTAATGTTTTCCGGCCACGAAAAACGATAAAAATAGGGCGTTTTAACATAACTCATACTTCAATCATTCAATCAATCATCTAGCCTATCGCAGTCCACTGCTTAACATAGGCCTCTCCCAAAACACGCCACAGAAGTCAGTCCTGCGCCTTCCGCATCCAGTCCGACCCAGAGACCTTTTCGAAGTCGTCGGTTCACCTAGCTGGGGGGCGTCCTACACTACGTTAACTCATACTTGAAAATGGCATATTCACATGGTACTTGACCGAATACCATCTATTGTTTCAAAATGTACCATTTAACAACAAATATGAAGTAACAAAATACATTGTTACCGATGCCAATTGGTGACTTCATCAATTGGTAGTTTGATTTTAAGCACAATTTCAAAATTTATTTTTGCAAAAGAAATATTTTACTACCTTCCTACGCTTTTTGCAAAGTATTTTCAAGACACAGACGCACAACTACAAAACAAAATTGAAATAATGTCTTTAAAAATAAAAATATAACAAAATCTTTTCAAAAAACGTCAACTACCACCAAAAAAACTTATTTACAGTATAGATTACTTTTCTTATACCCCATCTCAGTAACTGAATCGCGTTAACATTGTATGCTTAAATCTCGCTTAAATAGGCTTTTACGTTACTTCCTCGTTTATAGTGTGGCTACAATTAAGACGTAGTATTTTTTTATTGTTACAAGATACAATTATACAAAAAAATTCTCTTCTGCTCTTTTCCTAAAATATCCTAAAACAACAAACAAACATATATTAATAAAAAGTCCTTATTCAAACATAGAAAAGATTCTAATTTAAAAAAAACTACAAAATCTTTAAAAAAATGTCCGCTACCACCAAAAAAAACCTATTTACAGTAAAGATTAATTCATCTTAAACCCCATCTCAGTAACTGAGGCACGTTAATCTTGAGCCAGAAAGTTGCCAGTAACATTGTATGCTTAAATCTCGCTTAAATAGGCTTTTACGTTCTTTCCTCATTTATAGTGTGGCCACAATTAGGATACAGTATTTTCTCTGTGGTATTTTCTTGTTTATACTAGCGTTCTTGGTTTAAAGAAAACTTTTCTTCTTGAATAGAAGTGACGTATATGAGTATGTCTGTGGCACGGTAGCTCTTAAATAAATTTAACGATTGTGATGTATTGTCATTATCAGGATGGTTCTTAGTTATATGCCTGTCCTGGCTGCCACATCGTAGTTGGTTATTCCTAAGCCAATACATACATTATGGTTTTCTATTTTCATTTAAACGTGTCCCAAAATAACTCCTAGAATGAACTAAAGATTTTGTGACAATACATGACTTATTAAAAAAATAATTAAAAAAGAAATATGAATAAAAATAAAGTACTTATGATAAAAATATAGCCTTAAATATCTATTAAAAATTTTCTATGTGAAAATTAAGTTTACTTCATAAAAAAACCGAATAGCAGTTAACTTGAAAAGGGCTCGATTACTAATTGAGATATTCATAGAATGAATACTGAACTATATACTCGTAATGTAGGTAATTCACTTTACAACAGATAATTTCTCAATTGACTGAAGAAAACGTAAATTATATTTTGAATTCAATAACATTTTTCTTCTAAAAGATTTATGTTTTTTATTAAACCATTCAAATTTGATAAAACTTTCAACGTCATTGACAATGCATTCAGTACCTAACACATTATTAAAAAAAATTATTACAATATATCTTATTCCCTTGTAATAAAAATTGTTTTGGAATGAAAATGTAGAAGTATTGTTTTGCGTATTAAATATTTTTAAGTGAATGAACCTTTCACCATTTTAAAAGTTTCATTTTAATTCTCTACGTTTTCTCTTCATAGACAACTATCCACACGCCTCATTCGTCGATGACTCTTAATGAATTATAACAGATAAGTAATTGTATAAAATATAATTTACGGACAAACTGATTAAAAAAGTAAAAATGTATGTAAATTGTAAACATATTATATTCTTTATAATCAACACAATAAAGTCAATAAATTTATCATCATTAGATATACCTTTCCCAACAACAAAATTAGCTACCTACCAAAAGAAAATTACTGTTTGGGATTAATCTCTTGAGTACTATAAAACTGAACATCTACTATAATTCTCTCTCCACATACTCGCATATCTCTCAAGTTTGTAAGGATCGTAGTAGGTACAGTTGAGGTAAGAAAACCTTCGACAGTTTTCTTTTTCATTCTTAGTACTGTAGGGACACAACATGTAACTTGAGCGACTGCTGACAAATCACCTTTACAGGCGTGCGACTGTATTAGCGTCGTCGCCCAGCAGTCGTCTCCCCGCCATCATATAGTTAGGTCGTACTATTATATATCGTTATTTGTATTGTATTTAAGTATTAAGTCTGGTACCAGCAGTAAAGTAAATATATTCTATTATGCATTCCTACAACAACTACTACACACATCAAAAAAGTCTAAGCAACATGCATGATATTACAAATTTACCATTTATATTAATTTATTTTACCATTTATTTTAATTATAACGTTGTATTTTATTTTTAAAATAATATTTTTAGGGTTCTATGATGTAAAAATAACAGCTGTTTTCTTTATAAGTTCTTTTAACCTTTCGAGCGTCCGACCAAATTTTGACCCACACCCCTACATGTCCAACTGTTTATGCGTTTTTTATGAGAAAAATACCCGTCTCAATAAATGAAAATTTATAAATGAAAACTATAATTATATGTTATGAAACGAGTAGCACTTATTGTCGTGTTATATAGCGATAAAATAATGAATAAATGAAGAAATAAAATACATACATTTCTTGCCAGGAGCTGTTTGTTATTAGCAAATTCAAAAACAGTAACCAAAATGGCCCCGGGCGTCAACACTTTATTCTCAAAAACACACACTTTACACATTTCGACAATAAAACATTTTAAATAATTTACTTATTAACACAAGACAACACTTTAGTAACATTTAACACTACTTGAGATAATAAATCACTTTATTTACACAATTGAAACAAAATACTCCGTTATTACAATTCACTCACAAAAACCCGCGAATCACGAAGAATAAACACCTGCACTTGTTTCATTTCTTTAAAATATTTTTTTTTGTAAATTGCCACAGTAAATATTTATTTGACCGATAGATTACGAACTATTTAAATAATTAGCATCAAACCATAGTGCATTTAGTGAATGAAACGTGAAATATTACCAATTGAATGAGCGCGGGAAATTTGGCCCTATATGTAGTGACGCGGACGGACCGGGATCATTTTGCATATGGACCGATATGCAGGGACGCGGACGTGTCACGAGTAACAGAAATTAACAATATTAGAATATACAGGTACATAAGAAACTAAACTTTTTTTTTACAAATTGAAATTTCTTAAGAAAATGAATTTATTGTGAAAGAATAGGACAATTTAATACAAAGTATGGCCTCCTCTGCTATTCAGAACTTGTCGGCAACGATTATTCATTGAATTAATGAGACTGTTTATGTCATCTTGCGGTATTCGCTCCCAATGGAATTGTAGCAAATCCTTCAGCTGTTGGGTTGTTGTCACTCCGTCCAAGTCCTTCAAAACACGTCTCTGGAGCATGTCCCATGCGTGCTCGATGGGGTTGAGGTCTGGCGATTGTGCAGGCCAGAGCAATACCGGGATGTTCTCCGTTGCCAAGTATTCACTGGTTCGCCGAGCTGTATGTGAACGCGCATTGTCATGCATTAACGTAAAATCGGAGCCAAAGGTTTGTGCAAATGGATGGACATAAGGTCTGAGAATATCCTCAACGTAATTTTCAGCGTTCATGTTTCCATTTACAAAAACGAGCTCAGTTCGCCTGTTCTTCATAATACCCGCCCATACCATAACTGTTGAGCCGCTGTATGGATGAACTTCCTGAACGCACCTGAGTCTTTCAGTATTTCCGGGTCGACGGTACACTCGCACCCTTCTTGTATCAGGCCTAAACCCGAATCGCGACTCATCGGAAAACATAATTTTATCCCATTGTTCCTGGGTCCATGTTATGCGTTCTCTACACCATTCATTTCGACGAGCGCGATTCCCGTGACGTATCGGTGGGCACCTGATAGGGCGTCGAGCTCGTAGGCCGTACTCATGCAGTCGATTTCGCACAGTTTGGGGACTTACATCAACACCACTTGAATTTTGTAGCCTCAAACTTATCTCTCGAGCGGTTAACATCGGCTGGCGTCTTGCAGTCAGTTGTATGTACCGGTCTTGCCGAGTGGTTGTACTCCTTTTACGGCCTGGATGCTGTTCAGCGGGTTCCCCTGTATTATTGTAGCGCTGCCAAAGACGACAAATAACACTTCTATGAATACCAAAATGTCGAGATACCTGAGATTGATTACTTCCCGCTTGCAACATCCCTACAGCTCTTTGCATTTCATCTGCCGTCAAATGACGTCGCTCCATGACGTAAAGAATATCTAACAATTCAATTTTGTCGCCAACTGTATTTAAATGGTTGGTAAAATTATAAAATCAAGACTAAAACGTAGCAATTAACATGCACTCAAATTCAAACAAATTCGCAGTCATTTGAATTTTATGAAAAAAAACAAAACATAATCGAAATTTTTTTACCTATACACTTGAAGTTTACTTACCTATACACTTTGAGTGAGTAAATACTTAGAAATTAATTAATATAAATGGTAAATTTGTAATATCATGCATGTTGCTTAGACTTTTTTGATGTGTGTATTTGGAATTCCTACAACACATTATGAACCCCACAGTACCTTTGAAACTAAAGCATTGTATAGGTAGACAAAACACATAAAATTATACTTACACACGAAAATAGGCCTTAAGGTGGCGGACCTTTAATTACCATGACCATACAGACATGACGCTTAGTAGTATCTGCCTACCTCACAAGACAACTACTTTGTAAGTACACAAACATACATAATACATTAACTTTAAATTATATCGTTAACCGACTTCCAAGCAGGCAAAGCCGCGTGTAAAATCAAGTATCCTATGAGGAAAGGTTTGTAAACAAACTGATAAGAAACACGGTGCCCTCTTCAACTTGGAGGGGAAATTAATATTCTTTTGCCGCTTTCTTAAGGACGTTATTAAAAAAGTATCAGACATTTTCAGACATAATTTTACCGCAATGTTTGTATAATGTAAAACGTGTGTGGTAAATTAAATAGAACTTGTAAATATGATAGGTTATTGATGTCCCACTGCAGATACAAGCGTTCTCTAAGAGGGGATACTTTGCCTACTGATACAATGCGAACACGGATCGAGAGTTTGATAAGAATTTTTACTTTTTAATTTCGTAGAGATATTTAAGCGCTTTTCCCTAGTCATTTTTTACGACGCCCATAAAATATACGAGTATATTATACTGACTTATTTCTAGGATGTAATTCTAACTCTTAAATTTACAAATTATTTCTTGATTAATAACTGATTTAAGTTGTAGACATTCTAAAATAAAAAAACTTCGCACTAAGAAACATGCACTGCATCGCGGATACTTTTAAAAACATAAGTATATTTTAATATCACGGGCATAAAGTCATCTGTGAATCGCACAAATAAATGCCTCGCGATTTCCGAACCCGCAATCTCACGTCTGGAAGCCTACTATCTCGAACAGAGCCACAGTAGCAAAAACACCAATCTGCAACTTTTACACATAAACCATAAGTTATCTAATCACCCGGCCGAACCATCGTAAATACTACTTAACCAAAAATCTAAGTTCCTACTATGGACGAACGTAAATGCAATAAAAGAACTTTTCTAGAGGAAAAATTCTTTACAAAGTACTTGTAGTACTTTTGGGAAAGTTCATCAAAGTGGTTACAGCTTCAACTAAGAGGATTACGAATAGGCATTGGCGAAATACGTCTCCAGATTCTTTGATCAGATAGAAGTTTTGTTTTCACTTAGTTATTCTTATCTACGTATAAATTATTGTTATTTTCATTAATTTAGGAATTAATTCAATGATAAAATTACGGGTCTTAGCTGCTCTACAATTTCATACTTAACCGGTTTCATTTTCCACCAGTAGACGCAATAGTAAAACAATTTTCATGTGTTATATATGATTCATGGTACAGAAAAAGGGTTAAGGTATTCACAGACCTCCTAAACAGATGTATCTCAATCGCCATGCGAATTGGTAGAGTTTCAAGTACAAGGATTTGATTCGAAATATCCGTCACTTGCTAATCATCATAACAGCCCACTAATGTCCCACTGTAGGGACGGGCCTCCTGCCGTGACGGAGGGATACTTGGCTCACTAATACCACGCTGGCCAGACGGATTGGTATAGGGTTTCATTTCAAGTTTTCCTTCTTTTTATTTCGTAATGATAATATAGACGAATAGTCCCTTATTCGGTTTTTACGACACCCATGGGATGAGAGATGTGGTGGTGACATATTGTATTTTTAATCTGTCACCACTTGCTAATGATCAGATTGAAAGAAACACCGTGAGTTTGATAATAGCATTTAATACCTATTTATAGTTAAAACACTCTCTCTAAATAACGGAAACACCGAAGGCTTAACTTTAAAACCACTATTAATCCAACATACATTAACAAAAACCAAACGAACTATTTTTAGTAAAATAAAATAATATTATAAATCTCTATATACATTCTATTAAACTAGAGCACTACTAGATTACGCTTTCATTCAGGATTATTCTCTAAAGGGATATTTTTTTTTAAAAACAAAAAGATGTTCATTGAGATATTATAATAAAACCTTTTTAGTCATATCTCGTTTGTTTATCTCTGAATGCCTCATAGCGAGTCAGTACTACTTTAAAAAGGTTATAACAGTAGTGAAATCAGTAAAAGAAAATATGAAATTGTATTTATTAAAAATTTGTATTTATTATAAGATTGTATTTATTATAAAATTGTGTTGTCCGTGTGGTGTCGGTGTAAGAATACAATATGTCACGACCCCATCTCATTCCATGGAGTACTGGAGACTAAGGAGTCGGTTTTTACGACACCGCTAACCGCAAATATTATTTTTACGAAGTAAAAAGAAGGAAAACTTGAAAGGATACCCTATACCAAACCGTCTGCCCAGTGTGGTATTAGTAACCAAGTATGCCTCCGTCACGGGAAAGGGCCCGTCCCTGCAGTGGAACATTAATGGGCTGTTATGATGATAAAATTGTATTTATTTTATAAGTTGGATGTTTTTTATTTTCAACGTCCAGTGTTAGAGTGAAACTAGGCTAAATAGGATTAAACCCCACATTCAGACAGATTGGAAAAGTTGTTTTTTTTACAAAGACTTTTTTATTTATATATATCGCATTATTACACAGTTACCTTATGGAAAGCGAATGCAGTCCAGCAGAAAATAAATATCAAGTTGCCTTTCTTTTTCAAAAAGTCTAGAACATGTCAAGATTATTTTTTTCTAAATCCACTTCATCATTCGAATAAACCCTTCCCCAAGTTCAAATTAAAAAGAAAAGTGGAGCAATAAGTATCTGTTTAAATCGACTGGCAACATGGTATTAGTAGGTCAAGGCAGCCTCCATCACTGAAGGCTTACATTGAGGCATGCAAAGTCTTCTAAAAATACAAGACACCCTATAAATAAATTACCAATTCTGCAATTATCCTCACACACATAAAATTTTACATAAAAACATATACAGATACTCCTTTGAACATATTTATACAATATACATGAGGGTTATTCCCCCTGTTTGTATAGAGTACACACACCGCCAACGAACCTCTTCCTCCTTACTTATTTGTTTGATAGCAACAAACAGTTTTCACTCGACTTCTTTCGTTATTTCACTATACGATGTATAACATTTTATGTAACACGCAAATTATTAATTTTTAAATTGAAATAGGCCTAGTGTTACAGTTAATTGAAGACACGCCGTTTAAAGTTCATTCAACTTATTCTGTTTTGACATTATACTAACAATTTGGACGTAGAAACTGATACAGGGATGAAGTAAGTAAAAGGGAAAATTTGATTAAGTAACAGAGCGAAAAACAACGGTTTAAAGTACTAAAAGATAGGGGAAAATTAGTCTTAGTTACTGAGCCAAGTGTAACGAAATCAACAGCTTTTATAATAGAACTTTTTAAAAGTCTCACTGCTGGGATGAGTTTTAACCAGCGATGGATGGATGACCTAAGCACAACGTCATCATTTAACGAATTAATGCAAAATTTAGGGTTTTATGTTTAATTTTCATTATTTTTTGTCAGAGGTGAATATAAATATGCATATCTTGCCATTTACTCTGATCTTACGACATCCTTGGCTTGGGGTAAAGTCTTCCGCTGTCCTAAGCACAACCACCGCATTGATATAAGTCCATATGTTATAATGTGTCCTGAAATAAAAGGGCAATCGTACGCAGCAGAGGGGCAGCCCGCAGCGCTGTGTTTCGACAAATACCGCGCGCAAACATTTCTGTCTACCGTACTCGAATATTTTGTAACATTCCGGGATAGACTGCATGTTACTGATGCGCTTTTGCCGAACAAAGATTAGCTTTACCACTATTTCAAAGTTTCTGTAAACTGACTTGTGTAAGTAGGTACAGACAATTGATATCAGATCTACTTATTAGAAATTATACTTTTCAATCACTACGTAGGCATTGGCTTCAACTTCAGAGTAAACATACAGGCTCAAGGCTATACCTACTAAAAAGTAACAAAAAACTCTTTCCAGTACTAAAATAGTCGATTCTCCTTTGTGTCAATGTTCAACGAAGCCTGAAAAAACATGAGCAATCCGCTCAATCGCCTGGAAGTGTAATATTTGGCGGAACGAATATATACCTAATATTAGACTATATACTGACTGTTTCATAGTATTACTATTACTTACTTAAGTTAAGGCTTAGGATGCACGTCACCATCCTATTTTAAGGGTGTCGTAAAAATTGATTTAGGAACTGCTACGTAACAGCCAGATTCTGTAACAAAGAAGGAAACCTTAGCACAAATCCTGATGCTAATATAAGGTCAGTATGGTCTTTGTAGACTAAGTGTCCCATACATCATTCATAACAGCCCATTCATGTACCACTGCAGGGACGGGCCTCCTTCCGTAACGGAGGGATACTTAGCCTACTTGCTATAGGGTTTAATTTCAAGTTTTCCTTCTTTTTATTTCGTATAGTTAATATTCACGGATAGTCCCTTAGTCAGTTTTTACGACACCCATGGTATGAAATGGGGTGGTGACATATTTATTTAATATTGCACTTAATATTAATATTTTGTAATTCATATTGTGTTCTTACTCCCGAGTGTCCCACTGTATGATTTTTTTTCTCTGCCCAGTTGACTTATACTCGTAGGCAAACCCTGTAGCATTAAGTCTAATGTTACAGGGTTTGCCTCCCTGTAGCATTAAGTCCGCCTGTGTACTTTGTTGTGCATAAAGTTTTAAATAAATAAACAATGAAGGCCCGACCATGTAGCAAGACCATTATGAACCGCTATAAATATAAAGTATTATTATTCAATATTTAAGTGCAAAATTTCCTCTTAACGGAAACAGAATAAAATTATTCAATCAGGAACGGAGAAATAAAAAATTGAGTACAATAAAAAACATGCATCATATATTATTCCCTTTTCCTTTTTATGACTCGGTTTAAAAAGGGGTCAAACTGACAGAGGGTTTTACAATGTAGCCTGAAATACGTACCCATCCTAATGCTTTATTATTTAGGTACAATTTCAGCCAATTTTTAATTCTTAGGCGACCTTTGTGGCTTAGTACTCATAATAAGGATGACACATAAAGTATTGCTACGCAGATATCTTGGTTTCAATTTCTAATCAAATGGTTTTTATAGAAAAAAAAACGCAGTTATATGTTGTTACTTGTCTAGTACTAGACTTAGATTTAGATTAGAACTGGATAGCGTAATTTCTGTAAATTAGAAATATGTATAACGATAACGATTATGAAACTAACCTAACCAAGTTGAGAGACCAAGCTAAGCAGATTTCATACATAGGTACATATCTTCATTCAAGCCTATTGGTTTCAAATACTACGCACTTGCCCTTTTTAAGGATACCACAAATTACGTTTATGTTAATCTTTCTAGGGCGTCCCTTACTACTTTAATTAAGAAACTAATTTGTATTACAAAACCTTTTTCAAAATCAATTATTTCGTACCTATTCAAATTAATAATAAATTTTCTATTAAAACTTAAACGTTTAAAGATTGATATCACATTTTTAATCACCAAGTAATAATACAAGTTGAAACAAATTATTAAATATTAAATTAAGCCAATTTTACAAGATGATCAAAGAAAATCTTTTGTTAAGCAAAAGTTTCCTGAACTCAGGGCTGTCAACTTTACCCTTTTTGATTTTTAATTTTGTTCCTGTTTCTTGTTAAAAATGTTAATTTAACGCAAAAGATTTTGTATCATGATAATTAAAGAAAGAAAGAAAGTAAATTTATATTTTCGTTAATTAGTACCTATCTTAGTTTTAACACCATTCTTAGTAAAGCCGTTGTCGTCGGAGTAAAGCCTTTTCATGACTGCCATACTTGTCATTAATCCTGATCAGTTTTGGTGCTTTTCATCAGGTTTGCTACAGTTTTATTGCCGTGTCGTAGATTTGAAAAAATATTTCATCTGCAAACCAGTTAGAACAAAAATATATCTTCATCTCTTTCTATTCAAAATATTGGCAGTTAGCTAAACGTATTATTCTCTTTCTTGTCATATGAAATAGCTCTGAAGTAGATTTTTTTCGATGCGAAACTGCTCGCTTTGCCCGTCATAAAAATAACACGATCTTACACAATTTGTCAACCCTATTAACAAGAGAAGACCCTTTTGTGTTTGATTTTATAGACGAATTTTATCATCAATCGTATTTGTAAGACTTTACTATTATGTATACTTTATTATATTCTCGTAGGTATCTATGATTGATTAAACTTATTTTGATAAAAGCATTTTTAAAGGTCATTGAAGGTTAACTAAGCCAGTTTTATTGATTAATAAAATAAAAGCATTTGTTGACACTGAGCGGGGATTATTTTTTTTTATCAAAACACTATTTTATTATACATATTAAAGGGCTCTTACGTGGCTTACTAGCGCTGCCAATGTAAAAAAATAAAACATTTAAAGTGTTATACAAATACTTTATTGCCTTTTCTCAAGACTTTGTTATCAACATTTTACATTATTTATCCTATTTGCGATGATTTTTGTTTCTATTGGCGGCGCTAGTGAGCCACGTAAAGGCTCTTAACGAGATTTTTATTTGATGTATAAAATCCTTCCTACCGCTACGAACTAAGCAAACCTCATCTGCAAGCTTACACCTTCTGACCATCACCCTAAGTTAATTAGTAAGAGAGTAGCAAATAGAAAATATATATACACACATCAAAAAAGTCTAAGCAACATGCATGATATTACAAATTTACCATTTATATTAATTTATTTTACCATTTATTTTAATTATAACGTTGTATTTTATTTTTAAAATAATATTTTTAGGGTTCTATGATGTAAAAATAACAGCTGTTTTCTTTATAAGTTCTTTTAATAACAGAAATTAACAATATTAGAATATACAGGTACATAAGAAACTAAACTTTTTTTTTACAAATTGAAATTTCTTAAGAAAATGAATTTATTGTGAAAGAATAGGACAATTTAATACAAAGTATGGCCTCCTCTGCTATTCAGAACTTGTCGGCAACGATTATTCATTGAATTAATGAGACTGTTTATGTCATCTTGCGGTATTCGCTCCCAATGGAATTGTAGCAAATCCTTCAGCTGTTGGGTTGTTGTCACTCCGTCCAAGTCCTTCAAAACACGTCTCTGGAGCATGTCCCATGCGTGCTCGATGGGGTTGAGGTCTGGCGATTGTGCAGGCCAGGGCAATACCTGGATGTTCTCCGTTGCCAAGTATTCACTGGTTCGCCGAGCTGTATGTGAACGCGCATTGTCATGCATTAACGTAAAATCGGAGCCAAAGGTTTGTGCAAATGGATGGACATAAGGTCTGAGAATATCCTCAACGTAATTTTCAGCGTTCATGTTTCCATTTACAAAAACGAGCTCAGTTCGCCTGTTCTTCATAATACCCGCCCATACCATAACTGTTGAGCCGCTGTATGGATGAACTTCCTGAACGCACCTGAGTCTTTCAGTATTTCCGGGTCGACGGTACACTCGCACCCTTCTTGTATCAGGCCTAAACCCGAATCGCGACTCATCGGAAAACATAATTTTATCCCATTGTTCCTGGGTCCATGTTATGCGTTCTCTACACCATTCATTTCGACGAGCGCGATTCCCGTGACGTATCGGTGGGCACCTGATAGGGCGTCGAGCTCGTAGGCCGTACTCATGCAGTCGATTTCGCACAGTTTGGGGACTTACATCAACACCACTTGAATTTTGTAGCCTCAAACTTATCTCTCGAGCGGTTAACATCGGCTGGCGTCTTGCAGTCAGTTGTATGTACCGGTCTTGCCGAGTGGTTGTACTCCTTTTACGGCCTGGATGCTGTTCAGCGGGTTCCCCTGTATTATTGTAGCGCTGCCAAAGACGACAAATAACACTTCTATGAATACCAAAATGTCGAGATACCTGAGATTGATTACTTCCCGCTTGCAACATCCCTACAGCTCTTTGCATTTCATCTGCCGTCAAATGACGTCGCTCCATGACGTAAAGAATATCTAACAATTCAATTTTGTCGCCAACTGTATTTAAATGGTTGGTAAAATTATAAAATCAAGACTAAAACGTAGCAATTAACATGCACTCAAATTCAAACAAATTCGCAGTCATTTGAATTTTATGAAAAAAAACAAAACATAATCGAAATTTTTTTTTTACAACCAGCCAGTATGTCATCAATAACAAAAAAGTTTACTTACCTATACACTTTGAGTGAGTAAATACTTAGAAATTAATTAATATAAATGGTAAATTTGTAATATCATGCATGTTGCTTAGACTTTTTTGATGTGTGTATTTTTTATTTGCTACTCTCTTACTGAGATCAGTCCGCTTAAATACCTAAACTAAAAATGTATGTCCAAACACACAGTGGCATTTGAGTGAGGTAGTAGAGTGAATGCGTTTCTGCGCACAAACATGGATTTGATACTTTGATTTTCCGCCTAGCTATACGATAGCGCAAATATTCATGGATTTCGTTCTAGCTAGAGCGCAGCAGAAACGTAGTTACACTACACTCGTTAAGTGATAGTTTTTCCCCAATATTTGGACATTATCTTTCAGTTAAAATCTTCCGTAGCTTCTTCTACATTAATAAGCAATTCGTTGCATAAACATGAAAACGAGTTAACTTTAATAAATGCTAATGTTCAAATTAAAAGCAAGGTGTTTTCAAACAACACTATGTAATATGCATAGTCAAGTAGCAATAACATTAATTTATATAACCTATTTATATTAATATTTATTAAGAAAATTCATTTAGGTACTTTAACAAATTTCATAATTATGTTTAAATGGGCCCCGATGATTGCGGCCATTATAAATAAAATGTCGTCATCTTCTTGACACCGTTTTGGATTGATTGAATTAATAATACACAATAACACATACAATCAATAATACATTCAAGTTTAATTTAATTAACATTGATTGTTATCAATATTTAATGGAAATTTTAATTTACTGAAGGAGGACCAATATGACTGTACGATGAAACATACATCATATTATACTAGTTTATTATAATTTTAGCAACTCATCAATTTAGTTTACTTCAATATTTAGTTATACATACATCAATCAGTAGGCAAATCAAACCCTTCGAGTATCAGTATTTAACATAACCCTAAACATAACGTTATTTCTACAATGACCAAGTGAGAATATACAGTCCAACTAACCTATAACCTATCTTACAAGTATGGTAAAAGTCAAGTAAGTATAAGGGAAAACTTACTTTAAAAAATAAAAATTATAATTTTGCATAATACCCTGTGTCTCAGAGAGAAAGAGAGAATGTACTCGTAGGTATTTTTTTACAAGTCGACAAAATTTCAAATTACCTACTTTAAACCGACTAAGTATTTTTTTTCCAAAGTTTCGCGCTTTTCATTCTTTAATTCTAACAAACAAACAAAAAGTCGAACATGCGTAAAAATCTCAAAAAAATATGTAAAATGCTTTTTTTATTTCACCACTCTCCTATTCACTTCAACCGTTTTATTTTTAGTGGCCCGTGACCACGGTCAATGCAATTTGCCCGTAGATTCAGGAAATAAACAAAGTATTGTACTTTCAAATCAAACCAGATCAGATTTGATTTTAAAAGTGCCATTTAACGCATAACTACTGAGATAATGATATTAATACTATTCGTATCATATTTGCTTCAAACATTAATATATTTTAATAAATATTTTTATAGGACTAATAAAGGATCTTAGCCATAGCCTATGCCTAAAAATTACAAAGTATTAACCCCAAGATAGTTCATTGTGCACCGCCAGACATACTCTCAAAGATTTACATGGAATTACGTCTATAAAAGTTTACTCAGCCTACTATTTCTTAATCCCATCAACACAATAAAGTATATACGAAAAAATAGAACCAAAAATCAAGAGATTTATAAGCAAAATTATAAAAAAAAATAAAAAGATTTATTATAACTCTCAGCGTCTCGATCCGCCATTTAATCCGATTTACTGGAGACGTAAAATAATAAATCTTTCTAAGGTGTAAGTGTATCTACCAAAAACATTTTATTTGCACAAATTACTAACAATTTTTACTCTGTGACATTTTTTCTATACTTTTAGATGATACTTTATTTGTCTTTTTTATTACTAACGTTAGTCTCAAAATAAATAAATTGATAAAAGGTGTAACGTATTTCTTATCTACCTATTGAAAAGGTCTTTTTTAAAATCCCGCGGAAGAAAGGGACAGCCGTGTCAAAGACGTGGAAAAATAAAAATACGTTTTGCGACTAAAATCCATAGTTCCTTCATGGGTGATAAGGTGCATTGCAGATGGCAGGACGCTCTTTTTTTTACTTTTTTGACCGCGAAGTAATAACAACACCTAAGTAATAACAGGCACCTGCGGCATTGTCTTTTTGCCTTATGCCCGATTTACACATCGACAAGTACAGAAGCGATTTCAGTAGTAAGTTGTTGATTAAGTTGATTTAAATAGATCTCCATTCTATTTTTTGGCAAGTTAAGTTGGCGAGACGCGAGAGAGGGGGCTACTTCGTACTTAACTCGCCAAAAAATAGGATAGAGATCTATTTAAATCAACTTAATCAACAACTTACTACTTAACTCGCTACTGTACTTGTCGATGTGTAAATCGGGCTTTAATGTGCGTTGGTAGTAGGTATAGAATTAGATAGTGAAATTGACCGGACCGACCCATTCTGCGCCGATAGGACTAGGATGGCGAATAGCCTAAATGGGCCCCGATAGTACTGGATGTCCCTGCAGTGGCACAATAATTATACTGATAGTATTGTGACATAGGTACTTTGTATAGAAATGTGCTCTGTGTCATTTTCTTTTTATGTTTTATTTTGTTAATACGTCTATTTTTAGACAAAAGAAGAAGACGCTATATTAAAACCTGAAAATTGATTCTCTAGCTTTTCTATTTTCACTGGACAGGACTAACTTTTTTACATTTGTCACGGCAAAGTGTTCACTGTTCTGCATCTGAAAACGAGAATAAATAAATAATTCTCACATATTCACACATCGCCACCTAGTCCCAAACTAAGCAAAGCTTGTACTATGGGTACTAGACAACGGATAAACATACTTAAATACTTTTTTTAACCTTCATATTATACATAGAAAACACTCATACCAATGCAAACAATCATGTTCATGCACACTAAGATTTGCATTGAGCGGGAATCGAACCCGAGACCTCTGCGTAGCAGCCATGTAATATACCTACTGCGCTACTGAGGTCGTCTATATTATAGTCGCTATGGTTGTCGCCATCACTTCGCCGGTTGACCGGTTGATCCCTCTGATCCTAGATGAGTCCCTGTCCCTAAAGCGAGACATTATTAATGGAATGTTATAAATGGTATTACAGTGTTACTAATAATTATGATAACGATGTCGTTTAAATAAACAGATGGCTTAGTTACGTAAATAAATATCTTGCCCTGATTAAACTTTCTTACGAGATATTTTGTATTCATAAGATACCTTTACGAATTAATATATATATATTATATTGACATCAGAGAACATTTAACTAAGCTTTTAGTAAATCTGCTATAGATAACAGGACTTGTATTCTAATGAGAAAATTGAATATCTGTCTCTTCAATGATATTACATTATAATATTATTCGTCACACATTACCACTCTGCCTTCTATTTCAAAACTAAGCAGAGCTTGTACTATGCGTATTAGACTACGGATAAAGATACTTAAATATTTTTTATACATACTTACTATACGTAGAAAAATAATATCGACGGTGGAAAGGCAAAACGAATGATACGCCATTTGGCTAATTGTTCAGGAGAGCTGTTTAAAGTTTAAATTTTAACAAAAATGATCATAACTTCTTTGTTTATTAACCAATTTTTTTGAAATTTTATAAGTAGATCAAGTTTTATGTGCTCTTTGTTTTGTATTCAATATAAATTAATTTAAGTCAATAAGGCAAGAAAAAAGTGGCGTATCATGTTTCTGACATTTTGAGTGAGTTGGGAAAAACACTTCATAAACCATCAATAAAAAAAAGTTGGTAGGACAAATTAATTCATTCACAAAACCTCCACAAAAACAGGAGGGCGAAATTAGTTTAAATGCCAAATGAAAAAAAGGCGTAAAAGGAAAAATGCTTCATTTCCCTTTGATGAAACAAAAATAAAATGGAAGAATGTTTTATGAGTGATGTCTCTTATATTTTTAGGTCGTTAAAATGAATTAATGACCATACGCGGTTATGTAGTTTACATGATGTGCATTTCTCGGATAGGGGCTTAAGTTGATCTCGTGGTAAAGGAATAGACAATTTAATTTATTATAAACTTTTTATTTAGTATCTTAATTAAAAAGTACGATAGGAATAACAACTGAAACGCCGTAGCTGTTACTTTACTCTCGTGGAAGAAAACGTGTTACGACATGTCAAAATATAACTTAGCGGGGAAAAAGTATTGAAAGACCAAATTAAAAAATTATTTGGAAGAGCAAATTGCATGATGTGGCATCTTCGTAAAAAAATAAGTTTGGTCAGTAATTTAAAAGGCACCTTCAATATTTTCATATCAATTTATTGACATTGTTAAAAAAAGGTATCGAAAAACGGTCGTTTAAGGGGAGGGTATTTTTGAAATACCCCCTTTTATACCTTAAATGAAACGCCAAAAAATGCGTCAGAATGACTTCTAACCTAGACAGATCGATAGAGAATCCAAAACTCTATCGAACTGCATATAAAACTCATTTTCGACCAAAGTGGCGTTTCATTCGTTTTGCCTTTCCACCGTCGATATTATACATACTTACTTCCGAGTGGTGATGGAGTAAAAATACAATATGTCACCACAACATCACAGCCCATGGGTGTCGTAAAAATGGACTAAGTGTATATTCGTAAATATTATCTTTACGAAATAAAAAGAAGGAAAACTTGAAATAAAACCCTATACCAATCCGTCTGGCCAGCGTGATATTAGTAGGCCAAGTATGCCTTAACGGGAGGAGGCCCGTCCCTACAGTGGGACATTAATGGACATTACTGTTATGATGATACGTAGAAAACATCCAGATCAATGTAAACAATAATGTTCTTGCACACATAGAGCATTGAGCGGGAATCGAACCCGACAATTCTAGCAGTCATACACTATAACTGTTACGGTCGTTGAGGTCGTCAACACTATCAAAATATTACTAAGGTAAATAAAACTTTTTTCAAAAAAAGGTAAGTACGTATTCACAGCCATATTTCATTCTTTTAATTTGTAAGTTGGGGGTAGATTCCACGAACGAATCTAGTTAAAGAACAGCGTCAGTATAATTATTAACACGAACAAACTTGGCTGGAGTAGAATGAGCCTTACCATCGGTACTTACGTGCGTGGAATGTATAATACAATACTGCAACAGAAGAGGTGTGCGTATTTACTGCAACGAATTGATTGCGACAATGCTCTAATTCTAAATTATTTTCCTTACCAGCTTTTGCATTTGCGTCGGTGGCAAAGGGGTTTAGAATACTAAGCAAGACAATTGTGTAACTGTAGTAGTGAATTTCGAAGTTCGAAATATCGATGAACAGAAGCCGATGAATTAAAGTACCGATAGTGCGCTACACCGATACACTTTATTCCGAATGATTTCCACCGCGGTGCATGTTGGTGCGAAAGTATTCCACATAGGAAAAAAAAATAACCTAATATTTATTTTCTCCGAAAACATAACAATATTTTTGCGACGAACGAGCCGAGCGAGCGAAGCGAGCGGGCGAGTACCAGAATAAAAATTCGTGATTGCATATATTCGTGGTAACGTTATTCGTGATTGCATGTTTTCGTGGTAACATTATTCTGGGTTTAGTAATTCGGAAATCAGTATGAGAGTCAAAATCAGCGTTAAAATTAATCCAGCCGTATCGGAGATTACCCCGAACAAACATGCAAACTAAAAGCAAAAATATATTATATATCGTTTTTGGTCTTGGCATAGTTATAAATGCAAAACCATTGCTTTTATGTAACAAACAGACACTCCAATTTTATTTATGTACGTATATGCCACACGAAAATTTCCTTCGGATAAGTTGACACTTGATATGACTCAAAAAACTGTTTTATAGATGAATATGGAATGTTGTTAATAAAGGTGACTAGACAGTTAATACGAATACTGTTTCAAGGCTATGCGTATCCGATGTTGAAGGTTAAATATTATTTATTACTCTTATATACATGTCTAAATTTAGTGTTCCATCTTTAATAATAGATGTGTTGAGATAAATGAAGCCTTTTTCACCAGCATGATTATTTTTTCACTTAAAAGACACGGCAATGTAATTGTATCACACCTACTGGAAATCACGAACACATTCCAGGAAGATCACAGCCGATGGTCGTCAGGAAATGACTTAACTCCGTCAACATCACCTTTCTGGCCTTACCAAATATTCTTTACGCTACGTTTAAAGAACTTGATATAGAAAACCCATGTGCCGAAAATTTGTTTCACAATTTAATCTTTTAGCATGGGAAATGAATTCCCGAACCATAAAATTGTGGAAATTGGATTGCAATATTAAAGTTGCTAAAACTTTTCTTCTGGCAATGCTCGGCTTAAATGCAAGTAGCCTACACCCTCATGATGAAATGAAAATGAAAAATCATCAAATCATAACATACTCGGGGACATATTGGTGATAATCCTTGCGAAATGGCAAGTGCGTAGCACCCGGAACTTGCGGGCATGTTTTACGTAAATATATGTGTGAATGTATGGAAGCAAAACCGGTTTGTAAGGATCGTAGTACCTATATTGCCCTCAGAAGTCTCTGCCTCTGATGTTTTTCACATGGGAGTGAGGCGTGTGTTTATGAATGTGCGTAAGGAGATGGAAACTTTTGGGCTAAAGCCTGTACATTACTGTACAGAGTAAGGATATGCCCTAAAAATCTTTTCTATTTTTTAATAAAATAATAATAAAATTACTCAATTGTATTAAGATTCAAACTTGAAAAAAATAGAAAAGATTTTTAGGGCATATCCTTACTCTGTACAGTAATGTACAGGCTTTAGCCCAGAAGTTTCCATCTCCTTCAAAAAAAAATTATCTTGGATTTCAGATTGCCAAAACTAACAAAAGATTTAGCACGAGACTAATAAGTGTGAAGCTATAAATTGATAATACTCTCATTTCTGTTTAATCTTGGCCCAAAACTCTTAGTGAAGGTTTCATTCTCCTTTAACAATAATGACACAAACACTTTAAATACCATTAATTTAATCAAAAAACATCGTAACACATCATTATGTTTGTAAAAACATCATTAAATAATCAAGATCTCTTTGAATTATGTTTTTAAATCTATCAAAATAACTTTTAAAATTAAGCCCACGTACAACCTTGACATGAAGGTCTTAAAACGAAATACGACCATAGATTATTATTAGGTAACGTTCAGAAAATATAATGACTCAGTTAAGAAGTGCCCATTTATCATAAAACGCGTTGATACACGCGATTGATAAACGAATACAAACGGCAATCAACAGTCAAACGAGGAACAATTTAAACCGTTGACTATCACTATTTGATATAGAGATACTATCCCGGTTAGTGCCGTGTAGTAGTAACTTGATTAGTAAATAGTGTTGGTAAATGATTTTAACACGAATTAATACGAAAATTTTGGACAAAATTTTGAGTTAATGTTGGGATTCTTGATGAGCTTTTTATCAAGCTGTCTTTCTTTCATTACAAAGTTGTAATCTCAAGGTGGGTCTCTCGATCCCAATATGGACGAGGAAATATCCTTTATCTAGGTTCTAATTTATTCCTTTGTTTTTCCATTGTGTATGCTTAAAAAGATGGAATACTTTACTTCTTTTAAAGCAGTGATTCATTCATGCGTAGCGTATATACTTAGCTTATAGGACAGACACAGAATGCTTATCTGACCTATGTCGAAATCCGTTCCTTCAAATTTGCATGCCGCGTAAAAGCTTTACAAACAACGTTACTTCCGTATTTTTAATATTAAATAGGGTTTTCCGCTACTATCATAGTGTTATGGGTATATTTGACCCGCTACAAACGCTTCCCTAAGTGGATCTTCGTCTATAAATGGAATTTCGGAAGCACGTGTTCATGGGACATTGTTTCTCACGGTGGCCTATTGTTCGAATTTGCGCAAAACAATAGGTTCTCTTTTGCGTATATCTCATGCACGAATACTTCTCGCTTTGGGTCGGTTCAAAAGTACCTAGACATGATAACCAACTTCAGAAAGAGGAGAACTTTCTTAATTTAGTTGTATTATTTAAAACATTTAGGTACTACCTTCGAATTTGGCTTTATCTTGATCAAGTACCATCTAGCCGAATCTTAAAAAACCTAACCTTTACAAAAATTTTTCAAGAGTACTCTTCAAAGTTGATCTCATAGAAATAATCTCAATATTGGTTGAGTAAATTGGTTTTTATCTCAAAAAATATAGAATTTCTGTGAATCTTTAATAAAAACAAAATTGCATAAGTATTATAATCGATATCAACACTTTCGTTGGAATCTGTTTTTTAATTACAAAATTATCATACCATTTATAGTCGCGTAAAGGTGTCAACTTTGGCTTATTCACTACAAAAATTATAGTAGCACTCGTATTACTTTAAGTTGAAATTATTTAAGTTACAATACCTGAAGTTGTATTTTAAGTTAGTTGTTTGATTTATTGCTGAGAATAAAATATACAAAATATAAACAGAAATCAATATTTATTTATTATAATTTTTTTATTGTTTTTGTTCTATGTTTTAATGGTTACCAAATATCACAGAAAATATACACATATGTAACATGATACTAGCGCTCGTAATGTTTCCAAAAGGTCGTCAATAAATTTATTTGTGTGATACCTACTCAAGAGTACTTGAACGTAATTGCTAAAACGTTAATAGTATTATTATTAATTTTAGTGGAATAGTATGAATTATAATAGCTTTATTGTTCCCAAAACGATTTAGGATACTGAGTGTCAGGATCGGTGCTTTGCGAGTGCACTCTGTATATCCTGGATTAATTTTACATAAAAAGGCATAGAATTGGAAACCGATAGATGAGTGATGCACAGGACCGCAAAAGGTGGTAATATTTGAAGGAGGTCTATGTCCAGCAGTGGACGTCAATTTGCTGATATGATGGTAATGAAAAAGGCATATATAATAGAATAATATAAAAGAGTATAATTTTCCATAAAAAAAACCTTCTAGACATTATTGAAAAGCATAAAACAATCAATACTCTTTTATGAATATTTAAATATCTAAAATGATTGATACATGTATACAATACACATACATAATACATAAAATGTATGATTTAGTGTCCGTCTGTACATAATAGCTTTATACTTTGTTCATAATTCATATCATAAAGCCATTTATAAAGTCAATTAAGTAAGCTGAATCCATTAAATCAATTTACGTCGTTAATTGCTTTCATTTGAATAAAAAAAAATACTCTATCGCGGCGCGGTTAAATGACCGTAATTTGTGTTTGTAAAAACATATTTTTTAGTAAAGCTTATCTTTATTTATATTAATAGCTATGCAGATTTGCTTGCATGGTGAATAGTACGAGTAAAAATACAATTTATTTAGTAAATTGCCATTCTGACGAACTCTGTGGCGTTGTGGTTATATAACATGACCGCTACGCAGATGTCTCGGGTTCGATTTCCGCTCAATGCTAATCTTTGTGTGCATGAACATGGTTGCTTGCATTGGTCTGGGTGTTTTCTATGTATAATATGTATAGCGTTTGCAGTCAAAATCACTGCAAACGCACAGCACGAAACGCCTAAACTGAAAGAGCTCTAACACTACTAAATACCTAAAACTGAATAAACCAGAATCAAACCTTAGACTTTCTAATTCCTTTCATCTAATGGACGACTGATGCAGTAATTCTTTGTCATTATTGTATTCTCTGAAGTGAGAGAGGGCGAGGAATCATTATTTAAGTTGTGAAGAAACGCCGCTTATTGTTCTACAAACACAAAATGATCTTGCCTTCTGTTAATGAACGAATGTTTGGCATTGTAATTCATCATGAAAATTTCGTCTGCGCGATTCAGGCGGTGCATATTATTTATAGGTGTGGTGATAGAGTAAGAATAGTTAAGGTAACTACTCTATCTCTCTTTGAAAAATTACAGTAACGAAAAAAAGGGATATCCTTTTCTAATCTGTGGTCCACTGTAGTAGTAGATAAATTTGCCCTGTATCAATAATGTGGTGTGGGTGGTGATTTTTTCCTATTTTGTCACCGTATGGGCTACTATTTAATATATCTATTTAACAAATTGCCTGTCCCGACTGTAGACGCAATAGTAAAACAATATTAATGTGATGTGTCATATATGATACACGAGACAGAGAAATGGTTAAAACATACAGGTACAGGTACTTGTTTCTCAATGCAAAGAATCATGATAAAAACTAAAGCATTGTATGCAGAAATTTAAAAAGTAAAATTACAATTCGACTAAGTATATTTGTCCGAATCTAAATCTGATTATACATTATTTTACAAACAATAGTTCGTGACAATCGTGACTACACTAATCAAGAAAATCTTATATCGGACAATTAATAATAAAATTTGTTTGAGTCACGAAAATGTATAAATGAACAGGTATTTGATCATACGAAATGAACAAAATGCTGTTCTTTAAAGTAAGTTGAGTGTAAATATTAGCGGGTTTAGGAGGAAAGGTACAGTAGCTAGTTATACGGTCAGCCAATAATATTTAAATTAGATGGCTAGGAGCTTTAACGCATCTAAGTATCTCACAGTGGTAAATTAGGATTAGAGTAAAAATTTTTTGAGTTACGTATACATAAATGAACAATTTTTTGATCATAATAAATGTACAAAACGCTATTCATTTACAGTAAGTGGAGTGTAAATGTCAGCTTTAAAAGGAAGGGCACAAGAGCGACTTATATTATAAGGCTACGTGACTTGCAGAAACGCTTTGGGCTTTGTATTTGTTACCACACATTAATTTGGTATGTGGTATAGTCATTGGTCAAGCGAAATATTTACCTAGTACTACTTTAATTTATTAGGCCAGCGGTGAGTACGTTTCGTAACCCATGTAAAAAAAATGCACCACCCTAAACATTGGCCAGATGGATTCGTATAAGGTTTTTCCGTCGAAGGCTGCTTCCAGCATGATGGTCAGGAGTACGCAATGGATACCTGACGATGGGTGTCAACTCGTGTGACAGTCTAGAAGCCTGTACCAAAAACAGGCCAGATCTCAAAAGTATTCTCTTCGCTTGGAAAGTAATGTGGGATACCTTTGCCCACTGTGCTGTGTACTCAGGTTCGAGACTAAATCCTCCTCTTTCCTACACTATGCTGTGCCCGACAGGGTCCACAATTTAAATCATTGTTAACTTTACTATCTTGTACCTATAATAACATTGTGGAACGCAATAAAGAATTGAGTATTGAGTATTAAATAGGTTATGAAAATAATTGAGCAATCAACCGACTATTTTAATCACTACATAAAATTTAAAAAAATAGAGACATAACATACAAAATTAATTGCGAGAAAATGATACTCAGTGCTTGTATATATTAGTAGTGACATAGTATCAAATATCTTAGCGTATCTAATAAGATAAAAAGAATGTGATATATTTAACGATATTCATACTAACTGGTTAAAAAATATCCGACTTGTAACGCCTTTACTTATTAACGCTAAACAGTGTTATCTGACACCATGTTTTTGATATCCAGCCAAATTAAAAATGTATAGTTATTGACGGTTTTTCGTGGAAATATGTAAGTATCGTATAATATTAGTACTAATGATACTTTACACTAATATATAACTTACACAATACGGTATATTATGTAAAGCCATTATGAAACATATGCAATGGCGAACACTGGTCTTTAAAATGCAGAAGCTTATTAAAGAAATGTAAGCTCGTTTTTTACCAATACGACAATGACATAAAACTGTTTATATGTACTATGAAGGACTCCATACAATTATTCCCCATCAAGTTATTCTAAAACACACTCACTCCTAGTCACTTCTTGAAAATAGCCATGTCAATCATATATCACCAATATGTTTTAAATAGATCGATCCCAATACTCAATATTGGTATTTTTTCACGTATAGGATCGGGGGACTATTTTAGGCCTGATATTGTGACAGTTTGGTCGATCCGAGCACCAGGCTCTGATTATAGATATTACCATAACTCATGACATGAATCTCGTGAGGGATAAAAAAAACAAAATATCTTGATGTAGATTACGATGTTGACGACATGTGGCCTGTGTGTGGCAGCAGCCATTGTTCCGATAGTCATGTCAGTTAATGAACTGATGCCGAATTCTCGATGAGTGTTAGCTGGTTAGGATTATATCCACAATAAAGAAAGGACTAACAAAATAGTTTAGCTCATTAAATATGAGCTAACTAAACGGTAAAATGTATTATTTGTACGCAGATGAAGCTACATGATAAACCAAGTTTGTCTATAAATTTCAAAAACTTGTCCACAGTTATTTGTATTAATTTTGAAATCTAGTTTACCTACATTATAATATTCTAGTCGCAATTTCACCTGCAGCGGTTTTTGCGCTTGACAAAGCATTCATGAATTCAATCTAAACTAGCAAAACTAATTTGGACGTACTAGTGAACTAACAGTGTCATTTTAGAAACGAATTACTGTATTTTGGGTTGAAGCATAAACCGCAAGAGTAAATAATAGCAAATAATTTCTAAAATGAGGTGAGCTTGTATTAGTTACTGGGAACTGTCAAGCTACTGTCATTAATGTCAGTTGATTGCCATATAAATAACGAGTTTATCAAGCCTTAGAGGGCTTGATAAATTCGTGTATTATTTAATTGATGCTTAACAGCCTATTTATGTCCCACTGCAATGAGAAACCTTCTCGGAGACGGACAGAAACTTGGTCTACTGATACTGCGATGGTCCAGGTGTATTGGTGAAAGATTTAATATCATACTAGCTATTGCCCGCGACTTCGTTCGTGTTAAATTCGAAGTGGGGGTTTAGAATGGGGCAAAAATTAGCCTATGTTACTCTCCATCTCTTCAACTATCTCCACTTAAAAATCTCGTCAATTCGTCGCTCCGTTTTGCTGTAAAAGAAAGACAAACAGACAGACACACTTTCCCATTTATAATATTAGTATGGATTATCCTTGTTTAACTTCATGTAAACTTACCTCGTAACAACAAAATAGGAGAAATATACTGCTGGAAATGTTAAACTTAATTTCTGATATAAAAACTATTCAGCAGTAGTTAATCCTTGAACAAAAATATACTGTAACTCTGCCATATTGCACAGTTGTTCCATAAATTCTGTAATAGACAAACTTTATAATTAATTTGTAAAACACTTGCCTTTACTAGAGGTTTTGTTTCAGAAACTTCATTCGATGTTGATATTAAAAAGTTTTTATTTTATCTTTTTTATCTGACTGATTTAAATTGGTTTGTACAGGATACAACTGTGTGTGTTGTAACAGATTTTGTTTATTATCGTATAGGGCGTGCGAGTTATACGGTTGCCTTTTGTAACCACGACAAATAGGTTAGGACTTAGGGATTAGACGGTAGATACGGGATCTATTGGGATTCTGACACGTTCTAAAAGCGCTGGCAGACAAACTTTCTTCATTGTTCATAGGCAATTTTTTTTTAAACTGGATATTATTTTATCGAATCTGATGGAAAACGCGAATAAATACACCCTTTCCGGACATCAGAAGGCAATGGAAGATCAGTTTCCATTCGAAATAGTCTCACTCACCAATGGTGCCAATACTTTGTCGGTCTAACTTGGTCGCTCGCTGTACCCCGACTGATCCCTAAACACGATGTGGAAGTTTCAGTTGCAAACCCTTTAAAAGGCTTTTCACACGAGCATACAGTCAGTAGAGAATATACTACACTAAAAATTCTAAAATAACCATTTTTTTTCGCAGATATCAACCTCGAAAAGTATGCGAAGAATACACAGCTGATGTAAGTCGCGCATCTACTAGCGGATGCGCGGAGCCACCAGTTGCATCGACCAATGAGAGAGCAGCGTGGGAGCATGGATGGGCCGTAGGATGCGCCCCACTCCGGCGCCCATATACCTATTCCTTCTGATCTGCACCAGTAGCTATGCTTTTATACCCGGCGTTGATGGTGAGACTTTCCTACAAAATTTAGGTATATCATTTTTCGTTTTTTTCTTTATGTTTTGGCGTATTTTGAAATAACATTTCACGTAATTTGAGTATAACTTCGTCTTAGGAAAATAGCTTCCGCTTTTTTAGACGAGGTTGTTGCAAGAACTAACTTAAGCTAGTGGTTATTAAAGTTATACACATTAATTATTATTATTTTACAACAGGAAGGATAAGTGGTTAATGGCAGTTAAAAGGCATCTATTAGCCCGTAATAATAATAAAAATGTAATGCCCGTATCCTGTTTATATATTGCAATCCGTGACAAGGTTTATTCATATTTTTTTATTTTGTTCATCACATTAGCAAATTAATTTCCATTTGCGTCACATTGACCCTATATACCTATGCTCATAAAGATAAAATTACTTAATATTTTCATTAAAGTTCTTACTATTTAACAAACTACTTGATGCTATCGTACTTCTAAAAAGACACTAGAGACACCCGGACAAATAAGATTATTGTAAAATATGAGGGTACTTTGAATATTATTTTACTACTTGCACGCGTAGCGTCGTAGTTAGTTCGTAGTACCTAGTCTAGTTAGTTTTAAAATAACAAACTATAAAAATATATTTTATTATTTGTGTTGATTCAATAAGCTCTTAAAATAAAGATTCAATCAATCAACTACGCTATCGTAGTCTGCTGGACATAGGCCTCTCCCAGCCCGACACGAAAAGATAAATAAATATTAATCCCAAATAAAGATTGATTTATATTAATTGTCTAAACGATTACTTTCTTTTCAAGTTTAATTTTTAAACAGTGTGAGCATCGTTTGTTCCATTCTGAAGTTAAATCTTTGTAAAGTTTGCTATATTTATAGACACTTAAACATCACTCATACTTATTGTAACAACAAAAGCAGTAAGCAACCTATACGATATATTCACCGTAAAACACTTGTTGTTTTATATTCTATAAATTTTTAAAACATTCAAAACATTTTATATTCTATGAATTGTACGTGTATATGATTATATTCATATTTGAAAATATACAAATAATTATAAAATAATTTTTCTTTTAACGTTCGTTTTGTTCCAGGACCCGTATCCAACGTGCAAGCTTTAGAGGGGGGAAACGTCACATTGATGTGCGACTCGACCCCCGACTCGTCTGACGATGAGTTCATGATCCTCGTCTGGTATAAGAACAACCTGCCTATTTACAGGTGAGAAAAACTAATGTTGATACGTTGATACCAACCGAACAATATTTTAGCACAAACAATTAAAATTGTCACCATTCTCGTCTCGTAGATATCGCAACGGAAATCCGAAAAACGTGGTAAAGCGTTCATCTTAAAATTATACCAATAAATTGTGGATGTAATCTATTCTATACTAATATTATAAAGAGGTAAAGTTTGTGGGTTTGTGACGTTGTAGTGTTTGTAACATATTTCATTACTGCTCTACTCCTATTAGTCATAGCGTGATGCTATATAGCCTACAACACTCCCCGATAAATAGACTATTCAACACAGAAAGAATTTTTAAAATCGGTTCAGTAGATCCAGAGATTATCCCCTATAACGTCACAAACACACAAACTTTATCTCTTTTAATATTATAGTATAGAAGTATAGATTATCAAGCGGTCAAACAAATTCAATATATCTACGTGAATAGCCAAACATTTGTGTAGGTAGCCAATGTATCTTAGAAGTCGGGAGCTAATCTCGCGATTACCAGTATCACAATCTGTCAGTGATGAAGATAGATGTTCTGATCTTATTACTAGGCCAGGCTGGACTGTATTTGGTAGACATTTTTTTTGGTGTTATTCTCGGTATTGATGAAATACAGTCGTTGTTTTTTTGTATAAGTAGAGTATTTTTATGTAGTTTTAGGTAACTTTCAGCTGTATTAAAACAATAATGTGTGATGTTGACACAATTACCTTTGATGGCACATTATGGTAGTTCGTGGTGGTAACCACCACGAATTATTTTTTCCGTGGGTACCACGATGATACATAGATTTAGTGACATCTAGGGTAAATTCCCGAATGTTTTAGCGTTTATGCATCGTCGTTGATATTGTGAATTAAAATCATTCGCAAGATTCCAATTTTTGAAATCCACAAATTACTGTCTTTAGATTGCATGTTTTTGTGTCTATTCATTTCATGTTTGTAAAAGTCTTTTGGACAGGGGGAATCAATCCCTAATACATGTTTTGTCTATAAATCCCTTTCACAATGGGTTCGATCTCTGGTGCAGGAGTTGTCTTTTTTTAATGGAAAAGAAAGCTTTATAAGATTCGAAAAGTCGGCTCAAAATTCTATTCAATATAAATCTAGTTTACAAACAAAACTTAACTAAACTAAACTTAAACTTTACTTTACTTTATAAACAGCATCTCACTCTACATAAATTAGCTAAAAACTAATTGAGTCTATACAATCAACATAAATTATGAAACACAAACCAAACACTAATGCTACTTTAAACTGGAACACGAATAATACTAAACAGAATCATTGAAACATGCCTCGGCTATAAAAAGCACATTACATTGCTTCAACATATTGACCGCTTCACATATGGTGACAATTTTGATTCTGTAATAAATCTGTATAGTAAAATAGTCCGTGTGGTGACGGAGTAAGAATACAATATGTCACCACCCTATTTCATCCCATGGGTGTCGTAAAAACCGACTAAGGGACTAACCGTAAATATTATCTTTACGAAGTAAAAAAGAAGGAAAACTTGAAATTAAACCTTATACCAATCCGTTTGGCCAGCGTGGTAGTAGTAGGCCAAGTATCCCTCCGTCTCTGTCCCTGCAGTGGGACATTAATGGGCTGTTATGTAATATAGCAGTCGTGTTTTGTTGTTTTATGACATACATGGTGTCATCGCTCTGACATCTTTTGGGTGACGCAAAAGCGTTTAAAGAAAATTGCCCAATATAATTGGGATAACTCAACCAAAACACCAATTAAATAAATAAATAATCCTCACACATTCACATAACGTCATCTAGTCCCAAACTAAGCAGAGCTTGTACTATGGGTACTAGACAACGGATAAATATACTTTACTACGCCACAAAGGTCGTAATTGGTGGGATTGGTAGTGGATTAATCTATGTGAAGTTTTTGTACTTCAATTTTCATTGATAACCATGGGATTTGAGATGACGACAACTTGTATTCTATCTTCACAGATCACCAATACAATTATCTATATTTGTTAGGTACTGTATTGGGGCGGGTGTGCGTTTAGTGTATGTGTAATACAGAACACACACATAAGAGATACCTCCCCGTTCGGTGATGGGGTTTGTTTCGGGTAAAGCACTATGCTCCGGCCCGCGCCGGTATGCCCGTCGAATCCTTCACGGGGTGAGAATAATATCCTTTGTAGACAATGAGGATGCGCAGGCTCTTCTATGAATTGGGTAACGCAGGTGTAAAATAATACACACTATTTGTTTCACTGGCCGAGGTACTCAAAGCTTGGTAATACTGATCTTGCGGTTCAAACTACAAATTTTACTTTGTTATCTTTACATTTTAATTGTATAAAAAGTTATTGCAGTATAAACATAAAAGTTTCACAAAAAATCATCGTTCTCGATTAGTAATTTGTTCATTATTCGTTATACAATAAAAAGTTATTTTAAATGTTATCTAATATACTTCTCTACATTTAAGTTTACAATATTCAACAAAAATATACTACAATAATTAATAATTTGACTAAGTATTTAGCTTTTCAAAGTCTCTACATTTCTCTATATATTCTTAATTTAAAGTCTTTCAATCACTTTTTCACTAGATAGATTCGTCACTCACTCACAGTACGTCGTTAACAGGTACTAATCCATAGGTACAGAAAAGTGGGTATGACTACAAGCTATTAAAACACTATAAAAAGCTACAGCCAATTCTTCGTATTTTACATAAATACCAAATAAATCTAACTTGTATAATCTTCCTCAATTTTGTACCATTAATATTAGATAGCAACATTTAAATATATACCAAAAAACTAAACCAGGATAACATAAAACATTTCTACATTCACTAACGCCTTCACTTTAGTTAAATAAACACTAACAAATATTAAAGGTCAGCGCACACGATCCCCATTTTATGATTCGGACGGAAATATTCACGTTTTATAACAATAAACTGAAATAAAGCAACTTTAGAAAACGACAAAAATACTTTGTGTCCCCACCCCATCTTATCCCACGCCTATTTTTGTAATTAAAGGACTCAATCAAAGAATGCCTCAAAGAAATATTTTACGCTACCGACATCTACGTGGGCTCAAATGCAGGCAATATCTGTCTTGAAATGATAAAAATAGGTCACGTTAAAACTACTTACAAGAATTTCGAATTTGTTTCTATCGATAAAACGTACAAATATTAAGCAAATATTCATAAACATGTAATCAAAGATTTGCCCTAACGGAAATCGGTAGTATGTAGCAGTATGAAGTATTTAAGGTATATATGAACCTTATAATATAACTACTGCATAAACGATTCTCCTCCAGTGATAAATAAAATCTTGGCCTACTAATACTACGGTGGCCAAACAAATTGGTGTTTGTTACAATTTGACAAACAGCTTGCCATACAAAGAATAATAAAATAGTCCATCACTGCAAAAAAGAACTGTGCCCACTTACCTTTAAATTTACATCTATTTACAGTTTCGAAATACCAGACAAACAATGGTCGGAGCCGTCGTTCAACACCAGCTCTCGACTGCTGGCAGACATCAGGGCACAGCCCACAACAGTCACCATCACGTCTCTGACGGAAGACGACGAAGCTATGTATCATTGCAGGGTGGACTTCAGGCTGTCTCCCACCAGGAATGTGGGGATCAATGTTTCAGTTATAGGTATGTGGTTTATTAATAATTTTTTTTAGTCTGTTGTACACGTAGGTATAGTAAGAGGCTCGATGGGCAGATCCTTCATAACGTGGACCGGCGATCTGGTAAAAGTTACGCACACCCAATGAATGAGGGAGGTATTGGCTACGTCCAAAGCGAGTAGTGGCGGGCGATCGCAGCGCACAACACGGCATAAATTGGAAACAAATTCGGATGATCAGCTGTCAAAAGTGTTAAGTGAGTACCCAAACATGGTTGCCGTTAAGGTGGGGGTAAAATGGGGTCCCATCATTATGTATTCTTCATCCGTAACCACACGGAAATCATCAAACGAATACGTAATATCAAAATGACAAAAAACTTGATTTCTAACCATAAAGTATTTTATTATTTCTGTCGGAATATATTAAGGTTTATTATGCCAGCGCAATCTGACATACTTGGTGTGATGACACAATTTGATCTTAAAGTTACGGGACACTTTTAGGAAACTGCGTTCGTGGAGTAGCAGTAGCAATAAGCGGATGCCGTGCCAATTGGTACAGGCTCGAATCCCACGCTTTGCACAGGACCTTATATTGCAACATTTTATAACTATTAAAAGCTCATAATTTTCATTTTTTAGGCATTTTTTTTTTACAAAAACCACGCTCAAACTGGCTTGGTGGGTAAACGATCGTGCAAAGAGTTCGCGAGGTCTCGAGTTTAAATCCTCGATCCCCAATGCCCGAATTATAGTTTTTAAGAGAAAAGAAATAAATGTGAACTGAAAACTTAGGAAAGAATAAACAAGATTTACGTAAATCTAAAATGATTTTTTTTAAATCTACGAGTAATTTAATTTGTCTAAAGCGTACTACTTTTTGACTATTCTTTGATTTCGCAAATAGCCAATTAAACGAATAAACAACTTTTAACGGTTAACAAGGCATGTAATAAAAAAACTTTTATGCGTTACTTTGTGAAATGTGTTTGTAAGGTGAAACGTAGGTAAATAAACATATAAAAATTCACATGAAATAACAAGCAAACATCATAAAAGTGGGAATTAGTATAACTAACAATATCATTTTAATGAACCACGACAGAGAGAAGCAGAAAGAACGTGATAAACTAAATCTAAATCTTTTTCTGTCATTGATAAGAAAAACTTTATCTACTTAGGTTTACCTTTAAAAATATAATTAGACATTCTGTTAAATTAGTAAAGTGTCAACACACGTGGGGTTGGGACTTTACTGTGACCAGAATTGGTAACTTCTTGTGAATATTCTAGTAAATCATCATAACAGCCCATTTAATGTGCCACCGCAGGGACGGGTCTCCTCCCGTGACGGAGGGATACTTGGCCTACTAATACCACGCTGGCCAGACGGATTGGTATAGGGTTTAATTTTAAGTTTTCCTTCTTTTTACTTCGTAAAGACTTAGTACTAGACTTAGACTACTTAGTCGGTTTTTATGACACCCATGGGATGAGATGGGGTGGTGACATATCGTATTCTTACTCCGTCACCACACGGATATTCTAGTGAATACTTTGTTTCTTTAAGCCCAGCAGATTAATAGAACAAATGCATTCCTATGTTCCTGTTCACACGCCAGCGCTTTTTTAACGCGACGCTTTTTTATCGCTCGGCGTTGGAAATTGAGTTCTATTTCCAACGCCGAAGAATTATTTCGACGCATTTGTTCTATTTCGACGCATTTTTAACGCGCGTTAAAAAAGCAGAAACTTAACAAGTGTTATATAGAGATCAGAGCTAATAAAAATAAGACGTGCTTTTACCAGTGTATCAGTATCATATTTTTATTTTTCAATTGTACAATATTTAACTTATCCGCCTTAAGGATACTTCATTGGTAAGCGATTTAGTCATTATAATAACAATAGAATACAATGATTTAGTAATAAATACACAGAAGCAAGCGTAACAACTGCTGAATCAGATCAAGAAGCGAATCAACAAAATTATATTCAGCAACAAAACATTGTACGTTACAATTCACGAACGAACATTAACTCGATTCACTCAAAAAGTATCCTACAAAGTAATTTCATGGGTCTAATAAATATCTGCGAATCAAATAAAGCCTCAGCTTTGTCTTCTCTCAACATAACATAACGTAAAAATAGCTACTTGAAAAGTATAGTAATAATTTATCCAAAGACAGTGTTCCCTTACGAAACGAAGCCGAAAATTGAATACATGGATGTTCTTTGTTTCCCGTACTAACCTTATATGGAGGTTTTATTACGAAAAAGATTTATTTTTACACATTTCTACCCTTACATTATTCAATATTTGAAACGGCAGGTCTATTGATAAAGGTATCGTCTCAATGCGTGTTGAATTTGAATGAGCCCAGTAATATTGTTCGTTTGGAGCCTTGGGAGTCAAAGACACATAGATTTTTATCTTCTTTATTATTTATAGGAGCTTGCCATCTAAATTTTACGTAGTTAATTGGGTGTTTTGTATATCTATGTATAATGCATTTACCAAAATGTATACATACTTACAAGTATGCTTTTATGGCAATTTTCGGCTTATTTTATGGCTTGTTGACGTTGTATGATTGTGTGAGGAGAATATACATTATGTTATTTAAATTATTTCATAATAATATTTAAATAAGATTATAATATGACATAACTAAACTAAACTTAATCAGAATTTTGTAAAATATAAAAATATATAAAAGACTAGACTAAGACTAATGCTAAATTAACTGTCGCGTTAACTTTCCGTTTAGGACTAGGTAATATTCAGAGGCATGAACCGATCGTTTAAAAGTTAATGTTCCAAATAAATTATCTTTATTATTCATTTAAATCAGGTCCATCCAAGAAAGGGTAGGTAAGTATTTGATATAATTTTATGTATATTCAATAGTACAGTCTTTAAATGTTACAATCAAATGAATTATGAAATACACCTCAATAGATAGCGCGAATATTTAACGTTATGACGACCTTAGTGGCGTAATGATTATAATTAATATGTGCATGACTGCTTCGCAAAGGGTTCGATTCCCGCTAATTCGAATCTTTCTGTTTAAACATGCAAGTTTGAATTGAATTAGGATTCTTCATATTACTTTTCTATATTAATATGCATGTACCAAAAAAACATAATAATATAAATTCTTATGTTTCATTTACGTTACCTATTTAGTACCCATAGTGCACAACTTTAGTTACCTTGTTCGCTTACTGAAAGTATTTTACTGGTTATTAGCGGAATCTATGAATCGAGATCTCGAAAAAACCAAAACCATAGTGCAAGCAGAGCTTAGTTTACGACATGATTTCAATGTTTAAGGAATTCTTTATTCAAAAAGAAAGTTCAAGCTTCCACACACAACGGTCTTTAACCTTTGTCTCATAAATACAATTTTAAAACAAAAACAATGGACGCCATTGAAGCTTACATTAATACGATGTGTTATATCAATAAAGACAGATGTTTGTTTTCACACATTCCCATCTAAGGGATTGATATGATGAATGAATGTTTCGGACGTAATCGTAGTAAAAACTTTTCTACATTTTGAGACTTTAATGATGCTTAGGGTTGTCATCCGTCTTGATTTGAATTAATTAATAATTGTCATAGATTGCTATTATTAATGTTAGGATTAAATAATGGTCTACGAATATATTTTCTGGGATTAGTATTAATATAATTGATAAGTGGACTAGATACGTCAGTAATCTAGATTAAAATATAGATAGGGATATAGTTAGTTAGTTAGTTATTTATAAAAAAAACTGACTGAAATACTAGGCCGCTGATATTTACACAATTTCTGTTACCTACTTAGATGATATCTAGCTACATTGAAATAACATATATTTTAAGTTTAAAGTAAAATGGTTTTTTTATAATTTTTTTATGATCTCATCTTGAAATTATATGTATACCTACCCTTTTAAAATTATTTTAGGTCTACAATTTGCTAATTTCTGAGTTTATAAAAAATATTCAAAAATATTTTCACACATTCCTATCTAAGGGATTGATATGATGAATGAATGTTCCGGACGTAATCGTAGTAAAAACTTTTCTACATTTTGAGTCTATAGTGACGCTTAGGGCTGTCACCCGTTTGGATTTCTAATATAATTAATTAATGATATTAATTTTAGGGATAATATGGTCTAGAAATATCGTTTTTGGGACTTATATTAATTGTAATTGATGAGCGAGTTAGACATGTCATTATTCTAAATTTAAATATACACAAGGTACAAATTTCTAATTAAAAAATAACTTTATAAAATATTTTGAAAGATCCATTTTCTCATACTAAAAGACTTACCTCTTTTATTATTTTTATCGAACCAATATAGAAATTAACATAACCATTTTTAACAAAACAAGTTTTATCGAAATAATAAGCATTTTTTTTTAAATTGATAATAGGTTAAATTTTTTATGTCGGTGTTTTGATATAAAATATTATTTTAATTTTGTGTGTGTATGTGCATTTCACATCAATATAATAGTAGTCTTAAGGTAACCACTAGTAGCTATGAAAGAGCCAGATCACCTGGCACAGGCATTCTTTTGCTTAAGGTGATCTCAATCATAGTTCTAAAAATGTAAACCTTTTTAAAGAAAATAAATTATTTATTTATTTATTATCTTCTATGTTGTAGCAACCCTAACACGTTTGCCCACCTGATACATCAGTTGTATTTATAGGAAAGCTTTCAAAGGCGTTTCTAGTACCTTTGATACGTACAAAGGGATAAAAACGTATTATACGTAGATAATACGTATTTCTTACGAGTGAATGTAAAAGGAGAATGAGAGTAAATCTTGATACTTTATTTGCTTTACTGTAACAACAATGTAATTGATACTAATACTCATTGAAAGGTTGTTAATATTACTGCTACAAAAATAATGGTCTGAATTTTCTGGATAACGTAGTTTTTTTTGGCATAAATATAATTGATATTTTATTCTTATCATCATAACAGCCCATTAATGTCCCACTGCAGAGACGGGCCTCCTCCTTTGGCCAGACGGATTGGTAGAGGGTTTAATTTCAAGTTTTTCTTCTTTTTATTTCGTAAAGATATTATTCACGGATAGTCCCTTAGCCGGACGACACCCATGGGATGAGATGGAGTGGTGACATATTGTATTCTTACTCCGTCACCCCGCGGATATCCGTCACCACGCGGATAATTCTTATACTAAGTATATTTTATGGTGAGAAGATAAATGAGGCGCCAAACTGGTGGTATGATCTGTGCTTCTCGCATACCTGATGCAGTAAAATAGTTTTTCTCTGTCTTACAAACCAATATTATAAAGTTTAGAGAGCCTCTGCACTACGCTGATCACACTGTTGATTCTCATTGTCCTGTACTTTAACGAGCTTTCTGTCCCCTTCAGCTAAATACACATAAATATATATATAATATATATACTAGCGGACCTGACAGACATTGTCCTGCATATGATATTCAGCGCCATCTGATTGGCTGATTTGAGAATCTAAAAAAAAATTTAAATTTAGATTAAGTAGTGTTAGATGACGTCAAAAAGATACAATATTATTGTACTACTTTGAATAAATGAATGAAACTGAAACTAAACCATCCAGGGCGCCACTCAAACGCATACAGAAAAATTCATTTAAATCGGTCAAGCCGTTTAGAAGGAGTTCAATGACATACACACGTACAGCAGAATTATATATTTATAGATTAGGTATTATATTTTTATTATCATTTAGGTTTAACTGTATGACTATATGTCTAAATCTTAAAAGGGAGAATGAAATTGCACCTTGGTACTGGCACGATGGCGTATGCGTTATGTGATGCGCGGATTTAACTATTAAAATCTCACGAAATTTAATCGATTTTGCCCTCTACAAATAATGGTATTGACACCGAAATCTCCTTTGTGCCTAAATAACTTTCATGTTTACCTAAGTCAGCGTCTGTAACAGGACTCAGTGTTATTTTTAACAAGGATCATTTTTCACATACATTGTTATCATCAAATTTTATAATATTTTGATAATTTCAGTGTTACCAAGTCCTCCGTTTTTCATGGACGAGATGAGCAACAAGGTGGTAGGCAGAGTGGGACCTTATCACGACGGGGACACACTAGTACTGCGCTGTTTGGTCATAGGAGGTAAGCTCTACAACATTGTTATTTTTTCTAAGATTATTGTGTCCATTGTGACATAGTTACTGACTCTTTGGAATAGCGATCGTTATAATAATTTTAAAACCACAATCACTAAAAAAATATTAGTAATAAAGCAACATATAAAGAAAAATATATATTATACTCTATACAAACACACTACACCAATTTTATGTCATAATTTTCTGTCCATAAAAATAAGTTAACGTAAAAACTATTTCGGAACGTCTACAAAAAATATAGACATGTCAATAGCCACCGTATCTTCCATCAACATACAACTAACCCCAGTTTTATCTCTAGCGCGTGTATGTAATATGTATGGAAGTTGTAAATCTTCTCATACACTTGACGTATGTTTACATTCGCAGTACAGTTTTGATCATTTGATACGGGTTGAGGATAATCTATTTACCCTTTTAGGTTGTTTTTGTTTTTGCTTATTGTTTTTTGAAGATATTGACGTTAATATGCTGACGTTAAGTTTTTACGATAGTTTTTTTTTGTTTGGACTTATGCCTATGCTTCTACATCAACTGTGGGCTCATATAGTGCACTAGAGTCAATAGGTGACCTTTCAAAGAGCAGTAGAGAACCTTGCAAACATCTTACATTGTGGGGATGTTAAGAAACATCAATTTAAAGCTGGTAAAGAAAATGCAGGATCAGAACAATCATTTGTTCGCACAAACATGTCAATTTGGGGATTAATTGAGCAGTCCATAATATGGCTTTCTTACAAGACAGTAAAAATTAAACGTCAACGACTTTAAATTTAATTTTTAGAATAATCGGCGTTTAAATTTTATTGTCTATTATCACAAACAGAAGCCAGATGGACGGCATCCAGTGTGGTATAGATTCTTCTTCACAATTTTTGGTATCGGTCACGACGAGTAGAATTTTATTTACACGATTATTTAACGAGAGACATACCCCCGGTTTCCGAATGACTGATCAAGTAAAAATCAACTAATCAAGTGTCAAAACTATTATTTCCCTGGAAATGATAGTTTATTATCTAGTATTTAAATAGGTTATTTTTGTCAGCTTCAAAGTATAAACATCTTGCTTCTGTCTAAACGCCACGCCACGTTTGACCACTTCTTAATTCTTCCAGGCCGACCCCCTCCACGTATAAGCTGGTACTCAGGAGACACACTAGTGGACGCTTCAGATGGAGACAGCGATATACCAACTGTGAGGGAAAATGAACTCTATCTCCCTCTAACAAGGGACAACGCTGCTGCCCTCTCGTGCCGCGCTTCCAATTCTCATTTGGCACCACCTATAGTAGCTACATTGCAAATTGAGCTTTATTGTAAGTATATAATTAACTTTATATTAGTTATAACAGCCAGAATATTTATTTATTAGCGCAAACCATATATCCCTGATGCCAAAGGTATTGTATGTTCCTTAGTAAGTAAAGTGAAGAAGGAATGAAAGAGGTTTGAAAAGGAAATGCTATACTGACCCAGTCGTGTTGGTGCAATCGTGTTGTTGAGTTCTGACACTAAAACCAATAGACAGACCAATGCAAACATTTATGTTCACATAGATTTGCATTAAACGGGAATCGAACCTGACTCCTTTGTCCATGTGTAAGCCACAGAGGTAGTCGATATACAATGTCATCGCTTTTTATCGTAATACATCGAAAACAAAATTAAATATTCTTTTATTTATTTCAGTACCAGCATTCAACGTATCAATCCATTGGGTCCGTGGCACGATGGGTGACGCATTAAGAGCTGGGTCTATAGCCCTGGCACAGTGCACGGCACGGGGCTCGTATCCGCAGCCAGAACTGTCGTGGTGGTTAGACCATAAGCATCTTACGCACCATAGTAACCAGGTAAATTATTATTTTTTTATTCCAAAGCCCGCACTAGGAATCATACCCTGTGTCACTTAAATTTCATGGGCACAAATAACATCCATAATTGGAACAAAAATTTTTGGATCACACAAAGAAGTATGCTGCATGGGAATCTAACCCGAGACCTCGTCCACAGCAGCCCCTTCCACGACTGTCACGCCACAAAGGTTGACTACCTTAAAAAGGCAAAAAAAATTGTTTTAAATTGGGAATTATTTCCAACTTAGTTGTGGGACAAGGTCATGTATTGTGAAAAGTTATTTAGCTGGACCTCCGTGTGGTGACGGAGTAAAAATACAATAGGTCACGGTGTCATAAAAACCGACTAAGGGACTATCCGTGAATGTTATCTTTACGGATTAAACCCTGTACCAATGCGCCTGGCCAGCGTGGTATTAGTAGGCCAAGTATACCTCCGTCACGGGAGGAGGCCCGTCCCTGCAGTGGGGCATTAATGGGCTGTTATGGTGATGATACATTGACTTAATTTCTGGACTGTAATTTCGCTTTTCATCAGGTTCGATAAAGTTACATTAACTTATCTTTATAAAAAAATAAAAGGACTTTTCAAAACACACTCGAGTAGTAACGTCCTGTATTTGGTCTTCCACTACATCACTACCGATTTATCTTCTAAAATATTGCAATTGCACAACAATATCATTATGGTTTAATATGACCATACGATAATCGATTCGTTTACTAAACGATAATCGATCATTAGGTGTGTGATGATCGACAGATAATTACTGCATCGTTTAGCTAATTGATTTTCTCGATTTTCGCTTCCGCTATTGCAACTTTTTGCAAAAGTAGCTGATAGTTCTTTGTTCAGGAGAAATTGTATTTATTTTCTGCATTACTTTTTACATCGTATACAGATAACATCCGTGTGGTGACGGAGTAAGAGTACAATATGTCACTACCCCATCTCATCCCATGGGTGTCGTAAAAACCGACTAAGAGAATATCCGTGAATATTATCATTACGAAATAAAAAGATGGAAAACTTGAAATGAAACCCTATACCAATCCGTCTGGCCAGCGTAGTATTAGTAGGTTAAGTATCCCTCCGTCACGGGAGGAAGCCCGTCCCAGCAGTGGGACATTAACGGGCTGTTATGATGATACAGATAAGCGATAGCAGTTATTTATACAATTACCTAGTTTGTCTATAAAAGCGTTTTTATTTTTATATATACTGATCCTTCCAAAAACAATTGAGATAAACTTAATCCTACTAAATTACTTCAAAGCGATTAGTGGATTTAAGGTCTGAAGACTTCATAATCAACCCCATTATTTCATAAATACCTAAATTATATAGCTATGCTTGGATTACAATTGCTAAAAAAAATTAGCAAAAAAAAAACGATTACATAATTACATAAACTCACAGGTTGTTCCCATGGACTTAGTTGTATGTACTACGATTAGTTTAGTGCTTTGTTCTTAGTTCTGATGGGGTGATGACACTTACATACATAAACGTATTCTTTACATACATACATAAAATAGAAAAAAACTATTTTTTGATTGTGTGTAATTAGAGTTGGACAGCAACTAGGGGAGAATTTTTTTTATTAAAATATTTCTCTTAGCAAGACTAATAAACCGGCATATATTTTGTTCCTGTTGGTTCTGGATTAATTTTGCCCAATCTCTTTTATTATAATGTACCTACTTAATTAATAATTTGTAAGTTTAAATTGTTTATTATAATTTGCATGCTATCTGTGATGGCTAGATGGGTTAGAACCTAAAATTATTTTATGTGACATCAATTATTATGTACCCTGTCTAAAGTGAATAAAGATTATGAATTATGAATTATGAATTACGCCCTATTCCCAGGAGGGTTCGTCTACATTCTGAATTGTAAAAGAGTTGGCATCAGTTTCTTTGCCAGGTTTCTTTTCATTGGCTCTACGCATTTGGAAACTGGAATTTATGGATCAACACAGACAGACAAGTAGATTTGAGTAGTAGATTGGTTTTATTTTTCTCCTCTAATTTACATTGGACGATACAACGCGGTTTATTTTAGTGCTGTGGCGTTTGTCTGTGTCGATCTATAATTGAACCTGTAGCTTCAATTTTAAGTAAATTGTAAATGACGTTTTCAAACAATTTGTGATAAATTTTATAAAATAAAGCAATTAGAAATTTGAATTTGAAAATTTGATTCATACATATTTTACATGCCTGGCGGTTTCGAGTTCTACACACTTGCCCTTTCTGAAGAATATCACCAATTATGTTCCTGTATGCCTTTACCTACTTAATCATAATGTATTATTTATTTCAGACATGGTATAACTCTACTCTGACTGCGGTCTCGTTCTTGGAGTTAAGTCCAGCGATAGGTGACAACGGCGCGACTCTCGCCTGTGTCGCTACGAACCCTGTCATGGCGCCCAACAGGGGATCTAAAGCTGATGTTTTTACACTTAATGTTACTTGTAAGTTGGCACTTTACTTATTAATGTTAAGTAGTTTGTAGTATTAGCCGACTTTAAAAAAGAGTTGGTTTTTAATTCAGTTGTTTTATATAATATTTTGACTTGAGAACTAAGTCATTTCTCGAGCAATTTAAAGTCTCAAAATCAAAATTGTTTGGATATCATCTCAAGAAATACGGAATTACTATAAATAGTTTAAGTTAATAAAATAGGCCAATTATAATCGGTATCAACTTCTTAACGAATTTGTATATTTCAGTTTTTTTTGTTCCTGGCTTCTTAATAAAATTAACTTTATGTTAAAAGGAATGCGCTACTCTAATAAACACCCCATACAATACATTTCATTATAAGATCTAAAAAACTTAACAATTCCATCTAAAAATTTCAGATAGTCCAATGGTAGATGTACAGAAACTAGGAGATGGTAATGCAAACGATGTGGTGGAGCTTGACTCCCTTCACCTAGAGTGTGACGTCAGAGCCAACCCACCTGTTGAACAGTTCACGTGGTATTTTAATGTAAGTATTTGTCCTAAGCAAACTCTAAACGTAGTGTAGGACGCCCCCAAGCTAGGTAGATCGACGACCTCAAAAAGGTCTCTAGGTCGGACTGGATGCGGAAGGCACAGGACCGAGTTCTGTGGCGCGTGTTGGGACAGACCTATGTGCAGGAGTGGACTGCGATAGGCTAGATGATTGATGATTGAAACTTTAAATGTCCTACTATGGCTCTCCTTTGGTGATGCAGGGAAACCTGTTATTACCACGCTGGGCAGATTGTTATAGAGAGAAGAGTTTTTTATGTTTGTCATTTCCTTAACGTGTATGTCATAAAAATCGACTAAGAAAAACAAACAGGTGTATTATTATTACCCGAGAAGGAAAATTTACCTACCTACTGACCTACTATAAACAATGAATACTATATAAAAAATATGAATGAACTTATAAAGTAAGTATGAATACAAACGTTCTTCGCTTACTATTAAAACCTAATTCTCGAAGCTGTTAAAAAGCATTTCATTACTTACTAAGCCCAAGTATTCCAATTTCCAGGATATAGAAATACGTCCGGGCAGTATATGGGGCGACGTGACGTCATCCCAACAGCTGCTGATAGAAGAGACGACTCGAGCTCATGCTGGAAGGTATTCCTGTGCTGCTGCCAACGCTATAGGGGAGACAAGATCTGATAATATTAGTATTACTGTTTTTTGTGAGTATTTCCTCTTGTTTATTTTTGTTTTTTTATCAGTGATCTCCCTGGATAAACGCTTATATATATATAAATATATATATATATAAAGGGCTTGCATCAGCATCCCAAAACCTTGATTCAGTTGTCATTCTACCGTGAAGAGTCTTGTTCTGCGGTTGCTAGTAGAATATCTATTAGTGGTCAGCAAAAAGTCGTGGTCGCTTTTCTGGAGAACGAGCGGAACGGCACACAAAAACGACTTATTGGTGTTATTGAGAGTATAAATCTATACTAATATTATAAAGAGGTAAAGTTTGTGGGTTTGTGACGTTTTAGGGGGTAATCTCTGGATCTACTGAACCGATTTTTAAAATTCTTTCTGTGTTGAATAGTCCATTTATCGGGGAGTGTCATAGGCTCCTGTAGTATCACGCTATGACTTATAGGTGTGGAGCAGTAATAAAATTGTTCAAAAAAGGGACGCGTTTTTTTCGCCACCGTTTTTGGGCACGGGTCAGCTAGTAACATATAAAAGTTGAAGTAACCATAACTTTCAACTTTCGTGTTGCATGATTATAAATATAAAACATACACAGGAAATTGACGCAGCATGCTATTTATCCTTATTTTTCTTGAAGTTTAAGCACAGGCTACACTACCCTAATGCCCGATTTACACATCGACAAGTACAGTAGCGAGTTAAGTAGTATTTTAAGATTAAGTTGATTTTAAATAGATCTCCATCCTATTTTTTGGCGAGTTAAGTACGAAGTAGCCCCCTCTCTCGCGTCTCGCCAACTTAACTCGCCAAAAAATAGGATGGAGATCTATTTAAATCAACTTAATCAACAACTTACTACTTAACTCGCTACTGTACTTGTCGATGTGTAAATCGGGCATTAGTCTCAGATATCTTGATACAACCTTACTACCACATAGACTAACCATATCTAAATATATAAACATTTCTTGCAGATCCACCAGAATGCACAGGCCTCGGTATGAGGCTGCTCAAAGAATCAATACACTGCAACGTCAAGGCCTTACCAGCTCCCGACACCTACTTCTGGCACTTACAACCATCTAACTTCGAAGTACAACATCTTACAACGGGTTCCCCAAATCTACCTCTAGACCAGATCACGGGTCCTCTGTCTGATACATTAAAGGCGTCTTGTGAAGCTAGCAATGGAGTGGCATCGCAGGAAGAACAGTGTGATAGAGTGTTTAGTTTTGAGCATTTAAGACCTCCACAACCACATCAATGTGATATTGCGTATGAATTTGGGGAGTTTCAGATGAGGTGTATACCGGGTAAGTACATACTATAGTACCTAGTTGTGTCGTCATATTTTTATTAGTCAAAAGACGAATTTTGCTGTATATAAGGTTCCTCAAATAACTAATTAACCGCGCGCCATCGTGTCAGTATAGTAAGCAATCTATACTAATAACTAATATTATAAAGAGGTAAAGTTTGTGTGTTTGTATGTTTGTGACGTTGTAGGGGGTAACCTCTGGATCTAATTAACCGATTTTAAAAATTCTTTCTGTTTTGGATACTCCATTTATCGGAGAGTGTCATAGGCTACCTATATAGTATCACGCTATGACTAATAGGAGGGGAGCAGTAATGAAATATGTTTAAAAAACGGACGCTTTTTTTTCGCCGCCCAACGAAGTGGGCACGGATCAGCTAGTTAAAAATAAATACAGTACTTATCAAAATGTTCTTATTTTCATCATCATAACTGCAGGGAAAAACCATTAGCCCTTCGTCTAATACCAATTATAGTAGTATTGGCTTTAATGTCAAGTATTAAATCTGGCAGCGGGAGTATGCCTTCAAATTAGTATAAAAAGCATAAAACAAACCTATTTTAAATTTAAGTTTTCTTATATTAACGCAAGCATTTAACATTTTTTTTTACTTTACAGTTGAAAACGCAACTTACTACGAAGTATCCGTCTGGCGGATATCAGAAAGCAACTCCTCATTGATCCTGGAACGTAGAGCCAGCATGGGCTTCGGTTCAGGCCGAGCTCTAGCGGCTGGAGGTCCAGGAACCAGTGCTGGAAGTAACGGTGGTCGCCTCGCTGTCAGAGCTTCACTGGGACGGGTCAGAAGGGGTGATGAGGCCGGGGCTAAAGCTTGTAATAGATATGGCTGTTCCACGCCGCTGTTGTTGAGGCCTACTGATACTTTACTCCATGAAGCTGATCCTCCTTGGTGGTATTGTGAGTATTAAAAGACTTTATAATCATCATCAACTCAATGGACCAATATAAAGACTGCTTCACGTAACGATAGAAATTTCTACTTAATCTACGTAAATTTACAACATAGTGACATCTAGCGAATAACATTGGAAAGTATGTGTAACTTCTTGTACAAAGTTACACTGGTTTAGATGCTTCCTCAACGTCATCTAAACGGCAAGGGTTAAAGCAATTCACGCTTAGAAATAATAGATGGCACTGTGTGTATGTATCTAACCAAGTACAGTATGAGGACATTGATAATATGATTGGTTTTTAAAGAAAGACAGACATCAATGAGGAAGCGAGAAAGTGAGATTATAATTTATTGATGATTTTGAAATTGTATATTATGAAGTTAACAATAAGTGCTATATTTTGTTGCACTGCAATGACTTTTTATCGAAGTGCAATGTTTCCGTCACCAGTGTCACTTAGTAAGACATGATGAAACATACAATGTCAAATAGAAGTAAGTAGGGATTCAATCTTTTATAATTTCAATCTTATGCCGAACGCTATAAGATACATTTTAATGTGATAATTTTCAAAACTTATGCTAAAATTATTCAGCTATTTTCGGTAATTGGATGTACTTTTCTTCCTCATTGATTTGCTGTCTTTCTATAAAAGCCAATTTCATTATCAATGTCCCCATACTGTAAACAGCTGTTTCTGGCGGATTGTTATAGTATTGTATATTTTGACAATGTAAATATGTAAGTTTGCTTTAACGCCTGCTCCTATCCCTTATTTATGGGGGATGTCATTTCTTTCTCCGTCACCTAATGTAAATGATTACAATATATATTTACTTTCAGTCCTACTAGAAAGAGACGTGGGCATATCACTGGGAGCCGTGATCCTGGTGGCTGTGTTCGTGATATCATCAGTACTGGTAGTAAGATTAGCACGGAGACCTCGTAACAAGCCAACGCCAGTCATACAGGTGCTGCAGCTTGATGATGTCGCTAGAAACTACTTAGATAATATTGGTGGTAAGTGCTGCTATGATGAAGTACAAGAACTTTAATTTCTTATACTTACATAATTATAACATATAAATATAACACGGTGATGACTGTGCCAAATGTCCGATTTACACATCGACAAGTACAGTAGCAAGTTAAGTAGTAAGTTGTTGATTAAGTTGATTTAAATATATCTCCATCCTATTTTTTGAGGAGTTAAGTACGAAGTAGCCCCCTCTCTCGCGTCTCGCTAACTTAACTCGTTTTATCCTTAAAGTTATTGTTAATTTTCTTTCAGAGCACAAAGTCCACGCATCGTGCAGCCTACGGTCATGTAGCAGTAATTACTCAGACGCATCAGCCGAGTCAGTCCCACCAGTGGACAGGAGACGCAAGTTCGCGTGGGAGAGGTGGCACGAACCTCCACCTCCAGACGTCACCCTTACTTTACATAGAGAGAGTGCTGTATAAATTGTAAAAAGTTTTTATATCTTTGTGAATGTTGTATTATGATATTCGATGTATTATGACGTCATCAAAATGGCGGTTTGACACATGACCATTGATGAAACGCGCAATCTGAGTTAACCGAGCTGAAGTCATGGCGGTCAACTTATATCGCCCGTTAGTCACATGTCCGTCAAATCTCCCTTCAACGCGCAAAGAATAACAAAGAAAAATGGGTTCCGTTCTGAAAAAAATGCCGTTTATAAAAATATTTTTTTTGGTTGCAACACTGTCAGTTTCAAATAAACATAAAATAGCGTCCAACTGCGGCAAGTTTTTCTATTCGTCAGACTTTTTTTTAAAAGTTAACATTTGTTATAATTTTTCTCATAAATACATTTAATTTTATAACATATTTATAACACAATATATACAATAGAATCTAGATAGATATAATAACACAGTTCAAACCATTACCATACCTCTATACCTACCTGCTGCAATCCCAGTTTACTTATTTATAAAAAAAGTTATATTAAAATATCACTATTGTAAATAAAATCAGGAATATTTTATTCAATAATTGTTAAAATAATTTCTAGCAATGCAAAAAACAAATTAACTTGTTACTTTGTTGAAATCTGTTATTGAAATCAAACATTAAATTAATATTAGTTATTGTGAATGTTAATTGGGTGGTCAGTTACACAAAGCTACAAAATAGCAAAAGATTATCAAAAACATTTGAGCTTAAATTAGTAATTGTAAAATATAAATAAAATATTATTAAGATTACTTTAATATGATTAGTTAACATTTAAATAAAATAGTTTTTATCTGTCAGTTATTTCCCGCCAAATTTAACCATTAGCAGGTGTAATACAATCTATACACTACCTTATGCCGTTGAAATATGATTTATTTCCCAACGATAACGAATAACCTAATTAAGAATTGTTTTTTTTTAATCCTACTCTATGCCTGCTAGTGAGACTAGCCAAGGCGAATTGTGTATAAAAATAAATGAGATTAATAAGTGTCTATTATAACATAAACTATTTAGGTTAGATAATACAAAATGGCTGTCCCTTCCTTCATGTTAACAAAAGAATGAGATAGATATAATTATGTAGTTAAATAAAATGTGCAAGGGAAATTGATTTTAACTTATTTTTAATTAATTTTTATTTAATTGAGTTGTTAAAATTACTATATTTAATTTTTGTCATTCAAAAATGATTGGTCTAGGTAGAACAATACAGAAGTGAAAAACACCAAACAGTATGTTAATAAATATGTTGCGCTGATTTCATGTGTTTTTCTTCTGGTAACTTTAAAAACAAAATGTATTGTATTTTGCTACTATACAGTACGCGCAAACTACAAGTAAGGGCGGCTTGAAGTTGATGCAAATGGCTGCACACTGTTGTTATTTTGTCTTCTTTTATTTTCTTATTAAATGCTTTAATACGGAATCTTTTTCAAATTGCTTAGTTAGCATTTTCGTGTACCTTAGCTTAATGAAGCGACTGCTTCATACTGAATAAATTAATAACAAGAGCAGAATTCAAATTCATATCTTTGTGTAGGTACAATGATGCATTTTATAAAATTACTGTTTTAACGAAAGACATATCACGGATTATGCTGTTGTCGGAATACATTTATAAGAAGGTCCTACCATCAATTGTTACTGTTAATTTTTGGCCTAAACCATAATAATTTATTTGTCAGATGTTTTATAATGTTAGTGTAATTATGTCAATTGAAAATATAAAATAATATTTCAATATTATATTACAAGACTTTAATGTTATAGGTAGAAAAATAAAAGATTCATTTATAAACCAAAAACCTTTATATTTACATAAAGACTGAACACGAAAAAACTAAATGGATTAAATAAATTTTAAGCCTAATTTGTTGTGAAAAAGGCATAGAAATATTTTGTTGTATCAATCTACTAGTTTCCAATTTAAAACGGTACGTGAGCAAAGCAGTGATTCATCAACTAGCCTATCGCAATCTAGGTACCTACTGCTAGAAATAGATCCATTGCTGGAGATAGTTTGCGATCTGCAGATTAAAAATCCAGTCTGGCCCAGAGATCTTTATGACGTCGCTCGTCACTCTATCTATCTGGGGGGTGTGCAATGCAGTGACTGAAAGCTGATAATTAAGATAACCATTTGACTAATTTGCAGGAAATTTAATTTCAAAAACATTTAAATTTTCATGTTCAGTATTTATTCTTTACCATATTGTGAGGATTCAACGAAATAAAAATAGTCTATAATGTATAACTGAATTATTTAATATCAAAAGCTTACTATAGTTACTTTACATAATAAGTAAATCTATTAATAATAAATATTTAAAATTAAACGTTGGTTTTGTTTTATTTACTGGATTATACGGTTTAAAAATAACTTTATTTCTCAAAGATTACAAATCACTTTTTAACGCCTTCATTTCTTATTTAAGATCCTATAAATCTTCTTTTCTATGTGTCTATGCTGATTATAATACCACCAATAATAATACTATTTTTAAATACAATATTTCTAACAATCTTCTTTCTTCGTAACATATATTTTCCGAAACATTTGCTTGAATTGAACTTACGCTTTAATTTTTAAGAACATTGTCAATTCTAACATCTTTATTTAACTCATTATTTATAATCAGTATAATTATATTTTGCATCATAAAAAGGCAATTCCTGAGGAGTAGTGGTTAACCTATTAACATTTGTTTTAGGTTCCTCTGTGTTAACTTCATTAATTTCTGGTTCGTATATTGCGTGCTTGACACTTTTAGAAGGAGTTCTGTTTCCATAATAGGGGGTTGAATTATTAAAAAAATACTTTTGTTCTGTAGAACTTTCGCCACTTTCAATATCATCTGCAGTTTTCAACGTTTTTGTATCTAATAACAGTGTCGAAGGGTTTGGTACACGTAATTCTATATCACTATTCTTCTTTGCTATTGGTCTATCTTTCATGTATCTACTTACATAAACGCGGGGGTTTTGTTCTTGTGGTACGCGATAAGAATGTGTATAATCTGTATCACTAGTTTCTGTATCCAATTTTTCTTTACTAGGCATAGTTATTGAAACTGAATTTGAAGAACCTTTAGCATCATTGTTAGTTTTTGCTTTATCATTGTCTTGTAACAATCCGAAGCCAAAATGATCATCCTTGCTTTGTCTCTCATGAATATATTCTGATAGTGATTCATTCTTTGATTTTATTTCGTCATTCATTGTTACATCAGCAGGAGTTTTTGATATAATTCCACCATTTATAAAAACAGGTTTAAACTTGTTGTTTGTACGCGCAGGTGTAAATGTGCGTTCTTGTGTTGATGAATCTTCAAGAATTTCAGTATCATCTTTTTCTTTTGCTATTTTAAATTCATTTTTGTCATTATAAATGTTAGTTTGATTAAACAAAGACTCTGAATTGCTTTCATTTGTTGATGTAAGTTTTGATTTAATTTCGTCAGGGGTACTATTTATTTCTTTATCTTGCTTCATAATAATTTCCTTTTTCGCAGTAACGGGTATAATCTCTTTATCATTCAACAAAGTAAAATTTAATACACTTTTCTGATTATTTTGATTGGTCTTAGGATATTTCAATTCATCAATATTTGTTTTCAAATTATTTGAATCGTATCTTTCATTGTTAACCTTACTCATCCTAGGGCTGTCAAATTTATTTCGGAAGTGGACAGAGAGCGCGTTACTTGCATTGGAACTAGCCCAATTAATAGGAGCTAGAGGGAACTTCTTAGGATCTAATGGATTTTCTCCGGTCACTCTACTTTTAAGTGCGTTTTTATAGTTTTCAATTAGTTTACTTCCTAAAGATTCGTCAACGCTAAGGATAGGAAATTGATAAGGATTATAAGGGTTTCTTAAGACTTGACTTGTCTTAGGTACATATAAAATTAATGGTATGAATTGATTAGCATCAAGCGATGCGACATCAGGAGTTCTATTTAGAATGGGCTTAGATAATATAGATGTGCTACTAAAAGAAGGCTTAAGAGGAACTTTAGGCAAATGAGTAGTAAAAATTGCTTCAGATTTATTTCCTTCCATTTGAGCTATCGTAGGGTTAAATGTTTTTCCTAATACAGTTGATTCTTGGCTCGGTACTTTGAATTCGTCAGGATATACTTTGTCTCTTTTAGAATATATCGGAATTGGACTGGCGTAATCATATGGTTTTATTTTATCATCGCCATAAGTCATTTTATGTATGGTTTTTTTCAATAGATCAGTATGTTGTCGATTAAATAGTTCTGTAGCTAGTAAATCTTTTACATTCTGTAAAGCCTGAAGCGTGCTTTCAGCATTACTTGTCTTGATATATGCCTCAATAGGTTTGATACGCACTAATTCTACAGGTGAAGTATCGTATTTATTTACTACTGATTTAGCTTTGATTAATATATCATCAAAACCTGGTATACTGTAAAAATCATATTGAGTTTCGGTCTGCAACTTTTGCGGTTCATTTCCTCGTTTTTCGTCATCCCCAAAGAGAACAGAAGAGATAAACCCTTTAAGGTATTTAAAGTGTCGCTTCTGTCGAACATCAGGCATTGCGAAGACTAGGCTTATAAGAAGCACATACTGAAAAAGGAGAAAAAAAAATGACATGTTTACACTGAAAAAGAAATGGATAGGTACTACTTTAGAATTGCGAGAGAACTAATTTAAAATTAAGAGAACTTATGGAAATCGGCAGTCTTAGTTCTATTAGTAAATTGTAAAGACATTTAGCTGCACTAGGTACCTACCACTCGCACGTACTTGCACGACATATAAAGTAAGCATCTAAGTGTTTAATTAAATTAACGTAATAAAATAGAATATTATAAAAAAAAACAAAAAAAAAGGTAAATTTTTCTTGATTGCTGGAGTTGACTGTTATTTATACGTTTAAAAAAATATATAAGAGCTCACTCATCTCCCACTGCAGAGATGGTAACCAGCAGTCACGGAGCGAATCTTGATAATATACAAGTTAACACGCTGGGCCAGTGACCAAACGGTTTGAAATAGAGTTATAAGTTAATTTTTTTTTGTAAGGTTATCGTAAACATCTGCAAAGTTTCCCTTATTCGGCTTTAACGACACCCATGGGCTGAGAGAAAGCACATTTTCTTACTCCGTCATAGATAATCAACATACAGAAATACAAATGTCCTATTTCGTAGTTGTTTTGCAGTGACATAGAAGAACATAAATTACATTTACTTGTATAATATAATACTACAGTATATTATATAATACTATATTATATAATACTACAGTACAACGGAAAAAAATGATTCCTAGAACTCTTGCTTATTCTTCTTTTTTTTTCTAGTCGTAGATATACAAATATATTTTTTTTCTTTAAACATAACCAGCCCAGAATTTGGCCACAGTGACTGCCTTGTTAGTGGCGTTCATAAGGAACAGAGAACTCTTGCTACTTCGGGATATGCACCTCCGAAGTCATCCCATTTAGACCTTGCTATGATGTACCTATTAAAATTTCTTTACCACATTGTTAAACAGAACATATAGGTAAAAACTGCTCTCTTACAAGTAGAAATGCTATCAACAACGTAGCAGTTCACAAAAGTCGATGAAGGCTGAAACTGGCAGCAAGTCTACTTTTGTGTCAAGTAACCCTTCTTTATGTCCGTGTAGTGGACGGGGTAAGAATACAATATATCACCACCCCATCTCATCCTACGGGTGTCGTAAAAACCGACTAAGGGACTATGTGTCTATATTATCATTACGAAATAAAAAGAAGGAAAACTTGAAATTAAACCCTATACCAATCCGTCTGGCCAGCGTGATATTAGTAGGCCAAGTATCCCTCCATTACGGGAGGAGGTCCGTCCCTGCAGTGGGACATAAACGGGCTGGTATGATGAATAGTTGAAAAATAAAAAACTTACTTTTAAAAAAAACGAAGGCATTTGAACACTATAAAAAAACAACTGCACTGTCACGATTACAAAGTAAGACTGACAATTGAAAGGAACTAATTTATATAATTACATAAAGACTATTCAGTTACCTATTAATAATGGTACTAAATGATATTTAATTAATAATATACCCATTCATATTAAATATGTTTAATTAAACAAAGTTGGTGCTATGTTCTATCGTTCCGCAATACAATGCATTGTTTCTTGATCAAGGTCGACTTAGTATCAACTAATATAGACAATACCTACCCTAGAACTATGTTATAGACACCTAAAAGCGAATTTGATTTGCTAATATGTAGCAGGAAATTTAATTTGAAATCATTATTTTTGCAGATAAAATGGACCCCACGATGCAGGGACTCCTAGTGTGAGGTCCAGAGATATAGTAAATATTGTAACTAAAACAAGATGTGTCTAAAATTTGTACTGAACTATTGTTTTAAGCAAATAAGTAAAGTGTTTTTTTATTTTATTTACATATTTTATAAAAACCTCGGCCGCCATCGTAACTGATGGCTACGGTAAATAAATAAACAATATTAAAACGTATTGTTCTAAGTAGTTAGCAAAGCTTATGCTCCTGTCAGATGTGCTAACTTTGTTCTGATATCTGTGTGCTAACCACACATAGTAGAAGTGAACAAAAAAAAAGCATCCTCGATCGAAACTGGTTAAGAACAGCTTTGGATGGTAATTCTGTTTCGATCCTGGAGAAAGATAACTTCGATCGTGACTGCCTACGACCAAGGACGAAAAAGTCTTCGATCGCAACTGATTACGAACCATCGGTTACGATGGCGGCCATAGGGAAATTGGGAGCAATTTAAAAGTATAACAACTCGTGTAATTACCTTTTTCCATTAAGACACAGCAATTGGATGTCCAATTGCTGTGTCTTATCACCTTTTCATCATCAGCACTTTCCATCATGTTTAATACATATTGAACATGATGACACCAATTCCGCGCTTTCCATCATGTTCAATATGTATTAAACATGATGGAAAGCGCGGAATTGGTGAAAATTGTCTGAATTCCGAGATACCAAATAAAAACAATTCTCCTTTTCTTTTTGGAGCCATGTGTTTTATATATATATGTTGAATATACAAACATAGCTGCTCGCTTAATTCGTTTCCAAGTTTTAGTCAATCAATCAACTAACCCATCGCAATTCACTGCTGGACATAGGCATCTTCCAATACGCGCTACAGAACACGGTCCTGCGCCTTCCGCATCCAGTCCGATCCAGAGACCTATATTTTTCATGTTAAAATCGGTACAATTAATTGTATCGCATCTTCTCGGAACTTCGACACACGTACACCAATGATACAACTTCTAAATGGTTTCCCATTATAAAAAGAAAATAAAAAAGTTTGTGTAAAGCCGGTAGTGACTACGAATCAAACTCAGTTTTCTATTAGACATAGTTTTATTATCACTAATGGAAGACAATCATTGTATTTCTTGATACGATAACTTCCGACAATATGGACGTTCGTATTTAATGTGCGTCCATAAATTCTTTGTTACCACTGCCATGCTAAACGGATGTGCAATCATTATACTTAGCACGATGATATTTGTAGGTCCCGAGATAGTTTTAGCTAGGTCCAATAGCGGCAGTAGTCTTCGTCTAAAAATCAATGAAAATTTTCGTATCAAGAAATACGACATTAATTCTTAAACTAAGTATTACTATTTTACATAAATTATTATTCTGTACAATGTAATAAAGAGTTACGATTACGACTAGAAAGTGGTGTGTTTTTTTTCTTTTGTTCATAAAAGGACTATCATTGAGACTGCACTTAAAAGACTAATACAAAATAATAACTAATTATTGTTCATATACACAATAATATAAAGGTCACACTTCTGATCAAAATCTAAAATGGTAGGTAATGTAATTTTTAATAATAATGGTTTTAGCTAGCAGTGGAAAGGAAAATAGAAATCTCTTTTTTAAATTTAAATTCTCTCATCGTCATCATTCTGACGTCATACGGTAATACAACTAATAACATATAACTAAACATTAAATCATTAAAATCTAATTACAAACTATGAGATCATTATTAACACTAAATACCTTATTAACTTAAGACCTAATCATTAATTTACTAATTAAAACTTTTATCAAAATCCCATCGTTAGGGCGTGTTTCGACCGCGTGTTGTGAACGACCTGCGTCGCCTATGACACACCTTGCACACGCGTAGTACCCACCTCGCGTCTATAACCTCTCCTAGGTTGTACCTCTAGCCTCTCCTAGCTTATACCTCTAGACATAGTAAGCATGGGCGCATATGCGGGGTGGGTACTACGTGTATGCGGGGTGAGCATGGCATACGCGTGTCCTATGAACGCAGCCTTAATTTCTTCAAGCGCACCATGGTACTTCTGCGTCGAAGACATGTCTTGGTGGATGGAGAGCGGCGTGGGGTGGATGGTGTGGTTGTGGGGATCCATGTAGCAGTTCACACATGAAGCTTATGTATGTGATCGCTAGGCGAAGAGTTTCTATGCGGGATAGACGTTTTTCGTATGCGAACGTGGGTACCTAAATGAGAGAAATATCATTGTTAAATAATTTTCTAACATTCATGATGAGGTGATCTTTATAATTAAGTATAACCTCCTTCACCTAAGCTATCAAAATAATTTAAGTAGTTTAAATAATTATTTCGGTGTATTATACTGGCATTGCCGTCGCTGTGATAGTTGGGAGGGCAAAGCGCGGACGTCCGCGAAGGGCAGCCGCTTAACGCATAAAACAATTCTAGCCTGTGTATTAGTGTGTATTGAGAAGGACTGAAAAAATATTGACACCCTTCTTGTTTTGTGGGCATCGTAAAAGTTGACTAGTTACCAAATAGGTAGACTAGGTTTCCTGAAAAAAATCTCTCCTTCATCCTTCAATAAACTTGATTTGAAACTTTAATAATCTTGTAATAATATTATATGCCATTGTTAAGAATATTTCTACATACCTTTCGTCGTAACTTATCGAAGGCTTCATTCAAGTTGAACATCCTTCTCCTCTCCCGTATGTTGGCAGCTCGACGTTGCGCCACGGAGGCCACACGGCGGCGCGGCTTCTTGCCGCCGGGTGGTTGGCGGGAACCACTCCGGCCTCCGCAACCCGCCGCCGACCACACTACGTATAGAAAAAAGATTATAACTAAGTATTAAAAGATAAGAAAATGAAAAAAATATTTAATTTTTAAAAGACACGTTAGTGACATATGAAAGTCTGCGTTTTTATAGTGATCACATATGCACGACTAACTTAACGGCAAAGTTTACTGAGGGTTCGGAACACTACCATGTCAGAGAAGACACCCACAAGAAACTCTGCTGGGTTCCAATCACTCTTTTTGGTGATCACTTCACAAATATTATTTAGATATTTAATTTAGAGACAAATATTAATATATATTTTATAATTAAATGTTGTTAGTTAAATTAATTAGACTAGTAATTTAAATGAATACTCCATACTAACTACTTAATATTAAATAATTATGTTAAATTGTAACAGGCCGTTTTTCCGTCGGCTTTCAGCCGTGTAAACCGAAGAAGAAAATTGGTCTACGCTAGCCGTCGGCAGACACCTGAGTATTCTTTAAAAACTAAAATTTTTGTCTTTACCTATTGCCGTTTTGTATGAAGATTTTATCAGAAGTTTGATTTCTCATACTAACTTTTTCTTAGTTTTTTCAATATGATTTAAGTACGTGATTGCTCACATTTAAGTTAACTACAGTTAAAATTATTATCAAGAGGTTTTCTTATAAAATATTTCTATCACTAAATAATATTAGCTCCATTTATACTTTTAAAATATTTTTTTGGTAAGTATAAAGTGATTTTGAAGATTGTAAATATAAAATTTTAAATTTGATTTTAGTCTTACCCAGGTCAGCCGGCGGGAATGCCAGGATGTCTGGATAAGGTACCGGCGCCGGAGGAGCGTCCCACAGTGGTCCGTAAGGTGACACTTCGCTACCCTGGGATAAAAAAAAAACAATAAAATACAAAAAGGCGATACCAACAGTGATCCGCGTTAAGTACAGTTTTTTATATAATGACGAGACGAACAAATTAAGCCATACTTGTCGTTACCAGATGCAGAAGGACTGATTGTTTTCTAAATATATAACACAGTGAAGGTATGTCCCTGAAGTACCATCTTGGGCTGTTAAGTATCATAGTCCTCTAAGTCTACAAGCTATCACAGCAATAATGCTTCCACACTGCTGCCAGGCGTGAACACAGGTTGTTGTAAAAACTTAGACAACCTATTGGTGAAAAGACTCACTATCTATGACCTCGTATACCTACAGGTTGGCGCGGTTACGGAGATTGTATCATAACAGCCCATTAATGTGCCAGCCCACTGACGTCCCCACTGACTCCTCCCGTGACGGAGGAATACTTGGCCTGCTAATACTACGCTGGCCAAACGGATTGGTATAGGGTTTAATTTCAAGTTTTCCTTCTTTTTGTCTCGTAAAGATTATATTCGCGGATACTAGTCCCTTAGTCGGTTTTTACGACACCTATGGGATGACATATTGTATTCTTACTTCGTCACCACACGGGGAACAGAGATTGTATAGACTTGTGAAAAGAAGCAAACTAAATACAAGCCCAGGACATCCGCAAATCATCATCATCTTGGAATAAATCGTCCTCTGCTGGACATGAACCTGCTTTAAACAGTTCCACTTTAATTACAATAAACTGCTGTAAACATTCCCTGTATACTTACTGCTACTTTTAGACGCAACACAATCGTGCATTATTTTTTTGGAAAAGGAGTACGAGTATGTTAATAAGCCTTGGCCGTTGTTAAACCTATGTTAAGTCATAACTATAAACACGCTTACCTAGTCTTATGGTCTGCTTCTTGTTTAGTACAAAAAAGATTAAAAAAAAGATGAGTTTGGGTTATAAACATGCCAGTGACACTTATAAATAGTAAAAGTATATTGAGTGTGCATTCTTGTAATGAGCGCAATGTATATTCAGGCAAAATAAAAAAAACACAATTATATCATAAGACATTCTTTACTTCAGTACATAATCATGAATGTAATAAATTAATCTAAATTAACTAGTTAGTCATTTCTATCATTATGTAACTGAGTTATGTAAAACCATTTAATTTTGTTGTGACTACACAATTATAACAGCCCATTAATGTCCCACTGCAGGGACGGGGCTCCTCCAGTGACGGAGGGATACTTGGCCTACTAATATCACGCTGGCCAAACGGAGTATATACGGTTTAATTTCAAGTTTTCCTTCTTTTTATTACGTATTTATTTATTATTCTTTTTATTCTAAGATAATATTCACGAATAATCCCTTATTCGGTTTTTACGACACCTATAGGATGAGATGGGGTGGTGACAATATTACAATATTATTATATTAATCTCTCTAGGCAAGTCGCCGAGCTAGGGTCTTATCCCACTGCCGAAAATTGATCGAGTCTGCGAGTAAGTTTTTTAAACTTTGACTAATAATTTCTCGATGTTGACAAATAGTTTTTCATAGGTTTATTTTTGGGCTCGTATTTAGTGCGAGGTCTAACCATTGGTGTATCGGGCTGGGTTTTATCTAAAGCCAATGTTTCAAAATAGCTTGGACAAGATTTGCCCAAAACTTTTACGGGCCAGTATATACCTATATGTTTGCGTGTGCCAAAAAGTGGTAGAATGCTCTCGATCAATTTATTAATCCTCAGTATATCCATTCAAAGAAAAACTGCACCTATTTTCCAAGAACACCAACGTTTACCCATTTTAGCAGCGCGGGTTTTCAGTCTATGTTTCTATGTACATATTTATATCATTGACGAAAAACTCATGTGTAAGTATATAGGTATATGGATGTTTCTTAGTAGTCTAATAACCACACACAAGGTTTCGATCCATCTGTTTTCTTTGGGACTTTCTGGTGTTTGGTGGAGTTCCGCGGCTTTTCTCATTATTTCGGATATATATGTGCTTTAAGACGATATACGTTAAAAGATCTATAATATAGATATACCTAGATATAGATCTTGCATCATGCATGATGTATCTCTAAGCCCACAATGTACATACAATTAATGGTGTCAAGGAAACAACGAAAAGACCACATAAAGCTTTCAGGGACATAAAGGTACAGCTAATAAGTCTACATAGTGTTTGTTCCCACTATTGGTACAGCAGATGTTGTGATATTTTGACATTATGACATTTTACACTTGCAACTTGAAGCACAGGACTTAGGCAGATAAAAAATAAGCAGACAAGGGCACAATAGTTCTTCTGTTTCACAGTATAATCAAGAAGAATATGCGTAGGACCAAAGCCAAGAAGTATACGATATTTAACTTGGTCAGTACAGATCCCTGAACAGGATATCAACTTTGAAAGGACAGAGAGATGGTCCGTGTCAGCTGCAAGGGTTATTGTGATGTCAATTTATGTATTCCTTCTGTAGGCCATCTTCTATGATTGATTTCCCATACTTATTGTGCCGCATTGCTGCAAAACTCGCTCTACAATAAGATTGGTAAAATTTTTATAAGCATGTTTTCATTAGTAGAAGTTTTCTTTATTCCTATATTTTATTTATTAGGCGGCGTTTTGCTTCCTCAAATATTGTTAGGTTATTGGAGTTTACCATGTAGATACCGAAATGGCAAGCATATTAATTTACGCATGCAAGGTGGATTAAGACCAGCTAAATTCTTCAAGATGAAGAATATTATGAAAAACTAAAAGTGGTAACTTACTGCTGAGCTGCTCCAAACGTGCGGCGTCTCGCTGCCGTAGGACATCAGCGGGAAATGAATCTTGAAACTTTTACACACACACCCGGTTAAAATGAAACACCTTCACACCACTTGCTACCCAGGCCCACCCACTACCAGAAAGTCGACCTAAACCTACCAAATATCAAACTAAACTAAATCAAATTATTTTATCTTCACGCTTCTACCAAATAAGATCATCACAGTTTTATTAAAATTCTAATACAAACCAAAACCAACCTTAAGTTCATAATTCAAAAGTGCAAATTTCTTTGTAAAGGTGAAAAGTCACCCCTAACCATGTCGACGTCAGATTTCTCGCATTACATTGGCTAGCGTAGGGGTAGTATAAGGGAGGTGGCAGTGATTGGACGCAGCAGGTGCAGTGGGCGGGGAGTATCGACTATCCAAAATTTTACACCAAGATATGCTTTTTCCTCTCAAAATTCATAAAAAGCTTGAACTTACACTGGATGACTTTTTTTAGTGGTTGCTTGAAACGTTTAATACAGTGTCGTATAAATGTATACTTACTAGCCCTTGAATGTCCCACTGCTTAGACAGTTTGAACGGGAAATTTGGCCTACTATGCCTATTAAAATAATCAGGCCGATTTGATTGTATCACAAGGTTTGATGTCAAGATTTTCTAATTGTTTCACAGAGATACTAAGATATCATATTTAGTAAGTAGTTAGAGTTTTACGATTCCCACAGGGTGAGATGAATAATTTTGTACAAAGTTATACTATAGACTAGTAGAACCCTATATATGAAAGTGTCCTCACATAACATAGATTAACTGGCCCTAATATCTCTACGGGAAAAAAATCCAATACCTTCTGTTAAAATTTTCATAGTAGGTATTACCACGGAACCCTAAAGGTTTTTCCAAAACTATCGTATCCTATATAAGGAGGCGCTGTAAAATTCTGCTTTCAGATTATTTTTTTTACTTTATTTAAATAAAGTTTCAACAAAAGCAGCAAAATAGAAGTTTACATTACGAAACGGTACGAAATAATTTACTTTTCCAACGAATCCTTACGCTTTTCTGAAATAGGTTTGACCCAAGAAATAGGTTTGGTTAAAGTTACTAGAGACGTACCTAAATTCATCGTATTATTAAAACAACAAGAAGATAAATAGAAATAACCTTCCTTTAAATATTGTTACTTCTCCTTCTCTCGTGTCAATGGTTGAAGAAACTCAAACAGTTGTAGAATAGTGAGCGGGCATTTGAAGTGGCCGCGTTGAGATCGCCCATCGTACACCGCTCAGGGCACAAAGGGCACACCAGTAGATACGACATCGATTGCTCTGGATTGCCGCATTCACATTGAGGAAGACAAGCGTCTCTGATTCCCCACTTACACATATTTGCTCTACAGCAAATATATATTGTTACTTATCTTGTGTCATGTCTATTCGTTCATCGTTAGCATTTCATTAGAAAAGTCATCAGCTATCCTAACCACTACTCTTTTTCTTCTGCTACGCGATGTCCTTCTATGAAATTTTGTTTTCGCTCTAAACTCGACACCCAATCTGAAGGCAATGGAATGACGCCATTTCATGACTACCTTTCTATGTATATTTACTAAAAAAAATATTAATAATTAGTATGTTTATCCGTTGAGTAGTACCTACCCATAATAGAAGCTCCGCTTAGTTTGGGACTAGATGGCGTTGTGTGAATGTGTGTGGAATATTTATATTTTTACCTTTGCCTTCATGTTTGTCAGGTTCGATGCAATCACGTTGCTGAGAGATGTATATTTTTTTTTATTATTTATTTAATTTAGTCCCACTTCAGAGACAATGTTGTTAAATTATGTTTCTTTCATATTAAGTTTCTTTTTTATTATAACTAATTATGATACTAAAACAAATAGAATTTCTAGATTTTCTAGATGCAATCAGTATTTAATCTATTATAATACCAAGCAAAAAATATCAACCAGAAACAACTTGGTCAAACGCCTAACTTCTGCGTCTTGGGGGGCATGTTGTCAGGACTACGGGTCTGGCATTGTCCTACACGGCAGGAGAGTATGCGTCCGCGGTATAGCACCGTTCGGCTCACGCAGGTATGGTCGACTCTGCCCTGAATGAAACATGCCGTATAATAACTGGCTGCTTGAAACCTACCCCATTGGTCAAATTATACTCATTGGCCGCCATTGCTCGACCTGGTGTTCGCCGTCAGGTCATTTGCGAAAGTGAAAGGAAAAACAAGAGACCGACCCTCGTCATCCACTTTACTCGCACAATATACCCAGGGCACGCCTCAAAAGTCGTAAGAGTTTTTTGCGACACACACGTGCACTGTGCGGTGACCCCAGTAAGGCTAGACTGGACGGGTGGGCCTCAAACTTTGCACCACCGGCGGACTTCATTCCACCCGCCGAACATCTTCCACCTGGTTTCGAGGAGCAGTGGCCTATCTGGAGGTCGCTCAATAGGCTACGTACCCAAGTAGTCCGCTGTAACTCTAACCGGACTAAATGGGGTTATCTGAACCCCTCCTATAGTGGATGTGGGTGCGGTTCTCTCGTCCAGGACATGGAACACTTCCTATCATGCCCAATGTGCCCTGCCACCTGCACACCAGAAGACCTAAAGAGTGCCAACGATAATGCTGTTGCTGTCGCTGGTTTTTGGGCAAAACACATCTAAAATATATTTGAAATTAGACTTATTGCCGTCGAAACGAAGAAGAAGAAGAATTATAATCCCTTAGCCATGTAGGCAAAAGATAATTTCTGTGCTGCTTAATATAGTATCAATATTAATTACAACTGGTTATCGAAATAATTTGGTAAATTTTGGTTAAGCTAGAGAGTAGCAAGTTAAACTTAAGAGCTATTTGAACTGCTTAAAGGGTATCATCTTTTTCTGTTACCATAAAACTATTAATATAAAAAAAACTGTTATAGATACACAAACTAAACTTAACCAGCATAAAGAAGGATAGTGTACTTTTAAATCTAGAGATAATTTTGAATATTTGAGCAAGTAGTTCCGAATCTATGATTTTTTAAAACTTCAATACGCGATATCTCAAAACAACGTTTTCGAAATAATACCCTTTTGTTTGTGACGTGCGATGTGTCTTTTCATAAGAGAAATTATTTGCTGTTTCTCCTTCTCAAAAAACTTTCTTTATTGAACACACAAATTAATTTGTCATCACATAAATATAATAAAATTGTGTCATAATGCACCTGCACTAAATAGAAGGAATTCGTAACGCATTTGCTAATCCCTTATTGATCATATCGCATTAGTGGAATAGGCGTGACTGAAGGACAGATGGCTGATTAGTTATGGCCAGCATTGTCCTATTTGCTATAGAAATTGTGGAAATTTGTCAATTTTGACGCGAAATTCGTGTGGATAGGGTAAATCTGGAGCATAGTGTTGAAGGGGATAGATATAGCATTTAGTTTGACAGATTTATTTTAACCTAAATAAGTTGTTTCACCGTCTGGTGACAGAGTAAGAATGCGAATGATATCATCATCTCGTCTTTTGCCATGGGTGTCGTAAAAGCTGACTATGCAAAAGTTCGGAAATGATTTAACTAAAACTGAAGTAAAACTTTCGATGTGTTTAAAGATGTGATTTCCATAGTAGGTATGCTGTAAGTATTCTTAATTTATCACCACGTCGTTTTTGAACGTGTTAAGTAGGTAATCGCTGTAACAAGCAGGAGTAAAACCAAATAGATTACATGCACGTTGCATCTCTTAGAAAAGTTCCTAAAGTTTATTTATTTAAGGTCTCGTTAAGTCACCTGAAGTCGCCGTCTCAGTAATATTTATTTTGCACATGGAAACCAGTCTCTACTGGAAGAGGATAAGGAAGCTGAGCCTCTACAATTAACCTCGCACAAACTGGCTTGGTTTGCCTGAAATATGCTTACAGAGACGCCCACGCTTGTACAGAAACTAAAAAGCATCCGCGCATTCCCCCATTTAGTTATAAAAATGATGTCTGCGAATCCATTTGCAACAACTTCAAGTCGGCCAACTATGATTGCGCGTATCGTATTCGTAGGTAGGTAACCTTAGAGATAAGTCTGTGCTATTGATATAGAGACTAATGACTAAAACCACCTTTGGTCTCTGTTTGGCTTGAAAAGCGCCATGCTAATATAAATGCCTAAATAAAAATTTCGTGCCTTTTCATAATTTAACAAGTGGCATTCTGTGGCTAATTCAATCTAGTAAATAAACACTAAATATAGCTTTAACTCTGACAGTTTAGATAGTAGGTACAAAAAAAAGGAAAAAGTGTGACCCCAAAACAATTAAAATACAATATCTGTGCATTAGTTATCATAGTAAAGCATATTTCATCCCCTTGCGTCACCACGTGTGGGCAAACGCCCCTCGTTTTAATAAAGCCCCTCCGTTGTAATTGAAGCGTGTAATCAGTTGACATGTTTTGCTAAATCTTTTAATTTGACACAGATCAAAACCCCTTGTTATAAGTTAAGTAGTCATATTTATGTTTTGAAGAATTTTAGAATTAACTACCAATGTGGCAACAATATTTTTTTTCTCTAAATACTTCTACGAGAGTTCATTGATTATCCTAATGTTATCGTTATACTAATGACAACGCTGCATCAGTCTACTCGTGAACATGGCTGGTTTAACCTGGTCGAAACGTCGAGCGGCTCAAGGTAAATAATTAAAGTGTTTACCTAAAAAATCTATACGCGTTAATACCCGATAACATTAGTATAATAATAAAATGAAACGCGAAAGTTTTTAAGTTAAGATCATTGATTGTCTCCTGTTTGCGAGAACTAACTACTTTCAACTTCCATTCGGAACAAAACATCATAGCTTAAAACAACCAAAAAGTCCTGCGTAGCGTTCGAGCCTCGTGCACAGTGGCCACAAACTATAACGACGACCTCACGGAGGCATTCAACGTCCTTCTGTCATAACGAGGTAAGTATTGGAACTTAGGCTTCCGACAACACGCTAGACTAACAAGTTGGTAACAGTTCTGTGTCCATTAATTCTTCACGTATTGTAAGGACAATCTCGGGGCGAGATAGGATAGTGATAGCCAGTATTCTTACTCAGTCACCACAACGGCAACTACAATACAACTTTGTTATACATAGTTCGTCATCGGATATCCGTGTGGTGATGGAGTAAGAATACAATATGTCACTACCCCATCTCATCCCATGAGTGTCGTAAAAACCGACTAAGGGACTATCTGTGAATGTTATCTGTACGAAATAAAAAGAAGGAAAACTTCAAATTAAACCCTATACCAATCTGTCTGGCCAGCGTGGTATCAGTAGACCAAGTATCCCTCCGTCACAGGAGGAGGCCTGTCCCTGCAGTAGGACATTAATGGGCTGTTATGATGCATAGTTACTCTCTTCTCCTTAGACAAATTAAATTCAAAAGTTAATAAACAGTAAACTTAAACATGTAAGTATAAAAATAAAATAATCCTAAACACGCGTCAAAAATCGCCTTTTCTCCACGAATGAACTAATATAATTTTAATATGGCGAGAGACCGTAGATAATGCTTAGTTTAGATACACTCGACACAAAGGAAGATGACTCTACAAAGGGTAACCATGCACGTATTGTTAGGGTCCTACTGTTTACGTATAATTTTGATTATTGTTTCTTACCAACCCTTGTTAAAGCACGGGTATCGGGTAGGGATGGTGAAATTTTTTTGGCTTGCTAATAGTAAGTAGGTACCTATACTACCAACTACCCTTGGTAGTAGGTATAGGCGAAAACGAAATCAGTTTCAGTTTCAGTTTCTTTATTTTTCAACATAATGTTACAAAATAACAGCTTATTGACGTCAGTTTAAAACTACTAAGTCTAAGTTTACATATTAAAAGTTTTCCAAACTTTACCACCGCTTCCAAGGCGCTAGTAGAGAAGAAGCGGCGGCGGCGTAACAAACTCTAAAGCAGCATTTTTTAGACGTCTCTATAATTTTACAACAATTTTGTAACTGTAACAAAGTGCTGCAACCATTGTATACCATATAAAAATTAAGGATTGCACTAAAGGATCTATATACATTTTTAAATATCTTAAACTAGAAGATTCGTCCTGTAGGTAGTACACAAAAGTGGGAGCACCAAATCACATTTATAAAGTTTTCTAGTAATAAAAACGTCGCTCAACTAAATTATCCCCTGGATAAATAAGTGGTGTACCAAAAATGAAAATTACTTAATGTCAGGGTCGACCAGTCTGGCTGGGACCAAATGGCTTTATCAGTTTTGACAAAAAATTTCTATCATAATTTAAATTCATTAAGATCGTTATTTAATGTTTATGCGTGAGCTTGACGTCATTGGTTGACCGTATTCAAAACTATGCTTAGATTAAAAGTACAATCTATTTTAAACTTTCACTTCAACGCAATAAATAATAAAATCTACTAACACAATACAAATGTCACTAATTAAACAGTAGAGTTTGTATGTGAAAAACCATTAAATAATTTAAAACTAAAGTCAACTTGTTACTTGTGACATTTTCAGTTTTTCTGACATGACAAGCTACAAGCTTGACAACTTTTAATCTAAGCATAGTTTTGAATACGGTTTCAAGCTTTACAAGCTTGTCATGTCAGAAAAACTGAAAATGTAGAATTTAAATATTGGCTGGTAAGCCGCCCAATTGTTGACACCTTAAGAGTGGACTGCGTGTCAGACTAAAATACAAAATATCATATAATGATGAAATACTTTAATCTTTGCTTATACTTATTATCCGGCCGTTCAGAGAATGCGTTCCTGACACTTATCAGTTAGTCACGACTAGTGATGGACACAACATTATACCGAGTTCGTTACCGTTACTCCAAAATGAACCGCCGCGTTATTTTTATGATTAGATTTAGACCGTTTTAAATTGGCGGAATCATTTAAAATTTATATTTTAGTTCTTTACGTGGAAACAATAAAAGGGAATATTAATATAATAAAATTGTTTTATTTATTATTTTTTACAAAGTTACAATCTGTATTTCTATGGAATAAAGTACATTGAACTAAATGTGCGTACAGAATATTAATCAGACTCCGATTCGCTTGAGGAGGTGGTGTCTTCATCATCATCTTCGCCTACATGTATAATTATATTATTATCAATTACAGAATCAATCCTGATATCTCGGTCAAAATGTTCCATAATCAGGTTTTTAGTCTTTTCGACAACCTTTGCCCAGTCATCTCTTGTGACTTTCCCGCAGGCTTCTTTTAACAGGGTCATCATCTTTTTCGTGCTGAATGGCGGGGAAGTATTGTGGCGGGCGGCGTAACCTTTTATTTGAGCCCAGATTAGCTCAATCGCGTTATATTGGCAATGATACGGTGGAATTCTTAGAACGCGATGACCGTACTCCAAAGCCATTTCATCGATTTCGTATCGCACATTTGCCGCTTTATTTTCTTTCACTAACTTAATTAGCTCTGCTTTTAGCATCTGCATATTTGCGTCAATGCCTTTTGCTTGTAACCAAGCAACCATTTCTTCTTTTTTATTAGCTTGGGTAGGTGGTTTCTGTATTTGAAACGAGTGATAGGAGGCATTATCCATCAATATTACAGAAGGCTCTGGTAGGCTGGGCAAAAGCACGTTCTGGAACCACTCTTTAAATGTACTGGCATTCATTTCCTCGTGGTAGTCATTTGTGGTTTTTGATTGAAATGCCAGTAAAGCGTTCTCCACAAAGCCGTATTTTGCAGTACCTGCGTGGCATATTATCAGACGAGCCCCCTTACCCATTGGTACTTTCGACGTCGACGCTTGTGTATCATCCGTCCAAGAACGGGAAACCGTGTGATTGGCGTTTAGCCATGTCTCGTCAATGAACACGACATTATCCCAGTTATCAATTTTTTTTGCTTCTCTCAAGAAACTTATCCGTTTCAAAATGATGTCGTATCGTTCTAATAAAATTTTTCTTTTGTCTGTTTTTTTATACGAAAAACCAATATCTTTTAAGATTTTCGTTAAAGCAGTTTTACCCCCGCTAAACAGTCCAGCTTCTCTTAACGACGCCAAAAGCTTCATCCTGTTGAGATATTCATTTCTGGAATAGTAACCATATATATGATTTCTGATTGCATCGGCGTCAAAGGTATCAATATCTGTCACGGGTTTAGTTCTACGTTTCTTCTTCGGAGTACGTAAAATATTATCTTCCATGCCAGTAGAGCCGAACTTTTCTTTATTAATATTTGTAATCGTTCGTTTGCTAACTCCAAGCGCCTGAGAGACGCGTTCTTGTACTTTTTCGACAGGAACCAGGGGTCCGCCATTTTGCCGCTCCCGCTCAAAGTAATCTTGCAGCTTGATAATTAACTCACGGGCTCCAGTTTTCAATGTTTGTCCACGTTTAGGCATTATTATGCACCAAAAGTAAAAAGAACGCAATATAAGACACAATCAAAGTCAAATAACAACAGATCGCAAACACTTGAAGAACGTGGTCTATGCGCACGAAACGACAACAGACGACTGTTTCAGCGTCACAAAATGGCGGCCCATAACGCCATTTGGGGTTACCATTTTCAACCTAAATATAAAAATGCTACTTTGTATTTAATGTACTTTTATTTTTATATTTAATAAAAGTTATTCTAAAGTCCATTATTTTCAAATTCTTGAAAAGAAAAACAAAACGTATTATTTTATAAAGTATAACTGTATCGATAAGAACAGATTACGATACTATTATTCACTGTTATTGTTGGCACAGCACTACAAATATAAAGCGCTGACATAACCTTGTAATAGCGCAGTGTAGATTTAGAAAAATATTGTTTACCAAGTTATTTGACACTCAGTTTGACACAACATTATAACATTCATTAATTATTGATATAATAATGTTGTTTTAATGCTCATCAATAGTTAAAACGATAAACAACCAGCAAAAATATTTTTATCGTAACTGCAACGCCATTACAAAGTTACTGCGTCAGTTCAATCGCGACGTGTCAGGAACGCATTCTCTGAACGGCCGAAGTTTAGTCATTATTATGTGATTGAATAATATTAAATAAATATTGTTGGCACTAATGCCAATAAAAGGATTCTGATAAATTTATTGTTGCTATGTTGACACATGCAATAAATAAAATATGATAAAAATATTAAATAAATAATATTTGAACTTGAATAATCATACTGAACTTGAATAATCTATAGTGTTTTCTTTCGTTTTACTCACTTTTAACTCTTAAGTGGCAATAATTGTAGGACTTCTAACGATTAGGTGGTTTACCCTAATTTGTTTTATATTATAAAATTACGAAAACTTTAAATTGAAATATGCGCCAATGACGTCATACAAGAAATGATAGGGATGGACATAGAAGGAAAAAAGAGAGAAATTCATTAGATTATAACGTTTTACCGAAAATATGCTCTAGTAACAGTCAATAACGTTGACTTTACTATTTGTTTTTATAAATACCTAACGATTATTTGCTAATAAAAGAGAACTGATATGTCAAAGTAGCGTCATGATTTAGCTGATGTTTTGTTGTGCGATATTGAACCTAATAGTTTTATGACATGCAACTAACAGTAACTCTAAGGTGATAAAGCCATTTAGTTCTCGACTATACTTACTTACTACCCTTGGTTCCAGTTAGTGTCACTGTTCTATTTTTAAAAACCGTTCATTTTTAAATTCGCAGGCATAGGCATACCCTTATACATACTCATACGGGAATTTTTTCTACGAGTTCCTTTGTAGTTTTATGTATTTCACCTCATCCAGGCTAATTAATGAAGTAGATATAATTATAGTTTTTTCGTATTTACTAACTCGTTCCAGTAACCTTAGGAAACTGTGAACATCTCAAGGCATAAAAAAGGAAACAAATAAAACATATTTATTATCATTTTATCAATAAAATGTATTAATAGTCTTAAATGTATATAAATAATAGTAGAATCTGCACACTAAGTAGTGTTCAGGGCATCATCTTGTGATCTCGCTTCTCTCCGGCCAGACTCCCTGTCTCTGGCCCCGCGCGGATGTCAGGACCCTTCCTTGAGCTTGCCATTCTCTGTAGCCTTCGTAGTGATACGCTCCATCACCTCGTGGTTGTATGTTGAGTGTAACATTAGACCGAGTACTCCCGCTCTGTTAAATATAATAACGATATTATTAAGTGACTACCTTATTGCTAAAAATAAACGATTTAAGCTACAATTGTATAACTAATTCAATGCTGCAAGTGCGTACTGTAGCTAGGTGGAACGAAGACGATCACAAAAAGCTCGTTGGGTCGAATTGTATGCGAAAGGCGTAGCACCGTGTTCAGTAGCGTTCTTTACAGCAGTCGATTGATTGGCCCAAAGCTTTGTTATCGGTTTTGTACCAAGTTTTCTTTTTAGCAGCCTTTTACAAACATACTGTCTTTAGGTTAGGAGGGGGTGACATTAAAAAAACCGGTCAACCGGTCAAGACTCGCGCACCGACGGTTCCGTACAAACCTATTAATTATTTTATCGCCAAAATGATGACGTCACGACTCGTCTGTCAAAACTTCTATGACTTCACGACCCAGCATTCAGAACTTCTATGACGTCACGACTCATCTGTCAAAATGTCTATGACGTCACGACTTAGATGTCAAAATTCTATGACGTCACGAATCATCTGTCAAAATTCTATGACGTCACGACTTAGCTGTCAATAATAATTTTCCCGCCAAAATTCTATGACAAAATAATCAAAATATAATATGATGAAAGTCAAAATGTATGGTTTTCGGAATTTTTCCTTTACATTTACTATAAGACCTTGCTACATGCCAAATTTCAGGTTTGTAGGTAGACTGGAAGTACCCTGTCCGTTTTTGCCCTTTGCTCGTCGAAAATTTGCGACTCATACGGCTATATTTCTTGATTGCATTGGATTAGAAGTTTGATTTTTTAGAGCTCTAAGAGGCAACAGACCATATTTGGTAAAAATTTCAGCTTAATACCTCCACGCGTTCCTGAAAAACACGGTCTTGCTTGACAGACCGACGGACAACAAAGTGATCCTGCTTTTTCAAAATCGGTACGGAACCCTAAAAATATTATATTAATGAAAAAAGGTCTACCTGGAAGCCATAGCGAGCCTAATACTCCGCTCCTGTTCAACAAGTTCGTCAAGTTTGAGCCATTGTCTAACTCTCTCCATGTCAATCTCTGCTCTTCTCAGTTTCTCCCACTGGTAATGCTTCAAGCAGGACTTCTTGGGAGCTCGGCAGAACTCTCCCGTAGGATCAAATACTTTCTTCACTAGTGGACAGCCGCAGACATCGGAATCGCTTACTTTTGGATCTTTGAAGTGTTCCGGGCACATTACCTGGTGAAAAAATAAAGTGTTGTTTTAAATTGGGTTTTGTTTTGAGGTATTTAGTAAAATCGACATCTATGAGGGTAAGTACTTAATGAAAGACGGTCGTTCTTACAAGATTAAGCTTACAAACATTTCCAACTACCCTCCATAGGTTTTTTTTTCTGACAATGCCATCTAGCAGCAAAAAAAGCAGAGCATTACCTTGTACTGAGAGTACTAGACAACGAATAAACCAACTTATTATACATAGAAAAAAACCCAGGCCAAAGCAAACATTGATGTTTTGCATTGAGCGGAAATCGAACTCAAGATCTTTCTATAACAGCCACTAGACCTCAGTGGTCGTAATTCTTACCTAATTACTCCATTAAATGTAAAATATATTATACATACCCGTAATCTTTTACAGTAGGTCCCATTAATAGGATTATAATAGTCACAGAACATGCTCTGTCCGTCGATGCGCGTCCGATGCCTGCTGCCGAACGAAGCTTGCGCCTCGTACTTCACGAAGCACTTCTCCATATGTTTGACGGCAGTACGGGAATGGATCTCGTGCCCGCATGTGATGCAGTACATCGATGTTTCATCGTCTGCATCCTGTAGGAAGAGACAAAAAAGAAATTCAGTTATGCATTAGAAAAATTAAATAATATAATATTATGTTGACCGCGTACCGAAGAGCGCAGGGTGGGGAGAACCCTTACACGGTGGACCGATGACCTAGTTAGGACGTCAGGAAAGCGAGGCACAGGACCGGACAAGGTGGCAATATTTGGATGAGGTCTATGTCCAGCAGTGGACGTCAATTGACTGGGATGATGATGATGATGAATATTACGTTCCTCATACATTCACACAACGCCACCTAGTCGTACAATAAGCGAACTTAAAAACTGCTAAAAATAATGGCCCCGATGCATGAGGTGCAATTTAGATTTAGCATTATCGCTATTATGCCAACATTACGCCAATGTTACGTTCACGAGACTCAATGGTCGTTTAGAAGATGTAGAAGCATTTTTAGGGTTCCGTACACAAAGGGTAGAAACGGAACCCTATTACTAAGGCTCCGCTGTCCGTCCGTCTGTCCATCAGTCTGTCACAAGGCTGTATCTCATGAACCATGACAGTTAGAAAGTTGAAATTTCCACAGATGATATATTTCTGATGCTATTTGGGCAAATAATTTTTGACAGCTGAGTCATGACGTCATAGAATTTTGGTGGGAAATTATTTTTTGGAAGCTAAGTCATGACGTCATAGAAGTTTTGACAAGTAAGTTGTAACGTCGCGCCAGCATTCGGTCCAGGTCGCGGTGCTGCGCGTCCAGTGCCCGCACTCACTGTGACAGAGTAGTGGTACCTTGTCGTCGCTGTGCAGTATGGGCGTGTCCCGGGCGCGCGCCAGCAGTCGGTCCAGGTCGCGGTGCTGCGCGTCCAGTGCCCGCACTCACTGTGACAGAGTAGTGGTACCTTGTCGTCGCTGTGCAGTATGGGCGTGTCCCGGGCGCGCGCCAGCAGTCGGTCCAGGTCGCGGTGCTGCGCGTCCAGTGCCCGCACTCACTGTGACAGAGTAGTGGTACCTTGTCGTCGCTGTGCAGTATGGGCGTGTCCCGGGCGCGCGCCAGCAGTCGGTCCAGGTCGCGGTGCTGCGCGTCCAGTGCCCGCACTCACTGTGACAGAGTAGTGGTACCTTGTCGTCGCTGTGCAGTATGGGCGTGTCCCGGGCGCGCGCCAGCAGTCGGTCCAGGTCGCGGTGCTGCGCGTCCAGTGCCCGCACTCACTGTGACAGAGTAGTGGTACCTTGTCGTCGCTGTGCAGTATGGGCGTGTCCCGGGCGCGCGCCAGCAGTCGGTCCAGGTCGCGGTGCTGCGCGTCCAGTGCCCGCACTCACTGTGACAGAGTAGTGGTACCTTGTCGTCGCTGTGCAGTATGGGCGTGTCCCGGGCGCGCGCCAGCAGTCGGTCCAGGTCGCGGTGCTGCGCGTCCAGTGCCCGCACTCACTGTGACAGAGTAGTGGTACCTTGTCGTCGCTGTGCAGTATGGGCGTGTCCCGGGCGCGCGCCAGCAGTCGGTCCAGGTCGCGGTGCTGCGCGTCCAGTGCCCGCACTCACTGTGACAGAGTAGTGGTACCTTGTCGTCGCTGTGCAGTATGGGCGTGTCCCGGGCGCGCGCCAGCAGTCGGTCCAGGTCGCGGTGCTGCGCGTCCAGTGCCCGCACTCACTGTGACAGAGTAGTGGTACCTTGTCGTCGCTGTGCAGTATGGGCGTGTCCCGGGCGCGCGCCAGCAGTCGGTCCAGGTCGCGGTGCTGCGCGTCCAGTGCCCGCACTCACTGTGACAGAGTAGTGGTACCTTGTCGTCGCTGTGCAGTATGGGCGTGTCCCGGGCGCGCGCCAGCAGTCGGTCCAGGTCGCGGTGCTGCGCGTCCAGTGCCCGCACTCACTGTGACAGAGTAGTGGTACCTTGTCGTCGCTGTGCAGTATGGGCGTGTCCCGGGCGCGCGCCAGCAGTCGGTCCAGGTCGCGGTGCTGCGCGTCCAGTGCCCGCACTCACTGTGACAGAGTAGTGGTACCTTGTCGTCGCTGTGCAGTATGGGCGTGTCCCGGGCGCGCGCCAGCAGTCGGTCCAGGTCGCGGTGCTGCGCGTCCAGTGCCCGCACTCACTGTGACAGAGTAGTGGTACCTTGTCGTCGCTGTGCAGTATGGGCGTGTCCCGGGCGCGCGCCAGCAGTCGGTCCAGGTCGCGGTGCTGCGCGTCCAGTGCCCGCACTCACTGTGACAGAGTAGTGGTACCTTGTCGTCGCTGTGCAGTATGGGCGTGTCCCGGGCGCGCGCCAGCAGTCGGTCCAGGTCGCGGTGCTGCGCGTCCAGTGCCCGCACTCACTGTGACAGAGTAGTGGTACCTTGTCGTCGCTGTGCAGTATGGGCGTGTCCCGGGCGCGCGCCAGCAGTCGGTCCAGGTCGCGGTGCTGCGCGTCCAGTGCCCGCACTCACTGTGACAGAGTAGTGGTACCTTGTCGTCGCTGTGCAGTATGGGCGTGTCCCGGGCGCGCGCCAGCAGTCGGTCCAGGTCGCGGTGCTGCGCGTCCAGTGCCCGCACTCACTGTGACAGAGTAGTGGTACCTTGTCGTCGCTGTGCAGTATGGGCGTGTCCCGGGCGCGCGCCAGCAGTCGGTCCAGGTCGCGGTGCTGCGCGTCCAGTGCCCGCACTCACTGTGACAGAGTAGTGGTACCTTGTCGTCGCTGTGCAGTATGGGCGTGTCCCGGGCGCGCGCCAGCAGTCGGTCCAGGTCGCGGTGCTGCGCGTCCAGTGCCCGCACTCACTGTGACAGAGTAGTGGTACCTTGTCGTCGCTGTGCAGTATGGGCGTGTCCCGGGCGCGCGCCAGCAGTCGGTCCAGGTCGCGGTGCTGCGCGTCCAGTGCCCGCACTCACTGTGACAGAGTAGTGGTACCTTGTCGTCGCTGTGCAGTATGGGCGTGTCCCGGGCGCGCGCCAGCAGTCGGTCCAGGTCGCGGTGCTGCGCGTCCAGTGCCCGCACTCACTGTGACAGAGTAGTGGTACCTTGTCGTCGCTGTGCAGTATGGGCGTGTCCCGGGCGCGCGCCAGCAGTCGGTCCAGGTCGCGGTGCTGCGCGTCCAGTGCCCGCACTCACTGTGACAGAGTAGTGGTACCTTGTCGTCGCTGTGCAGTATGGGCGTGTCCCGGGCGCGCGCCAGCAGTCGGTCCAGGTCGCGGTGCTGCGCGTCCAGTGCCCGCACTCACTGTGACAGAGTAGTGGTACCTTGTCGTCGCTGTGCAGTATGGGCGTGTCCCGGGCGCGCGCCAGCAGTCGGTCCAGGTCGCGGTGCTGCGCGTCCAGTGCCCGCACTCACTGTGACAGAGTAGTGGTACCTTGTCGTCGCTGTGCAGTATGGGCGTGTCCCGGGCGCGCGCCAGCAGTCGGTCCAGGTCGCGGTGCTGCGCGTCCAGTGCCCGCACTCACTGTGACAGAGTAGTGGTACCTTGTCGTCGCTGTGCAGTATGGGCGTGTCCCGGGCGCGCGCCAGCAGTCGGTCCAGGTCGCGGTGCTGCGCGTCCAGTGCCCGCACTCACTGTGACAGAGTAGTGGTACCTTGTCGTCGCTGTGCAGTATGGGCGTGTCCCGGGCGCGCGCCAGCAGTCGGTCCAGGTCGCGGTGCTGCGCGTCCAGTGCCCGCACTCACTGTGACAGAGTAGTGGTACCTTGTCGTCGCTGTGCAGTATGGGCGTGTCCCGGGCGCGCGCCAGCAGTCGGTCCAGGTCGCGGTGCTGCGCGTCCAGTGCCCGCAGCGCCGCCTGTGCCCGCGCGAGGCCGCCGCGCACCACCTCCAGCGACTTGCGGTTGCGCTGCTCCGCCACGCACGCTGACAGCGACCACTCCTGGATACGTTGTGGCAGCACCTGTGTGCACAACACGCTTTGTTACGCTAAGACAATATTCGCACGACTTCAATGCCAAAAACCCATTAACTAAAATTTGTCTGTTCATTTGTCCCGGATAAGCTCCGGGAGGGCTGGACCGATTTTAATGGAATTTTACTATTGCTGATTTTACAACGGCAAACATGAGACTACTTTTGAAAAGGGTTTAGAGGTCCGTAGAAAAATATCAAACGTCAATTATATTTCAGAAGGTTATGAATATAAAAATTATTCAAATCCCTACACATTCTCGACCCTTTAACTTGCCTGATAAATCCTAGCAGTAGCTAATCTCATGCCACACTGCGAGGAACAGTACTTGGAGGCGAACTGCGCTGGTCGCGTACACTGAGGCCCATAACATTGTCGCGCTTCGGACGTCTGTAAGTGTGCTAGAGACTCTTCGGGAGAATGCTCTGAACGTTCGTGGTGTTTCTTCTTTACTCTGTTGCTACTGCTAACAGAGAGAATAATACAAGTTGTAAATTTAGGTAAAGCCTTAGAAAGTCACTTTGAGCAAAGAAGTAATTATGAAAGATTTTTATCATACTATATTTTCCCAGGCATAGTGAGCCCATTCATGTGCCTAAAGGCCAGATACTCAAACGTTTGTTATAAGTAAAGCGGCGCTTAAACGATAAATTCTCATACAGATGTCTAGTTTAAGCGTCGCTTTAATTTTAAATAACGTTTGAATATTCGGCCGTAAGACACTAAACAAATACAAGAGGTCTAAGCGCGGTGGAGTCGAGGTCCAGGTGTATTTGCAGTGATGCAAGTAGTCAAAAGGAGGCACAGTTGAACAATGAACATAAACCTCACTAACTATAGAACGAAGGACGTCCGTGGCTTTCCCCCACTTTGAAACTTCAGTAAAACCTTCTTGGCAGATAGAGCCATGCAGGACAAAGTATAAAGAAAAATGGCAAACATTAACCCATTGATTTACAAAAAACCATAGATACACACTCCACTTCCCAAAACCGTCCGCAACAAATAGGCTCACAATTGTTCACTTTTTTAAAATTAGTATCGCGTTGTTCTACCGGCAAACGTCATTGCTTTTTGTGCATTACTTTTTAAGTACAACTTTATGTCATGCGTGTAAGATTGAATTTGAAAAAAAAAATATGTTTACGATATTACTATACGTATTTATTGCGTATGTATAATTTGGTGACACTTTTGGCTGTTAGTTTTGTTTGAAAATGTGCATCTTGGGTTTTTTGTAAATCAATGCATTAACCCCCTTACTTATAAACACCTCTTAAATTATAGTCAATTGATTAGCTTAAATTCTTACGGTTTTGTTTGGCATAAGGTTGGTTTTAGTATTAAAAATCTCGCTAAACAGTGATTAAATTTAAGAGGCGTTTATGAGTAAGGGGGTAAGAAAATGGTCCGCACCAAAACCCAAACAGTTTAAATACTAAGAACCAAAACTTAAAGCAAGTAGGTATCATTTTTAATAAGTAATAAAGCTTTTTTCCATAAGTAACTTACCTAGACTGCCTAGATGTCTTTTTACTTTTAATACAAATCTTTGTTTTACATTTAAGTTTCATTTTATTGGCGCTGCCATACTTGTACATGTTTTCACATGCATCGCAACTGAAACAATTACATGAAATAAGTGTTGGATTATATAACAAAAGTGTTTTACAATTCATATTTCATAATATAGTATAGGATATCATAATGTTATTGTATTCTTTGTATAAGAAATGTGTATTTGGTATTTTATTCAAGTATTGAGATTTTAGAATTATACGCCTTTACTCTGGATTGTGTTTATGTCTGCAAAACTATATATTGTCTAGTCATAAATATCTAAACAATAAATAAAGGAAATAAAATTCTGTTCATACATATTACCTTATAAAGAGTTAATTTAGTTAGAGATATTAGTAATTTAGTTTAATGATTTTTTGATTTTGCAAGAAATATTTCTTTTTAATTTTTGACTTTGGTTTAAATTATTTACATAGCTGTGTCATTAAATAGCTTATCTAGATAATAAATATTATTAAAAAGCTTAAAAAAAGATAAAATATGTTTACTCTCTGTGTATCTTATCCATGTTCTTTACGAAATAAAAAGAAGGAAAACTTGAAATTAAACCCTATACCAATCCGTCGGGCCAGTGTGGTATTAGTAGGCCAAGTATCCCTCCGTCATGGGAGGAGGCCCATCCCTGGAGAGAGACATTAATGGGCTGTTATGATGATGATGTTTACTCTACTTACTGTCCACAATCATGAAGTTGTAAGCAACCAGGACAATCTCCGCATCCATCTTTATTACTCGGTCTCTTCGATGATTTGTTTTCCGAGTGATCTTTTTCTTTACGTTTCTTTTTTCTATCATCACGAGCTAGAAGGAAAATCAGTAATTTAGAATCATTAAATAGCAGTAAGTGAAAATCATACTAACTTCCCTTGCCTGAAAGTTGCCGAAAATGTTGCCTACTATTTGATTTTTTTTAATGATACTTAAGTATAGCTTAGGTTGACTTCTATAAGAAAAGAAAGTCACTACATAGTCCTTATTGATTCTTGCCCTTAGGAGCAATTCACCAGATTCTCAATTTACCAGATTCGCAATTCACCAGATTCTCAACTCACCAGATTCGCAATTGACCAGAAGTATAATCAAACACAAATTGAATTTTGATGTTATGTCTAGTATAAATTCTTTAAAATAGACTTTAAAAATACGTTTTTTTTAAATTAACACCACCACCCCATCTCATCCCACGGGTGTCGTAAAAAGCGACTAAGGGACTATGCGTCAATATTATACTTACAAAATAAAAAGAAGGAAAACTATAATTTCAAGTTTTCCTTCCCTATACCAATCAGTCTGGCTAGCGTCGTGTAGTAGGCCAAGTACCCCTCCGTCACGGGAAGATACCGTCCCTGCAGTGGGACATCTGAATACCCAATAAGAGTATTTTTTAACCTGAAGTCTGGTGCTTTTTTCACCTTTGAAAACTTTATAAAGGGCGCGTTCATCGCTTACCCATTAAACGCCAGGATAGCGAAAATACTTGCATGACCGAGCTATGGTCTGCGATTGCGGGCTTCAAAACTGATGGGCCAAGGTCAAGCCTTGACACTGTAGAAAGGCTTCGGCTTGCTGATATTATACAGCGACAAACTTATTGTTAAAATTAATAATAATTATAATATTTTGAATTTGCATAATATTATAGTTCATCATACTGCAATGCATTTTCTGTTTGATAGTACAAATCTTGGTCAATTGCGAATCTGGTGAGTTGAGAATCTGGTGAATTGCGAATCTGGTAAATTGAGAATCTGGTAAATTGCTCCTAAGGGGATTCTTGATTAGCAAGTGAACTTTAACAGTAAAGTAGGAGACTACATTTTGGCTGATGTGCCAATACAGATAGGTTTGTTTTAGCTCAGACAAAAATTTTAACCCTTCTTACATTCCATATTTGATTATACATATACATTAGGTTTGTGATCAAGCTAATTGTGTGTTATGTGCATTACCATCTATTCATAGTGCTAAACACAACACCCATGTTATGTGATCAACAAATACCAATAAAGTTGATGTGCTTATAAATATGGCTATTGCAGACAAATACTTTCAATTATAGTGTGACCACAGGAGCTGTGCACCCCCTGATGTATGCGCGGCGAGGTGGGGGACGAAGAAAAAATAGGTGTCCGTTATGGTAGCGTACACGTGATAGTTCTGATAGAAAAGGAACTTTTCTTTTGATAAATTCTTTATGTAAAAATAATGCGTGAAATTCTGACTCAATTAGTGAAGGTAAATGCTTTATGCGAATTCACAATGGAATATGTCATAAATCTATGTTCATTTATGTTCATAGGACTGGTACAATATCTAATATGGTGAATATCTCGAGAACTACAAAACATAGGTACAGTAATTTTGTTAATACAGTAGTAATGTAACCCTGAAATAACGCCTGTAACACTTTATTTCAATACAAAATTCAATATTATCGGAGATATTAACGGTTCTTAGGGGCCGGGCTGGAGTTATTTCATTACGCTATAATATTAAAACTACAACAACTATTTTTTTTAAATGTAGGTACAGTCTGTCTATAAAGTCCTGACAAAAAATTAGGGCGCCACTGTGCTACACGTAGCAACCCTATTTAATCTGACAAAATAGTTTTCAAAACAATTATGTTCAAATAACACTACACTATTAGAGCACTTATAATACTAGGGCATTTCTTGTAGGTAAGCCTATTGCAATTAAAGTTTTGCGTAGAACTTCAAGACTACAATTAAAATCCATCTCAGTTGTAGCTATGATCTGCAATTTTCTGAGGGTTTTTCAAAGAAATGTGTCTAAAATCGCTTCTCCTTAAACGCACTCATACAACGCCATATATTTGAATTCAGTTCGGACCGCCCCGCTCAACGCAACGCCCGACGCCCCACCTCGCCGTAAATGAGGCCTTATTACGCACTATTGAAGATGAAAACGAAACAATATTTATTTCATATAAGACACGTTAGTGATACTTATGGAAGTCTGCGTTTTTAAAGTGATTACATATGCACATCTAACTTAACGGCTAAGTTTACTGAGGGTTCGGAACACTACCATGTCAGAGAAGACACCCACAAGAAACTCTGCTGTGTTTCTCTCTCTCTTTTAGGTGATCACTTCACAAATATTATTTAATTAAGAAAACAGGACACTTCAGATCCAGGTATTTTCATCGTTTAAGTAATCCTTTACACCGTATTATGATTTCGATATTAACTTATGTTTAATGAAATATTTAAATGTAATCATTCGTCACATGAATGGTAAGTGGCCAACCTCCATTTGCATCATTTTACACCAGAGACGTTTAATTGATTAGATTATTATTATTATATATTAAATATGAATTTATAAGACTATTATAGGTATGTAAAAATAGTTAGTGACAACACATTAACTATTATTTTAATATAATACTTTTATATATTATTTGCTTAATCTAACCAATTAAACGTCTCTGGTGTAAAATATTGCAAATGGAGGTTGGACACTTAAGCATTCGTGCGACGCATTGACAGTTCTTTAGCTTCCACAGGGAGCATATTATAAAAACGAATACCACTACCAGCGAAAGAATTACTTATTTTATGGAGCCAATGTGGAGAACAGCAAGTTTATTTTTATTTCTTGTATTACATTATGTATGTCACTCAAGTTTTTACATTTATTTATATTTCATGGACGTACATCAAATTTTCAAATATATACTGGCAATGGGCTAAATTTATATTATTATTTATTTTATGCATTAATGGGCTGTTATGATGATGATGATGATACTGGCAAATCAGTCATAATTTTACTCATTTTTTCACTGTGTATGCTTCTGAAGAAAGCCTACCTGACAATCTTTCAATATGGGTGCCCCATTGTAATTTACTGTCTAAAGTAATTCCTAGGAATACTGTAGTGTTAACGATTTCTAATTCCTCATCATTAATCTTAACAATTTTATTTTTTTTATTTTTATTTATGCAGAGCTTTTTGGCATAGTAACCAACTCGATTTAGGTCTTTGTGTATGCTACCATAACGGACACCTACCTGCCGTCACGAGTATTGACAGCAGTGTCATAACAATTCGAACATTATATTTTTCTTTAAGAATTTCATGTTCTTAGAGTATTTGATACATTCCGCTAGATGTCATTTTTCCCAAAGTTACATTATAAAAACACTAATAATGTTCCTATTTATGCTTAAAACTATACAATAATGTAAATACTTGCCTGGAGTTTTTAAAAATGACTGTCTTTTAATATAATACTGCTACGGCCGCTCGTGTAGCAGCCTGTACAGCCAAATAACTTAAGTATATTGCGTCAGATGTCGCTAGTAGCTACATCATAGACTGTTTATTCTATACCAGTATATAACATGTACTCTATATGTCCACCCCCCTCTCGCCGCGCGCATACCTCAGGGGGTGCACAGCTCCTGTGGTCACACTATAATTTAAGGTGATTTGACAAGTGTTTGAAAATAAATATGTTTGGACTAAGTAGATTATAAGAAAAAATAGGAAAATGAAAAAATATATAAAACTTACACTGATTGTCAGTCACTGTTAAAAAACAAATAAAAACTTTTAAGTAACTTTGTAAATTAAATAATTTAATCCCTAAAACAATGTAACTTATCCATATAAAAACAAAACATCACATTGATCTATTTATATAATTTTCCGCTAATCATCAACTATCTAATAACACTTTAAATTACAACTTTCATGGATGGATGGATCATTTCTTTATTGCATTTAAAATATTCACATATTATATACACTGCCTCACAAAACTGCTTGCGCAGTTTAACTGTGAGATTGTTGATTCTCTTCTATAACAAGTTACATTTATACTTTTATATTAACTATTACAATTTACATTTATAATTTCGATTTTTATGGTTATATGTACCTAATATTAAACTATTTGATTTAAAATAGTTTTAGTTAATAGTAACTATTTGATTTTAAAAAAAACCCTACATATTAAAAAACCTTACAAGAATATTCAAACCATTCACAATTACATCATATAAACCTTAAATACAACAATGATAAAAACATACCAATCTCTCCATCATTTTCTCTTTTCTGCGGCCTGAATCTAGTTTTAAGACTAGGATCTTCTTCCCTACAGCGGTCACAGAAGTAATTCTTGATATACTTTGCCTCCCTCTCAGATATATTGATGCAATCGCCGTGATACCACTCCTCACAAGAATCGCAAGCTCTGCAATGAAACAATTTCAATTTACAAAACAGAAACCTAACAAGTACACTTTGAGAACTGTTGTTTATAAAACAATATATTGACAGATGGAAGAAAATAAATTACATGCATAAGTTACAAAAACATTGTGTAAGCCTTAAATATAAGATTTAGGAAGCTAGTGTGAAAATATATTTTCAGATTGTACTCACATCATAAAACGCGAACTGTCTGATGAGCGACATATACAATAAGCTTGCCCAGCCTGGTTCAACAAAGTTGTTATCTTCGATTGACGCTCAGGTAAATCAAATTGTTTAGCTATATCAGCTTTCTGTAAAAAAATAATGGAAAACCAAATAAAAACTTCATCAAACCTCTCTGTCGACAAGAAATCTAAATCATCATGTTTTTCTTACACTTTGCTTGTGTCGTTTATCACCCATTTTGATGTTATTTATTGTAGATCACTTAAAATAGCAATACTCCGTAATAAAAGGAGATTTACAACTTTAATGCAATCGGAGATATTATTAAATTATTTTTAGTTTTCATTGCCCATCACAAACTTCAGCTTCACCATATTTTGCAATTTGCATTAGGGATGACACGTATATACCGGCACAGGTTTATATACTCAGTATAAGCTTGCCAGTACACACACCCAGTATGTATAACTGAAACCCGGTCTGTACCCGATCGGTACAAATTCTTGTCGAACGCCCGAACTAAACTCGACCGTATTCATATGAATATAATCTATAGTATTCCTTGACATACAGTACGGTACAGGCGGCCATACGGGGTCTGACGTCATACCTGTACCGAACGCCCGACCCGAACTAAACCGTATTCATATGGCAATAGAGTATAATCTATAGTATTCCATAACGTACCGTACGATACGGGCCTCCTCGGAGCGGGTATGACGTCATACCTGTTCCGAACCAAACCCGACCGTATGAGTATAATCTATGGTATTGATGACGAACCGTGCAGTACGGGTCTACGCAGAGCGGGTCTGACGTCATACCTGTACTTGTATCGTACATTCGTACCTAGAAAGAACGATCGCATTGAAATTTGTTTACATTTAATTTTATATTCTTTAATAAATTATTTGGTGATGCAAATTTCTTCTTTGTTTATATTCTTATTAGGAAGTTAATAATTGTAATATTTATTTTAAATTAATTGTTATTTTTTTATTTTACAAGAGTAGGTACCTAGTTGTTTTGAATGACTTCTCTTTGTTTTTTTATTGGAAAAGGGTTCTTTGAGCTATTACAGATAGACGAGGTTTTAGAGTAGGTACCTATGTATAAAATGTTTCATGTAAGTACCTAAGTAATATTGGTTTTACAACCTTTTTTTATTATTTATAAGCATTTAGTTGACGCGGCGCAGTTGTTCGATCGTGTTTGTAAACTCAAAGCCCCTGTCTGAAAATACCTATAGGTATGATTATACTGGGTTTTGGCACGGAGTATACAGCCATACCCATACCTGTGAGCCCGGGTATGCAATGATGCAGGTATATCTCATCGCTAATTGCATACTTGCATAGTTAGCTTAAATTTATTTAATCTGTGGTAGCCATAGCCACAGAGTAAGTTAAATTTTTACGTGTATTGGTGGCCTAGAGGCTCTGATTTTGGCAGAATCATCGATAAAGAATAGAGCCATAAGTTAAAAAACACATCGATCAGTGATAAAAACATTGCGGTTTTGTAAACTAAAATATGAATTAAATCCTATCCTACTTCCTATATTATAAATGCGATAGTTTGTGAGGATGTATGGACTGATGTTTGTTACTCTTTCACGCAAAAAGTACTGAATGGATTTTGATAAAATTTGGGGTATAGGTAGTTTAGGGTGTAGAATAACATTTAAGCTACTTATTTACTTATGAAACGCTGGTGAAGCCGCGGGCATCAGCTAGTATATAATAACAGAGGGTTGAATTAATTCCTTCCAATTATCAACGCCAAGGAGGAACGGTTCTTACCCAACCATTCTTCATATCGTGATAATAATATGTCAATGTCATCCTCACTCCATGCATTTGCATAGTTCTGCTGTCAGCTTGTTACCATAGCAACTAGCAACCTAATTGTTTTATTGATTTGATAGGTTATGTTGTGATTACTTTATAACTGTGTAATAAAACGTAAACTAAGAAAATAGTCAAGAAATTCGGAGAAAATGGACGCTTTAGATACTCCTCAAGTAATCACACATATAGAGCACAATATTAACCATTGTATATTTGATTGCAAATGGGTACCATGTTCTGCTAAATTTGCGGTTATTGGTTCCTATCCTCGAGGTACTGGTACCATAGAACTCTTTGAAATTACATCTGGAGAGATACAAAAGATAAGCGAAATAGAAAGACCCAATGCTTTTAAATGTGCTACGTTCGGTGCGAGCAGTGATGTTGAGCGAAGATTAGCGACCGGGGATTTTAAAGGGTCTTTGGAAATATGGTAAGATATGCGTTTCTCTAGGTTAGTACAGTGCCATGCAATATCCATGTGTAACCATGGTTACCAATAATAATTACTTATACCTATATTCCATTATGAAAACTGGCCATAAATATTGTCTACCACTCAACGGCTTCAATAAACCTTACCAAGATTCAATAAGGTCTATTTTCTTAAGCATTTCATTTAGCAATTATTAAATGTATAGGCATATTTTGGTGAACTGTAACAACCACTAAAATAAGTTATATTGAACCCAAAGAATATAAAAATAATACTTTTACACATAACACCATCAAGCATGTCTTGAATCTACATTACCTAGAGGAAAAAGAAATGCAATTAATAATAGGATGTGTATATACATAGAATTATAAATCCTCACACAGTCACACAACATCATCTAGTCCCAAACTAAGCAGAGCTTGTACTATGGGTACTAGAGAACGGATAAACACATACTTAAATACTTTTTATTTTTATAGTAAATACATACATATTATACATAGAAACACCAGACCAATGAAACTTCCAAATTAAACCCAACATTCATAGTTCAAACATACCATGCCAATGTTTGAGAACAAATTTCCGGTCCCCTCTCTAGGGGCATTAAACTTACAACTTCTGTGGGAATCAAATAGGTACCTACACTACTACTACCTATATACTACTATACTATCTAGTTATCAATATCTCGATACAGAATGTATGAAATAAAAATCTCACTATTTTGGTGTATGAATTATATTCTATACATGATTGTTGATTTACTTTTCATCACAGGGACTTAGAGAAAAAAAGCCAGGTATACATAACAAAGGAACACACTGACATAATAAACTCCATAGATGGCATGGGAGGTAATACAACAAACTGTGGAGCTCCAGAGATTGTTACTGGGAGTAGAGATGGTAAGTAATTACAAAATACAATCTTATTATCCGGATGGGCTGCCCGGAGACTGGCAGTGGAGTGGAGAAACAGAGAAATAAGCAGCTATTTGCTGTGTTGTACAAAAAATAGGAGCTACGATTTTGTGAAATCTTATTGTTTGCACTTTCTTTGTTTCTCCTCACTGGTGGATAAGCAGCCATAGGGTCATACTGTAGGAATGGGTCTCCTGTAAAAAATGGTATTTTGGTCAACTAGCATCACTGGTCAGGTAGCTAACGTCTGGGGGGGCGGTATAGGATTTGTATCGAGTTTTCCATTAGGATTTCCTTTAGTCACTTTTTTGACATTCACTTATCTTTGTTTTCATCAAAGTCCATCACCTACACAAATAGTGTAGAATAGTATCATCTAAGGATGAAATGGATAAAAGGTTTCCTTGATAATATTTACAGGCACAGTCAAAGTATGGGATCCACGTCAAAGGGGTAAACCCGTCGCCAATATGCAGCCTGTAAAGGGTGAGACGAAGCGCGACTGTTGGGCTGTATCATTTGGTAACTCGTTCAATGATTCTGAAAGGATAGTCGTAGCCGGTTACGATAATGGTGATCTAAAGATGTTCGACTTACGTACTATGTCGCTAAGATGGGAGTGTAATTTGAAGAATGGAGTAAGTATTATCTAGAATAGTTTTTCTCTTTTGTATAAGTTGAGTTGTACAAACGTAGTGTAAGGTTACACATGGTAAGACACTATACTGACGACCTCTGAGGCGTAGTGGTTGTATAACATCTATGCAGAGATCTCGGGTTCGATTCCCGCTCAATGCAAATCTTTGTGCATGAACATGATTGTTTGCATTGGTCTGGGTGTTTTCTATGTATAATATGTATGTATTTACAAAAAAAAAGTATTTAAGTATGTTTACCCGTTGTCTAGTATCCATAGTACAAGCTCTGCTTAGACTAGAATAATAGAATAATAATGACTTCCTTTTGCCACAGGTATGTTGCGTAGAATTTGATCGTAAGGACATACCAATGAATAAGTTAGTCGCGACCACTCTTGAAGGAAAGTTTCATGTATTTGATGTCAGAACGCAGAACCCTACCAAAGGATTTGCACAGGTAAGCAAACATGTCATTTATTTATAGTAGGTATGTATGTAGGTACCTGTCTATTACCTTAGCCTGGCAATAATAAAAACACCCATCTTTGTAATGATGCTTAACCAGCGTTATCTATACTAATATTATAAAGAGGTAAAGTTTGTGTGTTTGTTTGTTTGTGTGTTTGTGACATTGTAGGGGGTAATCTCTGGATCTACTAAACCGATTTAAAAAAATCTTTCTGTGTTGGATAGTCCATTTATCGGGGAGTGTCATAGGCTATATAGTATCACGCTATGACTAATAGGAGTGGAGCAGTAATGAAATATGTTTAAAGAAGGGACGCGTTTTTTTCGCTGCCCAACGATGTGGTCACGGTTCAGCTAGTAGTTTACAAATTATTGATGAGCGTTTCAGGTGCTTCGGTAGGCACGTCCAGTGACGCCACATGAGGCCACGTCAGAGTGGAAATTTTCTCGACACCAGATTGGCCACTAACGAAACGATGAAAGAAAAGAAAAAGCATTACAATCCATAAATCCTACTGCAGGGAAGGAATTCTTCAAATAGTGGAGAAAAAAAAGATGTTTGTAATAGTCCCTGTGACACAGAGTTAATAACCTTGTAAAGGTTTTATTTTATTTTGTTTATTAGGACAACCAGTAGTTATTACATTATAAACTTACAACTAAAATATAAATTAGGTATAACTATTAAATTGAATGCATAACATTTGAAGGTGTCACAGCATGCTTATGAAAGTAACAAGTTTTCTTTAAATGTGTATTCCAGGTCTTGGAAAACACAGTCAAACATGGCACAATTTGGGTGGCCAGACACTTACCACAAAATCGTGACTTATTCATAACCTGCGCTGGTAACGGCCAAGTTACACTTTGGAAATAGTAAGTTAAAAATTTTTTTACTCAACTCAAACGTAGGTATTATTTATTTTTATTACAAATTTTATTTTTATTTAAAAGGCTTGTACAGACCTATTGGAGGGCAAAGGCTTCTGACTTCCATTTTATTCAATATTCATCAAAAAATATTTTTTATTTGACTGAGTGCAAACTCTACCTATTAATACCACATTTAGTCGACCAGACGAATGGGACGGATCGTATTTTGCCATTTTCCGTAGATATAATATCTAAGTCTCATGTTTTCAGCGAATACCCAGAAAACCGTTACCACATAGACGCTCAGGGAGCTGCAGTAGGTATAGCAGGCCAGCTCAAGAGATTACAACGTATGGTTGTCAGTTCTCAACCTATCAACTCTCTGGAATGGAACAAGGATCATCTAGGACTTGCAGTTGCTACAGCCTACGACCAATATGTTAGGATTCTAGTCACTACCAAGTTGAATGTGCAGTAATTTTAGTGCAATATATTACATAACGTAATTTACGGTGATGAAAGTTAAAAAACCAAGCAACTCCTTTACATCTCGAGGATGTAAACGCTAATAGGTTACAGCGATTCGCATATGGAATCACGCCGCCTAGAGAGGAAGTGAGGTTTTCTAGTTTATTGAAAATATTTCTCTCTGTATTGCAACCACGCGTTTGGCAACACACCGAAAACGAATTTACCTACGTGCACTGCACCGAATTTGCATACAGAAAAACACGATATTCGAGGAATCTGCAGTTCTGCACTCCTAGTGCGGGTGAATGTGTGAATCGTGAACTTTATGTTTCTCTAGTGTCACTATAGAGTACGATACACGACAACAAAAAAATCTTTTAGATTTTAGTAAACATTAAAATGTCACATTAAAGTCTAATGAATTTTTTTTTTCAAACGTAATTCATTTAGTTTTTGTGAGTCTAATCACAAATACAGTATTCCTCTTTTTTATTTTTGTCAGATATTATGCAACGATTAGCATAGATAGATGCTAGTCTTCCCAGAGTAGGAAGTATTAAGTAAATTAGAATGTAACTTTGTATTCCTAATTATAATGTTAATTGTGTGAACCAAGAGAAATGATTTAGCTTGTATTTTATGTTACGCGAATGAGTGCCTTGTATGTTTCTAGAGAATAATATAATAAAGTGATAATTTATTTTATGTTTCTAAACTATGACTTTTCATTTCACCTCTCGCTAGAGCGTTGGGACGTCTCTCTGTCAGCGTTGCGACGCCTCTCTCTTAGCGTCGTGACGCTATACACGTAGTATGTTTAAAATTCGTATTACTCTTATCTCAATCCTAAGGTCACCTCATTATAAAGATAAAAGTGACAAATGGCAAAGATGACTTATTAGTTGAACCCACTATAACAATATAGCTAAAGGGCAGTAGAAGGTACTAAGACCAAACCAAATGAAACAACCAATCAATTTTCTAACTAAAAGAGCGATTTATTGTTAGCCCTAGTACTTAGGTACACATTATAAATAAAATTAAGGCTAGCATTCAGTTCTTATGACCACTAATAAATTTCAATTTTGTCCGTACACTTTATTATAAAGTATTATAGTTGAGATATATATCATTGACTTACATCTCTTAAAATATTCGCTAATTAGCAAAAAAGACATGTCAAAATCTACTTTAATTTAACATCTAAGATGAAAATGAAATATAACGTCAAATCTTAGTAGCATCATCATAACAGAGCCCATAAATGTCCCACTGCAGGGATGGGCCTCCTCCCGTGGGGATACTTGGCCTACTAATACCATGCTGGCCTGACGTTACTGTTTACTTATTTATTAAACTTTTGTCGCGACAATTTTTACGTACCTACTTTAAATTAAAGGACAGCCGGGCGACATTCAATTAGTAGATCGTACAAATAATTGTCTTACGTAGGGTTCGAACACGCGACCATGAGCACAAGAGTCGCATGGGCGAACGCTGCACCACCTATATTTGTTGCAATAAACTAAATTTTGATATGTCTTTTTTGTCGGTTTAAAACGAATTAAGTATTACTTTACAATATAGCGTCGAATAGTCGACATATAAGCTTGACTGACTACATTCTCCACATAACATATTCATTCTAGTACAAAATAATTCTAATTTAATTCAAAACACTTATTAAGGAAACGCAACATTATAACACAGACATAACTGCAAAACAAATTAATTTATGGTTTAATAATCTGCAGCTCTATGGTTATTATACAACCATACTAAATATAAAAAAATAATTAAACCATAGGGTATATCGTTATGGCTGTTAACATTCCTACGCAAGATTTTTTAAACAACTACATTATATCGACTCTTTAATTTAAGCATTCATTTTCTTACGAAATTCTTATATTTTATGTTCTAGAACAATCGTGTGATACTTTTGATTTTTTTTTATTGTACACTGTCCACGGAATTATAAAGGCGATTCGATTTAAAACAATCAACATAGTTACTTTTTACAAGTTCATCGGAATCGGAAATATTCAATACACTTGTTTGATACTATGCGATTAGGTTTATATCGAATGAGTTTATATTCCCTCAGTTACTATCTTTGTTTAACAATTGAATCATCATGACAATTCTTCGAAAAGAGCCCTCTAAAAACTTGGCCAGAGCTGCCCCCTTAGTAGGCTTTCACGACACCCACTGGATGAGATAGAGTAATTTTATTATGTATTGTTACTCAACAATTGATGATGTATAAGTGAAGTGAAGTAAAGTTAGAGTTAAACTTTCGATTCTATTCGTATTCAGAAACTATTTGCTCAATATTCAGGACTCTAGTAAGCCAATTGCTCAAATCATGTTTGAAATACTTACCCCCGGTTTCTGAATGACTGATTAAGTCACAATCAACTAATCTAGTGTCAAAACTATCATTTTCAGGAACTAAAATGACAGTTTTGACACTTGATTAGTTGATTTTGACTTGACCAGTCATTCAGAAACCGGAGGTTAGAGGGTACTAATCAGTTGGTCTGGTCAATAGTTAAACAATGATAAAGTTTTCACGTAGTTTCATTAAAGGCAATAATGTCACGTGTAATCCCTAACTAGTGAATCCGAATTCGATTGTACAAAAACTAAATTTTCATACTCCGTAAGCTAACGATCACTACCAACTATAAAAAACCTTATTAGTTAATTTATACATTCTCAAGTATTTGATGGTTGTTACACAAATCTAATTTAGAAATTAGATTTTATATTAAACTTGAGATCTTTCCATTTTTCACATCACACAAAATTCTCTCATATTTTTCAATATTTTTGATGATTTTCAAAATATTGTCTTTTCATCATATTTATTATAAGAATCAATGTGCTTTATATAAAGTCCAGGCCTCATTGACAGTCAGATCAACACACATATTTTGAAAAACATAAAATATTGATTTACATAGAGAACGGTATATAATCAGTACATGACTGTACACTCAACTGCAAAAGATATCACATTTTCAAGTTTATTTTATATTGATAGACTTTTGCAATTGACTGTACACATTTTTCACAGCGTGTTTAGTCAACACCTTTTGATGTTGTTCGTATATAGTTAATCATAACAGCCGGTTAATGCTGACTCAAATACAGTCCCCAAATATTAACAATCCGTTTTGTATATTTTAATATTTGATGTGATAACACCATTTTAAAAATAAAGAACAGCTTAATGTTCTATTTATCGTTTATACTTTTTTTTTACATCATAAAATAACCCAAAATGTCATATATGAGACCATATCGAAATGATATTAAAATGGATTTTATTTAAATATAACATCTATTAGTAACTAAGCTTGCAAAGAAATGATCAATTGCAATTATAATAAAATTATTAAGCCGCCAAATTTATAGGTTTTTAAGCACAATTAATTCACTTTATATTAGTTAATTAATTGTTTTCTATTTCTTAAATAAACACATTTTATTGTTGTATGCCTTAAGATCTATTATGTTATAGACCGTTAAATTTATTTAGTTGTTTAGTTATTACTTATGTTAAAGGCTGGCTCACACTTATGAAATATTTCACACACAAAATTTAACCCAACATAAATTACTTAATTATAGAAGTTAACATACATCGAATATTTACATTTACACTTAAGATAATAGGTAATGATATTACACTATCAATTACTGTGTTTACGAGCGTATCGTTTTGATAGTGTAATAGCAAAAAAAAAGCATGGGTGTATCCATTAAAGTATTGAGAGACATGTGCAATTAACAAAAAAAAAACATATTACAATCTAAAGTTTTCAAATAAATCCTCTATCAAATAATTCAGTTCATTCCATAATTACAACAATTATTTATCTCTATCGATCGAAAAATCAGCTGAGCAATATACAAAGCGTTATTATATTTTTTGTATTTCCACAATTTTCTTCAATCAAATAAAATGTTCATCTATATTACGTACAGTCATGAACGTAATTCATAAACTAATATTTAATATTCGATGACAATTATTATTGAAAGGAATACAATAAATTAGAGTAAACTTTAATTATTTATATATAAATAAATCTATTGTCTAAGTCTTGTCAATCACATCATGCAAATAAGATATATTTTTATGTAAAGCCACAGCGGATTGAGATTCCTAACTGTGTGATGTGCGGGGTTAAGTTAGGTAACTTAACGTGTCAAAGTTACGTGGAGACGTGGGTAAGTTAGGTTTGAGTAGTTATGTGAATATCCTCAATGTGTTTCGAGGATCGCCATAACTGAGGGTTTAATACCTAGTTTGCCTCGTCGATGTCGGATGATAGTGGGTTGTGACGTCACTCACGTTCGTTTCAACAATGCACTTTGTAAGCAAGTGTCAAGCTTACTACTGCGACGACCTGAAAGTAATTATTACCGCTGTTAGTAATGGTAGTAGGCTGAGTAGGTAGTCATCAAAAGTCTTGCTTTTTTAATTTTCTAATTTCTTTACGTTTTACGATACTCTAAAAGACGACATAAGGTGAACTAAAAAACTTTCTAGAGAAGTCACGATCACACGAATCACGAAACAACTTAATTCAAATATACTAATTCATTTGGCCAGCGTGGTATTCATAGACTAACTAACCATCTTTTGATTGTGGTTAACTTAGCATACTTTTACTAATTTTTGGCGAGATATTAATAGGCTAACTAAACCTCTTTCAATTGTGTGTGGGTAATTTAGCATACCTACTATTACTTATTTTTAACGAGATATTAGTAGGCCAAGTTAGCCTCCCTCAATGTCTTTGTCCCTCAATCTCGTACATGAAATAGCTAATATAAGTATTGTATTATTACCTGTGCGCATGTAGTAGTAGTGTAGAGATTCAGTCGAGGTTGTCCTGGAATATGAGTCGCACGTAGCCGGGCGAGCCCTGCAGCGGCGCGGCGCAGAACGGACATATCGCGTGGAAACCGTTCGTGCCGTGCGGGATGTCCACACTTGCCCAGTATCTATAAATACATAATATTATGTTACAATAATACAAGTTTATGTATTACATTTTACATGTGAATGTTAAAATATTACTGTGTTTAAATGAGAGGGGTGGTAGCTAGTGAAGTTATCTATACTAATCTATACTAATATTATAAAGAGGTAAAGTTTGTGTGTTTGTGACGTTGTAGGGGGTAATCTCTGGATCTACTGAACCGATTTTAAAAATTCTTTCTGTGTTGAATAGTCCATTTATCGGGGAGTGTCATAGGCTATATTTATAGTATCACGCTATGACTTATAGAAGCGGAGCAGTAATGAAATATGTTTATAAAAGGGACGCTTAAAAACGTTTATTTTGCTTCTGCTGCTTAAACGTCTGGAGATATACTGAAATGATGTATTAAAGAATTGTACCTTTAAAAAAGTTTTACAATTAAGTCAACGATAGCATATATCTATCTTCTAAGGTTGACTCACTACGACCTTTTTTATAATAATCAAATTTGATTTAAAGAAATGCATTGTTTGTAAAGGTATTTTGTGTATATGGTATCGACCCTTATCAAAATAAATACGTTAATCATTATATTTATTTAATTTTAAACAAAATTGACCTTTACAGCGATGAGATCCGATTATTAGTTTGAAAGATATCTCAGTTTTAAAATAATGCGCGACTAACGTAAAATATCTGTCTAACGCGATGTTAGTATAGTATAGATGAATTTTCTTAGTATCAACATTTTGGTTGGAGTAAGATTTTTATTTTTATTTTAAATACCTGTCATCATCATAACAGCCCATTAATGTCCCACTGTAGGGACGGGCCTCCTCTCGTATTATAAAAAGAGGTTAAGTTTGTGTGTGTTTGTGACGTTGTAGGGGGTAATCTCTGGATCTACTAAGCCGATTTTAAAAATTCTTTCTGTGTTTAATAGTCCATTTTTTTTTTAGTGTCATAGGCTATATAGTATCACGCTATGACTAATAGGAGTGGAGCAGTAATGAAATATGTTTAAAAAAGTGACGTGTTTTTTTTTCGCCGCTTAACGCAATGGGCAAGGGTCAGCTAGTTGGGATATAAAACTTAAAATTTAAATTAAATTGATAAGGAGCGGAGTGCAGAGCTACCCTGAACAGTCTCTTCAATAAGAGACCACCTCAATCGGTACCACAGCTGTGTCTGCTTAATTTACGTCCAAACAGTAGTGTGAAAATGCAACTGAATTTAATAACAGGGCTATATGAGACTTGCGTCTAGACTCGTATGCATTGGCTCTATCATTGCTGACGTTCATGAGCGGCGGCTACTATTTACCATCAGATGGGTCAGTTTGTCGTCTGCCACATAATTATATAACTAAATTCTTCTGCTTCTTACTTATTCATCTCATCACCGAAATGTAGAACATAATAACCTTAATACATATTTATAACTATATATTTCAAGTGAAACTCTAGGACACACAAAACAATTTGGGAGACATTTTCCCAGTTGTGGGACTAAATATGTTATAAAAATGTTTATGTACATACTTAACAGTCCTCTCTGAGGCCATGTGTCCGCAAGGGTTGAACGCGTAGGTGGGTGGTCCCGCGTCCACGTAGAAGGCAGGCTCGATGCCCATGCACACGCGCACAACACTGCCCGCCGTCAGGCACATGGGGCAGCGACGCACGCCTGTCTCACTGCCTTCTGCTCCCCACGAGTGCTCGCCTGAGGGAAAATGTTGTAGGTTATGTTTCTGATTATGCTAATACGCAAAGTATAGGTATATGAATGAAATGGTTTATGTCTGTTAAGTAGTGAATATAAATAACAAATATTTCTCACACAACGCAATTTAGTCCCAAATGGGTTGTCGCTAGTGACTACTATAACAAACTGTATACGAGTGAAGTAAAAAATGATCTCTAAAACTAAGCATAAATATACTCAGTGTTGTATCAACAGATCAAGAACAAAATAAGCTTTGTGTCCATGTGATAGGTTGTTTTATAAGGTGACTAGCGGCCTGTCCCGGCTTCGCACGGGCATTATTTTTCCGCTTTTCTGTTGAAATTTTACTAAATTTTCTTTGCTATAAACCTCACGGAGCCCGAGACATTTCCAACGAATGCAAAACCGAGGAAATCGCTTCGTGCGTTCTGGAGTTATAGCGTCAGGAAGGAAAACCCGACTTATTTTTATATAGTAGATATTTGATTCGTTGTGTTGATCAAAGAAATATAAATACAAAGCCTTATAAATCTTGTTTCAAACGCAGCAATTAAAAACACAAAAAAACATAGTGGAGACATTCATGCCTCTACAAATATTGTAGCTGGCATGGTGCTTGCCATTCTTGGACTCTAATGGATGCTTAACATCAGGCACCATAGAGTCATTCTGGTAGGCCAATTTTAAAAAAAATCACAAATCATATAGGACTTGATCTACTGAAAGTTTTTATATAAAAACAAGAATTACCTTGCACATGTCCACAATTAAGATAGACGTATGGCTGGTTGAGGTCCTGGTGTTGTGCTGACAACTTGCGCGGTATCACGAGCGTGTTCAGTCCCACGGGGCACTGAGGTCGGCCCGCGTTCAACTCGTCCACTAACGCTTCCAGATCGCGTTTTGTCTAGAATATAAAATATTCTTTGTTTAATACATCCAACATTTGATTCTAAAAATTCAATTGTTTTGTTATACGATTGATTAAGATTGTAACATTTGCGACTATGAAAGTGCAGACAGACTCTAGGAATTTATAAAATTTTGGTATGTAAAAGAGAAAACATGGCGGCGAAATCATTCTCCTTACATTTCGTTAGCGGTGATGATTTCGTTTCCGCCATGTTTTCTGTTTTACATACCAAAATTTTATAAATTCCTAGTAATGGCAACGACATAATAAGTTGTATATCTTGTCCGTTAATAATATTTATACGAATGTTCTCTAATTACATACATATCTAATATTTTATTCTATATGTATTAAACTTACCGGTGAATTCTTCAATCCCTCAGCACTTCTCCACAGTAACGTCGCACCACATAAGTCTATCATTGTTCCGTCTCTTAGAACGTTTGTCTCCGCTTGGCAGGGTAATCCCTAGAACATTTAAATAATAGTACTTATATTAGTAAATATTATTAAATAAATAATAGTTAAATAATAATTTTTAATACATTAAAAATACGAAGTAAACTTGGTCTTCTAATAAAATCTTGGGCAAGTGTACCTTTTTTATGAACTTAGAAATATATATTTTTAAATTTAAATTTTAAATCCTACTAATATTATAAATGCGAAAGTTTGTGAGGATGTATGGATAGATGTTTGTTACTCTTTCACGCAAAAACTACTGAACGGATTTTGATGAAATTTAGAATATAGGTAGTTTAGGGTGTAGAATAACATTTGGGATGTTTAGTATTGTGTATATTATTGGTGTTAAACCATTTCTACTAATTGAGTGTCTCATTATTAGAATATATTATACAAATGAAGGACAAGATCAAGTCAATAACCTCTGACTTATGAGGATAAAATACTTTCCAAATATTAAATATCAATATGAAAAAAGTTAAAGTCTTCGGAACTTTTAAATTTGTTACATCAGTTTTCATTCAACACCAGGAAAACCACATAAAATTCATTCCAGCGAAGTTATTCATTGAGGAAAATGCGAGAGAATAATTTTACTAAAAAAAGGTAAATGCTCTTTATATACAACAAAAGTAGTTTTTTAATTAATTTCTTTATAGACAATCGTATTCATGTACTACCGTGAATCTGTATATCGGTTTACGTTTGTGTTCTAGAATAATATATTTCAGTGCACAATCAATAGCTGCTTGAGACGGCATGCTATGTAGAGAGCTTCAAGGTGAAGTGATTTATATGTGTTCCAGCTGTCTCATACGTTAAAAAAGTAGCCATAGTAAGGTACCTGTGCGCTGAATAGCAAATAACTTTAAATAAAAACCTGTAGTTCAAGTCATTTAATAAAACGTTTACAATACTATAATGCGAACATGTCAAATGAATGTTAAATACTTGATATCCTTTTTTTTCTACTTGTAACAAATGTTTTAATTGAAAAATCTTACTATTAAAAACGCAATATTGACATATTCAAGGGAGTATTCCAAAACTGTGTGATAAAGAGTAAAGAAAACAAGAAATATAATAGTCTACTGTTAATATTTATTCGTGTGGTGACGAAGTAAGAATACAACATGTCACCACTCCATCTCATTCCATGGGTGTCGTAGAAACCGACTAAGAGACTGTATGTGAATATTACCTTTACATAGAAAGAAGGAAAACTTAAAATTAAACCCTATACCAATCCGTCTGGCCAGAGTGGTATTACTAGGCCAAGTATTCCTCCGTCACGGGAGGAGGGCCGTCCCTGCAATGGGACATTAATGGGCTATTATGATGAAAATTTGGCAAAGAAAGAAAACCTGTCAATCCCTTTGGCTAGCATGGTATCTTTAGTTCAAGTTTCCCTCTTTTTAAAGAACGGAATCTTTCCTACTTTGATACATTCGACACGATTTCTCTAAAAACAAAATGTCGCGACCGAATTCAAGTTCAATGCAATTTAAACCAGCATACACAAGTGGTTGTTAAATACAGGAACCGGCTTCAAAGCTGCATAAGTAATGCATGTATACGACCTGTATAACGATCAGTTCCGCATGCGTACAAACCGCACTTTAAAACTAAGATACCCTTTTAGATTGTCACGCATGGCGGCAGGTTATATGGGTTGAGTTGAGACCCCTTTGCGTGCCGTTACCATATGGCATGCATGTCTTATTTTCTGCAGCGACATATGGGCTAAGAGTGTTGTAAAGGCTTCTGCTTTTGGCGGTATGAAAGAAGCCAAATAACCTAATAGGTACATCCCACATGCTATAAGTGATCGTTTCCGGGTAAAGTTTTCTACGACAATACGGTCCAATTCCAGATGGATTGACAATTTAAAATACATTTTGAAAAGAAGAATCTTATGTATTAGTAAAAACTGGTTTATTACCATAATAATACCCATTCATATGAATCTAAAATATTTCGTTTGACTGCTGCAAATTATCGAAATCTATATAATATAACTTAACCAGGCGGACAATTCGAATTCCACAGATATAAGTTTTCAAGACTAAAGTCTACTTCGTCGCCGCAAATCTTAGTTTAGTATCGTTCTTTATTAATCAGGAGATGGTGATAATGATTATGGTGGGTCGAGGTTTCAATATGTTACGCGACAAAAAAGAAATATGGCTATATCTGCATCGCATCAGGATCGCCTATTTTAAGAAATAAATAGACGTCGTAAATTTGAATCTCCTAGATATTCTAAGTAATCAATAGACTTCATAAATGATCTTACCTTTTGTTGCGCAGAACGGCTCTCCCTTAGAGAGAACACAGCACCTCCAACAGATGTTTCACGCCAAGGACCGCAAGTCGCGCTGCCACCGCAGAAGTCACCGCGCGGATGCATTATTAGCACACCATTTGTTGTGAGCCCGTCAATCTCGTGATTTTCTGTCCATTTTGTTGCCTTTTCCTGAAATGTTGACATTTGCATATAAATAACAATATCATTTCGTCCCCTAATTTAGTCCTTAGCATCTCCCATATACTAAATGGTTGAGGAGTTAAGGTATAAAGAGCAATGCAAAAGAGATTACCCCACCTAACAAGTTTCTCGCAAAAGGTCCGATCTGGGAACAGTGGGAACCCAGTATGTTAAAAGCTACAACGACGTAGTCAAAATGTCTTCGCAGATCGCGTGCATTCAGTAGTGCATACAATTACACATACAAAAAGGATTGCTCGATAGGAAAGTGGCCTAATTCAAATGATTGACGATGAATGATGACTTGATTGGTTAAGAGTGGCCACTTACTCATCCAATAACATTTAATTTTAACAATATGCTCGAGATTAGCGTGTTAAATTTCTAGTTTAAGTTATTGTTATATCTACCTATATTGTTTACAACATAACATATTAATATCGGGACTATAGTCATCTTGAATCAATCATGTAAGAAGCCAAGTTTAAAAGTACACTAAGCCACTATTTTGAGAGGTATTTTCTGGTTTATTATCCGGAAAAGGGAGGTCACTGAATCGTATTCATAAAAAGACAAAAATCACTACAGGTTTTTCGTTATCATGATAATTTAGAGCAGAATGCAACATTAGTAAGATGAAGGTCAAATACATTACGTAAAAACTCAGTGTGCTCAGATGGCTGCATCTAAGTGAAAACATTGTGTAGCAAATTGCGAGTAAATCGTTCTCATCATAACTTTACGAGGCAAGCGAGCGTCAACCGCCTACTTACTACGTCAGTAGCGTCAAAACTATAAAACTTTGTGTAGGTAGTAGTAGAATCCATACTAATATTATAAATGCGAAAGTAACTCTGTCTGTCTGTCTGTCTGTTACTCTTTCACGTCTAAACGGCTGAACGGATTTCGATTAAATTTGGTACAGACAATCTTTAGACCCTGAGAAAGAACATAGGCTACTTTTTATTAGCAATCATATTATATTTTGATTTCATAGAATTTTGGCGGGAAAGCTGTGTCACGTGACCTGTGACGTCATAGAATTTTGGTCACGTGACCCGTGACGTAATAGAATTTTGACAGATGAGTTGTGACGTCACATAATTTTGGCGGGAAAATATTTTTTGACAGTTGAGTCGTGACGTCATTGAATTTTTGAACGCTGAGTCGTGACGTCATTGAATTTTTGAACGCTGAGTCGTGACGTCACAGAATTAAATTTTGACAGCTGAGCCGTGACGTTTTTGAATTTTCACTTTTGAGAGCTGTCACTTTTGACAGCTGGCAATTTTGACAGATAGGCGTGACGTCATAGAATTTTTGACAGATGAGTCGTGACGTCACAGAATTTTGGCAGGAAAATATATTTTGACAGCTAAGTCGTGCCGTCATTGAATTTTGGCGGGAAAAATAGTATTTAAACAGCTGAATCCTGACGTTATCACAATTTGGCGGGAAAATAAATAGGTTTGTACAGGACCCTCGGTGCGCGAGTCAGACTCGCACTTGACCGGTTTTTTAAGCTGTGGGTCTGATATATCTAGAGAGCTTAAATTCGTAATTGTCAACTTATTTCATCATAACAGCCCATTAATGTCCCACTACAGGGACGGGCCTCCTTCCTTGACGGAGGGATACTTGGCCTACTAATACCACGCTTGCAGACGGATTGGTATAGGCTTTAATTTCAAGTTTTCCTTCTTTTTATTTAGTGAAGATAATATTCACCTTATTTGTTAGGCACTAAAGTGACACACCTTTGCTTATCCTATCCTACTAATATTATAAATGCAAAAGTTTGTGAGGATGGATGGATGTTTGTTACCCTTTCATGCAAAAACGGGGCCGGACCCGTGCTCCACCTAGGATCTCCACCTGGGTGAAGCACGGGACCTTACAAGGTCCCGTGCTCCAACTGATGACTTTATTGTACAGTGAATGAGTAAATTGTTTTACATATTAAAAAGATCTAAAACAATTCTGTAAGAGGAGTGAATTTATATGTAGAATAATAAGTATAATGTTATTTTTATTTTAATAAAACTGTTTTTAGCTTATGTGATGCACAGAGTAGTTTGAGTATTTAGGCCAGGCGCGCACTACGAGTTTTTCGCCGCGCGGCAGAAAAGCGCAGCGGTATAATGTCGCACAGTAATACTGGTGGGCTGCGGTGGCTCTGCCGTCAAGTGCGCGCAATACAATTACAGTGCGACATTATAGCGTTGCGCTTTTCTGCCGCGCGGCGAAAAACTCGTAGTGCGCGCCTGGCCTTATACCTATATACAATCCTTTTTAGTGCATAAAATAACGAAAACTAAATTTTTCGTACCAGTTTCGGTTCAGTTTGGTTTAATAAAAAGGTGTTACAATCTTGGCATCAAAACCAAAATTTACACACGCATTGTACGACTATGTACCAACCTACCTCTAGTGCCCCATGATCGTATTGCAGAAGGATGGCAATATATTTTGTCAAAAAAGTAATATTTTTCAAAATGCGAAGATGAGGGAATTTATGCAATATTTTGAAAAAAATTATATGAGTAAAAAGGTAGTCCCTTTCTACTCCGAATATCGATCGTCCGAAAATCATAATCCCAAACAAGTTTACTATAATCATCACTTTCCATAATGTTCGCGTATACGAAATCGTATATTACCTAATCGTCTTTACCTATAATACTTGTGTGTCATAAAATGGGGTTCTATAATTATTACATATCCTATTTTATCTTGCTATAAAGTGACATGTCCTAAAAAAAATATTAGGGCAAAAGTCAGAAACAGTTGGTTAGGTTAGGTTAGTATGGTGACCACAACGCGCACGAGCCGAGCGAGCGAAGCGAGCGTGCCGCGGCAGCGGCCGGCGAGTGCCAGAAACATTTTTTTTATGTAAAAAAAATATAGTATTTATGCTTTTTAAATATTATAGATTGTGATGGTTATAGCAAAAAAAATTAGGTTATGTTATGTTTAGGGATTTAGGTTTTCGGACAAGTGTTATTTATAAGACATGAATTTAGGGCTAGCTACCATTCGCACACATGATGATTCGGACACAAAATGTTATGACACCTTAGATTATGGATAAAAAAATTATGAGACAAAATAGAGAACCGAGTAAAAATGTAGATGAGTATTCAACTAGAGGCACCTTACCAATGAGTTAAAACTTCAAGCATAATAAAGAGTTCAAAAAACCTTTTGTTACTTTGAATAAACTGTTAACAGTAATATCGCAAAATACAGATTCTTTAGGCTCATCGGTAACGAAACGACGCAAAGGATACTGCGAAAAAGACTTTTTTATTTTAAATGCGCAAAAGCAATTGATTCACAATGAAATTTCGTTCCCCCTTTTTTTTAGAAAAAATGTGTTAAATTAAATCCTATTGATTACCTATATTGTGTATTTTTCTTAATTACTTGACTGTACTTATCATCAGTTGGAGCACGGGACCCAGTAAGGTGCCGTGCTTCACCCAGGTGGAGAACCTAGGTGGAGCACGGGTCCGGACTCGCAAAAACTACTAAATGGATTTTGATGAAATTTGGAATATTGGTAGTTTATGGTGTAAAATAACAATTAAGCGGGTAATAGCGCGGGCATTAGCTAGTATTTAGCATAAATACAATGACAGAGTTCTTTTATTGTTGGACTATGGACATATCTTGAGATATAAAATGGTAGCAGATTAAAATATTATTTAGGAGTAATTATCTACCCGCGTGATAACGGTTAAGAATATAATCTACCCCATCGCGTTCCTTATTAAAAGACGGCCAAGGGAAATCACGCAAGAAATTTTTTTTCTCTCTGATAAGATTATCCGATTTATCGGGGCCGGACTCGTGGTCACACCAGGTTGTCACACCAGTGTGACTATCAGGAATTTTTTTCTTGTTAGTCACACCGCTTCTAATACAACACCTTGTCTATACTAATATTATAAAGAGGTAATGTTTGTGTGTTTGTTTGTTTGTGTGATTGTGTGTTTGTGACGTTGTAGGGGGTAATCTCTGGATCTACTGAACCGATTTTAAAAATTCTTTCTGTGTTTGATAGTCCATTTATCGGGGAGTGTCATAGGCTATATAGTATCACGCTATGCTTAATAGGAGTAGAGCAGTAATGAAATATGTTTATAAAAGAGACGCTTATAAACGTTTATTTTGCTTCTGCTGCTTAAACGTCTGGAGATATACTGAAATGATGTATTAGAGAATTGTACCTTTAAAAAAGTTTTACAATTAAGTCAACGACAGCATTTATCTATCTTCTAAGGTTGACTCACTACGACCTTTTTTATAATAATCAAATTTGATTTAAAGAAATGCATTGTTTGTAAAGGTATTTTGTGTATATGGTATTGACCCTTATCAAAATAAATACGTTAATCATTATATTTATTTAATTTTAAACAAAATTGACCTTTACAGCAATGAGATCCGATTATTAGTTTAAAAGATATCTCAGTTTTAAAATAATGCGCGAATAACGTAAAATATCTGTCTAACGCGATGTTAGTAGGTATAGATGAATTTTCTTAGTATCAACATTTTGGTTGGAGTAAGATTTTTATTTTAATTTTAAATACCTGTCACCATAACAGCCCATTAATGTCCCACTGCAGGGACGGGCCTCCTCCGATGACGGAGGGATAATTGGCCTACTAATACCACGCTGGCCAGACGGATTGGTATAGGGTTTTATTTCAAGTTTTCCTTCTTTATATTTCGTAAAGGTAATATTCACGGATAGTCCCGTAGTCGGTTTTTACGACACCCATGAGATGAGATGAGGTGGTGACATATTGTATTCTTACAATTGTATTCTTTAAATACCTGTACTATAAATTAATTCTACCTCAAAAAGATCGCTTGGTCGGACTAAATTCGGAGGGCGGAGGACCCTGTTCTGTGGCGTTTGTTGGGAGAGGCATGATTTATTGATTAATATGTACCAGGTATTTTTAATCCACCGTACATGGATAATACTCTATACTAATATTATAAAGAGGTAAAGTTCGTGTGTTTGTGACGTTGTAGGGGGTAATCTCTGGATCTACTAAACCGATTTTTAAAATTATTTTTGTGTTAAATAGGCCATTTATCGGGGAGTGTCATAGGCTATATAGTATCACGCTATGACTAATAGGAGTGGAGCAGTAATGAAATATGTTTAAAAAAGTGACGCTTTTTTTCGCGGCCTAACGAAGTGGGCACGGGTCAGCTAGTATTAGATATGAATTAGTGCGGATTATTAACACCTCTTATTCATCGATATTTCATGATGACATTTTATGCAAAAATAGATTGTTTAGCCTAGTGTTAGTTCTTCTGCTTATTCCTATCTTCTATCACTGGCAACCTATGAAGTTTATGATAAACACACCAAATCAGGTTTGGTGTGTTCTTCATAAACTAACTAACACGTTCCCCTATTTCATGGACGTAACTTTTAATTTTTCTTTTTTCTTTTCTTTAGGTCGTGGAGAGGCTGGCTCTATGCTCCACGGCAAAATGATATATTGCTAAAGATGATTTTGTTTTAGGGTGTCAATTAAAACTATTAAACCATGAAATATCAGTAGGCCATTTCCTTGAAATGCTGAAATAATTTTGTACTTTAATTTAATATACGAAGTTAATTCAAATAATTTTTTGTAGATATTATATGATAACGAATTTTAATTTGCATATCGATAAAACAGCACTAGTTGGTAATGACAAGCGACGATACAAGGTGTTGTATTATTGGCGGTGTGACTAACAAGAAAAAAATTCCTGATAGTCACACTGGTGTGACAACCTGGTGTGACCACGAGTCCGGCCCGGATTTATCTCATAGTTACCTCAGTGACTGACGAATAACGTGGCGGTGGAAATATGTGGCTGCTGTGCAAAAGGTTGTGGGTTCGAATGCTTTGGAGTCAAAGAGCATCATCATTATGTACACGACTTGTCTTTTTTTTAAAAGAAAAACATACTTACCCCAAGAAATATATTCCTTGAAGAGTCAAAACCAGCTGCATAAATACGACAATTATTAACATCGTTACGATCTGATATAATACGGCACGCGAACCGCGATATTGTGCTCTGTAGGACTTTTGTATCACCACTTTTATCACCAGCCACCGTATCCATCACCACGAAGTCTATTGGAGATTCTGACGATCTACCAATCTGTAACAAACAAAATATTTACAATAATACGTGCTTTGTTTTCCTGCTTATTTGATTTGAGGCTTTTGGTAGTTGGTGCCCATTATAATAAATGGACTATAAATTCTTAGTCTATATACGTCGCATTATGAGGATAATCCTTCTCAGTAATAGAAGCTATCTTGCTCTATTAATATTACAATCAACAAATGCTCTTGTACGGTTTTGTGTATTTTTTTCCTTTCCGCTATTCTGAACTAAAGGTTCGAAATAAAAAAGGATATTGGTAAACCCAAGTTTCCCATTACACATCCAACCTTGTATGCAGATCTTCTGTTATTGTCATAAGCTAAATACGTCGGCTATCTCATATTTGTTTGACCTTTTTAATATAACACAGTACTCGTATTCAAATATGATATTGTATAATGAATTAAAATGTGTAGTAGGAAAAACCCAAACCGCAATAGAAAATGGCACAAATCGTACCTAAAATATTAAATTAACGTTTAGCACGATGACGTTTTCGCTACCTAAAAAATTTGCCGAGAAATTATAGACACAATATAGGGAGATCGATGACTTATTAAATTACCACGTTGCTTGTAATCTTTCATCTTGATTAAATCTTAAAGATAATGCATGTCTCCACTCATAGAATTATCGAAACAAAAATCTAGATCTAGATAAAGGTAAAAACCTTTTCCTTAAAATTCCCAAGTCAAGCAAACATCGACAACACTTGCAAAGAATTAGTCGGAAATTCCTAAATACTTTGCTTTGTAGCCGATATGCTATTTCAATAACAATCTAGTAAAATACGTACTATTTTAAATGATAAACAAGTCTTTAAGATTGGGAAACCCGTTTATATTATGATAAAGTGAAATAGTACAATAGTTTTTATTTATGAGTAGGGATGTGGTTTTGTCTGCCACTTCATTAAATGGTAAACCTCTTATACCTCTCGGTTCTGTACTTATATAATTAAAGGTTGCCGACAATTCGGTATGTAAAGTAAAAGTTTACCTATGTCGAATCCAAAACCATTTAGAGATTTTAGATCGATAAGTAATAAAATCATATTTTTAGCGCAAAAAAACGCACGATTGTGTTTATTTTTACAATTATTACATAAATTACTTTGTTTTTCATTTGACGTCTAAATGACATCATGTCGCCCGGCTCAACAGAAGTTTGTTTCTGCTTTCATTGCTCAATAACTATAACAACTAATTTGAGCATTTTTGCCCTTCCACCTATAGCCCATCTGCAGTAAACAGCCAAAGTAAGCAATTCGACCGCATCTATGACGTCATACATGCGGTCGAATTGCTTACTTTGGCTGTTTACTACAAATAAACTATAAGTAGGAAAGCAATATTACTCAAATTAGTTGTTTATAATTAATAAACCTTTAAAATAAAAATACCAAAAAAAATCTTTACATACCGAATTAGCTGTTGATAGTCGTAACATAAATTATTGTTTGTAATATGGAATTCAATTGATTGTATCGATTAGATCGAAACGGTATATTTATGGAACCATAAAAAGAGATAACCCTGCAGGGAAGACTATGAAACGTTTACTCTGATTTAACTATTTGAAAAAGTAATTAAAAAATGTGCACTATTTTATATTGATGTATTATATTATATTTTTTACCAATAATTCATAAAACGATTAAGTTTAACGGTCCTTCCCATTATTTTTATTTTTAATCATGGCGCCATATTATCTTTAAGCGACTCGCAAAAATTATTTAAATTTAAGTCTTTTGTTGAATATTTATACATAAATACGAAAACTATATATTATGATAGAGATCAAGAACTAATTATTATACGTAGGTCAAACCGTACATCCCGAGTTAGATGCTTCCTTTTAATTGCGGAAGAGAATCGTTCCGGTGCTGTAACTAACTAAATTGGCATTAGAAAGGTGATATTTCGACCATGATTGAACAGTACGCTTAGCGATTGCCTGCTCAGCAACAGGCGGCAAGTCAAGGGGTGTGAAGGCTGGCTTACGTCACCCGTTCCGAAGAATGACTGCAGCGCTCTGATTACCAATGACGAGAAGCATTCATCAAGCCTCCTGTCAAGTGCTTTTTTTATCCATTAGGCAGAGGAAGCTCTGTTCTTGAAATTTATAATAAAAATATTAATTAGAAAAATTAAACTATAATTACGTTATTAAGTAAAGTGGTCATAAATATTCTTATTTTTTATTTAAATTGAACACATATTAGTCTAATTATGATTCTTAAAATCAATATATAGTTATTTAGGATGCATTAAAACTTTAGAGGTAGTATTGAATGGGCTGAAAGACGGCATGACGAAATGCATCATTATTCTTAGCTACGAGTACTTTCGTATTTCAGTAAATAAATGATTAGTGGAAATGAAGTGTGCTGTTACCTTGTCAATAACACAATAAATAGTAACTGTTGCAGTTTAACCTACGAGTATATACCATAATTTAATCATTTAATACATTTCCACAATGACTGAATTATATGTTATTTCTAACTAAACAGGTTTACGTGAAATAATTGTATCATTGCTACACTTGGCAATCAAAATCTTCAATACAAGCCAACTGGGACGAAGTTTTATTTTATTTTTAACGACAGAGTAAATGCGACTCTCGATTATTCGGTTGTATACCATTACCGTCGAAAACAGTTAACCGGAGCGTAATTAATGGATATATAAAGAGATCACGAATCAATCTTTTAATTCGTAATTAAGAGAACTCGAAATTTAATTTCACAGGGTTTTGCGTCCAATTAACTTATGATTACTTCAAGTTGTACTTGATAACTTTGAAATGAGTGCCCGTAACACTCAGATGAATAATTTTTACGATTACTTGATAATTAGGAAACGAGGAGGACCATGAAAATGTCAATTATTAATATGTTTGCTACACTAATTACCGCTGTTATAACCTTTGATAGATCGTAATGAGATGTTACAGATACTAATAATACATACATAAGAAACTTACGGGGAGAATGTCTTATATATTTTAGTCTGGAAAAGATAATATCTATCCAAATATGAGCACTAATCAAGGTTCAATTTCCTCGTATCACTGGATGCGTCTGTGAATTACATAATCGTGCGACAAAGCATTAATGGTATTTGATAGCTGGCAATGCTAAGCTAAGTAATCTGACACGAGAACCCTATTCAACGTGTCTGGTGAGACAAAGCGTCTATTGACTCAACATCAAATGCAAGAACACCTAACAGGATTTATGGTAATAGGATTATATGCCTGCAATAAGTGAGTAGTTCACGCTGTTATAAGAATGCAGATTAGCGTGATCGACGCCGCATTGCTGATGTTGAGTAACTAGAGGTGACTGGTTGAATCGCGAGGCGTTTGCGTCACTAAAGCGACTACGATGTCCCCGCATATATTAAGGGGGGCCTGCATTATGCACTTGTAGAAAATAAGTTTATGACAATCGATCCACTGACCTTTATCCAATGGTGTGAAACTTTTGCAACTGTTCTTTTATTGTAATAAAGAGCTTTCTTTTAATCGTAATAAGTTTCTAAGAAATAATCGCGTACAGGTAGGTCATATGGACACGACAAGCAACGTTCACACATATACTCTACATATTCAATGACGTGGTATAAAAATTATAAAGAATGAGCTCAAGGTCTTCCTTGAAAAGCATTCCTTCTCAATGCATTATGTGGGAATCATAAAGCACTTTTGGAGATGATTAATACTTCGTTTATACTTCGATGAGTAGGTACTTTATGTTTGTCAGAAAGCATGCCAATAATATTTGAAAAGCGTTCATATACAACGCTTTTAAACTATTACTATTAAAATTATTCAGATTAAATTATTTATTTTTTCAAAATCACCTAACTTTTAGGTCAGATGAATAAAGTGATATTAAGATTTCTCAATTCTAACCAAATAACGATTCAATACATTTGTAACAACTGCGGTTTTATATACGCAACTACGAACATAAGCAACAATACAAATGGGTTGCTAAACTATGCGTATTAAATTGGAACCATTCAATTTGTGATGGCTAAACCCTATTAAGAATTCATCTGCATCATATATCATAGGGATGATTAATAGCTGTAATGAGAATGAGGAAATACAATCAAAGTAACACTAAACTCATTGCGTAACCTCAACTGTCTGCAGGTTTCAAATGAGCGACTTAGTGTATATTTTTTCCTGCAAACCACAGAATTGGATCAGTCAGCGTGACGAGGAAATAAAGACATTTGAGATTACAATATCCAGTTACTGGCTCGTTGGTCCTGTCCTGAGGCATAAATTGATGTCTGTTATTGTGAGGTTTCAATGTAGTTGTATTATTTGTTAACAAATTTAGCAACATGTAGTTTATAAACGTTTCCTGCTAAATAAATGGCTCTTTGTTTTACTGGTGTACCTATTAAGAATGCGAAATATCACTATCATTTTTTATTGTAAAAGTTGACTACCTGAGATTAGATAAACGTACTATAAAGTTAAATTCGAAACCCCATACCAAATTTTCAAAGTAACCTAAAATTAGTAAGCCACGTTTACCTCTGTTATTGAATGCAATAAAAATAAATAAATAAATATTCCTCACACATTCACACAACGCCATTTAGTCCCAAACTAAGCTGAGCTTGTACTATGGGTACTAGACAACTGATAAATATGGACTTCCGGTTTTGAAAGTATACAAGAAACACCTACCAGTAATCGCGCTGCGTAAAATATTACAATTTCATTGTTACATATTATCACAATACTTCACTGTAACAAGTGTGGATTTTTGGAGGAGTAACTTACTAAACGTTTCGGCAACAGAACACCAAGAAAGAATCCGTCAACATCACAACAACACCATTTTAATATCGGTGAGAGAAAAATTTAACGATTATTTTGTTTAAATCTTACATATTACTGTCTTTCTCTAAAAGGAAATAACTTTCCATTTGCCGAAACATAACCTGCAAGAAACAGCTGATTGGTACAGAGGCAAGTGACAGTGACGATTGTGCCGTGGTGTTACCAGCTTGAAATTCTGTGCCACACACAAGAGTGGCTGATATTCTCGACGACATAACGTCAAAGACTGAAATTCTCGTCGTCGTGGCTTATGCGGCTGATATTCTCGATCTTAGTGGATGCAATTCTCGTACGCTCGTTACAGCGCAAGCGGACGTACGTCGATTCTTGATCGTTATCCAGTTATAGTGACGCCTACGCACTTCGTGGTCGTGTAACCTCATCGCAACTTCAGATCGCCTGGTACTTCTCACATTGTGTCCATCGTTCGACATGTCACTTCATCGTTCCCCCCCGCCTAATACATCTGCGCCCGCTGCAGTCGCGTCTGCCCTGACGCGCCCAACGTTAACGCTCAGTGCATCAGAGGCTTACGAATCAGATACAGCATCTGAAAGAAGTGGTAGTGGAAATGCCAGTAACAGACAAAAACGTAGACGGGAAGATGATGACATCAAGGAATTAAAATGCTTGATTTCATCTTTGTCAACGAAGGTTGACCAAAGTTTTCTGGAAATAAAGAAAAACAACGAAGATCTGAAAGATAGTCTTCAATTTATCTCAGATAAGTATGACTCTATACTGCAAACCCTTCACAATCTCCTAGAAGAAAAGGCAGAAGATAAAAAGAGAATTCAGAAGTTAGAAGAAAAGGTAGAATTTCTGGAGCGTAAAAGTAGGTCTGCGTGTTTGGAACTACGAAACATTCCCATTTGCTTACAAGGTGAAAGGAAATATGAATCGAAGGAAGATGCCAGTCTAATACTAAAGACTTTGGCGAGGACAGTCAATGTGGATATTCATGACAGTGAAATAAAAGATATCTACAGAGTAACCACTCATAAAGAGAGCTGTAAACCTATAATTATAGAGCTGAACTGTGTTCTGAAAAAGGAGAAAATCATTCAAGGTGTCAAAGATTTCAATAGGAAGAGGCAGAATAATGATAAATTAAATACAGGTCACTTCAATATACCTGGACCTAGCAAGCCGGTGTTCATATCGGAAGCTCTGACGTCTAATGCACAGAAATTATTCTACACAACTCGTCAATTTGCGCGAGAAAACGGTTATTCTTACTGCTGGACTTCAAAAGGATTCATATATCTACGTAAAGCAGAAGGTGAGCGCCAAATTAGAATTGACTCCGAACTAAGTCTCAAACGTTTAAATCGTGAATGACAATTATTTTACTCAACGTCCATAATGTTCTTCTTCCAACGTTTAATAACTTATTGCTACTTAGTTTTGTTGCTGCCGTTATTTGTTACTCTTATTAGTATTACTAGTATTTCTTTTTTAGCTCATTTAAGATATCTGCCAATTATCACAGTGAGTCAATATAATATAGTCTCTTTTTGTTATTTATGTATAAGTTTTATTACTATTAATACTCTGATTGTTGCTGTAAGGTGCCCATGGTATCAAAAATTATTTATATCTATGTACGTAAGAAACAAAAAAATACATAACAACGTATCACAAATACTACAACAGTTACACTTTTTAAAATCTCACTCTATTTATTACAATTTACTCACCACAAGAACACAAAATAAAATCAATTTATTACAGTACGATAAAACAGGCCATTTATATTTACATAAAATGATTCGATAAGGATAGTCTAAATAAATTTTTGGACTCTGTTGAATCATTTGATATCTCACGGTCATATGTAAGTTCGCCAGACCAATGTCTTAAGCTTTTAGATAGTACTAAGCCAACCATAAATACACTACATGTTAATATTCGAAGCTTAAATCGTAATTTTGATGGTCTAAACGTATTGCTTCATTCTTTGGACGTCAGATGTGACGTAATAGTTCTTACCGAGTGCTGGCTAAGTAAAGTTGTGGATATTCCAACGATAACTGGTTTTACTTCGGCAAGGTCCTCATTCAACAACCAAAACGATGGTGTGGTAGTGTACGTGAGAACCGAATTAAATTACAGAATATCTGAACCAGTTATTTCGGATGCCAATTGCCTTACCTTAAGGCTAGGTACAGACATCACTATTGTAGCTATATACCGCACACCCTCAGTTAGAAATATAAATAACTTTCTTAAATTCCCTTAATAACATTCTTGAGTCCCTTTCACCAACATCTACCGTTGCAGTAATTGGTGATTTAAACATTAATATTCGACCAGGCCATACCGACCAAAACGCCGAGGACTACTTAAATACAATGGCATATCATGGCTTTCTACCAGCCCATACCTTTCCTACACGTTATGATAACTGCCTAGACCATGTCCTTCTTAAGACAGATAAACCCTCTACAACCTTGATACTGGACTCATATTTTACAGACCACGCACCTATCTTATTCTTAACACTAAACGTCACTTAAATCTTCCTGGCATCACTGAGCATTTGGAAAATACTGATTTCTCTCCTGTGCTAACTAGTTCAGATCCCAATAAAAGTGCAGAACAACTCACCTCCATTATATCAACCGCAATAAGCGAAAACAGCATGATAAGAAAAGTCTCTCATAGAAGGATAATTATTAGACCTTGGATTACGCCTGGCCTTTTAAGATGTATGCGTAATAGGGACCGCCTTCATAGAAAGGCCATGCAAAACCCGAATGATCCTGATGTTAAACTTGTTTACTCCAGATACAGAAATTACTGCAATAATTTGTTAAAAAATATTAAAAAAGCCTATAACCAAAAGGAGCTCTTTAAAGTAAGTGGTAAGCCTAAAGCAACATGGGATATCATTAAAAGTATTAGTTATAAGAACACATCACCAACAAATAATTCGGAAGAACTTCTTAAAATTTGCCCAGACCCAAGCTCCTCTGTAAATGCTATTAACAATTATTTTGCAAATATTGGGGCAGATCTTGCTCAAAAAGCTTCACAGAGACATTGTTCTAACTTGGACTTCAACTATAATTGCATTAGAAATCCGCTAGGCAACTCATTTCTTTTACTCGAAACAGACCACAGAGAAGTAGAAAATATAATCAAAGAACTTAAATACAACAGCGCTGTAGGTCATGATGGAATACCCACTTCTGTAATTAAATCCGCTAGCCATGTCCTTGTTCCAGCAATCACTCATGTGTGTAATTTATGTATGTCTAAAGGCATCTTTCCCACTACCTTCAAAAAGGCATTAGTTACTCCCATATTTAAGGGAGGCGCTAGAGACCGTGTCGAAAATTATAGGCCTATATCAATCCTCTCAACTCTGTCTAAAATCATAGAAAAGGTTCTTAATAAAAGATTGACGAGCTATCTTGAACGCAATAATATTATTGCTCCAAACCAATATGGCTTTAGAAAAGGCATTTCAACAGAGGACGCAGTTCTTGAGCTGACAAATCATATTACCAAAAACCTGGATGTTAGAACTAAAACCATAGGTGTGTTCCTTGATTTAGCAAAAGCTTTCGACACGGTCTCTACTTCTATCCTACTGCGAGTACTAGAGGATCTGGGAATAAGAGATATTAGTCTAAAACTTTTCTGTGATTATCTTACAAATCGTAGTCAAAGGGTTAAAGTTGAAAATTACATTAGTGAAGAAAGAAACATAGCATTTGGCGTCCCTCAGGGCAGCGTGTTGGGTCCTACTCTCTTTCTCTTATATGTAAATAGGTTGTGCCAATTGACAATCCGACACTGTAAGATTCTTGTATATGCGGATGATACAGCGCTTATTGTCACTGGAGATACATGGGAAACTGCTCATAGCAGAGCTGAGCAAGCGCTCGGTACAGTGATGAATTGGCTCTCTTCAAATCTACTTACGTTAAATGTATCTAAAACTAACTTTATTCATTTCTCTGCGAACACAGCTACACAGCCGACCATGCCAGATGTCAAAGCGCACAATTGCCACTCTATGCTTCCCTCTTGTAGCTGCCCTCCTATACATAGATCCTCGTGTGTAAAATATCTGGGTGTATATATCGACAGCACACTAAGCTGGCAGAAACACATAGATGTGACTGTAGCACGTGTTCGTAAAATAATGTATCCAATGAAAAAACTAAGAGGAGTAGTTACTGACTCACTGTTAAAAACTGTGTATTATGCGCTTGCTCAATCACTCCTGACGTACTGTATATCTGTCTGGGGTGGAACGTTTAAAACCCACATGCTGCGCCTTGAGAGAGCTCAAAGGGCAGTCCTGAAGGTTATGCTTTGTAAACCCTTTCGCTATCCAACTATAGAGCTGTACAGAGAAATATGTGTACTGACAGTTCGACAACTCTGTGCTCTTAATATGACCTTGCGTAAGCATTCATCACTAGTCTACGACCCAAGTCTCCTTGAACATAGGCGCCGTAAATATCTTGTATGTCCACAAGTTGCTACTAGAACTGCACTAGCACGTCGTAACTTCATGAGTCTTAGTAATCGTATTTACAACACCATTAATAAAAGCTGTAACATATATCCACTTTTAAAACATAAATGTAAGTGCGTAGTAAGTAGTTATCTCCAGGGGTTGGATTACAATCAGACTGAACAGCTGTTCTCCAAATAACGAATAATAAAACTCAGAAGAACACACTCAAACTTTACATTACACACTCATACACACACACACACACACTCACCTTATTCTTCATCACACTCATACAATCTCACATAACTTTCAGTTACACGTAGATGGTAGGTAGTATTTCTTGTCAATATTTGATAATACAGTTACTTTAATCTTATTAATAAGTATGTACTCTTTTTATATTTGTATAGCAGTCTAACTGTGTCATAATTGTAAGAGGAAGGCACCAGTGTCTGTAACACAGTTTTATACTAGCACAGACGCTGGCGTTTACTCTGTCTTCATAAAAGCGAAGAGAAAAAAAAAAAAAAAAAAACAAAATGTCATTTAATTAAGTAGAAGATAGACCATTTGTACTTGTTTTTGAACAATAAACTTTTTTTTTTATTTTATATTTTATATACATAAATACTTTTTGTTTTTTTTTTGTAAATACATACATATTATACATAAATAATGCAATGGAGGCAATAAAGAATAAGACTAACTAATATTGTATACCTACTTAAAAAAGAAAATCAGCACAGAGCTTCAGAATGTGAGGTGACAAAAAGCATATCTAAGCTCCGAACAACAATTAGTGGAGCAAGCAAATAATTGTACAGTACGACCGAACAAACCACATGCACGAGAAGCTGTAAACTATACATCTAATGCTCCGTGTTATATTTCAACAAGAGTTTCAAACTAGTGCGAATCTTTAGTGGCAAAACTAATCCAATATAAGCACGGTTAAATATTAGGCAAAACAATCGATAATTACATCTTGTGCAAGGAGATAAAAGCCCTGTCACGCACGAGCCTCGGTCCTCGGTCGTGTAATTGCGTGGCTGTTTCAAAATAAAGTGTCGTTTATACACTTATTGACACAGATTAAGAAAATATAGCTCTTAGCAGTGTCTTGCCAAAAAAATCGTGTAAATAAACAAGAGATTATTTATAAGGAACATCATAAACATTCGTACCAGGCAACATCTATAGTCTGTGTGTGGTGCTGTAAATTATAACAGGTAACCGCACAGTCTGCTCACAGAATGACGACTCATAAATTTATGATTATTTTATTTATGAATGCAATCAATTGTATTACAATAAAAAACATCGGTCCAACTCGCATCTTTATATCTCGTATTATGCAAAACAAATCATAGTTTTCATTTAATGATATCATGGTCTTGATAAATAGAAGTTATGATGGGTAGTATTGACGTCGTTGGAGTATTAACTCTTAGCTAACTACCACTTTGTTATGTGAGCGGTCTGTACACAAATATGTATGCCTAACGTAGTATCAATAATATTAGTTTCACTACTTTACTAGAGGATCACTGCTGTGGTCCTAAAATGTTAAGTAAATCCTAACACGGAGATAACAACTGCAAATATATACTTTTAACAACGTAAAGGCCTTATTATGACCGTTATAGGCTGACATTGATAGATAAAGTCTTTCAAACTTGAATATTTCTTCCGAACGGGACACTTTCCAATGACTTGATGTCACACTTGAACTAAATTACTATTCACAGTGGTTCTATTCGAGCAAAAAGGATTCTATTGAGTCCTTTTATCGCTAAGGGCCATTGTGTCTCTTGCATCCAAGCGTTCTAAAGATTGTGATTGGTAACAAAGTTTCAATTTGCTCTTATTCTTAAGTGTTCTTAGATCTTTGAAAAGGCTAGTTTTATTCATCATCCTGAGCAAACAATGTACTTTGTACCAATGTAGTGCTTAACAAAATGTAGGTGTTAGAAAGTAGAAAGGTTTTAATTTAATACTCCATGTATGGTGGGTATTGAATTGTATATGGATGGTAAATGCTGCATGGGCGTAAAGTGAGCAAATGACACAGTACGTAGACCTCAATAACATGGAACTGTTCGCCTGACTAAGGGAATTATATCCAAATAAATGATACAAAAGGCAACATTAAGGGCTCTTTCAATGTAGATGTTTCGTGCCGTACGGCTGCCGTGAGTTTTTCGGACGGCAAAAGCAACATTCGTTTGTTTTCATACAAATCTTGCCGTTTCGTGCCATACGGCACGAAACGGCAAGATTTGTATGGCGGTATTTATAGTGTCGAGCGGCAGCCGCACGAAACGGATAAATTGATAGAGCCCTAAGAATAAAAATCCCTGCGGCACGTTTATAAATTGATTACGAATAATATCATGGAAGAATAGGTATCAGTTGTTTAGTACATATATCTAGTATTAAACCATTGCGTTTAACTAACATTAAAACATAAATGAAAATAAAGTTAAGCTGTAATTACAGAAGCTTAAAGCAAAAACCATTTCGTTAAAACACCACGTAATTGTAAAAGCAATAAATAATAATTTAAGACTTCCAGCTTTCCCTCCGGTGTACAAATTGAATGTAAACGCAGGTGATGTTTTAAATACGGGGGCTCTGTTACAGTCTCAGCTGGCAATCGAGCCTTACCTTCCAACTCGAAGGCAATTTCCTCAGCATAAACTCGATACTAGACGTTATCATCATGCTCCGTTCGCTTTACAATCTAATTTAGGAACAGGGAAGCGGATATCACGCACGCTGTTTGACTGCCTTTCTTGTTGAAACGTAAAAATAGGTATACATTGAAATAGTTAGTTTTATATACCTTAGGTTTTATTTCTATACCGATATTGTAAAGTTTGTTTGTTTGTGTACGGTAGAATGTACTAATCTCAGAAAGGACCTTATTGACAATTACTTTAATATCTACCTACACTTATGTACTGTATTACGAGTATGTGTCTACTTATGTTATCTGTATAGCTATTTCAGCTACATAAGCCGAGCATCAATGGAATATGTTAAGAAACGAGGAAGGAATTCTCTAGTTCAAATAAAGAGAAGTTGAAGAATTTGTAATTTGTTTGGACATGGTCCTTTCATCAAGTAATCTTGTAAGCATATTTATGCATTCCTTTTGTCATGCAGACGAAGTTACATGGTTCGGCTTGTTTGTTCATAGTAACTGCGGTATACTGAATAAATTATATTGCCTGGTGTGCTTTTGATCGTGATATTTCAGGTCATATTGACTGATTATACACACGAAAGAAAAGAAACAACTTTAAACAACAAAATGAAGTATTGGCAATATTTACATAAATTGCAGATCAATGCTAAACAGAGTTGATTTCGTATTAGTACGATTTTATAAAACTTCCCATCTCAGTCACAAAAACTGATTATTGAACAAGAATATCACGCCAAAATCAAAGTTAAAAAACACTGGATACTTTTATTATTCTTTGAACAAAGGCAGTATTTAAAAAGTACCGGCGGCGCTATTTATTTTACTCTGCATTCATCTGTTTCCTGTTACCGAGAGGCAAAAACTCAGGTATACGTATCTCAAATACTATTAAACGCATTGTTCGACCATAAAATTCACTATAATTTTTCAGTAAATAGCGGGAAAAGTTTGTACAGAACGTCCATATTTCAATGAACTTTCATAATGGACGTTTTTTCATTTATTTGGTAGATATTTAGAGATCTTTGTTAAGTGGTCGCATAGTTAAGAAGTATCTCTGATGGGCTGCTATAAATACTAGGAAGGTACTTCGTCGGAAGTTACGGCATTATTTTATGGGTAGTAGACGGTAAAAGGCTTTTACTTGTGTATTGCTTTTAGATCTATTGTATCCTCGAAGAAATGAATACAAAGCGGTAAGCAAAAGGGTTTAAACCTAGTAATCATTGTGTATGTTCATGGTTTGTTGGCGCCGTTGATAGATAGGCATAACGTACACGGTCACATTAGCAACAGTGCTGGACAAAGACCTTACTTTTGTAAACTGTATGAATGCTAGGCTGTCTAACTATAAGCATTATTACGAGTATTAAGCGTTAGTTATTTACTAGTACTTACAAAGACTTGTACGTTATTCCTATCAAAATTAGTATGATAGTTACGGCAACTACCAAAAGAATGGGCATCGGAGTTCAGTCACTTCAGAGTTTTTCTGCATCCTAGTTAGTAAAATGAAATCATACACCTCAATAAATATATCTTTTAAATAGTTTTTGAATCAATTTAAGGATGGATATATTATTATTTATTAGAATGGTTTCTTTTACAACAATAATAAGACGCAAAATGCTAAAGCTTTGGAGCTGCATACACAAATGAACATGAAACATGTGTTAGTAAAAAAAAATTAGAAGCTCAAAACTACTTACGTAAGTAACAAGTTATTTTTTTTCTATAAAAAGGAAGTAAAATATAATATAATTACACAATTAACCTTATGAAATCCTAACAACGTTTAAGATATGAACGTTCGGAGTTATGTTTTCAACCTTCCATAACAATGAGGATATCCATGCATTAATAAGTCCATTTTCATTTTTAATGGTTTAAACTTCCTATCAAGAACCTAACCTATTTTTGTAAATCAATTTATAAGACAATACCAACTTACATTATGTTCTATGGTTACAAACAAAATGAACTCTGATCCTCAATTCACTATCGAGATTCCGTCTACCAAAAACACAGATATAGTTTTTTTACAATCAGTCAACACATCACACTGCAGTAGGTGGCATGTAGGCGAACTCACAGTTACCAAAGTCACATGTCCAAACTTCTTAAATCGTATACAATACGCGAACAATGGTCCAATGATAAAGTTAGACATTTATCTTATTTACATACCTAATTAATTAAAATAAATAATTACGTGTTAGAATATGGGGCCCCTGATTGCACTAAGGCACACCTACATCATTGTATTTCTAGTCAGATGGATTATAAAAAGTATTGATATGAGTCATTGACGTAATATAAAATATTATGTTAATATCAACGATCATTAACCATATTATGATCGTTGATATTAGTAAAATGTCTATTATGTATTTTATTCATCATATCAACCCATTATGACCCTCTCGTAGTGATGGAGAGAAATGTAGTCTACTATAGGCAGACCGTTTAACTCAGACCCCGCCTGCGGTAATAGGGGTGCGCGGGGGGCAAGGACAAAGGAGAGAGCTATCTCTTGATTTTTTGGCAAAACGGCGCCATCTAGATACTGAACTACATCACATCACAACACAGCTCTAATTTCTAGCTAGCTTATTTTTATGAAATAAAAAGAAGGAAAAATTGAAATTATACCCTAAACCAATCGAAATACCTGGAGAGGTTTTTTTACTTTTCTGGTCAGGCTTTAAATTGTGTAATAATTTAGATTGCATATTTTCTCTAAGAAAGTACGAGATTTAGTGGCAAGATGACGCCACCATCTTTGAAATTTGTAAACTGTATAGAAGACGGACTAGCACAGTGCACTAGTGTCATACTGACATACTGACTAGGTGTCCGTTATGGTAGCGTGTAAAAAAAAAATGCTCTTATTGTTCTTATTATCTGTAAATATTTTCTAAGATTGATTCTTACAAAATAATGACATGGATGTTACCAACATATTATCTACTCCTACGCCCGAGCTCGCGGACCTGTGTCACGTTCAAACGTTTTAATATACCTATTAAGTAACTGATTAAAGCTTTCCATAACTTATGGGCGTTTATGAGGCTAACCAGCTAGGGCATGCAATATCGGAAGGTTTTCAATTCCGATACTGACTTCCGATATTAGATCTCAATATCGGAATTCCGATATTAATATCGGAATTTCGTATTTTTTTTAGAAATTGCACTTTTTGTTCAAAAATGCACAAATTCGGTGTGAGGTTGAATTGAATGCAATATACAAAATTTATAAATCATATTATTTAATTTGGATTGCTTGTTTTATACCCGTATTTAAGTTTTACCCACAGTTTTTACTAAATCAGATATTTCTCATTATTTTTCTGTACTTATTGCTAATTAAACTATCTGACTCAGAGACTCAAATCTGAAATTAAATCAACAATTAGGAACAAAAAGTAATTTATAATATCCTATTCTTTAATCTAATATCTTATTACTTATTAAACTTATCAACAAAGCTTAAAAGTTGAATTGACGAACTTCTTAGAATTTAAAATATTTTATTTATTTTATTTTCTTCGGAACACTAACAGCATAATTTACAATCGGTTAATACATAAATATACTTATACACAGCTATTAACAGGTATTCGCAAATATAAACTAAACATAAAACCATTGCAAGACCATTGCATGACAGAAAAAAAAATAGTTTAAAATAAATTGTAAATTTAATTTGTTGCTTCTCTGGGATCGGGACCAAAATAATCTGTAGTAAATAATTTCTTTACCACTGTTGGCTTAGACCTAAATATCTCAAATTCGCTATGCCTTTTGGCAATGCTGTTAACGGAACTACTCGCACGAATGAGAAATGAGTTTTGTCTAAAATTACTGTTGCCTGAGGGTAGTACTAAGCTTTGATTGCGCCTAACTGGCAGTTTTCTAGGGACCCAAATGTTTAGTTTTTCAAATAGGGTTGGGCAGTCGACCCCACCATTGACAATTTTTACAACATCAGACATTGTACGTCTATTCTGTAGGGGCATAAAATGATACCTCTTACATCTTGCTTCATACCCATGATCGATGCACCTTCACCTATACTGTAAATATCTTAGGAACTTTTTCTGTACGGATTCAATGCGCTCGATATAAATGTCATAACGCAGGTTCCATACCACTGATGCGTATTCGAGGATACTGCGCACGAGAGCACAGTATAGTACCTTAATTTTTATTTAATTATATAATATGACAACAGCAATAATTATTGGATTTTTTTTTGTCTAATTTTTATCTTTACTCATTACTAATATAAAACTAACAAAACTCGGAATCAACAAAACTTTAAGAAGTCTTGTTGATTCTAAGTTTGGTAGTTTAAATTACAATCAACTGAAATAAAGGTTCGCTATATTCATAGGTTTATATTTATTTTAAAATCTCGTTTTTCTTGGTAATATGTTCTCAAAAACAACAAAGCGTCAAACATTTTGTCGGATAAATAACCGCCCGACGAAAAAACATGCTCACTTTCAACATTGGTGGGCAAAATTTATGTGAGATAATGTATGTCTGTGACAAATAAACTCATCTTTCACCTCTATTAACGTATGTTGCCTTTTCAGTTATTACAAATCCCAATAGATCAAATTCGTCGGACGGAAGCACTGCCTTCTTCTTTTCTTTGCACTTTTCTACTTCCTTCTCAAATTCTTCTCACTCGTATGGTCTGCTCACTCGTTGTAGCTAGACTAGCTAGTGATTCATCATCTTCATCTGAAGAGACAGAAGCTATCGGTGCTTCAGTCTTTCTTTCTGTGAAGTTGAGACTGCTAGTATCGTTTTGTTTATATTTGAGGCGTTTTAAAAACCTTACAATAATATCACATATTATTAGAGTAGGTAAAGAGTGAGCGAAACAGGTAACAATATTATTGTTCTTGTAGCACATGCATAGCGAGTTGGCAACATTAATACGGTACCTACTGTTTCGCTCGGCGACACAAGGATCGATATATGTATAATTTAAAACTCAAAATATAGAAAAATGTTCGAGTTCCGAGATTCCGATATTCGATCACCCAGTATCGGAATTGTAATATCGGACTTTGCGTTCCGAGATTCCGATATTACGATATTCCGAGATTCCGATATTCATGCCCTATAACCAGCACCGTCAATTGAAAAAAATCGTAATTCGCAAATAGGTTCAATAATGCAAAATGTTTTAGAAATGAAATGAAATATTTATTTGTAGAACATAGGAAAAATATGATGTTACAATTTACTTTTAGAGCGCTATGTCTAGCCTTCAATGGCATACAAATATTTTCTTAAAACTACTTATCCACTGTTTATTGTTACTATTGGTAGTCCCTTTCTTCTCCGAATATCGATCGTCCGAAAATCATAATCCCAAACAAGTTTACTATAATCATCACTTTCCATAATGTTTGCGTATACGAAATCGTATATTACCTAATCGTCTTTACCTATAATACTTGTGTGTCATAAAATGGGGTACTATAATTATTACATATCCTATTTTTTCTTGCTATAAAGTCACATGTCCTAAAATAAAATATTAGGGCAAAAGTCAGAAACAGTTGGTTAGGTTAGGTTAGTATGGTGACCACAACGCGTAAAACAAAAACAGCCGTTTCATTTTCGCATTCGAATTTTAAGTAACTGTCTTTGATTCGTAGTACTTATTTGTGATCTTAGGGCCAGATTCAGAGACCGCACTTTGACTTTACTTTGAAGGAAAGTTCGACTTTGATACAAAAACGAGATATAAGGCCCAGATTCAGAGTCGTGACTTTACTTTCTTTCAAAAGTAATCTTCCCAAAGTAAACTTTTCATGCGAAAGATTACTTTAATGTTTTTCAAATTCCGAGATAATAACTAGACTTTGCTAAAGTAAAGTCAAAGTGCGGTCTCTGAATCTGGCCCTTAGTCTTTAGTCTGTGTATAACACGACGCCATATTTCTTTAAATTTTAAGTTATTAATAAAAATAGAATATAACTATCGTGGCTGACACCGACTCCAAAAATAACAATAATATTATATTATTTGTATTAATTTGATTATATTTTAAAGAATCTACAAATAAATATATTTGTAGACTCTTCAAGAAATATCCTTAACAATACTTTTTACAATAATTAAAAGAACCTATTCTTTATATTATAATTAAGTAAAAAGAATGTCTGATTTAATGTTGCAAAACCAAAATACAACTAATTATTATTTACTTTTTAGTGCAATTTTTGTCTTTGAAGTCGGTTTTTTTTTGTAAAAACTTATTTTATTTGGCATAGTAACCAACTCGATATAGCTCTTGTGTACGCTACCATAACGGACGCCGCTACCCCGCCCCCTCGTCCCTTTCATACCGCAGGCGGGGACTGAGATAAACGGTCGGCCTATAGAACACTGACGAATTGGGACTGGGCAATGGTAAGGTTTCTTGTGATACTATACTATACTTAGTTCACGATACCCAGGGGTGGTATTATGCACGCCATACTTCACTATGGTGTGGATCAGCACAAATATTTAGGTTAAAGGAACACTTAAGAGTAATAGTTATTATCATTCTTCTGGAAATCGCATTCTCATTAAAATATATTAATATCTGTGTAACAAAAAATCTCACAAAAAAAATCTTCCTTTCAAAAACATCAGCATGAATATGGTTTATATTACTAAAAAGGTTCACCAAAATAAACCACAATTTTGACACTTACGTCCCAAAGTGTCAAAAGCAGTGAGCCACATGTTTTGTTGTACTGCTGATGTCAGATGCCCATGTAACGTTACAGCTACCTGGTGCTATAAATACATTTCATTCGATTATGACCTTTACCACTTTAGGATAAAGTTCACCATGAGAATATAGGACAAACATTAAATAGGTATGAAAACGTGAATATAGGGAAATTGTCCGGAGGTCTCTCAGCCGGCGGCGCATGTCGCTGTCAAGTCAACTGTCAATAGAAGCTTCCTTTACAACTATAACACTGGTATCTACGGAAGCCTTGAGGTCTTTTGAAAAGGTCGCGTTTGATAGACGTGAAATGGACAAGTGCTTTGTATTGGCCTGTTTATTATTATAGTGTGAGCGATAGAAACTGCAGTAAGTATGGACATACTTAACACTTATTGGTTCGTACTTAAGGCTGACAATGAGGGGGCTTACAGGCCAATCCAATAAGCCAAATAAAGAATAAATTTTAAATAAAAATTAATTTATAGTTTTAGGATATTTTTTTGGGATTTTCCGTATCTAATGGGTGGTTCCGTAAAGGTGTGGCGATACAATAACGTCTTACAAGCTCTGGTATTCCATAGTAGGTGCAAGCTCAGCTTTGGGACTAGATGGCGTTGTGTATAAGGATTATTAAGGTATAAATAATAATATATATTAATTGAATGTTAAATATTAGAAAACAACAATAGTTATTCAAATGTTAATGAATACATGGTCACAAATTAAATACTACCTACATTCATATTGAGCAGTTGTACACACTGGAGCGAAACATTCACTGTTCAAGACTTGCAAAACTTGATATGAAAACTGTTTCTAAAGAGTTTATTCGAGATCATCCAAGAATATATTTGGACTTCGAAGTAAATTAATATTGTATCAAAGAGAATACAAGGAGCTGTACCATTATTCCGTGTTCATCGTTTTCACTTGGTTAGTAACGCAGACCTGGTTATGAGAGTTGGTCAAGCCCAAAGATCCCTGACACGGCTTAATGACTTTCGAACCCTTCCAAGCACTTTGAAACTCAGATGAACAAATGAGCGGTCACCCCTCTAAAGACTGATGTCGCCGAAGTTCCTGACTTATCAATTGTTCATTGTTTTAGGAACGAGATAAGAGCGTATTGCGGTTTTTTTTTTAAATTAATGAATAGTAGTTTTAATTAATTTAAAAAAAGGTTTTCGTGTCCTTTATTGAACTTGTCCAAAGTATGTTTTAAAAATATATATTCGTTCGTTAAAAATAAAATAAAGGATAAATGTAATATAAATTAATTTGAAATGGTGAAGGCTAATAAAACAAATTCTAATATCAATCGATTAAAACTTCTTACTATCAGGTAAATAAACAAAACAGGACACATGATATTAGGGTATCAATCAAACCTTTCAAAACATTGAAAGGGACGAGAACTGGATAGTGGTAATAGATTGATTTCCCATTAGGTTTTTGCTCTTTTACAAACCGTGTGAAACGTAAAAACGATTTTGCTTTTACATTTACCACACCAAATTTCGACAGTGCGTCGCATAGAAGGATCCGCTACATATTTAGGTTTCTTAAACTTAAATATATTTGTTGGTAAGAAGATTACTAACAACCGAGCAGAAAATAATTTCATTTAGAATTAAGTAGTAACATTACTCGTTTAATAATATTGGTCAAATGCCGTCTATTCAACGAGACGAGCCCACGCAATAGTTCGAAATGGAACATCCTTCGTATTAACTGCATACAGTGCATTGTTCTTTCGCAACCGATGCGCAAACTACGCTATTAATTTTATTAATTTATTTACTGTGATGAATACCAGGAGCAGAACCTTGGTTATAATTAAAGCCAGAAGTATGCAGTGCATATTACTTATTAAAAAAAAATAATGTATATTGGTTTATTTTATCTAAGTGGAATGTTGTTAGGTATGTTTTCGGAAAATAAATGATAACGAATTTTAAAAAAATATATAAATTATATTAATTGTTTTTATTAGTCAGTAGACTCTACCTACTTAAGGTCTTACAGAGTTCTACTCCATAACTTCATTTCCTTTCATAACTGGTGGAAGTCCGTCTTTACAGTGGAATAGCAATGGGAACAAACGTTACGCAAAGATTTTTTTAATTGGCTACAAAAAGTTGAAAAAATAAATAACAAGAAAAACATTGAATTTACGACGAAAAACCAATTATAAACAATGTAAAGAAAAATGTGAGTACACTATCTAAGGAAAATATCAAATAAAATGTCGCAAATACCAAACGGGGAATTTTGTAACAAATAATACACATTTTTGTTACGACACAACATGATAAAAAATATTATTATTGCAGATCGTAAAAAAATTGCAGTCGAGTATTATTGAGTTAGCACTGGAACTTTATTAACAAGTAAACGGGTTCATTACGCGATAAAAATCTAAGAGGTAGAATGTACACTTTTACGTTTTAGGAAATATGATAGAAAGCGGAGAAACCATTAGTTGGTTGGTACTAATAAAATGTGACTGTTCAGCTTAAAAAACGCAAATTCCCTTCCTATATATGACAAATAGGAAGAAAGAAAGGTACTTGAATGGTGTTCGCATACAGGAATAGGCAGGGTATTCATACCGTGGAATGACGACTTGATCAAAGCGACGAGAAGGAAGTGGTTAAGGTAGAAATAGTATTTAAAGGAGGGTCTATGTACAGATGTTGCCATCAATTGGTGGATATGATGATGATCAGTGACGTAAGATATAGTAATGTAGTCACTGCATAACAAATAAACATGGTTCTATGCTTCTTTGTAAATACGTACAAACGTACCTATATATTATGGAAGGACAAACAGACTATATTTCATGTTTAAGTGCACAAAGATTGCATTATAAGAAATTCTTTAAGAAGGAAGAGAATCCGATACTGTCAGACATTAAGCACAACACCACAGAAGGTCGCAAATGTAAGATGTTTTACTAACAACAGTGATTCCTAATAATGATGAGAAACCGATTGTTTATTATTGTCTTGTCTGTAGACAAGAGCTGCCATATGTTTCCAACAAGCCATCCTAATTCTCGTAGTCATTGTCTATGAACAAAGGCCATATAACAAAACGTACTTCTGACACGAACACTCGACAATGTAATTAGGTACCTACCTAATAATCTTGAAAAAAATATATTTTGTCGAAGGTATGACAATAGATAACCATTTTAAACACCTCGGTAGGCAGTGCTTAAAATGATTTAGCTAATGAGACATTGATTGCGCATTTCTTCTGGACTGTTGACTGTTTTTTGGTCTGAGGGCAAGCTTTACAAATACAAACTTCAAAGTGCTTCGGTACTGCGTTCGCCTCCCTAGGACACAAGCTGTCTCATAGTTCTGTAATGACACTTGCTAAGTTAATGTTATGTATCTCACAAAACTAAAACTATTAATTAACGAAGAAGTATAGAAGTCAAGATAGATATTGGTAAGTCACATAGAAAATATCACCACGAAATGTCTCCTACTTAAGTTAAGTAAGTTAAGTTAAGCCGTCGATATTACTTTGCAACGAAGACGAATACATCGGCTAGTTGACATACCTACAACAGGTTTAATTGATTACAGAAAACTGCGTTCAAGTTATATAATATAGCTTTTCTTGTAATTAAATTATAATGAACATTTGTTTTAGTTAAATAGCTAAGCGTTTATTGTCCACAGTTTTGTTTTATTCAACTACGTAATTATACCGACCTTTACTTTGCTATTTAAATATTTTAGCTCATTGTTCATTAACTGATTCACTATTTTACAAAGCTTTAGTTCCGTATTATATATATTTACATTAGATGCCTACTAATGACCGTGTCATGGCGAGACCTATGTTGTGAGTTTCATTTCACGATAAAATTAGAAATAAGAAGACTTGCAGAAGAAACAAAGTGATTTTAATATCACTTGGGATTACGCGTTTAAAGTGGCAATAGGCACACGCAGACCCAAAAGCTGATAGGTAGAAAGGCCGGAAAACGCAGAATGGGCACACACAAAATAAGTGGGATAACTTAGGTTGATTATGTTGTGGACACCGTATTTTTAGTCTGGCACTATAGAAACATGTAACAATTTAAATTCAGTAGGTATACTAATAAAAGTGTCTATTGTATACGCATGAGTACTTAATATACTTCCATAATACGTAGATCATTAGGGAAGTTAAGTGTCAAGCGTTTTTCATCGACCCACAAGGAGGTCAAATGCACAAGACTTAACGGTATTGTTATAATAAGTAGTCTTCGTGTTCTGAATATATTACTGTGAGCTGTTCTGTGTTTAACGCTATGTAATGCTAACTACATCACTTATTAAAAAACAGAAGTCGATCGTTTCGATGTATGAGGTGCATTTAAAGATTCGAACATTGAAGAACGACACTGTTTTTGATAATTGGGAAATCAATGCAGTTGCGACAGCAATCACTAGAGGATAGGAGTATAATTATTGGCTATTGTGAAATTTACAAAAAATCTTTCCCTGAACTATGTGTTTCAATAAGAGAGGATCAGCAGTCTGATCTCATTTATTCATTAGCATCTATATTCACTGAAATCTTCCTCTTAAATCCTATTAATGCAAAATTGCATTAAAATCCGTAGCTTACTTTAACAAGATTAGAGTGTACAGACAACGGGAGTTCACTTAGTAAAGAAAATAAAGATTAATAAAATAATATTAAGTAATGTTTTGATTGAGATCAACAGCATCTATCGTCTAGACGTAGAACAGATAATGAGAAGTCCCGACGACTTCACGTAACTACGAGGGTCCGATGAACCGTCTCGTCTACCCCACTACCCACCCCAACGAGACTGTTAGCCCAGCCGTTATCCCCGAAATATGTTTTGTTTCAAATCACGTACACGAACAACGTCGGATAGAAACAATTCATGTTGCTGCTGAAATTGTTTCATATAATTGTTTATACCTACCTACTGAAGTAAAACCGTTGAAAATAAATTTCGAGGAAAAATAAATGAAATAGACTATTGCAGAACATCTTCATAGCATGGCGGAGTAAGTCTTTTTGTTAACACACCATTTTATCTAATACGCGTTGTAAAATACATATTAATTTTATGAAACAATAAAAGTTGCTTTCTAACTTAGTAAATTTTAATGTGACCCTAAGAAAACGGCCAGTGACATTGTCTACTTAGAAGCCAGACATTACTAAGTGTAAACCAATATCTTCAAAGAAAACCAATGTAAAATAAATAAACCTTATTTCAACTTATTATAAAGTTGTATTTTCAAGTCTAGGCCGGTGACATTGTCTACTAAGAAGCCAGACATTGCTGTGTAAAGTAATAACTTAAAATAAAACCAATTAAAAAAATAAGCAAATCTTATTTCAAACGTATTATAAAGTTAAATTTTCAAGTCTTTGATCGTGATTAGAAAAGTTTTCGTTGATTAAAAGCCATATAAATAGTTCTTTGTGAAAAGTTCGCTATGTTTGGAGTGAAACACTTCACTTAAAAGATGAAAGGGAAACTTAAGATCCTACAGTGCGCTCGTTTGATAAAGTTTCCTTCCTTCTGACAACAATATCGCCTTCAAACTCGTGACTACGCCTTGAATTATTCTGGAATATAAATTTTGAGTAACATTTCTTTTTTATTTGATAAAAAGTTTTTACTATACCTAGACAGGAAGTTTTTATGTTGATGTTTGATATTTTTAGTAGCCCTACTCTGTCTGATGATAGGTAAAGGAATCATGAAAGGTGACAAATATTACAGTTTCCAAATTGCAAACATTATGATGATGTTATGTTATTATGTATCCTAGTAAGTATAGTATGATGGTAGCCTTAGTAGATGCTTTTCAACAAACTGTCTGGAAGGTTCGTTGCGGCGGTAGTGCGGTCCAACTTTTAACTACATTATAGACGTAGTGAGTGCAGCCAGTGAGTAGATATAACATTTAATGACAGCAAGGTTCATTACAAAATGGATGAGATACGAACACGGAACCACTTATTCAAGTGCAACAACTCAATAGCTACCGCTAGTTCACTACATTACACTAAAGCAAAATGATGTTAAGCGTGAACTCGCCACTGAATGCACAGCTGATTTGAACAAACGATAAATTAAATGAACCATGAACACTAACCTAACAGTTTATACATAATTGTGTAGATTAATACTTAAATAGAAAATGCAGAACAATTATTATAGTAAAGCCAAAGTTACGCAAAAGGAATACTTTCACAAGTAAAAGCGAGGCGCTTTCTGGAGTGTTGCCAACGCTGCACTTTCAACGGTAATGCCCAATTGGTAGAATGTTATTTCACCAAACAATTTCGTTGTTATCTACGAACACAATAGGACTTGATCGATATAAGCCTATAAACATTCCACGGTAAGGCGCAGGTCTCTTACGCTTTTGTTAGTGGAAGCTTATTTGTATATTGAACTATGTAGTAGGCGAAATGTAAAAATAGTATAGTCAATATTAACCAAACAGAGCTTAATTAGAAATTGAGCAACAAACTCTTCTGGCTAGCGTGACAAGTGTACACATTACACAAGGACATTCATAGCCCAAAGGTTTAAAGTATCTCACAGAATCAATATTTGTTTAGTTCTAGTTAATACCTACTTGACTTGGAAGGTCAGGATTAGATTGGTACTAGATTTAATAAAAACCCAGACTTTCAATCATACTCACAACCTCACTCAGCTACAAGGAGTGGTTTAAAAACTATATAGTTTGTATCTTAATTTTTATAACATACAGAATTGTAAAGGTATAACAGTCGAAAGTTGGTTGTTATTATAATTCAAGTTCAAGGTGAAATAGTTTTGAACGATGCTCATGCATAAATTATAGGGTAATGTAATGTCCGTGAAATTATTACTGTTTAGAAAACAAAACGAACATTCAGTTCTCAGTTTTTTCCTTGACGTGCCTCATTTGCAACACTAAACAAGATTTTGTTGACAACTGAATGGTTACAGACGTGATCTTTGAAAACGGCCAGTATCTTCCTTTTGTTACCGATATTTGTAATTTTTGTGAGTCCTTTACCCTAAACCACCCTGTATTGTTGATGTAAGAGAAGAAAGACATATGACGCTACGCGAGGTATCTAATAAATTCGATTTTCCATAATTTAAGTGCTTAAAGATTGGTTTTGGGACACCCACCAAAAAGGGCAAACGGGTAAACTTATCACAGAAATGGCAAGTTTGTAGTCAAGCTGTCAATAGAAATCGGTTCAAATTTCATAGAGGGCAAAAGCAAATGTACAAAAGTAAGAAAATTACACTAATAATGCCTGTCCAAACCGGGCTTTGAAGAAAAGGATAAGTTAATCAATGAGACTGCACTATCTCGGCAACAATCCAGTCGATAGTAATTTGATTTTCTATCCTACTTTTAAGATAAAGGCTCGATTTCGATAGTTAGTAGATAGGATATTATTCAACACAAACAGCTCAGCACCAATTTGGATAAAATTTAGGATGAAGGTAGTAATCACCGTGTACCAAAAATAGTCTGTTTTAATCAAAATGCCACGTTTCCGATAGCATGAATAAGGAATTCAAATATGTGCTTGGATTCAAATACATTCGACATCCAAGCGGACTAAGTCGCGAGTACTAGCGATTAATATTTCTTCGCTACTCCGCTATGTAGCTACTCTCTCCGCTTTATTGGAAAGGCGGCTTAAACGGAATCCAAGATTTCAGGTTCAAGTGATAATATTTGCGTCCTGCTATGAAGCCTTCAAGTTACTGAATCTGGACTAGGGGTGTTAGTATACAATACACGGTCATGACCGTGTTTTGTGGCGCGTGTTGGTAGAGGTCTACGTCCAGTAGTGGACTCCAATAGGCTAGTTGATTGATTTTTTATTGACACGGTTAGGACTTGTAGAGCAGTATTATAATAAATATTTTTGTGTAACATTCACGATGACTGTCCCGTTCGCACTGGCGAGCTTCTGCCGAACGCCTCTAAACGATGCGAGCGACGGCCGAGCTGCTGTCATGTACGAGTTGCTGTCAGGTGAGTATGCGAGTGAAAACAAAAATAAAGTAACTCGGATGCTAGCTACTGTTCAACACGCACGTGCGAATTACTTGTAAACAACGCCAAAACGGTGCGAATCACTGCAGAGTCGCTACTCGGCAGGCTGACTCGTACGCCAGCTCGCACTGTGTAAACTAGGCCTTACACACAAATATAAATATGGTATGATTTCCGCGCATTTTGTCTATCTATTGTGTTCTATGTCAAAATTCATTTTTATAGTATTTTTATGGCATTGATTATTTTGAATTCCAACAAAGGCCACTATCATTTATTTTTTTATAAAAAATAAATAAAATAAATCATGGCTACGTATATTTATAGACACAGATGACTCACCAATAAAATATGTTACTTAAAACCCATAAGGTTACCCATAAGCATTTTACGGCATGCAACATAATCATAAGAGTAGTAATGATAATCCTAACCAGTTTTTATATTCGTGATCTTGAAGGTTGCACAAATATAAAGAACTAGTGAAAGTAAACTAACCGGAGCAGATTGTACACGCAGCAAAATAAACTCTATGTAATATGTATGAGATGGTGAACGACCGTTAGACGAATGGCCCAACCTCAGCATGATTTTACGGAGAACCCTAATAAAATGTAACACTGGCCATTAGCGTATCTCAAACTAAATGTATGAGTTTTAAAGCGTTTTAGAATATGTAAAATTTGACTTTTGTTGTAACTTATATTAATGTACAGCTAATGCCTTTGTAGTCTAAAGGTTAGTATGCTACTGCTGAATGTTTCATTTAGAGAGATGTTTTATTGGAATCTCAAACAAGACAAAAATGTACCCTACTTAATTGTTGCTCTTTTACTCTGTGTTTACGTGTTAAAAGATGCAAGGTGAGGTGAATACTATTAGAAGCATTTGGTGTTGATTGATGGGCTACGAGAATATTAATTAGTGACGTGACGGTGGAATGAACTTACTTAATGTTTGACAGGAAATGGTAACGTAGTGGAGCGGCACCCAACATATAATTAAAGGGACTTGGGAAGTTTCTCTAGTACTTTAAAGTATGAAGTCTGAATCTAGATATAGGCTAGAGGCTAACGTGTTCATTGCAGATCGCGGTTGTCAAGGCACGATATCGATTGCGGCGGGTGTTGCGCGCCGGTCGGCCCGGCGACGTCCTTGGCCCGACCACGCCGTCTCATACTCCTACCCCTGGTCTGACGTCACTCCCCTCCCTCGTTGACACGCGGATCGGGTCATCTGTGACGTCATGTGTCACCTCGTTAACACCATCAAAGATGATGCACCACTAAACTTTATGATTACCGCCTCCACGCCCGGACTAAAGCCAACAATCATCTCGTTTTTTTTAGATGCCCTTGTTATTACTTGGCTGCAAACCCTTGCTTGACCTCAAAACTTTTTCGTTAATTTGAAATCTTGGCAACATGCTGCATTAGAAATTAAACGGGACACGAGTAAGAATGTATAGTATTTAATTATGCAGAAATTACGCTTTCTGGTGGTTGGGTTATGATTCGCAAAATTTAAGAACCAAGTTCAACACAGATTTATTATCTCATTGATACAGTTTTCTTGTTAAAATTAAACGGACCAACTTTGAGGAAATACGAGTTCAATTTTGTTCAAACATTTGCTACATATTATATGGTTAGGAATATGTATTCAAAGACACTAAATAGCCATGTACCCATAGATTTATAGGTCTGGTTAGAACGTTGATAGGTGTAAGGAAGGTTTCGGCGAGTATCATGGAAGATTGAATGGTTATATCCTATCGGACTGCACTTGCATTACGCTTTCTTCTTTTTTCTTTATTATAAAGACAACTCCCGCACTAAGGATCATGCCCTGTGTCGCGGGGACCTTTTGCAAACATCAATTAACGGACACAAAGAACACCCAGACCAGGACAACAATTTGTGGATCTCACAAATTATGGTCCTGCGTGGGGATCGAACCCACAACCTCTTGCACGGCAGCCGCTTGCGCTACCGTCGCGCCACCGAGGTCGTCAACGCGACCGAAGGAATTTCAAATATTGGTACAGATGTATACATTTTAGTATTTTCACTATACAGTGTTTTTCGTCTAAATAATGCAGAGTATAATTGCGTTACCGTTCTACAAGCAGGTCATAATGCCGTTAATTTGTAGAGAGATGGCTGCGTGCACCGCTTACGTCTACACTATTACGAAGAAGGTACATTAGCATATTTATAAAAACATACTAGACCTAGATCTCAGGGCGATGAACTCGTGAAAAGTAGTATTATTTGCATTATACATACTCGTATCATTGTATTAGATCGCGAGCTGTTTAAAATTGTTTTACAATGTCATAAACATTTGTCTTGCACAGATGAACGTAAAATTTGACTTTAAAAGCGGTCATCATAACAGTCCCAAAGTCCGGACTATGGAGGAAAAGCTCAATGCAGGGAGAGATGGGTTAAATTCAATAATGATGATAGATCTAATCTTATCAATTTTAAATCTGCATCAAGACTGATCAGTAAGTTTTCAAGAAGATAAACACACATAGACAATTTAATTTGATTTTAAGCTACAACAGAATGACTCATACATAACACAGTGTGAAACAAAACATAAAATTGTATTTGAAGGAAGTTTGTTAAGAAAATGAAATATACATGTTCATTCATGAATTATGCGCTCGTAAACAATGACGTGGCGTATGTATGCTAATATTCGTTCCCTTGCTTGCTTCCGGCGATTGGTACACACAGCAACACATCAAGTTAAACATTTTCATTTGAAATTGTGTCTTATTTCAAGGTATTAAGGTACATGAGTGTCTAGCTTGATTAGTTGCTGTGTGTGTACATACGTGAAGTGGAATAAAAAATACTACGTAGTTAGGGTATTTGCAAAGTTGGTAATAGTGATTATATTCGACCGTAATGGTAGACAATTAATTCGCCTCTTTCGGAGAAAGATTGTTTTGAAATTGGCTTAAGTAAGCCATTTCTTAACTTTGTGTAGTACTACACAAAGTTAGGAAATTTTTTTTAAGGGATTTATCAGTATATTGATTTTACTATTTTTAAGATTTTTTTAAGTATGGGGATTTAGTTCTCAAATACAGGCAAAAATGTCTTATAGAATACCTAAATGTTTTATAGTAATATCGAGCGATCAAAAAACCTATACTTTCGACCCTCCTCAGAAATTTGCAATTGCGCATACGCAGCTAATTCAATCATCCACTGATTTTAACCACCTAAACCTACAAGAAAAACTAAGCCATGACAGGCAAGGCTATTGTATTGTTGAAGTGAATGTCTTTAATACATCTTGCCTTGTGAAACGAACAATAACAAAAATTTTCACAAAGGACAAGGCTGTTAAAGACAAAATTATAAAATATAAATCCTTCTCGACATTGAAATAAAATGTGTTATTTAAATATTCTTTTTTCTAAGACGCTAGTTTAAAAATATTAAAAGCTTAAAAATAACTACCTACAATTAAAACCACTATCATAGTCTATTGGAATTAACGACACAGGGATTATCTGGATCATGAATACAGTTAAAACAGATGTGGTAAATTATTCATTAAAAATATTAAAAAAACAAACTAATTTTGAGATCTAATCAAGTTGGAATTCAATAAAATATATTTAAAAAAAAAGTAAATTAAATGGATAATAAAGATAAGGAGCAAAAACTTTTTATAACAAGTTAGAAATTAATCATTTTTCCACTATATATTATAAAGCTACAATGTAATAGTTGATCAGATAACATGGTTCCAGAGCTACAATGTGTCCGACATGGACCAACGCATTGTTCTCCCGGGGGGCACTAACCCATGTGCGCAGATAAGATATAAGCATGAGAGACGCCACGACACAGACGTCGACATGTAAACAATACGCTTCACGCTCTGTGTACAACGTAAACAACAAGATTTACTGATATAAATCTACCATCAAACACCCGGGTTGCAACAATTACAATGTGAGCAAGTTTTGGGCATGTCCCAATTTCACTTTTTTTTTTAAATTGACTTGGGTAGCACTGGGGATCAACAGACATCAATATAAACGGACACAAAGAACATTTATAAATCAGGCCAACGATTTGTGAATCACACAAATATTTGCCTTGTGTGAAATTCGAACCCGCGACCTTTGTTTTAATTGTGTATGTTTTACAACTCCAGCATTGGGGATAAAGTCCTGTGTCGCAAGGATTTTTAAAGACATGAAAAAAGGGGCACAAACAACATCTAGAGTAGACTGAGGACAATAATTTGTGAATTGCACAAAGAACTATTCTTCGTGGGTTTTGAACCAGCAATCTCGTGTACTGCAGTCTCTTACACGACCACTTTGCTACCAAGGCAGTTACATTTTGTAAAAATAAATCATGTAAAAATGTTTCAGCTTTCTGTTCACAGCTCTATTAGACGTCGACACATGATTGCAACGTTTTTCTGGCAGCAAACCAAAGCTCTTCGTGTATAGTTTTGTTTTAATAGTACATCGAGAAAGATGTTCTTATATTTGCGCATTGCGAAATTTTAAAAGGGTTTCCGAAACGAGGGGTCGCTATATTCATACCGGTGTAAATGAAATATGCGACCCCATTTAGCAATCGCGTTTCATGACTTATTGTTTGTGCTCATGTGGCACATTGTTCTGATCTTTTGTAGTGCAAACAGAGTAAGGCGGGCTGCTGTCTGATAAGAGGATCCATTTCGACATTGTTTTATGGAGATGTGTCTGTGTTGAAGAAGAATAAATAGTGTGTGCCATAAAAGATAACTGTTGCAATCGTTGAAAGTTCATTTCAGTTTAATTAAACTTTTGTCGACTATGTATACAAACAACGAAATTAACACATTATATAGCTTTGTACGATGTTTTTGTAGGCTCAAATAGTTCATTAATTTATCATCGGGTAATTTCATAACAGTTGAATATTATTAGTCTTATCGTCCATTCGTCCGTACGATAATAAATTTAGAGTAAGGTCAAGTAGTACTCATCTTTTATTTTATTACTAAACATTCTGTTATTCATGTGGTAACTCACAACATGTTATTTACTTATTAGACCATACCTATAGTCCAAAAACAGTGATACTTAATTCAAACATAAGTTATTATTTTTATTATACAACTCGTGCAACAGCGATCATACGAGTAGCATTGTGTAGTGGGACTTGTACATTTTAACGACAAAAACATTCAGTTCATGACACTGATTTGTGAATAATACAAACAATTGTACGGCGTGGAATTCGAAACCACATCTTCATATACGGCAGTCACTGCCGCAACCGCGGGACTACCAAAGTACTTAAATAGCCAAAATCACTACCTCATAAAACTATATCACCTCCAAACAATATATTTATGTACTTTCATTTTACTACATCGTAGTATGAACATTCACAATTATTGTAATTCTATTGCCGCTGCCAAAGTGATTTGTATAAGCCTGTTTACCTCAAGTTTAATGGGTAAACCAGAGCTCGTAACCGGACAACAAATATTAATGACATAGATTATATAGTTTACTAGCTGACCCGACAGACTTCGTCCTGTCAAAAAGATTTGTAATGTGGCAGTTTTTGTGCCTACGTATTTTAAAAAATTCTCCTGAACAGAACCGTCACCCTGGTGATAGGGCGTTGTGAATAAAAAATAATTAAATAAAACATAGGTATATAAGGATTTAAAAGTAAGTAATCGCTTTATTGTTAATCATGTGAATCATAATTATTATTATTATCATTGTAGTGCTTTGTGGTATACGATGTTTTTTGTTTGATTACCTGGCGCATAGATAAACAAATCTGATGGTTTTCCAACACGGGAACAGGCAACATACAATTGACCATGTGAGAAACATGGGTTTTCTAGATTAATACCACAAACACTTAATGGGACTGTACCTGGGACTTGTTTATAGTCATAGCAAAAGCAAGCCGCACTGGAAACTGTAGTCGTTTAAACTCAAATGGCACATCAGTCGGAATCATTGGGATGCGCGGTATGAGAACATCTTCTCCTTTATACTTTCCTTTGAGTATAGTTGCTTCTATCACATTGTTTAGTAATTTTTTTTACCGTTGCAAAGACGCGGTTGGTTGATATTTCGCAACATTATAACCACCGATCCAACCTTTAATTGAAGATTGTGAGGTGGCAATCCTGGCAAATCCAGCGAGTTTAAAAATTCCGGTGGATAGTTGACTACATCATCTTGATTAGTAGCCGAATCAACTGATTTATATATCCTCAATTCGCCTGTAATTTGTTCTTGAATTTTGAAATTTAATTCATTTACATCTATGTTTTTTGCAGCCAGTATAGCTCGTTCGCTCAACCAATCATGGTTTCTGTAATTTTGAGAAACCTTCTGAATAAGTTCATCTTTTGATCGAGTTAACTGACAAAAACTTTGAGGAAAGTTAATGCAGCCAGTCAACATGTCTATAGGAAATTTGCCATTACCAATGTCAATGAGTTGTTTAGAGAATATGTTTCCAGATTGGTCATTTTGCAACTCGACACGCATATTCTTGCTTAAATGAAGTACTTCGACATGTTTCCACAAATTGGAGGACTTTAGACATGCATTGAGTTCATCAGCTGGCGTTGATCGTGGAATCACTGGCAATGTTTGACGAAAATCTCCTGCTAATAAAATCATTGCACCACCAAATCGGTTATTATTGCTCCGTAGATCTTTTAAGGTTCTGTCTAAAGCCTCCAAAGATTTTTTATGTGCCATCGTGCATTCACCCCAAACAATCAATTTACATTGCTGCAAAACCTTTGCCATTGCAGAGTTCTTCGAAACGTTGCAGGTTGGAGTTGAAACTCCAACCTGCAACGTTTCGAAGAACTCGCTTCATTGCTTTGCATATTTAATGGCAATTTTAGTGCTGAATATGCTGTTCGACCACCTTCAAGCAAAGTTGCTGCGATTCCCGACGAAGCGAGTGCAAGTGCAATTTTATTTTGTGAGCGAATTGTTACTAATATTAATGAAATCAAAAAAGTTTTTCCTGTACCACCAGGTGCATCTAAGAAGTAAATCCCTCCAGTTTCATCATTTGTTACTTACAGTGTGAGCAAACCGAGTTCATAGAACCAATAACAACACATTGGTAGTTTCGTGTATCAGTTGACAAAAGCAAACTCAGTAGATTAGGTAACAGACAACTTTTTTTTTTTTTAAATTTGATATGACTTGAAGTCAAATCCTTTTAAGCCGTACGAATTGTTTTATTTATTTAAAACTAGCTGACCCGACAGACTTCGTCCTGTCAAAAAGATTTGTAATGTGGCAGTTTTTGTGCCTACGTATTTTAAAAAATTCTCCTGAACAGAACCGTCACCCTGGTGATAGGGCGTTGTGAATAAAAAATAATTAAATAAAACATAGGTATATAAGGATTTAAAAGTAAGTAATCGCTTTATTGTTAATCATGTGAATCATAATTATTATTATTATCATTGTAGTGCTTTGTGGTATACGATGTTTTTTGTTTGATTACCTGGCGCATAGATAAACAAATCTGATGGTTTTCCAACACGGGAACAGGCAACATACAATTGACCATGTGAGAAACATGGGTTTTCTAGATTAATACCACAAACACTTAATGGGACTGTACCTGGGACTTGTTTATAGTCATAGCAAAAGCAAGCCGCACTGGAAACTGTAGTCGTTTAAACTCAAATGGCACATCAGTCGGAATCATTGGGATGCGCGGTATGAGAACATCTTCTCCTTTATACTTTCCTTTGAGTATAGTTGCTTCTATCACATTGTTTAGTAATTTTTTTTACCGTTGCAAAGACGCGGTTGGTTGATATTTCGCAACATTATAACCACCGATCCAACCTTTAATTGAAGATTGTGAGGTGGCAATCCTGGCAAATCCAGCGAGTTTAAAAATTCCGGTGGATAGTTGACTACATCATCTTGATTAGTAGCCGAATCAACTGATTTATATATCCTCAATTCGCCTGTAATTTGTTCTTGAATTTTGAAATTTAATTCATTTACATCTATGTTTTTTGCAGCCAGTATAGCTCGTTCGCTCAACCAATCATGGTTTCTGTAATTTTGAGAAACCTTCTGAATAAGTTCATCTTTTGATCGAGTTAACTGACAAAAACTTTGAGGAAAGTTAATGCAGCCAGTCAACATGTCTATAGGAAATTTGCCATTACCAATGTCAATGAGTTGTTTAGAGAATATGTTTCCAGATTGGTCATTTTGCAACTCGACACGCATATTCTTGCTTAAATGAAGTACTTCGACATGTTTCCACAAATTGGAGGACTTTAGACATGCATTGAGTTCATCAGCTGGCGTTGATCGTGGAATCACTGGCAATGTTTGACGAAAATCTCCTGCTAATAAAATCATTGCACCACCAAATCGGTTATTATTGCTCCGTAGATCTTTTAAGGTTCTGTCTAAAGCCTCCAAAGATTTTTTATGTGCCATCGTGCATTCACCCCAAACAATCAATTTACATTGCTGCAAAACCTTTGCCATTGCAGAGTTCTTCGAAACGTTGCAGGTTGGAGTTGAAACTCCAACCTGCAACGTTTCGAAGAACTCGCTTCATTGCTTTGCATATTTAATGGCAATTTTAGTGCTGAATATGCTGTTCGACCACCTTCAAGCAAAGTTGCTGCGATTCCCGACGAAGCGAGTGCAAGTGCAATTTTATTTTGTGAGCGAATTGTTACTAATATTAATGAAATCAAAAAAGTTTTTCCTGTACCACCAGGTGCATCTAAGAAGTAAATCCCTCCAGTTTCATCATTTGTTACTTACAGTGTGAGCAAACCGAGTTCATAGAACCAATAACAACACATTGGTAGTTTCGTGTATCAGTTGACAAAAGCAAACTCAGTAGATTAGGTAACAGACAACTTTTTTTTTTTTTAAATTTGATATGACTTGAAGTCAAATCCTTTTAAGCCGTACGAATTGTTTTATTTATTTAAAATTTGTATATTAAAAATAATAAAACACTGTTGGTAACGCGATTTTTGTTTGACTGATGTAATGACGTGGAAACTGATGCATTTTATCTCGCGTGCCGAAACTAATACAAAAGAAACGCGAGTTTCGGAACGCGACATTAAACTCCTCCAACTATGTGTTCTGTGCTCCAACGCACACACGCACATTGTTTTGGTAGATATGATCTTTGACGTTAGGAACACACCTACATTGCTTAGACAACACTGTGTGAGTGCTTGTAATTTAATATGAACTTTATACCATAGCAATAAAGCTCAAATTGACTACGTTTTAGTTAGAAATCATTTGTATGGGAAAAAGAAAAGGGCTATTTTTAGGGTTTTTCCAGAAATAATTCAAATTTTTCTCGCCGTAAAAACCATCCTTGAACTTCAACAAACATTTTAAAAAAAGATTTGGCCAAATTGGTCCAGGCGTTGTTGAGTTATGCGCTTACCAACACATTTTGCGATTCATTTTTATATTATAGATTTGTATATTAAAAATAATAAAACACTGTTGGTAACGCGATTTTTGTTTGACTGATGTAATGACGTGGAAACTGATGCATTTTATCTCGCGTGCCGAAACTAATACAAAAGAAACGCGAGTTTCGGAACGCGACATTAAACTCCTCCAACTATGTGTTCTGTGCTCCAACGCACACACGCACATTGTTTTGGTAGATATGATCTTTGACGTTAGGAACACACCTACATTGCTTAGACAACACTGTGTGAGTGCTTGTAATTTAATATGAACTTTATACCATAGCAATAAAGCTCAAATTGACTACGTTTTAGTTAGAAATCATTTGTATGGGAAAAAGAAAAGGGCTATTTTTAGGGTTTTTCCAGAAATAATTCAAATTTTTCTCGCCGTAAAAACCATCCTTGAACTTCAACAAACATTTTAAAAAAAGATTTGGCCAAATTGGTCCAGGCGTTGTTGAGTTATGCGCTTACCAACACATTTTGCGATTCATTTTTATATTATAGACTAGCTGACCCGACAGACTTCGTCCTGTCAAAAAGATTTGTAATGTGGCAGTTTTTGTGCCTACGTATTTTAAAAAATTCTCCTGAACAGAACCGTCACCCTGGTGATAGGGCGTTGTGAATAAAAAATAATTAAATAAAACATAGGTATATAAGGATTTAAAAGTAAGTAATCGCTTTATTGTTAATCATGTGAATCATAATTATTATTATTATCATTGTAGTGCTTTGTGGTATACGATGTTTTTTGTTTGATTACCTGGCGCATAGATAAACAAATCTGATGGTTTTCCAACACGGGAACAGGCAACATACAATTGACCATGTGAGAAACATGGGTTTTCTAGATTAATACCACAAACACTTAATGGGACTGTACCTGGGACTTGTTTATAGTCATAGCAAAAGCAAGCCGCACTGGAAACTGTAGTCGTTTAAACTCAAATGGCACATCAGTCGGAATCATTGGGATGCGCGGTATGAGAACATCTTCTCCTTTATACTTTCCTTTGAGTATAGTTGCTTCTATCACATTGTTTAGTAATTTTTTTTACCGTTGCAAAGACGCGGTTGGTTGATATTTCGCAACATTATAACCACCGATCCAACCTTTAATTGAAGATTGTGAGGTGGCAATCCTGGCAAATCCAGCGAGTTTAAAAATTCCGGTGGATAGTTGACTACATCATCTTGATTAGTAGCCGAATCAACTGATTTATATATCCTCAATTCGCCTGTAATTTGTTCTTGAATTTTGAAATTTAATTCATTTACATCTATGTTTTTTGCAGCCAGTATAGCTCGTTCGCTCAACCAATCATGGTTTCTGTAATTTTGAGAAACCTTCTGAATAAGTTCATCTTTTGATCGAGTTAACTGACAAAAACTTTGAGGAAAGTTAATGCAGCCAGTCAACATGTCTATAGGAAATTTGCCATTACCAATGTCAATGAGTTGTTTAGAGAATATGTTTCCAGATTGGTCATTTTGCAACTCGACACGCATATTCTTGCTTAAATGAAGTACTTCGACATGTTTCCACAAATTGGAGGACTTTAGACATGCATTGAGTTCATCAGCTGGCGTTGATCGTGGAATCACTGGCAATGTTTGACGAAAATCTCCTGCTAATAAAATCATTGCACCACCAAATCGGTTATTATTGCTCCGTAGATCTTTTAAGGTTCTGTCTAAAGCCTCCAAAGATTTTTTATGTGCCATCGTGCATTCACCCCAAACAATCAATTTACATTGCTGCAAAACCTTTGCCATTGCAGAGTTCTTCGAAACGTTGCAGGTTGGAGTTGAAACTCCAACCTGCAACGTTTCGAAGAACTCGCTTCATTGCTTTGCATATTTAATGGCAATTTTAGTGCTGAATATGCTGTTCGACCACCTTCAAGCAAAGTTGCTGCGATTCCCGACGAAGCGAGTGCAAGTGCAATTTTATTTTGTGAGCGAATTGTTACTAATATTAATGAAATCAAAAAAGTTTTTCCTGTACCACCAGGTGCATCTAAGAAGTAAATCCCTCCAGTTTCATCATTTGTTACTTACAGTGTGAGCAAACCGAGTTCATAGAACCAATAACAACACATTGGTAGTTTCGTGTATCAGTTGACAAAAGCAAACTCAGTAGATTAGGTAACAGACAACTTTTTTTTTTTTTAAATTTGATATGACTTGAAGTCAAATCCTTTTAAGCCGTACGAATTGTTTTATTTATTTAAAATTTGTATATTAAAAATAATAAAACACTGTTGGTAACGCGATTTTTGTTTGACTGATGTAATGACGTGGAAACTGATGCATTTTATCTCGCGTGCCGAAACTAATACAAAAGAAACGCGAGTTTCGGCACGCGACATTAAACTCCTCCAACTATGTGTTCTGTGCTCCAACGCACACACGCACATTGTTTTGGTAGATATGATCTTTGACGTTAGGAACACACCTACATTGCTTAGACAACACTGTGTGAGTGCTTGTAATTTAATATGAACTTTATACCATAGCAATAAAGCTCAAATTGACTACGTTTTAGTTAGAAATCATTTGTATGGGAAAAAGAAAAGGGCTATTTTTAGGGTTTTTCCAGAAATAATTCAAATTTTTCTCGCCGTAAAAACCATCCTTGAACTTCAACAAACATTTTAAAAAAAGATTTGGCCAAATTGGTCCAGGCGTTGTTGAGTTATGCGCTTACCAACACATTTTGCGATTCATTTTTATATTATAGATAAGTATGCTGGCAGCTTATACTTATTACTGTGAATATGTAGACGTGACTGGGGACATGTACTGACACCCTGATATTTATAACATTTTTATTAATGACACGGCAATATGAGTATATTGAATCTGTTGGTAAGTGGAAATACAGTCTAGAAACAAAAGCAAGCACGTAGACATTGTTGTGACATTATTGTTACATCCATGCTATACATAGAAAACACCCAGACCAAATCAAACGTTTGTGTTCATGCACAAGCTTTGAATAAAGCGAGAATCGAACCCAACACCTCTGCAAAGCAGATAAAGAATACAACAACTACGTCACAGCCCGCGAGAAACGGTTATAAATACTAATATTATTCAACCAGTTAAACATAAATAAACTTAGCAAATAAATCCATCTCTATAGAAACTTAAAATAGAAATTCATCATTAGTCAAGTACATTTTATTGGTGAGTGCAGAGGTCAAGCGGAAACGAGACGTGCCCTCAGTGACACGCTAGAAATAAATTAATGGCGCTTGTCTCCAGTAGATTACGTTCGGAAGGTTCATTGTCTCCATTTATTTTAATTGCTTATTCAAAAATAATCGACTTATTGAAATACTTCCATGGTTTTCAAATGAAATGAGTAAGAAAACGAGGTTTAAGAACACTTAACAAACAATCTAGCCACTTAAGGGGAAATGGGCATATGCGGTATTAACGCAGTAGATTCTGTACTTTCCAAAAAGCAAGTTAATCCCAGCTTGAGAGCACATTATTAGGTTTAAAGCACAAGGCTTTGACTGTTTAGGAAACATAAAGTCAGCATCCGGTCTAGTCCCGGGGAAGTAGTAAAAAAAGACTTGATGAAAGCAGATGTCACAAACAGATAAATTGCATGGTAAGTGTACTAAATGAAAAAAGTGCTACCATCGCCGATGGACGTCTGTACTTGTGTACCAACTACCAATGCACGAATAATGCAAACCGTTCTTACTGACTGATTCGTAACCGCGAAGAGAATAATTGAATATTTTAAACAAATTTTTGTGTTTATGTCTGAAGTTATTTCGAGCACACTGCTATAAACTCAAAAATTTTATTATTTACAGCGATTAAAGGTATGTTCTTTAAAGGAGCGATAACAAAGGTTTTCCCTGATTATTATATTTCTTGGTATACGCATGAAAAATAATTCCTTTGAACGCTTAAACAACTTCCGAAATCAACGTAATAAATCTTTTTAGGACCGCTAAGACTCCAGAGGTAACTATTAGGTGACCGCTACCGAGGCGGTCATTTGTAGACATACCACCAAGCTCATCTTCCAAAGACGCCTGTCCATTTTCATCGAAGTCCTACGATCAGACGTAGTGACCTGAACAAGGTAATTTTCCTTCCAAAACATGAATAAATATTACATAAAACTTACTTGAAACATATCTGTGTCTGGATCCTCCATATACTCAACGATGACAGCCTGACTCCGGCTGAGTGTGTACGATATGGAGTGCTGGCTAGCGTCAAGTATCGCCTTGCTGCTATGAGGTGTTTTAACCACATAGTGCTTTGATCGTCGCACTCCATTCGCTTGTGTTCTTCGGTACAACACAAATTTGCTGCGACGTCTCCCTCGTTCACCCGCTGGTAGATAACCATTGTAACTGAAACAATAAATATATTTGATTAAGCAACTATCTTTATCGTCTTGTATCATAAATATTTACAAATACTCTACAGCAAGGCGTAGAATGCCTCGTCCTAAGTGGTCTGTCAAATAATCCTTTGCTATAAAGTGTAACATTGATCGAACGGCATTTTAATGCTGGGAATGCATCGAACATTTCTCTAATGCAACCCAAACTCAATTCAATAAATCACATAGTACATAATAATACAAAATCGTCTGCGTGGAAACTGAATAAGAATGCATTATGCCACCACTTATCGTCCCATGAGTAAAGGCGACTAAAAGGAAATGTTTGACAGAGAACTAGAAACAAACCCTTAATTATAACAATCACCTGACAAGTTTTAATATTTTACTATTTTTTGAAAACGTCATTCTATAAATCGGTAACCGCTAAATGATGTTCTGAATATGTTGGTTTTTTTGGACTGGACGTAAATGTCGACCCTGAAAACAGCTGTTTTAGCCGCCAGAGGCTTATCTCGAATAAACGCACGAGATGATAAAAATAATAGCTTGAAATACGTAGCCTGAGTTTCCCTCTGTCACACTTTTAAGACCCGTCCGTGGAGTAAGACTTCTAAAGACCAGTTTTAACCAGGAAATTCAAAGAACAAACTCGGGTATAGTGATAGCAATGTAACCTAACAAGCAGAAACCTAAAGCCAGACAGTGAGCATAAGATTTTGTTTAAAATTTTTCCTTTTTGACATTGTAAGTACCTACTTTGTCTTTTAAACGACTCTAAATTCCGCTGTAGTATAGTAACATTAGGCTTATTAAGTGAAGGAGAAAACATTCCATACTTGGCATGGAATGGTATAGTTTTAAGTTTTCTTTCCCCCCTTTTTATCTCCTTTGATATTGGAGACATAGTTTCTTCAGTAATAAAGATTAAATAGAACAAGTTAGTACAGATTTAGGTACATAATAAAACGATAGGAGTTTGATGAAAGAAATTTATTAGTATTCAGACGAATGACGTAGGTTGTATTGATAACGTTATGACGCAGTTACGAAAGAAGGCTTGACGTCGATAACTCGATGTGGGAGGAAATATTATTACGCGATATAAGACTTATATTTTACATTCAAAGTTTAATAATATCCTTCTCCTTTAAAAGTAGGTAAGTAGTTTATTTTATAAATAGTTCTCCTGTCGTATGTCTCTGAGCTGTATGTTGTGTGGAAGAAAAGTAACAAAATGGGAATGAGTATTATAGCTTAGTACTGTACTGCTTAGATAGATTTCTCACGCTATGGACCAAGCATCAGGGGCCTAGTGACGGAGATTCTAAAGATCATTGCGGCACAGTATCGCGGAAAAAAAAACCTACGTGCAGCACGACGTCTTTTAGTTAAAAAGAAGACAAATTGCTTAATGTGTTTTTTAGGTATTTCTATTTTTGTACAAACATCAGACACTTTAACAAACACAACCGTTTGTATAAATCCAACAACATTTTCGACTTAATTACTAAGTATGGGAAGTTTTCTGCTGTGCATATAACAAGATGTATCGATGTAAAAACAACATTAATATTGATTCACTTAATGGGATGTAATTAACTAACTAATGTAATATCGTGACATGTTTGTAAACGATTAAAGATACTATTTAATTACTGTGTTGTTTTATCATAACGGCCTATTAATGTGCCACAGATGGGCATCTTCTAGAGCCGGGAGAAAATTAGACCTACTGATCAATATGAGCTGGCTAGACGAAGTTATATTTTAAAAGTTTCATGCCTAGTTTCTGTCTTTTGTTTTTATAGAGAAATAATCTGCAACTTACCCTTTTTTCTGACGCCCATAAAGCCCGATTTACATATCGACAAGTACAGTAGCGAGTTAAGTAGTAAGTTGTTAGTCGATGAGTGTTATGTATGTGTGTGTAACGGCACTATGTGTGGGTGGCTGCGCCCGCCCGATGTTTAACGGACAATAAATCAGTGTGTCTATAGCTGTCACTTGTTTCACTCGCATCCCCTTTACAAGTATCTAACAGTGGCGACGAGTTATTTTACCCACATCAAGAAAAAAGAAAATAAAAATGAACACTATTGGGATTTTATCTACATTTGACCACAATGTACAGGAATGGAAGTCGTATAAAGGCCGCATCACGCAATGGTTTATTGCTAACGACATCATCCCAAAGAACGATGTAGCTGGGACCAAGAGACGGGCGATCCTGCTAAGCGCTCTGAACGACGTTACATATAAGCTGGCAGCGGATTTGGCCCTGCCAAAGGACATCCAAGAGGTACCATACGATGATATCGTACAAATATTGGATGCGCATTTCCTGCCAAAATTATGCGGGTTTAGCGAACGTTACAATTTTTACGCGGCGGTACAGCAGCCGGGCGAGTCATTTACGCAATGGGCGTCAAGGCTTCGTGGACTTACAGCACACTGCAAATTTAGTAACGTTGAGGAAGCGTTACGAGATCGGTTCGTGATGGGAATGGTAGCAGGGCATGAACGCGAGAAGCTGTTCGCGCGGGACATCGACGAGCTGACACTGGCCAAGGCGGTGAAGCTGGCGGAGAGCGTGCGATGCGCGCGCGCAGGCGCCGCTTCTACTACGGCAGTCGTTGGACAACAGACGCCGGTGTTCAAGGTGATCAGTGAAACAAATAGTGCTAAAACCATTCGGGCCGGTAAAATAAAGTGTACAGTGTGCGGTCGTAATAATCACGAGTCATCGCAATGTCGGTTTGCAAGCTATAAGTGCAATAAGTGTAACACTAAGGGTCATTTGCGTAAAATGTGTAATAAAATTAATTTTGTGTCAACAAGTGATGTGAGCGAGGACGACGACGGTAAGTTATTTAACATACGCTCAGTCCATGGGGAACCTATGACAGAAACCGTTTTAGTTTACGATAAGAAGTTGCAATTTCAAATAGATAGTGGATCAGCTGTGACGGTTATATCCGAAGGTACCTATAATAACATGTTCAGTAATATTCCGTTACTAGATTCGAAAAAAAGATTTTTTAGTTATACCGGTAATATTATGAAATGTGTAGGGTATGTAAACTTACCTATGACATACATGCGACACACTCACACGTTGGACGTGTACGTCATTAGCAATGGCGGACCGCCGTTACTAGGCAGAGATTTTATATCGAAATTTAATCTTAAATTGACAGCCTGTAATTTTATGAAGGGTGAGCAGAGTATAGTAAACCAGTTGCAATCGCGTTTCCCTGAACTATTTTCTGATAAGCTAGGTAAATTTAATAAATATCATGTTAAATTAAAATTAAAAGATAATGTGAAACCGGTTTTTTGTAAAGCGCGCCCGATCGCGTTCGCATTACGTGATAAGGTCGATAAGGAAATAACACGATTAGTGGACCTAGGTGTTTTAAAACCGGTTGCGCACTCTGAGTACGCATCACCTGTTGTTCCCGTGCTTAAGCGTGACGGGTCAGTTAGATTGTGCGCCGATTATTCAGTTTCTATTAACAAACAGCTGATGATAGACCAGTATCCATTACCTACGGTACACGAACTATTTTCAAAATTGTATGGTGGCCATCAGTTTTCAAAAATTGACTTGTCTATGGCCTATAATCAATTTTTATTAGATGAGGAGTCCCAGCCGGTGACATGTATCAATACACATCGAGGTCTTTTCAATTATACTCGATTAGTTTTTGGGCTGTCTAGTGCGCCATCTATATTCCAGCGCGCTATGGAAACTGTGCTATCGGGACTCGACGGAGTCCTTTGTCTGTTAGACGACATATGTGTGACTGATCCGACTCCGGCAGGGCACATGGTGAAGCTAAACATGGTATTGCAAAGACTTCAGGATGCAGGGTTAACGGTTCATAAGGATAAATGCGATTTTTTTAAAAATGAAATTAAATATTTAGGTTATATAATTAACAAAGATGGGTTACAGAAAGATCCGGCAAAGGTAAAAGCTATAGCTGATGCGCCCATTCCTAAGGATGTTAATGCATTACAATCATTTTTAGGACTAGTTAACTACTATAGGAATTTTGTGCCTGGTGCATCTTGTATCCTGAGTCCTTTGTATGACCTTTTAAAAAAAGGGGTTACGTGGGACTGGTCTATGTTACATCAACAAGCGTTCGATAAGATAAAAAAACATCTAACGTCCGATCAGGTTTTAACACATTTCAATTCAAAAGCTAAAATCGTTTTAACAGTCGATGCTTCGCCGTTTGGCTTGGGTGCTATTTTATCTCAAATAGATTATGACGGGTTAGAGCGCCCTGTAGCATTCGCTTCTCGCACGTTGAACTCTGCTGAAAAAAATTATTCACAAATACAAAAAGAGGCGACGGCAATAATATTTGGAATACGGCGGTTCCATCAATATTTATATGGCAGGTCAGATCCATTTATATTGAGAACGGACCATAAACCGTTAATTTCTATATTTGGACCGCATAAAGGTATACCGGAGGTCTCTGCTAATAGATTACAAAGATACGCGATGTTTTTAAGTGCATACAACTATATAATAGAGTATGTGCGAAGTGCGGATAACAACGCGGACTATCTGTCTCGCGCGAGTTTACAGTGTGAGTCAGAAGGGGCGGGCATCGAGAGCGAGAGAGACAACGTCGCCGTCGCCGCACACGTTGCCGCGGCCGCCGCTCCCATTGACCGTGCTTCATACGTGAACTTTGTCGTAGAAGGCGACTTGCCGTTGACCTTGAACGAGTTACGCAAAGCCACTAATGAGGATACCATACTACAGTTGGTCATAAAATATGTTCTAAACGGGTGGCCTAAAAGGGTAGATATACAGTTGAAACCTTACCTTTTATGTAAGACGCAATTGTCATATGAAGACGGTTGTATAATGAGAGGACATAAAGTGGTTCTTCCCGAATCTTTGCGTTCAAAGGTTTTACGTGAATTGCATAGCTCGCATTTAGGCATTGTAAAAACAAAATCAGAGGCTAGGTCACGGGTTTGGTTCCCAGGCATAGATGCCGCACTTGAAAAAATTATACACTCGTGTGAAATATGCAAACAACTACGGCCCTCGCCGCCCCGAGCACCGCTTGCACCATGGAAGTTTCCCCATGCCCCATTCCATAGGCTGCACGTAGATTTTCTAGGACCATTGAATGGTCAGATATTTTTTGTAGTGGTAGATGCACATACGAAATGGTTAGAAGTGTATGACGTGAGCATGTCAGCCACCTCGGCGGTTGTTATTGAAAAGCTTTACGATTTTATGTCTAAGTACGGATTACCTCACACTATTGTTTCCGATAACGGTACTGCTTTTACATCTGCTGAGTTTACAACATTTTGTTTATTAAATGGTATTTGTCATCTTACATCACCACCTTATAATCCTGCCAGTAATGGACAAGCAGAGAGCTTTGTTAAAATTGTCAAAAAGGGCATAAAGTCAAGTGTTTTAGGTTCTTGTAATAGGAATGAGTGTAGGCTCAAAATATTAAAATTTTTATTTGATTATCGGAACTCGGTTCATTCTGTCACGGGTTTCTCACCGGCTGAGTTGGTATTTGGGCGAAAGCTCAGAACACGTCTTGACTTACTTCACCCAAAGTTAACGTCGACCCCATTCACATCACTAACCGACAATGTTAAACAAAAACAGTGTTCGCAAATTAAGGACTATGGCGGCAATAATATGCAAGTGTTTAAGCCGGGCGATGATGTAATGTTTAAAAAATATCTGAACAATTGTAAATTTCTATGGTGTAAAGGAACTATTATAAAAAGACTTGGTAAAGTATTGTATTTAATTAAAGACCTTGTTTCTTCATCGGATGTCAAAAAACACAAAAATCAAATAGTATTATGTAAAGATAATTCTCGACCCGGAGATTTTGACGATTTTTCGTTGGACACCGAGTCAAGTCAACCCAACGAGTCTAACTCGCCTGATTGTGAAGAGGGAGGAAGGAATGAGGTGGAATTGTCATCCTCACCTTCATCCCACAATTCGAGATGTTCCAGTAGACTGCTTAGGGACATACCCAGGGTTGACTATAAACAGTTCTTTTAAAATGTACTTACTTGTATTGTAAATTATATTTGGGTTGTTTTAACAAATTGTTTTTTTATAATTTTTTTTTGTTTGTTGTTTTTTTTTTTAAGTATAATTTTATTTTATATAATTTTTTTCATTCTGTTTTTTTTACTATTTATGTTAAATAGGGGGAGGGACTGTTATGTATGTGTGTGTAACGGCACTATGTGTGGGTGGCTGCGCCCGCCCGATGTTTAACGGACAATAAATCAGTGTGTCTATAGCTGTCACTTGTTTCACTCGCATCCCCTTTACAAGTATCTAACAATGAGTAATCGGGCTTTATGGTAAGTTGCAGATTATTTCTCTATAAAAACAAAAGACAGAAAGTAGGCATGCTTAAGAGTACGCAGACCGGGACGGCATGGCAAGGGATTTTAATTTTTACTAATCGACATTCAACCGTACTATTACAGAAATACGACATAAATTGCTATGCTTTAAAATGATGCCGCGGCATTAAAATTATAATAAAATTCCTTGCCATGCCGTCCCGGTCTGCGTAGGCCTTTAGCGTCACAAAGAAATATTTTATGTTGTTATGATAATTGAATAATTTTGACAATTTGACATTTAAAGTTTATCATCAAATGCGTTTGGCATTGAAATAACAACACAATGCACCTGGGAAATAATTTTAGATTTAAGCATAGACATAAGCTAAGATAATCTTAAAGATTTTATCCTTAGGTCAGTGTTAGCACTCAAAAGGAGAAACAATAAGTGCTTAGCAGTAATGCTTAGTATAAGAATAAATCGTCGATGGGAAAGGTTAAACTTCCGTGAGAACTAAATTGAAAACAATCAACACGTATGTACTTGGATAGTATTCTATTCCCACAGAAAAAAGATTAACTAATACATTAATATGTTATTCTATAGTTCTCCAAGTGGTGATGGAATAGGTACACGGTGTCACCATGCCATTTTACGCCTTAGGTGTCGTGAAAATCAACTAAGGAAAAGTTCATAGATTATGTCTACGATAACACAAATAAGCTAAAAAAAAAGAAGGTAAACTTATCATAAAACCATAGGTATACCAATCAAATCAGTATCCCCATCGTAGTATTAGTAGGCTAAGTTGCCCTCCACGAGAGGAGGTGTATCACTGCAATGTAACGTCAAATGATTAATTATAGTGTTTTTTAAATAAATATTATTAACATTCAATTTTTTTCTAGCTTTCGCTAGCGAGTGTTTAAAAAGAAACCGCATCATGGCCATCAATCAAAATAACTTCGAAGCTAACTGTTATTTGTTTTTTCTGCCTATTGCTTCTACTTTTACAGATTTTAGCAACTTTGAGGAATCCTACACTCAGCAGGAATTCATATAATTGAATCATCTTATTAATCTTCGATTAGATACATCAGAGAGAGGAAGCAGCCGAATAAGTTTTAAGTTAAGCGAATAAATTATTATAGCATTCATAAAGACGTAATTATTTTCAAGTAGTTCACACCGATATTGTATTAGTAGGAGACGACAAGAAATCAGACAATGTTCACGGCTCGACGCATGTGAAGCTCCACAAGTGCAAACCTTTTGTATTCCATTATATAAGTCTGCGTAACACACTGACATAACGTTGTTTTTGTTAAAAAAAACTATTTGTTCTCGCGAACTCACATCAGATAAACCGCGTTTCCGCCCATAGAACATTTGATTTTCACCTTTGTATACATTTTTGTTTATCTGTATTTTAGGTATTCGGATGTAGTTGAGTAGATTAAATTAAAATATGAAGTTTGTCTGTTTAAATTACCTTACCAGTTCTGATCGGTAGGGGATCAGAAATAAAGGGGAACTCAGGAATATGAAACTTAGATGTGTATTCACAGCTGTTTAAATTGTCCTTATATTATGCTCTTATCCATTGGATCTCTAAGGAATGTTGCGCATTGTTATCTTATTGTAGGAAGTTCTTCATAAATAAGTTTTATGAGGCTGATTATTTCATACCCCGTTCATTAAAGGAAAGTTAACTTTTGCGACACGCGGACGACCAGATTCATCTTAAGCCCCATTTACACATCGACAAGTACAGTAGCGAGAAAAAATAGGATGGAGATCTATTCAAATCAACTTAGGTACTACTTAACTCGCTACTGTACTTGTCGATGTGTAAATCGGGCTTAAGGTACGTCCTCACTTAAAGCATTCTTACCCGAGCATTTGTAAACGAGCAATCGCCAGTGTCGAATCAAAGCTTCATAGTGCTCGGCTCAACGTCCACAGCACTCGAATTTTAGATGTCAAATGGTCAGGCGAATGTTGTTGAAGGGAGCAAAGGGAAAGGGACAGAGCACGCTCTTACACCAGTCGAGTCAACGCGTAATGAACCTGTTTACAAGTCCCGTCAAAAAGGCAGCAGAGGCAAATCGTAAATTTTAATTGGTACATAGATGACATTTAACAAAGCACACCGCCGAGGATAAGTCGAAGGGTATTTTAGTGTAAGTTGCTTTTTATGACACCTTAGGATGGCGTCGCTTTTTGGTTACAGTCTATTGAACTCTTTAATAGAAGAAATATAAGAAAGAACTGACTCTCTCATCAAACAAAGGCATGCGTTACTTGGGCATAAACTCAAGTACGTCGTCAAGTACTTGTTGGTTTAAAAGCATGTAATCTTTTGAGTAATTATGCATGGAGGTTACATACCATTTGTTGAATGTAATTAGCATGCGTGATTTCCAAGTTTGTACATAAATTTGTGAATGTAAGGACAAAGCAAACGACGTGATTTATAACTCGCCCTTCACAACAGCTAAAATAAAACATTTTATACTACAAAAGAGCTAAGACTTTGAGACTTTGTTGTAAGCAGTGACTACTGTATACGAATCATCATCATAACAGCCCATTAATGTCCCATTGCAGGGACGGGCCTCCTCCCGGGACGGAGGGATACGAATGATTCTGCATAAAGTGTCAACCCTCCTTTTCGTTTCATAAAATGCGATTAGGCTAACATTACTGTAAGAGAAGGGTTTATAATCGAACTTTAGCAATCCTTCTATATTGCTAGTTCAATTTGTAGTATTTTTTTTCTTCTATCCTTCTTTTATTTAGTAGGCCAAGTTGCTTAAGTGTCTAGTGGAATTTATCAGCGGGACAATTAAGGTACCTTTAATGCACAATAAGGTAAAAGAAGAATATAATATCACTGTTTTACATCAGCAAATATTTAGAACATCCTTATTTTAGAGTAATTACCTGTGAAACTCGAAACAATTATATAGAAAACAATTTCTATTTGTCAATAGCCGGCTACCCCTAAAATGTTCCAAAACGTAGCGTAATATTTTACAGAAACAAGAGGTTACATAAACATTCTAGTTCTAACTAATTTAACAGGATTCCGGAACATTCAGTTAAGTTGAACAAATCAAGTTTCATAATCACTCCAACGCCAATAAAAATTCTTAAAATATTGGAATCCATTAGCAGTTTCAGTCAAACAGCAACAGTTTACGTAGGAGTTACAGCCAACGTTGATGTAACTAATTCCCAAGTCAAGAAATAATCTTTTACACAATTCTTGTGTTTAAAATAGAATCCCGCTGCCATGTAGTAGGGCCTCGCACGTCGTTGGAAAATCCTATTAGGAATAAATCGATCATGACCGGCACAAGCCCCAGGTCCCTATAATCCATTACAGAAAAAATTCGTTTGTTGTAATCGAATTAGTGTGGCTGCACACGCATTCGGCAACGCAAGTGGTTTGAGCATTTTAATTTATTTATAGCATTGTGAATCTACGGTCCTGACGTTACTACATTATTCATTGTTACACATAATACATCGCGTGTTATCGAGCTTAGTAGTTCATTTGGCCACTTGTAGAAAAACCCGATGTTATAATTATTGATACGTAACGATTATCTGAAGATATAGGTTAGACGTCTGCGTTGCGTTCCGCTAGATATTATGAAGTAACGGAGGCCCAATTTATTATTTTCACCTATTAATCCTGTTTTAATCTTTCGAAGCCAACAACATACTATCCCAAGGGCGGCTATGTGGCCTTTTTTATCGTGACGCGGCAAAGTGACTGGCTATGCACCAGATGTTGGGAACTATTGCAATCCAGGAACGGTGACTGTAACGGGATAATGAAGTGATCATAACACTGACAACGGCATGTCGGTGTAACCTAACCACGTGTTTCTTAAAACTCCGCATAAACCCCCTTACTCATAAACGCCTCTTAAATTTAATTACTGTTTAGCGAGATTTTTATTAGTAAAACCAACCTTATACCAAACAAAAACGTAAGAATTCAAGCTAATCAGTTGACTAAAATTTAAGAGGCATTTATGAGTAAGGGGGAAAGTGTATCCTCCGCATAGAGCCACAATGTTTATAGGAAGAAGGAAGCACATGTTTCGGAACATTATTCCATGTTTTTTTTATGTTGTGCTCTTCTGTCACTCATCATTTCAGAATAAAAAACTAAGGCATCAGATTTGGTTTGGCTGATAGATAAATCTATTACGATGTTTCGTGCTCGGTGTCCTCTCCCTCTGCGTGAAGTATCAACCCTTATCTGTTGAATATTTTATAACAGGAATATGCGGGGTGTTACGAGCACACAAGGGGAATGGTATATTGAATTCAGTTTATTTGATTTAAGTTGTTTTTTTTTTTAATATTTTGTACATTATGTAGCAGCGTAGTTTTTTTTAAAACGTATTAAATAGTTTTTATTCAATAAACACTTCATCAAGGAAAATGAATATTTTTTCCAAAAAAGCGTGAAAACAAACCTTTATCATCGTTTATTCACATAAAAACTCAAGTCAAACGATATAAAAAAAAACAGGAATATGCCAATAGACGACCGGGTCAGTCGCGGACGTGCCCGCATTGATATCATAAATATTTACATCTTCCAAATTTGTCACGGAACGGCAGAACCTTAGCGGAACGGGTTCAAATGTTTCATCAAACTCGCTGAAAGAAATATTTCAAAAGACTTTTTACATTGTCACTATTCAATTTTATTACATTTAAGGACTGTGGCATACTGAATGTACTATCTTGGTGGCGGCGTGCTGTTTGTAGTATGCGGTTGTAAAATTCTATTCAAGATTAGGTACCTTCTGTTTGAGAGACCCGTAAAGGGTCTTTGGGAAAACATTAGTCAATTAGAGCAGCAATAAATTATAGGACATGTTTTGTACCTATTCCATAACTAGTAAAGAATGACCTTGGTACATAAATAACTAGTTAATTTTTGTTATTCATGTACCTCTCAGATAACGCATGAAAGTATTTAGGTTAAATGAAACTATTTAAATAAGCTGTAAGGTTAAAAGGTAAACATACCAAAGATCGTGAACCTAAGACCCTAGTGTTTCATGCACGTGACTAAATAATTTTCAAATACAAACAAGAAATAAAGGTCAAATTAACATGAAACATGAGAATTTGTGTGACCTTCGAGTCAATCAAAACAAATGTACAGCATTCGAGAAATTTACCAACTATAATTAGCTGCTGATGAAAAGTTTCTTGATGAACGTGCGTGGTTCGTTTGTTTATCATTTGAAATAATAAAATATTTATATTTATTAAATGACTAGCTGACCCGTGCCCACTTCGTAGGGCGGCGAAAAAAACGTGTCACTTTTTAAAAAAAAATTCATTACTGCTCTATTTCTGTTAGCCATAGCGTGATACTATATAGCCTATGACACTCCACGATAAATAGACTATTCAACACTAAAATAATTTTTAAAATCGGTTCAGTAGATCCAGAGATTACCCCCTACAACGTCACAAACACACATACTTTACCTCTTTATAATATTAAGTATAGAAGTATATGTTTTAAAGGAATATAATCTTAAGTCTGGGCAGAAAACAATGTCTACTAAGTGCAGAACATTTGTCTCTCTTTACGACACCCCTCTATCATTTTACGCCACCCTCCATCATTTTACGACAACCTCCATCACTTTACGACACCCTAGCTGTTTTACGACACCCTCCATCATTTTACGACACCCTTGCAGTTTGACAACACGCTCCATGCATTTTACGACACCCTAGCAGTTTTACGACACCCTCCATCATTTTTCGATACCCTCCATGCATTTTACGACACCCTCCATCATTTTACGACATCCTTGCATTTTTACGACACCCTTCCATCTTTTACAACACCCTTCATCATTTTACGACACCCTAGCATTTTTACGACAATCTTAAGTCTCTTAATTGTAAAACTTTTTTAAAGGTACAATTCTCTAATACATTATTTCAATATATCTCCAGACGTTTAAGCAGTAGAAGCAAAATAAACGTTTTTAAGCGTCCCTTTTATAAACATATTTCATTACTGCTCTACTCCTATTAGGCATAGCGTGATACTTTATAGCCTATGACACTCCCCGATAAATGGACTATCAAACACAGAAAGAATTTTTAAAATCGGTTCAGTAGATCCAGAGATTACCCCCTACAACGTCACAAACACACAAACAAACAAACACACAAACTTTACCTCTTTATAATATTAGTATAGAAGTATAGATATACCTACTCGTATTATGTATAAGATTATAGTACCAAGATGTTCGTATTATTTTCTAATTTATATCATTACTAGCGACTCTTTCCGGAGGTCCCTCCACAAAGGTAGTTTTTGGACAACAGATATAGATTGACGAAACCTGTACCAATAGTAGGTTAATATGTTTGATGTCGTGCAAGAGCAAACTGTTAGGATCGTTATACACTGCTTTTGATGATGACCGACGCGCATGTATGACTCGCTTAATGAATGTGGTCGAGGCCCAATCTGTTTGCCGTGACAAAGGGCGTTCTGTCGTCTCTGCCTACCCCGAACGGGATAAGGCGTGAGTTTATGTATGTATGTACGAATCGAATCCCTTTACCCTTTCGTTTGTCTTTATTTTAAAAGTATGTACCAACTAACGGTCTGTCTATTGTTTCGGAATATTTGTACAGTCGGTTTGTAAAATAAACATAAAACCAACTCATATTTAATTAAAAGAAAACTAGATTTAATGTAAAAACTAGTTTAAGAGGTTCATATTTAACAAAATTTCCGTATGATGACGACTTAAAACATGTATAATTTGCATACAAAGAAACTCATAATGTCAATAAAAGAAGAACAAGGAAGAGGAATCCCGTCCCTGCAGTAGAACATTAATGAGCTGATGTGATGAACACAGTTCATGATCTTTAACTATGTCGGTGTGTAACGAGTAATACGTACCGAAAAATAAATTGGGTGTCTATTTTGATTCAGTGCCTGCGTACTGGCGAGTACTTACGCACTAGTCTGAAGTTTATTATTGGCTAGACGGGTAAACGGTATTCGGCTAGCCTGCTGTACACAAAGAGTAAAAAAAGCAACAAATATTATAAGAAGGCCGGCTAAATTGAGATGCCGCTTACGTATATCTGCATTCCCCACTCTTTTGCGGACAAAAATAATACAATATTTATAGCATACAAACAAAATTGTTTGTTTCTATGGTATTAACATCCTGATTCTTAATATTTAAAAACACAAAAGTTTGAGTATATGTAATATTGTAAAATTTGGTATGGGGGTAAAACTGTTACTAAGAATTAACATTTGTGTTATTATCCCCAATAGCCCTCAGCGACTCAGATAAAACAATTAAGTGGTCACCCCTCTATAGAATCACCGCGTCAGCGTTGCTAACACTATGTTTTCGTTAATCGATGAGCGGTTATAACAGTGCAAGACATAACAATTTAGAACTAAAATGTATTAAATAATAACCCGACTATTACAAAGTGTTGCGAATGTTATGTTTTCAATGTAACATAACAGGTCAAGCTATTTTGGCATCGGCACGCGTCCGAGCCAGACTTACTTCCGCAAAGCACCGCATTTATGCGTTACAAAGAAATAAAGCATCAGACAACGCAACATCAGCTGTAAAACACATGCCCACAGTAAAAGGTATCGTAACTTCGTTTATTGCCATAACAAAGCACGTTTACTGCTATTGCCATGGCGCCAATGTTTAAACAGAAAAGCACTATAATAATTAAGATTAGCGAATTATTATTTTCATCAATTATTTTAAGTGTTACAGTTGAACTACTTTTACAGGTTTTAGGTATCTTAATAGAGAAGCCCGTCTAAATACTGCCACTGTGCCCTAATAATCTAGCTCAGCCCAATAAAGGTGCAAAACTTATTATAAAATAACGTATGTCCAGGTAGACTGGTACATCATCTAGTAAAATTAAAGCTATTTCAGCAGGGAGTTCATTTCTTATATCTATTGTAAAAAAACATATAATCACAGCAAGACGTTCTCAAATTGATACAAAAAACCCTAACCTATGACTACAGCTGGTCGTGCAGCGATATAATGAACGCAGGAGTCAACACCTGTTGGCTTAGCGAGTAATTTCTTATGGACCTCATAACCGACAAGTAGCTGTTAGCGGAATGCCGTGGATTTTAGTTCGTAGACCGCATATTTTAGAAATTCCAACACACTTTAAACACAGACTGATGCAAGGCATCTGACAGGTTCTGTACGTAAAAAATGTTAATATATTCAAAATGTCATCATTTCGTTTCCTACTATAGCGAATCAAATTCTCGAAGCGCCTTATTGACAGAAGCACGAAAGTAATTAAAACTGCTATGCAACCTATTATTTTGAATAATTAGTGGCCACTATAATATAAAAGATAAAAACCGGTAACAATATAGCATGGTTATTAAAATAAAGCAGTTCTAAGCGTGCTTAATTAAAATTCAGAATTTTTATGCAATCGAAGTGTGAACCGGTAAAGATAGCATAACATTAACATTGAAAACAGCAATGACTCTGACATTACGTGTTACTTATTATGTTGGTAATATGGGGCAGATCTATTACTTGATTTATAACAATAAGCATGTTCACAAGAATAATACAAATAATTTTTTAAATACATTATACCAGTAAAATATCTTGTGAATCTTAGTCTTATAGGGGAGGGAAATTGTATCTACAACGTTAGCCAGACTGATCAGTGAAAAGTTGTTTTAGAGTTTTGTTAACGTGTTCGCTAATTTTTATTACAGCCCTGAGTTGGCCATTCGTGCGTGCCGGCTTGCACGTGCTATAGTAAAAGAGCACCTTAAAGGAAACCAAATAAGTAACTTTAGGATGGGATTAGGTGGTGACATCTATACTAATATTATAAAGAGGTAAAGTTTGTGTGTTTGTGACGTTGTAGGGGGTAATCTCTGGATCTACTGATCCGATTTTAAAAATTCTTTTTGTTTTGAATAGTCCATTTATCAGGGAGGAGCAGTAATGAAAAATGTTTAAAAAAGTGACGCGTTTTTCGCCGCCTAACGAAGGGGGCACGGGTCAGCTACTGTATTATGAGGTCGTTGTTTGCAATAACATATTTCATTTTCTAGAAAATACAACAAAAAAAACCAGTGTACATCATAATATCTCAAAGTATTTTTTGTAATGGCCGAATAAGTCCCTGGAGAAGCCACACCATGCAATCATTTGGTTACAGTCATAAAATCGTTTTAGATATTTTTCACAATGCATTAAATACAGAAAAATAATTGTACAATGTACAGTACATTCGGACTCTGAAAACATTACAACCGTTAAACATACCAAACTGTACCAAACACATAAAATATCCGAGTAACGTTTCAGCAATGCGAGTATTGTTGGTTATTTCATCTCTTCCTCTCGTCATATTATTTAAATCATAATGTACGATTATATTTGTGTAATGTTTCGAATTGGTTGTATCTATTTGGGTCAGTAATGTTGAAACAAACTATGAAACGTGACTAGTTAGGAGGCAGTTAGCCAAATGGTAAAGGCGCCACTGATTTGTATTTAACTTTCTCGAATTTCGTATGAGGTTTGGCTATTCTCCCATTGTTGAGAAGAAAGAATTATTTGGCTTTACATACATTCAAGTGAATTTATTTAGTAACACACTAAATAGTTTATTAGTGTCATCTCATCCCATCGGTGTCGTAAAAAGCGACTAAACGACTATCCGTGAATATTATCTTTACGAAATAAAAAGAAGGAAAACTTGAAATAAACCTCCGTCACGGGAGGAGGGCTGTCCCTGCAGTGAGACATCAATGGGCTGTTATGATGAAATAGTTTATATTGCTATAAGAATGACGCGTTCTAGTTCGATGCTACTTCTTTATAATTAATCAATTTCAGCATTCGATTTTAATTCTGGCATGGAATAAAGAAAAAGAATAACTAAAGGCTAAACAACGAAATTAATCTAATTACTCGTGAGTTTGTCGGTTTATTATCTACCCTTGTAAATGAAGTTATTATTATTAATCTGCGTTTTAAAAACAATATTGCGGCTATACATCGTCCCTGACCTGTAACACGAGAAACTAGAGTTTTGCGGTCATACAATCTTCAACTGGATATACAATCATTATTATGAATTCATGTCATGACCGTGCTTATAAGATTCCACACGAGTGCCTTGCACAGATTCTAAGTACAGCGATTGTTATGATCACGGCGGAACAATTTGACTTTAGAACTAAGACTGAAGCAAAACAGAAAGTGATACGTTTATTAACTGCAAGATTTATATTAATACTAATTTATATAAAGTTAAATATTTGTGTTAATACTAGGAATAGGGCGTGATTTTGCCCGCAAGTAAAAAAAATCATCATCATATCAGCCCATTAATGTCCCAGTGCAGGGACGTGCCTCCTCCCGTGACGGAGGGATAATTGGCCTACTAATACCACGCTGGCCAGACGGATTGGTATAGGGTTTAATTTTAAGCTTTCCTTCTTTTTATTTTGTAAAAACAATATTCACGGATAGTCCCTTAGTCGGTTTTTACGAGACCCATGGGATGAGATGGGGTAAAAATACTTAGCTCAAAATAGTACCGAAATTGTATTACTATACCTAAAACACAAGCTTTACTTACTGTCCTAAAGAATTAGAAGAAAAAGAAAAATAGGTTTAGTTAAAGCAAGCTAAAAGTATCCAATAATTAATAGTTTGGATTAGTTAATTTTCTTTTATCACTTGGAATTTTACGACAATATAAGGTTGTACTAATATGACTATGATGAGTTTGGTAACTTATAAGAATGGTTTCGGGAAATGTTTAATGATAAAAGTAATTAAGCATTTTATCAGACAAGCACTTCATGAATCATGATGTCTACCGTTCTGCTGTTCTAGTCTGCGATTTGTATGTGATTGCATTATAACATTATAACTGATACTTTTCTATACCGTATAAGTCGATAGTCTGTTATCAGTCTGTACTTATTGTTGTACAGTCACGAGCAATAATATGTACACATTTTCAAATTTTCTAAACTATCTGCACGTTTATCTAGACATTACAATATCAAAATGAATTCGTAATTTAGAAGAGGTTCCGTACAGTTTTGAATTAATCTTCGAATTTTCAATTTTGGATTGGCAGAACTTTAGATAACTGGTTTACAAAATGCGAAAATGTGTACATATTATTGCTCGTGACTGTACCTAAAATGTATTTTACAATGTGATTTAGTTCGTTCAATGTCCGATATGTGAGTGTGATTCTTATCGTTTAAATGGATTGAACGATAAAGAATTGACATTCTTTCGCACACAAAAATAACAATACTCCGATTACACGATATAGAAAATTAGACTTAACATAATAACTATAATAAACTGTAAATGAGGAGGGATAACAAGGAAGAATTACATGATGCTTAAAGAATCCTTGTTGCCTGCAAGTAATATCGAAAATCTAAGTACGGCTAAGTAAGGCTTTTATAAAAATTAGGCTTCAAGAAGACCCATACCTAGTTGTATTGGGTACGGAAATAATACTGCCTGAATTTTATGTAACACTATGATTTTAACTTAGCGTATTTTGGAGTGGCAACTAAAAGTACAATAGCAACCAGATCATTATATGAATTTTAAAGGTCTGCTTCCTGTCGGCACTCCTTTCTTGGGTGATAGTGTTATTACATAACTGTATTCCGGTTACTGCAATATTCGTTGGCTGTGTAAGAAAAGCCTTCATTGCAAACTATATAAAGTCATGTTAATAACTACTGCTAACACACTATCTAAACAGTCATTAAAATTGGCCTGTGTTAAGTGTGGCCTCATTTTAAATGTCTGAGCTATTCGTGTTATTTAACACTTCTAACATGGAGCTAAGGTTCCGCTCTTGTGACTCCACTTAGAGGTAAACAAAAGATTTCTGAAGAATTGCGGAAATGAAGTCGTCACTAGGTAACAGCTCGCGACAAGCTGTCTCTGCTGGCTTTAATACTATTTTTAAATAAGTTATTAAAAATATTGGCCATTTATATAAAAATCTGTGTTAAAAATCCATGAAGTAATTATCCTCATTGTTCAATTATTGCCCTAATTGATTACACGCTCATCGAACATTTGAATAATAACAACAAGGTTTGTAAGGCCTTATAGTTAAGTGTCTAAAGGCCTATGGCGTGCTCCAAATTTATTAGTATTTACGGACATTAAATTATCCGCTTATAAGTAACTTTTAATGTCGAGCAATACTAAGGACTTAAATAAACAGTTCACAGTTAAAAGTACTACCTACAGCTCATCAAGACCAAATTGCGTCTTTATTTCACAACATTTTGAGTTACCTAATGGAATAGATACTGTCTCAAAAACCCATTTGTCATCTGATTAATGGCTATTTCATTAATACTCAAATACGTATATCGTATTTTTAGTAAATACATTGTTCTAGCTTTTGATCTTATCAAAGTTGTTTCTACTACATGCATACATGCCTAGTGTGGTAAATAAAAGGCAAAGTTATCTCTTAGTAAACGGGTTAAAAGTTATTTTTAACCTTTCGTGTTTAAAGCAACATAGATGCTCTTATACGCAGACGACAAGGTTCTTATTTATAATTTATTATAAGACATTAAAACGGGATATAGATGTATGTATTCATGAAGGCGTCTATTAGCTTACACAAGATTAAAGTTTATTCCTTTATTAATAGGCATATGAATTTATAAATCGTCACGTTTTCGTAAAGCGTTTATAATCCAAGACGATTATAAATTACAATAAAGTTGAATTATTATAACTTAAATTTTACACTAAATTGGCAAATGGTCTCGCTATCTGCGTACAGCTGTAAAATTGATTTTGCTCATTTACAGTAATGACTTGGCTTACTTTCCCTAGTTACCATCTTAAGAGAAACTACAGAATATTTTACGGAATATTCTAACAGCGGGAGATTGAATTATGACAGGTTCAGTCGAAAGTTCAAACGTCGATCGTTTCCTATTCGATATTTTTTTTTAGTCTTTGTCTGTCAAACAGATTCGAAATATTTAAAAATGCCTATAAACTCTTGGAAGACTGCTTACAAGAGCCCTTATGATTAATAAATATCGCGGTATAATAATGAAGATTTACTTAAAATGTACACCCTCATTCATTATAATAGCCCTTACAACCCCAGTTCAAGGCCGTCAAAGCCACGGAGGGAAAGGATACCACACGGGCGGGACCCACTGATCATTATAAGTATAAGCTTCATTATAATGTACTGCACACATCTAACATAGATATTAAGATTTACAACAGCATTATTGTTTTATTGTTAAGACGAAACCGCATGATGTAAATAATTCTTAGAGCAAAACATAAACATAATTCATCGAAACATAGACCATGTGACAGTTTTTGCCAGGGATATGAATATATGCATTAGAATATATGTCTCAATATTGCTTCTAAAATGTTAATGTAGGCAATACTCGGGTTACATACAGAAAAACATATTAAAGTAAAAACGTAAACGTGTTATCGCTAACGTTTCAATACTAAAACAACTAAATAATAATTTAAGGAACTTTATATTGAGACCGGAAACGTTTCAAATTAGTTTGCTAGCAATAAAATTCGTTCAACACAAGGAATACAATGCCTCTCGCAATCATTTATATAATCGCATACCTACGATTTTACTGCTATTGATCACGAATATTGTTCTGTCTTTTCTGATGAATCGTACTTTGATGTAACATATCATGTGATATTCTTTACCAGGAATATAAAATTAAAAAGATTTTATTTTTGTATGTGCAATTTTACACTCTTTGTCTTGTAAACTCTTTGTTTTTTGATGCTGTTAACTTCTTATGTGATATTAGAAATTTTTAAAGGCATAAGAAAACAAAGAAATCAGTACCAGAATTATTACGCGTCACGGAAGTATGCAACAAGTCAGTGTAAAAGTTATCGCCTTTATGATTCTGAGATTGTAGCCCCGATTACCAACGTTTAATTACTAAGCTAAATAGGTTATCAGTAAAAACAAAGGTTAAACAGCTACGAACCTAACAATGTTACGTAATGAAACGAACACGACGAAAGGAGATGATTGCATTTAGCACTTAAGTACTCAGGTTCATCTATTAGGGTTCGTTTGACTAGGAGAACGCTATTAGATATTGATTAAGGCTTTAGCGAGATTAAAGGTCGTACACGTGGGCCGTTGGAGATTAATTTGACCGAATAGTTACTCATGTTCCTACTAGCAATTAATCGAATTTTAACATGTTCATGGTAACTATTAATCACATTTAGTTTGATTAATAAAAAGATGTTTTTGCTGCCGGTACACGGTTTTAAACCTCATTTAGCCATTTAGCTGAGCTGATTGGCAGTCTTATATTAATGTTGTCCATTCAATATAGCAATCCCCTTGGCTTCGCCTAATAGAAGGATAATTCTCAAACCACTAAGGACGTGGCGAGAAAATTTAAAATAACAAGGTTTGGATAACGTAATTGCTTATTAATAAGGTTCTATTTGCAGTTACGTGAAATTCTTGTGTGTGGGCGAGAATACGGGAATCATTTTCAACAATTTCTTTTTCATAATGATGCGGAAAAAATGACTACAACACACCATGTGCTTCTTCATGCTATATTTAAGGGCTCTTTGTTATAGGAAGAAGGAAACAAATGCACCGGAAGATCGCTTCACACTTTTATTGTTTAGCAGAAAAAAGGAGTAGCTAATCTTTTAGGTTCGTGACGAGATATCGCCAACAGTCTTACTGTAACAACGTAAACCAGCACTTATGGACAAGATCATACAATTTTTTGGAATATTCACCGTGGAGCCCATATACACGCTAATAGACGCCACATCTTTCCGTAGTTACAGCGACTCAAGATATTTAAATCTTGACTTGAGATATGTAAAGTAAAAAGTTGATTGAACTTCTGAATCACATGCTTAGACTTACCAATTGACGGTACAGGTGCCAAGCATGTCTTTTCTTGGTGGTGTTCGTGCATCTTCCTATATTAATTTCTTATTTAGTTAAAAAGATTATCACAAAATCTTGATAAGATATTTTTTTTCCGGCAATCACAAACATAAAAAGTGCTTACCACGGAACATCTATACAAGGACTGCACAAACCAAATCAATTTATCATTTTTGTGGGTTTGGAGTTTTCGTGATTACTTAAGTGGTTGAACGATGAATCAGTGGGTTTTTCGCATGACCATACATTTTTATTTAAAAAACCTAACTTTTTCCGGTGGGGCAAACGTTTTAAGTTAGGGCGAGGGCTTTGTGAAGGCAGTCTAGTTACGTCGGACTAGTGTGTAAGGATTAATGCTGCTGTGACAAGACGGTCTTTTCAGCTTTGATCTTACCTTATCACTTAGTCTTTCAAGCTGTAGTGCTTTCTTGCTTACCATAAGGACTATAAAAAATCAAGTGCCAAGGATATAAAAGTGCTTAAATTGGCACAAAAACGTCCACTAAAAGAAGTTTTATTCTAAGCATAAACACTAAATATAACATACACCATTTGTTTCCAAAATACAGCGTCTACTTCAATGGAAAGTCAGTCTAAAATTGCACGTGGAATGTGAAAATAATAGTTGGCTTGACAGTTATCTAATCATTTCAATTCCCACAAATCGTGGGTAAAACCATTAATGAGAAAATAAACTTCCGACGACGTTTATACAAATTATTACTAACAAGTTGACCAGACATCATTATTTATTTAATGTCGGAATTATCCTACTTTAAAAATTACTTGGAACCCATTTGGAAAAATGATAAGCACAATCAAGTAATTTGTTTATCAATATTTAACTATTAATTATATTATGTCCCACGACTTTGTCAACGTAGTTATAATATTGCTGATTACGGGGACGGGCCTCCTCGAATTATTAAGAGGAATTTGGTCTTCAATATCACGCTAGTCTAGTCTGCTCTATGTCCAGCACTGTCTTTTGTCTGATATGATGATAAGGTTTCAGTAAAGTTTTTTTTTAAAATCTGTAATCTATTTTAAATATTTCTTTGTAATTTAAATAATGTCTAATGTCTTGGTAGGTACGCAGTATGGGACGTTCATTGTATGATATTATTATCAGTCTACATTCAGGTCTGTAAGCGCGAAGTAAATAAACAAAATAATAGATAAATATTTGTTAACAAATGGATACAACGCTTCTTATCTAGGATTATAATATTAAATTACATTTGTTTGCTTTGTATGAGATATTTCCTTGTTTAAAGAAAATATTAACATAACATACTTTTCACCTGCGTTCAACAAGTACATTAAAGGATTTGTTAATTGGACTAATATCTTGAACTAAATTTTATAAGAAATACATAGATCGGCCCGGCCGGTATCCTTAATTCTTTTATAATATTATATCGAGCCTGCTTTACTAGTTAGGAGAAGTATATTATTATTTACCTTCCTGATCTTCTACTATAATATAGGTGATTTTCTCCAAAATCAACCACCTTTCTCAAGTAATATTACTAAAATAACTCACCCCAGTATTACGAGTTCTCCATATTTTGTGAGGGGCTTAGGCTTCTGTTCAGAGCCACTCTCGCCAGCTTCTTCCAGTATTGGTGATTCCGCACTGTCCGCAGCACTGCAACAAGAAAACATATACATAAATAATGAGCAATTAAATGTAGAAGTAGACTAACTAGTCGTATAACCACTTCAAGAACTTCTGACAAAACCATATGTTTTATAATAAAAATTATCTCTTGTCTATGGGTACTAACCCATAGTACCACCTCTGCTTAGTTTGCAGTCCACCATCGTGTTAATATCTGACGAATATTACATTGTATTCAATCATATTAATAAAAATTAGATTCTGTCTTTCGAAGTCGTCGGTAAAGCCACAACGTAGTGAAGGTCGATACATGAGCCATATCAAGACAGCTCGTAAATCTGACACTAGGACTGTAGGAATGACATACCTAATGATCATATTACGGAAACTTAAGTATTTTTTGCATTGTTATCAATCGTTTGAATACGTAAAGACGGATGTTATTTTGAATTTTAACACTCAAGGTTGTGCATTAAATTTCTCTTTAAAAGAGCATTGCGTGAAAGTATTTCTTACATTAAAAGTACCACAGCCACGTATTGGTACCCCGGGGCAAGTTTTTATGTAAAAGAAATAACTGATTAATAGCAGATAACACTACCAACATATTAGCAGGACCTCCTTTCATCACAGGAGGATTCATTCCTAAGCATATTTTATGCAGACAGTTATGATAATTAGGTATACATAGTTATACTAGGTCATGATGCAGAGGAATGTCATTGCTTTATCACCATAATAAAACATTGTTCATGTTCATTAACCACACTAGATCTATTTGTCATTTTTCCTTAATAGTTTCTGCATAGAATTTCGTTAGTCGCAGCAGCATTTTGTTTTGTTTTAAAGGCTGGGCTGGGATAATGCTCTGCATCGCAACATCGGCATTTAGATGGCTTATTTAATGAGTTCATGTTATCGCAATACGTGATTTTTGATACGAAAAATATTTTTGGATACTAGGTATATTATTCATATTAGTTACTAAAAGGATAACGAGTAGAAATACAACAATGTCTACAAATTACGGCAATTTGTAATCGATAGTGGCTTTTTTTGTTTTAGTGGTTTTTTAAGTATTAAATATCGAGTTTCTTCCCATTTAAATCATAGAACAAAAATATCAAATTTTACAATAAAAGAGAATGGGAAATTAATAATATAACAAAGTTTTTCACACATATATCACACAAAACTAAGTATTATAACATTTTAATCTTGACTATGATTATAACCACTTTGATTACTACCAAAATTTTTGTATACAATTTAAGTGCGTATATACTTCCGCTCGTGTAAGATTTTATTAATATGACGGAACAAGGCTTCGCGGCAACGAAACTGGTCTCACACATCTGTGGGTCAAGATTAATAGTAAATTATGACCACGCCCGTTGAAACCGGTCGTGGCCGTTGCACCGACACTTACGCAACTCACATAAAACTAAACTTTATTAAAGTTCCAACAATAAAATCTTCATAGACCATTCTATTTACGTCTATGAAGTAATTAAACATGGAGACGCATATTGCTATGTTAATTCACTTTGTTCGACGACCTAAAAGCGCCTTAGTGCTTAGAGTGCTTTATCGATCGTAACTTCGATAACTTATCGATGCTTGCCTACAACTAGGGCACTCTATCTCCCACATACAGTTTGTTTGCCTAAGTACCTGTATATGGCACACATACTGTCCAGTTTATTCGAACAGATTAGATATACTTATATTCAGTCTACAATGGAAATACTAAAAAAAAATAGGATCCCATCGCCGTACCAAAAAGGTACAAATTATACATGATGGAGGACGGAAAGGACAGGCAGAGCATACCGGCCCTGATTACGGCCACGGGGTCAAAGCCCTCCACCTCCCGCCGCCATCCCCTTCTCTCTCAACTCAACGATGGGACATTCTACTAATACTGACCTACAATTACAGAGGCCCAGCATTTAAATATTACCACTCTATTTCGTCCACCGGTTTATGTAATAATTCTAATAATGCCTTTAGGAAACAGGCTCGTAAAAAGATTTATCTCGGATTCCGTGAAACTAGATCAGTACTTTCCTCCTTTATGATATTACGTAAATGTTGCAGTTCAATTATTCAGGTTCCGTGACAATAACAATTAAATACATTTGCATGTTTATATGCAACTTTTCCTCACGATAGTTCCTCTTGTCTCACCTTTGTCTGGTCTTATATTTGATACAGTATTAGATTAAAATAATTACATAAGAGGAAATGAGATATAAAAAATAATAATAGGAAAAAACGTCATCACAGTGATGACTCGGAACAATGAATCAGCGATTGACAAAGATGACGGTGTTGTACTAACTGTTCATAAAACTAAGCACGTGGCGATAAAAGGCTATAGTGTATCCGGTGTCGTCGCAACATACCAAATGTGGCGAATGTGGGAACAACGGAAGTTTACGAAGAAACACTCCTACACGACAAGAATGTTTTGACTGATGAAAGAAGGTAATTAAATAGTATACACTACACTATAGTACGCACACCTACGCATAAATGAATATACTGGTTCCAAAACCAGTTTTAGTTCACTAGTATTCATTGAAGAATAAAAAGACTACAAACTATGCTATAGATTCCCTTGTGCCTGGCTATACTTTCACCGGCCGCAGTCACGATCTTAAGGCTAAAGTATTCGTGGTCTCAGCTATCACTTTAAACTTTCTATCTCGAAAACCTGATGGTGTTACAACCTTTAATGATTTTATTGGATGTAATATATCTTATGAAACTTTAAATATTTCAATGAATAATAAATGTTACTCCATAAAAAAGTCATTCATTGGGCAAAAGCAGAATTCAAGGATGCTAAACGAGTAAATTCACCACTTACACAAACAGAATCCTACGTTAATTTTTAATAAACAATAAATCAATAAGAATCATTGAGTGGTTTTAATTTAATTAACACTCAAGTCCTAGGTCTGGCGGCACAAACAGCGAGGAAGAGCCAAGAACAGTCTCTCAGAGCCACACAAGCTATATGTTAAGTGGTGGTATCATGTACGTACAACCATCCAAGTAAGGCGAAACGTGAGAAAGTGTCTAGTACTTTCACAGATATCTGCTGTAGGTGTAAATAGGTACTCGATCCATAACGTGTAATCAACTGCCACCGCCCGGTCCGAGTTCCAACGGACTTTTTTTTACAAGAAACGGAAATTACTTTGAATCAAAGTCCTATCCGGATACGTAGCAATTTATGTTAGCCTACGATTCGATGACGCGAATTTACGTTGAGTTAAAATCTGCTTCACTTAATCATTCAGGAGCTGTCACTCACAATTTATTTGCTAACATTATGCATTCATTTGGGATGAATGCTTAAAATGGTAATGTGCTTCACTGGTCAGATCATAAATTGATATATAATTCAGAACCCAGCGGCTCTGGCAAAGCGGTTAACGGTTGCCCTGATTTTTAGTACCCTTATTACATGCTATCTTAACATTTAAAAGGCCGTCATAATAAAAACTTCTTTTGTCTGGTTTTGTGTTCTTCAGTGGGTTAAATATCTGGCTAGGTGAGAGTTTCGCTGTAAAATCGTTACTGTTAAGTACAAAATGCGAGATGGTGAATTAGGTATGCATAAGGACTATAATCCTAAAATAGAGGATTTAAAACTAACTAATGGGCAGCATAGAAGAACATAAGTTTAAATTGAAATGTGTCAAGGGACTAGGAAGATAAAAAACATCGCAAAGAGCAATGACATGACTTGTTATTATCGAGAATTGAACGCATACGCAAAATGCCATTTCTTTAAACTAAAATTCTTTTAATTTACATTTTTTTAATACTATTTTATTGTCTACATTAGAGGCAAGAATATAATAATATTTAAAAAAAAATTAAAGTATATTTATTGAAAACTGTTCCGTAGCTTTCACTGATTATAACTGTTTTCGTTTGCTATATTATAACAAAAATTTTGCATAAAAAGATATTGAAGAAAAGGTTATGAACAACCTGGAATTAGGTAAATTGAATACTTTATTGCCTTTATTCAATACTTTATACTATTACATATTGCATGTAACACAAGACTATTACGTAATACAGGTTCTATGAGGTAAATAACATATGAAATAAAAATTGTTTCTACATAATAAATAGACACACATAGAATAATTAAAAAAACATACACGTTTTAAAGGGGCAATAATAGCTTTTAATCCTTAAAATTGATTCAATTATAATAATTTTAGATCTCATTTAAACAAATATACCTAAGCCTCTTATTAGTCGCCCATCAAAAGTCTGAGATTGAATTCACTATCCGGGCTTAATTGTCTGAATGAAGGACGCACGAACGATGGCGTCCCACGCATCGCGTTTTGTGGTCGAGACTTGAGTGCCGTCAACGAACACCGTTTTAAGATTTCTAAGTTTTTGTGGCCTTGTACTTTAGCCTTGAAGAGATAGGCATCAATCAAGCGGTTTGAAATTACCATTACTTTGGAGAAAAGACTTTTTAATGTTATAAAAACCGGTTTAATACAAATACACAACATTTCTTAAGTAAGAAAAGTTATTTACAACTCAAATATAAACTTAACTTATCTCTAAATATGGACCAAAAACCATAACCACCTATTTTACTTTACCCTACTAAAAAGTATTATAATAAAAATAAAATATAAAACATAAATCCTTTTATTAATTAATTTCTAAATTATGTATTTAATAAATCGATTATGATTAACTTTACACTAACATGTAAAATTAACAAATCTATGTTTTAAATGAAATTTCATATTGGGGCAAAGAATTATTCGAGCCGACGAAGTCCAGACATGAATGGCGTTTAGTAGTTCTTAAAATCGACTAACCTCGAGGCAACTGACAAAAATGCGCATAAAGATCAACCGGGACCCTAAAAGGGGACAATAAATGACTGATGCATGAGACTTTATGGAAAATATCTTAGCTTCGTTTTTTTTTATTTAGAGATCCATCTATCAGGTTACAAAGAAAATAAATATCTATGTGCTAACCTGCTCTATTGTATCATTAATATTTACCTTGATTTGACGTTTTACGTTAGATTGTATTTTGTTTAAAATAAATATAATTGTTGACTTTTCTTCAATATTGACTTGGGGCAATTTTCTTGAATGTTAACAAAAATATAAATAAATATGTAACAAGAATACAAAACATCTTTATTTTCAATTTCCATATGTCATTATGATATACCCTTCAGGTACATGCTTCAATGATTGCCAGGAAGCGGCGTTTTGGAATATACAATGTACATTTTTCCAATCCTGTAATACTTATTCAGTGTTTTTTTTTTAAATATCATTAGATTGATTGTGTCTGAGAATATAAACTACAATAATAAACCTAACTAACACATACATTTTCTACTATTTATCTGTTATACATTAATTAAGAAATAACTTAAACTAACTTAGTCCACGTGGCCGCCTGTCTTGCGGTTTGGTGCGCTAATACAGCAGTAACTTTGTAGTTTATTCACCCCAACGGACGAAAGCCTAAGTATCACGAAGTAGATAGAATTACAATCAAGCATTTTAAAATGAACGTACTAAAGAAATGGGGACGTAAATAATTTGTTATTTCTTGAATAACGCGCAAAAAACTAAAGAAAATTGGCAAGTATATGCAGTGAACGAGGTCAAGTGATGCCATGCGGTCAGCGAACTGTAACATGTTGGCATTCGTATGCGCACACGCCACGTTCGGAAGGGTGACCTTCCGACTAACCATTCAATTTAAAAAGCCAGACTAAATAACATCAAGTGTATAAAGTGAAACAAACTCTTTCACTGGTCAGGATTATCGAACAAGCATGGCACGTGTCCTATGTTAATAATTCATATGAGGGGTGCATATAATCGGTTTATTTAATAACTCAAAATATATCTTTAGAAATGGTTCCGTTCCTTTTAGTAGCGAGACTTAAAAGTCAAAATCGACATTTTTACAGCGTAGTAAATAGTTGGTAAGGGTATCCATGTTAGAAAACAAACACATCTGTCGCGCAGGTGTGAGCAAGGGATAGTGAGGCGTGTAGCAAAAGGCAGGTGTTGGGCCTTCCTGCGTGCTAACCTTAATTGATTTGAAGCCATTAGAAATAAGCTTTTTGTATAACATAAAAAGTGGATTCAATGACTTTGGAGTTATTTTCAACACGTCTGGTGGCTTTGTGAAGATAGCAGGACCTAAGATCAACGAATTTAATTTGAATGAAAACAGAAGATCGTTTTCCTCAACGAGTACTGAGCTATCTTTGTTGAATCACGGTTCGTCAAAATGACCAATGACCAAAAGGATTTTACGTGCAACTTCATGAGTAACTGTATAACCTAGTTAACTATTTAATAACTCTCTAAAGGCAGTATATAAAATGTTAATAATGTTGATGTTTAGGAAAATAACAGAAAATAATCACCAGAAAAGGCAATCGTGTTTTCATTACTGTGAATTCTTAAATGGGAAAATGTTATGGCTATTACCAAAATTTAAGCGCTAAGTTGTCGTTTCTGAGACTGTGTAAGAGGTTTAAACAATAATGAAATAAGTACGCATATTTCCATTAAGCTTAAAAGAACTACACATTCCGTCAATTACACACCTCGTTTTCTGGGAATATAGAAAAGTCATCACGAAGTATTAACTTTTTTCCAGATACATAAAACTGTACCTTTCTTTGGTGATACTAATTTTGTACAAGCATTTTAATAACAATATTTCGTACCGTGGGATAGCTGTAATCATTTTTTTTAATAATTCATAAATGTTAGGTATTAAACCGAGCAAACAGACTACCTTTTGAATTAAGTTTACTACAGCAAGTTGTAGATCACAAAACTTTATTAATTTAGTACAGCTTGTTTCTCGTCTGATACAACGATACTTAGATATGCCTCTTATTTTTTGCATTTATAACTTTATGAGTTACTTGATTAATATTACAATTATTTAAATTATAATTAGAACTGGAATAGTATCCGCGGACTAGAAAATTCAGGGCAGATTATTGTCTCAATATAGAAAGGCTTAGAGTTAGAGGATGCTTCTGTCTAACAGTGAACCTTATTTTGCTAATACGGTGACAATTATTATAATATGCATTTAATATTGTAATCATGCTGATGGCTTTTTACCTCGTTCGACGCGCGATTTTATTTATTTATTTATTAAGAGTTGCCAACATTTGTTTACACTGTTACAAGCAGTAGAAACACATTCTTATTATAAAATTAAACAAAATGTAACAAATAATTATAGGCAAATACAACATGCTCTGAATAATCACTGCCTTATACTTACTTAAATACTAAATTAAATATTACTTTTAATAACGATAATAATAGCATAATGTCTTAATTGACAAACATGAGTATTAAAAGAACCAGGAAAAACAAAAAAAAACAAGAGATGGAAAAGAGGTTAAAAAGAGAGTTTAGAATTATTGGCATTTGGCCTTGTAAAATTTCAATAGTGTGGACCGAAACTTGTTAAACGAGTCTGCGTGGATATCCACCAGGTCACTACATTCATTTGCCAACCTAACAAGTCTTGGTATAGGTGAATTTGCTCTGAAAACTGTTCTACGTAGAGGCGGGTAGAAGTGGGTGATACGGTTACGCGGGTATCTTGCAGGCACACGTATTTTGATCCTGCTTAATATTTGAGGACTGTTAAAAATGTTATGTACGATCTTGTACATAAACATGCTGTCATTGAGGTCCCTACGATCTGATAACTTGATCATCCGAAACTGCTTTAATCTTTCAATGTAAGGTATTTTTGTTTTTTTGGTTTTGTAAGAAAGGTGCCACACAAATCTTTTTTGAATACGTTCTAATCGAAGCGAGTGGACCGCAAAGTGTGGCCTCCAAACTACACTACAGTGTTTCAAAATACTTCGTACTAGGCTGTTATACAAAATAATTTTAATTTTGCTGCCACGGAAAACCTTTACATTGCGTATCACAAATCCCAACATTTTAGATGCCTTTTTTATAATATTTTCTATATGAGGCAGAAAAGTGAGTTTCCTGTCCATAATGACACCCAAATCTTTTATCTGTTCTACCTCTTGAATTTTCACATTGCCCAGAAAGTAGTGGCTATCAAAATTGCGAGTTTTACGGGAAAATTTAATGTGGCAGCATTTTGCTAGATTTAGTTGCATTTTATTTTGTGCGCACCAATCCACTAATCTATTTATATCACCTTGAAGCAACAAAACGTCATTTGCGCTTTCGATAACTCTACCAAACTTCAGATCATCAGCATACATGATTTGAAAACAGTCAGCAAAATGACAAAAAATATTGAATTCGCACAAATATCTTCAAAGCAAAATGGTTTGTGCAAAAGTTTTATACATACTGAAATCAATTATAGTTTTTAAAGGTTTCTTCAACGTTCCGATCTTTAACTATCTTTTAGCACATACTGATATCGTATACAACCGGTCTCGCACAGCTAGTACCAAGTAAGCAACAACACTTACTTTCTACAGGCACTGTTTTTGCGATTAGTATTCTTAGTGGTAACTTGAATATTTCGTTACTATAACAAACTGTTGGCCTGGAATAAAAGTCCGAAAAAGCAGGTTTCTAGCTAATTCAGACCAGACTAATTTATCATAAACAAGTGATCCGTCTGGCCAGCGTGGTATTAGTAGGCCAAGTATCCCTCCGTGCCGGGACGAGGCCCGTCCCTGCAGTGGGACATTAATGGGCTGCTATGATGATGATGATGAAGTGAGATAGTCGTGCTGAAGAGAAAAATAAAAATAAATTGCTTCTTATTATTTTATGCTAGCTTTTTTAGGGATTCACGGATCATAAGTTTGGCAAGAAAATCCTCCCTAAATAGTAAGTAGTCAATACCTTGTCCGTTTTGTGCATTAAGGGTTTACTATACTAAGTAAAAACGTAATATGGTAGAAGCGGAAAATCCACTGTAACACATTTCCTGTACGAAATTGTTATCTCTTTGCCATGGGTGGGCGATTCGCAGTCCATCCATTAAGGGAAAGGACGTGTAAATTTAGCGAGTTATGGATGAGTAAACAACGATCCTGCGTAGATTTGTGGGGTCTGGAAACAAAAAGCAGGTACCTACGTATTCTGAGAAATACGACCCCATTTTTTTTAAACTCAACTTAATATTAATTGAAAAATTCCTTTGAATTTTTGTGAGTAAAATATCTAATTACATATTGCAAAATGCGTTTTAACTCATAGCATTTGCGGTAAACAAAATATCCAGTGGGTAGCTAAGAATAATTAGATTAAGTACCAGTATTTAATTTATAAGGTTATTCTGCTATAAAAAATATTTTCTTAAGTTTGTTAAGAAGTTTTAAGTAATCTATTCTAAAAATAAACCTAAACCTTATAAGCCTAGGGACGTTACGAGCACATACCATGCGAGTGTAATACGTTCAAAGGTATTCTAAAGTTCGAAACACCTGCACATTATAACAGGCTATTCAGCAACAGCTTCGCTCTATCGCTAATGCAGCTTTACCAACGTGTACAAAATTTTGTACCTAAACAGAACAGTAATTGTTCTTTTCACTATTATATTCGTATAGTACTAAAACCAGTGAAGATGTTAGAAGCGTCTTTAACCATAATCTTTCTCATTTAAGTATTCTTACATAAATATTATCTTTGTATTCAACATTAAATATCATACGCATTAGTCAGCAACTAATGTTTTGCTCATTACAAACGGCATATTTCACGCAATCAGCTAAGCGAATGTTGGCCGCAGGGCGGACGTAGCCCTTCTAAGATGAAACTTTAATGAGGGAGGGCTAAAAGAGTGCTACACAGAAACGTCACTCGGCTTTTGTTCACAGTCCATTTAAGACTTATCTTAAAAAAGTAAGGTTTTGATTAAATTTCTCCTCTCTCCTTTGACTAGTTATAAGAAAAACTAATTTTAACGACTATTCATTATTTGTTTGCGATAAATTATCCAGGGTACGAGCCTCTTACAAAGAACTGTAATTTTAACCAGTAGGCTAGCCCAACAATATAGTTGTTATGGGCCGAATTTCTTTGAGAAAAAAAATAAACATTTATCCACGAGGTAGCATTTTTTTTAACAACCACGGTAAAGAAGGAAAACAGCTATAGTTGACGAATCCGCGACTACAATTATTGTATGGCATAATAGTTCTATAAGGTCACTTGATCAAGATATAGTTATAGAATAATTTACAAGGCTTTGTATCTTGATTTTTATTTCAGAACATGATTTAGTCGGCGCATCCATCGGCCTATGGTGAATTACGGTAACGATACCTCGGCCTTTGATTAGGTGGTTTTAAGTAATTTTTGGTACAACAAATATATAGTTTGGCATCACCCTAAGCAATCGATGTAATAATTCAGTTCAAAAAACTTTTAGCAGTATAGTCTAAAAGTCTTTGTTTGAATTATGGATTGTTAAATGGACGTGAATGCTCTCAAAGGTCGTCGACAGTCAGAGATAACAAACGTAAGAATAACATTAAAGGCAGACTTGTACTTGAATATCAGTAAGACGCAATAGTCATGCAAGGTCACAAGTTAGATTACAAGGATCGACAACCGACGCATTACATTTTATATTTCCTAAATACGTAGTTATAGGGAAGGCTATGGTAATATTGTTTACAGATTATTATCTAAATATTATTCATTTTGTTAACTTTACGTTCTTAGCTGGTAAATTGGACATTAAAACTGTGTTCAAGTTACTAAAATACTTGAATCTCTGTAATTCTAAAAAATTAGATTACGACAATGACCAGTGCAACCTGCACCGAAACGTCAAGCAAATAAACGTAAATAGCATGCCATGTTAATCTCTATGTTTACGATTAATATTCATAATCCTATGTTTACTAAATGATTTGCAAATCCAACATTAAAAACAACAATCAGTTTGACCTTGTAGTTCAATTTGTGCAGTACACAGTAGTTAAAAAACCTAATTTAAAGAACTATTTATCTTGAATTTGACATACCTATAATCATATGTGGGTGATGCATACAATGTCTATTACTAGTCAATTAAGAGATAACAATGGTCTAGTCTACTAAGAACAAAGTTTTATCTTAATCTTGCAATTCTTGTTACATTGATTTAACATGCCATATCTGACCTGACAATCTGTTTGCCAGGATCAACGGGCGTTCTGTCGTCTCTGCCTACCCCGGACGGGATAAGGCGTAAGTTTATGTATGCATGTATCTGACCTGACCTAAAACCATCTCCAGATTGGTACCCATGATGGGACTTCATATCATCCTTGCACCTATAATGGTTTCAGAGTGGCATTTGCTACACAGAAAGGTATGAATGAATGCACATAAACAAATACTGACTGGACGGAGATCTATGTACACATCATAGCCCTAATATTGTCTATGTTGCAAAGGAATAAGTCTACAATGTCATCACCCCAGTAAGGTAAATAAGGGAGTAGCAAAATCAACCTATGGGACTATTACTCTAATGACATTAAGTTTGCTATAAAGGAGAAATTGACCCATAGAATGAGAATAGAATATGACTTTATGATTTAGTGAACTATCCCTGTGTACACTGTGATGTTTACACATTATTAGAGTTACTATCACTGTCATAAAATAAATTTTATTAGATCAATGTATGCTATTACTGTTTTCAACTGCTTTTGCACAAAAATTTTATCATAATAAACTGATGATGCAGTTTTAACAAAGTTACATTTGAAAGATACATAGACCATTCAGGACAGCCATTTGCTAATCTTTTATATTTGCTAATCTTCTTTATTGTCCTGTGTAAAATTGAACAAAGACTGTTCTTGAAAAGCTTTGTTTAATGGTTTGTATCATTACAGTGATACAAACACTTTTGTTTGTTATAATATTAGATATTTATTTCTATTCATCTACTACATCTAGAGTGGATCTTTAATAAATGACATGGATCCTACATTAGTAAAAATTTTGTAAGCCAGATTTACTAGCTATGGTAGGTGTAAACAATGATAAGCCTGAGTAGTTTAAAAGATTTGATTTTAAATCCGAACAAGAGAGGCAGTACCAGAGTCTGTCAGGCACTGTAGACCACTATGAATAGCAAGCGAGCTTACCGAGTTACTGAAGGTTCCAAAAACATTAATCCACTAGGTATATAGTTCCTAGTGTCATACATAGTCCTTATAATATGTTGTATTTTTAATTTAAGCAGAGAAGAGATAAGTAACAAGAATAAACAGAGTATTTAATCATAAGTCAAGAGTTATTTAGGACAGACATTCCTGTACATTCTCTGTCATAAAGAACTCTTGACTTATAATTAAATACTCAGTTTAAAAGATATACATGAACATTAACTAAAGATAAATATTAAGTAAGATCAATTTTAAATAATATTTTAAAGTTAATTATAATGTCATCTCAGACTTCATACCTAAATAATTACAAAGTTTTGTATCTGTTTCATACTTTATTATCATTATATAGCACTTTGTCTGTGCTGCCCAGACTTGGTACAATGATAAGCATGCTAATTGACATAGAAACCTGAATAACTGTTGTTATTGACCAGTGACTTGTCTAATACAGTTACTTTGAGTAATTTCGGCAAGCCTTTATTTCATATTATTTTGTAATATTTTTACAATCACATGTATTTTTGAGTAAATGACTGAGGGTAAGAACAAACTCATGTTTTTATTTCGAAAGAATCAATACTCAACGTACTTTATTAAAAACGTAACAATAAGTTATCGTGCAAGTTCCGTGTATATTTTTGTAATCGATAATTCAGACAAAAACGCATCGCGTGTTTATAATTTGTATACATACTTTGTTTGTCAAAACACATGGTCACCTAAAATTTCCCAAAAATCTTAAGAAAATCATCTTTATTCTTGTTTTATATCGATGAAAATACTTATAACTAACAACAATATCTGTAGATATGCGTAGTAATGACAATAAACCACTGCACAGAACAACAAAACATCCACCCATGTAACAAAGCATTTTGACTTGTTAGCTAAATATTTCACAGAATTGTAACAAATATCATACTTTACGTTAGGTGTGAAGCTATATCAGCAAAAAACTTACCGTTTTACGACCATGATAGAATCCGTCTCCTCGTTTGTGGACCCTATGATTCGAATATTTTACAAACGGCACTATTAATGTAGGAAACACCATGAATTTAAAAAAAACACTATCAATTCAATTTACGAAATTCACACATCGCTAAAAAGCGAAAAACGCACTTTTTTTCATGATTTCACAAGCATAGATTAATTCTCACTGCACTTTCATGAACATGAAATAACACAAACTAAAACTAAAATGTGTTTTTAGATTACAATACAACAGAACGAACTTCATACCATACTACTTGTACCTGCCTGACTCGAAACTGTTCTGAAGTAGTAAAGAAAACACTTTGCACTGTTACCAACATAACGAACGGTAAAGCGTGAAGCCGATAACTATTTTGCAATATTCCTTGTTGTAAGATAATGACAGTGTAAAATACTACAAAATGTGTGAATATTTGAAAGAATAAAACATTACGTTTTATTATTTTATTTTATGATATGAAATGTAAAGTTTAATGTTATAAATTTTATTGTAGAGTTTTCAAATATAGCGCGCCACAGGGCAGCCAACAGAAACAGGTTAGTGTTCTGACATTCTCGATACTAATACTAAAAATGTAAGCAGTATTGTTCAAGGAATAAAGTTATAGTTATTGAGTTCTAAATGAAGATTTAGAAACGATGATTATACCAAAAGGAAGTATGTCTGCGGCAGTGGCGAACCTTATCAAAAATTCCGATAGATTTAGTCATATTTTTATACGCTTACTATTGGTAAAAATAAACAGGTATTCATGAGAATGACGCGTTTATTTTAACACAACACATTATTAATCATTGTTTTAACATCTTTTCGCCTTAAATGCAACAGTGGTGTTAAACATTAAAAGGATGACTTTTTTATTTTACGAATTAATTATCCGTTACTAAAATAAAGCTACAAAATCAACTTGTTTTTTTTTCTTTGCAGTACAGGCAGCCTAGGACTAAGGGGTCAATTCAACACTGAATAAATACACTTACAAAATGTATCAAAACACATATCTTTAAGGCTAAAACTGCGTTAAGCGGACACCCACGTCGGATCCGCATGTTTACGCCCACACATGGGACACGTGGGTGAGCGACGGACGCCCGCAATGGTCCCCGTTGCGTGTACCCCAAGGCGGAGACCGTATTTCACAGAGTCGCTAGTTCAATTTTATCTTTGTGAATGTACTGTTGTATTAATGGAGAACTTATTGTATTATTACGTAATAAAACAACGACGACTAGCAAAATAGAAGCGACAGCCAGTAAGCCCTTTTATTGAACCACTGGCGAGGCATGGTGTGTGCCCCCGTGACGGTTTCTGTCGTACGTTGACGGGCGAGTGACGCACAGTGGTCCGAATATGGAGCTCCATAATCAGAGGGACTTAATTGTCATTAATTAAAAATTAAAAAATTGTAATGTAGGTACTTGGTAAACTTGCCTTTATCGTATATTTATGTATATTTTTATTAGTAGGGAATTATGTGTCTTCTAGCTTAACATTTCTATCTAATTAGTATTAATTACTCAACTGTGCATACCCCTCATGGGAAATAAGCGTGAGTTGATGTGTATGTAAATACTGGTACAAATTTTTCGCTAAATTGACAAATATCTTTATTGCTTTTCCTTCATTCAAGTTGTACGAAACTTGGACACGATAGAGTCTTGATCTTGACACGGAGTATTTACTTGATAATCACTGTAGTCTGTAGTCAGATTTGAATCAAGAGTCTGCTGCTTGAGCAACTGTCGGTTTAACATGAAGAGAATATCATCGCTCCCTTTTTCTGAAGTAGCGCCAATTTGAAATTTCAATCTAGTTTGATTAATATTGTTTTTGTTTAGTACATTTAAGATTGTTTTGTTAATTAATACAGACCCATCATAGATACGATTGGAAATAATATTTTGATCTCAAATGAAATCCATAAACCCCCTATTTTTCATATTTACTTTTGTCAGCGTCTTCGCTCGCATAAATACCTAATTTAATCCTAATCATTTCCTACACTTCTGTATTTCTCGCACACTTAAAACAAAAACACTTGGTAATACGTGCAATGCAAACATTCTATACTAGATGTAAACGACGAACATTCACTAATTTTATATTTAATTCGGTACTTAATAGACAGATAATAAAGAAGCAACAATAGTTCTTCCGAATTTAAGTTAAGTAACTACTATGGACCACAAAACTCTTCTACTTAAGTAAACCTACATAAAAAGAACAACGCAGACAGACACTTAGAAAGAAATCAAACTTATTAGTAATCGAATCTTATAAGCGTATTAACTAAGTAAAGTATACGGAAATAACTCACCATTTGAAACGCGTTCTTACATTTCCATATAACATTAAACTATGTAAGTAATTTGAATTTACGATTAATTTACCAAAACTTAAAGACACAATAATATAATTTGATTTATTATTTTTCTCATTAAACTTTCTTCTATAAAACTTTCTTAATCTTTGTTCTTCAAACTGGCAACGTAACCCCATAATACTGATTTGATATCTTATTAAATTACTTTTTTAATATATTATTTTTATAAATAATAAATAAATAAATGACTAGAATTTAGCGCGCGTTCCTACATCCTAAATATAGGTACGCTGTAAAGTTGCTTCGACAACTATAACTTGTTGGTAGCAGTTCGCGCATATAAACGTGTTCAGAATCGGTCTTGTAGAAACTTGTCCTGCAGGCCACTCACTCACTAGACGTTCTGTATACAAAAGTAGTGCTGAGCCCGAATGAATCACAATTCTATTGAAATTATATTATTTTCATACACTTGAATGTTTGTGCAATGCAATGGTAATTTAAATAAGATGAGGTTTAAATAAGAATTAGGTAGGTAGGTACTACTGATAAGAGTTTTCTTCTATTCTAATTCGCTTAATAGGAACCCTTGTTACCGTGCTACCCATTTAGTAAATAGATAGGTACAGTCAGAGGCAAAAATATGTACACATTTTCGCATTTTGTAAACCAGTTATCTAAAGTTCTGCCAATCCAAAATTGAAAATTCGAAGATTAATTCAAAACTGTACGGAACCTCTTCTAAATTACGAATTCATTTTGATATTGTAATGTCTAGATAAACGTGCAGATAGTTTAGAAAATTTGAAAATGTGTACATATTTTTGCCTCTGACTGTACCTAGGTACTTACGTATAACTATTTGCAAAAAATAATCTTCTTCAGATTTAGAGACAGCTTTTCAACGAAATGGCCTATCGGCTAAATGGCTTTTTGATTAAATGGCCCATCGGATAAATAGCATTTCGATGAAATGGCTCTTCTATGATTTGGCGTAGTAGAAATGGCTTTCGCAAAAATGTCTTTCGATGATGACTACGAAACCGGGTCCGGGACCCCGCAGGGAAAGTTTAGAGGAGGCCTATGTCCAGCAGTGGACGTCCATAGGCTAATATAGAGCTGAATAAATAGAGAAGGGTTATACTAGTAGCGATATTTTATTGCCGCATCTAATCAACCTTCACGCAGATGGAATCGCGGCAAATGCTAGTAAAATAAAATTTCCAAACAAAGACATCACTAACATTATACCTAAAGTAAGTAGGCAAATGCAACTACGTAAATACAAATGCACTTTGGCATTACTTCAAATTTAAAACATGACACAATTAGACACTGTGCTCATTTATTTACGCGATAAAGACGCTTTTCCCAGTAATATCAACACTGTTGATATCAAAATACAGCAAACAAACGCAGCTGGAAAACGTCAGTCAATGCACGTCGAAACATGTCCGAATGCTATTATCATTGCGCGGTGAATTAGTGATGTAATCTATTGACATATCTTTATAGAAACACTATAAAAAGTAAGTAGGTATAATAGCCACACGTTGTTGCGTGTTAGGTATATTTTGATTCGCGCATATTCTTGAATGATTATTTTTAGCGGGAAATAATTTTGACTACCTATCTGTTTTTTTTATCTTTAGTTAAAGCACAGGTTGAAAAATAACGGCTTTACATAATATTATGTGAGTAAAGTAGGTAAGTATAGGTAATAGGGCGACTCTATACAGAATATTGTATGTATTTTCACGAGCTTAGAAAACTGAATACACTCGGTACTTAGGGAGAGTATAAGTATATGGGCGCGAAAAAGTCACAAACAAGAGGTCTTTCGAGTGTCTCCAAACTAACGTCCTATCCGAATTTGCCTATGAAGCGGTGAGTGCTTACATTATGTAAATGATCCATGTAGGTACTGTACCTACTGCGTAACTCCAAGTTCTTTCCAAGACAGAATGGTGCATTATGTTATCATTCCTGTTAAACAATTTCGGAGTAAGTATTAAAACGTCCAGTTTTTTAAACACAAACCACCATACTCATAAACGCCTCTCAAATTTTAGTCAATTGGTTAGCTTAAATTCATACGATTTTACTTAGAAAAATCTCGCTAAACAGAGACTAAATTTAAGAGGCGTTTATGTATAAGTAAGGATGGTTAGCGAGCAGGATGTTCTTGTTACTGTTACGGGCAACGTGATTAACTGGGCATTATTAATAAGGACCGGCCTTTATTAATAATGCCCAATAACGATGGGATGGCCAAAGTGATAAATTTATCACTTCGACCGGCCATTATTAATAATGGCCAACGGCCCGTGGTCCATGTAATAAGTTAGTGTTTGAGATAGCTTAAAAAAAGGTAAAATCCTAAAATTAAGCCAAAAGTCAGAAAGAGTTGGTTAGGTTAGGTAGTATGGCGACCACAACGCGCCAGATGCCAGAAACATTTAAGTAAAATGTTTATTTTTTAACTTACTATTTTCATGAAAATTTTGTAAGTTTAATTTCATTTAATAAACAAAAACACTACAGTTCACCTATTTTATTACTTTGACCAAGATAGGGTGAGCATTATTCATAATGGCCGGGAAAAGTGATTAATTATGCTGTTTTAATCACATTGTCCAATTGAGTCGGGCATTACGAATACAGACCGGCCATTATTAATAGTGCCCGGACTTATCAAATTGCCCGTAACATTACCACTAACAAGAGCAGCATTGGGGATAACTGTTGCTTCGTATTTAAGTAGATAGGTACCAAAAACAATCGAAATAAAACTTGAAACATTAAAAACAGCAACTCATTTATTTGTCTTAAATAATATTATATTATTTTAACACATTTTGTAAAACTACGCTTCGTAATACTTATGTTACCTACATAATTTACAAATTACAAAACCTTATTTATAAAAAACATCTCATCTATTTTAACAGGCTTTCTAGGCAATGACTAAATTATAAGGATAATAGTAGATACACGACATAATTTCTAGGTACTTTTTATTTTTTCAACAGATTCTAGTTAGAATCCTCAGCACATTTTAATAAGTAGGTAGCTTTCTATCATAAAATATTTTTAATGCCAATCCTAAAATAAACTTATGTAGGTACCTATATTCCGTTACGAATTTACAAGTAACTATATTGTCTTATACAATAACAACTACACCCTATTTTCTATCAGCATTTTATAATAATAAATATTATTATTTTTGTGAATTATTGTAAATCTGCTATCCTAAATTGTGACACTCTAGAGAACATAGATTTAAGACCCAAATGTTACAGCTCTAGAACAGCTACCTACATCTAAATAAGGTTGATTACTTTCTTATATTCCTCTAAACACATTACAAAATTTTATCTTTAATTCCTCACACATTCACACAACGCCATCTAGTCTCAAACTAAGCAGAGCTTGTACAATGGATACTAGACAACGGATATAAACATACTTAATTACATTTTTTTTTGTAAATACATACATAATTATTATACATAGAAACACTCAGACCAATGCAAACAATCATTTGTGTTCATGCACACAAAGATTTGCATTGAGCGGGAATCGAACCCGAGACCTCTGCGTAGCAGCTATGTAATCTATCTTTAAATTGTTATTAGTATAATAATTTAATTCCAATATTAAAAGTTTGCTGCTGACTAGACGACAGCGTACTTTCTGACGACGTAAATGGCGCTGTCCGTAAAAAGTATTATTAAGGATTGAATAGGACAAAACGCCTTATAAAATTGGCAAGCAATGAACATATTTGTATCAATGTCGAAGAAAGAAATCGGATTTTAAGGCTTACGAATGAAAACGTATAGGTATGGAATTCTGTCTCGAGCTACAAACTTTCTTAATTTTTAAGTTTGTTTTAAATTAGTTTAAAATATCTCTTGAAATATGGTTAATTATTATAATACAAATAAATTTTAAAAATTAAGTTAAAATTATAAATATGAATCTATTTCTTAAAAACAACTTTCACGTTATGTAGTAATAACCTAACCTAACTTTAAAATAAATTAATTGTTAAATATTTTATATTACAAGTGAATTAAGTTTTAAAAGTTACACATACAGTTTATATTTCATGACATTAATCTATAAGGTTTAACAAAATCAAGTGCCAGCACAAAAAAAATAGGTACTCCAAGTACAATTTACAACTTATACTATTAAGCTTAGCGCTAGGTATTGGAAAATAATAGATAAAATCCTCCATTCTCTATTATCCATAGAAACCATATTTTTCTATACTTTTTCCGTGTAGTTACGAAGTAAGAACACACATGATACTATGACCGCTGTATTTCGTTCCACATGTGTTGTAAAAGACATGTAAGGGAACACTCGTTAAAATTATGTCTTCTAAAATAAATGAAGCAAAATTTTACATTGACTTCTATATCAATCCTTCAACCTAGACACTGTTGTTGGAAATTTGTCAATACTGAGTCATCTGAGCTTCTTAAATACATTCTAACCTACTTGTTTAAAATAATATCTAAAACTAAAAATAATCAAATTATTTAATAATTCAGTCTATAAAAAGCAAAGAATATTTCACAAAATTGCCTACGATGTTAAAAACATTTTTGTTCAGATCTAACAGAACAGTATACTTAAATAAATTCATTTTACTTTTGTTAAAAAAACAACTATTACAAGGGAATAATTGTCCAGTACTTAATTGAAAAGAAACTGTGACTAACACACAACTAGGACCTATAAACGTGGCAACCGTCTAGAGCAAAATCTTATTGCCGTCACTTAAGAGCGTTTCTAGGGCTCACTAGAGCCGCTAATAAAAAAAATCATAAATAGACTTTAAAGTAATGTTTTTCAATTAGATAAATATTCCATTATAAACAAAAACGGCCTTTTTTTTAAGAATGCGAAATTTAACTAATTGAAAAACATTTAGTGTTGAGAGTGTGTTATACAAATACTTTATTGCCTTTTCTCAAGACTTCGTTACGAACATTTTGCATTATTGATCCTATTTGCGAATTATGATTTGTTTTCTATTGGCGGCGCTAGTGAGCCACATAAAGGCGCTTAATACCAAGTTTCAAAACAGTTAGTATAAGGGTCGTAGCTCATATAACGTAACGTAAACGGATCGGGCACCGTATCAAGTCGAGCCGTTCAGTAGTTCTTTGTATGAAACTCCTTACTGCAACGCACATTAATCGGAATCGTTACGTATTCGGATTCTTGACGTTGGACACCGAGGAAAAAGACGAGGCGGTGCCGATCCGTTTACGTTACGTTATATGTGCTACGTCCCTAAACTACCTACCTACCGGTGAGCTAAAATTATATTTGGCTTACTTAACTATGACAGTTTAGTTTTAATATTCTTCATAATCATAATAGTCATCATCCTGTCCGCCATTTTGTAACATGGCTGCTAACGACATTTCGTCATTAACTTCTGGTACGTCAGGCTCGATGTCTTCCTCGTAATCGTCGACAGTCTCTACAAAGTTAAGAATAAAAAATGGTATAAGCACATAATAAAGAAAGAAATCAATCTCATGAAAGTATATTTTCATCTATACTAATATTATAAAGAGGTAGAGTTTGTGACGTTGTAGGGGGTAATATCTGGATCTACTGATGAACCGATTTAAGCAATTCTTTCTGTGTTGAATGGTCCATTTATCGGGGAGTGTCATATGTTATATAGTATCACGCTATGGCTAATAGGAGTGGAGTAGTAATGAAATATGTTTAAAAAATGGACGCATTTTTTTCGCCGCCCAACGAAGTGGGCACGGGTTATAAGTAATATTAGTATAGATAAATATGTAATAACGTCGACGATATTTAAAAAAATACCTGAGCAAGGGAGTAAAATTTCCTTACCATTAAGTGCGGTAGGTGTCTGTGGCGTGGGCGGTGCCGGAGTGCGCGGTGCGGGACTAGCGGGAGTTGCCGGCGCAGTTTTCTTCTTACGTTTCCTCGCTACAGGCGACGCGGGCACTACCGCTGTAGGCGTTGGTGGTAATATTCTGAAATAAAAGGTTAGGTAATAAAAATCATTATTATCTTTTATTTAAAGAAAAGTTTTTGTTAGATGTATGTCTATACTAAGGTTAATGTCGCATTTAAAACAACAATGTTAAGGACTCAAAAATATTTTAATTACAGACATTAATTAGCCGATATCAGAAACAATTGTCGCGCAAACGGCATAACTATATCGATAGATTAAGGTTTTCTGACAATACCGATAGATTAGAAACCTGCGAAGCGTCACTAAGGCAGATTCTGTAAGGCCCGATTTACACATCAACAAGTACAGTAGCGAGTTAAGTACTAAGTTCTTGATTAAGTTGATTTGAATAGATCTCCATCCTATTTTTGGCGAGTTAAGTACGAAGTAGCCACCTCTTTCGCGTCTCGCCAACTTAACTTACTACTAACTCGCCACTGTACTTGTCGATGTGTAAATCGGGCTTTAGATTCCTAAGCAGATAAAATTACAACAATAAAAATATCGTGTAGTGATAAACTGAAACAAGTTGTCACTCTTCCCTATGGTGTCTGAAAAACCGACAAAAAAAAAAAATACTAATTTTTTTTTCCTTTACTTTTGAACTTTTTTTGATAATTAATTATAAACTTAACCTTAGTAGATACTTTATAAAAAAATACTCACTCGGTCCTAACAACAGTTTCTTTAGGAGTAGCAGGCGTCGGCATCGGCGTGCCCGGCTGATCAAGACTCTTCAAGATATCATAGTTTATCTTAGAACTAATCTTCTTCTCCGCAATCATCTTGCCAATGGCCTCACCCGCGGTAGAAGCGTTGCAGGGCACCCTCTTCTTATATGAACCTCGAAGTTTACGCTTACGGTCCTTGTTTTCTTCCTTTTCTCTCGCACGATTTTCTTCTTTGACTGTAAAATGATTTATTATAAAAAATATGAACAAATCTATTAGCAAAAAGACGAAATTAATTTAATTACCACAAAGATTATCGCCATTCTAATGGGGCGTCGTGAGTCAATTAGGTTGACAATTTCTATTTTTATTTTGAAATGTACCAAATTCCCGGTACAGTTCTTCCCGTTCCCAGATATGTTTCTGTGAACGTCCTAAAGGGTCACGTTTCTGCCCCAGCTATCATTACTAGCAACATATTCTGGTAACGCCTTTCGTCTTTAGGTTGCGGCTACATATTGAAGCTTTTCGAACGCTGCGCAATCGACTTACGATTGCAACACGATTGTTCATTTTAAAGTAAAAGGGCATAATTGTCGTCTGACGTCAGTTGAGTTTACCTTGCTGAACTAATTGTATTGGCTTTGATTTTAGGGTTTTTCACCGTGACAGGGGAGGGTAGAAATATGGAGATTTGCAATATCGTTGTTTATTAGACCTACTTGTTAAGAAAAACTACTGATGCTTCGGAAACAATTTGTTAGAGAACCTATAATTAATAACCGAGTTTAAAAGAAGTGATTTAACTTACTTTTCTGCTCCTTCAAGTACCCAGCATTAATTTTATTCCACAATAGCGCCTTGTGTCTTACTTCATCTTCACTCATAATGAGAGAGTTTATATATTCTTCATCTTTCTGTTCAAGTAGTAAATCTTCCGCGTTGTGAAGATCTTTGGTTACCTGCTTCGGTTCCGGCTTTACAAATTTGTCCTTATCTTCCTGCTGACCTAGCCCGATTACTGCTAAATCTGGTGCTGTAATTATGAGAATAAGGAGATTGTGTTATATACCTCCTTTGATAAATAGAGTAAAAGCAGCAAGTTACATTATAAAATATTCTTCTTAAAACGTCGCATAATGTTTTAATATTCCTGTTTTTCTTCAGTTATGTTATCGTTTGTTTTACTGTTTTTATAGTGTATTTCTGTAGTGTATGTTAATGTAATTGGTTTGTAAAACCGTGTTAACATTAATAAATAAATAAATAACCAGAAGACCATAAATAACCCCATATCTAGCTTTCAGTCTTTGTCAACTTTAGCTGTATTAATTTTATAAACCGTCAAAGGCATATTACGTAGAAATTTACCTATAAAGTTTAGGTATAACTAGAATTTGTTTTCCATTGTCTTTCTTCTTTTCGTCAAAGGCAATATTGAATAGTTAGCCGAGATGATGAGTTTATTAAATTGATAAATTATGAACCCTGTCGGGCACAGCGCAATGTAAAGGGAGGGAAAGGCTATTCCTAGAGGTGGAGTGTAAAAGAGCTGTCTTAAGTTAATAAAAAAAAATACATACCAAGCCCTTTCTCAGTTTTGCAAGTCTTTTCATCCTTAGTCTGAACTTTGCTCGCAATCTCCCCGATACGGTCAAAAGCGTCTTCTGCAGCAAATCTTGAGGCTTCTGCATCTTCCGAACTTGTCTCCTCTGAAAATTATATTTAACATCTTTATTGACTTATATATTTTGATAATTATGCTCTACTAGCTGACCGCTTCGTTGGGCGGCGGCGAAAAATACTCGTCCGTTTTTTAAACATATTTCATTACTGCCCCACTCATATTAGTCATAGCGTGATACTACATAGCCTATGACACTCCCCAATAAATGGACTATTCATCACAGAAAGATTTTAAAAATCGGTTCAGTAGAGCCAGAGATTACCCCCTACAACGACACAAACACACAAACTTTACCTCTTTATAATATTAGTATAGATGATAGTTACAATTGAAACGATGATACAATGTGGTTACAGAGAAAGAACACATAGAGGCACATACATCCTACAAAATCACGTGATTCTACCAAGAAAGAAGCCTAAGATTTATAAGAATTTCTTATTTTCTTAGTGTGCCTCTATGCTAGATAGATAAATAGATAAATCTATACTAATATGTATTATAAAGTGGTAAAGTTGGTGCGTTTGTGAGTTTGTGACGTTGTAGGGGATAATCTCTGGATCTACTGAACCGATTTAAAAAATTCTTTCGGTGTTAAATAGTCCATTTATAGGGAAGTGTCATAGGCTAGGTATATAATATCACGCTATGCCTAATAGGAGTGGAGCAGTAATGAAATATGTTTAAAAAAGGGACGCGTATTTTTTGCCGCCCAACGCAGAGGGCACGGGTCAGCTAGTCTGTCACAATTGATTGATTTTGACACCGATTTGACTGGTGGTCATTATTAGGTCAAGTTATACTCTGTTGGGACTGCAGTGGGACCATTTGGACCTGTTTAACGATTAGTAGTTGCCCGCGTCACTGTCGCTATAACTGTATATTTGTCTTTTTTGGGGAGGGATTAGGGGAGTCCTATATTTTATTTGAATAAAAAATCTCTACGCTTTATTTAAAACCCTTTGTTGTTTGTTTAGGAGTTGCTGTTTAGGAGTAAAAAACAAAGATACCACACACAGCCGCTTACAAATTTTCGCCGTTACAATATTTATAGGGTATACCTACAGTATGACTCACTTCCTTTATTTAACCAAAAGATTAAAAATGAACAACGGTGTATTTATGCAAACTGTTTTTTTTTAAATAACGTTAAAGTCATTGCTCTAGTACATACTTAATGTAACTGTTTACATTATTTATAAGAATAATTATAATACAATCGTCGTCAAAATAGATTTACACACATTTTTTTTTGGTAAGTACCTATATTTAATTTTAACAGTAATCAGATAAGTACAAATAGGTAGTTGGCTACAAGTTGAGGCTATCAAAGCACCCTAACCAGCTGGCAGGACAGCTCACTATACCTGAAACCATACGTAGGCTCAAAAAGCGGCGTGATATATTTGACGCCTAGAGGATTCTAAAATCCAGGCAAATAATATGGCAAGCTCCAATGGGGGCGACGTCCTCAACGCCAACAGTGCCCACACCTCATCTGTTTATAGTCGCAAGATACAACGCAAGGTACAAAATCTAAGTTGACCGGCTTGAAGTTGTTGCGAGTGCTAGCGCAAATATAATTTTTGGAACTAAATGGTGGGGAGCGGTTGTTTTCAGTGACTGTACACGAACCTCTATGTAAGCTAGTTTTAGGTCGGCCAAGTAACATTGCGGGTATTGTTAAATACAGTTTGTTAAAACAATATTAAAGTATTCTTCAAAAACTTCTAATGTGAAGAGAGCTTTAATTATTATTATTTATTTCATCTTGTCCGTGTGGTGACGGATTATGAATACAATATGTCACCTCGCCATCTCATCCCATGGGTGTCGTAAAAACCGACTAAGGGACTATCTGTGAATATTACCTTTACATAGAAAGAAGGAAAACTTGAAATTAAACCCTATACCAATCCGTCTGGCCAGCGTGGTATTAGTAGGCCAAGTATCCCTCCATCTCGGGAGGAGGTTAGTCCCTGCAGTGGGACATTAATGGGCTGTTATGATTTCATCATGTATTAAGCAATTGACGTCCATTGCTTGACATAGGCCTCCTCCAAATATTTGCACTTTAGGGCTTCTCGCATCCAACATCGACCGTATGAGGGGTCTCCCCATTATTTATTTAGTTTGTTTAAAATTTAAAAGAACATCTGAAAATGTTTGTATATAACATTTTGTCGGTGACAGTACATAATAAACATAGGTGATTGCCCTTACAAAAAACTTTACTTTTGGGACACCACAAAGAACAGTACATATAAAGCCGTCAACCGTAAAAGAAAGAACATTTAGTATTTTAAAAAAATATATAAAAGAAGTCGGAACTTAGTACTTAAAATACTTAGTACTTTCTATTTAAAGTGTATTTGTTCTCCGATTGGAGACACATAAAGGACAATATTTGGTTTCAAAGTACATTTAAAGGACAATAGTACAATGTACCTGATTGTTTTGATAGGTCGTAATTTGACAGTGGCTAATGTGGTTACCCTTGGTGTACTATACTTACTAATGTATTTTAGTACATAGTGCGTGAAATGATCGAATATGTGGTACTAGCTGGGATATTGCCGTAAGTAGTTTTATATATTTGTAAATTAGTGTATATTCCACATCATCATCATCATCATAACAGCCCATTAATGTCTCACTGCAGGGACAAGCCTCCTCCCGTGATGGAGGGATACTTGGCCTACTAATACCAAGCTGGCTAGATTATATAGGGTATTGGTATAGGGTTTAATTTCAAGTTTATATATTCCACATACATTCACACAAGCCCATCTAGTCCCGAAAATTTAAGTAGATATGTTTGTGTAGTAACACATAATAATAAACTAGATGGCGTTGCGTGAATGTGTGAGGAATATTTATATTTATTTGTCCTGATCGGGACTCGACAACGCGACCTCGTAAACAGTAGCTGCAAACAGCGACCATGCAACCGATCTATATTATTAATATATTATATAATAGTAATTAAAATGAAGGTTATTGCAATATACATATTTATATGAAAGTATATATATAACGAACTATTTAACATGCACAGTTTTACACTTCCTTTTAATAATACACCACATTAGAATTGTAAATCTCGTTAGAAACTACAATGTCATGGGGATATATGGAGTTTACTGCAAAGTAATTCCAAATGTGCATTTTTATTGAGTTCAATACAATGTCGTTTACCTCCAACAGTACAGACGTATTTAACATATATGCTATGCAATGGATTTTAATGTGGTTTTTATTAATAGGATTAGGTGAAGTGCAATGAATTATTGGGCAAGTGATGTTGTCATACATTAATATTTAATCAATTTTAGCTCACATATTTATGAAGTCATCAAAAGCAAAATTAAAATATTTATTAAAAATATGCTATACATAGGAAACCAAAAATACTGAAATCAGTTGTTTATAATTAATAAACCTTTAAAATAAAAATAAAAAAAAAATAATTACTACATTCTTTTTCGAATATCAACAGTTAAATCTTTATGCTGACTTTCAATAATGTTACAGGCGTGTAACTTCATTCAAAAAGTCTGTAGTATAACCTGATTTGCCAGCAAAAAATGGTTAAGAATGTAAGCTGGTCTTAAACAGAGTTTAAAATTATGTAGATTTAATTTATAAACGTAGTAAAGGATTAAAGTAATCTTTGAACATACTGTTAAATGATTCGGTAAATAAGCTTTTCGAGTTCATTGATACTCAAACGGTAATCTATAATCGGTTATATGACACTAATAGGAAATCACAAGTTTGATAAATTATTTCCTTCTGGTGGCTCTTGTAATAGTTTGTAAGTTTCATGGTTTTTGTCATGTTGATCTGAGTACCATACCCAACATTCTTAGGGATAATATCCCTAAAAAAGCTACTAATCTATCGCTTAAAAAACATTCTTCCAGGTAATTTTCCAATTATTTTTATTAAAAATCGAATTTTAAAGAATAGACTATAATGTATTTCGGAAACTACTGACTCGTATTTTAAACGTACTTCACTTACATTATATTAAAAGATACAATATTGATTTAGGCTCACTTGTTTTCCTACTACTACTATCTACTATTTATTGTACAATATCATTACACTAGATAATACCTATGTTTAAAATGACATAAACGTAAACGTTACAAACTATAACGTTAAGCTAGCTCCTCATTCTTATTTAATAAACTAGATCATAATTACTCTGTCATTACATTACTCGTACGGATTTCCCGTTTTAGTAATAAAAGCAGGTAATTTTATGTAAGACTTGTTTCAAAACTAGTAACCATGGTGTTAAACATGTATGTGGATGGATATAGGGGAAGAGGACGACCAAAGAAACGATGCATGGATTGTGTGAAAGACGATATGGCTGCGAAGAGTGTGACTTGTGAGATGACGTACGATAGGAAAGTATGGAAGAAGAAGACATGCATGTCTCTGGTGTCTCATTTGATTTATCCGATTTTGTGGATCTTTTCAAATTCTAGAACAATCTTTTGGAAAATGTGTCAGAGAGACACAACACTGTTTCTTGTTTAATATTAGCTCTTAAGGGGAAACAATTCAATCGCAATTCCATACAAACAAAGAAAGTTAATTCCTCCTTCATTAGATAATAAATACTCAAAACTATAGATGATATCGTTTTGTCTCGTTATTATCTAGTCTTATTGATTATTAAAACAGTAAAAAAAATATTCATTTACAAGTTATGAGGCTTCAAAGTTCATAATTCTATGCACATTTTATGACAACTTTTAGCGTAATAAAATAGGATTAAACGTTTATAAAGGTAAATATATTTTGGGAATAGGAATAGATTATTTATTCGAAAATTCAAATAATTTTATATTGACTAGATACATTCTAAAGTTTGTACGCAATTACCTTTTTCCCAAAACCATTTTAGGAAATTTTACCGTGCTCGTTTCCGCCATCGACATCTTGCATCTCGCCTCCACTTTCTGCACCCCTCGGGTCGGAGGAGGGGAGGTACGACAGCGAGCCGACCGTCGTCGAATGTTACCGAATATTTTTTTTTAAACTTCAATAAACTTTAATTTATGTCATTTATGACAATTACGTATCGCTTGCCAGTAAGAAGTTTCGTAATTTCTTTTATCAAAGAGATCCAATTATTATCAGATGCATAACTATACCCTTTCCACTATATTTAACGACATTTGACAGGTTGACGTTAGTGACGTTCAGCAGTATCTCGAATGTAATGCCATTCGATTGTAAGCGATTTCGTGATTTTTCAAATTACTTTATTTTACACATTTGGATCCTTACATCAACTTACATTATCATTTTATTACTGTTTCTTTCTTTATCTATGTTAAGAGAATTAGCCTATAGCTTAAAATGATAAAGTTATAGTTAGCTTAGGTATTATTTAAAATACATAATTTATCGTGACACACTCGCGGGTTATAGCTAATCTAAAATATCATATTACATTTTATAAACGTATTAAGAAGAGTTCCGGTTTATTCATAGCATTTATTTCTACCGATTATTTGTAATTTGTTTCATAATGGGGGTAATCGTTATGAGTGTCCATCACTTAGTAACCATGGTAACTAAAAAAAACATGGGTACGTCCATGAAACACAATATTATTTGTTTGAAAAATAAGCAGAAATATTACGAAACTTCATGGACGTGAACTGTCAAAAAGCTAAACTTACGTTGGAAGGGGTATAGTTAGATAAAATACCTACATCAGTGACATTCTTGACTAAAATCAACTGTCAAAATTCACCTATTATTACAATAGTCATTATAGCATAGCTAAGGCTGTCACATTGCACAAACTGTATTTTTTTTGTAATTCATTTTGTATTTTTTTTTTAATATTTACGTGACTCACCCCCGCCCCAGTATCTGAATGACTGATCAAGTATCATATCTTGTCAACTATCATTTAATTTTCCAGATTTTATGATTATTATTTATTTTATGATTTTTCTTCCTTTTTTTAAATCCAGCTAAAATTAACTTCATGTACTGTATGTGAAGTAAGATATTATTGTGTACTGTATGGAACCCCTATTAACGATGCACGGTCTAAAAACTGCCTCAAGAATAAACAGCTTAACTTAAAAAAAAAAAAAAAATTATAATGTTTTACGGTGTCATACCTACACCACTTACAAGATAAATTGATGTCTCGCTTGGTGTGTCTTCCGCAACAAAACTTACAATAAAATATTTTTTTAAAACCCATTTTGGTTATCTTTATTTACTCCTGATTTATTACTTTTTAGGTAACTACCTACAGCTAGTATTAGTGTCAACCCTAACAATCAAGAAGAACAATATTTATATTTTGAATGACATTTTGATTTGTAATAAATACAATCGAGCGCGTGTGCGTGTGCATGTTTCTGACTGCTTTTCTATGAGTTTTTCTCTTTCTCACGCAACGTTTGGTGAAATAACAATCTTTTAGGCTCCGTTGACAGCTGAGTTGGTTTTGACAGAAGGAGCCTTCTTAAATGCCTTTACCACATCCAACAATTTACTACAGGACATAATATGACAGTTCTTGTCTTACCAATTCCTAAACACGTAGCGGAAGAACCGATGACAGCCGCTACTTTCCTTCTCTTGTTGCAATCTTTCTCCAATTGTACTTCTATCTCTTTCTGTAAATCCGTTAACTCCTTTTCCCCATCTTCTTCTTCCATTAACTGGAAAACAATATTTGTTTATGATATAAGTTTGCTTATCTTAAAAATTGGGTACCGGGATACAACATAGTATATTATTTGCCCTTGGTGTATGTAGAACGAAACACGATGCAGCATCTAGGGACGGGTTTTTAAAGTAACTAACCCAACAGTCAATGCATAACACTATAAAGTAATCTTAAATCAATTACATTGTTTTTATTGCTGCTTTAGAGTCGATTTCCTTATGATACTTTTCTAACATCCCTACTGTCCGATTTTATCCGATTCCTAATTAACATTATTCTAGTCAATACAAACCATCTATCTACGTTAAACGACAAATAGTCGATTGGGATAACAAGGTAGTGTAAGTATACATATCTCTATTAACCATATTCTGAGGGCACGTCAATTCCTTCGTTCTGGGTTACCCATATTCGTAGTCAATTTGAACTTCATGAGAAAATCTTTAACACTACAAAGAAAAATCCTGATCCAAATACAGAGCGGGTTATACCCGCTATAGTGACCTTCTTTTAAATAATAATAAGGCGCTGACTCCACGAGCGATAAAATCGCGGCGATATAATCGTCGTGCCATGTATTTCTATATACTCTGTATGAAGGTGTCTCCACACGGCAATGTTATCGCGGCGATTTTTGTTCAGACTCGTCGCGATTCTATCGCTCGTGGAGTCAGCGCCTTAGTGTTAGTGATTCATTATTATAAAGGCGGAAGAATATATCAAAACAACTTTTGTGAATGCAAATTTAATTCGCTAATGCAAAAACAAATTTAACTTTTAAGTCTACAGTAGCTGACACAAAATATTTTATTAAAGATTTTCCTTAATATTCTCGACCAAGTGATCGAGCCAATGTGTGCGGTCTTCTTTCTCTTTTAGTCATGAAATTAACGGGCACAAAGTATAAGGCTTGAAACAATTTGTGGATCAGAAATGTTCTTGCTTAGGATTCGAATCAATCTACAACCGCTTTATAATATAACTAGCTGTGAAGGCGACTTCGTCCGCGATTAAATTTGAAAAGTTTATTAATCGAACGAATCTACATCAACTGCTGGACCTAGGCCTTGCCACCTTATGCGGCCCTGTGCTGATAACTTCTAGCTGATAATGCTGGTAACTAGTAACTGGTAAAAGTTTTAAATACTATTTTAAGTAAGAATGAGATGATTGAGAATTTATACCTTATATTAATAACTAATTTACTATCTAACGGTCAGTAAATTAAAAACGGTAAAATTGCAGCTAATAAAAGTTATTATTAAAAATAGAATGCCATACACAAATGTAATACATAAACCAAATGAGGCTAGAGCCAGCAGTAAGTAGGTAGTAAGTCCCGTAAGTTTCACTACAAGGACGGTCCTCCTCCAATAAAGACAATTTGGCCTACATTTCGCTGGCTGGACGGATTACCATATTGTTTTATGGAAGATTTCGTTAAAATTTGTATATTACTATACCTTCTGTAATCGCTCTTTATCCCTCTTCCTTGCCGCTCTAAAAGCCGGTGGGTCCTGTTCCTCTTCCAAATCAACCGTCATGAACTCCTCAAGAGTGAGAGCACTAGAAGGAGTGTCTCCAAACTCGAGCAGTCTTTTCCGTAGAGTAGACTCGTGTACTTTTACTATTCGTACCACATCTGAGGGTGTGCGGTTGAATTCGTGTAGGCGCGCCGCGATGAGCAATGCTAAGGAAGAAATAGAAAATGTATTAATTTAGACAATATTTTACTAGCGGAGCGGTCCTAGTAAGAGGCTGTTGTGCACGAGGTTGCTGATTCGAATTATTTTGTGCGTGCCATCTTTGTAAGATCCCCGAATGATTGCCCTGAGCTTTAAACTCGTATTAGCTGCGTACCGTGACTTCGTCAATAATTTATTCAAGGAGATATTTTTTATGATTTTTCTTTTTTTGCGCGTAGGCCATTAAATCAGTTGTTTACCAGTAAAAGTTTTATTAAAATCGGTCTGGGGGAATCAGAAATTACACGTAACAGACAGACTGACAATGAATAAATTTAATATTATTTTAACTTTTTAACGTCAGTCACAGTTAAAACACTGCAGATATAACAAACAGACACTTCAATTTGTATACCTACACATATAGCTTTAGCAAAGTATCAACAGACATATGCCCATATAAAGATTACAATGTCAATGCCAGCTCGCCTACATCATGGAAGCGATTAATTCAACACTAATCTATTAAAATTCACAGAATTCTGTTACTCCTTAAAATATTACTTGCCCGAAAAAGCCGACTTTCTTCCATACCCTACGTTTAAAAAAAACTGAAGTAGCCTATGTTATGCGCCGTAATATGAACAATCTACCAGGGAAAATCCTATCAAGGTAGTCTAATCGTTTTAGATATTACCCGGGACAAACAGAACAACATTTTTTTTTAAATAAGATTTTGGCAATAACCACATTTTGTTACTCATACGTAGTTAGTAAAAAAAACTGCAAATGCGATATAAACACAGACATATCAATTTGTTAAACATATACACATATGCCCATATAAAGATTACAATGTCAATGCCAGCTCGCCTACATCACGGTAGCGATTTAATTCAACACAAATCTATTAAAATTCATAGAAAATTAAATGTCCGGTCGCTACTTCCTCGAGATATTAAAATTATAATGACATAACTTAGGAAGTGACCTAACAAACATATTTTATTGAAATGAGTCAAGTTTATATGTTTTATCTTTTCTTGAACGAGAAACAGAATTCGAGAGATTGACGACCTCTGTGGCGTAGTGGTTTTAAAACATGACTGCTACACAGAGGTTTCGGGTTCGATTCCCGCTCAATGCAAATATTAGTGTGCATGAACATGATTGTTTGCATTGGTCTGGGTGTTTTCTATGTATAACATGAATGTATTTAAAAAAAAAAGTATATAAGTACTAATATCCGTTGCTCTGTTACCCATAACACAAGCAGGTTAAGCCTAGCTTACTTTGGGAACAGATGGCGCTGGTTCGTGAATATTTATTTATTTATTATTTATTTACTGAAGCGTCCGAAACGGTTTGCTTTTGCATGTCGTGTTTGGGGATCATACGTTGTACATCCAGCTTACCGTACTGGTGTTATCAAACTGGGAAAGTGATGGTAATGGAGTGGTCGCGATGACGTAACAGCACCACGCCTCCAACGTAAAGGGAGGATCCTCCGACCAGGCGAGGGTGATCGTGCCTGGCGGGCCAACTACCCAAGGGTTGTTCGTTAGACGTTGTATATATGTGAAATCGCTGTGTGAATCTTGATATCGCGATTCAGGATGTATCTGACATCTGTTGATTGTGGGGTACTGAGATAGTGTAGGTGTTCGCTTGAGTAAGTCGCTAGATGATGCTACAGAGTCAATACGTTTCATGACTATCAGCGTTGTTAGTCATCATCCTTTCATAATAATCAACAACAATATTCTTATTAATTGTTCAATCATTGTTCTTCAGTTTTTTAGTAAATAACCTTGTATTATATTTTACGTAATCTAGATTGACTAGTGACATTACTCCTGCTATCTTAACCAAACCGGTCAGCACACAATCTGATGGCGCATATTAAATATCTGTCGCAATACTAGGTATACAAAAAAAAAATAGCAAATTATTTTTTTGTAGATAAAAATAGTCTTTGTGTCATTTGACCTATTTATGTATACTTATTAAACGAGTAGGTATTGGATGTAAATAGCAAGGATGTTTTCTTTTTTTAACGCCATTGCTTCGATCAACAACATTGGTGACAAGATAAACAAGTCGCTCGGCGAATGGTAAGCTTCATGAGTTCTGCTAGTTAGCTTCAAGATCATCATAACAGCCCATCAATGTCCCACTGCAGAGACGGGCCTCCTCCCGTGACGGAGGGATACTTGGCCTACTAATAGCACGCTGGCCAGACGGATTGGTACAGGGTTTAATTTCAAGTTTTCCTTCTTTTTATTTCGTTAAGATGATAGTCCCTTAGTCGGTTTTTACGTCACCTACGGGATGAGATAGGTTGGTGACGTATTCTTACTCCGTCACCACACGGAGAGCTTCAAGATGAACTTGGTGTTTTACAAGTATAGATTACGCCGCTCGCTCCGCCGCCGCCAATGCTCTGATTGGAAGCAGTAAATTTCTGAAGAGTTGTCGCGCTCGAGCATTATTAGGGATCATTCGTCAGAAGGTTATTTAGGTTATTTGGAGATATTTCTGCGCCCAAACATGGCCAACGAAACTTTGATTCGTAATCAAAGTTTAATTAATAAGTTTTAGTTTAGTTAATTTATGTTTTTCCTTTTTGTAAATGTGTTATTGTCTAGCTTTACTGTGAATAAATTGTTTTTCTTCTTTCTTTCTTTCTTAATCGTTGGATACTTTACGGAATCGGTGGATCCTTTAAATAGCTATTGCATTCTCCACCGTTCTATACTATTTGAAACATTAGTCGGTCTTTTCCTAACTAGAGCACGGCTAAAATGTTAACTGCACTCTTCGCGCGTTGCTGCTGATCTCAACGATGCTTTGGTACACACCTTAATAATATAAGTAAATTATATTATATTAAGTGTGTAGATTTACAATCTCATTAATATTTATGCATTATTCGGATAAGTATTTCTATATCTATACTTTTATTACAAAGAGGTAAAGTTTGTGTGTTTGTGACGTTGTAGGGGGTAATCTCTGGATCTACTGAACCGATTTTAAAAATTCTTTCTGTGTTGAATAGTCCATTTATCGGGGAGTGTCATAGGCTATATAGTATCACGATATGACTAATAGGAGTGAAGCAGTAATGAAATATGTTTAAAAAACGGACGCGTATTTTTCGCCACCCAACGAAGTAGACACGGGTCAGCTAATATATAATATAGCTAGATTAAAGTTAGATACTGATGACATCACACGACTACACAAACTTACTACATATTTACATATTTATAAAGAATATAATTAAAATAATTAGTTATTATTCGTTCAATTCGATTCAAATTCGACTTATTGTTAAAGTGGTGACGAACTAAGAATACATAATTTTACCACCCTAGCAGTATACGTGTAGAATAATAAAATGGAAAATTCTCAGTGAATTCGATTCTTTGGTGAAAATATAAGCTGAGTTGTTTTGTTAAAATTTTACTTTAAACAACTCATCCCGCCATTGTTTGCCAAGTTTACATCTATTAATCTTCCCGCGATTAAGGGTTCCTAAAATGACAACCCTATCTATTCATATACATAGAAACACTTGGGTTATGGAATTGCGCTCAGCGCAGTGATGGCCTAACAAATCGCATGACAGCCTCAAAAGCGGTTCGGAAGACTAAAATAGTTTATCAAAATCAGAATAACGATACTCGATATCGGTTAAAAAGAAAAACTTCAAGCGTTAACACTTCCGATACATTTGTCTCGATATACAACCTTCTCCACTATTGAAATGACGTCACCAGACTAAAATCATAAACCATAACTTACCAGCTCCACAAATACCCGAGGGTCGTCTACCAGAATGTATGGAATCCCTCTTCATCCTCTGCACTAATCGCAGGGCAGTCATGCTCACTTCGTGTTGCTTTTCTGCAAACTGCAGCTGTGATGAGAACCGTAGGATATACAGACATGGATCTGGAAAAAATAAAACTTATATAAGTCACAAGCTACTAGTTAAGTTATGTTGTGGGGTAAAAAACATTTGGACAGTCTACCAAAAGTACAGGAATGACAGGACTCGTTGTGGTCTCATTGCTGTGTCTCGGCGAAGACACTAGAACGTTTTTGAACCCGCATCTAAATTAATCAGACGAATACGGCGAAGTTATAAAGACCTCCCTTCGTGCCACTGCATAAGATGTGAATTCAAAGAAAGTAGGTACCAATAATTTAAATATTTACGAAGGCGAAAGTAAGCTCTTAAGCATTCCAATACTTAATGTATAGTAGAAACGATTGAACGCTCAGAAATTCACCCCAGGCACTAAGTTAGACGACCTGACACAGACCTTAAACAGTTATAAGAAATGCCCAGAATGATAAATACATACACATTTATTTAATATGATAATACTAACAGTCAAAATTAAAAATTGTTATATAAATATAGTATGGCGCGTGACAAGTATAATATTAATATGTATTATGTTTTTGATAAAGTGTGTCCAAATATTAAGTAAGATTATTATAGACTAAAATTGAAGTAATGGATATTATTTTGTAGATTTTTGTCTAAAGTTAAGGCTGTTCGCCCACGTCCGACTTTATGTACAGCTAAAAATCGGTCAGTGCCTCTCGGACATGAGCGATCAGCTTTATGAAGCAGAATACAAAAGCTACATCTCGTTCATATTACTAGAGATGATGTTTAAACTATAGGCAGTTTGATAAGATTTTTACACAAGCGGTAAATCCCATGTGAAATACTAATTAGCTGTAAAACCGTGTGAGTGACACGGCATTTTTTATAGTTGCATTTTTCTATCACTCGCATGACTACTTGTCTTAAACATTACCAATCAATTAAATTCAACCGTGCGATTAAATTCTATTGTGTCTCTCTATCTAATTTTAAGACTTTATAACAATAGTCAATTGATATTTAGTGAGCATTGTTCAACATGACAACATCCCATAATATTACTTGAACATTTCTATCAATCAATCAATCAATCAACTAGCCTATTGCAGTCCACATTTCTAACTGGTTATAATATTCCTGTGTTTCTTAATTCATAGCTATCCTTAAAAACCTGGCTAAGCTTCTCCTTTATGGTTTAGTTAGTGGCCAACTTAGTGTCGAGAGTTTTCTGACGTGGCTTAACGACTGTTTTACTACGACTACAGCTGGGAGTCGAGACCGAACAATCATTTAAAGGTTTAATAAACTATTGGCATGCTTTGGATTAGTGCGCCTTCGTATAGGACACACGGATATCCAGTTAATTGCCAGGAAATATTATGATGTCCAAAAACCAATTAACCTAAAACGTCATAAAATTTTACGTAAACGCATAGACGTAGGTACGAATTTTGCAAACATGGAAGATGTGTGGGCGTAAGTGAGTCTAGTTCTTGGTGTATACTTTCCATAAAACTAACGAGGAAATCCGCATAGTATCTAATAAATGGCTTCCTTACATCTACAAAGGTTATTGTGCTAACTTCATCCGTATTAATTAATAAATACGGTACAGTTTAAGTCGACCTATTTGTTGCATGCATATGGCCTATGAGTGAACCCCGTTGTTCATTGTCACAATTAGAAAGGAAAATAGTAAGTCTATCCTGAAGAAATCGTAAAAAAGTGAATAAACATTTATAACAACTAACGCCATATTATTTCAAACAAAGCACTCGTTGTACTATAGGTACTAGAAAACTTTATTTTTAATGCTTTTTTAATGTAAGCGGTACGTTAGTAGGGAGGTGGAGCAAACCCTCACCCAGTAGATGGACGACCTAATAAACTAATGTCATACAATATTGGCTGTAAAAGAAGGTTTTAACAACTCTTAAAACAATGTTATTTACATAATTTAATGTTAGATTGCTGATGAAAGGTAAGACAACGCATAGTAGTAATAAAACGCCTTAAATAATGGGATTAGTAGCATTAGTGCCAGTTTGCATTTTTCCCCAAAAAAAAATAAACCCATTAATGTAAAACCTTCAATTTAATAAGGTTCATTATTTTTCCAACCCAAATAATGCCTTAAAATATAGACATCGTCCAGGATATAATAAATATTTGAGTGTCCTATAAAAGGTCTGTTCAGGGTCTGTATTAAATTTATATCCTTTGGTTGCATAAGTGTCTGACACTGGCTTGTTTCCAAGTGCAAACAAAGGTCACAACCTTCTCCTGTCATCTTAAAGATGGCATTCGAGGGATAATGTTATCGTAGTCTCCACAATCGGATATGATGACTTATAAAGAAAGTAGTACATAAAGTTATGATGAAATATTTGTACAGTTGAAAGTTTTTAGGGCATCAAAAGGTCAGGGCATAAATATACACCCATTTTTTTTCTTATCGTTTGGGCAATGTACTTTTAACCGAAAGTTGTTCAACTCTGACGTGGCTTGAAAAATGATTTACCATCATCATCATAACAGCCCATTAATGTCCCACTGCAGGGACGGGCCTCCTCCCATGACGGTGGGAATGATTATTTTAATATATTTGCTCAGCGACATTTTTACCAATTACAGTCCCAATGTCCTCCTCCAGTGACTTAGGAAAACATTCCCAACTTTACCACGCTGTCCAGATATATCGATAGGCCGTACCCTGTACCTATCAATACAATACAACATGTTTATTTACATATTGTTTGTTATATATGTTTGTATTCTATTTTTTATACACATAGATATCATCTGCAAACCTTCAACTATAGTTGCTATAGTTATATTTATTATTATACGTGATCTCAAAACGCTCTTTCTTAACTTTAGGCAAATTAGTGACCGTGAAATATTTAAGATAAATCAACAATCAGCGCACATTTTATTATTTGCAGGACTATTATTATCAGCTAGACAAATAGACTTTAGCATTAGAACATACCTAGTGCTAAACGACTTAAGATATTTATTTAAATTTGACAGGTTCTGATTTAGTAAGATATTTGAATATAAAATTAATAATAATCTTTGAACTCGAAAATCAAGTAAATGCCTAATGATTACAAAACTAGTATTGAATTATTGAAAAGCACTATTGATTGTGCTTGTCGAGACAGTTGACTTAATGTTACCCCACGTTACCAACTTGGAAGAGCAAACAATTCTTTAGGCATGGCCAGGCGTGGATAAGGAATAACGAGTTTAAATTTAAATTGCTAAAATGTAGTCTACCCTCAATCCTGACTTTGTCCAAGACTTATTCAGAGCATAGTTTTCTCGATCGCCTAAACGACTCTTGTCAATATCCACGTTTTATGTTTGTACTTAATTCAACGTGAAGGCAATATAAACGTCCTCGTTTGGTTCAAGATAAGGAAGCCATCTTTTATCGACATGCCGCTCTTGAGGACACGAATTCACAAACAATAAACACGATTAAGGTAGAAAAACAATTGAAGGAAAATAATTAATTATATTCTATTGTCTCATGATTCATGAATGATTTCAAGATGAATATCAAGGCTATAATAATACTAAGATTAATGTAAAAAAAAAAATGGTAGGGAGGTTAACTTGAATGGCCGAGAAGGTTTTAATCTGTATCAGTTAATGAAGGTCACACATGAGCTATAACATCTAATTCAGTAAAGTAAGGGATTTGATTACGGCAACTGTTTTCTCTTGACCAGATAGTCTTTGCATCTTGTGAGGAGTCTGCCCACCCTACATCGTCCGGTATGCAGTCGCGATTCAATAACCTTTCTGCATTATTGGTTGCTCTTTATACTTTAATAGACCGCAGAAGGTAGAATTTTTGGAAGAGTATGTCCAGTAGCTATTGGGTGATAATGATCGTTTATTTCCATTTTAATTCTTTTTTGTGTTTCGTCGACTTCAACGACAACCGTGGATCTAGAAGTGGTGATTACAGTTAGTATACTCTCGCCATACATACCATCATGTTTTGTCCCTATACTTTTTAATAGGTAAATACGAGTATAGTCAAAACAAATAATACAATTGACATAATTAATTATAATCCTTGAATGCTGTAATAATATGAGAACAATGGGACAGTCGAGTGGCCTCATCATGCCTACTTAAAAAATAATTTATATAAATATTGTTAGTCATTATCAACAAAACACCCTTTAAATCTAAACTAAATGCTCGTCATTTAAATCACAGAGCTATCCCCCGGTTTCCGAATGACTGAACAAGTAAAAATCAACTAATCAAGTGTCAAATCTCTCATTTTAGTTCCTAAAATTGCTAGTTTTGTACTAACTATTAATATAAAATAAAGTAACGTGACTCGGCCCTTAGGCTCTTGGTTTCTCGGACCTTGGCGCTTGTTGAACCTGGTATCATCGTAGGTGGTAATAGTATGGGTATCGAATCCTCAAAGAAGTATGTGGTTATGTATGAAGTGATTCTAGTGCTGTAGTAGTGATGCCAACATCAAGCCATCTGTCGCGGAACGTTTATGAACATCAATTTAACGGACCCATACTCAAGTAGGTAAATCAAAAGTCGTAAGCGCGACCACTGCATTAGCAAATAATTAAAAGCTCTATCTAGCTTTATTAATTGCAATGTCCTTGCTTGCATTGATATCAATAACAGAAGTATATTTGAATTATATTAGTACACGAGGAAGTTTGGGTGTACTGAATATTTATGAAAAAGCTTTTAATATTCATTAGTTGTATTGTTAATTTGTATCAATTAATTTTATTAACGTCACTGTTTTATATTATTCAGTTCTGTTTTGACGAATGAAGATTGCATTATTTTTATAATAGGACGAGACTTGGTTAATGACACGGGGCTATTTTTGGTCTTTATTGGGCGATTGTAAATGGATTTGAGCGGGATACTTGAGTGAGCAGTTATGATAATGGTAGTGACAGGACTTGTCCCTACAGTTTTCCGATAACTTTAACACAGGGTCAATAGTGTCTCTAGAGTTATTCTTTCGAGGGTTACCTGGTGAATCCAGCATATGATATCTGAGAAGAACCGTGTTGTTTTAGTCGTTTCAAGTTTAACATCCCTACGATTCTGACAGCCTTGAGTGTCGTGAAATCCATTCAGATTTCAGGCACTCCAACACACCTGCGCGACTGTGTCAAGTGGAAAACGTTTTAGACGACCTCTAAATGGTTTCCTACTTTAAAATATAAGATCACTTATAATTTTCTTTATATACATGATGCGAGCTGAGTTCGCACTGAACTGAATATACTATACACTGAAACGCTAAAACCTTTGTATACTTGCCATGGTTTACGATTGTAAGATATAGGAAGATTTCTAAAAGCACCTGATTATTATATTATATTATCGACTGTTATCAATAGATGATTTGACGCACCATATCCTAGATTATATTTGTTTCCTTGATATGTGTCCGCGTTTTATACTCACATGCAGTGTGAGGATACCTATGATGATCTAATAGCGGCGGAATTAAAAAACAATGTACTAATAACTACCCATAAATTTCTTTTAGTAACCAACCTCATTTGACTAAAATACCTAGATATCCTTGACCTTTCCAGAAGACAGGACCACTTTTAGTGACTTTTATTTTGTAATATATTAAACGAGTTTGTATATAAATATCTTATATTGTCACTGAAAGCATTACTGGCTAGTTACCGTGACCTTCGCTCTCGAAAACAAATAAAATTATATTTTTAATGTTATTTGATATACCTGATACTCCAGTAAAATAAGCATTCAACCTCGGAATGGAAGCGATTATGCTGTAAATTTGCATAAACCTTTGTTTTGGTGTACTAATGACTGGTAGAAAAGTCTCATATGATCACGTGTCTGCGTCACAAGTTATTCAAGGTCAAAGGTCACGAAAATCAGTTTTTTCCCATTATCTCGTTTTCTATGGGAAATACGCATTTAACGTCATTATAAATATTGTAGATCATAAAATTGTCTACAAAAAATATCTGAACACTTTTCTCCTAAAAAGCATCGCTTTCGAGATATCGTGACTTTAGAGCGCAGGAAAGTCGTATTTTCGACTATATGCACACACTAGCTTTTTCCCGTGATTTCGCTCGCGTTTATAAATATTATGAAAAATAAGGCTTATTTCAATATATAGTAGCATATGCATGCTTGGTCTCAGCCTAATCGGTTTGAAATTGACAAGGTTACATACAAACTTCCATCCCCTATCTTATCCCTTTAGGGGTAGAATTTATCAAAATCCTTTCTTAGCGGATGCCTACGTTATATCATCTACCTGCATGCCAAAATTCAGCTAGATCTGTCCAGTGGTTTGGGCTGCTTGGCGGTTTTTATTAACGTGGTTTCTCAAGTAGGAATACTCCTACCACATAGTGATCTATCAACGCACAGCCCAAACCACTGGACAGATCTGGCTGAATTTTGGCATGCAGGTAGATGATATAACGTAGGCATCCGCTAAGAAAGGATTTTGATAAATTCTACCCCTAAAGGGATGAGATAGGGGATGGAAGTTTGTATGTAACTTTGTCAATTTCAAACCGATTAGGCTGAGACCAAGCGTGCATATGCTACTATATATTGAAATAAGCCTTATTTTTCATAATATTTATAAACGCGAGCGAAATCACGGGAAAAAGCTAGTGTGTGCATATAGTCGAAAATACGACTTTCCTGCGCTCTAAAGTCACGATATCTCGAAAGCGATGCTTTTTAGGAGAAAAGTGTTCAGATATTTTTTGTAGACAATTTTATGATCTACAATATTTATAATGACGTTAAATGCGTATTTCCCATAGAAAACGAGATAATGGGAAAAAACTGATTTTCGTGACCTTTGACCTTGAATAACTTATGACGCAGACACGTGATCATATGAGACTTTTCTACCAGTCATTAGTACACCAAAACAAAGGTTTATGCAAATTTACAGCTTATTCGCTTCCATTCCGAGGTTGAATGCTTATTTTACTGGAGTATCAGGTATATCAAATAACATTAAAAATATAATTTTATTTGTTTTCGAGAGCGAAGGTCACGGTAACTAGCCAGTAATGCTTTCAGTGACAATATAAAATATTTATATACAAACTCGTTTAATATATTACAAAATAAAAGTCACTAAAAGTGGTCCTGTCTTCTGGAAAGGTCAAGGATATCTAGGTATTTTAGTCAAATGAGGTTACTAAAAGAAATTTATGGGTAGTTATTAGTACATTGTTTTTTTAATTCCGCCGCTATTAGATCATCATAGGTATCCTCACACTGCATGTGAGTATAAAACGCGGACACATATCAAGGAAACAAATATAATCTAGGATATGGTGCGTCAAATCATCTATTGATAACAGTCGATAATATAATATAATAATCAGGTGCTTTTAGAAATCTTCCTATATCTTACAATCGTAAACCATGGCAAGTATACAAAGGTTTTAGCGTTTCAGTGTATAGTAGGTATATTCAGTTCAGTGCGAACTCAGCTCGCATCATGTATATAAAGAAAATTATAAGTGATCTTATATTTTAAAGTAGGAAACCATTTAGAGGTCGTCTAAAACGTTTTCCACTTGACACAGTCGCGCAGGTGTGTTGGAGTGCCTGAAATCTGAATGGATTTCACGACACTCAAGGCTGTCAGAATCGTAGGGATGTTAAACTTGAAACGACTAAAACAACACGGTTCTTCTCAGATATCATATGCTGGATTCACCAGGTAACCCTCGAAAGAATAACTCTAGAGACACTATTGACACTGTTTTAAAGTTATCGGAAAACTGTAGGGACAAGTCCTGTCACTACCATTATCATAACTGCTCACTCAAGTATCCCGCTCAAATCCATTTACAATCGCCCAATAAAGACCAAAAATAGCCCCGTGTCATTAACCAAGTCTCGTCCTATTATAAAAATAATGCAATCTTCATTCGTCAAAACAGAACTGAATAATATAAAACAGTGACGTTAATAAAATTAATTGATACAAATTAACAATACAACTAATGAATATTAAAAGCTTTTTCATAAATATTCAGTACACCCAAACTTCCTCGTGTACTAATATAATTCAAATATACTTCTGTTATTGATATCAATGCAAGCAAGGACATTGCAATTAATAAAGCTAGATAGAGCTTTTAATTATTTGCTAATGCAGTGGTCGCGCTTACGACTTTTGATTTACCTACTTGAGTATGGGTCCGTTAAATTGATGTTCATAAACGTTCCGCGACAGATGGCTTGATGTTGGCATCACTACTACAGCACTAGAATCACTTCATACATAACCACATACTTCTTTGAGGATTCGATACCCATACTATTACCACCTACGATGATACCAGGTTCAACAAGCGCCAAGGTCCGAGAAACCAAGAGCCTAAGGGCCGAGTCACGTTACTCTTTGAGTATTTACGAGGGAAAAAAAAAACCGAACAGACAGACACATTTACAATCTTACGCTTTAATAGTATTAGAGATTATAATGTTAATTTGGTAACCTTAACCTTATGTCTAAGCTAATTTACTAATATCGATCATTATTACATAACGACTTATCTGATATACATACCTAATTGATTACATAAGTAATTAACGACACTGGAATGCATTGACAAGATTTTTGTGGGTTTTTTTTTCAAGACAACTTCCGTACTAGGCATCGACCCCTGTTACGAAATAAATTAACGGGCAGAAAGGACAGATCTAATCTCATAAGAATAATTTGTGGATCACACAAACGCCTGATGGTATGTGGTGAACGTCACTCATGGATGTTACTAATGGCAAACCACAGGCACAAGACTTAACAGCTTATGTCTAGGGTAGGTAGTGGACGTACCCTAGACATAAGCTGTTAAGTCTCATTATTCTGTCATTTTACTAGCTTTTGTACCCTTCCACCTTAAATACAGTATCATTTCCATACTACTGCTTCGAGGTGGATTAAGCGGGCTCAGTGATGGTACCGGCCGAAATGGCATTTCGCTGACAAGAACAATCACCTGGTATATCAATAATAATTACCTCGATTGTGCAGTGCATTTAAAAATTCATTGTATAGTTTGTATGTCGTCAGGGTCCTTTAATATCGTGTTTGTAAGTACTCGAGACACCGGACGTATGTCTTCAAATAAGCCAACAAAGATTTTATTTTCACGTAAACTCATATCTAGTATAACGACCTAAAGTCCTTCAATATTATTAGCATAACATAAAACTGTTTACGCTCACTTATTTCCTTCTTTCTGCATTTATACACAACGTTATATCACAACGACCTTATCAGTGAAGTAAATATTTACCAGCAAATCAAGCTATAATTTGAAAATAAGCCTTATTACAAGGGAATAAGATATACGAGCGTTTAAGCCGGTGTGTGTGTGCAAATTTACATAATTTTCAACGTCTCCGTTACAAAATTGTTAACAAAGTTAATTTAAAGGTTGTAATGTTTCATAAAAGGTTTATCAATTTCCACGATATGAAAGGTACATAATAAATATGTATAATCAATTTTTGTCAGTTCACGGTTGTAGATAAAGAGTTTTTTGTAATTAGTTTTTAATATTGGTTCGGTAATGTGTTCACATCGAATCTTTGTTTTACGTAGTACACGGGAATATGACAGAATTCGACGTAAAGAAAAGTGCTAATACTTACAGAACATAAATGAAGGCAACTTAAGGTATTCGTGAAATATTTTCAATGGGTCGCCATAATTTTGCCTGTCTGTCCACTCTAGATGTACACACATTATTACACGTATTTTGCTTAGTTTGGAACTAGATGGCGTTGTGTTAATGTGTAAGGAATATTTATATTCTATGAGTTTAGACTTTTTAGACTTTACACCAACCGACTCCTGAAGACAATATGCAAGTGCAAACAGTTGGTGCTTTGCGCTATGTTATAAGGTCGCTACTCAGGCTATTAATTGGTAGTTTGGCCTACCACTAAGCTCAACAAATAAAAATTAGTTTCTAGGCCCTCAGTACGAAAGGCCGCCGGTGCCCCGGTTTAAATCATAAAGCCGTCGTCACATGGCTAATGTGGCGAACATGATACCAAGCGAGAAAACCACAAGACAATGCTCCATCGCCAGCACTTGTCGTTCTGTTTAATTTAAAGGGCTAAATGTCAGATACATGTTTGTACCTATTTCAAAATCATTATTATTAGGTAATTTAATTCAGCAATTTTAATTAACTATTATAGCATGTAAGAGATTTGGTGACAACTGATTGTATGATAAATAAATAAATGATTACCGCTTCCCGTGGTCTAGCTACAAGGCGCACAAGACAAGAAGCATAAGCAAAAACATTTTATTTTATTTTAATTGGCCTACCAGAATGACTCTATGGTGCCTGATATTAAGCATACAATAAAGTTAATTAAGCATACAATCAATATAGTGTAGAGGCATGAATGTCTACACTATGGCGGCTTCAGAAAAAGCTTAAAATATAAAAATAAAATAATAAAATAAATAACACATAGCTCTTACAGTTGATAACGTAAATCAAATGTTGTATACTTACGTAATATTTGATGCTTTCAAGGTGGAACGTATTCGTGACAAATGAATTATTTTTTATTAGTAAGAATCGTTTGCGTCACTATCGCAATACATACGCACTGTATTACATTCACTTACTAAGTATATTTATACAAATTTCCTCGTACATTATATTATACCTTAATATAATACGCCCCAAGAGACCCAAGTATTATAAAGACCTTTATTCTTGTTAGGTTAATTTTTACACTATCAAACAAAATTAGACACTTAGCCCCTTACTCATAAACGCCTTTTAAATTTAATCACTGTTTAGCGAGATTTTTATTAGGAAAACCAACCTTATACCAAAGATTTAAGCTAGTCAAGTGACTAAAATTTAAGAAGCTTTTATGAGCATGGGGGCTAGACACAAATTAATCAGTGCTTATACCCGTTCATTTTTTTTATGGGACATAGTGAGGATTCTCCGCGACCTATAACTATCACAGTTTATGTCAGAACTCCTATGCTAGAGAGTACCTTACTTACTTAGTAAGAAGTGAACCTACTCTCGCCTAGATAGATGAGCTACAGGCAATCTAGGAACAACCCAGTAAAGACTGAAGAATCAACCAACTCAGCATTATCTTGGCATTATATTACCTAAACGGAGACCGCAAAACACGTCTAGTATGACAGACTTGAAAAATATCTTTAGGCTTTATCTAGTTGTAGTTATACAATATAGTTTAGGTTTAAGACGACCTCTGTGGCGCAGTCGGTACATGGCTCAGGTTCGATTCCCGCTCAATGCAAATCTTTATATGCATGAGTGTTTTCTATGTATAATATGTATGTATTTACATAAAAAAGTATTTAAGTATGTTAATCCGTTGTCTAGTACCCATAGTACAAGCTTTGCTTAGTTTGGGACTAGGTGGCGATGTGTTAATGTGTGAGGATTATTTATTTATTTATACATACGAGAATAGCATAGCATAGTATCAGTTATTTTTAAAGTTAAACCTAAGTAAATGTCAAATATGTATTGTCCTTCTTCTTTCCTTTTTTTATGCTAATATGTATGTGTGACCACAATGTTGCCAGCGAGTGACCACAGAAATGCGACCACACAAATATTTTACAACATACAGTAACCTATTTACTTACAAGCAGTATGGCTAAATAACTGACTTTAAGGTATCGGTATTATGGTAGTATTTGCTTATTAGCCATTGACGTCAAATGACCTAAAAACTGACTATGAGATAAAATCATCATCAGCCTGCACTGCTAGTAGGTACAGTCCTGGGCCTCCATCATACATCATTTATCCTCATCTGCACCGAACTATTCAATCGCAAATATTTTGTTAGGCAGACGTGTTCCAACAGACCAAATTGCCCATTGTCCATGCACACAAATGTTCTCCTCCGCAGAATATAACTAGCCATCATAGCTTAACAGATCGGCTCGCCCGGCAATAACATACAATAGGACTTGCCGAGTAAGTATTGCCCAACAAACAAAAAACACCCAAAATGGGACTAAACCCTATTCAACATGTGATAATGATATGGCATTTACTTCCTTCAACGTCCTAAGGAAAGTCTACAACGAAGTATGTATTATGTACGTCAAACTACGTGTTTGCCCCTAACACTAATATTTACGAATCAAATGAAGGAAAACAACACAGAGATCTATTCCAATAATCCCAGTTATATTGACCTTAGAGCCGACAATGATTGTTTGTACTGTTTTATTTTCCTATTAACATTGTTTTATGACTGACCTTATTTGTTTTTAGTATTGGCGTCACGATGAGCGATAGAAGTAAAATAAGTTTTTTTTTAATAAAGACCCGGCAATATGACCATTCTCCGTGTGGTGACGGAGTAAGAATACAATATGTCACCACCCAATCTCATCCCATGGGTGTCGTAAAAACCGACTAAGAGACTATCCGTGAATATTATTTTTACGAAATAAAAAAAAGGAAAACTTGAAATTAAACCCTATACCACACCTTCTGGCCAGCGCGGTATTAGAAGGCCAAGCGTCCCTCCGTCACGGAAGGACGCCCGTCCCTGCCTGCAGTGGGACATTAATGGGCTGTTTAAAAAAAAAGGAAATATGACCATATCGAACCTGATGGAAAGGAACACAGTCCTGAAATTAAGCTAACGGATGGTAGTCTAAAAATAATTTCACTCCGTGGTCATCACCTTGCCGGTCTGGCGAAATGCTTCTTCATACATTAGTCTTGTAAAAACTGCTGAATACTTATTTGATTCTTATAATCCCATCTTTTTACTGCATACTTCTTGTGATATTTTATTTAAACCTCTCCGTGCTTCTTCAAAAGGCACGTAAATAGTGAGGCCCGGCAGTTATCGAAGTGACACAGTCGTTATTCCACATCAGAGTCTTAGTAAATGATTATAAAAGAAAAGTAAAAAAACCACTTTAGTGTCCTGTTGCAGGGACTCATCCAGTAACTTGGCCTACTATAGGTACAAAGGGTTTCCTATCAAGGCGGGCCTCCACCTATGAGATTAGTTGGGTTGGTGATTTTGTAGGCAATAATGATGGGAAAGATTGAGGGGAAAAGGCGCGTCGGAAGAAGGAAAATGTCTTGGCTCCGAAACGTTAGACAATGGACCGGTATCGCCAACGTAGAAGAACTGTTTCGTCTGGCGAGGGATGGCAAGAGATATGCAGAGCTGACGGCCAACCTCCAGTAGTGGAGAGGCACTGAAAGAAGAAGAAGAAGAAGGTGATTTTGTAGATATTTCTAGTCTACCTGTTATAATTAAGTAATAGTCTGTAATAGACTCCGGAACCATACAAACTAACCCTTTTTAATCTATTTGATAGAGCCTTAGAGCCCTTAACGGTGTCCGTAAAAACCAGATAAAACACGTATCACACCAAAACAAAGGTGATCTTGCTCGGTAACTGCATGTATATAGTCTGCTTACAGACAGCGGAGGCGCGTCTTGAATGCATATGACTTTTTATACCACCCGCAATAACCTCATTTGTATTATCAATATGAGCCGTGAATTAAATAAACATAAAAAAATTCACATAGTTCAATGACAAGACATTGATGTACAGAAGTCTATGTACAAACAAAGTACCAAGAGAAAGATACAAAGCTAAATCACGTTTTATCTCGGAACAATGGGGAACAGTACTAGAGCGAGAGTTATGATGTTTTCTGTGATCAAACAGAAATAAGTTAAGTATATTTTAATAGATCAAGAAATCACTAGGTCCTAAAGTCCTAAAACTTAAAAAAAATCAGCAACCTAATTATGAACCTTCTCTTATTAGAGTTGTTAAAATGAGGGTCGTCGTGTCGGGTCGAAATCGTTAAAAGTAAAATGAATTACAAACATGACATTGACTTCTGCAGGTATCTTTGTAGTGGTTAAGTGATGGCCATGTGCGACCTCGAAACTCTTTCAAAATAAATATAACTTGGATCTTGAACCAAATCTTTGCAAAGGTGTGAAGGGCTACGAACGGTATAGCGAGTAGGTACACGTTAAACTTAATTGCTATAATTTTCGTCTGCCACTACATTCTTATGAAGAAACCAAGTAATTAATACGTATTTTAATATTATATTTACGTACGTTTGTGGTTTGTAATCGACAGTAACTTAAAATTTATAAAGTATAGTCTTGCTTGAGGCGAAGATTATCTTAACTACAGTAACATTTATTTATTTATTAGGTACAGGGTCAAATTCAATGAACTCAAAATAACAATACTATTTATTGTTATTATTTTACTATCGCTAATTATTAAAATAATCACGAAAACAACTACGAAATTATATATGTTTTTATATTAAACAGAAATACAAAAACAAAGTCCATCAGTGAGATATCATCTAATACTGCATTAAAAAAGGTTCGATGTCCAAAAGCCTTATCACAAAACAATTTCACGTAGTTTTTAGCTGCCTTAATATTAGTTCGATCGTATGTATTCACTTGAGGACACCCGTCCCTGCATTAGAACATTAATGGACTGTTAAAACGATATATAGGTACTTAATTTATAGCCACTTTATTAGAAATGACGAATCAATATCCATATTCATGATTTAAAACTTGGTCCATATTGATTTATCATGTCCATGCCAAATCTGAATATATTAGTAAATGTTTTTCTCTGTATGGTGTCGAAGTAATAATAGTTATGGTGTTATTACCCTATCTTATACCATGGGTATCGGAGAAGCTGTTTAAGGAAAAGCTGATATAATCTATCAATCAATCAACCAACTAGCCTATTGCGGTCAACTGCTGAACATAGGCCTCTCCCATCACGCGCCACAGAACTCGGTCCTGCGCCTTCCGCATCCAGTCCGACCCAGAGACCTTTATGAGGTCGTCGGTCCACCTAGCTGGGGGCGTCCTACACTACGTTGGCCGATATTATCTATACGAAAACAAAAAAAACGGATAACTTGTCTTCCATTTAGACAGTATTAATAGGTAAGAGCCGATCATTCTAGAGGACACTCCTTGCAGTGAAACAATAATAGGATGCTACGTTAATGTCATAAGTATATTAGTCTCCATTTATAATAATATGCTAAAAAACTGGTAATAAATTTTCACGACCAACCACTAGTCATTAGGTATAGGTGCAGGTATATCCAGTTGGTATTTATTTAGGAGAAACTGGTCTACTACGTCTTAATTTTTATTGCTTATTCCAGAACGAATAACTAGCTTAATGCTAGAATGCAATTTAAATTTTAAATGTGAATCTATTTAAATTTTACGCCCTCCGACAAAGTCATGCCACAGCTAGTTATAAAGTTTAAAATTGATTATATTAATAATTATCTAGATTGTTTTGGAACACAGGAAGGTGACACCATTTACAATCTTGCTGCATCATGGCATATTCGAAAGCACTGTAGTAATACGAACAGAACAACATTAGCACGAACGTACCTTCACAAACACACTTGAATCGTGTCATCATTTCTAAAATATCAGATTTTCTCAGAGGGCTCATATTTTAAGCCAAAAGCTTGTGTATTCTTATTACCTTTACCACTATTCGAAACAGAAGAACACTGTTCATCAAGTCAAGACAAGTTCAGGAGAAACAGATGCTATACGAATAGCTTCATTGATCGCCATCATCATCATATCAGCCAATAGACGTCCACTGCTAGACATAGGCCTCCTCCAAGTATTGCCTCCTTGTGTGTCCTGTGCCTCCCTCATCCATCGGCTTCCCGCCGTCCTAACTAGGTCGTCGGTCCACCGTGTGAGGGGTCTCCCCACCCTGCGTTTTCCATTGATCGCCATAAACCAAATAAACAAATCTACTCTAAGTTGAGGTGATCCGACCGTTCATGATCGTATAGCGGTTTTAACTAGTAATATAATTACCATTGTCATTATTAAAAACTCGGTTTATTAAGGAAAATCCGATATCAAATCATCTGCCTAAATTCCCTAATGTGGCTTCTCTTGTGGTTGCTCTTTTGAGCCTTTACATTTTATCCCAAAAATTGTTCAATCTGATTACAGATTACTATACTATATCATTGCTTATATTTTAGATGTTACAAATTCTCTGGACCCCACATTAGGGTATCATACTATAAAACCAAAATGGATTATTAGGCCAAACCATAGATGTCAGAACAAGGGACTTAACTAAAAAAAAGTACTGATCCTATGATTAACGTAAAAATAATTCGCTGAGTCACGACGATGATACGTAAAAATGTAACATTACAAAATAATGTTAGCAATGCATAAGGTCACTGTATTGTGCACTTGGTCCCAATGATATTGGCGGTCAATACCTACAGGTTTCGGTACTCACACTCGCACGCATTCATTCAAGGTAAATTTACTAAATAAAATTATTAATTTGACCTCTCTGTTGATTCATTTGCGTATAACGCAGGGCTCTTTATTTATGGTCGTTCAATATAGTATGCTTTCCTATTGATGGAGGTATACGAGTATGTTCTATCATCGTGTAGCTTGTACTCGTAAAACGTTTTTTTGGAAGCTATATATTATAGATGGATGCAGCTTCATACTACAAGGTGAAGCTGCAACCATCACACAGTTTGTATTGCATTATCTATTTGTAGTTACTAACACTAGATTGAAGAGAAATTGTTACTAACACTATGGACTTGGTTCCGAATTAGATAAATTGAATTGAATTATGTAATTACTTATATGTTGAAAACATTTAATATACTTATTGCGACTAATCCGTTTATGAGATATGATGATTTAAATTTTTCCTTTTTTAATCTCTTCGTTCTAACACCTATTGCTACGAGTAGAGTTAAAGATTGGATGACTAGTTTTTAAATTTTTACTATTGGTTCAACTAGTGAAACGAGGTTCAACAATTATCCACAAAAAGTAAAAAAACAGGTTTTACTATCCATTGATCATCATTACAACTCTTTCTTTAATTATTGCTGTTGACATAAAAAGAACATTGATGAGGCCAATCAAGAAACACTTTATTTTTTAAATTGACACTATCTGCTATTCACAGATATTAAAGCGAAGTTTGCAATTAAGTATGAGTCCCATTACAATATTTTTTTAAATCTTTATTTAAGCGGCTTTGTCAATCTGACTATTACAAATATTGGTATTGAAAAAATCTCTTAAATCTATACAGATTATATTATGCAAAGGTCACTTTACACTTTGCACATGTACTAAATATTTAGTATGGTGAGTATGAGTACTGCAATTCGTTTTGGTTAAATACCTAACATTTAAACTTATAGCAATATTATAACTAAGTAAATGACATAATTATGTGTTTAATGGCGTGTGTTGGAAGAGGCCTATGTCCAGAAATGAAATGCGATAGGCCAGATTGATGACATAATATTCCTGGGAGCAAACATAGCTCACATAGGATCTCTTATAATTCAAAATTTCCTTGCTTTTATCTCATTTCATATAGAAGTAGCCTCATCATAACAGCCTATTAATGTCCCATTGCAGGGACGGGCCTCCTCCCGTGACGGAGGGATACTTGGCCTACTAATAACACGCTGGCCAGACGGATTGCTATAGGGTTTAATTTCAAGTTGTTTTTACGACACCTATGGGATGAGATGGGGTGGTGACATATTGTATTCTTACTCCGTCACCACACGGAGATATTAGTGTAGCCTATTTGCATTAAATTAACCAAGTCCTCAATCTTCTGACTATTATAATATTCGTTGAGAATCCCAATTCCTTCACGGTCCTCACCGAACTTTATACTCGTTGCTTTAGTCACAGTGAGACTGTAGAATTTGTCTTACAGACGTCATAACTGTGGGAAAGAAGGTGGTATACCAATACACAGATTACGGTAAAACATTATATTTCCTCGAGTATTAAAAGTTTTAAACAAAGTAATCCTCGGATAAAACAGTTATCGGAGAGACTGGCCGAAAAGAAAATAGAATCGAAAACGTTTTTTTTTTTTAACTGTTATAGGAAAACCATGCTGGATAGAGTTCTTGGTAACCTATTTGATTTTGCATGCGTAGTATCGTTTTCTTTCAAAGACTTATATACGGTAACAGCCTCGGTTAAGAAAAGCAGGTGGTAAACAATAACTTTTTTCATATTTTGTAAGTATATAAAAAAATATAACCATCGTTATTTATAAATACTCGTTTTAAACGTGTAATTACTCTATTGTTATAAATGCTCTGTATTGATGTACTATGACATCATAATAATACTTTCTCGACCCAATACAGGCAGTATTGAAGGCAGGTGTCCCCAGTGGCCTTGCGCAAGAGTAGCGTCGGCGTTAGTCGTTCGCCGCGTTCTGAGATTAGCCGCAGTCGTACAAGCGCATTGGCGCGGACGCATTCATTCCGATACTATTAAAAAAATACGTTTAAAAACAGTTATGCTTGTGTTCTTAAATTAAAAGTGCTGTGACTTGTGTATGTGACCAAAGCTGTGGTCATGTTGAAGGGAATACATGTCCTGAAGGAATGAAATGAAGGGTAGGATAACCAAGACACCCAGTAAGCTACCAGTCGTGCTGGGCAAGGTGCTTCTTCGCTGGCTCTTCACTAAGGCAGACCTCGTGTTTTTTGTTTACCGGTTTGTTTGTTTGGTATCTATGATATAATGCAGATAGCCGCATAAAAACTTCCTTATAGCCAACTTGACGTAGATTTATAATACTGGCATACGATTAATAAATTAGTGCTTCTAAGGTAAAGGTCGCTAGCGTGTTTAATTAAACACTTTTAATTTTTTTTAAATAGCCTACTCATTCATTGTATAGCAAATACATAATATTATGACTTTTTTTAATAAATAAGTATTTAGGTAAAGTTTAGTTACACAGTTTTGTCATGCAGATAATAATTAACAATAACAATCTATAATTTGGTGATTGATCTTTAATATACCTATCATTGTGTATATACTTAGATAAAAACTTTGGCTTCGAAATATATTAAAGCCAAGTAATTAAGTAAGCCCTCTATCATTCTAGGAAATTAACCTCTGATTTCCGAATGACTGATCAAGTAAAAATTAACTAATCAAGTGTCAAAACTATCATTTTCAGGAACAAAAATGTCAGTTTTGACACTTGGTTAGTTAATTTTTACTTGATCAGTCATTCGGAAACCGGGGGTTAGACTTAGGTACAAAACTAGTGAATTAAAAATTTCTTCAGATAAATGTTTTACTTGGATAAAACCCCCAAAATTCGAATTTTACGACTCATGAAAATAGAAGACGTGGTGACATATTGCGTTCAGAATCTATCACCACACGGGCTCTTTAAAAATGTAAATATATTATCGATTTTTCAAAACATTGTGAACGTAGTTACTTAAAAAATAAAATTATTTTTGTAGGAAAAAAAGAAATCGTTTACAAGGTGAGCAGTAAATCAAAATTCTTGTTATCATTCATAGAAGTATTTTGCTTTTTGTCATAATAAACTTTGGAAGTAATAAGCATTGAGGTATTTGCCGGCTCAGCTATTGCTTAAACTAAAACACACTCTGCTTACATTTTCATACTTTGCAAATTGTGAAATATAATATTTATAATTTATTTTAATTTAATTATTCATATTTTACAAACTCTACTAAGGGCATTGCCCTTGAGCCTTAGTCAATAGGTACGAAATAGTTTCGAATAATTGAACTTGTCAAAACAATGACTTGAAAAAAATATATAAATTAATTTACTTTTGCTATTTACAATTATTGTTATTTCTGGCATAATTTAAAAAATTAATAATAATTGACATTTTGTCTAATTTTTTTTTTGCTTAATTTTTTTTTTGCTTAAGTACCTACCTATAATAAGCGATTTTGAGAACATATTAGGTATATTAAGTATATAAATTGGTTTAGTAATTTAGTTTTATCTAAAAAATACGGATTTGTATTATAATCAGTATCAACGCTCTGGTTATGGAGCCGGTTTTTTGACAATATATTCTATTATATCTCCGAATGAGGTTTATAGACTGATTCACTTTAAAAATACCATATTTTTTTAGTGTTAAATACTAAAAATGATCAAAAAGTAATTAATTAAAACAGATACATTAATGTTATGGTCAACGTTTTACGAAAACTAGAAGGTTACTACTTCTCTGCCTACCCCGGACGGGATAAGGCGTGAGTTTATGTATGTATGTATGTAGTAGGTTACGTGGCTATCAAATTAAGTATTTGCTATGCCATCTCTGCCCTACCCAAGCGAAAAGGATAGACACACACAAGTGCTGGATTGACCGATGAAATAAAGGTGTATGGTTTAACTACAGAGGACGTCAAAGATAGTGCGTTGTAGAAAGAAGGAAAGTGAACACAGGGCTCCAGAGTTAAAGTGCCCGCTGTAACTGCGAACGAAGCCCTAATTAGGATACCATGGGATACAAGTAGTCCGTGTAGTGGCAGAGCTTGTTGACCATTATGTCCTATCATATTATTTCAGACACATCCTACTAATATTATAAATGCGAAAGTTTGTGAGGATTGAAAGATAGATGTTTGTTACTCTTTCACGCAAAAACTACTGAATGGATTTTGATGGAATTTGGAATTTTGGTAGTTTAGGGTGTAGAATAACATTTAACTACCTATACAACGCGGGTGCAGACTCGGGCTTCAGCTAGTATAGGTAATATGTGACAAATGTATTTTGGAAATTGTGCCATTTATGGCAAAAATAAACAAAATACAAAAACCGATTAAAAACACCAAAAGAAAATATGGTGCTAACTGTGTTTTCTTTTTATTATATTATTTTCGTCAGAACTCATTAATTCCTTGACCAGCATGTCAATTCTCGTTCTTTAAAATCGTTAAAAATTAAGTTAATTTAACTTTTAGTTGTCAAATTGTCACAATTGTATTCTTGTATTTATAATTTAAAATCTTTTTAAAATAATGTAATCGTACTGTAACTATTCTGTAATTTATAAAGTGACAGTTCATGTAATTTTCGCGCTAACATGGGTAGTCTTGTCAATAAGAAACGTCAAACCTTTGCCTTTATTTTAGGAGCGGCAGTGCGCGTGCGCGAGGGAAGCGAATCGAGCGGGAAAAACAAGTTAGGGATATCGCATTATTACATTCAAAGACCCTGATTTTCATTTTTTTTATTCTTAGAATAGAATTTTACGGAACTTATAATATTTTAATTTACCGAAGATAACTTTCCTGTAGTTGATTTATATATTAATGTTTTATTTCTGTATATGGCGTGTTAGAAAATCTATTAAAATTTCCAATCTTTTAAATTGTATACCATAAACTGGCAACTCTGTTATTTAACTCTTTTTTGCCATTTAACTTAATTTTAACTTTTACTTTACCGGACAAGAATACCACTTTGGGTTAATTAAAAATTAAATTAAAATAAATTAAAAATTCAGTTAAATTAAATAGTATGTTTCGAGAATTGACCTGCAGTTAAAACTTTTATGGTTTGGAAGGGTACTTTTAAGTTACTCCCATAAAAAAATTGTCAAAGTTTCTTTAGTCATTTGGTTTTTATCACAAAAATTTGGAATTTCTGTGAATCATCCAGTAAGCAGCATCAAGGTTCTACTTCTGTAGTCCTTTTTTTTAATTTTAGTTATAAGTAGGTACACTATTTTAACTGAGTGTTTTCCATGAATTAAATGTATGTATTTCCAAAAAAATAGACAAATAAGTATGTTTATCAGTGTGCCGAGTGCCCATGTCACAAGCTTTGCATAGGAAGTTTGGAACTGAACGTCTGTATATAGGGCCGTAAAAGAAAGACGCGTGAGACAAAAGTCGGTGGAGATGGAGACAAATTAACCGCTTTATATATAACCCCAAAAGCCGACAATTTTCAGACATCAGGAACCAACTACAGTTAAATTACACACTCAAAAAATACGAAATCAAAACTGTAATTAAGCTGGCATTACCACGAATGACCGACTTGCATTTTTACAAATTCCAGTAAAAATGATGTCAAAGAAAGCCTTTAATAACCTTAACAGGTTTTTATTGAAAAAGAAAGTCCCGTGATTTATAAGGAATCCCTCTTTGTGTATAATTGTTTGGCGACTTAATAACATAATGACACGAAACGAAAGTTCTTTTTAAATAACACTTGTTATTTTAATAATGAAAGGAATCGTGACTTTTATTTATAAACATTTACCTATATACGTAGTCATGTGAGATAATTACAAATAATGCAGGGATGAGCCACATCCAATTCTATACCTCCACTTGCCAGAATTTCATTTCCCCAAATTTTTATTTTCCCTAATTTCATTTGTACTAATAATGTTTGCCATAATCGCCCTTAGCCATAATATTTACTTGCCATAAATCAATTATGTTTAAACTGCCAACTTAGATAGATTAGGTTAGGTTTATTCTTTAAGCCACCAAGAAGTACTCGTAGGAGACCGTCGAGCTGTTTTTGCCGTTTTGTCTAATAAAATTATGGCAAAAGAAATTCGGGCATAAGAATATTATGGCATATAATTTTCGTGCAAACAATAGATAACCACATTCAATGTTGAATCCGTGATCAAAAAAAACTTGTCTTACTAATACCATGCTGGTTGGATGAAATTGACATAGGATTTCACGTCAAGCTCTCCTTCATTTGTTTTGTAGAGATCTGCGAGCTTTGTTTTAGTCGGGATAGCATTGATTTATAAAAAACCCTAGATGCACATTTTCAAACAAAACTAACAGCCAAAAGTGTCACCAAATTAAACATACGCAATAAATACGTATAGTAATATCGTAAACATATTTCTTTTTTCAAATTCAATCTTACACGCATGACATAAAGTTGTATTTAAAAAGTAATGCACATAAAGCAATAAAATTTAATGATTGACGTATGCCGGTAGAACAACGCGATACTAATTTGAAAAGAGTGCACAATGCGCCCATTTGTTGCGGACGGTTTTGGGAAGTGGAGTGTGTATCTTTGGTTTTTTGTAAATCAATGCGGGATAGATATCCACACAGAACAATTATACTCAAATGCCCGATTTACACATCGACAAGTACAGTAGCGAGTTAAGTAGTATTTTAAGATTAAGTTGATTTAAATAGAGTTCCATACGCTACTCGCTACTGTACTTGTCGATGTGTAAATCGGGCAAAAGGAGAAGAATGTCAACTTCATATAAAATTCGTGAGGAAACTTTTCCTAAGCGTGCGGCGCCATCTATCGGGAGCCAAAACTGCGGTTAAAATCAGCAGCGCGGGAAATTGTATTATTTTTTTTATTTAATAAAAACAAAGAGATATATTATATTACGCCCTACATTATTAGGGCGTTATATAATATATCTATTTGTTTATTTTGTTGAAGGTTTAAATTAGGATGACTGTATTTAGAGTTGGATTTGATAATAAAAAACTTCATTTCTTTTACAATTTATTTATGTAAATAATATTCATAATAAAAAATATTCACATTCTTTATTGAAACATTCTTCTCTACATTGAAACTCATTGTAACATAACAAAAACCCTATAGGAGTCACTTTCTCAGAACTGGAGTCAATAACGTTCAATTTCACAACAACACTTCAACTAAGGAATAGGATGCAATTTCACAAAAACACTTCAACTAAGGAATAGGATGCTCGTGCAACGTTTTTAATTCAGGATAAACTTGTTATTTATCGAGATTTTTTATTTATTTACAAGATATTTAGGAATTTACAAAATAAACGGTTTCTTTTCTTGTAGTGTTGACTGTTGACAGCTCCATATAAACAAGTATTAGGTGGTTGCTAGGAAATGACATAACATTTTCTATTTCATCTTTTCTCTCTGTCGTGACTAACAGCCCTAATAGAAACATTGTGTAGAACAGCTGTAGGCTTACTCTTGAACATAATTTTAATTTCAATCTAATACCAATCCAATTACAATGTCACTTTTGAAGTCACGTGATTTCGTACTCTTGAAAACAATTTCGTCAACATTGAATTGAAATCGGGATTGGTTCACGATTATCTTTTAGAGTGTGAAGTTAGCAACACATGACATCGGAGAAGTGATGTTCAACTACATACTAAATTGAGAAAATATTATTACTAAGGTCGATATCTGCTTATTAACAATAGTAATAAATACAAGTTATGGAAAATATTATTGTAATATACGTTTTTTAATTATTTATTATTATTCGGATCGAGAAATTAGCATTTCAAAAATTTTGTGTTGCTTGTGGCTGAATGAGACGGGTCAAAGACAAGTCTATTAAAAAAATTGTTCCCCTTACTTGTCAAAAAGTAAATATCGCACCCTCAGTATTATAAGGGCACAATCCAAAAAAGTTGATTTTTGGGAAATCACGATTTAAGATTCTAAGTTCCTAGAAAATACCTATTTTTTCAAATTACTTGTTTATTATTTAAGTTATAAATGTGAAATTTGGCAGATTTGTTCTTTGGTAAATGCACTATAAATAGCAATAGGAGAAAACAATAAATTTGCATTAATTCTATAAATTACAAGTAATTGAAAAACATGCATTCAAGTTAGGCCTTTATAATACAAAAATATCAAAGAAATACTAGGACTATTTAAAATTGAACCTATATATTATTTAAATCCCTGTCACTGTTTAGTTGTTAACCATAACCTTCTAGCAGTAAGAGCGGGCTGGGAGAGTGTGAGAGGGACTGTAGTGGTGTATGTGTGCATGTACAATATAAGTACATGCACTTCAATTAATAAAAGAGTCTTATAACTGCACTCGCGTCTATCACTTGTCTCCCATAACATCCCATCCTTACATGGCGACCCTGCCAGGATGGATCCGCAAGGTATCGGATAGCGTGCCCGAATTTAGCATGTTGTTTTGATTTGCAATTTGTGACTTTTAATACTTACTTAAATAAGAAGAAAAGTGTTTTAAAAAAAGTGTAAACATTTGATAAAACATACAATGAAAAAGTTTGAAAAATCGCAAAAACTATGGATACAGTGTAATGTAAATGTTGCTGTTGAAAGTGTCGTCACCAAATGGAGCGATGTTGTGCTATTGCACGTAAGGAGAATGGGTCATGAGACCCACAGCTTCGAGATGGGCTGAATTGGAGTCGGCATGGCGCCCCTCTGTCGGGTGCATGCCATGTCGCGAAAGTCGTCGAAATTTTCATTATAGTGAAAGTGCGTAGTAAAATAGTGTTATTTTTTAAGCTACTAGTATAGTATAGAATAAATAAGTGTAGTATTTTTATATCATCATTTTATTAAAAATAATTAGCAAACGTATATAATAATCAATACAAATAATTCATTATACTTAGATAATAATTTTTATTACTGTTACTATTTACTATGTACTTATACATGAATATAATTACATTTTTTTTATCTAAGAGGTACCTATGACCTTCAATAGTACTATGAGGTACTAAAAATTTATGAAATGAGTTTCACCTCTTCCCAATAATTAGAGTGTGATGTCACGAATTATGACTTATATTTTTTTTTCTTTTAATTTTGTTTTATTGTGTTCAGAATTATAATATTATTTCTTTTATTAATTATATTATGTTTTAGGTTATTTTGTAACTTATGTTTATAAAAAAAAAGCTCATGTACTTCGTTTTTTTTTTCGTGCACCCCCGGAGGTGTAGTGGTGTATGTGTGCATGTACAATATAAGTACATGCACTTCAATTAATAAAAGAGTCTTATAACGTAACTCGTGTGTATCACTTGTCTCCCATAACATCCCATCCTTACAGGACACAAATATATTTACCGAGTCGTTATTGTCCTTTTTCTCGCTCTGTCAGCGCTAACAGGTAAAGAATTCCATTTTATGCCCTTAGCATTTAAAATCTCAGTTTACTAAAATTTTGACTTGGCCCCTTATGTTACTGAGGGTGCGATATATTCTAGAATAATTCTATTAATTCTATATTAGTGTTTCTAGTTTAAAAAGCTTTGTGTGGCTTTGTGACCAAGTAAAGCTTGAATATTTATCATTAAATATATAATATAATATATATTTAACAAATAAATTATTTGTGTTGTCAAACAGTGTTCGTTATCATTCGGCGCCATATTTTATTTGGTACATAGATACCTACAACACACAAAGCGCAATATAGGTTTAGTTTGCCTTTCTTTTAAGCTCAATCTACGTTTTTTTATGTAGACTAAATGATATCTTTACTAATAAGTCATATTAAAGATGTATTAATATTCCCAAGTCGACATAAAACACAAAACAATATGTAAAAAGTTACTTATTTGCTATTGGAATAATACCAATTTACAAGCAATCCGAACACAATTTCAACGCAATACGCAGCTGTCAAAATGAATTCAAGAGTACCATTTTTAATTCAATCACAATTTCATGTAGTTCAACAAATAGACACCTAATTTGAAAACAATTTGGCGCTAGTGTTGATTTCAAGAGTATGAAATAGCGGTAAACGTCATAATTCCAATCCCGATCGATCGGAATTAAATTCAAGAGTAGACCAGCTGGTCTACATAAAAAACGTAGATTGGGCTTTAAAAGAAAGGCAAACTAAACCAATATTGCGCTTTGTGTGTTGTATATATGTACCAAATAAAATATGGCGCCGAATGATAACGAACACTGTTTGACAACACAAATAATTTATTTGTTAAATATATATTATATTATATATTTAATGATAAATATTCAAGCTTTACTTGGTCAGACAGCCACACAAAGCTTTTTAAACTAGAAACACTAATAAAGAATTAATAGAATTATTCTAGAATATATCGCACCCTCAGTAACATAAGGGGCCAAGTCAAAATTTTAGTAAACTGAGATTTTAAATGCTAAGGGCATAAAATGGAATTCTTTACCTGTTAGCGCTGACAGAGCGAGAAAAAGGACAATAACGACTCGGTAAAAATATTTGTGTCCCTCTCACACTCTCCCAGCCCGGCGCCCGCTCTTACTGCTAGAAGGTTATGGTTAACAACTAAACAGTGACAGGGATTTAAATAATATATAGGTTCAATTTTAAATAGTCCTAGTATTTCTTTGATATTTTTGTATTATAAAGGCCTAACTTGAATGCATGTTTTTCAATTACTTGTAATTTATAGAATTAATGCAAATTTATTGTTTTCTCCTATTGCTATTTAAAGTGCATTTACCAAAGAACAAATCTGCCAAATTTCACATTTATAACTTAAATAATAAACAAGTAATTTGAAAAAATAGGTATTTTATAGGAACCCAGAATCTTAAATCGTGATTTCCCAAAAATCAACTTTTTTGGATTGTGCCCTTATAATACTGAGGGTGCGATATTTACTTTTTGACAAGTAAGGGGAACTATTTTTATAATAGACTTGTCTTTGACCCGTCTCATTCAGCCACAAGCAACACAAAATTTTTGAAATGCTAATTTCTCGATCCGAATAATAATAAATAATTAAAAAACGTATATTACAATAATATTTTCCATAACTAGTATTTATTACTATTGTTAATAAGCAGATATCGACCTTAGTAATAATATTTTCTCAATTTAGTATGTAGTTGAACATCACTTCTCCAATGTCATGTGTTGCTAACTTCACACTCTAAAATATAATCGTGAACCAATCCCGATTTCAATTCAATGTTGACGAAATTGTTTTCAAGAGTACGAAATCACGTGACTTCAAAATTGACATTGTAATTGGATTGTTATTAGATTGAAATTAAAATTATGTTCAAGAGTAAGCCTACAGAGTTGACTCCCCCTGGATATCCATGCCATGGCATAATTTGGTGTAATGCGACCATAAATTTATACAATAAACTTTTTTGATTTAATCAGAAAATAACCAGGTTGATAAAGTGTATGTATATGCAGCACCGATGTTATCGTAGAAGAATTTAACTAAGGCCTTTTGGCCAACCTTATCGAATGTTCTACCAATTCTTTAATGTCACCTTGCAAGGACGGGCCTCTTCCATTAATGGAGAAAAAGTTGACCCACTAACACCGTGACCTGCGTCTGTCGGATTGGTATTTGCTTAATTTACCTTACAGTTATTGAAATTGACGGCATTTTTCTTTGTAATAAAAACAAGAAGTTAAACAAACTTATGTTTGTCTGTTTCGTGAAATTGTGAAACATTTGCCTGTTTTTCTGTTTGTTTAGGAATCTCCGAAATGACTAGACCGATTTTGATGGGATTTGGTATGTTGCTGATTTTACTAATAGTACGATTCGTTACTTTAATTTTCGTAAAAGATTTAGGGTTCTGCAGAGCAAGTACGAAAATTTTAACAATAAAATATTAGCTATTCAGGTATTTTTCCCAATCGACACGAAGAAGAAGAATAGCAGATGAAATCTTCTCTTTTTATTTACCTCAATGATATAACAACAAAAATAGCACAACACAAACTTACTTACAAAATTATAAAAAAGACACGTTTCGTTCCATAGTGCAACTCTAAAAAATGGAAAACCGATGACAAGAAGACAATTTATGGCATATTAAAACTTTGTAGTATAATATTACAATTAAAAAAAGACAATAACAAATTGCTTTAACCACCATTTTAAATAAATTATTTAGTTATTACATACTCAGTGTCAATCAGGAACGTTACAAGAAAACATATTTTTATTCACAATTTTACATTTTAAGTTTCCCAATGTTTTTGTCAAAGAGTGTTACGCTTACGATACTTTATCGACCAATCTCTTTGGTTTATTATTTCGGTATTTTTAAATATAATTTAGTGACTACCTTAATGCAAAATCTCAACTGGAATAATGAAGTTTATAGGTAAGATCGAATTGTGGAGATAATAACATTATTGAGTATTTTTATTGTTTTCTTTTTACGTATTGTCCACAAATAGATAAGCAGAGCTACCACGAGCTACTTGAAATACTTCTAAAAAACTCAGTAACAATTAAAAAATATTTAAATTCTTAACTACAAAAACCTAATTCAAATAATTTTAGTCTAGTTATCCATAGTACAAGCTTTGCTTAGTTTGGGACTAGATGGCGTTGTGTCAATGTGTGAGGAATATTCATTTATTATATTTCATTTTAATCTGATCAAATTCTATCATGATCATATTATAATTATAATGAAATAAATATGACAAAAGTTGAATCAGTATTTAACTGTGAAATATCACATTTTATATTCATGCATAAAACATGAGAAAACACCATACCATAGATTAAAGTCAAAGTCACGGTCATTTTATTACATAACTAACAGACTTGGAATCTAAGGTCAGTTAATGCTTTGCTCTCCGTGTGGTGACGGAGTAAGAATACAATATGTCACCACCCTATCTCAACCCATGGGTGTCGTAAAAACCGACTAAGGGACTACCAGTAAATGTTATCTTTACCAAGTAAAAAGAAAGAAAACTTGAAATTAAACCCTATACCAATCCGTCTGGCCAGCGTGGTATTAGTAGGCCAAGTATCCTTCCGTCCCATGGGAGGAGGCCCGTCCCTGCAGTGGGATATTAATGGGCTGTTATGAAATGCTTTGCTAAGGACGTTTATTCTAAAACTTCTCAGTTCGTTTTCGTTCTCTTTACTTAGGTAATATTACTCAAACACTCTTGACTCTACGACATTCAGTCCCAAACTAAGCTGACCTTGTATTGTACTATAGGTATATATAGGTAATAGACAATTGATAAATACGTATTTTATAATACCTGCATAGAAAACACCCAGACATTCACATTCATGTTTGCATAAACGTTGCATTAACTGGGATTCAAACCAGACACTTTTGTGCAGAATTTACGTATTCTATACTAATATTATAAAGAGGTAAAGTTTGTGTGTTTGTGACGTTGTAGGGGGTAATCTCTGGATCTACTGAACCGATTTTTTAAATTCTTTCAGTGTTGAATAGTCCATTTATCGGGAAGTGTCATAGGCTATATAGTATCACGCTATGCCTAATATAGGATGTAATGAAATATGTTTAAAAAAGTGACGCGTTTTTTTCGCCGCCCAACGAAGTGGGCACGAGTCAGCTAGTTTAACAATAATACGAAAAATTACATTATCAGTATTATTGTTAAACAAGGAAACTTTACAATTCCCTACGTACGAGTTTAACAGGTTCGTGATATAGATATAATTAAGAAGTTGCTTTAAAGTGAACTAATTTAACTTCATTATAAAACTTGTTTGGTTTTATATAATTATTTAAACTATCATGGTCACATTCACTAGTAATAAATGAACTATCGGGATATTACCATACCAAATATCGGAAACTCACAAACCTTAAACATGGTAAATATCCCGATAGTTCATTTATTACTTGTTTGGTTTTATTTTAAACTTTGTTTCTTAGCTTTGTTTAACGATATTCATCCAGCCTGAATTTAAAAAGGTAATATAGGTTTAACTTAACTGTCTAGGGAAAATTTACAAAAGTACACTTTACGCACCTTTTTTTTTAAATGTAGAAATCCGGAATGGCTTCGTGTGTCAGTGTCTTGAACCGATTAAAACTCCACGGTATTCTTCCCATCTGTCAAATACCGGGAGCTACAGATAAACCTTTTTTGGTTTAGGGTAGAGTCCTCCAACGGACAGTGACGATACCAGACCCAGTGCTATCCTTTCATCGAGCTCGATATTTTACGTCTTTTGTAATCTACAACTCTCTTTGATTTCTCACACAAGTTTCGGATTATCAAAACAGCCTATTGTTGTTCCATAACAGGAACGGGTCAGATTAGTTTGGGTGTAATGGCGTGTGAGAAAACGTTATTATCGTTAGCAGAACTTCTATATACAACTAATAAACAAAATAATTCACTTTTCAAGAAAATCCCAGACCATATCAAAAAGTTGTAGCACCATAATATAGTCAAAAATCAAATTTTGGTGTGCCTGAACTATTTTAATGAACATTTATTATGTAATTGTTTATTAAAATAGTTCAGGCACACCAAAATTTGATTTTTACGGTTATGGAAACCTCATACATGGCATTATTGATATACTAACCAAAACGCAGTGTAATCTTCATAAGCATGTATTTAGAAATACCTCAGACTAATAACGTGGTATTCGTGCACTCAAAAATTAGTACATAGACCTAAGCACAGCAATACAGCAATGGAATATTTAGAGCAATGTTCCACAGCTACTTAGATATAGATTATATAGAGCAAGGCAGCTTGTCCCCTTTTACTGGGGCCGTGAATGTATTTAAATGCATCCCGTGTAATAACTGCACGAGTGTAGACACAGGAACTTTGTTATTCGCTTGTTACTCTAAAGGCGGATCCCCACTTGAGCAGCCGCGGGGCGATCTGCCTCAATCTGAGCATGCCGCGCGCCGCGGAAACTTCATGCATCTCCACTTGAGCCACATTAATCAGCAACTCGGCAGCGTGCCTCAAGCCGAGCAACGAATTTATCTAGTTTCTTACTAGCTACCATGGGTGACGCACGCAAAATCGCTTCAGCTTTAGTAATCATTAATAACTACAAAAAGAAAAAAGGACAGAAAGCCAAACGTCAATGGTGGATCAAGGAATTCTTCTTCTTTAATTCAAATCGGATCCCATAGAAACCTGTGGCTTTGATATTCTTTAATTAATTCAATGCATTTATTATTGTCCATTTTGCCGCGAAGTGAGCGCACAACGTCCGTCTCTACTGTTCGCGTAGCTCACATTGAGGCGCCTTTGAGCACCGACGTTTACCGACACAAAATGGCTCGTCACGAGGCCGCCTTGTTTGGCTCAAGACGCGGCACGCCTCGACCCGCGGCAGCGTCTCCACTGGAGCTGCCGCGAGTTGAGGCGGCCGCTCGCCCCGCGGCTGCTCAAGTGGGGATCCGCCTTAATAGTTACTTAGATAGACAGATCATAGTACATTTACATGGAACCTATCATCGTCATTATCAGCCTATGGATGTCCACTGCTGGACATAGGTCTCCTCTAAACATTTCCACTCTGGGCGGTCTTGTGCCTCCCTCATCCATCGGTTGTCGTCCTAACTAGATCGTCGGTCCATGTAACCTATGTTCATTACATATTTTTCTATTACCTAAGTCATTATCATCATTCCCCGCCCTTATCCCAATTTTATTTGGGTTCGGCGCAGCATGTCTTCTTCTTCCATACTTTCCTATGGGACGTCATCTCACAAGTAACACTCTTCGCAGCCATATCGTCTTTCACACAATCCACCCATCGTTTCTTTGGTCGTCCTCTTCCCCTATATCCATCCACATACCTTCTCGAAAATTTGAGGCATTTTTGGCTCACAAGTATTTAGAAAGATAAGTGTTCAAATAATATTAGGTAGTTACAAACGTAACGACAATAATTACTTAACATAAGGTCAACAAATTCTCATTAGTAATTTATTGTAAACTGCGTAATTTGTGTATAAGAACACGTAATAAACTTCTCATCAAAAAAATCGAAACAGTTGCAAGTTTGTGTTTTATAAGGATTATCTGAAAAATGTGTATATTTAGGAATATGTGTTATATATCATTTAATAGGGAATTTAATGAGGTTTTCAAATAATGATGTTAATGTTCTAAATTCAAATTAAATTTTCATAGATTTCGTATTTTGTTTAACAAGTCGTATTTGCCCTGTACGTAGTTTGACGGAAAATGATACAATTAGGCACGTAAATGAAAAAAAAAGCTAGAAAACGTTTATTTAATAACCCGTATTGCGCACCCAGAGTTCCTCGGTCCTCTTATTACTGCGTCCATGCGATGTTTACCCGCAAAAACCGCCAAGTGGTGGCATTGTTGAATTCTGGACTAAGTCAGGTTATTACGGCTGAAAGATTGCATCTTAGCCTGTCGTCTTTTCATAGAATCTGCAAACGCTATCAAGAGACTGGTTTGTTCACGCACCGTTTGATATCTGGCAGAAAACAGGTAACTTCTGACCGAGTAGATCGATTTATAGTAACACCTTTCTTACAAAGTCTACGCCTTAATGTCTTTCAACCGCAGCAGCAGCTTCATAATGAACCTATGGTGGCTGTTAGTGACTCTACAATTAGAAGAAGGTTGAAGAAACGTGGACTTGTACCGTACAAGCCAGCAAATAGGGAGGAACTACCTGCAGATCATCGAAAAGCGCGCCTTAACTTTTTACGTAATTACCTAAATTGGTCATACATCTAGTGGAGCAAGTTCCTCCTTTATGATGAGTGCAAAATTGTATTGTATGGTAACGATGGAAGGACTAAGGTCTACATAAGTGATGGAGAACGCTTTGCACCATGCAGGATTAAAAGAAAAGGCCATCCATGGTGGCGGTTCATGGACTGTTTGAGGAGAAATTAGTGCCAACGCAAGACCGAGTTTGTCTTTGTGTTTGGGTCCCGTCTGCCCTTTTTTAACTGTCATAGGTACATCGTACAGTATCTTAAACCTCTTGTGATGCCCTATGCACATTTATTTGAACCCGGTTTAACATTTATGTACGAGGATGCTAGGACAAACACCGCGAGCGTCGTATGAGATTATGTTACTGAAGTCGATATCTCTATTATTGATTGGCCAGCAAGAAGCCCGGACATGAATCCGATTAAACATCTATGGGATTAATAAAAAAGACGAATTAGTGTAAAAGATCATGCCTCAAAAACACTTAACCAGCTTTAAAATGCAATCCAAGAGGAATGAAATAGAGCGCCACTATTTTTGATCGTGACTCTCATCCGATCGATGAAAAACCGTTCAGAAGCAGTAATGAGAGTCGGGAATGGTATACGAGTTATTAAATAAACGTTTTATAGTTTTTTTTTTTCATTTACGTGCCTAATTTTATCAATTTCCGTCAAACTACGTACAGGGTAAAAACGCCTTGTTAAACAAAATACGAAATCTATGAAAATTTAATTTGAATTTAGAACATTAACATCATTATTTGAAAACCTCATTAAATTCCCTATTAAATGATATATAACACATATTCCTAAATATACACATTTTTCAGATAATCCTTATAAAACACAAACTTGCAACTGTTTCGATTTTTTTGATGAGAAGTGTATATTGTAAATACATTGGGCACAAAGTGTCCACACACACACATGCAGTCAAATGCATAATTAACTTTAAGTATTAGAAATGTTTATTAAGTATCCCTCCGTCACGGGAGGAGGCCCGTCCCTGCAGTGGGACATTAATGGGCTGTTATGATGATGACGATTAGAAATGTTTACGATTTAAATTAAATTAAATATAAATATTTTTTTTTTTTTTTTTAAAAGACAACTCCCGCACTATGAGTAAATAAGGCATTGGTTGAATTGAACAGAGACAGACAGACATTGAGATCTAGATTTATTTTTTATGGATTAAGCCATCCTTTTCATGATTTGTTAATTTATTAGATCCGGTGCCAGCTACTATTTCCTGTAGCACAGCGGTGCTAGCCTTACGTTGACTGACATCTAATCATGGGTCCTAGCTGCGTTAAGTAGTCTCACGTTTTGAGAACAAAACATTTTGTCTTAGCAAATACGCAGGAAGTCGTGGAAAGCCCATTGAATTCAGTTTTGTTTACACAAGTCCCGAAGAATCACTCAGGCATATTATTTCGGTTGTTAACGTTTTGCGAATCGTGAATAGGTACTTGCATAGATAAAACCAAACATTCAGAATTGTCCATCAACAACTGGCTTTGAAATATACTTAGTTTTGAGAATTTAATACCTAGTACCGGTCTATACCCGCTGTTCACGAAATTAATAGAGTCACAGTGTATTCAGACAGTTCTATCATCACTAGTCTATTATAAATTGCCATGTTGTTTCGATGATCATTGTTCCGATAGTAGTTCCGAACAAGGAACTTGTTCCGAAGAGTCTATTTAAGACGGGAGGAAATCTGCATGATGTTCCTCCACCCCTGGGAGGGCGCATGGCATGGGTCTGTCAGACTCTTAACGAATAAGACCTTAGTCTCTCTGGTGTCAGATAACCGAGAGGTTTTAGTCAAATCTCTCAAAATTATACAAATTATACAGTACCTAACTTTAACTTCGATATTGCGCAGATGATAATGGACAGAAAAGAATACGTAATTCTACCTTAATGAAGAAATTTTAAACATTATTTTCAAATGGTTCCAAAAACACAGATTTAAAAAGACAAAATCACTTTGTCATCGGTGTTGCAAGGAAATAATGTAAGTTAAGTTACACGGAAAATAGTTGATTAATAGTCAAAATAAATTTATTATGCCGTTCCGTTGTTGTTACCATTAAGACATACGGAATAAATGCACATGCACGACGCACTCGCAATAAGGTTTATTAATTATGACTCTTACGACACCTAGCCAAATTATTACATCATAATATTACAATAATTAAGCATAAAGTTGAAAAAATAAGGTTACACAATTAAAGTAGTGATGTGACAGTTAATATTGTGTAAATTATTATTTTTATAATAATCCGATTACAAAGTTGCGAGGTTTTGACAAAAAACTAATTCGTGCTTCTTTTCATTTCAGTTTTGTCTGGTATGCGTGTCACATTCACGTACATTCATCGATGAATAGCAGCGTTGATTTTTTCGAAAGCCTGATAGACGAAGACGGGCGCTTCGCTGAACTGAACTGTCAAGAACCCCAACGAGGTTACCGGGCACGACCGCGACCGCTGGCTCAAGGTAATATTAATTTTCAAAGTTAAGTTACATTACATTTCAAAGGTACTAATGTTATTTCAATATTACAAAAACTGGTAACTGTAGTTCACAGCCATGTAAAATATTGGAGTGACCTTTGGCATCGTGCAATAAGATCAGAAGGGAGGATATTTAACCAAAAATAAGTTTTAATTGAACAGTAAAATAACGGAAAATAATTAGGTCCTTATTTATAATTGATATTTTTAATACAAAGATGGTTTTTACAAAATGTTATATTTATAAATAATATTTCTTGTAGACTACGTATTTTACTTGTATAAAATTAATGAAGCTTGTATATAAAATTATTTACACTGTACCAATGAGGTAGGAAGTTCTAGAAATAATTTTAAAAAGTAAACTTGTTTAATAATTTTACGCGGTAACCCTGAGTCCATTTATTACGCCCGCCCGCGACCCGCGTCAGACAGAAATCAAAATGGCTGACAAGAAGGCTTAGAAAACTCACGGCCCAAATGTTTGTCTGTAAATAAATTTTAAATATTGTGAAGCTACGGAATCATTATGTCGAATTTGTGTTCTAGAATCGTTTCAAAACCTCCGAAAAGGTTACAGGACGGTAGAGATACTATGTCAGTCGCACAAACTAACGCTTGGATGAATGGTGAGCTTGTGAAGCTTTGTAAATATTGATTTCTTGTGTGTCAACAGAATAAAAGTATTTTTACGTCGCTTTAAAGGTCAACAAATGGGTTAACTACGTTTATTTGGCGGATCAACTGCAGTTTTGTGTCATGGTTTGCAAGTTTTAATTTAGCTTGCAATCTTTACAGTCACTTTGCTCAGTGTTAATGGAAATATTTATATTTATCTAAGTAATTAATAAGTAAGTGATACTGTGAAATACACAAGTAAATTATTAAATGCTTATTTCAGCTGAGAATATCAACAATGGAGGAGGATTGTCGCTATCACCGCCACATACGGTGTCGCAGCGTGAGACTGGGACTCAGGTGTCTCAGTGCTACAGTGGACCACCATCACCCTGCGGTTCCGCGGGCGCGACTCCGTCTCCCACAACCTCCCCAGCGCCTCCACCTGGGACGGCTACATTAGACCCTAATTGGCAAGCAACTAAGCCCACAATTCGTGAGAGAAATGCAGCTATGTTTAACAATCAACTCATGTCAGATATTACATTTATTGTTGGTAGTCCAGGTATGTATTGGTGTATTTATTTTGTTTATTGGTGTACCTAGTGTAGAATAAACAATAAAATAATGGTTTCATTTAATAATTTCCAGGTCACACACAAGTAATTCCTGCACATAAATATGTGTTGGCCACAGCAAGTTCTGTATTTTATGCCATGTTTTATGGAGGATTAGCTGAGTGTAAGCAGGAAATAGAAGTTCCCGATGTTGAACCCTCAGCTTTTCTTACATTGTTAAAGTAAGTTAAAAATTTGTAATGACTGTATTTAAGATATTTCTAATAAAAAAATAAAACTGTTTGTTTTTAGATAACTAGTAATAACTAATGCAATAGATAAATAATATTCCACAACTTGTTCTTCCAGGTACATATATTGTGATGAAATACAATTAGAAGCCGATACAGTACTGTCAACATTGTATGTTGCAAAAAAGTACATAGTACCACATTTGGCTAAAGCATGTGTCAATTATTTGGAAACTAGTCTAACAGCAAAGAATGCATGCTTGCTTCTCAGTCAGTCAAGATTATTTGAGGAGCCAGAACTGATGCAGAGATGCTGGGAAGTTATAGATGCACAGGTATGTGAATCAACAGAGAATCTCACCGCTATGTGTCTTGAACAATCCTCGTCTTACAGCAGTTTATTGATGGAACTATCAGAATCGTCAAGTAGAAATTTTTCTAGTCCAGAGAGCATGGAAAATGTTCGAAATATTTGCAATTAGGTATTTAAATTATAAAATTTATTGTAACAAACACTTGACCAATAAGTAAATATTATTTTATAATAGTTTAGTCATATTTTCACATACATGTAAAAAGAAAGTTTTATTCTTTCATAATTTTCACATTGTAAAAGATACCTGTGAAGTTAATTTATCTTTTAAAAAATTAAGAAGTTGTGCCACAAAAAGTATTGCATTTGTATACTCAATTTTAGGTTGTGATTTAGGATTAAGAATAAACTTCTATGTTTAGCTTGTATTTTTATCTCATTTTTACTCATTTACATTCCTTACTTTGTATTTCTAGTCATCACAAATAATATACTGGTTAGAATAACTGCAATACAGTTTGCTTAAGTTATTAGTATACAACATGTATCTTGTGAACATGTAATTATTTGCAGAACAATTTGTACTATTAGTGTACCTAGGTTTATGTAAACATAGATCTAAATAAACTATTGAACAGATTGTATTGCAGTTTCAATATTCCTCAACCTTTGTAACACTGATCATTTTATTTTAGGCAGAGATGGCCTTGACATCAGATGGTTTTGTTGATATTGATGTGTCAACACTAGAATCAGTATTATCAAGAGAAACACTCAATTGTAAGGAAATTAACTTATTTGAAGCAGCTTTGGCATGGGCACATGCTGAGTGTGTCAGAAGGGAAATAGATCCAACCCCATCAAACAAAAGAGCTATGTTGGGAGGTGCCATATATTTAATAAGATTTCCTACTATGTCATTGGAAGAGTTTGCTAATAGTGCAGCTCAAATTGGAATATTATCTCCACAAGAGACAATAGATATATTTTTGCATTTTACTGCTGCCAGTAAACCACAATTATCTTATCCCATTAAAGCTAGAGCAGGACTTAAGGCTCAGGTACATAACATTTTATTACATTAATATAAAATATACTGTTCCTACTATTTCACATAATAATGGTAATTTTGTTACATTACAGATTTGTCACAGATTCCAGTCATGTGCTTACAGAAGCAACCAATGGAGGTACCGTGGCAGATGTGACTCAATACAGTTTTGTGTGGACAAAAGAATATTTGTTGTTGGATTTGGTCTTTATGGTTCATCAAATGGTGCAGCCGATTACAATGTTAAGATTGAACTGAAGCGTTTAGGCAGAGTGCTGGCAGAAAATAATACAAAGTTCTTCTCAGATGGATCAAGTAACACTTTCCATGTATATTTTGAAAACCCAATACAAATTGAACCTGAGTGTTTCTATACTGCTTCTGCTATACTGGATGGAAGTGAATTAAGTTATTTTGGTCAAGAAGGACTAAGTGAAGTTTATATGGGAACGGTAACTTTCCAATTTCATTGTTCGTCAGAAAGTACAAATGGAACAGGGGTGCAAGGAGGACAAATTCCTGAACTTATTTATTATGGACCCACAATTAATGCTTCAATGACAAACACAAATTCTAATGAGGACTGACAATTGACTAGATCTCGACCCTTCAATTATTATTCCGCATAGTGGAACATTTATAATCTCAATATTTGGACAAAATATATCAATTAAATTTTTATTATAGGTACTTAACCATTCCCAAATGTTATTTGTTTTGTTGGAAAATTTTGAAGTTCTTGTATAATAATTTAGTGTTGTAAAATTAAGTATTGGGATGCTGAAATTGCTTGCAGACTAGAGTATATTAAAATATGCTCATATGTGATATTGGAAAATATATGTATGAAAAATTAATCTAGTTTGAAAAAAGGGGGATGTGAAGAATAAGTCCTACAACAGTGAATAAAGAAGATTATTCTGTAAAGCAAATATTCTATTGCAGTGTCTCTGAAGATTGTTCACTACCATTTTACTTTAGAGAGATAAATGCTGACTGATGTTCAAACTCAAGCATTTTTTTACAACACTTATTAATGTATATTGTTGAATTAGCCATTAAGATAGATACGTACCTTAAGATTGTGATATGGGTGTCGTAAAAAGCTCTCTATAATCCGTAGGTTTTAGACCTATTATGATACAAATTCATTGCAATATAATTATTATAGTAAATAATTAATTATTACTTTGTTGTTTTAATTTATTTCATAGCTACTATTTATTTTTATTTTAAACTTTTTGCACAATGTTGTACAAAGGCGGGCTTAATGCCTTAAGGCATTGTCTACCAGCCAACCTTTGGGTGATGCAGAGAAATTGAAATGGTAGGTGCAGCAAATTAAAATCAAATGATTTAACATTAACTTTGAATTAATACTAAAATACACACTATACATAAAAGAATACATATTTATATATATACAAGACAAAATATATAAATAATGAAGGAAGAAGGAAGTTATTCCGCTAATAATTAATGCATAATTGGCGAACTCTTGTTTTAAATGTAAGTTGATTAGTGGACATCCTGATTTCAAGAGGGAGGGCATTCCACAAGAGAATAGATTGAATCATAAAGGAAGAGTGAACTGAAGCAGAGCTATGGAGAGGACAAAGAAGGAGAAGATTATTTGTCGAGCGAAGGTTTCTATTGTGACTCGAACAAAGGTACTGAAAATGAGGTGTAAGATAAGAAGGAGCATTAGGAGAAGTAAGAACAGAAAATAGGGTTGTCAGCGTCCGAAGGTGTCGTCGTTGGCGTATGGGCAGCCACTTTAATTCTAAACGATAAGATGAGACGTGGTCGAACTTACGAAGATTGAAGACGAATCGAATGCAGTTGTTTAGAAGTCGATCCAATTTATTGAGCAAATCTGCATTCAGGTCGAGGTAGCACACATCACCATAGTCGATGATTGGGAAAATTAAGGATTGCGCAAGCATTGCTTTGGTACTATGTGGTAGAAAGTTCCTGAGACGATAAAGGGAACGTAAAGAACCTGTTACCTTCTGACTAACGTATTTAACTTGATTTTGCCAGTTCAGGGTGGAGTCGAGATATATCCCTAAATCTTTAACATGATTACTGTAGGGAATGATACATCCATTAAAGATAATAGGCAATGTAGAATTTAAATTAATTTTACCTACCATCCGTGGGCTCCCTATTACTATTGCCTGACATTTGTCAGTGTTTACAGAAAGACCAAATTTTAAACACCATTCCTGAATTGCCGTTAAGTCTCTATTAATAGAGTCTATAGCCCTAGAAAGGTTTTCTACTTTTGCTTGACTATAAAGCTGCAAGTCATCGGCATAAAGATGATAATCACAAGAAAGTTCTTTAGTTAGGAAGTTAATAAGTAATGAAAACAATAAGGGAGATAATATACCGCCTTGAGGTACGCCAGCATACAAACTACACCATGACGAGGTGATTTCATCAATCCTAATTGACTGCTGACGACCTCGAAGATAAGATGAGAACCAATCCAATGCTACAGGTGAAGTCAAGATGAGAGAGAATAGCAATAAGGATGTCATGACTTACGGTGTTGAAGGCATTTGAGAAGTCTATTAGGACCAACACAGTGACCCTGGCCTCCTCCATTCCCGTTCTCACATCGCTGGTTACTTTAAGAAGTGCTGATACTGTGCTGTGTCCAGGTCTAAACCCAGACTGAAGAGGAGAGAGAATATTATTTTTATGTACAAAGAAAGACAGTTGTTTGTATGCTTCAGCTTCAAGAGCCTTCGACAAGAAAGGAAGAATGCTGATCGGACGAAAGTGTGAAAAAAGTGAAGGACTAGAGATCTTTGGGAGCGGACGAACATAGGCTTTACGCCACAAAGATGGAAACTGACCAAGACGAAGAGATTGATTGAAGATATGAAGAATAGCTGGACGTATTTCGTCTAAGATGATGATGATCATATGACGGCTGATGCCATCAGAACCTAAGGCTTTCGATTTTATAGACAAAATAGTTTTTTTGACTTCACCTGAGACCAGTGGAGAAAAAGCAAAGGGGTCTATATTAGGGCAAGGCAAGTCGCGGACGAGGTCAACAGTATCCTTAACCGTGGTTGCACTTGGGATAACAACATTAGCAAAGTATCTGTTGACATCGTCCACTTTAATATTTGGTGGGAATGGCACCTGTTGTGACTTCCCAATCCCAAAAGATTGCAAGAATTTCCAAATATTAGCAGAAGGACACGAAGTTACATTTTTATGAATAAATCGGCGTTTAGCGTTGCGTACCATCTGATTACACCTATTTCTTGCAGCCTTAAAAACAAACCACTTAGCATCACAGCGATCCCTACAGAATTCTTTGAAAGCCCGGTCTCTTCTCCTCATGGCTATTTTAACCTCTTCAGTTATCCAATGCGCCGGTAGACGCCTAATTTTGATATCTTTGACTGGAGCATGTTTGTCATAGAGTTGTATTATGGATGAATTAAAAATATCAACCATATCATCGACTGAAGAGGCCCCAGTCAATGGGGTCCAATCAATTTTAGACGCATCGTCTTTTAATTTTTTTATTTTCCCAAAACAACGCATGCGCAAGATTTTGGAGTAGGGCTTAGGGAGTTTTTGGATGTAGGAAACGAAAATTAGGTCATGATGGGAAAAACCAGGAGCGGGGTATTGGCCATGTTCATGGACTCGGGAAGGATCGGAAATAATAATCAAGTCCAACCAGGTGTCCTCCCCATTCGAGTTATGGTGAGTGGGTTGTAGAGGTAGAACATGGAGGCTGGCGGACTCGATCATGCCAAGGAGTTTGAGTGAACGGGATGAGCGACAGGAAACAAGATCTGTGTTAAAATCGCCCATGATGATGTGATGCTCATAATCAGACCCCAAGGATTCTAAAACCGACTCTAAGTAGGTGAAATAATTAACTGAGGGTGGGCAATAGACCATATTTAATGTAAGCTTTTGTCCTAGTGGTCATTAACTAAGAGCAAACCAACATGTCTGGGTGTTGTTCAAATCCTACTGAGGGACTACTTAGCAGAGATAAAATTTTTATCACTACCTTTTGTTTAATCCTGTAACAGGCGGCGACAAACGATGCAGACCTTGAATGTTCCAAAACTTATAAGACTGGGAATCGTTCGCCATTGCGAGTAAACACAAAAGGCAATACGATATTGCTACTAATATTATAAATGCGAAAGTTTGTGAGGTGAGGATGGTTGAATGTCTGTTACTCTTTCACGCAAAATCTACTAAATGGATTTTGGTAAAATTTGGAATATAGGTAGTTAAAGGTGTAGAATAACATTTAAGCTACTTATACAACGCGGGTGAAGCCGCGGTCATCAGCTAGTACAATATACACGAAGATAATATGTAAAGGTATTACAGTGTGTTACAGAATAGGTTTTAAATTGAATGATTATATTAATTTTTCCATGTGGCTTTACGAATACATTTGTAATAATACATTTTGTTATTAGAAATAGGAAAAATATGACACAGTCGTATACCCTATGCCATATGCGTATAGCCAAAATTTAACTGTGTCGCTAAACCAGGCATAAAAGCTGAATGAGATAAATTTTAAGATGTAGATTACAGTTACTGTTGTTTTACTTAAATTCAAATTAGTATTTAATAAATATGAATTATTGTATTTTACGATAAGATACTTTCTTAAGTAGAGTACGCGGAAACTAAGGGGGGGGGGCCTGAAGTTGTTGGAAAACGATGCGCAGATGTAATTTTTTAAACTTAACGGCTGTGAGCGATTATTTCTTCGTTTCTGTACATGCCCGAATGTGTTTGACAGCTATCTTTACGCTTTCCAAGTAAGATGTCGCGAACTGTACCTACATGCACATACACGCTAAGTGCACATATGATAAATAATAGATATTCCACAAATGGTTATTTTTTTTAACTCATAGGACAGGCGATTTATTTGCTGAAATTTATAAGTAGATTAGTTTTATGTGCATGATATGTAAAAACTCTTGTGACGAAGATCGACGAAACAATCATAACAGCCCAGTAATGCCTTCTGCAGGGACGAGCCTCCTCCATGATGGAGGGATACTTGGGCTACTAATACCATGCTGGCCAGACGGATTGGTATAGGGTTTAATTTCAAGTTTTCCTTCTTTTTATTTCATAAAAATAATATTCACGGATAGTCCCTTAGTGACATATTGTATTCTTCGTCGTCATCACATGGAGAATACCACTACCACAGCCCTCTCTGCAGAGCCTGCATGGGAGAGGAAGAAACGGCGGCACATGTGCTCCTACACTGTCCTGCGACCGCCACATACAGGGCTAAGTACCTAGGAAATCCAGGTACGCTCCGAGAAACCATCAGCAACTTGAAGGGCCTGTTGGCGTTTTTCAACGAGCTGGGGTGGATCGAATAAATCACCCACCCTAACGCAAAACCCGCGCCTTGACGTGGAGTTGCGAAAAACAGCCCGCTATACCATACCATACCACTACCACAAAACAATAAAAAGCAAATATTACTTAGGTACTTACCAGTGGGTGGAATGTTGATGCATAGTGCTCTGGAAAGCTTGAAGTAAGTTCGGCCAACTTGATAACAGCATATTGGTACAGCATCACTTACGTCGATTAACAGATCTGTTATTATTTAGTTACGAAAATTATTTAGATAAATCTAGAATTCTAGCATATGGTACAGGAAGCCGTAAGTATGTGTTGGTTAAATCTGAACATAACATAAAACATAATATAACAAACAAATATAACATAAGACTAACCACAACCTACAGTTCAACAAATCTAAAAGATACAGTATGACGTTTCATATTTTTCAAACTGAAACAACTTTGTTCATGCGTACATTATTCAGTTTCGAATACCTTTTTCGTAAAACCATGAATTTAGAAAGATTTTATTATTGTATCTAAAAATGTACAATTCTTCATATATATATTAAATTAAAAACGTTCAAACAAAGCAAAATAACACATATTTACATAGTAAATAATATCTAATAGTTCTATTCTTGACCTCATTGCAAAGTCACGTAGTTAGGTTACTGCACGTAGTGTTGCGACTCTTCGGATACACTTGTATGCAAGAAAATCGTTTACATATACGAAAAATCGTTATTATCGTTAGACACGTAACTAACTATTACTTATAACTAGTACTCGACGTGGTCGAAGGTGACGGGAGGCAACTTATTAAGGTCTTAGTAGTAAATAAAAAAAATCCTAAACATTACTTTTATTTAATTAATTATAATTTAAATAAAAGTAATGTTTGGAATTTTTTTTTTCTCTAAAAGTACTAGATCTAATAGTAAGTACTGTTTATTTATTACGACTTGAATATAAAGGTAAACAACTATGGGGTCGTGTCAACCACAGACTAAAGACTGTATTTGACCTTTGAGAAATGGAATTAAAGACAAAATTCTAGAATCTACAAATTATGTCAAATGGTGAAATTTGATGTTGAAAAAATTACATATATTTAAAATATAAGAAAGATAGTGGTTTGATCAAAGTAATTTACGTGTTTTCTATTTCATAAACGTTTAATGCTATTTTCCAGAAATTTTCATACATATCAAAGTGTGCAATTGATGTAAAAACCAGAGAATTTGCAATATGTGGTGTTTTTTTTACAAAAGGTTCTACTCTTTACTAATAATGAGATTAATTATTAAAGTGTCTTAAAAATCGGATATTATCGTAATGGATTTCTTAAATTTCGGATATTATAGTTATCGATTTTTTTTATCCCAACCTTATTATTCAATTTGTCAGAACTGTCATACCGTACCTATTAGATTTGTTGGACTTTAGTTGATCAGATGAAACAGCCTATTGTCTACAAATCATTGTACTACTACAGGAACAGACTAAGCACAAACTGGCTAGACGTTATAACATATTATTATAAGGTTTTATATCAAGTTTTCGTTTTTTATTGGGTTAGGTGTAGCACTTTGTAATCTTACTCTGTCAACATTTTACACAATCTCCAAATGACAAATATTCGAGAGAAACCTGATGATCTACGTATAATTTTATATGTCTACTCAACGACAAATCTCTGAGTTAATGTACTGTGTATTAATATAATTAATTATCTACTAAGAAAATATATAATAATATAATTTAAAAGGATACGGGCTGTGCCTTCAGTTCTACATGTCATATAAACGCATGCAGCTTGTGTGTGACTTGAAGGTCTTCCAATAGTAAGATGTCGTGACAGAGCCATCTTGTAGAAGTTACAAGCTATGTCTATGCATTGCTGGTTGAGGCGTAGCTGCTGACATAATGCCGTTATGCCTTCTCGGGCTTTTCTTAATGTTATTTCTCTGGATTCCTGACCAATACCAGCATTGAATGCTGAAATAAATTAAACATAAAAACTAATCAAAATAAAATTAGTTTTGGACTTATATTTTAAGAAATTGACAAAAATAATGTTGATTGCAAAAGTCTTAGAAATACAACAAATTGTTTCTCTTTGTGGAGTAATGTTTATTCCATTTAGAAATATTTTTATAGTAATTTTATTCCTCTGGGGACTAAAATTACAAAACATATGGACAACATGGGGACATAAGAATAGCCAAATATAGTAGAATTATTTATTATTCGTATTAGTAGGCCAAATATCCCTTTGTCACGGGAGGAGGCCCATCCCTGCAGTGGGACTTTGATGGGCTGTTATGATGATTTAAAAATGAGCATGGTTCAAATTATAAGTCTTTATAAAAACAAAATATTCTAGCACTTTACACTCAGAACATAACCAACTGGTTCAATACTCTAGCAGCAGCAACTAAGCTTATCAAATAGACAATCTTAAGCCTATCAAATATATTGTATATCAATTTTTAGTCAACACAATAAGTCTATTTTTTATACCAATTGTAATGGCACACTAAATTGCCCTTATATTCTATTAGGAATCTCAAATATTTACCCCTTCCAAAACCAGTAGCACCTCCTTTAGACTCAGCTGATACAAACTGTCCAAGAGCAGAAGCTCCACCATGAGCATTTTCTTGAAATTCTACTTCAGCAACAATTATATTATCCTCAAGTACTGAGCCACAGTTCGTACAGACTGCATCTCCACGTGCAGGGTCTACTTCAATCTCTGACGATCCACAATGTTTACACTTCTTCCCAGACATTCTTTCTAAACAGAAAAGTAAGAAACAAATTACGCTAAGCAAGACTGGCGAGTTCAAAAAACAACAATATTATAACTTCCTATTTCAAACACTTAAAATAGTTAAGGATTGATAATTAATTGCACTATTTATTTACCATTCAATCAATGAATTCCATAAAATAACAAATCATATGATTTGCGGTAACAATAAATAATTGTTTATGGAACTGAGCTCTTTCTCGAATAGACTTAAATTAAATCCCAAAAATGCTTTGGCCCAAATGTATAATATGATATACAGTTTTTATGGGTGATACAAAATGTTATCATTCATAAAACATTTTGAATCTAAAGTGGATCTTTGGGGAAGTTTACTTTAAATCATAAACGTCAAAGTGACAGGAAAACAATGTGCAACTGCAAACATGACATTGTCAGTGACAAACGTGACAGTGACAGTCACATTGACCAAAGCTGATAATTGCCAACATGAAAAATGTCACCTAGATCAAAATAAGAGAAGAATGACGTCTAAAACTCAAATCGCAGCATTTACTCCTCATGAGGAGTCTATAATTTCATTTCGAAACAAGATTATTATCTTCTATTACACACCAATACAAAACTATATACACACAAACTTCATCACTTATGTATGACGTGTACCTAATGTAAACTCCAGATTCTGTGAAAATCGTCTTGATAAGAATAATAATAAAAACAATTAAAATAGGTAGTATCCAGGGATAATCTTTAGAAAAAAGTCAGATGCTTTGAAAACACTGTATGATACACCCAATGATATTATAAAATTATCCTTTTTTAAATATTGTATTTGTGGTGTCCGTTATGGTAGCGTACACAAGAGCTATATCGAGTTGGTCGACTTTACCAAAAAAACTCTGCGTAAATAATGCGTAATTTAGTGTAAAAATAAAAATTAAACTCTACACCATTTTCAATGGCTACGCCCCAGGGTCACGTTCAAGCTAGCATACCCATAGCCGTACTCGAAAACGGCAAATTGTAAAGCAACAGAGATTACACACAAAAATAATGCACTAACCCTCCCCCCGCTACGCAAAATTTCATAACAATGGCTCTTGTATGAACAGATCTGATATTAAACAAGACTTCTAAATGACAGCGTTATAGTAGCGAACACATAATAGTTCTGATAGAAAGGGAACTTTTCTTTTGATAATGCTACATGTAAAAATACGGCGTGAAATTCTGACTCTATTAGTGTAAATACTTTATGCAAATTCGCAGTGGAATATGTCAAAAATCCATGTTAATTTATGTTCATAGTACAGATATGCTCACAAGTGATTTAACAAGTTTTTTTAAATACAGAATTTAAACTAAAACATGATGAAATACTGAACTAGGAGTATATTCACTTTATTAATTTCTAGATATAGTCCTGAGAGAAAATGAAATAATTGTATAAATTTAAATAAATAATGATAAAGGCACATTAGCAACAATAGGGCAAAATGGGATCCATAAAAAAATTCGCACGGGCAAGCCAGCGGATAATGACAATTTACATTAAAACAGGTTATGATTTAAACATATTTATTTGTAAGAATCAGTCTTAAAACACAAAATCATGTATCTGCATGTATGTAGGTATATTACATCAGCCAAAGGATGATCTACGCTGCTGACCATTATCATCTCCTCCAAATATCTCCAACTTGCGCGGTCCTGTGTCTTGTGCCTCCCTTATCCATCCATATCCTGTCGTCTGAACAACGTCGTACTGCTGACCCAGAGCACCTATAATGGTTAGGTACATTTTTCAGTACTATGTGCCTCCTTCATCCGTTAATTGCCCGCTCTCCCTGCAAGAACACTGGTCTGCCTCTGAGGGAGTGCAAGTGACCTGTTGAACATGTCTTAAAACGTTTACGTGTATTTATTTTTGCCATTATGATAACTGAATTAATAACAACAAAAATAATATATTTTATAACTTATTACGTCTCTAAGCACAGTCAAAAGCAATAATTTATTAATTATTGTAATTTATTTGGCAAATTAAAAATATAAACGTTACAAGGAGCTTTTAAATACAGAATATTTTTACACAAGAAACAATCAGCCGCGATTGCAACTTATAAAAGCGCTACAAATTCACTTCACCTCCAATGACGTCATTCGAAGAAATGCTTGCTATTGGTTGAATATCACGCTACCAAATATTTTTAGACGGTGAGCTCACCCTTCTGTTTCGTTTGGGCTGACAACGGAAAAATGTAATATTGACTATCAAATGTTAGCGGCTTTTACGTCCTTTCGATTTACAGCAATACAAATTCTGAGGAGAAGGGCATCCCCAAAGCAAAGACGAGGACGACGTCATTGTTTGTGTGCAAACTGCAATGATGAGTCATCATTGTTGTGTTCTCGTTCATTTTATCAATTCATTTTGATACATTAAAAACATTTGTTTGTGTTGCTGTCAATGTCGAACTGTCACAAAAAACTTCTCAGTTCGCAGTAGTTGTGTTTGTGTCGTAATATTATTTGTTACTTTGATAGTTGTTACGCGAAAAGACAAACTTTTGTTTGAAGTTTTATTACAAAGATAAATTGATAATAAACACGTTGTGGTAGTTGAATTACATAATATATCTGCAGTTTTCCTTGAACTAAGTGATATATGTAATGACGATGAAGCTTGAAATTAGTGATACTCAATCAAACCAGTCGGACGTTTCCTGTGATGATAGTCAATCGTCGCAGGGTTCCTCATCATATGATTTTGATAAAAATGTTCCAACCTCTAATACATTACTCACGGTAAGTTTACTGCATGGCTTTTTCTACAACAAAGGTAGGAATAGATCAGTCTCAATAGATCAGTAATCAAGAAGTACATTTTACTAAAGTACTTTTAAACCTTACACATTTTATTATAAAATTGCACTGTAGATGGTTCTTTTTGCAGCAATTCATCACAGACCTTGAAAACCATAATGATGTTTTTATTAGTGTCTGTTTTATTAATTTGGCTTTTTAATTTAGATTATGATAAAGTTATTATTAAAGTTTATCCTTTAGATACATTATCTCTTATAATAAATAATAGAGAAAACAAAAAATATTACAAATACATACTTATTACCTTCTTATGATATGATTTTCTATAGACCTAAGATTGTCCTTGGACTAATATTTACATTTGTTTAATCTTCTGATACCCTTACGATTAGCCACTATAAACTTTAGCATTTCCAGGCTTCATCTCATGTATTAAATCTTGTCTGTCATAACAATTCTTCAATGTGTATAGTGTTCTTTAATAAAAGAATAAATTATTTATTTGTTTTCAAAATTTTGTTTATTAACGTTACTTATTTATACAGACATTGTATAATGAACCTTATTTCAGTTAACATATGATTTTGAATATATAGTAGGTTAGTTTTCCTTCTATTGCGGAGTTAAGTCTATTTAGAAGTAATCTCTACAACAATTAAACTACACGCATTCAGTGTATATCAGCCTACATTAGCCTCATATTTAAAAGGGATTACTATGAAAACTATTGAAGGATACTTTTCTAACATTAACGGTAGTTAACTCGTCCTATTTACCACTGTGTTTTCCAATAGATATACTTAGTATTTTCACGAACATGATAATATTTTTATTATCATTGATATCACACCTACTACGTCTTAGTCACCTGTCTTTTTTAGCTGATGTGTCATAGCTAACAAATTGTAACTGATAAGATTCTCAGAACTGCTATGTTATTTACGGATATGTATTATGTTTTTGCTTTACTGATAAAATGTGGTTATTCAACAATCTACATATTTATAGTAATTTGTAGGTTACATTAATAACATGATATTATGTTATTACTAGCTGATGCCCGCGGTATTACCCGCTTAATTGTTATTTTACACCATAAACTACCTATATTCCAAATTTCATCAAAACCCATTTAGTAGTTTTTGCATGAAAGGGTAACAAACATCCATCCATCCTCACAAACTTGCATTTATAATATTAGTAGGATAGGATAAGCAAAGGTGTGTCACTTTAGTGCCTAACAAATAAGGTGAATATTATCTTCACTAAATAAAAAGAAGGAAAACTTGAAATTAAACCCTATACCAATCCGTCTGCAAGCGTGGTATTAGTAGGCCAAGTATCCCTCCGTCAAGGAAGGAGGCCCGTCCCTGTAGTGGGACATTAATGGGCTGTTATGATGAAATAAGTTGACAATTACGAATTTAAGCTCTCTAGATATATCAGACCCACAGCTAAAAAACCGGTCAAGTGCGAGTCTGACTCGCGCACCGAGGGTCCTGTACAAACCTATTTATTTTCCCGCCAAATTGTGATAACGTCAGGATTCAGCTGTTTTAATACTATTTTTCCCGCCAAAATTCAATGACGTCACGACTTAGCTGTCAAAATATATTTTCTTGCCAAAATTCTTTGACGTCACGACTCATCTGTCAAAAATTCTATGACGTCACGCCTATCTATCAAAATTGACAGCTGTCAAAAGTGACAGAGGTATCAAATATTTTCCCGCCAAAATAATATGACGTCACAAATCATCTGTCAAAAATTCTGTGACGTCACGACTCATCTGTCAAAAATTCTATGACGTCACGCCTATCTGTCAAAATTAACAGCTGTCAAAAGTGACAGAGGTATCAAATATTTTCCCGCCAAAATAATATGACGTCACAAATCATCTGTCAAATATTCTGTGACGTCACGACTCATCTGTCAAAAATTCAATGACGTCACGACTCAACTGTCAAAAAATATTTTCCCGCCAAAATTCTGTGACGTCACGACTCATCTGTCAAAATTCTATGACGTCACGGGTCACGTGACCTATGACGTCACAGGTCACGTGACCTATGACGTCACAAGTCACGTGACACAGCTTTCCCGCCAAAATTCTATGAAATCAAAATATAATATGATTGCTAATAAAAAGTAGCCTATGTTCTTTCTCAGGGTCTAAAGATTGTCTGTACCAAATTTCATCGAAATCCGTTCAGCCGTTTAGGCGTGAAAGAGTAACAGACAGACAGACAGACAGACAGACAGACAGACAGACAGAGTTACTTTCGCATTTATAATATTAGTATGGATTTAGAATAGGATATTGTTATATCTTATATAATATTGAATACTACATATTTGTAAAGAAAAAATATAGTGTTTTTAAAGTTCTTAGAAGGTTTCAAACTTACCTCAATATTAGAATGTTTTAGTTTGTTTTTATAATTAATAACAAATCTAGGTTTATAGGTCAACTATTGTCATATAAAAGTAGTTGTTTGCTGTATTTACTCTGCAGATGTTTAGACTATTTTTCAGCAGTTTTAGATGTTTAGTGGTTTATATAAAAAAATTGGAATCTTTTTACAACCAATATAAATTGTGTACTTAATTATTTTATTTTCTTATATACTATGACAGACCCCAAAGTAAATAATACTCATAGTTTTGATGTTCTTGCTTCTAAATAATTCATTACAAGTTAAGTTTTAGCCTGCCATATTGTGAATCTTTCTATAATGGTATGAAAGACATACATACTGGATTTACTAAACAGATATCCTCCATATGAAAAAATAAAATACAATAATTTTATTGAATTTATTATAAATCTGGAACAGGAAAATGAATTAAGGAATAACAAAACTTAATAGAGTTCATTCCCTAATCTATTTGAAATATGTGTCCGTTTCGCATCATATCAATTTAAGCAATAAACATAAATATAATATACTAATTCATCTGATACTAGTTACATACTAATCAGATCTTAAACTCTACTGTAGAGATCCTCAGGTTTATTACAAGAGTCTCTACCGAGACAATTGAGTTCCTCCACTCTTCATCATCATCAAAACAGCCCATTAATGTCCCACTGCAGGGGGACGGGCCTCCTGCTGTGACGAAGGGATACTTGGCCTACTAATACCACGCTGGCCAGAAGGATTGCTATAGGGTTTAATTTCAAGTTTTCCTTCTTTTTATTTTGTAAAGATAATAATCACGGATAGTCCCTTAGTCGGTTTTTACGACACCCATGGGATGAGATGGGGTGGTGACATATTGTATTCTTACTCCGTCACCACACCTCCACTCTTACTTTGATCTTATAAGTCTCGCCAGAAAGGCCTCACGTAAGAAACATGGATAGTGATGTACCGTGCCCGGGCACACTGCCAAGGACTGGAAATATTGCCGGCAGCGCTGCCGGCAATGTTCCCAAAGTGGGAATTTACTGGGAATTTAGGTTAATTTTTCAGAAATTTTATGACATTTGTATTAAATTCGCTTTAATTTATTCATGTCTATAGACTTATTATATCAAGTTTTAAAGGCAACAAAAAAGATAAAACACTGCTCATGGAAATTACCAGGGTCAGTAAAGAAATTAGCAAAAGTATAAAATAAGACAGAGCTAGAAAGAGAATCGAATGTATAAACCAACACATCTCTAAAACAGGTGGGATCAAGAAAGCACTAAAAGAACTCCGAGAATCAAAATCATGGATACCTGCACTAAAAAACAAGAACAAAAAACCGGAGTCCAAAAGGAAAAACATACTAAATATTGCAACTGACTTCTACAGGAAACTATACTCAACTGATCACAAAGACAACAACATAAATCTGGCAGAAGAAACTGAAGAAACCACCCCTCCAATTTTAGAAAGCGAAGTAGCTCATGCAGTTATGTCACAGAAAAATGACAAATCACCAGGCCAAGACTATATTACCAATGAGATCATAAAAATAACATTACCAGATAACATCCAAAGGTTGACAAAAATCTACAACCAAATTTTAGAATCTGAATGTATCCCTGTTCAATGGACAGTTAGCACCATTGTCCTATTATACAAAAAAGGAGACAAAGACGATGTAGGAAACTACCGACCCATCAGTCTAATGTCAAATGTATATAAAGTGTTCTCAAAAATAATTTTAAATCGTATTTCAAAGACATTAGACTTCCATCAACCACTAGAACAGGCAGGATTCAGATCCGGATTTGCAACAACAGACCATATGCATACACTAAAGCAAGTTATAGAAAAATGCCAAGAATATGGTCTTGCTTTATACTTGGCATTTGTTGACTACAACAAGGCGTTTGATTGTTTGGAACATGCACACATATGGAGAGCCCTGAAAAACCAAGGAGTAGATCTCAAATACATACGGGTGATCAGGAACATATATCTAAATAGCTCATCACTGGTCAAACTGGAGACATGTGGTGAAAGCTTTCCAATCCAAAAAGGTGTAAGACAGGGAGACCCACTCTCGCCAAAGTTGTTTACAGCAGTCCTAGAGGAAGTCATGAAAACCATAGATTGGAGTGACTTAGGAATTACTATAAATGGCCAAAGTTTTAATCATCTTAGGTTTGCCGATGACTTAGTTCTAATTTCTAATAACCCTGCATCGTTGCAAACAATGATGCAAGATCTTGTCACAAAAAGCAGAGAGGTGGGACTGACAATTAACCGGTCGAAAACCAAAATCATGACAAACAGGTTGGAAACAGACATCTACATTAATGAGGAAAACTTGGAGTATGTAAAATCATACATTTACCTTGGACAACTTGTATCATTTCAAAACCAGATGGCACAGGAAATCGACAGAAGGATTGTAAACGCTTGGAAAAGATACTGGTCTTTAAAAGACATCATGAAAAATGCCAACTACACCATATCAGTGAAAAGAAAAATCTTTAACACATGTATCTTGCCAATACTAACATATGGTTGCCAGACTTGGGCACTGACACAAGCACTGCAAAACAAATTAAGGACGTGTCAGAGAGGCATGGAAAGAAGTATCCTAGGATACAGAAGGAGTGACAAGAAGAGAGCCACCGACATTAGAAAATTCACTAAATTCGAGGATGTCGTTCGAAAAAGCAGACAACTCAAATGGAAGTGGGCAGGACATGTCACAAGAGACGAAATGGGGAAATGGACAAAGAAGACCACTGAATGGATACCCGGACCGAACACTTTTCGCAAACGAGGACGACAGATGAAAAGATGGTCGGATGATTTAAGAAAGGTAGCTGGCCCACTGTGGCTGAGGTTGGCCAGGGACAGATCGGGGTGGAAAGGGCTGGAGGAGGCCTATGTGTCTGAAGGACACGCTGAATTATAAATTATAAAAAATGTTATTGATGTGTTTTTATGTTGTAACTTATTATCAGCAATAAAGGCTTTTGTATTTTGTATTTGTATTTGTTTGTATTTTGTATAGACTTATTATAAAAAAATGACAATAAAACTTAAAATTAACGAAAATTCCCAGTTCATTGGCAATATGCCCGGCAATATTCCCAGCATTATTTCCAGTTTGTTGCCGGCAATGTTCCCAATGGGTTAAAAGTCTTATAATTTATTATTTTTCGATCTTTAAATTAGATTTTAGAAAATCTCTGTCTTAGATAGATAGTGTTTTTCTTCAGATAGATAGTGTTTAAATGACAAAACATAATATGCAACTAATTTACTTTTATAAACAATGAAAATCTGTAATTATTATGATAGAACTATAACTTGGATTATAGGCATAGAATTAAATTAGGAAAAGTATTTTGAGAAGTACTTTTCTTATATATACATCTATTCATATAGTTAAATAAAATTTGAGTGTCTGTTTGTAACATGATATCAACGGCTTTTACTAATTGCATATCAATGTGTACACGATCCCAATGCCGTAAATTATAATTAATTCTGTCTGTTTGTTCCGGCTAATCTCCGAAGCTGCTGGACCAATTTCGATGGGAATTTTCCTATTGGTTTCTAAATTTTACGGCGCGTATACTTGGCTACTTTCGATTTTTATAAAGATTTAGGGTTCCGCAGAAATAATTAAAAACCATAAAAATGTCAATGATACCTATATGATTTTATTCAATGGGATTTTACGGAAGGTTAAAACGAGTACCTTAGGCTTCTTTTTTTAGGGTTCCGCAGTTTTTTTTTACAATATCTTGGTCGTAGGTAGGGGTTTGGCTTTTTAGATGAAGCTTTTATACTGTTATATTAAAAAAGTAATTTTGACAAATAATCTAAAAAAACATTGTTAGGGTTCTGCAGAAAAAAAAAGAAAATTGTAACAGTTTAGGTTTTTTTACAGGGCTTTTTCAGACAGATAGATGATGTTTTAACAAAGCACTAGGGGTTAAGGTCATAGCACACCTAAACGACTTTGCTCCCACCCAGCAAAAAGAATATGATTCAAGTAAGGGCTATAAATATTGCTCTTTAAATATATTTTACATTGGCATCCTAAATTAGCAGACAGCTCGCTGTCAATGAGTCTACCGCCGCTAGGCTGCTGTTAAGGCCTAGCTTACCGCTCGTTACAGGTGAGCGGTCGGTGCGGTGTCTGCGCGGTCACTGCTAGCTGTCGGTCGGTCAGTATCTATGAACTATCTATGGACAGCTGGCCGTCTACTAACAGTTACTGCATGGACTGCTGGGTGCCTGCTAGCTATCGCCGCGTAGACTATGAGCAGTCATTTTAGTATAGGAACGGTGTTGGGTTCAACCTCAAGGCTTCTTTTTCGGGTTTTCGCAGAAAAAAAAATGGTTTTGTTTAAAATGCATTTTCTCTGGCAGCCACTCACAGCCCGTTGCGGTCACAGATTTAAAAGCGAAAAATTTCACCGAGGTCATTGCATAAACGGGTGACCACTCAGTGGTATTTTATTTGAACATATCCGTACTTCGGAGGGCACGTAAAACGTGGCTCCTGACTGTCGTTCTCGTAGTTGTTTAGTCACGTCAAAGGGTTTTTAAATGGTTCCGCAAAACAAAAAATGGTGAATGTGTGCTTTCGTGGACGAAGGTCGCGGGCAACAGCTAGTTAAACAATAATATTTAAAGTAAAACTGTCGCCAAAGAATGTGCATTTAAAAATTGTACGATACGTATTATCCTTGTCTTCTATAAAATAATCGTGTTCTTTTGATTTCTTTTGCATTACAATGAAATATAACGATGCGCCCAGTGCTTTAACAAGATATTATTAAGTATTCTCGGCAACAAACACGTAAATACTGCGCACACCGGGGCGCGTGCGCGCGCGTGAGCGGTGTGAGAGCGCGGGGGTCGGGGGGTAGCTATAGCAAGCGTTTACAGGTACAAGAGATAAAAATTATTCATATTTTACACTTTAAAAGTAACAATCTGTTTAGTGGGCATTTTCGGCAATATTGCCAATGCGCCCGGAAGTTTCCCGGGCACATTGGCAGTGGAAATTTGCCGGCAGTGGCAATATTCCCAAGCGTACATCACTAAACATGGATACATGATCAACCTTTTTTTTGTTACCACATACATATTGTTTATAGAAAACACCAAGGATGAATAAAAACATACCAAATGAATAGAAACTTATGGGGTGCTTATAATATTACATGCAAATATTAATGAGATACATAAAATGCATCCCTATTAAGTACCTAACCGTATTTTGTGCACAGTAATACAATAAGATAAAGGTGCATTTTGAGAAAGGTGCAATTTGCGAAAGGTACATTATGAGAAGGGTGCATTTTGCGAAAGGTGCATTATGAGAAAGGTACGTTTTGCGCACGGGGTGCATTTTGCGAAAGGTACAGTCAGCCCCAAAAGTCGCTGAACACATTTTAAATTCCAAAACTGCTGAACACTAAAAGTGGCATAAGTCAGTGTTGCAACAAGAGTACAAAATAAGCTAAACGTAAAAAACGACCATAACACGCAGCACACGATAATTCCAAAAGTAGCTGCACATGGGTATTTCAGAAGTATCTGAACACTAGTATTTCAAAAGTATCAGCACACGGGTATTTCAGAAGTATCGATGTTGCCAACTCGTGCAGTATACGGGAGCCGCGCATGACTGAACGGCAACGTCGCGTCGCCCGCTGCGTCGCTCATCTGCGGTCGAGTTTCAGTGTAGTTGTAGTGAGTGATTTTGACAGTAGACAAAAGTCAAGCCAATTTTAAAGCGGAATACTACATTAACAATTTCATCAAAACAGTTGTCAACACGATAGCTTTGCTTGTATAGAGCTTGGGTGAAAAGAAAACAGCTCTGGTTCGATCCTGAGGAACGGATTACTTTTTGTGTTTTTTTATTTTTTCTTATTTTGTTTTCTACTATTATTATTATTCAATACAAGCTGTAACCCGCGACTTCGTTTACGAAAAAAATGTATATTCGACAATTAAATTAAATAATTTAATTAATTAAATGGCTTTATCACCTCTAGAGTTAATTTTAGTTGCATGTCATAAAACTATTAAGTTCAATGTCGCACAACAGGGAGCGCTTCTTCTTACATAACATTTCAACTCATATCATCGAATCTCCGAAAATGTTTCTCATACAATTTAAAGAAGAATGATTATTATCATTTAATGAAGAATGATAATAATCATTCTTCATTAAATTAAAAATTAAATAAAAATACTATTTAATTTTCAATTAAAAATAATATTTTAACTTTATTAAAATACCTGTGAACAGTGACGGTGAATTTAAGTTACTTGTTTTTTTTTGAGATAAAATACAATACTTAAATAAAAAAACCAAAAAAAATACTTGGCACAACCCGGTTTCGAACGCACTACTTCATCAAAGTCGAGTGTTCTATACCCTAGGCTATCGAATCTCAGTGAATTGTGTTGAAATTATGTATCTATTCCAACGAGATAATTGTACTTACAGATACTTCTGAAATACCCGTGTGCAGCTACTTTTGGAATAACCGTGTGCAGCGTGTTATGGTCGTTTTGTACGTTTAGCTTATTTTGTACTCTTGTTGCGACACTGACTTATGCCACTTTTAGTGTTCAGCAGTTTTGGGATTTAGAATGTGTTCAGCGACTTTTGGGGCTGACTGTACGTTCTGCGACTGAACCTAATATGGCTTACTAGCAAATCCGGTGAACTCCATTTCTCCACCAGACCAGATGGCTTCGTTTTATGTAATGAGAAAAAAGATTTTCCCGCGTTACAGTTGAATTTTTTTTTTATTTTCTTAGCTATAAACCTAACGGAGCCCTAGACCTTTCCAATGAATGCAAAACCGTGGAAATCGGTTCGTGCGTTCTGAAGTTATATCGTCAGGATGGAAAACCCGACTTATTTTTATATAGTACCTAGACTAGATTATAGACATAGGTACATATTTCAAAAATAGAACGTCAAATTTACAACAACTTTTCAGTTCCAATTCACCTCCTATGAGTACAATTACTCCTTACTATAACTATTCACCCCATTTCACTGCATATCATTTGTTATAATATGTATAACATTTTCTTTATAAAATAATTATGTTTTTATTAAAGTTTACACGTGTACGTTAATGTGGCATGTACCTACATGTTACACAAATACACTCAAGTTATGATAACAATTTTGTTTTGAACAATGGTGTTTCCTTAATTGCTTAACCTTTGATTTATTTTCCATAATGTAAACCATAATAATTGCGATGATATAAGTTAATTAAGATTATAGTTTCTCTATACTAATGTGTTGTGGTAAAGTTTGAGTTAATTATTGATACTGTGTTTTGATTTCGAGAAAGTGTAAAACAAAAATTTATCGTGGCAAAAGGTCGATGGATGAAAGAGCTAAGTAAGTACAAAATCGCGAGCGCTAGAAACCTTAAGAAGAGGTTTCTTTCGACTGATAGGGTTAGGGTTCAAAAGGTTTTTTTTGAAGAAGTCTTCCCTCCTAGGCTTCGTGCACTGATTAGTGGGGATTCACAAAGACATCAATTTAATAGATAAAAAGTCATCATCAGGTCATTCGTTTGTGAAACTTTATTATTAATCCATGTATAAAGGAAACTTTGATACGCCATAGTGGAGACATTCATGCCTCTACAAATATTGTTGCTGGCATGGTGGTCGCCATTCTTGGACTCTATTGGATGCTTAACATCAGGCACCATAGAGTCATTCTGGACGGCCAATTTAAAAAAAAACTATATTCTGACCAGTATGGTAGGCCAAGTTTCCTCCCCTACTCTAAAACTAAAAAGGCGCTTTTTTATTTGCTACAAGCTTCTGTTGCATTACGAAACACTAAAGTTATTATTTGTTTGTTATAAAATCACGGTGAAGTTGTTGTAATTTTTGCCAGTCACTGTATGTTAACCGCAAAAAATAGAGGCGTGTTTAACCTTTTGCTGATTACATTTGTGTTATCCATCTACCAACTTAATTATAGCAATAATGAGATGATTCAATAGTAGAATATCAGACTGTTTTAGTAACATAATTATTTATTACTTAAGAATGTGATAAGAGGTATTATTCATCATTTCGGAAAAAAAGTCGTCCAATGCTGCACATAGGTCTACTCTGCTTTCACTGCGGGCGGGTGTGTTAGAAAAGATATAATTCCTAGTTTTTTTACTGGAATAACGAGCCGATATCCTAAGCACTACACGTCAAATTAATAATATTTTGTGATAAACCAGTCACATATTATGATAATTAAATATCGCGTCAAGCGAGCTTATGATGCAAATCTTTGTGTGCTTAAACATCAATGTTTGCATTAGTGTGGTAGCTTTCTTTATATATCATGTAGTGTATATAAAAAAAGTATGATAATAAGTTTGTATATCAATTCGGTATGTAGAGTAAAAGTTTACCTATGTCAAATCCAAAACGAGATTTTAGATCGGTAAGGAATAAAATCATATTTTTAGCACAAAAAACCGCAAGATTGTGTTTATTTTTACAATTAGGTATACCTACATGAATTACTTTGTCTTTCATTTGACCTCTAAATGACGTCATGCGTCAGGTTGAACAGAAGTTTGTCTCTGCTTTCATTGCTCAAGTAATTCGGCCGTACGCATGACGTCATCACAAGTAAAACTTAAACGGCCTTATTACAAAATACGGTCTAACTATAAACCACGATTTATTACGTCACAAAACCACTGTTTTTGAAATTTGTTATTGCAAAATCAGTCTTAACGCTAAAGTGTTAAAACTGATTTTGTATTAACAAATTTATCATTTTGTATTCGTTAATACAAAATCAGTTTTAATACTTTAGCGTTAAGACTGATTTTGCAATAACAAATTTCAAAAACAGTGGTTTTGTGACGTAATAAATCGTGGTTTATAGTTAGACCGTATTTTGTAATAAGGCCGTACATATTTATTAAAAATAAACTATAGGTAGGAAACCAAAAATACTCAAATTAGTTGTTTGTAATTAATAAAACTTTAAACTAAAACTTAAAAAAAATACAACAAAAAATCTTTACATACCGAATTGTGTGATATATATCCATAGCTTTGTTGCTTTGTGAATGGGTAAAGGAAAGACTGTCATATTATTATGAGATATCATTGTCAAGTTTTCCCGACGATTTCCGTTTATCCGATAACAAATTCCACTTTGATACATGACCGTGAATAAAAAAAGAACATTCATCATCATCATCATCATAACAGCCCATTAATGTCTCACTGCAGGGACTGGCCTCCTCCCGTGACAGAGGGATACTTGGCCTACTAATACCACGCTGGCCAATATAGGGTATTGGTATAGGGTTTAATTTCAAGTTTTCCTTCTTTTGATAAAAAAAAACATTAATTCGTATACTTATATAAAACGATTCCACCAGTTGTTCGAAACAAGGTTGTAGCAGGAAAATATTGTCGAGTGGCGATGACCGCGTACATTGCTGACGTCAGCGATTCGAGGAAAACTCGTGGGTCTCGAGCCCACACGCTTGTCGAGTCTACGAACACAGAACTCGCTTGTAATATTAACAGGCTATTATGTGGTAATTAGTATGCTTCGTTTTATATTATTTGGTTTGACCTTATTTGGAAATTATTATTTATTTGAAAGATAGGTCGATAGGACTGATTTTACTTATGTTTTTATGTTAGTAGCTAATGAAATAACAGGGCATAGTGTAATCGTTATCGGGGGACATGCACGTAGCTTGTGTACCAGGGTAGACAGCTTCTTATTTTGTTCGGCTGTTTTTTGGCGTTGCTGACCTCTCTAGTAGAATAATTATAAAAAATGTCATATTAATCTTTCAGTTATTAGCTGTTAGATAAGTATTTACCTTTTTGTGAGAAATAAATTATATGAAAATTATTATTTGAGTTACAGGTTCGCGTTTTTAAATAAGCGCAAAGAGGTTTTGAGCTCGTATCTCACCATTAACGTGGACTAGCACATTTTTAGCTATACTGGAACAATGGTACAGGGACTATGGTTAATGAACCATAGTGCTACAATATTGTGCTACTTACAAAGCTACTAAACATAACACCTTAAAGTAGTTTTAATTTTACAATGCATTGCTTTCACCTGTTTACCTTATGACTAAGTTACACTACGTTAAAAAACATAAATTAAAAACATAATTACCTATGTTTTTTTATTTGTTTTTTAAACGTAACTAGGCGTAAGAGTTCGTTGAATTACTTGCTTAAGTTTTGTACGCAGAGGCCTTGGATGTGACATGTGGAATGGCTCAAGGCGATGCAGAGTAATGCCAGCTAATGCATGACCTACATAATAAACCTCATAATAAAGCCTTTAATTTACAAAATAGTGTTGCTATTACAATACGTAGGTAGTAAGAAAGAAAGGAGAGAATAATATATACACACATCAAAAAAGTCTAAGCAACATGCATGATATTACAAATTTACCATTTATATTAATTAATTTCTAAGTATTTACTCACTCAAAGTGTATAGGTAAGTAAACTTTTTTGTTATTGATGACATACTGGCTGGTTGTAAAAAAAAAATTTCGATTATGTTTTGTTTTTTTTCATAAAATTCAAATGACTGCGAATTTGTTTGAATTTGAGTGCATGTTAATTGCTACGTTTTAGTCTTGATTTTATAATTTTACCAACCATTTAAATACAGTTGGCGACAAAATTGAATTGTTAGATATTCTTTACGTCATGGAGCGACGTCATTTGACGGCAGATGAAATGCAAAGAGCTGTAGGGATGTTGCAAGCGGGAAGTAATCAATCTCAGGTATCTCGACATTTTGGTATTCATAGAAGTGTTATTTGTCGTCTTTGGCAGCGCTACAATAATACAGGGGAACCCGCTGAACAGCATCCAGGCCGTAAAAGGAGTACAACCACTCGGCAAGACCGGTACATACAACTGACTGCAAGACGCCAGCCGATGTTAACCGCTCGAGAGATAAGTTTGAGGCTACAAAATTCAAGTGGTGTTGATGTAAGTCCCCAAACTGTGCGAAATCGACTGCATGAGTACGGCCTACGAGCTCGACGCCCTATCAGGTTCCCACCGATACGTCACGGGAATCGCGCTCGTCGAAATGAATGGTGTAGAGAACGCATAACATGGACCCAGGAACAATAGGATAAAATTATGTTTTCCGATGAGTCGCGATTCGGGTTTAGGCCTGATACAAGAAGGGTGCGAGTGTACCGTCGACCCGGAAATACTGAAAGACTCAGGTGCGTTCAGGAAGTTCATCCATACAGCGGCTCAACAGTTATGGTATGGGCGGGTATTATGAAGAACAGGCGAACTGAGCTCGTTTTTGTAAATGGAAACATGAACGCTGAAAATTACGTTGAGGATATTCTCAGACCTTATGTCCATCCATTTGCACAAACCTTTGGCTCCGATTTTACGTTAATGCATGACAATGCGCGTTCACATACAGCTCGGCGAACCAGTGAATACTTGGCAACGGAGAACATCCAGGTATTGCCCTGGCCTGCACAATCGCCAGACCTCAACCCCATCGAGCACGCATGGGATATGCTCCAGAGACGTGTTTTGAAGGACTTGGACGGAGTGACAACAACCCAACAGCTGAAGGATTTGCTACAATTCCATTGGGAGCGAATACCGCAAGATGACATAAACAGTCTCATTAATTCAATGAATAATCGTTGCCGACAAGTTCTGAATAGCAGAGGAGGCCATACTTTGTATTAAATTGTCCTATTCTTTCACAATAAATTCATTTTCTTAAGAAATTTCAATTTGTAAAAAAAAAGTTTAGTTTCTTATGTACCTGTATATTCTAATATTGTTAATTTCTGTTATTAAAAGAACTTATAAAGAAAACAGCTGTTATTTTTACATCATAGAACCCTAAAAATATTATTTTAAAAATAAAATACAACGTTATAATTAAAATAAATGGTAAAATAAATTAATATAAATGGTAAATTTGTAATATCATGCATGTTGCTTAGACTTTTTTGATGTGTGTATTTCAAATGTGAAATACACAATTTAAAAAAGGGATAGGTACCTGGTACAGGTTGTAATAAACCGCTACCGTGCACAAGATCTCGAATTCGAATAACTCACTGGAAAATTATTTGTACGATTGTCCGTGTGGTGACGGAGTAAGAATACAATATGTCACCACCCCATCTCATCCCATGGGTGTCGTAAAAACCGACTAAGGGACTACCAGTAAATGTTATCTTTACCAAGTAAAAAGAAAGAAAACTTGAAATTAAACCCTATACCAATCCGTCTGGCCAGCGTGGTATTAGTAGGCCAAGTATCCCTCCGTCACGGGAGGAGGCCCGTCCCTGCAGTGGGACATTAATAGGCTGTTATGATGATGGGACTAGATGTTCTTTATGTTTGTTAAATGCATGTCTGTAAGGGTCCCCATGATATAACTTGGACTTTAATGCGAAGTTGTCGTAGTTAAAAACTCGAGAAATAAAGTACTTTTTATTTGTGACCCAGAAAGAATTCCAATCCATTTAGGATTACACATTATTTGCATTAAGCGAGAATCGAACACGAGATATTAGACAGTCATGTAGGTACTATAACCGCTCCGCATATGTTTGTGTAACTACAACAAGTAACTAACATAATTAAATGTAACTTGAATTACATTTAGAGTTAAATTAATACAAAATTAATTAAGTTTTTCCTCATTGTTACACAAAAACATTTACTTATACGAATTTGAAAATGGATATTGTAAACGTGGAAGTGTTTCTATCGTCTGTACGTAGTTTCAGGAAATTCAGTGTTATAAGTACCTACATGTAAATGTACTTATCCACCTCAAATTTCAACTTGGAACTTGTACTCGGAAGTAGTGTAGGGGACATATTTGACACTTGTATAAAACAATCGTAATATCACTAAACAACTACTTACAGAAGTCAAATGAAATACAATTTGCCTTCACACAACGTCATCTATTTCAAACTAAGCAGAGCTTGCACAATACGAATTACACAATGGATACAATATACTTTTTTTTATTCATACGTATAACATAGAAATAAAACATAATTTTGAATGTAGTGGTAATCGAATCTGAGACTTCTGTCTGTGCTTCTGTGTAGCAGTAATGTTTAATCAGCTAATAGATGTTTACTCGACATTGGCCTTCTCCATGTTTCCACCACGCGCGACATCTTAATATTTCGTAAGATTGACAGTGACCATATTTCCATATTGTTAATAGACTTCTATACCGATCCCTGTTTTGTGATCATACGGACTGTAATTATTATAACCTTGAATGAACAGCAGGTTAATAGAGGGACATGTTAAATAAAGGGACCATCTCTTGTCTGTCGTTCTGTTCGTGAACTATTAGTAGTGGCTAGGTTACAGTTACAGGCTCTTTCATAACTTTAGCTACAACCATGATTAACTGTTACGCAGATTTTTGTGGGTTTAATAATATAATTTATTCCCTATATTTGAAAGGTTTCTTTTTCTACGAAAACATAAAGAATTAAAAGTTGACTTAAACTCTTCAATGGAACTAGATTTAGAGCTAGTCTAGACGCGTATTTGATCAGTATATATCATCAGTATTTGAAAACTTTTCTCGAATTAATAAAATTGGAACTAAAAATATTGTTTAGGATTAAAACAAAAATCAGTGCATGCCAGACATTCGCATACAATTACCAATCCTAAACACCATCATCAGAAATGTTATACTTAGAATCTGTAAGTGAGAAATAGTGTAACGTTGTTTTTGTGTTAAATATAGTAGGAATAGAATCGGAATGTCATTAGCAGTGCGCGAACATGATTAGCAAGTCAATTAATACGAGTTCAGGTTGGGCAAGAACCTCGCACTGTCTCGGACTTATTGTTATTGTGCTCAATATATGCGATAGATTTACAGATAAATTAGAAATTTATAAACTGTATTGCTGTTGACGATGGTGTGATATAAATTGAAAAAGGATGCATAAAATTTGATGTTCAAGATAGGGTTTCAGCTTACGTATTCTGACTATTATCTCATATACTTTGACTGCTGGGACACCAGAGCCCTTTATTTTCAAATCAATAACGATGTTGTGTTCTTATTGATTTGGGCCATGACGGCTATTTCATTGACTTATGTAAAGCTAGTTATACCCTTCGGGCACCCTTACCCGTTGTTATCCATGATTGCAGCTGTGGGTCGAGTAATGTTATAAGCATTTTTATTCAAATAAATAATATTTCATTTCTAGAGTTTCTAATATTATATGCGACTAAGTTGCATCACAAAATGGTGTTTCTTCAGACAATCTAACGGCAGAATATGCTAATAAACTTATTAAGATATCAAGGACGTAGGTGACAAAATATATAAGCGATGATTTTTGAATTAAAAAATAGAAAAATGTAAAGAAGATCATTAGTTTAATAATGAACGTAGTTGATTTTTTGTTGAAAGGAAACTTGTGAAGGCAAACGGACCATCTGGTTAGCTAGGAGCTCACTGACATGAAAACCTTTGCGACTATCGAAGTTCCTTTGGTGTAGCATATCCAAAATTAATTGCTAAGGCAACATCTACTTCACTAAATCGGGAGGGATACAGACGGTTTTGTACACACTTACAGAAAAGAGGTAGATCTCTTCAACAAGTCTAGGTTAAAACTACCGCTTTTCCCACTTACTATACTATGTTCAAGCTCTTAATGTTCCAGAGTGATGAACGCAGTCCAAAAGCACTTTGAGCTTTTTATTTTTAAAACACCGAGTTCTACCCCATCTAGCATGAAAAAGCGTGTAGCTTACCATCACTAGAATGAATTATTGTTCCTAATGTTACAGTGACGTAAAAAATCCAAGAAATATAAGTTTGATTGTACTGATTATGGTTACCACAGCTTTTGTAGAGCCTACGTCCATTAGTTCCAAGTATGACTGTAAGTTTTCGTGGTAAAGCTAACCGAACTATTGGAATCAAATCGTTGCGTGACAAGCATAAACAGTCAAGGGCCTGTCCTTGAACTGCCACGAGGGTTAACGACTAGCGCGTTTTGTTAACCGACCATCAAACAATACTAACCACATGTTTGTGATGGCTCTTCCAATTATTATACTATTACATATTTAAATACAATACATTATACTTTAAATGTTTATGATATTTAATATTTTGATGATATAAGAATGCGACTGTTTTTATATAAAGACACCGCACTTGGGATGCTCTATGTCGATGGGACTTTAAACACATTTAAGGCTTTGTTTTGGACCCCTAAGATGGTCCCTGTGACGTAGATGTTCACATAAGGCGTAGGTGCTCACTTAGCAGTTACCTAAATAATTATCATAAACCCTTTGAAATAAAGATAACTCGCATATAAACTGTATACCAATCCAGACAGACTTATTGGTAGAAGTAAACGATGATATTAGAAACCTTAGGATACCTTTTTTAAACTTATTAGATAGGTAAATCGTAGAATGCGGATTACACGCAACTTTTCTATTTTTATAGCTATACGTACGAGTATACTTACAATTGAAAAAACAAAAATATGATAAGATTAAATATTACCGGAATTTATTCACCTGATACCATTCTAATAATATTTTTTATCAGTTTTGACCATTTTCTACAGAAGTATCAATATTTATGATATTGAGGAAAAATACTTGCTTATCAAAAGTGCTTACTTACCATATTTTTCTATCTTGATTTCTAAGGAATATATAGTTGTACATTTAATTCATTAGAAATGATAAATTACGTAAGCTTAACGTATTTTAAACATGACGCAGTCTTTGCTGCTTCTGCAGTTCCTTTCGGCAATGTTATTTAAACCCAGAAATTAAAATTAAAATACAGGTGACATTCTATCTTGGGACAATCATTCATCAAATAAACGTCTTGCCTAATAGTAATGGCAAACCACCTTCTTCCATGCGCAAGACGATGCCATTAAAAAAAAACGAACAAAACAAGTGTTACGAAGGAATTAGAATAGTTGATTTATTTATTTGTTTAAGTAATGACCAAGTTAAATATGATAAGTAAACATACTAGTTTACCTATTACTAAGTTACCTACGTAAATAATACCCTGTCGATTTATAAAATCTCGATGCCTTTTTGCGGTTGTACGTTGTTTTTTGTTGGTTTTTTCCCCTTTCCTTCTGGTAAACGGGTCAGTGTTTTAAGATGTGTTACCTATTTACTATTTGGTGGATTCTTCACTGGCCCCTACAGTAATAAAATCTATATTTCGCTCAGATTGTAAGAGTTTTCAAACTGGTCACCCAATTGTATATTGATGCTGTTTCTTCAGGGAGGTATAAGACTCGCAAGAAGTGCACTGCCCTGCTCTTCGTCTTATTGGCTTTGTAAGTACTTTCCCCGGCGTTTGGGTAGCATAGTTTGTACAGAAGGAGTCTCGCAATCTCTGGGAAACTCATGCCTTTAGTTTGAAGTTTATAAGAATCGTATACTTAGTTAATATTGCTCACTAAATTTTGTAGCGGAAAATCAATAATATGATGGCACAGACATACATACTACATATTTTCAATTTATTTGTCTAATTAATTTCCTTAATGTTGTTTGTTTCTTAAGTTTGATTAATAAATTAATTATAACTTTAACGATCCCCAATGAAACTTAACTCCAGCTTTTCAAAAACTGGAAAAATATTTGTAATCTTGATTTATGTTATATCAGTGTTACAATTACATTAATAGTACCGTATTACTGCATATTCTTTTCAAAATATTCAGGGCCAAAAATAGTTTATACATTCTCAAAAAGTTTATCCAACAAGTTATCATCTGATCATGACTGTACATTACGCCTCTTGTGGAACAAGGCCTGTGTCACTTTTCCGGAGTCCGAACTAACTTTTTCTTGGAGTTTCAGTGGAAATTGGTTTTCATTTGTTAGCGACATCATATTCATAAGCAGTTACTGGAAAAAGTTATGTTACCTTAAACCTAAAACGTTGTCGAGTGGCCCTGGTGACTAGGATAAGAAAGGCTTCCAAGTGTCAGATAAATGTCACGGACTTTGAGCAGCTCAATCTGCTCAGCTGTATCAAACGAACTTTGTGTAATACTAAGTCTCTTTACTACTAATAAAGTTCTTAGGTATGAATGAATTAGAAATAGGTACTTTAATAGGGTTTAATGTAAATAACGTCGGTAGTTAGTTTTATAACAATGCAATAATATGTTTGTTCTATTAAATGATTCATTTGTACAGTTATTGGCTTTGTTGCGGTAAAACTTTTGTACCTACAACTCGATAAATACTGCCTCCTATCTAGGGATACAAAATGACCTACTTAACCATATTGGTTCCATGGCTATTACTCTAATTATTCTTGTTATCCTGAATTGTTTTGTCCCTATATTATTTCTGATCTCATTTCAATTTGAAGAAACAATCCCTATAATTGCGCGTATAAAATAAAATGAAGTTATTGGATTTGCTATCAACTTTGGCAGCAGTACAAATTGCCCAGTGTTATGGGAATTGGGCAATACGAAGTACTATCTCGATAAAGTTTCACAGAAGCTTTTAATATTGTAACTCCGAGAAATGAAATTGGTTTTCCCCGAAAATTCGTCACCTTCCAAACTTTGTATATAACTGCCAACTGATACAGTTTAGCAAAAATATTTACTCGAGATTCATGGAGAAACTATTCATTGAATCACTGGTAAACTAACTTCATTGAAAGAACCGTAAAAAAAATGTATTTGGCTCGGTTGGCGAATTGTTGAAATGCTTGAACATAAGTCGTTTTGATATTGAAAGTGTATTTGCGCGTGCGCGTTGCGGCACCGTGGTATCATACAAAACCGGCTAGGAGCGCGCCAACTAACTCAGTCTTATATACAACATTCTAGCTACGCGTACGTCTACATAGTGTGAGGAAGCCTTCGTATGAGTCACCTCTCTTATCATTATTGTGATTTGTTACGTTATACGTGATTTTAGCTAATTTATTATAAATTGTGGACTTTTAAATATTATAATTCCATAGTGGATAGTTAGTTTGGACAATTGTTGTGCAAAGTTTCTTCATGTCTCGGCTGGTGCCATACCATTTGTACAGCAGCGAGCAAGACGACAGTCTAATGTTCGCTACCATGTTCGACTACCAAACAGATGAATACAGAAAACCTATGGTAAGTTTAAATATTCTTTTTATTATTGCAAAAAGTTTATTCTTAGTTTCTGCGTTCGAAATAAAGTTTCGCGCTTTTATACGTGAATTGAATTTATAAACAACTTTCTCGTAGGCACACATGGTGTGGTCCAATCTTTTATTGTTAACAAAAACTTTATAAAACTCAGATATTTTTGTAAAAGAAAACTTTCATAAAGTATGTCTTTGATTTCTCAAATATTTACTTTGCCTACATTTTACTCGATAATTTGAAGTGTAAATTTGAAAACAATGGTTCAGTGTTGACACCAATAATAGGGTCTTCTGTTACTTAAGTCAGCTAAAACGCTATTGGTCTGTTTTATGTAAGAAAAGGACAAATATAAACGTATTTGCGTTGTTCTTTTAGTCTGTGAGTGACTAGACTATGTAATTGACTGTATGCAAAAAATATGTATCCAAGGTTTCATATTAAATTGAACCTTATGTTGCATTTTTATTAGAATTAAATTGGAATAAACATCAGTTCTTAGATTTGTTTGTCTCCATAACGTGGTACAAAACATTTTATTTCTATGAATAGTTTATGACGTAATATCAACATCCCACGCCGTAAGGCTGTTAACAATAAATATTACTAAGTTTTTCTTTATTATTGGAAGTTCCTCAATAACGTCATAGATGGCGTTACTTACTTAATATAACAATTTATTTAATACAATACTATGCGATAACAGTTTCAAAGATAAAATTCTGATAAGACAATATTTTGAACAATCAATTTTGTTTTTCCATAATAAAAAATGTTAATGTTACTAATCTGTGTACATTTTCGTTCTCACGTGCGACGATTTTCGCGTTATCAGTGAACGTCTGACGTCACACGTGGTACGAGGTGGATGACGTCATAGGATGACGTCATGCATGCCCCACTGCGCAGTGCCGCACGCTTAGTCTCAAACAAGCTTTACGAACTAGTATCGCTACTACCTGAACAATTTTATAGCGATTAATAGTACTTTTGATATCGACTTTTTATTGTCTTCTAACGACTTTATTGAGAACAGCTAAAGCCGTGCTAAATGTTCCTACGTTTGAGGAAATCGAGGATTTTTACCTTCTGGGAAGTTACGTTGTTTTGCTGTAACCGCTGAGGTCCTCTATGAGGCTGGTCACGTACACCTGTGGTGAATGTAGGTAGGTAAGCTAGTTTCTTTTACGATGACGCATTATATTTAATACCCGGCAGACAAAAAGGAGGCCAAAGAATTTGTTAATATTGCGCAAGAAAACATTTTTCGAATGTTTATCAATAGTTTTCTATCATCGTGACTATTTGCTTTATTAATTCGCCTGAAAAATTTAAAATAATGCAAACAATAATAATATTACAATCTCTTTAAATCAATTTTGGAATGTTACTCCAAAATCCAATTCATCATAGTGGTCCTATATCACGTTGATCCATTGGCTGGTTAAGTCAAAGTCCAATTAAATAATTATAATTACATAAATTCACAATATAAAAAGATTAATAAAATAAAACAAGTTCAATCTGCGTCACGCGCCTTGTTTACTTTCAATGTCCATGAATGAAATCGTTGGGTTTACCCATGCAACCTTTATACAACACTTCATAGTAGTACTAGCCTTATACTGTTACAAAGAAAAATGCCTACTAAATGTCTGATGCAATATAAATGCAACAATTGCTATCTACAATTTTCGTTGCACAGGATTATAAATATCGCGCAACAGTAGTAACTATACATTATAATCTATTAATTAACCAAAACATTTTGTACAATATTAAATCGCGGTATGTTCTAGAAACAACTGATCTTTTAGGATCAGATATACGATTATCAGTTGCGCAAGAGCACAACCGGATTTGCCAGCGCGCCGACGTTGATGGTAACCTTTGCGAGTCGAAAACGTCAAGTCCGGCTGACTTGACCTACATCCTTCGCTTGTGAAATTTCTCCAGCGCCTGACTTGTTCCAAGAACTCAGTAGGGATTCCCCACGCGTTAACAATTACCGTTTACCTGTTTTTTCACAATTTATTAACGTTTTACAGCAGTTAAATAACGATTTTATTGAGTTCATATTCTTTGTAATCGATAAATATAAGTTTGGATCTCTAATTGTCAAATATACACGTACTTTATATTGTAATGTAAACAGATTTTAAGTAACTATTGACCTCGTTGACATTACCAGATGTATTTTATTGACGGGACACCTATTAAACTGTGTATTCAATACGGGCCGGATGTGGACAATTTGCTTTAATTGTATCCAACTCCTAATCGACCTTAGGTGAATTTACTTAAGGAAAAACCTTCCTTTGTACTTTCTCGAACGTATGATGGTCGTTTAAGTATAATTCTTGAAGTACCTAATGCTTATTTAGACTATTAAAATAATGTCTAACTGCAAGAAACTAGAATTTTATTCACATCGACTTTATATTTTATGTATTACTGTATATTACTGATGGGAATATATCTTTTCTAAAACCATTGTCTGCGTAATCTTTTTAGTTTCTTGATAATTGATTCTAGCTGACGATAGTCTTAGGCACGTGTTAAATGTAGGTGACTAATTATGTTTAAACTATCTCCTAAAACCACTAACTTAAATGAATTGAGACTAGTTTGTAGTTTTGTAAGTGCTTATCTTCATTCGTGTTACTTGATTAGATAATCTGTACTATTCAACACTTTGTTTTCTAAGAATAATAATGATTCATCGGAAGTAGGTAAGGCAATATTTTTTATTACAGACATAATGACATATGCCAGTACTATTACCTCTTGACAAAAAGTAAACCATTATTTTACAAGTTTATTTTGAAGCCATTACTGCTGTGTAATTGTGATGGGTTGTTATACGCTGATGATATGCAAATGGTTATAACATCTATCTACGTCACTAATTAACATGAAAATGTTAATTTATTCCAAAATATTTCCGACGCATATTTCTCTGAATAAATTATTTACTCGGGCTTGAATTGAACTAAGAGTCGGTTATTAAATTATAGAGATACATAGTTTTGTTTAAGCTCGCTTTTTTGGTTTGGTGGGGATTTCTGATTCCCATTCTTAACTCGATAGATAATAAAAGGTTCTTCATGAAATTCTGAGTTGTAACTTGCATTATATGCCTAGGATCACACACAATTACATAAATGAAACATTCTAACAGAGAAATGTGAGTGTAGAAAATAACTTAGTCTACCGCCAGGTGCAACGATTTAATAAATTGTTGTATAAAACTTACCATTAATTATTGTGATTTATAAATAAATCTAGCCTTTGTAATATAGACTAATGTTTTTGTTTCTTGAATTCTTTATGCAATTGTTAGTAGTGAGTAAAAAATTAGCTGGTCGAACACCTGTGTTGAAGTGATGACGTCATTTACAAAGCACGTCCGACTGTGAAACTCATTGTTTATGTCTATGTGCAATATTTTTACCTGAGCTTTAAAACTTTAGTCGTTTAAAAGTTTAACTTTTGAGCTATAAAGTTTAGTGTTCTTGTTTTATGCGAGGTCTAGGTGTTGCTGACAGAAGCAGTTTTTGTACTTATTCGAGATTTCAGTTAAAAGTTGCAAAACAGTCATAAAAATAATCGTTGTTCTATAATCGTGTCTTTCAATAAATTGTCTTTTACTGGGTGCAGCCATTTGACAATATTCTTGTTTTCTTAATACCGATAAACTTTGAATCAAAGAAACCACGTTACATTAAAATAAAAATTCAATGCCGTCGTCAACTTTTTATGTGGTCTAACTCTAAACAATGTGATACCGCTGTAAAAAGGTTTTCTTAATTTGCATTGTAAATATTTTTGAAGTGCAACAGTAATTTCGTTTTCATTTTATTTCGCAATTGCAAAACAAAGGAACTAAGATGTCATATAGCTATACAGTACCGTAGCAGTAAACAAAATAGTTGTACAAGTAGCAGTAATAAAACCCGGCTGACTTCTTTATTACCTTTAAAAGATAACACGACCAACGTTATCCATTACATAAAGTGTTTCCTATTGTCTCCTGGTATTCATTGCCTTCAACTATGCAGCTTACAAATCAGAGACAAAGGAAACAATATTGTAGAGATAGTAAAAGGTTCACAGCGATCACTTTCTAAGAACTTTGAAACTTTTCGAACTTGGAATTCTTCCAGACGAAGTTTATACATTTAGACGGTAAAATTTCCGTTTCGTTGGAAACTAGTATTTCGTCTAGAAACTTACTTCTTTCTTAGAACTAATAAAACTTAATCAATAGCTCAATCAAACTATACGAGCTAATTATAATGACTGGTAAATAGTACTTAAAGTACAACCATGAAATTTTAAGTTAAGGCAGCCATACAATAAGTTAATGTAGATTTTATCAAGATTGGTTATAATATTGTTCTCTCATTGAATCGTAAAAGTACATTCAATCGAGCTCTTTATAACGCTACTTCGAATGTTTAACGCGTATAAAGTAATTATACGATGTTATATTTAGATGTCTGTATTTTCCATTGTTCGAATCGATTCCAATTCTTTATTTATTAAACTTTTAATATATTTCCTTTTCAATAAGTTGGTATTACGATCGATTAACTATCTCACTATCTCGGTCAAGTTAAGTTGTCTGAGTGAGGTTGTTGTCGGTATAGTGCTAAGTCATGCGGCTCCGGTGTCTTTTAACTGCCATTATAACCTACCACCCACGTTCAAAATTTCATGTCGAAGTTTATCCGCATCAAATAAATCGTAAACTGGATTATTTGTCAGCATTCGTAATAATCTCAATTTAGTTTTATTATTGTTTGTTGGAATTTTAATTGATTTTCTGACAATTAGTTTAATATGTCTATAAAATTATGCCTGGAAGATCATTCGATTAAAATATTTAATCATCGTAAAAAGATACATTATTTAGTTATATCGGGATTTAAGAATTTTAAACGGACATTGGCATACGTAGTTTATAATTAAATCAACCAGGAAAACATTAGTGATAATTTCTGTAATTGAGAATAAATAGATCATCACGTCATTCTCGTCACAAAATGTTATTTTATTCAGAGAGGTAACTAACAACATTATTACATTAGTATTATTTTAATTTCCTGTTTGTTCAATATCCTGCCCGTCCTTCAAAGACAACATGTTTTATTAAAACAACATTATAATATTAAACCTTTGATCGTGGACAAGAATTTATTAGAACTAGCTGTGAAAAATGATACAAAATGAGATCCACATACCGACTCTGAATACATACTTCGTGGTTGATCGATGTGATCCGTCGAGCCTTTTGTTACGGCTACTTATAACTTTAAAAAATCACAAAAGTATATATTCAAATAAAGGTAGACTCATCAAAACACATTTTGTAGGGTCTGTTGTCTCGTAATCTTTTGTTTACTGCGGTATTTTACCGGTAACAATGTAAAACTATATAAATATACAAATTGTACATTAACAAGTAATACCTCAAAGGTAGCGGCTAAATTGTTTCCAGGAGCTCTTTTGACAGAATATCTTAACGGTGCCGAAATAATTGCATCGAACTGTGCTTTTTCCAAGGATCCGTTAAAAGTACATAAGGATCCCAGCGGTTGACCACGGGAACCAAATGAGTCATTCGTTAGACTCGCACCGCATTCCAACGGACATTCTGGCCATACCGTTTATTTATCTTGATCAAGGGATTATGATGCTAAGTTCCCGATATAATTAAACGTTTGCATTTTACATCGTGTAATATAAATTCTAAACAAAGGAATCCTTGTATAAATTAGCGAGCTTAATTTTCTTTGTTTTATGGAGGTAATAATTACGTCACAATAATAAGCATAGAGCTGATATTTACAACAGCTGCTAAGTCCTTGTTCCTATTATGGAAGTGAATCGTGCTTGCAGTTGTGTAGATTACTGACATTTTCTACATTTCCGCCTTGGTGTGCCTTATTAAAAGATGACATTCTTATGATGCATATTCAGTGACTTTATATTTTTATTACAAAGTTCTATGTCCGTTATATTAATTGGTATAATAGTATATGTATTTAGTTTTTATTATGAGCTTGAACTGCATTGCAGAATCGCATTATACATAACTTACACAAAATGTAATATTTCTGTGAATAATTATCCCCAATGCTCTGCATAATTCTTTAAATAGTGAAAAATATGCTCCGATTTTCAGTTGAATTATGATTTGTTTTGAAGTATCTTCCCATAACCATAAGAATAACAAACAACCCTCAAGATTCCATATAGAAAAAAGACCATGAACTGTACGTATACAGTAAGCCGCCTACAACAAAATATTTGATAGACGGCACAATAACCACACTACCGATATCGTCGCCATTATTTAATGAACCCTCGTCAGATGAAAAGGTCAAATTATTTGAAAAGATTAATCTCATAATTTATGTGGGCCTAACGCGCCCTGACAGATTTCTCGTTTGACACACGGAGAGTCATTTCACAATGATTTCGAAATTTTGAATTAAACAAAAAAGTTTAGCTTTTTATTTCTGACGAAACTATGAAATATACCGTTTGCTAAATATTTATCTTCGTTTTTTAAGTTTGGCAGTTAATATTAATCAAGGGACGTAATTCACCAGTGTGGTATAATTTGTTGGATGGGTAATTTGCACGGACATGCCTCAGTTTACTGAGAGTAATGCACTCGTAAATGTTTACGACTGTGGCTGCGTTTTCAATGTTACTTCATATTTCTTTTTCATTCTTCCAGGATTGGAATATAGGATTAACACATTACGGATTATTGATAATAAATATTTTACTTTTACGATTCACTATTGAATTCTTGCTAAAATTTTACAGAGTTATTTGTGTCCGTGGTAAATCGAAGTATATTCGGTCTATTCCCAGTTTCCCCTGAATACTTTCTGGGAATTTTGTCGCATATTCCCCCGAATTCATAATCGAGGAAAACTGGGAATTTTGTCGCATATTCCCCCGAATTCATAATCGATGAAAACTGGGAATTTTGTTGCATATTCCCCCGAATTCATATCAAAGTTTGTAAAATTAGCTTAATTTAATATTTGACGATGATGTAACATTGGTCTTCAATCTCTATGATTTAGAATCCTCTCCAATTATACGCGTATCACTGAAGTCGTGGAACATTTACATACAGTAAAATTGTTCTTATAACTTGGGTTGTCAGTAAATAACAGTATTAATGGGCTTCGAATGGCTACTTGCCTCAATTCTTCGAATCCAATTTTGTATTTTACTACACCTACGCAGTTCTTAATTCTGATACATTTGCAGAAGGTCGCGTGTCATGTTCGTACTTGAATTTATTTCTTTTTTATTTGTATTTGTTCATTGTATTGTATGTGGTAGTTTTTAGGTTCTTGAAACTTCTGAATTGTAAAAATAATTATAGTTTTGTATACATGGATAATGATATCACATTGTTACGGTGCAGATCATTGACCCTACAGATAATTGAACTTAGATTTTTTCGAATATTTAATTGGTTATCTTTATTTTTTAATTAGCTAAGTTTAATATTTTAAATCTTTACTATTACCTTTTTAATTTAATTAATTATTATATAACCATAACATTTTTCCTCAATCTCTCTTTGTTTTTTTAAATTAGCAATATATTGCATCAGGTTTATTAAATGGTTCTAGTTTCTTCCAAAACTTTTGCACAAAATTTTATTTCATTACATAAGTAAATTCTAAACATACTTAAGTACTGATATTATGTATTTTTTTTACATTTTGAGGGTCTTTGATAACTAGCTCTTATCCGTTACCTGGCCAAATCACTCATGTAATATATCTTTAATGGCACATATTAAACGACCTTATAATAGAATGCCATGTTGCATATTTGATGCATATTGTTAACGATTATAATAATGTATGGTTTATTAAAGAAACATGTATCATACCATTTCTTTAGTTGTTTTATATTACTATGTTTATAATAACATGGAAGACTGTAAGTTTAATATCTATCTATGGACTGGCATTGGCAATGAGTTTTTTATAGCCTATAAACTTAAGAGCTGCGGGCATAGTCGTTTATGTTTACTGAGTTAATTTTCATTTCTTAAATGAAAACAACATCCTGCTTTATATTAAATTTATTAATTGTAACTACCAACTCTACACGCTTACTCTAATTAAATTATTCTGTTTATGTAGTGCAGCGATCGTGTTGCATATTGAATTTCTACCGAACACAACACCACCCAATTAGGGGGATACTAAAAAGGTTTAGTGTTTGTTTGCGCCTCATTGTTCTCATCGGTATCTGGGCTGCTGCCGTTATTTCGCAACTTCCAAGTCTGTTTCCTCGTCTTTTTAAGGAATCGAAAGTTGTTGATTTTCTGCAAGCGAGGTACCTTAGCAGTTGTGAAACGTTGCGTAGGTGGTGTGCATAATGCGCGGGGGCCCGTCTGGTCGGCGGCGACGGTGGCTGCAGTAAGCATGTCGGATGGCGAGGGGCGGCCGGTGGTGTTTACGATGCACCGGTGCGACGGCGCCGAGTGGGGCGTAGGCGTCGCCGGGGGGCGTCGCGCCAGGCTTATCAGACGATGGCGGGGCAGGCGACTGAGCCTCACTCCACGTTCTGCCGCTGACCGCGCGTGTCGTGCACGCTCGCTGACACCGGTTTTAGATAACAAAAACCTTTGTCCAGCCGAGGCAATAATATTTACACACTGCGTGCTTTGCGCCGCGTAGTTTCTGAGGGGTTTTCCGACGCCGACCGACATCTGTCAGCCGATTGTTTTCATTGCGCGCACGCGGATTCTGTAGTTCCTACTCGTTGTTTCAAGTTACGACAAGTTTTTCCAAAGTTTTTAATTGAAGGTTCCTGTTGCATTGTGTGTTGTGTTATTTGGATTGCATTTAGAGGAAATTGGTAAGTAATTCTTAATGGTTCATAAAGAATGAAATACTGCAGGCAGCATGGGTATTCCCCAGATGTTGTTATTGATGTTATACATTATTGCGTCACTAAATATATGTTTACATCAATTTAGTGTCTTACCTATAAGTACTTATCGCGTTTTAATAAAACATATATATTGCGTTTTGCCTTAAATCCTTAACCCGGAGTCTTTTTGGATCATAAGGTTCTCTTTACCGGTACAAGGGGTGGTTCTAAGGACTTTGGTCCTGGCAGAGGTATCGAGGGTATCCTCTGTGCTGTCTTACCTTTTGGTTGGTGTAAACATGTGACGGCGCGACTGTGCGCGTGCGCACCGTGTCATCGTTCGCGGTCAGTTGAACGAACCCTCCGGCGACCGACGTCAACCTTGCCATAATCGCGATTATTTGCATCGCCATTGTACCCACTGTGGGCAGTAAGCGAGCCTCTAATTGTCTCACCGACTGTTCGGATCAGCTTCTCATCAATATAACACGTTGTCATCGCCGGTTGTTGACTTTGCAATAAGTACATACCTAGATATATTTTTATTTAATTTATCGTTTCGTGTAAATACGTTCGCATTACGATTATGATAAGGAAACTGTGGAACATTGTTTGCTTTCTATTTTATCGTCAGGTCTGCTGATAATTTTTTATTGAATGCCCCATCATTGCTTTTTTTGTTAGTTTGTATGATTACGTCTTCATTACACATTATTGAAAGGCGGGAAAATTTCGCATACCTATCTGACAAAAGGTAAATAGACTTTGGTGTTTTGAATAATGAGGTCGTAGATCTACAGAGTACAGATTCAAAATAATGTAAACTTTTTGACAATGACCTCATTTAAATACAACCGTGATGCGTACAATATTTTCCAATAGTTTGATCTAACACTCCACCTTCGTAAGACCCTCACGTTTATGATATTTTATGTGATAAGATAACAATAGTTAATCTATTGGACTATTAGGTACTTAGGGCTTGAAGTTTCAATAACATTTACAGTACTAGGAATTATCGGTTCTATGTAATATGGTATTGTTATAATAGTCAGTATTTATTACATCATAACAGGGATTTACTCCAAAAATTTAGTTAAACTTGGCTTACTAATGGCTAATACAGACCAGACCTGGACGGCATGGCAAAGGATTTTAATTTTTACTAATGGAAATTCAACCGTACTGTTACAGAAATACGACATAAATTGCTATGCTTTAAAATGATGCCGCGGCATTGAAAAATCCCTTTCGATGCCGCGGCATAATTTTAAAGCATAGCAATTTAAACTCGCGAGGCGAATTAGTATTCGCTTTTCTTCATATCATCATCATCATATCGGCCTATAGACGTCCAGTGCTGGACATAGGCCTCCTCCAAACATTCCATACATTTGCTTTTAGGGAAACTTTTCCTTTCTTTTAGATTTCGTAGACATAATACTCACGACCTTTTACCTTAGGGTTTTACGATACTCATGGAATGAGATGGGGTGGTATACGTTCATCACAGTATTCGTACCACTTTACGTAATTCAAAATGTTGCCTCATAGATAAAAATAGTTAACAATAACACGTAAGTAAAATGTTCATTGCTGAATTCTGCAAAAATTTCAATGATCTACTAACTATTAGCAGTTATAATCGAGCCTTGTAAAAATATTCAGGAAATTCTTGTGAATTTAAATAAAATTGCTGTTCTTGGACGTGAAAGATAAATAATAATATAATCTCTAGTACTAAAGTTCTCTACAGATATTTCTTAGTTGATTTGGGCGTGACATCTGTAGTGGAAATATTTTAACACAGCTAACTTTGTAGGTAAATTATAGTTTAAACGGGTATAAGTTCTTGTCTCTATCCCTTTATATACTCATAAATGCCTTTTAAATTTAGTCACTGTTTAGCGAGATTTTTATTAGCAAAACCAACCTTATACCAAACAAAACCGTAAGAATTTTAGCTAATCAATTGACTAAAATTTAAGAGGCGTTTATGAGTAAGGGGGTTTATGTGTAATATTTTGACACGCCTTTAACTTTTTAACTATCCCCTTTATATTTTTTTATAAGTTAATTTTCACTTTGCGATGTAAAGAATAATATAAAGATATTATTATATTGTATTTTAAGACAAATGTGGGTACTTTATGTTTATACAATACAGGGACATCCTGTGGCGTTATTCAAATTAGTCTTATACAGGAGGCATTATTCTCTTGGTTTTATAAAAATCTATTTTATGCGGGCTTCGTTATTCCTCTGATGTTCTTAAATGCGTGTTGATGAGTGTTATAAAAGTGTGTTACAGCTTTGTAAAGATGTACTTACTTTTGTTCACGTATCAAGGGGGTCAATTGTTCTTTGTCCTTATTCCTTTCTTTGTCTGGGTTCTGATGTAAATTAGGTTGATTTTTTTAACATGTAATTTGTCCCAAATTGTCATCTATTTTTGCCATCTTATATGTTGTGTCTAAAATCTTCAAAATTGTATTGCTTAATTCTTGAATTGTGTTTGTATGCTCACTATTGCTGTATTAACAAAAGCCAGAAAATCTATATTTAGTTTTTATTAATCTTTAAAGTCCAAGGTATAACATAATAAGAACAGTAGTCTGTCTGTATAAAGCACAAAGGTCATTCCTGTCCTACAGTGTTTTCCTTATGGAGAAAGCATTCGATACATGTATGATAAATACATACATAATATTAATTGGTTAACTGTTGGCATTAAGATTAACGGATACGGAGTCGGTTTAACAAAACCTTGGGCTTATGCCAAGTTGATGTCACCCATTTGATTGTATACTAATGTTGATGTATGGAATACGTAGTGACAATTGTACACATTTCAAAAGAAATTACATCGTTTTTTTAGTAGCTCTAATTATTTGAGACTTTCCGTTACTAACATAAATTTAACAATAACGCCTGCCTACAAGTACAATTCTTATTATAATAGGTACCTATAATTTAATTTGTTTTTTAATGAACAAATTTTAACTCTACCAAATTACTTCCATCTCGAAAAAAATGTTTTCTAAACCCTATTCTACTGCTATATAAATACAGCGATTATTTAGTAATATTTTGCGATAAGTGCAAGTGTTTGTGCAGTTAAGTATTCGTAGAAAGACGATAAGTGTGGTGCCGGTGTAGGCAGGCGATTGGGATGCCGCTATCTGTAACTGATAACGCAGGGCCGCCGTGTCCTATACAACTTATTCTATTCAAGTATCAAATACAGACGTTAAACGACGATAAAAGCAATGTAAACTTCTGTATATCGAACCTATTACAAGCCATTAAAAGGACCCACCATGTTTATTTAAAATCTCAAAGAAATTGTTTAGCAAAGTGCTTCGATAAGCTTATAATGGACTTCGAGAGCTACCTTAAAAAAATCAACAGCGTGTGTTGAAACTTAAACACATTTTTCCTTGAACATAACAGAGTACCGGGTGACGTATGTAGTATGATGGGCGTACAATTATCTCGGATTGGTGCTAGGCGGTGCCAGGGCCGCGGTGAAGTGTGGCCTTTCCGCACCCAACTGATAAACCGAAATGCTTTCAACGCGGGCGCAGCCGTACCGTTTTGTGACAGATTAACGGGATTCCCTTTGACGTATGCTAATGAAGGGGACTCGTTTGTGTAATTATATTTTAAAGTACCTACTGCCAAGAATAATACATAAAACTAATTGCTTTTGGAGAAGTAGGTCATCAAAAAAAAGTTTGGCATTCTGATATATTATGTGAAATATTTGCCTTAAACTGGAATTTAAAATGCCCGAACCTCAATTAAGCCGACATCGATAAATTTTCGTCAATGTAATCTTTATTATCACCAGTTATTGTGTAGTAGTAAGTCTTCCGTTGAAATATTGTAAGTAATAAACCTTTTTGTTAGTTCGCGATGCCAGACTCGATTGTGCCTCAAAAGAAATTTGCATAAACGCCGTCAAACGAGAGCCAAGACAATGTCTTTGTCTGTCTATCGTCCATCGTTCGTCACCTTTAATAACTGTTCGTTGTCTTACAAAGTAATTTTAAACAAGTTGGTACCGACAAAATGAATTAGTGTTCGTGTATACCGAAAATGGTTACTGCGTCAACACAAAGAATGAAGTAAACTTTGTACTCAATGTTACCCCTTGACTTTTTTATTACTGACCGCCAGTTGCACGTTTAAAAAGTTAGGGCTTTCTACACATCAGCTTACTATACTTACTATGTTATGTTATTTTTTTACCCCTTTATTATTCACATTACACGAATTAAAAATCACACTGTGGTTTCGTGTTTTATCTGGTTCCAAATCTTTGTTAATTTTGCATTTGTATCTTTAAAATGTATTACATTATACCTTTTGGTGTTCTGATTCTTAAAATATTTACGGACAATGTTATAATTTGCTGACATAATTATCAGAGTTATAATTTTTATAACGGTGTAGATTGTAGATTTTTGAAAAGACACATACGGTTTTTAACACGAATTTTGTATTCTAATAAAGATCCAACTAATATAGATTCAAGAAACAAGTATTACTACACAACCTTTGTTCGGTTCCGAACAAAAACAAAGGTATAAAGTTAGAGTCAAAACATTTGTGTATAACATCCATAGGTAATGCAAATTATACGCTAAAACGATTTACCTGTCAGACTTTTTAACAATACCGACCAAAACGACTCGGCGACCATTAAATTTAAAACGCACTACATACTATAACTTTATTGCCAGTACTTTTTGTTTATGTAGCGTTCATTTTATTATTGTGAAACTTCTAACTAATTAATTTGAGATAATGCACATAAGTGTAGAACAATCTGACCATGTGAAAATACACTATAACCATTAGTGTTACGACGTAATTTGCATTGCCATTTAACGCGTTAGGATTATACCTCTTTGTTCTACCGCAATCGTGCAGCTGCTTGTTCCTTATCGGCGAACAACAATAAATACCGATTTAAAACAGTTCTCGCTGCAGATAACCCGTTATACCCTTCAGTATTATTCAATCTTAATTAGTTTATTGTCAAAACTATTCAACATAATACACAAGTTAACAATAATGCAAATGAGCTGTGTTTTTTAAAACGAGAACAATCTTTTTACGGAGAGCAAATGTAAAAAAAGAATAGGTTTTTTCGTCAAGTGTGCGGTTGGCCGGCGCCATCGCGGAATGCTTGCCATTTCCGGACGATATCCGGTCCTTGGTTTGGCGCCTTACGTAGCGTTTGAGATAACCTTATCGTTTAGTTACCGTGGCCACTAAATTGTAATCTCTGCTAGACATACCTATATTCTATTCTTTACATTTTTTATTATTTAATAGAGTTTATTATGTCGGAGTTTTCGCATATTTTTTTTATTATCATCACTTGTAAATGTAATAACAAAATCAAGTTTAGTATTATTGTCTGCATCTAAATGTCTCGCCGCGTTCATCGGCAACGAAAATATTATGCATATTTTGTAATATTGTATATTTTTTTAAATCTTCGTTTGTAGCGCGATGATTCATAGGCAAGAATGAATCATTCACGTAATCGAGTTTTTGAATTGAGCCGACGACGAACGTCCAATGTAAATACGCAATCGTAGTGACCCGCGATAGAACGAGTGACGGTGAGTCACGCGGGTTTTCCGAGAAACACAGAATGGAACGGTTTTCGTGAAAACGAAGGTCGGTTACGGTCGCCCAGCCTTTATAAAAATCACCTTCTTTATTCAAAGACCCAACCATTTTCTTTAGTTACTTTTTTTTTGTAAATTATATAGCTACACAAATGCTAATTATAATTAGCAACCCTTTGTCTTTTACGTTTGGAAAGCTCGTGTATGAAGGGTGAATTATGGAAAACGACAGTGCATCGATCGCAATGTACTAAAATGTTATTATATGATGTTGAACTGGTGTTTTGTTCATTGCTGTTTGGTGTTTGGTTTCACTTTTTGCCGTTTACGTATTCGCAGCAATGGTTTGTCGCTCGTGCGTTAGTTTCGTACAATAAAGGTAAAGTGAAGGGACGTTGGCACTTTGCCAGGGCGTCGATTTATTTTATTATTCGCGCTGTGGCGGTCAATGTCGCGACAGCCCGTCGGCGGCGCCATACATTGCTTGCATGTGTTGATCTTGTTATTTCTACTACTTTTAACTTTTATTGTACTTCATTAATTATTATTTTACAACGGAAACTTTCTATTTTTAATTTTATAGACAACAGCTGTTTGTTTGAACTATTTTCTCATTTTGGTAATTTCATTCTTCCATTGTTTCAGTATTTAAGGTTTCGATAAAGTTTTCCTTCAAGTATCTATCATAAAGAGTTCCGTTCTTTTACTTCTGTACGATTTCTTTATACATAATGTTTTGGTTCATCGTGTTTGCCTTAAGTCGTTTGTATTTTTCAATATGATCGAATTCGAGCATTCATTAAATAATATTTTTACGTCTGTGAACTAGTATTAAGTACCTAATATCATTACACCGGTTTTATCCATACATTTGCCGTTCCTAATTACACTCATCAAATAAAGTATCGCAATACAAACTGTTCTTTATTTTATTTAGAATCAGTTCAAGGAATTTTCTAACTCGACGGAGCATCGCTATTAGTATGAGCAATTAGCGCTCCGTTAATGAGCTCCTAGACAACCGACCAGATACATAGAGCAATGTTTTGGAACACGTCTTAAGGGTCTAATGGTCATTTAAACTTAATAGTGTAATAGTCTGGGTGTGCTTTATGGCGCTCACTTACAGCGTTGTCAATAAGTTCCGTATTCCTATACAATTAGGGCTACTTTACAAGTAAGACTTCTAATTATAGAGTTTTACATACGCACACGTGTGTAGAAACATATTTAGATAAATAATCTGTAACTTCAAAAATACAGAAAAAATCAAGATTCCTACCAAAGAACTTTTTCTATTGTTACTTAGTATCTACAACTAGAAGAGTTTTTCCATTTCATAAAGATGTTACGATACTAATAGTTAATTTGGGACTAGATGGGAATGTGTGTTGTGTGAGAGCAATATCTATCTTCCATGAAAGTTCTATAAGGTTTAGGTATACATCTAACAGCTGTAACCTCAATAACATTGTAGTGTCCAAATATTGTGTGTTTGTAGGCGTGCCTCACCTGTCGCGCGATCACGAGGCGTCCACGTGCGCGCCTGCTATATACTATACGACACGATATGCATGGCAATCCCTCTAATGTTATCTTTGGGGAAATCTAACATGTCATAAAACTACCGCAATAATATTCAATACTAATATTGCCGAAACACCAAGTAGCGAATTCGTTTGTGGCAAAAAGTTGTTATCGCACTTCTTGTTTGCCAATTTGGTTTCCGATGCTGAATTGTACCGGTTTAATCTACAAGAATGTAAAGCGAAAGGTTCTGGAAAGAAGACCAAGTTCCGGAAGACACATCCGAAATAAGGAAGGCTCAGTAGGCTAGGTTATTTCTTCGATCATTCGTGGATTGTGGAGCTATAGACTTTAAACTAGGGATCTGATAGGGAGAGATGTTCCTAATCAGAATTGAATTGGTTAATAAATTTTGACGACTAAAATCAAATACCCCGTGCGCTCTTCAATCCGTTACAAATAGTTCAACTGGCATTGGCAGAAAAAAATGCAGCACTACACTATTCATGGCAATGCTGCTACAATATTTAAGTTTATTGTTACTTCTGGTTTTAATTACAGCTATATGGGATATTAAGAGAGCTTAAATCAAACATTTAATTATATCGTTTTATTTGGATGAAGTTGCTACAGAAAAGCAAAGTATATTCAAGAATTGTTTTCAAACAAAATTCACCATAAAAATGATTCATCTTTATTCTACGGGAACATGTGGTGATCTTGTACGCGTCTGCCAGTTTATTCGCTTTCTAAATTATGTTTTCGTTTGTTTTATACAATTTAATGGCGGACAGTGTGCAGATGTATGATATCGTTCATCGTTCCCGGAAAGCCGCCGCGTGTTGCGCCTCTGATACCGAGCTAAATAAAACTCTGACGATATAACAGTTCGGGAAATCGTGTGACACAACTGTCCATTGAGGAAAACAAAAACAAATTCGAATTATCAAAACACTTCTCAGATACATTGGTGGGAAGGTCGTACTGAGATCACACCAATATAATGTATTTATATTTAAATTGAGATGTAAAATAATGAAGTTATGACTTAAGGAATAACAGCGAAATTGTAATTAACTTCAAACAATTATTTAATGAATTTGCCACACCACGTTGCTCTATCTTATATAATGGGTTCAAATTTGAAGAGAAGAATTAAAGTTGAACAGTTGAAAGGGTCAAATATTATCCATCCATAGTAGGAATAAGCAAATTACTTGTTACTAACGACATTGTAATATTTACAGCTGATAGATATCCATAATATCAATTCCAACAAACAAAGGTAAGGTTTTGTTGAAACAACAAAAATTGGCATTTGGAAATATCCAAGCTTATACCCACATGCGATTAGATAGGTAATACATTAGTAGGTGAACAAACGTGTGGATAACGGCGTTCCTTATCAACTATATAAGTATAATATACGTACTTTGAAACGTTAACCAGCTGTGTTAGACAAAGGAAATTTGTATTTCGCAATTGGAGATGAATTACAACATAACTACTTGCGAAATTATTGTGCAAGTTTCATTCTTGTGTGAACTTGGTTAATAGAAGGAAATTACTGTTAATTTAAACCTGTAATAAATTACATCTCTTTCGAGAAATACTTCAACTTCAACTTTCCTTGAACATGAGGAAAAATGCATTGCAAATTTTGGTTAGCTTGTTTATAAAAATTCGTGACATTGAATGTTTGATATAGGTAACAATAAAAACATAAAAGCATGAGAGAATCGACGCGATGTTATACGTCATGACTAGATATAGCGGTGATATCATGGCAGCACGCGGTGCGATAACGCCGGTGTGTACTCGCTGAAACCTCAAGGGCTACGGATGCCCACGCCGCTTTCCGAGAAAACTCATAACCTTAATTTTACAGTTACATTCGTGACGCATCTAAACATTTCTTCAAGGTTACTAATTTCTCCGATACAAGTTGATCTTGATTTCAATGTCTATTGTAGTTAATTTTATTGATATTTTTTATATTGTACAGAAGGAATTTAAAAAGCCAAAAAAATACTAAATATGAAGACTAACAAGAAAGAATGCGAGATAATAAAGCGTTGGTTAATTCTTAGGTAAAGCACCGTGACCAATTAATGTACACGTTACCACCAGCAGCGCTATACAAAGCGCGCGGGCATTTGAGACGAATTTCATTTAAGCAATTGTGGTAATTGAGCGGGCTGAGCGCCTTCCGGACCAGCCGCATGTTTTATCTTCTGACTACTGCAGCATTGATGCACTATGTATGCTTACTCGTGTTGATTGATAACCTCTATACTTAATTTAATTGAAATAGATTGGATCTAACATGGAAGCTATTTAAAAATGTCTTTATACAGTCGTAAAATGTTGATGTTATCATATTATTTAAAATTTTCCCATAGGACCAAATAAGGTAGTATTGACGCTCGCATCTATGTCCGTATCAGTATCGCCCACGGGTGCGCGTAACGCGTCCTTGTGACAAGGTCCGACCAAGCCTCCCGCCCACCAACCTTGTCACATTACTACTAGACTATTCGCATCTTATTCCGCCACTACCTTATCAAGCTCTAATAGACACTGCAATGTGAGGAAATTTTAACAAAATTAACCACATTTGAACACATTTTGGTTGCCCATTATCCTCTAAAGTAGATCTCGTCAGGCGTGGCTTCGCTTTGTTTTGAACATGTTTATAGCGTTACCGCAGATAAGCAACCACCGCTACGTGCGATGCGAAATGATGCGAAATATTTCCGGAGTTAGAGGAGTATTCTATTAATAAATGATTGGACGTCGCTCGTGGGCGAAGATTTCGGGCGAGCATGGTCTGCGGGCGCGGCGCGGCAGTAGCGCGCGATCCGCCGCGGCCGGCCGCCGTACGCGCGCGCAACGAACGAACGACCCGCACTCCCGCGCACACGATACTCTACCGCGATATATCGCGATATTTACGACCTACGATCCGCCCCTAAGTACTATTAAACGCCGACCCTGATACGAAATACCCGTTAAATCGAAACATCAGAAAGACCGGTGATACGACGGATCGACCTCACTGTAGTTAATACCTACTGCACTTTTGCGAGGGCGGATTATAACGAACAAATCGACTAACAAACTCGAACCGCACGAAGGTGTCGCGTCGCAAAAAGCGCAACACAATAGAGTAAGCGTCTAATTATAAACGTGCTTGAGTTAACACCGCTGAGATGCAGAACATTGATCCTCTGGAGATAGCGAACATCCTCGCCACGGAACTATGGTGTCAGCAGGTACTGCTATGTGTCTAAATAATCTTATTGAAACGTGCACTGTGCTCTACATTAAGTGGCATATTTAGATTTACGAGAAATTTGGCTAATGTTCCGTCTGTAAATATGTCTGAAGTGGGCATAAATGTCTTGCTGCAAGTTTATGTTATAAACGCCATAACGTTTTAATCATAAAACTAGAACAATGGTAACTTGTTAATGTATTTTGATCATCTCTAATTTGTAATGAGGGTAACGAGAGCTGTCCTAAGTTTACTTAGAACATCGCTGTAGAGGTGACAGATTTACGAGCTTACTATCATCAGTTGTGCCATTAACGTTCCATTTTATATTATATATTTACCTGCACGAATTTACAAGGTAAATATAATTATGAAAAGAAAGGGATAGTAAAAATATTGTATGAAAATTATCGAGAGAAAGTAAAAGTGGGTAGGTCATCATTTTTAAGGGCTAAAACTGTTTTATCGATATCGTTTTATCGATATAGAAACAAATTTTGATTATTATCAAGTATCGTAGAATGTCATTAAAATATGTAGATACAAATTTATTTTGATTATTTGTTGTTGATTGTGTATGTGTTATGAAAATATTTTTGCTGATATAAACGTTCGGAATGTGGAAGAGATCGATGATCATAACATAAATATTGCATAACTAAAACAACAATGTTGCAATATATATTTATTAGTAAATGTTGCAAATACTATCAGACGATATTAAATATGTAACTTATTAGTTATTTAGTTTGGTTCAAATGTGATAGTTAAACATATATTTGTGATAGTAAATATATCGACTTCTAATTGTTTTCGTAACCAAGCTTTTTATAATTTCGCTGTTTTTGACTTAATTGATTTACATAGGGTCACTAACAATTATTTTATTTATTAATATGTAGTAACATGAAAAAATAAGTGAAGTTATAATTTTATACTTGTAGCTAATTGCAATTACAATCACAGGTTAACATTAATGTGCATTTTTTTTCTATAAAAAATATTTAAAAAAATTTAAAAAAATTAGACGTCAATCTAAACAATCTGAAATCAATCTGTACCTATGTTATTAGATATCAAAAAGTAAAAAAAAACTAAGTACTTTTATTAAATTAGACCTTCTCCGAAATTTTTGAATTTTCGCGATCCTGTGATTCTTTTACTCATCCATTGGTTTCCCGCCGCCACCACCACCACGTCTTCTGTCCACCAGTCAACGGTATCCTTCGCCAGCGTTTTTCGGTTCGGATTCCGTCTTCATTTTCCAATCATTTCAGAATCTTTCTGCCCTAAAGACTGATCGTTTTACAACAATTCCAACTCTATTAGCTCCGTGTAAACGTACCAGTTAGATACTCGATTATTGAAAGCATTTCGTGGTTGAGCAACGATATACGAACGAACAACAGCTGCGGCGTTATTGAAATTTGCAATAACTATATTTCATGATGAACGCAATTTTGCAATACTGTCTCCCTGTTGTACAGTAGCTTTACAATACACATTTATATCGTTGGCAATAGACTTAAAATTCATAATAGTATTTACTTGCGATGGTTTTGAATACCCTAATCTTATCCTATTAACCGCTGAAATCTGACTAAGAACTACTTACATTATTATAGCGGGAATATTGTGCATAATCAAGTAGATTAAGTGTCACTTCATCACTAGACTGGACCTGATTCTGAAATTATAAAGTTATTGATTAAAGAAGAGATGTTTGACTTACTAAAGAAAGATATTAATAAAATTAGCTTAGAAGAGCTATTAGCGATGTGGTTCATCTAAAAATGTGCTGAGTTTGTGTTCTTCTTCAGTCATTTTAATAAACAATCACATTACTACTATTAATCTATTTAACGTGTCCATAAGAGATCGCAGGTGAACCTGGCTATGAGCTAGATCATATTTTATTCTATAAATGTCCGTAAAAAGGATTTTAACCCTTCTTTCGATACATTTCCATAAAAAGGTAAAGGGAAAATTTGAACAACTTATACCTCGCCGGTCAAACGAGCATAGGGTTTTGTATCAAGTTTGTCATCACTCGCAGTGTTATTGCTTAGTTTTTAGGACACCAATTGAATGGCATGGCGTAATTACATCTATTTTTAGGTATAATCAGGATAATAGACTGTCCCATAGCTACACTACTGATCACGTACGAAGGAATTACAATTTGAAATTAGAATTTTGCTACTCTTGTTGTATTTCGATAATGTATATTACAAATTCATAATTTTTAATGATTATTTTGTATTGTTACAGTTGGCGAACCTCGAGGGTCTCCAGTCGGGGGTCCCAACACGCACCACGGCGACCATAACACCAACCCAGTTGCGAAACTTCGAGCAGACTTATATAGAGTTGACAAATTGCCGCAGCGAGCCGAACAACCACGCAGGATTTGTACCACCATCGGTCACGCACGCCAATCATTACGGTAAGCACACTTTTGTTTTACATAGTCTTTGAAAAACTTGTATAGAAAACCAACGATTTGTTGTTGAACATTTAGATGGTAGGCAGAGGCGTATAGATTTTAATATGTTCTTATGAACAATTTATTATTCGCAATCCTTAATGTAATTCAAAGCTGTGACCAAGTTGATGGTATGGTTCATTACTTTAGCTGCTATGCAGAACTGCCAAAAAATTACGTATAAATTACCTATAAAGCTTAGTTACAACTAGATACATAATTACGAAAAAAAAGACCTTAGTGGCCTAGAAGTCATGGCCTTTATGGCGAATACTCAGAATGCGCAAGTTCAAATTCTGTCGCGAACGTAAAATTTTTCCCATTGTCTTTCGTTATATAAATAACCTTAAAACAAATGATTGCAAAATTTACTACTGTAATACAAATTTTACTGCAGTACTATAACGGGATAAGTGTTATACATAATTAATTCCCGCTGTAAAGTTGTGGTTGTTCCTGCATCTCCAACTCTTGATTGTCTAACATTGAAGTAAGACAATTTACTCATTGTCTTTTGCTGTTTTCCGATCGTCATCATCATCTTTGTATTGACAGAGACTAAAAATGTAACTTGTATATTTCCAGGCATCCTGAATTCGGTGGGGTACTGTGATTCGGGCCCGACGACGACGCTGCATGTGTCGCCGGGCCCACTCTCCGCTAGCGGTGACAGCAGCAGCAGTCCAGGTCTACCGACGCCCAAGCGACGTAACATGGGCGGTAGGAGACCTACCAAGGCACCGCAAGACATTACACCTGAAGAAGAAGAACGTAGAAAAGTGCGACGAGAGCGGAACAAGATGGCCGCCGCTCGTTGCCGAAAACGTAGACTAGATCACACCAACGAGCTTCAAGACGAAACTGATAAACTAGAAGAAAAGAAACATTCGCTGCAAGAAGAGATTCGTAAACTAAATTCTGATCGGGAGCAATTAGAAGCTATTCTGCAAACTCACCTCCTCTCCTGTCCTCTTGGCAAGAGATCTGTAAGTCCGCCTGACATCAAACCTTTCCAAGACCCGTATGGATACGCGGATGTGCCCGAAGATGGTGTCCGAGTCAAAGTGGAAGTTGTGGACCCTGTCGTCGATCCGGTCTTAGGCTTGGATATCTACACTCCGTCGCAGAACAATAAGAAGTAAGTTGGACTTAAGTAAATGTTATGTTGCTGCTGTTAGGTTTCTTAGTTTATGTAGAAGACCTACCTGGTACTTAAGACTTATTTCAATAAGGATCAATTTCGTTTAGATAGTTCTGGATATAGTGGGATGGAAGCATGTTTATCTATTTTATACCAGCTAAGAATGTCGAGTTTTGTGTCAAGTTTCTTTCGTAGAGTTGTGAAGTAAAGGTCCAATAGGAAGAAATTTAGGAAATTTTCAGGTTGATTCTAACTAAAATCTCCTAAAGAGCTTAATGTGTAACATAATTATATAACTTTATAAAATACTAGCCGACCCGTGCCTACTTAGTTGGGCGGCAAAAAAAAAGCGTTCCTTTGAAAACATATTTCATTACTGCTCCACTCCTATTAGTCATAGTGTGATACTATATAGCCTATGACACTTCCCGATAAATGGACTATTCAACACAGAAAGAACTTTTAAAATCGGTTCAGTAGACCCAGAGATTACATCTTTATAATATAAGTATAGAAATAAACTCTTCCTTATATACTTAAACTTATTTTGCTCTTGTTTTCTTTTCAGGATAATGCTCTCTGCGGCGAACCTAGCGGTGGTGACAAACGCATCTCAAACGTCCCTGGACACGCCCCCGGCGATATCGCGCCCCAACAGACCGAACTCACTTCAGGTGCCGCTCACATTAACACCCGCACAGGTTAGTACATGTTGTATAGTTTTTATTCACACTATATTTATACAACTACATGAGTTTTCTTCCGATTAATTTAGTAGTTTATTAGCCGAGACTCACTTGAGTGTCATGCTTTGCGACGTTACAATGTAAAACCTGCCTTACAGGTCATAGTTTTGGGAAGGTAGACGGGATTATAATTTTAACAGTCCTGAAATATCACATTGTAGACGGGTTTGCCTCAAGTTTCCATCATAAGTTTTTTAAGTAAGTTACCATTTTTACTGGAAAATGTATCTTATTGCAAGGGAATAAGTTATGTGGGGGTATACGTTGATAAGTTTCTGCGTGTAGAATGTTTTGTATTCCATATATTTTATAAACTATTAAAGGATAATGAGTATTAGTACATTTAGAGTTTTCTTCTTGGTTCTGGTTCTGTCAAATTTGTCTAAACATATTTTTGTAACATATTGCTTTCTTCATTACAGATGCACAACAACAAAGCCCTAGGCAACAACAAAATAGCAGGCGTCGAGATAAGCACCCCGAGTAACGGCATACCGTTCAACTTCGACAGTCTCATGGAGGGCGGCACGGGGCTGACCCCGGTGCACCCGCACCCGCACCCCTGCGCGCAGCAGACCCGCGCCGCGCCCGACGTGGCCTCGCCCGACCAGCACTCGCTCGTGTCGCTCTGAGCCCAGCCTCCCCTCACCTCACCTACCTACACTCACGTGCCTTCGTGTCCGACTACGCTATACTTATTTATTCAAAACTCTTCAGATTCTATACTAGAGATCCTCTCTTCTGTCGTCTTCTCTTTCCTTCTCGTCTTTCATTTATTTATTAAAAACTATTTTAAGTGAGATCTTTGCTCATAATGTGCTTTCTATTTATATCGTAGTCATCTCCCGAGCGGCGGTCGCGTCGCCATAATCAAGTCAATTTACGAAATATTTGTAAATTTCTAAATATTAAAAAAAATAAGATATTTTTATAGTAGATGTGTATTTCTGCAGAATAATAATTGTGATCGAAAAAATAAAAAAATAAAACAGAGTTTTATTTGAAGCATTTCAGGGATTTTATTTTCGTGTTGTGCTTAATGTCTAGCGAGGCTAGAAATAAGGTGCGTTTTAATATAAGATAATAAGTAAAAGATCTCTTTTACTATAATAACAATGAAAATTTTTCGGCACAATATATATAATAGGAGAGTAATTGATTGAACATGTCATTAAATTTGACTACTTTTATTTTTCTACTAATTTTTTTTATTTTTTTAACTCTAGTAACACTGAAAAGCGTTCGCAGCGCCACAAATTCTCCCCGGTTAAATGAATTTATTTTTACTTGTAGTAGATCTAGACTGGTAGTGTGCAAATGTTATAGTACGTAGGGACCTGGCACTTAACATCTTGTGTCTCAGGGTCACCCTGAGACTGAGTGCAGTGTAAAGTCACTTTTATTTGTTATGCACTAAGTTAATCTGCATCTAGGCCATGTCTTGGCCATTTAGCCATTTTTTTAATGATAGAAGTGGTCAAATTTAATAGGTATCACCTTGTATTTATATAAACAATTTTCAAGTGTCTTGTCATAATAATCTGTGCCATTATCTACGTGTCTACTCTCAGAAATACAATAATTACGAGTACGAAATATTAAGTTAACCACTAACAGCAATATTACTTAAAAATAAATAATTAATATATTGTATGTAAGTTTAGCTCAATGTTCGTGTAACGTATTACCGTTCCATAATTATTAGGTACTGGTAGTGTTAAATTATTGTTAAGACTTTTTGTGATACGTCCAGTGTATGCGTTAATCGCAAGCATTATAATATTATAATTATTATATATAACTTATGCCATTTATATATAATATAAACATTTTGTTTTATATATACGTACATAAAACAACTATAAGCTCCTTTAAATTTTTTAATAAAATTATACAAATTAAATTATATATTAAAATAATTTATTTAATAAATATTTTGTAAAATAAATATTTCGTGGCATAAGTTAATTTTAATGTCTTTTAATTAAAGACCACTGGAATAAAAAATAATGTAGTTTAAGGCAATAATTAGTGTAAGGGCACTTAACGATTTAATTATTATGTTATTAATTATTATGCATAACTTAGACCAAATTATTACATCATGTGCTTTATCGTAGTTATAATTAAAATCTAAGCCAAATATTGAGTTTATGTCGTTATATTAGGTTTAGTTATAGCTATTCCCGTTGAAAGTATTACTGACTACACGTCGCGGATAGCGGAGTATTTATTTAGTTTACGATTAATTTAGCTGTCTCTGACGTATATATATGTCTAATTTTTGTCTCAGACGTATATACACGTCGAGTCCATTTATCTGTCGCATATAGACGTCGAGTCTCTGTCTCAGACGTGTATAGACGTCGAGTGCAATAGTACGATGCGTTGCCTATTGTTTTATATAGTGACAGTTTTGCTATAAACATATTACTCAATTTAAATATTATAATAACGCATAATATGAACATCTAGGATAAAATATAAGAGATGTAATTTTTTCTAGAAGATTTTTTCTTACCTAACGCAAATGTAGAATACTTTTGTATTTTTTCATAAAATTAGCAAAGCAATATATTTGATAAAATTATTGGAATTTATATGCAGATGTAGAAAAAATATATATGTAAATCAGAAAATATAAATTTTGTTTACATACACTGAATTATGATTTTCTATTTCATTCGAAACTAACCCTTACCCTTTTATTAGCACTAATATAATTTCCTTAAAATTATAGCCCAATTTCCTTGTTACAACTAAAAAAGGAGAATGTATAATAGTGGTCCAAATGTCCACCACTAACGAGACCTATGTTGACTTATAGACCACTTAATAGAGAGTATTTTTCAGTATCACACCAAAAAAATATATGCTGTCAGTAAAAAGTTACGACTACATATGTATACATACATAGTATATGAAAAGTATCAATATTTTAATTTATAATTAAAATCTAAGCCTGTTTTACTTGACTATTTATTTAAATCCATCCATCCATAATCCTGTTTTACTTGACTATTTATTTAAATCCATTGTAATTAAGTAATTATGCACAAGTAGCTACGCTATAGAAGACATGGAGTCATGTGGTTATGAGGCCCATATGCCTATAAGCAAACAGCGTGGTGAAGACCAGCTATCGGCGTTAGAGGCAAATAAAAATCGCGCAGTGATGTTTTGTCGCTGGGTCGTCGAAGGCGTCAACGGACGGTTCAAACGCGATTATTGATTTATTAGACAAGAGTTTTTTAATCGCGCCATGAGCCACATGATGGGTGGCCTCTGCACTTATAAATGCATTTCATGTGTTGCTTGAAGACAGCACGCATGCAAGCGAATTTTTGCGAAATATGGAAGCCGATGTTATCGGAGCAGATGAGTTCCCTATACTTACACACCAAGACCTAGTATTGTTTGCACTTGGGACATACCTTGTAAAACTTGCGCGTAGCTACTATGGTGAACATATACGCAATGGGATATATCACATTGAAGTAGCAAGAGACAGTGTTTTTAATAATATTGTTGAATTTGGCATAGAACCTGAACATGCTTTGTTGCTACGCGCAAGAATTCAATCCAGACACGCGCGTGCAAGATTGTATTAGACGTATGTAATGATACACGGTCGAGAAACTATTTCTAACTATTATTGTTCATGTTTAGCTGGTATGCGAACTGTGGGATGCTGTGCCCATGTAATGGTAATTGTTTGGGACTTTGGGTGGGCAAGACACCAACCCACGATTAGGCTTCCAGCTGCTAATCTAAACAATATCATTGTTGATGAAGGCTGACATAAATAATGTTCATTTTTAATCGCGTGAGTTTTATATTAAACTGTAACACAAAAAAAAAATATATCTTGTATTTTCTCGACATGCGTAGATTAGTTCAAAATATCCAACGGACAGAATGATATTCACTATATTTTTTGCATAAAAAAGTAAAAAGTATGACTTTTCATTCAGCCATAACTTTTAACAGACAGCATATTTTTAGTTGCGGTCTAGTTATAATGACTCAGTATTTAGTAGACTATTATGTTACATAGGTCTCGTTAGTGGTGGATATTTGGACCAAGCTCCATACATTTTTGGTCATTCTCCTTTAGCTATGTTAAAACTGTGTTTTTTATTTAGACTAGGATGCCCGAACAGAGCAAGCAAGTCCCTACCCACTCTTAAAACAATGTTCTCTTTAATCTCCTTTTTCTGTTGTCCTCAATATTTCTAAGTTCTTTGTGTCCGTCTATTTTTTTTATTGAGGATTTCCTGTTTGATATAATTTCTGATTCCTCTGTACATGTAGAACATAATCTCCAACAGACTAATGCCGCTGCAGCCTATGTACAGCCCAAAAACTCCACCTAGGTTTGCTAAAATCAAATTGAACAATTAATTAGACAAGTGATATAAATTGATTAGTACATGTAGGTAACAGATAACTAACGGTAAATGGGAAGGTCCATACTTGTTCCAATGTTGGGATCGAATACATAAACCAGGTCTCTTGAGAAACACCATTATAAATATTCACGGACATCTCTACACAGCGCCATCTGTTCCCAAAGTAAGTAGGCTTAACCTGCTTGTGTTATGAGTAACAGAACAACGGATATGAATACATAGATACTTTTTTTTCGTAAATACATACATATTATACATAGAAAAACTCAGACCGATGCAAATAAACATGTTCATGCACACAAATATTTTCCCGAAACCTCTGTGTAGCTGTCATGTTATATAACCACTACGCCATTATGCAAACACCGAGTTTGGCTTGAAGCAGCAGTGTTAGAAGACTTCAGACAACAGTTTCTGCCTAGGTAAGGCAGCGTCTACGCTAGGGTAGGCTGCTTTGGGATTGTTGACGATTTGAGCGACGGGAACCTGCTGCGGACCATGCAACTCCTAGACTACCAAGGACGCTGAAAACTCCTCTACTATATGGATTTATAAAATAAAATTAAAATAGAAGAAAACGTTATACTTACAAACCAGACTGATAATGGACATGACCGTCTCTTGTTTCCTTTTCTCATAGACTGGTTTCGGGAACAAGAAATGCATTAGCGATGTACTAGAGTTCATTTGTATGCCCAACCTGAAATTCAAAACAACGCTTTAGATGAAAATGTGCCAAGTTACGTAAAGGGCATGGCGCTCTGTAGTATCTGCCATCTAGGCATAAAGCGTACCTAAATGTGTCATTATAACAGCCCATTAATGTCCTACTGCAGGGACGGGCCTCCTCCTGTAATGGAGGGATACTTAGCCTACTAGTACCACGCTGGCCAGACGGATTGGTATAGGGTTTAATTTCAAGTTTTCTTTCTTTTTATTACGTAAGATAATATTCACGGATAGTCCCTTAGTCGGTTTTTACGACACCCATGGGATGAGATGGGGTGGTGACACACTGTATTCTTACTCCGTCACCACACGGAGATCCTAAATGTATGCATTAACTTATTTTTTATTGTATTTGTGTATGTATTAAACTTTACTTACATTTTGTTCTGTGACTCGATCAAATGCGGTATGCCATCAAAGTTTCCTAAAATGAGATCAGCACGGTATTGTCGCGCTACACAATCTCTCGGACACACACATTCGTTATTCGTCAACCACGAACCCATGTTCTCTATAAATATTAAAAACAGTAACACAGAACCTAATTAATAATAGAATATATTTAATTTATACTTATAAAAAAAAAATCGAAAAGCACCACGTTGGTACCGAATATAAATCAAGTTTTAAAAAAACTACACTCGTAATAAGAGTTAGGGATAATGAACTAATCACTGAACTAATTTTAATAAATAACATTTTATCAAAATGAGTAAGAAATGACTGAGTCCTAAAAAAGTCAATCGAATTTCAAACCCTCCTCCCCTTTTTGGGTAAAATAACAAATTCGACTGTTACAGACTATAGTTTAGGACTTATTAGTACGCACACGTAAAGGTTATATTATTACTTTTCAGGCACTTTAAAAAAGAAACATAAGGACTTACTTTTAATATCATTAATGCATGGTATTTGAGTAGCTTTACATATTCTCTCCATCTTCAGCGACGGCAAGAAGAACAGCCAACAATTGCAAGACTTTAACACGGACATAACGTAGCACATGTGGTCGCAATCTGAGTTATGGTACTGTCTGAATATAGCCAAGTGGTGCTCGTTCGCGAAATAGCAGTCACGACTGAAATTAGAATTATCTTTTACTTTATTTTACTTTTACGTAAGTTTTAATGGTTTTAGACTAGGGTTTTTCAAAACGTAGTCATATACAGAATGTTTGGTACATCGTTTGCCAAATTGAAGTAGCTGATAGAAGAGGTCATTACCCGTCTTTCCTCACTCACCTAGCCGGTTTTAACCTCAACATATTTTAGATATCGATGTAAAGCTATTTTTAAAAGAAAAACCCAATATTTACCATGAACACTTAAATTTAAAAAAAAGTTCTTCCGTGAGTCCTCATAAGGGTGAATATCAAAAAGTTTAATTTGTGTGAATATCAAAAAGTGGCAATTTTTACTTTACAGTTTTCATGAAAAATAATCACGTAATATAAAAAAGGAAAGTCTACTATATAAGTTACTGTAAGAGGGCCGTCTTTATCTCGATAGGTTTTTAAGATATTTAAGTTTAAAGTTCTTCCGTGAGTCCTCATAAGGGTGAATATCAAAAAGTTTAATTTGTGTGAATATCAAAAAGTGGCAATTTTTACTTTTCAGTTTTCATGAAAAATAATCACGTAATATAAAAAAGGAAAGTCTACTATATAAGTTACTGTAAGAGGGCCGTCTTTATCTCGATAGGTTTTTAAGATATTTAAGTTTAAAGTCTGTAGTGGCCACCAAAATTGAAATTGATACACCAAAATGGAAATGCCCACTGAATTTGAAAATAAGCAACACCAAAATTGAATTTTTACCCTTTAGACTCATAAAGGATAAAATAACACATGATATTTATATTTAATATATTTATTGGTTTTTCAAAATTACGTCAATAACCAGGAATAACTATTTTTTAAATCAAATTAAGGTCAAGGGGGGGAATTCCGGCAGCGGGTTAAGTCCGTCCACGTCTCGTTTGCGCGCTTTTTTAACCACCTATAGCAGTTATAGTGTATGTGGGTAAAACAGTGTCTCTTGCTGGTTCTGCCATCAAATTACAGATGTCGTTACGACTCTCACAGCAGTAAAAAAATAGTTCAAAAATTTTAGTGTCAGTTATGGCGGTAGTCAAGTAAGTGATATCATAAGTTTTAACAAAATTCGGTGTGGAAAACAAGAAATTCACAGGTGTTTTTACGGTAAGTGGCTACATTGTGTTCTAAATTTATAGTTTCATATGTTTTCAAGTGAATATGTGCAATTTTTCGAGAAATATTAGCCGGCAAATAACACTCAACCTCAAAAAGTAATGTTGGGGTAATGGCGTATACTGGTTTAGGGAAATGCCGTCATATGCCGGTATTGCCCCGTTCCAGATATAGTAAACCTTTTGTTGTAGTGTATTTTTTTTCCAGTAGACAACTGTTTGTAGGTGTTATTTTACCTACCACTAATCCATAAGTTTGTTTAGTAATATTTGACTAAACATTAACGTTGGTAAGTAAAAAAAAGTCTTTACTAGACTTTTATTACTAGACCTCACTATTTAAGTCTACTTTTCCTTAAGCGGTGAATCAAATGGGTAGTTTGTGGTTGCAGTAACAACCAATTTGATTTACGAGTACTAATATTCTTCATCACTTAGTGTGTTATTTTTATTTTTAGGTAAACATCAAAATGGTGCGGAATTATAAAAGGAAAACCGATAAAGCATTATATCCAAAAGAAAAGCTAGAAGATGCGGTGCGAGCAGTAAGCAATTATATACTCTGTAGTCAATACATTTTGTTAGTTGATTTCAAACGATATCAACAGTTATATGTTTAATTACTTTCGTTTAAATACTTACTTACTGTGATTTTACCGACTACATCAATAAATTGTGCTTATGGATACTTATTCTTAAAGACTGATTCAGTACAAATATTTTAAAATAAACCCATTTAATTATATTAAATATTGTTTTACTTATCTACACATTGACATTCTAACAGCCTTACCTGCCTAGTGGGTAGGTATGTTTAATATGTTTACAACCCCTGGCCTAATCAATATGACGGCATTACCCCGTTTTATGATTTTACTGCAATTCAATGGAAATCGTACCTTATATCTAAGATTTGAGAATTTACTTTTGATAAGCATACATTTTTACGTATTCATATCATAAACGTACTCGATAAAACATTAAATTTCACTAAAAAACAACTATATGACGGACTTACCCCAAAAAATCGGGAAAGTTCGTCAACAGACTAAATTTTATAAAATTGTCTTTAATTTCGCAATGGATTATATTAGGGTATTGATGATTAATGGAATTTGTAAAGAAGAATATCCTTTATGACATACGTTACAAAAAAGTAAGTTAGGTTCAATAAGTACTCCTAGACGGTCAAACAAAATTTAAAAAAAATGAAATATGCCGGTATTCCCCCCCTTGACCTTATCACAATCATCAATCACTAGGAATCAAATAACATTTAAAATGATCAGAAAAATTACAATATTTTGAAAACAATTATACTATTTAAAAAAAACTAAAACATTAATAACAAAAATAATCCCTTCAATCCGAAAACTAGTTAAAAAAAAATAACTGTTTTAAATTATGCATTACAATTTAACGAAATCACCAAACGAAATGAATTCGTCTTACAATCGGTCTTTACTCATTTTTAACTGCTGCTTTTTGCCTTGGAGTAACTGTTCTTCTTCGGCCCACTCGTGGGACTGTGTGTTATCACATTAATCCATTTTTAAAGCTTGTTTTGTTACAACATTTCACCATACATTAGCCTATCGATATTGTCACTATTTAGTTTTCGAGGTCAACTAAATACCTTTTCTAATAAATCACAATTTGCAAAAAGGCTTCCTCTTCTTTGCTATATATCTATAATCACTTGATTCCATTTTAATGGTTATTTTTATAAGATTGTAAATCAAAATAAACCGCGCAAACAGAATACGAAATGAAATCTCAAAAGCTCAACCGTTTTGACATATTTTAAGAGACGTTCAAAAGTAATGTCAAAATCTGCTAATGTAAAAATATGTAAAAGTGTGTAAAATTATGCCTTTATTACGATTTCTAAGTCGAATTTCAACATTAGGGCATTATATTAATATTCTTTATGACATATTAATTTACTTAATATTTTTACAATAAGAATTAATAGGTAAAAATATGAAACTAATTTAATGACATTTTTTAATATATTACTTTTTAGAATGTTTCTGACAGTATTGCCAGTGCTCAGTGTCATAACTATTTAATAGTTACCCAATGCTTATACCTGGTTTATTAGTCAAGTACCGTCTTACTAATAAACATTTACACACTCGCTATAACAAGGTTATAACAAAAACGTTACTAATAAACACACTTCGCTATACGCCTGTTATAGCGGTGGTGTAAGTTGTACGTCATTTTATACAACTGTTATACAGTCGACAGACCTCGTATAACAAGTGCATAACTTACAATATTGTGTTGATTTATCTCTAATTATGGATTATTTACATTATTTTGAAATTTTTGACGAAATGGAGAGTGAAGAACCACCAAGAAAGTAAAAACTACTAATCTCGTTATAATCCGTTTATTTTAGATGATTGTAAGTTTAAAACCAAATAAAGATTTACGTGGTGAAATCGAACAGAGTACTAGAGGTCGTGTCTTTTCAAGAGATCTTCAAGTTTGTACAGCATTAAGGACATGGGCGCGACAGAAAGTGGAAGATGATGCTGCAGACATTCACGGCATGAGTCAACAATCCGCGACAAATGTATGCCGACACGAGTTGCTATTGCACTAGCAAGGAAAGCTTACCATTTTATTCATATGCCACGAACTCTTGAAGTGGAAGAGGAAGTCATAGCAGCATTTCGTAATATATGTGGCTTCAGAAACGTAACAAATGCTATTGCCTGATTGCACACATATTAAGATCAAAAAGGTTGGTGGTGACAATACTATATCAATAGAAAAGGAGTGTGTTCAATAAACGTATAAGTGGTATGCGATTCCAGCCTATTAATAAAGGACATTGTAGTACACTGGAGGGGAAGTACTCATGATTCCCGAATTTTCAGAGAAAGCTCAATACGGCAGAGATTTGAAAATGGAGAATTTCATGGTCGGGTGATGCAGGTTATGGACTAACAGGTTGTTTGTTTACACCTGTACAAAATCCTGCTAATATTAAGGAGGAGGCCTACAATAAGATTCATATACTGACTAGAAACCCTGTAGAAAGATGCTTTGGTATATGGAAACAGAGATTTCGATGCCTATTACACGGATTCAGTGTATCATTAGAAAATGTTAAACTGTATTTAGTTGCACTTGCAATTCTGCACATTATTGCAATGAAAATAGGGCAAAATACAGGAATAATGGACATAACGCCCGGTGACCCCGTTTTGAGACATAGACCACAAGAATTCAAAATAATGCAACTGGATAAGTTGCAAGGCAATTATTTATGAATTATGTTTTGTAATATAATTAATTAAGTCAAATAAAATACATTTTAGTTATCAATTTTATTTATTTTCTCTGTACGTATTACATTTTCCAGTTCTAAATTTTTAATTTTTAACTGCTGCTCTTTCCCTTGGAGTAAATGTTCTTCTTCGGCCCACTCGTGGGACTGTGTGTTATCACATTAATCCATTTTTAAAGCTTGTTTTGTTACAAAATCACACCATACATTAGCCTATCGATATTGTCACTATTTAGTTTTCGAGGTCAACTAAATACCTTTTCTAATAAATCCCAATTTGCAAAAACGCTTCCTCTTCTTTGCTATTTATCTAAAATCACTTGATTCCATTTTAATGCTTATTTTTATGAGATTGTAAATCAAAATAAACCGCGCAAACAGAATACGAAATGAAATCTCAAAAACTCAACCGTTTTGACATATTTTAAGAGACGTTCAAAAGTAATGTCAAAATTTGCTAATGTAAAAATATGTAAAAGTGTATAAAATTTTGCGTTTATTACGATTTCTAAGTTGAATTTCAACATTAGAGCATTATATTAATATTCTTTATGACATATTAATTTATTTAATATTTTTACAATAAGAATTAATAGGTAAAAATATGAAACTAATTTAATGACATTTTTGAATATATTACTTTTTAGAATGTTTCTAACAGTATTGCCAGTGGTCAGTGTCATAACTATTTAATAGTTACCCAATGCTTATACCTGGTTTATTAGTCAAGTAGTGTATAAACAGCTATTACGCTCCTATTCAAGGAATAACTATTCATGTGTATAACGACTGTATAAGAAAATTTTTATTAGTAAGACAGGTAGTGTATAAGCAGCTATTACGCTCCTATTCAATGAATAAGTATTCATGTGTATAACCACTGTATAAGAAAATTTTTATTAGTAAGACAGTTAAAATACAATTTTACGTAATAAGCCTTATTGAGAGTGCCTAGCTGTCTCTATTCGTGGCCTAGAAATGGCATCTTCGCAATCAGAGGGTTGAATTTCGGCATCTACATTGTCATTGCTTGGTAACCTGTAAAAACCCAAATGCGTACCATGAAGGCATTCAGTGGAGCTGTATAAGCGCTGAGGCTCGACACAAGACAGAAAACGTAATGTCACTGGATTCTTGAAATTTTTGGACCAAATAGCTTCCATCGTGCACGGTCATGGTGGAACCATGAAAAGGTTTTAACGAATAAGGAGTAAGCTAGTCCTTTTCAGTGATTTCATAGTCTTATCAATTATATTATCTGCATTGATTTACAAAAAACCAAAGATACACACTCCACTTCCCAAAAACGTCCGCAACAAATGGGCGCATTGTGCACTTTTTTTAAATTAGTATCGCGTTGTTCTACCGGCAAACGTCAATCATTAAATTTTATTGCTTTATGTGCATTACTTTTTAAATACAACTTTATGTCATGCGTGTAAGATTGAATTTGAAAAAAGAAATATGTTTACGATATTACTATACGTATTTATTGCGTATGTTTAATTTGGTGACACTTTTGGCTGTTAGTTTTGTTTGAAAATGTGCATCTAGGGTTTTTTATAAATCAATGATTATCTGTAATAAATTTAGCTCCTTAGCTTTACCTTCTTGGTATCGTCTAAATTTATTCTTAAATTCACGTTTAAAATCTACTGAAGTAACTGATGATGCACCTGAATTTGGACTATCTAGGCATATTATAGGGACAGTCAAAACACTAATACTGCTAACACATGGCGAAGTAGGGCGTGATTGTTCCAGAATTTGAACGGGACTGCTCGTGCAAAGATGTAGATTTGAACTACTTGTTATTGTTGGTAATTTTCTAGACCGTAAGCATCTAGTAACAGTAGCTTGTTGATTTATACTCTCTTCATCACATTGCACAGACCTTGTTACATAACTGCAGCTTGAGGAGAGTCATAGTCAGCTCGAACATTACCTGAGTCTTGCTGTGGTCTGCAGCTAGTATGTACGTGCTGAGTTGATGCATTTGATTCTTCTTCTACCAGTCTTTTCAATGCTTTTTTCTTTGGTTTATATTCATTTTGGTATATTTTATTTATTTCTTTGTAAAGCTGAAAGATCTCGTTCCGACATTTGTCGCTGTAAAACAAGTTTACCTTCTTGGTTTTTTTGGCATCTTTCCCTTTTTTTTTCCTTAGAGCTTCTGCTTCTTCAGGATTGTTTTTAATTCTTGCTTTTCTCTTTATTTCTGGCATTCTCTTTTTAAGCAGTCTATCTCAGCAAGTATGTCAAAACGGAGCACCGAATGCTCCGTTTTGACATACTTACTAAAAAAATAGTAAGTATGTTGTGCAGTTTTAACATAGCATCACAAGTCATCAAAAGCTGGCTCAGAAAGTTACTATTGTAACATTTATGGTCCGGCCCCAATATAACTATGAAATAATTTTTCTCCATTAATGTTACGCACGCGACAGTACAAAACTAGTATAATACGTAGGTGCTTCATCATATCATCCTATAGATGCCCACTGCTGGACATAGGCCTCCTCCAAACGTTTCCACCCTGCGCGGTCTTGTGCCTCCCTCATCCATCGGCTACCCGCCGTCATACGTACGTAGGTGCTTACAATGTGTCAATTTTGGTGGCTCGTTTTCAATTTTGGTGCCATGAAAATGCCACCAATCCACCAAAATTGAACTACCAATATTGAAACCAGACATAAAAATAATCAGAAACAGTAGGGGTTTAAGGTTACCACTAAGTGAGTGTAGTTAACTTTAACATTATCTCAATGTGTATCTATAGATTTAGTTATTTATCATAAAACAACAAATTGAACAAAAAATCGATCCACCAAAAATTTGAAAAATCTTGTCCCCCATGCCACCAAGGTAGATAGTTACCTTTTTAGCGGGAAATCACAACACTTATACACATAACTACTACATGCAAACGCGGGCCCACAACTGAGACACTCGATACAATAAAACGCTATACGCATATGTCGTACAAAACTCGTGGTATAGTCAGTTGAATAAATGCCACCAAAATTTTAATTTTTCTTGAGACAAACTTTGATTAGGTATTTCGTGTATCTATAATAGATATATTAATACATCTTAAATGTTTTTAAATTGTTTATTTTATATATAAACATATATAATTGGGTATTTAGTAAAGTAACATCAATTGTAACCGTAGCGAATGAAATTGTATAAAAATATGGAGTTGGGACAAGCCACCAAACTAGAAATTTTAAGACACTTCATTTTTTATTTAATTATTTACATATTTATAACAAAATTGGATCATGGCCCTGAATAAATATAGTTTCGTAGTTGATTACAAAAAAATATTAGCACTGAAATATTATTTTACACCTGGATTCTCAACGAAGACACGAAAAATTTGCCCGTTTGATATTGACCCATAATTATGTTTTGTTTTAAAGTTTAATACTAGGAGCATCAAATAAATTCATAATAGCTCACCAAAAACGTCAACTTTTTGTTTATTGACTTGTTATAACTATAGAGACAGGTGTTTTCTTTACTTCGAATTATGTATTACACATGTTTTGTAGAAAAACTATTTACTATTTTATAACATGTTGTATACCAATGGAAAGAGGATAAAGTAAGGCATTTATTCAGAAAATGGAAGAACTTTCTCTCTTTTATTTATTTTTTTATTGTACTGTGAAGTTGATCATATCGTCCCATTAGTAGAACAATGTTGTATCTACAAAATGTCTACTTTTTAGTAGAGCGATTTGAAGTTTTGCGCTAGCATTTTTTGCTTATAACTTTTTTACGGAAGACTTTAGCCATGTAATATTTTTACAGTGTACATAGATATAAATACAGCTATTAATGATATAATTATTTAGTCTAAAAACTATTCCTGTGCGTAGATAGTGTGTCGCATGTGCATACATAACATTGTACTGCCAACCAAAACAGTTCAGGAGCTGTCTCTTGAACACATGCAACGTTATTTGACCAAATTAATCACGTTGTATGTGCAGGTGAAACAATATTTTACGAAATCCTAAAATTATCTCAATGTTTTTCGAGAAGATGTTTTATATAATACTAGTTTGTCGGCCGGCTCCGCCCGTCTTAAGAATTAACGTAAGTAATGATGTGAATTTCCAAGTATTGAATGCACTTGCACACACACTGCAGGGACGGGCCTCCTCCCGTGACGGAGGGTTACTTGGCCTACTAATACCACGCTGACCAGACGGATTGCTATAGGGTTTAATTTCAAGTTTTCCTTCTTTTATTTCGTAAATATAATATTCACGGATAGTCCCTTCGATTTTTAGGACACCCATGGGATGAGATGGGGTGGTGACATATTGTATTCCTACTTCGTTACCACACAGATAACTAAAAGTTAACTAAGCCGAATTTTTATGATTACGACTATAAAGAAGGTACACGTAATTATAATAATTATTGATCACATGAATATGTGCTGGTTAAATTTGAGATCCGGCTTTTATAGACTAAATACACACATCAACTTTGTCTAGGGATATTTGGTATTTACTCAATTAACTCAAAAATTATTGAAGATAACATTCAATACGTTAATATTTTTATACACTAAAATTTTATTTAATTCTAGATTGTAGCCATATAAATGGCATATAGCTACAATCTAGATATTATTTTAGCGTAAATAATGTTTTATTCAAATAAATTAAAAACTTAACTGAACAAAAAGCGATTATTAATCTGTTTTTAACTTAGTACTAGTCAGTACATCCAAAAAACGTAAATAACGGTTTTTCATGCTTGGATTAAGTTATCCAGGTCTTGGTGCGGTATATTGTTCCATGTCCGACTAGGATGCAAAAAAGTTGCTCTTCAATCGCAATTTTTGCAGGAAAATTCATCAAAGCACTTCTTTGGAACATTTCCTACGTGTGTTTTATGGTTTTTAGTCCAGGTGATTGAGTGATTCAGGATAAGACCGATATGTCGTGCTCCTGCAACTATCTGGATAACACTTTCATTTTAAACGGATGGGTGTTATCGTCCATGAGCTTAAACATTTGGTCAAAATGTAGTATACGGGGGTAGATTATTGGAACTAGAAGCTCAAACAACCTCGTTAAGCTATTTTTCAGCCGTCATGGTGCTTCTGATCAAAACGTACTTAAGTCTGTTTTAAGACCCACACGAATTCCCGTCCAAACCATAATTTTTCCATCGTCGTATGAATAGATTTCCTGAGGATATTGTAGACAGCTATCACATCTAGGAACTGGCCAAACACGTCACGTACGCACAACATGACCTCTTAGTTGTGTACTTTAACACATACTCTCATTGCTTTTTTCAGTCACAAAACTCCTAAAACTATTTAAATATATCTAAGCTTTGTACGTAACTAATATCAAAGCACTTGATAGATTTGTTTTGTATTAAATACGTTCCCAGCTTTAGTAGAATGCTCCTGTCCAAGGTTGTCGTTTCCTTCCTAGATCAGTCCAATTATCGCGACATATTGGCGTGGTATCGCAAGTTCAGAAACAGAGCTATTTGTACCATAAAATGATTGACTTTGAGCTGAGGGAGCGGGAGATGCCATCACAGTACTTTCAGTGTTTGACCGAGTTGGGCAAGATTGAGCAATTTGGGAGCTAGTGTTGCTTCATAGAATTAGACTAATTAGGACCTTCTGAAGAACGTTCTTCGATAGCTTGCACTTGTGATTAAAGTGATATGACAGTATTAGAAACGGAGCGATCCATAAAGCGATTGACTTTGATCAGAAAGTGCACGTAATGCCATCACGTTACTCTCAGTGTTGAACTGACTTGAGTAAGATTTAGCTATGGGTGCATTCGGTTGCTTCACTGAATTGAATGGATCATGATGTTCTTCTGAAAAATATTCTTCAATACCTTGCAGTTTTATACAGTACTTTTTACGAATACTATTTAAATACGTTTTTTGTCTTGAATGTTTGACTGGCAAGTGGCGCTTTTTTAGTCGACTGCTGGGAAATGTAATTTTATCATAACTCAAGTCAGATTCAATTGACTGATCTGAATATATCAGACAAAAATCACTATAACACTTTGTCTGATACGGAGGTGGTGATAGCATAGGCGTAGGTATACAAATCTTCGATACTATACTTAAAATCGCTGCTATACTGATAACAATGATGCTTCATAACTGGATGCAGATTGAATTTGGAACGGAGTTACAGGACGCAGTTCAGTAAGAGTCGATGGATCCGCTGGTCCATCACGACAAGTAGAACGACGTTTACAATTGTACACACTGCTACCGTTCAACCTATACAGAATCAGTGTAAGCTGATCTCGCATTTGGTTGTACATATTATGAAACCATTGCTCGGCCAGCTTAGACTGTTTATATGTAGTACACACGGATGTGTGTACTATGAAGTTAGACCTAGATTTTTTTTGAAACACCAATATAATTGTAAAATTTGTTGGTTTTTATGTAGAGTTAGCCGAAAATTAGATATTAAGAATAGCTGTGTACAATTAATACTGTATTTAATAATTTTATAACACTTTTAGATTTCGAATAATGTTTTACAAGAAACTAATTAACAGAAAAAAGTAGCATAAGTGCTTACGACGCACACTTTAAAATATAATTTGGTTGAATAATGTTTCATGTTTACGTACCGACGAAAAGAAGATACAATTATGCGTAGTAAAATATAATATGTGCATAAGTAACTACAAAATTAGAAAAACAAATAAGACAAGCTTCATTGTATATTAACATGTTAAGAAACTTATCAGTAAAGTATTTTAGTGGATTACACTTAATTTTAAAAAGATGCGACAACTTGGTAGAAAAATGTTTTATGTGATTTTAAATACTGTCTTTGTGGTAATGTCAATAATTTTGTGTAATACACCTAAAACAATGTAATTAACATACTAAAATTGTTTATTTTCCATTAAATATAATTTAAATTTATGGATGTTGTATAATTTTATAAAAATCCATGAAATATGTATTTTACGTATATTCTATTTTGTAAATAATTTTCTTATTACTAATTTAAACGTTTAATTCTCAATAGTAATGAACAACGTTGTGTATGTAAACAAAATAACAATAATTTAATTGATTTCTGACCGATTTCTGACCATTTTGATCGCCACTGTCGGTTTCCATTGTTACAACACCTCACTCTTGCCGACTCCGTCGAACAATGTGCGTTGTAATGAAGAAACGCGACGCACGGAGCCGGGAGCGCGCGTTAAGTGGTCGTGAGACGTTATTCTACGTATGCCGCGCGGCAAAAACTTTATTCGAACTTCATAACTTTTAAAATATAGAACAAAAGTTATAAAAAAAATATATCATTAGATAGCTTACGTCATTATGATAACGAATTTACAATTAAATCATTTTTGTTACTTGTGATGATACAACAATATTCTACTAATGGGACGATATGTTTAAATTTTACCTGTCTCTATAGTTATAACAAGTCAATAAACAAAAAGTTGACGTTTTTGGTGAGCTATTATGAATTTATTTGATGCTCCTAGTATTAAACTTTAAAACAAAACATAATTATATGAGGACTCACGGAAGAACTTTTTAAAAAATTTAAGTGTTTATGGTAAATATTGGGGTTTTCTTTTAAAAATAGCTTTACATCGATATCTAAAATATGTTGAGGTTAAAACTGGCTAGGTGAGTGAGGAAAGACGGGTAATGACCTCTTCTATCAGCTATTTCAATTTGGCAAACGATGTACCAAACATCCTGTATAATGTAGTGTGAAACAGCTGAAAACGCTAGTCTCAATATAGTAGTTATAATCTTAGGTGCTATATTTTTCGGGTCATCAATTCTGAACAAGGGTTCCTAATATTCCGACATTTTTATTCAAACCTATAACCTAGGTATATCAAAGGTAAACTCTTAGTTCGCGTATTATTAGCTAGCTCCCAGAAAATTATTATGAAATCGCATTTAGTAAAAAATACTCAAAATGCATGTAAATATTCAAATTGGGTTGAATTAGGTAATGTATGGGAAGAATGATAGAGTACAATAGAGTAGGTCTGTACCTTTGTGGTGGTAACAGCTTAACTTCTTCTGAACAGTAAGTGTAAGTTGCACGTAAAAAGAGGTAAGCTTCAGCGTTGGTGTCGACTAAATATGTTTCATAATCCGTCGGAAATTCTGTCCAATCAGTCAACATTACCTGAAAAAAGGATATTAAAGAAATTAGACTCTATTATGTGAATACGATCATTATTGGCAGGTACAGTAAGACCACATATCTATTGGCAAATGTAGCATAGGGCCGAGGTACCGACATGTACTATGTACATGTACTATGTTATGTCTGAGAAGAAGTTACAGGAAGGAGAAGCGTGAAGTTTGGGAAAACCTAACAGTGAAGCGCTGATGGCTGAGAGCGAGTGTGCGTAGATATATCGTGTGAGCAATCCGAAAAGTTTACTTAAGTAGTTAGTTTTGATCGTATAGGTACTTAACAAGTCAAATTGTTTAGTGATAAGACTGCTTTACAACAGCTGTCGCCTTGGCAAAGCGGTCTTGTAAGTGCCTGCCAATCGCAACAAGGAAGAGTAGGTAGGTATGCAAACGACGAATGAGTAGAGCATAAAAATATTTGTAGTTTCATGTCCAGCAATCTTTTTACAAACGTAGTGTAGGACGCCCCGCAGCTAGGTGGACCGACGACCTCTTAAAGGTCTCTGGGTCGGACTGGATGCGGAAGGCGCAGGACCGAGTTCTGTGGCGTATATTGGGAGAGGCCTATGTCGAGCAGTGGACTGCAATAGGCTAGTTGATTGATTGATTGAATCTTTTTACTGATATGTTGTTGATTTAGCTTATGAATGCAATTACATTAACAAAATGTAAAGTAAATAAGTATTTGTATACCCACTCGTATAGATCCAGCGTTGAGTATAGTGTTGTCTATAGCATCGTCTGGTTCGTAATCAGCAACTACTGATAGCGCTGATTGAAGTCCATACGACATCACTGTATGGTTTGTGTTAGAATAATCGACGAAGATGCTGAAAAAATGAATATTTGAGATTATTGGAATATCAGTAGGTACTTATAACATTTTGTAACTTTTGAATCAGTTCTCTAATGATTGGTGATAAGTGGTGATCACGAGGCTACGCTGATGCGCGGTCCTCAAGTACCACTTCAGGGTGGGCCACGCTAAAGCCTGGCCGTTAAAATTATCTGAAAAGTGTAAATCGCCCTCTGAATCGTATTGAAATTTGGCTAGCTGGTATCACATTTTTTAAATCTCACAGTGAAGAACCCATATTACTTGTATATTTCCGTTTTCTATCAGCTAATGACTATTCCCCTGCAGGGACTGGGTTTCCACGCTGGCCAAACACGTCGGTATCAGGTTTTGTGCCAAGATTTCCTTCTCTACTGACAGGTAAGTTGTTGTATCTTTAGAAACTTTTTACAACTGGAAAGGCGTCTGGAGTAAATTTACGAAACTCTACAACTCAAACTTAAATATGTTTATTCAATAAAGTACAATCTTATTGTATATTATTGATGTCAACTAAAACTATTTAACCTAAGTTTATAAATTTCAAAGTTTAGAAAACTTTACCACCGCTTCCAAAGCGTTAGTATAGAAGAAGCGGCGTAACAAATTCTACTGATATCTAAAACTATAACTCTACTGCTATCCATAACTATAACTCTACTGCTATATACTGTAACTCTAATTGCAATCCATAGTTTTCCAAATAAGAAGTTATTACCCTTGTCCATTGAAGATGTACTTGCTATTGAAGGAACAGCAATACCCGTGTGTGGTCATGATAGGTTTGAACAGTTCACTACATTTCATCTGTACTCCCTCCATAATACACTTCTTTATGAATCGATCGCAACTCAACGGCATCTTTCCCATCACTTCAGGAATCTGTAGATGTGTGACGAGGAATAAATATTTTTATTTTAGAGCTCCCACACACGAGTGGCGTTTTCCCAACGGCAGAGGTAACTGCAGCCGTCGACATTTCAGTCAAGTGCACAACTGCAAGTTCCTGACCTAAAGCGAAAATGCCGCTCTTGCGTGGGAGCTCTTACAGGTTCATTTTTAGACAGTTTTTAGTACTTGCTGAATTTGGAGTAGATTGTTTTCGTTTTTCAAAATTTTACAAACAATAATTTGACAAAAGTTACACATTAAGGAATATACAACACAACTTGCGTTGGATTTCAATCCGCGACCCCGTCTAAGTAGGTATAGCTTAATTATGCGCGACCACAATCAAGATAGATCTATAGTTAAGTCAGATTTCTTTCAATAACTGGTATAGGTTCAGATTTTTGTGAAGTCGTACTTAAGTACAACAATGACTGAATAAATAATTTATAATTTTGTTGTGATTGTCACGAACTTTGAGTAGATACAGAAAGAAATAAAATAATCAAGCAAGCTTACGGTATATCGATTGAGATCCAAGACGTGTTGCAATTGCCTTAAATCATGTTCATTAACATCATCGATAAGTTCGTAAAAACCCAAGAGCAAGGGTAATGATTTCTCTAAATTAATTGTCACGTTACCTTCGCTGGAAAAAACAATCAAATTAACTAAATACTTACAGTACGGTTTATCATTAGAGACTTAACTTTTATTGATAGAATGTCATGATTACGATTACGGCTGCGGCAGGAAACCGGAAGCAAAGTGAGGCACGGGACGCCATCAATCAATCAACTAGCCTATTGCAGTCCACTGTTAAACATAAGCCTCTCCCTACACGCGTCACAGAACACGGTCCTGCGCCTTCCGCATCCAGTCCGACCCAGAAACCTTTTTGGGTCGTCGGTCCACCTAGCTGGAGGCGTCCTACACTACGTTTGCCGAGTCGCGGTCTCCACTCTAAGACACGTTTGCTCCAACGGCCATTGGTCCTTCGAGAGATATGACCAGCCCATTGCCACTTCAGGTTGCTAATTTTACGAGCTATGTCGGTAACGGGACGGCATACGGTGGGATATATGTAGGTTACTGTGTAAAACATTTAACGACCTTAGAGAAGTACTCGCTGGATGTGTAGAGTACCTACACAACGTCAATATTGGGGTATCTATGGAAAACCATCATAACAGCCCATTAATGTCCCACTGCAGTGACTTGCCTCCTCCCGTGACGGAGGGATACTTGGCCCACTAATATCACACGTCGATAGGTAACATTCCGAGTCGGACGTGTGCGTTCATAATTAATAATACAATTAGTGTTTAGCGCGGCGTAAGCCGGCGCTCGCTATTTTACGTCATGAGTGACAAACTTGTGCCGAATGAGCTGCTGTCGTTCTTGCAGCAGAAACTGGATGTGATGGATGAAGTATCCGCCATTCAAATCTGCGCGACCAACTTCAGCGAAGAAGATATTGCTGCATCCAAGCTGCAGTTGTTTACGGTTTTAAATAAACGTGACCAGATGGTGTCCCGCCGGCGTGACGGGACAAAGAAAAGTCTTCAAGACATAATCACGCTACTGAAAGAAACGGATCCTGACGACGCACGTGCCGACGTTTGTGGCGAAGGACCTAAGCAAGTTGCCTCCCGTCACCTTCGACCACGTCGACGTTACAAGCCTTCTGAAGGACATCATCTTTCTGAAGGCAAGCTTAGCTGATGTGCAACGGAAGCTGGAGACATCCGAAGCAACCGTGGCAATTATGCGAAAAGAGTTCGACGAGTTGCGCAACAATACAACTATAGCAACTAGGTCACCGACCTGTGTTAACATAAACACACGCCGAGGTGCATGTCGCCTCGACACATCGACTGCAAGCTACGCGTCAGCAGTTTTGTCGCCAACGCCGACGATCGCTGAAACTGCAAAATGTGCAGACGACACGGCGCACAACCTTGCCCCTGCCCCCGCGGTGCCTCCTCGTACCGTGGCACGTGTAAGCAAGTCATCGGGTCAGCTGATTTCAGCGAGCACGCCTAAAGCCGGGTTCACATTTATCTGACGTGTCGTGTTGTGATGCTTTCTGTCGTGACGGTTACTGTTCACATTGATATGATGTGTTATGACGCACTAAGACGCTTTTTTGTATCAGTTGTGTCTTGGCTCTTAGCGAGTTCACACATTTGCAATGTTTTTTCAAGAATCATTCATTTCTGACGCGTAACAACACAACACAGGCGCGTGCACACTAGTCTGATGCGGTGTGAAGTCCCGATGCACCGCCCCCCGCACCTCACCCGTCCTGACGCGGACCGGGATCGTTTGTGACGCGACACATCAGAAGCCGTCACGACACAACACATTGGATAAATGTGAACGCAACTTATATAAAATGTATGAAACCGATACCGTTCTGATGCATCACGACACGACACGTCAGATAAATGTGAACCCGGCTTAAGACTCCCGTAGAGAAAGAAGCCTGTGCTTGAAAAGGCACCTACTGATGGTTTTACTACGGTGAGAAACAAGAAGCGCTGCCGCCCAAAGACTAATAAGAACAGTTGCGGAACGGCACCGACGGTGACGCTGAGAGCCGCCCATCCGAATACTCCGGTGTATATATCTCGCCTCCATTACACCACGGAGGTAGATGACATCGTGGAGTACGTCTACAAGAAGTTGAAGTACAGGCCGAGGGTGCAGTTATTGGAGTCTCACCGTAACGTGAACTTCAAAGCGTTCGTGTTGCGAATAGCGAACTGCTACCTGCATGTCGTCATGGACTCCAACTTCTGGCCGCAGAACGTGGTGTTCCGTCGCTTCCGCGGACAAATTCCACAAGAAGCAAAGAAGTAACCGGAAGTTATTTTATTTTATTTATATTAGTCATTAAGGTATATATTATATTGTTTTATGTATGTTAGTCTATAAGGTATATTTCTATGGGCCTATGCAGCCTGAAATAAACGTTATATCTATATCTATACTAATATTATAAAGAGGTAAAGTTTGTGTGTTTGTTTGTTTGTGTGTTTGTGACGTTGTAGGGGGTAATCTCTGGATCTACTGAACCGATTTTAAAAATTCTTTCTGTGTTTGATAGTCCATTTATCGGGGAGTGTCATAGGCTATATAGTATCACGCTATGCTTAATAGGAGTAGAGCAGTAATGAAATATGTTTATAAAAGAGACGCTTATAAACGTTTATTTTGCTTCTGCTGCTTAAACGTCTGGAGATATACTGAAATGATGTATTAGAGAATTGTACCTTTAAAAAAGTTTTACAATTAAGTCAACGACAGCATGTATCTATCTTCTAAGGTTGACTCACTACGACCTTTTTTATAATAATCAAATTTGATTTAAAGAAATGCATTGTTTGTAAAGGTATTTTGTGTATATGGTATTGACCCTTATCAAAATAAATACGTTAATCATTATATTATGTATTTAATTTTAAACAAAATGGACCTTTACAGCAATGACGACCTCGGTGGCGCGCCGGTAGAGCCAGCGGCTGCCGCGCATGAGGTTGTGGGTTCGATCCCCACGCAGGACAATAATTTGTGAGATCCACAAATTATTGTCCTGAGTCTGGGTGTTCTATGTGTCCGTTAATTGATGTTTGTAAAAGTCCCCGCGACACAGGGCATGATCCCTAGTGCGGGAGTTGTCTTTTTTTAAAAAAAAAAAAAAATGAGATCCGATTATTAGTTTAAAAGATATCTCAGTTTTAAAATAATGCGCGAATAACGTAAAATATCTCGTCCCATTAGTAGAATATTGTTGTATCATCACATGTAACAAAAATGATTTTATTGTAAATTCGTTATCATAATGACGTAAGCTATCTAATGATATATTTTTTTTATAACTTTTATACTATATTTTAAAAGTTATGAAGTTCGAATAAAGTTTTTGCCGCGCGGCTTCCCTAAAATAACGTCTCACGACCACATAACGCGCGCTCCCGGCTCCGTGCGTCGAGTTTCTTCATTACAACGCACATTGTTCAACGGAGTCGGCAAGAGTGAGGTGTTGTAACAATGGAAACCGACAGTGGCGATCAAAATGGTCAGAAATCGGTCAGAAATCAATTAAATTATTGTTATTTTGTTTACATACACAACGTTGTTCATTACTATTGAGAATTAAACATTTAAATTAGTAATAAGAAAATTATTTACAAAATAGAATATACGTAAAATACATATTTCATGGATTTTTATAAAATTTATACAACATCCATAAATTTAAATTATATTTAATGGAAAATAAACAGTTTTAGTGTGTTAATTACATTGTTTTAGGTCTATTACACAAAATTATTGACATTACCACAAAGACAGTATTTAAAATCACATAAAACATTTTTCTACCAAGTTGCCGCATCTTTTTAAAATTAAGTGTAATCCACTAAAATTCTTTACTGATAAGTTTCTTAACATGTTAATATACAATGAAGCTTGTCTTATTTGTTTCTCTAATTTTGTAGTTTCTTATGCACATATTATATTTTACTACGCATAATTGTATCTTCTTTTCGTCGGTACGTACACATGAAACATTATTCGACCAAATTATATTTTAAAGTGTGCGTCGTAAGCACTTATGCTACTTTTTTCTGTTAATTAGTTTCTTGTAAAACATTATTCGAAATCTAAAAGTGTTATAAAATTATTAAATACAGTATTAAATTGTACGCATCTATTCTTAATATCTAATTTTCGGCTAATTCTACATAAAAACCAACAAATTTTACAATTATATTGGTGTTTCAAAAAAAATCTAGGTCTAACTTCATAGTACACACATTCGTGTGTACTACACATAAACAGTCTAAGCTGGCCAAGCGATGGTTTCATAATATGTACAACCAAATGCGAGATCAGCTTACACTGATTCTGTATAGGTTGAACGGTAGCAGTGTGTACATTTGTAAACGTCGTTCTACTTGTCGTGATGGACCAGCGGATCCATCGACTCTTACTGAACTGCGTCCTGTAACTCCGTTCCAAATTCATTCTGCATCCAGTTATGAAGCATCATTGTTATCAGTATAGCAGCGATTTTAAGTATAGTATCGAAGATTTGTATACCTACGCCTATGCTATCACCACCTCCGTATCAGACAAAGTGTTATAGTGATTTTTATCTGATATATTCAGATCAGTCAATTGAATCTGACTTGAGTTATGATAAAATTACATTTCCCAGCAGTCGACTAAAAAAGCGCCACTTGCCGGTCAAACATTCAAGACAAAAAACGTATTTAAATAGTATTCGTAAAAAGTACTGGATAAAACTGCAAGGTATTGAAGAATATTTTTCAGAAGAACATCATGATCCATTCAATTCAGTGAAGCAACCGAATGCACCCATAGCTAAATCTTACTCAAGTCAGTTCAACACTGTGAATAACGTGACGGCATTACGTGCACTTTCTGATCAAAGTCAATCGCTTCATGGTATAGATCGCTCTGTTTCTAATACTGTCATATCACTTTAATCACAAGTGCAAGCTATCGAATCAGCAATCTTGCCCAACTCGGTCAAACACTGAAAGTACTGTGATTGCATCTCCCGCTCCCTCAGCTCAAAGTCAATCATTTTATGGTACAAATAGCTCTGTTTCTGAACTTGCGATGCCACGCCAATATGTCGCGATAATTGGACTGATCTAGGAAGGAAACGACAACCTTGGACAGGAGCACTCTACTAAAACTGGGAACGTATTTAATACAAAACAAATGGGTCCATCAAGTGCTTTGATATTAGTTACGTACAAAGCTTAGATATATTTAAATAGTTTTAGGAGTTTTGTGACTGAAAAAAGCAATGAGAGTATGTGTTAAAGTACACAACTAAGAGTTCATGTTGTGCGTACGTGACGTGTTTGGCCAGTTCCTAGATGTGATAGCTGTCTACAATATCCTCAGGAAATCTATTCATACGACGATGGAAAAATTATGGTTTGGACGGGAATTCGTGTGGGTCTTAAAACAGACTTAAGTACGTTTTGATCAGAAACACCATGACGGCTGAAAAATAGCTTAAAGAGGTTGTTTGAGCTTCTAGTTCCAATAATCTACCCCCGTAACTACATTTTGACCAAATGTTTAAGCTCATGGACGATAACACCCATCCGTTTAAAACGAAAGTGTTATCCAGATAGTTGCAGGAGCACGACATATCGGTTTTATCCTGAATCACTCAATCACCTGGACTAAAAACCATAAAACACACGTAGGAAATGTTCCAAAGAAGTGCTTTGATGAATTTTCCTGCAAAAATTGCGATTGAAGAGCAACTTTTTTGCATCCGGAGTCGGACATGGAACAATATACCGCACCAAGACCTGGATAACTTAATCCAAGCATGAAAAACCGTTATTTACGTTTTTTGGATGTACTGACTAGTACTAAGTTAAAAACAGATTAATAATCGCTTATTGTTCAGTTAAGTTTTTAATTTATTTGAATAAAACATTATTTACGCTAAAATAATATCTAGATTGTAGCTATATGCCATTTATATGGCTACAATCTAGAATTAAATAAAATTTTAGTGTATAAAATATTAACATATTGAATGTTATCTTCAATAATTTTTGAGTTAATTGAGTAAATACCAAATATCCCTAGACAAAGTTGATGTGTGTATTTAGTCTATAAAAGCCGGATCTCAAATTTAACCAGCACATATTCATGTGATCAATAATTATTATAATTACGTGTACCTTCTTTATAGTCGTAATCATGAAAATTAGGCTTAGTTAACTTTTAGTTATCCGTGTGGTAACGGAGTAGGAATACAATATGTCACCACCCCATCTCATCCCATGGGTGTCCTAAAAATCGAAGGGACTATCCGTGAATATTATATTTACGAAATAAAAGAAGGAAAACTTGAAATTAAACCCTATAGCAATCCGTCTGGTCAGCGTGGTATTAGTAGGCCAAGTAACCCTCCGTCACGGGAGGAGGCCCGTCCCTGCAGTGTGTGTGCAAGTGCATTCAATACTTGTAAAATTCACATCATTACTTACGTTAATTCTTAAGACGGGCGGAGCCGGCCGACAAACTAGTATTATATAAAACATCTTTACGAAAAACATTGACATAATTTTAGGATTTCGTAAAATATTGTTTCACCTGCACATACAACGTGATTAATTTGGTCAAATAACGTTGCATGTGTTCAAGAGCCAGCTCCTGAACTATTTTCGTTGGCAGTACAATGTTATGTATGCACATGCGACACACTATCTACGCACAGGAATAGTTTTTAGACTAAATAATTATATCAATAATAGCTGTATTTATATCTATGTACATTGTAAAAATATTACATGGCTAAAGTCTTCCGTAAAAAAGTTATAAGCAAAAAATGCTAGCGCAAAACTTCAAATCGCTCTACTGAAAAGTAGACATTTTGTAGATACAACATTGTTCTACTAATGGGACGATCTGTCTAACGCGATGTTAGTAGGTATAGATGAATTTTCTTAGTATCAACATTTTGGTTGGAGTAAGATTTTTATTTTAATTTTAAATACCTGTCACTATAACAGCCCATTAATGTCCCACTGCAGGGACGGGCCTCCTCCGTTGACGGAGGGATAATTGGCCTACTAATACCACGCTGGCCAGACGGATTGGTATAGGGTTTTATTTCAAGTTTTCCTTCTTTATATTTCGTAAAGGTAATATTCACGGATAGTCCCGTAGTCGGTTTTTACGACACCCATGAGATGAGATGAGGTGGTGACATATTGTATTCTTACAATTGTATTCTTTAAATACCTGTACTATAAATTAATTCTACCTCAAAAAGATCGCTTGGTCGGACTAAATTCGGAGGGCGGAGGACCCTGTTCTGTGGCGTTTGTTGGGAGAGGCATGATTTATTGATTAATATGTACCAGGTATTCTTAATCCACCGTAAATGGATAATACTCTATACTAATATTATAAAGAGGTAAAGTTCGTGTGTTTGTGACGTTGTAGGGGGTAATCTCTGGATCTACTAAACCGATTTTTAAAATTATTTTTGTGTTAAATAGGCCATTTATCGGGGAGTGTCATAGGCTATATAGTATCACGCTATGACTAATAGGAGTGGAGCAGTAATGAAATATGTTTAAAAAAGTGACGCTTTTTTTCGCGGCCTAACGAAGTGGGCACGGGTCAGCTAGTTATATATATATATATATATATTATTAATATCACGCTAGCCAGCCGGATTGGTATAGGGTTTAATTTCAAGTTTTCCTTCTTTTTATTTCGTGAAGATAATATTCATGGATAGTCCCTTAGTCGGTTTTTACGACACTAGTGGGATGAGATGGGGTGGTGACATAAATATGTATTCTTACTCCGTCACCACACGGAGCACCATATGGAAAATAAACTAAAAAAGGAACTTACATAAGTGTTCTGTTAAAATGCTTCATCGAGGAATACGTCATTTGATTAGGATGGCACAGAGTTATAGTGGGATAAGGCAGGTTGTACAAGGGCTCATACTGGTTCTCGATGGTAATCCGTGTCGGCATTTCTTGAAACCGATCGTACAGCAACCAGGTTATTGCGCATGACGTCATTAACACGCAAAGTATGTTTACTCCCCAGAAACATCTGAAAATATGTTAAAACTATAATATAATGATTACAATATAATATAAATGGTGTAGTAATAGGGGAAGGGGGGGCATAACGGGGTCGCGTGGCACGATGGGGCCACCCTCAAATACAAAAACTTACACACTTTACATGTGTTTTGTTTTCGCTAATAGGTAGCCGTTTTATAACTCTCTTTTGTCTGACAATGACAGGCGACAAGACTGCGCGCATTTATTTTTTATAACAGAAAATTATTTTTAACGTCATTCTATGTAATTTTGAGTGACTACGAATACACACGTAAAAAGTTAAGTTTTTAAGTGAGTACTATGATTTATTTATTTTGTTTTTATAGATACATTACTTAAAGATAAAGATAAGATAAAGATAAAATTTATTTAAAGGTCCACTTAAATCTAATTACATATTGCAGCGAGAGCCACACTAGGCGCAGCCTGTTTCGTGGCTTTCAAACTTACGAATTAAAGGACACAGGTACACAATGAACTTAGATTATACAAAAACAATCAAAAAACAAAAATAATTAAAACAAATAACTAAATAAATGTGAATCAATAGTGTTGTATGTGTGTGTGTGTGTATGTGTGTGTGTGAATGTGAGTGTGTGTGTATGTGTTTGTGTGTAAGTGTATAGGTATATTACGAAATAATTCTAAGCAGTCTTTCAGTCTCATTGTAATCTAAAGTAAGCAAAAAGTTATAAAATTTGGGTAGAGCCTCTCGCATTGTGTCATGTCTTACATTACATTTTTTTACTATTTGATTGTATAAATAAGGGAACATGTGTATTGGGAACCTGTGTGCTAATGAAGTATTTACGAAAGGGGTAGGTAATCTAAAAACTCTTAAACTCAACATGTGTGTGTAGTCAGGGGAAATTAAAACAAGTTTGTGAGTGTGACTTGCTGCTTTCAAAATGTACAATTTCCGAACGCTTAGTAAACCGGCCTCTTGATAAAGATTTGTAGTTGGATACATAATTGGCTTTTTTAGCATAACTTTTAGTACTGCTCTTTGAGCTCTCTCTAAGACAATTAAATTTGAAGTTGATGCGCCACCCCACACACCTATGCAATACGTGAGCACAGATTGGCAAAGAGCTAAATATACGCTCTTTAAAAGGTTTAAATCAGCGACTTCTCTTAGCTCCCTAAAGACGTAGATGAGTTTCCTAACCCTTGCCGATAATGCAGTAACGTGATCTTTAAAGGTGAGCCTCTCGTCAATCGTTATGCCTAAATACTTTACAGACTTAGCTCTTTGCATCAAATTACATTTGCAACCGGTATTCTCTTCGGTATTGAGGTTCCTATCGCAGGTATGAACGGGGATATCTTGACAAAATTTTGGGGTTGAAGCAATTGTTTTATGAAAGCACATAAACTTTGTCTTGTCCGAATTAAGGGTCAGCAAGTTTTGACGGAGCCATTTTGATATCATTGCCATTCCAAGTTCAGCTTTCCTAAAACAATCGCTCCAAGTACTGTCATTGAATATTACTGCTGTGTCATCTGCATAACAAATTATCTTAGCGCCAGGTAGAGTTAAGTTAGCTAGTTCATTGACGTAGAGCAAGAAAAGCGTTGGCCCCAGCACACTGCCCTGGGGCACACCAAAAGAGAGGGAGCTCATGGAACTTTTCCAGGAATCTACTTTTACGCATTGTTGTCTGCCTGTAAGAAAGCTCCGAAACCATTCCAGTGCCACTCCACGAATTCCAATGCTCTCTAAGCGCCTAATTAAGATGGGGAAAGCTACCGTATCAAAGGCTTTGGCTATGTCTAGGAAGGCTCCAATGCATGCACGTCCGTTGTCGAGATGTGTGACAATTTCACTAGTTAAAACGTTGATTGCGTCTTCAGTTGATTTCTTTTTTCGAAATCCGAATTGTGAACTTGATAGTATTTCATTCTGTTCTAAGTATTTAACTAAGCGCTTATTTACTGTTCGTTCTAGTATTTTTGCAAAAACCGGAAGCAAAGATATTGGTCGAAAATTGTTTGGTAAATTTGCTGGTCCACTTTTATGTATAGGGACTGTAACGGCAATTTTCCAGTTTTGTGGGATAACACCAGTAGCTAAACTTTTATTTATGATTGAAGTAAGAGGTTCTAGGATTAGATTTTTTATATTCTTAATTAAGCCACAAGTAAACCCGTCTATACCCGGGGCACTGTCAACTTTTAGAGTAGAAATTATGTTACCTATTTCATTAGTGTCTGTTGGTTCAAAGAAGAAGGAGTTCAAAGGAGAGAATGAGATAGAAACTTTATGTGACAATTCAATTTGTGTAGTATTAAGCTCATTTAGTATATTATTGGCATATTTTTGGCCTACCGATGTGAAAAAATCATTACATATGTTTACCGAGTTTTGTGGGCATGGATCTATTGTTAGCAGATTTGACGAGTTCGATGTGTTACGAGATTTCCTGTTGATGACATGGTTTAAAGTTTGCCAAAGCTTACGTGGATTTTTCATGTTTTTATTCAACATGTCTGCTTCAAATTGATTTTTTGTTTTTCTTAGTAAAGCAATATAAAAATTTCGGTATCTACAATATACTATATACTTTACATCATCTTTCGGCATATTACGCGCCTCTGCGTGAAGCTTATCGCGCAAACGCGAGCATCTTAACAATCCAGAGGTCATCCAGGGTTTAAGAATAACAGTTGAACGGCGGAGTTTAATTGATTTACTATTAGTTTCTATAATATTATTCATAATATTCAAAAAGGAACATGTCTGATCAGTAACATCATTATCATTTTGTAATATAGCCCAGTTTACGTTACTTAAAGCCTCCGCAATGGATTCGTAATTAAGCTTTAGTTTGTATCTCAAGGGAACAGTCGAAGTTTGTGTGAAGTATGTAAGCCCAGTGAGAACGAGATCATGATCAGTTATTGCAGACTTGCACACCACTGTTTCAGCTTCGACATGACCCTTGTAAAATACGTGATCTAAGCAAGCCTTATTTCTTGTCGGTTTATTTACAGCTGGTTTTAATCCTAACAAAGCCATGGCACATAGATAGGAATTAACATCTGACGTCTGAGTGTTAAGAATATCAATATTAATATCTCCTGTCAAGATCATACATGGCTTTTGTTTTAAAGTCGCCATGGAATGTTGCATTGAATTTATAAAAGACTCAATATTTTTAAAAGATGGTGATCTATAAATACCAAGGATGGTTATAACATTTGGGAGTTCTATGACCAGGCAATCTGCATCGCTAATTTCAGGTTCAAAGACATTAGGAGACCAAGTATCCCTAACATAAGCTACAACGCCGCCAGCCCTATTAAACAATTTTGTAGTATTATATAATTTATATCCCTGTATATCTGGCACGACAGAGCTCTCAGTGAGCCAACATTCTGTTAGCATAATTACATCTAACATGACATTTAATCTCTTTACAATCAGCAATAAACTATTAAAATTTTTATTTAAGCTCCTTATATTTAATGTTAAAAGCTTAATTTTATGCTTACTTATAATCTCATAACAGTCTTCTACAGCTGGTTTGGAATGACAGTTCACAGGAAACGCGCTATCTATGCAATGCAATAAGTCAAGAGTAGCCATTACATATCAGAACAAATAATATAATTAATGGGAATAAATTTAATTTTACGTTACTTGCCATTCCGCATAAGAAGGTTAAGCTGTATACTATAGTGAGACTTTTTAGATATATATTATTAGTGTGTAAAAATGAGACAATAAAGTAAGTATTATATGTGATTGTGTTTAAGTGTGTTAATAGTGTAAGCTTTATGTGTTGTTTCAAATATGTTGTAAGTTTGGTTTGTAAAAGTGAAGTAATATTACATTTATAAAATTGTGCGTTACATGAGTAATTGACATGTTCATTATGTATGAGTAGTTGTAAGTGTATTACAGTTTGGCAAAAAGCATTTTGCTTTGAGTGTATGTGTGAAAGTATTATAAAAGAATAGGAACATCCATTCAAATTGTTGAGCTTAAACAATATGTATAAATATATAAAATAACTAACAATTGCAACATTAAATTTAGACTTAATTCTTAGATAGCGGAGGCAATCAACCAAGGTAATTGTCCAGATCTGCAGATGATAATATTCGTAAAGCTGTATGACTTTCAGTTTTCTTAATGAAAATCGTCCCGTTTCGTAGCCAACAAAATCGAAAACCGCTATCACGAGCTCTAGCCCTAGCGTCACGAAATAACATTCTTTTTTCTTTAGTGATGCGTTCGTTAACGAATATTTTTAAAGAAGAGTTTGGTACAATATCATCTGAGGTAAGGTTGCGCCTAGTTTTTGCGGCTCTTAGGAGTTCATCTCTCTTGGCTTTGCGATTTAGTTTGACCACTATTGGACGGAAATAAGAGGAGGTATTTTCCGATTGGCGTTTGGGACCTACTCTAGAGATGTCACAAATATCTGTCTCCTGTAGTTGAACGTTAAGTTTTTGTGACATTGTGAGTAGTATGTGAGAGAGGCTCTCATGACTTTCTTCCGGCATACCGCAAATTTCTATTTCGTGTTTTAACGCATTTTGTTCTAGATTATTAACCGTTGTTTGTAACTGCGCAAAAGATAACTTCATGGTAGCCAATTCTCGATCCTTTTCTGCTATTATACATTGAAAATTAGTGAATTGAGTACTCAGTTCGTTCTTAAGTTCTTTCACATCTTGTCTTAATAAATTTATTTCATTATTTCCCTGTTTTAATTCTTTTACTTCTTGCCTTAACTCACGAATTTCATTCAATAAATCAGACAAATAAGATTCATTTAACTTAGTGGACTTGCCTTGAGAGCCTCGTGCTGTGTTCACGTTGTCACAGAATCCTTCGTTTCCCAAGGCAGGATTACGGACAGGAGTATTTAAGTTTCCTTGTTTGGGCTGAGAACATACACACGTTGGGCAGATCCAGCTTTGTTTTTTAGCCGCACTTAATTTTATGTAGGTCTCAGGGTTTATATTTATGCATTCCAAATCATAACTCTCTTTACATTTAATACAATTCATAAAATTATCTGTTTTTATATTCTTACCGCAAGCCTTACATTTTACCGCCATCTTCAAGTACGAAGTAAACTGCTTTTATAAACGAAGTTAATTTAAGCGGCGAAGACCACTCATACAGATCGACAAGCGACGATAACGCACTATGCACACACACGCACTCTGCATTCACCGAGCCGAGCGCACCCGAACAATCGCCGAGGCGCAGCGAGCGCTTCCTCACGAACCGAGCCGAACGTCGCACGAACTGCCGAGCTGAGCCGAGCGCTGCCGAAGTGTGGGTGCAAGGACGCGACGCGCTGGTGCGGCCGAAGAAACTTGTTGTCGTTAGAATTATTTTAAAATGTTTCTTGTTATATCTTCGAATCCACTTGTCTTTTTGTAATGAAACTTGTGCACTTGATGTATGACTATTTAATCTTTTATGTTTTCATAAAATTATAGTTATTACGTTACTTTAAACTACTTTTGAGATTAAATTTGTTATAGAGTAAACTAGTACAGTGTTGTCCTATGAAGTACCGCGCGACGAGTCCTTATTGATATGTTTTGGACAAAAATACTATAAGCGTCAGTAATTTTAAACAGTTTGTTATTTTAAATAATGTGAGAATCGGGGCATAACGGGGACATGGTTGCGGGGTACGATGGGGTACCCGTTATGCATACTGGAGTTAGAAGAACTAGAAAAACTTAAGAGACCAAAGAAGTGTTCCAATCCGAATGATTACAAGTTAAAGAAGAACGCTAAGAAACAGAAATCCCAAAAAGCTGCATCTGATGTAGAAAATACCAACGAGGATACGATGTGCCTGTATTGTCTTGACATGAATCATACTTATTTAAAGTCTTTGGAAGGTTGGGTGGCTTTCCAACTATGTGGACGGTGGGTTCATACAGCTTGTGCTGATGTAGACGACAACAATGCAGAAGAAATCCACATTTGCTTGTACTGTGACACAAACTAAATACGTACCCCGTACTGCCCCTACCCTGGGGCACGATGGGGTTTTTCTTAAAGTTTAAAAAACTAAAATTATGACGTTGTATGATTATTTATATTACCAAATTTAATACCAAATGATAGGTTAATAAGTAACCAAAGTGTTGTGATTAGTTTTAATTAATAAATACATTGCGTTGATTATGTTTTAGTGTATTTTCCTTAACGTCCCCGTTATGCCCCCCTCTCCCCTATGAGTAATTCCCACCACTCTCCTACAACTGAGAATTCTCAGTTGCGTTTGCTCCTACAAAAAGGAAGCAAAATCTAAAACGTATTGGGACCGGGGGAAAGAGTTGGGGAAACTTTATGTACACGTACCTATAGGATAACATAGGATTACCAAGTTACTTTTTTAACAAACATGATATATGTCCTTTTATTACTTTATGTATCAGTATGATGCACTTATTTCAGTAGATCCTACCTACTTATGTACTTACCTCAGATAAGCTCGTAAGCACAGATATCTGAACAAAGGAGATGTGCCCTGAATGTCATTTTGTATGGAAACCTAATGTCGCCAGCACAGATATCTGAAAAAAGGAGATGTGCCCTGAATGTCATTTTGTATGGAAACCTAATGTCGCCAGTTTTATTAACACACACAGCAATAGAATGGAGAATTTGACTGGACGCCATGACGAGAGGTTGAGCTGTCATTTATATATTTTTTACAAATTGATTTTTCGAAGATTTTGTGATGCAGAAGAGATGCAGTTTTGTTTTGCAAGTTCGTCGTCAGTAAATTAATATGAATAAATATGCAAGTGATTGGTGAATAGCTGGTTGGTGGCATTGTGGTCCGGCTGTTCCTGTCTCCGCTGTACGCGTTCCCGTGAAGTTCTCAAGAAAGACAATGAAAAGTGAAGCATCGACTTTTTAATGTTGTTTTTTATATGTTACTTTTATACTTACTTTTACTTCTACTGAATGTAATATCTCTCACTTGACACTGGCAAAATATGTAACTATGTTCATGAGGCCATTAATAAAGAAATACAATACAATACAGCAATAGAATGTACGAATAGACTACAGTTACTGTTCTCAGTTACATCTAGATTATCAATGAACGCAATACTCTGTCTCGTTTTTCCTTGAAATGTCTCCCTTACACGGTGTCACAGCGAACCAATCAGCGCTACTATATATATACAACTAAAACAAACTTCAAAAAATTTAGATAGAAGAACTACTACAATTTAAAACTACTACATTCAAAAAAATTACATTTATGCTAGGCGTTGACCTTATCGATAAATAATTAATAAAATTTATCGATAGACAAGACTTATATATTATTAAAAATTAAATACTTATCATATACTTAAATAATAATTACTTTTATATAAATATGTATTATATAATAATATATAATTGTACAATACTTTTGTAAAATAATATTCACGACAGTTTGTGTAAGATCGTACATGTCGTGAAACAAATTAATCCGTGAACTGATGTCGTAATATCGCAGGTTGAAGGAACTCAAGCGTCATACTTCTTTTGCGTCCTTATTGTCGCAGCAGCTTGTAACATTTTGACTGTTGTCATACAAAAGTAACGCACCTGTGAGGGAGAGCTAGCGATAATTTAGCGACAGTCGGTAAAACCTAGCCGACTTTAAAACACGACTTTTTCCGCACTTGCTTGTCATGCATGATCTACTTTTCATCGCCAATTATCAATCTCTTTAAAAAGCGCTTTGTTTAATTACATCATGGTTCATTAAATTTCTTTGAGTGAGCTTGTGTGGCCCATATTTTGAGCTTTGGGCCAAAACTGTTTTGTAGTCAATTACAACTTATAGATGTCAATTTTTGGATAGTTGTATAATATAAGACTAAGTATACAGATTATTTTTTGAAGCAGGCACAGTTCATTTATTCAAGCATGTGCATGCCAAAATGCGCGAGCAATATTGAGCCTAGATAAAATTAAAACAATAGCATGAATATAGGAATTGATAGATGAGCATTTAGACTGATTTTAAGCAAATCTGATAAAACCAGTTAAAAGCACGTGTGTGCTAATAAATGGATGAGCGTTTAAAAAAAACTTTTAAAACCACTCTAATCAACATTTTAAACCTTTATGTTCTAGAGTACTTACTCCACCTTTGATTTAGGATATTATTTCAACATTGTAATACTTATATTGAAATTACATAATTTAAACAGCGTAACACAACATTTAAAAAAAAAATCTCATTTAACTTAATAAAACTTTTACAATTTAAAATTCCTACAATACACGACTTTTTATCGAAAACGATAGATAGTCGTAGTCATGAACGGATCGTCACTATCGTTTGGTTGTTAGAGCGATCACGGTTAGCAACCACTTGTCATACGTAATATCGTTGAGCGAATAGTTCATTGCTTCATTTAACATTGAATGACTAGTTTAGACAGCATTAGAGAAGCAATGTTTAGGTTACAAAAATATTATAGTACTTAATTGTCCGAACATGAAAATAACATAATGAGGACATTGAAGATTATTTTTTCATGATTTTAGAGGTAAATACAATAAAATACATGTACTAGCATACGGGTAAGTAATTCCATTATTAATAAAGATTTTTTTATTGCTCTTAATTTTACAGGCAACCACTGAACAACTCGGCATTTTATATGTTATCTCGGTCGTTGTCAAAACACAGCTAAACCTAGGTGACAGCCATTTTTAGCTATATAATCGGTCTAATCATATTGCGTTGACAAGAAAACCCCGTCATACCACTTCTCCTTTTATTTAGATTTCTGTGGTCGCCAGTTTTATTAACACACACAGCAATAGAATATACGAATAGACTACTGTTCTCAGTTACATCTAGATTATCAATGAACGCAATACTCTGTCTCGTTTTTCCTTGAAATATCTCCCTTACACGGTGTCACGGCGAACCAATCAGCGCTACTATATATACAACTAAAACAAACTTCAAAAAATTTAGATAGAAGAACTACTACAATTTAAAACTACTACATTAAAAAAAACTACATTTATGCTAGGCGTTGACCTTATCGATAAATAATTAATAAAATTTATCGATAGACAGGACTTATATTTTATTAAAAATTAAATACTTATCATATACTTAAATAATAATTACTTTTATATAAATATGTATAATATATTATTGTACAATACTTTTGTAAAATAATATTCACGACAGTTTGTGTAAGATCGTACATGTCGTGAAACAAATTAATCCGAAAACTGATGTCGTAATATCGCAGGTTGAAGGAACTCAAGCGTCATACTTCTTTTCGTCCTTATTGTCGCAGCAGTTTGTAAAATTTTGACTGTTGTCATACAAAATTAACGCACCTGTGAGGGAGAGCTAGCGATAATTTAGCCACAGTCGGTAAAACCTAGCCGACTTTAAACCACGACTTTTTCCGCACGTTCTTGTCATGCATGATCTACTTTTCATCGCCAATTATCAATCTCTTCAAAAAGCGCTTTGTTTAATTACATCATGGTTCATTAAGTTTCTTTGAGTGAGCTTGTGTGCCCCATATTTTGAGCTTTGGGTCAAAACTGTTTTGTAGTCAATTACAACTTATAGATGTCAATTTTTGGATAGTTGTATAGATAATAAGACTAAGTATACAGATTATTTTTTGAAGCAGATAACAGCGTGTACAGTTCATTTATTCAAGCATGTGCATGCGCATGCCAAAATGCGCGAGCAATATTGCGCCTAGATAAAATTAAAACAATAGCATGAATATAGGGATTGATAGATGAGCATTTAGACTGATTTAAAGCAAATCGGATAAAACCAGTTAAAAGCACGTGTGTGCTAATAAATGGATGAGCGTTTAAAAAAAACTTTTAAAACCACTGTAGTCAACTTTTTAAATCTTTATGTTCTAAAGTACTTACTCCACCTTTGATTTAGGATATTATTTCAACATTGTAATACTTATATTGAAATTACATAATTTAAACAGCGTAACACAACATTAAAAAAAAATATATTTTTTTCATTTAACTTAATAAAACTTTTACAATTTAAAATTCCTACAATACACGACTTTTTATCGAAAACGATAGATAGTCGTAGTCATGAACGGGTCGTCACTATCGTTTGGTTGTTAGAGCGATCACGGTTAGCAACCACTTGTCATACGTAATATCGTTGAGCGAATAGTTCATTGCTTCATATATCATTGAATGACTAGTTTAGACAGCATTAGAGAAGCAATGTATATGTTACAAAAATATTATAGTACTTAATTGTCCGAACATGAAAATAACATAGTGAGGACATCGAAGATTATTTTTTCATGATTTTAGAGGTAAATACAATAAAATACATGTACTATACCCCTTCCACTATATTTAACAACATTTGACAGATTGACGTTAGTGACGTTCAGCAGTATCTCGAATGTAATCCCATTCGATTGTAAGCGATGTCGCGATTTTTCAAATTACTTTATTTTACACATTTGGATTCTTACATCAACTTACATTATCATTTTATTATTGTTTCTTTCTTTTATGTTAAGAGAATTAGCCTATAGCTTAAAATGATAAAATTATTGTTAGCTTAGGTATTATTTAAAATACCTACATAATTTATCGTGACACATTCGCGGGTTATAGCTAATCTAAAATATCATATTACATTTTATAAACGTATTATGAAGAGTTCAGGTTTATTCATAGCATTTATTTCTACCGATTATTTGTAATTTGTTTCATAATGGTGGTAATCGTTATGAGTGTCCATCACTAAGTAACCATGGTAACTGAAAAAAACATGGGTACGTCCATGAAATACAATATAATTTGTTCGAAAAATAAGCGGAAGTATTAAGAAACTTTATGGACGTGAACTGTCAAAAAGCTAAACTTACGCTGGAAGGGGTATAGCATATGGTAAGTGATTCCATTATTAATAAAGATTTTTTTATTGCTCTTATTTTTACAGGCAACCACTGAACAACTCGGCATTTTATATGTTATCTCGGTCGTTGTCAAAACACAGCTAAACCTAGGTGACAGCCATTTTTAGCTATATAATCGTTCTAATCATATTGCGCTCCCATGAAAACCCCGTCATACCACTTCTCCTTTTATTTAGATTTCTGTGCTCGTAAGTGTATGTAATAAATAGAATTGTAATCACTGTCCACAAAGTAGTACCTACAAATAATAGTTAGGTATAATCTCAATGTTACATACCTTGATGGAAGATCAGGGTACAGATAAAAATACTTCAAGCCTACAAGAGAGCTTTCCATACAATATGATCTCAAGAAAATCCAAAAACGCTCTCCCATTTTGACTGAAAAAGTACTTAGTCTTAAATTCTTTTATTAACTGTAAATAAGGTTCTACATAAAAATCGGATAAATATCAAGTTGGTGCATTCATAAACAAAGGTTAATTAAATATTAATGGGTGCGTGGCATACAGACACGATATTTAAGCCCTGTGCAAACAAGAGCCATTCCCTGGCGTACTTTTATCTGTACTAATATTATAAAGAGGTAAAGTTTGTGTGTTTGTGACGTTGTTGGATCTAATGAACCGAATTCAAAAATATATTTCTTTACTGCTCCACTCCTGTTAGTCATAGCGTGATACTATATTGCCTATAACACTCCCCGATAAATGGACTATTCAACACAGAAATAATTTATAAAATCGGTTTATTAAATCCAGAGATTACCCCCTACAACGTCACAAACACACAATCACACAAACTTTACCTCTTTAAAATATTATAGGTATAAGTATAAGTATAGATTACTTATAGTTATCTGTGTCTGTATGGGTGTGTGTGTCTGTATTTATGTGTGTTTGTGGGTCTGTATGTGTATCTCTCTATGTTTGTGTGTGTGGATGTGTGTGTCTGAATGTGTATGTGTTTGTATACCTACAGCTTACCTAACTTAACATAATAGCTAACCTAAGCTACTTAGTTCAATGCAAGCAAAAGTCCCTCATGTGTGCACGAATTATTTTTATAATAATCTAGTACTTGTCACTAAAATAGATTGCTAATCTTATCTGATTGTTTTAATTACATCGTGTGTTTTAATTATTCTGCATTTTAAAATGCATTATAAATGATAATGCAGCACCATTCTATAAATTAAAACAAACATAAGTAAATGATTCTATCTATGTAATTATTGTTGTTAGTACCTAAGTATGTGAAGCATGAAACTTTTTCAGAAGAGACAGAAATATATTTGGGACTCATTGCTTTACGTTTGACGATTTTTAAACCATGTAGCTGTGATTAAATTCATTTATTGATCAGACTTCATTGGTCCATAGGTTATATAGTTACAGAGATACTTATATACCATGTTAGTAAACACATAAAAATATTACAATACAAAGGACAAAATAAATTAATAAAATAAACAATACAATAAAATAAAACTGAAACGTCTTATACTTGCCTGACCAGTACTCGCATATTATTATTATAGGTAGGTAAGTATAATTGACGATAAATTGTTGAAGATTAGTAAGTAAGTAAGAAAGAAAGAAAACATATTTATTTTGATTAAAATTACAATATATAAAAAATTCACAAGACACATTATTTACATTATCTCAATTAATTACATTTTCAAATGTAAATATAAAAATAAACACATTAAAAATATAAAAAATAGGTAGGCATCGGGTACAAGGACCAAGCTACTGGTGGTTAGGGCTCCAGAGATAAGAACCTCCTCATAATAATGTAAATGCTATATTATTAATAACTTTTACGGTCATGGATAAACTGGAAAACGAGCTTTACCAGACTTTTAGTTTCTTTGCATGGTGATGTCTGTGATGGAAAAAAACTTGGCTTACTAAAGTAATATGATGCTGGCCTTTAATACAAGGTTTCTTGGAGTTTTCCTTTGCTATCAATAACTTACTTCTCGAATCTTTCTTCGTTGACTCTTCCATTTTCGATACTAAAGGACGCTAAATAATACTTAGGAACAGCACATTGTACTCTCAGACCTTTTTTTTTATTACCTACCACTTAGACTTTTGAAAAGTGTTGCAGTAGGTTTTAGTGTGATTGTAAAATAAAACATCAAATTAGGAAAAATGTATAAAGTGATTTATTGAGTAACTCTCATTACATATTTTGGTAAAAGGTAACAATGTCCAAAGTGTCCACAGGGTTGCTATATATACTTAAAACAACACATTATACATATAGTAATACAGACAATATAATAATCATATTATTATTATTTATTAATCATATTTATTATTATTATATGTATCTAAATATTACCTTTATGGTGATCAATTTTCAGTCGTAAGTAAAATAATTATTTAACTTATGAAATTTTAAGACTTTTTGTATGCTAGACCAGACAATGACCCACAAATAATTGTCCTAAGTCCGTAACGTAGGTAGTACATGTTAAACTTTTACTAAAAGAAAAAAAAAACAAAAATGTTGGTCATCAGAAATTATAAGATACATAATTAAATAATTTAAAGTACCTAGTTATTAAACTGCCGATAAAATTGACAATCTATTAAGTTTTTTTCTAAGAAGTTTAGGTAATGATAAAAATTTAATAAATGTAAATATTTATAGTAAATAACATAAAGTGAAAATACGACATGAAAAACTTACATAGGTACTTACATCGAAATAAAGAATACATATTTGACGTGGACATCTACTATATAAGTATTCAATTCAAATCATAATTAGAGGCAATATATTTTATTTTTAATGCAATTGGGTTTTTTGTAAAACTATAAAGTAAAGTAATTACTTAAATTACATACTGGGTGACTGAGTATTAAGCAATTTTACTATTAAGTTAAAACTACAACTTGTACCTGGATACTAAACCAAAATTAATTATTTTATTACAAAATCGAATATTCCGATAAACCAATTCAATGGCGTGTGTAAATATATATCATAAAATCATCTGTTAAAAATAATATCATTATATTATTTAAAAATACGACACAACACTAACAAGATTCGCAAATTGCGTATAAAAAACTATTAAAAAAAAACTTACAGCATATTATATGAGAACAGATCTCGCTCTATATTTTAATTCATAAATACATAATAATATATTATCTTATAGCAAGGCATTAAAGTACAAAATATGGTTGCGTTCCAATAACTTTATCGTTAAAAAAGAAAAAAATGGTGGATAGCAATGATCACTAAAAGAAATTTATAAAAAAAGTCCCCTTCTACATTTTGTAAATGGATAACGACACATAGAAATCTTATATTAATAACTTAACATATTATATTATAATAACTATAAGTGTAACAATTAAATTAGAACTTGTGAACAGACTTTTATAATTTCGAAGTACAATTCATTTTAAACATTTTAATGAGAGATTATAATAAGAATATATATTTAATATTATTCATTTAAGACAATAAAGAACAGGTACTATTTTGGCTTTCAATGCAACTGTTGTATGAGTTGACAGAATATTTATTATAACTCTACTAATTTTAAAAGTCATGATAAAGTTACATAGTTATAAAAGATAATTATAAATACACCGAGTCAATTTGTCTAATCTTGGTCGTTTTATAATTTATAAGGCTATAAGTACATACATGAAGCTTTTTATGTATTGTTGAGCCGCCCCATACCTGAGCAACTCTATTACAACTAATAGCTGTTAATGAAATAAACTATCATTTTAATAATTTATTTGAGTAACCTAATATAAAACGATGGATTATGAGTAAGGTACATGATTATTAATCTATTTTAATACAGCATTACGTATTTAATACTAGTAAACTTGGAATATTAAGTAGGTAGGTACTCTAGCTTTCTACCGAATGTTTTTTATTAGTTTTTTGTATTTTTTTTGTATTTATTTATGAATGATTTGTTTATATACGACTGCTATAAAAATGGTAAAAAACGTATTTAATCATTATTAAAGTGTGAACTATTGTAATATTCATTCATACGTGTATCACTGTTTACTCACTTTATTTTCCAATTTTCTAACACTAGCATAATTTATATATATTCGTTTTTGTAGAGAAGAAGATGTAAATATATAGTTGATAGCAAGAAATAAAGACAGTTCTTAAACTATGAAAATACTAGATTCCTATGGAATTTACTGGAGCATACTTTCACGCGCGCAAAACCAAACATTTGGAGGGAGTCTATTACTAGACTATGTTTGGCTAAAATCAATATGATAAGTATATAATGTTCAAGTGTGTTAGGTATATTGGTTTAACACTCTGTTAGTAAGGTTATTAGAATCTGGTAAGACAAATAGAGATTGGGATAACGAAGTTTTATTCAGTTTAAATACTTATTTTAAGATAAAAAGTGTGTATTATAGGTATGTATTAATAAACGAATAAACATATTTTCTTTCTTCTAAATCTAAGGTATTTCTGTAACGCATAGCATCTATATACCTACTTAAATTGCTGTAACACACAAATATTTCTTGTTAAAGTTGGAAGTTTATTATTAGAAACTGTCAACATACATATTATTTTCTTTCAATTTATAAATTTATCAATGTACAAATTTAATTAAACTGTAATCTTTCTTTGAAATACATAAATAAATAAAACTCTACAATTGAAGCTTATTTTAAAAACTCTAAAATCACTGCAGCCAATCATATATTTAAGTATTAACTACTAAGTATGATTTACAGAACATAGTATGGAGGAATTCATATATATGACGGAATACAATTATTTATTTTCGCTTACTGCAAAATAGTATAGTAATACGGGTGCTTTTGGCTACAGTTTGCACATGTGCCAATAATTGAAGTAAAGATACACTTTAAATAAAATTTTAGACACATATACTCTTAGCTGCTCCTTTTAAAGCCACAGATACGTTTAGAGTAGGCTACAGACTCGTATAGCTATGTATTTAGACGCAACTCGCATTGAAGCAATCCAAACTCTACATTCTTAAAGGCTCAGTTATATAAACCTACTCATACTTGTCTATAGCCTACTCTGATTATATATATTTGACCAAGAAAATATAGGTAAGAACATTCCGAACCGTAACTTTACTTCATAAATACCTAGAACTCTATACTTAATAACTTTGATTTTAATTTTGTTTGAGATTTTTTTTATATTATAATATTTAGTAAAAATAAAATATAATAATGATTATTTACCGGTAATTAATAATACATAAACCCTCATGTATCGCTACAAGAAGTTGGAATGGACATATCTCTTAACGTGATAAAAAGATTACTATGATGAATGTGCTTAAAAATTATAATTTTAAATATTAAAAAAGAATAAAGGTTCCACAAATATCAACATTAATATATCTATTATGTTACTTTGGCAACATAATAAATTACATAAAATTTAAATGAAAACTTCTCAATAAAGATACCGTAATCCCCAAACAACTCTACACCAATAGGGCGCTAAAATAGGTATATATATTTTGTTTATACATAGCAATTAAATACATTTTATGCGTCTATCTACTATAAGAAAGTCAGTTGCAGTAAATAAGTATTATATTACCTACCTTTACATATTATATAAATTATTTTTATAATACCATTGTTTCGTTAGATATCTAATATCAGTTTAATATTATATCTTTATAATTGTAATTAAATTACGCAATAAATATAGTTTTCAAAGTATAGTTTAGTTTCATTTAGCAACATAATTTCTACAACAGAAAATATGTATTCTGATGACATGCATCGTAGCATACCATATATAATAATAAAATTTCTATATTCCTATTAAATAAGCAATAGATTATTAAAATTATACTGTAAATATAGTATAAAATAATTAAGTTTTTTAAGATTTAAACAGTACCTAAATAGCATTGAATATACAAATTTATACTCGTAGTGCGTAATCTTATACTCCATTTCATAATTTAAAAAGCTTTCTGAGTTTAAATATTGTAAATAATATATAATTTATTTAATCTTCTAATTTAACGATAAGTTTTTATTTTTGTATTTTTATATGTTTGAAAATTAGTTAAGTAGGTAGGTATTAGTTAATCAAGTAGGCATGAAATCATTTTTTTTTAAATTGCAAAATCTTATTCTTATTCAATGTATTTATGTATTATTGTAACATATACCATTATTATTGCTGTAATTGTAAAAAATCTAATTGTTTTTATTATAAACATTCATATTATAATTCCATAAAAAATGCCAAAGCTGTTTATATAAAATTGTATGAGATTCATGTATTAAAATCTATATGTTACGTGATTTTCAATTGATTACAGAACTATTAATGTACTTATCAGCGAATGAAGAGTTTATTTTAAAGACATATATGGTATAATATAATATATTAATATTCAATGAATATCCTTCCTAGATTACTATCTCACATGTTTTGTGCGCTCCAAGTCTTCATCATCATTATAACTACTACAAAACGTTTACGTTCAAATTGACAAAAAAAAAACTTATAACTGAAATTAAGGAAGAACATTCCCTTAAAAAACATACATTAATCGTATTAATGTATATTACGAAAAACAGGTCCTAATATAAAGAATGTTAAAGACGAAATTACAATGAATCTTTAATCAAATTAGACACAAATTAATTTATTCTAGAACGTGGTCGCAGTGCAAGACACTCGTGATACATATAAATCTTTCGGTGTCGGTCACACGAGGTGTTTGAGGGACAAAGCAAAACTGCGTGCGGTATGACAACCAAAGCAACACGCAGAACATCAAACAAGACACAACGACGTCAAAACGACACGCGACGGTCGGCGAGCTAAAACTCGAAAGCACGGGCGAGGTGCGGCCGACCGCGTGGTGCGGTGAACAGGCCCTTGTAGGGCGGCGACAGATTCAGGCGAGCGCGGGGATCACGCGCTATGTGTCCGTGTGTCAGGAGTCCAGCAACACGTGCCAACGTTGCACCTGCGAAAAATCAATCCGTTATGTTACAAGCTGCGCACGTTTGGTGAGATGTCACACACAAAGCCGTTGGGTGAAATTAAGGATTAAGATAAAGTAAAGCTCCGTGTGGTGACGGAGTAAGAATACAATATGTCACCAACCCATCTCATCCCATGGGTGTCGTAAAAACCGACTAAGGGGCTATCCGTGAATATTATCTTTACGTAATAAAAAGGAGGAAAACTTGAAATTAAATGCTTTAAGTACCAATCAATTTGGCCAACGTGGTATTAGTAGGCCAAGTATCCCTCCGTCAGTGGAGGAGGCCCGTCCCTGCAGTGGGACATTAATAGGCTGTTATGATGAAGGTAAAGTAAAAAGATCATTAATACAAAACATTTTCAATACTTTAGTTTTTAACGTTGAATAAATCACGGACCATATAGCAAATTCTCTTCTTTTCAAAATCAAAATTTCAAAATCAAAATTTAATGTTATGTCCGTACCTGTTCCCCCTGCCGCTCGCACAGATCCTGCCAGTGCCTCTCCTCTTCCTGGCCAGTGGAGGAGTGTCCCAGCGAGAACCAGCCAACACACTCATTCTTCTTCACGCTGCGACGCCACCACACGGACACCACCAGTGTTACCTCAGTCAGTTGGAATAGAGCTACCTGCAGATTATATGAAAATTATGTGTAGTGATGGATCGAGAAAAGTATGCTTAGGGTCGTAGCACACATATCAAAACGTAAAGGGAACGGTACCGCCTCGCCTTTTTCCCCGGTGCCAAACGTCAAAAATCCAATTACGTTACGATTGCGATTAGTATAATGCGTTGCAGTAAGGAGTTTCATAGAAATAATACTGAACGGCTCGAGTTGATACGGTGACGATCCCATGTTTATAATGCTACGACCCTTAGATGGTTTGAAAACATTGAGAGAATGGGTGATAGAAGATTCGTTTCGTTTCGTTTCGTTTCAGCCCTTATCATCCCACTGCTGGGCAAAGGCCTCTCCCCTTAGAAGATTATCAAAAGAAAGGAGATGGAAACTTTTGGGCTAAAGCCTTGTACATTACTGTACAGAGTAAGGAAATGCCTTAAAATTCTTTCCTATTTTTTAATAAAACAATAATAAAATTACTCAATTGTATTAGGTTTCGAACTTGAATAAAATAGAAAAGATTTTTAGGGTATATCCTTACTCTGTACAGTAATGTACAAGCTTTAGCCCAGAAGTTTCCATCTCCTTCAAAAAAAAATTATCTTGGATTTCAGATTGCCAAAACTAACAAAAGATTTAGCACGAGACTAATAAGTGTAAAGCTATAAATTGATAATACTCTCATTTCTGTTTCATTTTGGCCCAAAACTCTTAGTGAAGGTTTCATTCTCCCAGCGTGAATGTAACAAAAGAAATTTACAGGTAACGTGTCGTTATCTGTAAATTTCTTTAGACGCCCTACTAACCACTTACATGGACAGCAATAGTGGATTAGATTCCCACGTGAGTAGGACAGAGACTATAGAGTACCATTCACTGCGATCCTTAAATATTTGCTTTGCTTCGTCTACATTCATATATGGCCGTCAGTTCCAAATGCTACGCTCTTGTCCTAAAAATAAATCTAACACTTACCTGAAATATAAAGAGCTCTTTATACAAAGGGTTAGACTGAGATCGACGCGTGGACGACTTGCACCGACCCATCTCCAACCCAAGAGAACTCATGAGGCACAGCTTCACGTACGTGTCCGGGGCGTTGTTTGGTGATAGTTTACGAAAGTGCGTGCCTTTTATTACCTAGAAATAAATAAAAATGGCTGTATTTAAAAATCTATTTCGTGTTTATATTTTTCGACATTCGATTATAGTCCCATCGGGAACATCTCGGGAAGATGTTCTCGAGAGAATACCGGTAAGAGGAGGTTCCCGAGGGAATACTATGAACATGTTCCCGAGGGAAAAGCCGGAATAGGTTTCTGAGGAAATATGTTCCTGAGGGAATAGCAGGAAGAGGTCCCCGAGGGAAGGGCGGGCATTGGTTGCCGTTGGAAGAGTAAGAAGAGGTTCCCGTGTGTTGAAGGGGAAAAGATTCCCGAAGGAAGATGGAGGTAGGTACCCGGGAGATGAAAGGGAACAGGTTCCCGAGGGATAAACGGGAACAGGTTCCCGAGGGAAAAGGTTCCAGAAAGAAGAGTGGAAATATTTTCCCGAGGGAAGAGGGGGAATAAGTTTCCGACGGAATATAGGGAAGAGGTTCCCGTGGAAAGAGGGGGATAGGTTCCTGAGGAACCTAAAGGCTAAAATCATGCAGATAACGTTGACTTTGAACAAAAAAGAGCAAAAGTCCTCGCTTAGTTACGGGAACACACCCAACAATATTATATTTGTGTTTCAGAAATAACTAGAATAATAGCAAGCATTTTCCAATTTCTCTTTACAATTATTAATTTATCATAACAGTCTACCGTGTGAGGGGCCTCCCAACCCTGCGCTTTCCGGTACGCGGTCGTCATAATTATGTCGAAAAACAATACTAAGTACCTATATAATAATAATATCAGTCAAGTCTTACTTCGACAGAAAGATGTCCAGTAGTAGAATTGTACTGCAGCCCCAACAGCAGTTCCGGAGCTGATCTAGCGCTGCAGCAGGACGACGCGGAGTCAGATCTGGCGAGGCTGCAGGACTCTCCACCTCCGCCAGGGGTCGTTACTGTCGTGATCGAAGATGGACTGGCGAGCACACCAGGTATGGAGTGCGAGTGACTCAGCTCTAGTTTCGGAAGCTAGAAAAAAATGTGGTACAATTTTGAGATTGTTAGGAAAGCGAAAGGTGATTGAAAAACAGTTTATAAGCAGGGACATTAAATTTTATTGTATTTATATTTATACGACATGGTTAGAAGACGAACTAGACGTTCGTCCGATGATGGTAAGATTTAAGCTTACCTATATTAGATAGGTACTAAGGTACCTTAGTTAGTTAGCTTTACAAATATAACGCTTGGAAAGTGTTTCTTCAGCGCACTTGTCATTCTGTTAAGTTTCATCCCTGTAAAAACACAGTTACATTTCCAAACTACTGCTTAACCACTAAGAAAATTTGCTTTTTGCAAACCTTAGTCAGCATTTTAACCCTGGCGGGGAGCTGCTGGTCAGATGTGCAATTTTCCACCATTTTGCCTTGCCAGCTGAGAGGTTAAGGACTATGAGGGTATTTGACTGACACCCACTTAGCCTTAAAGGGGATAAATACAAAAACATACCGGTAAGTTAGGCTGGTGATGCTGCCTAGGTGATAGCTGCAACCACAAATGGTTTTCCAACTCAAGATTCATAGAAGAGAAGAAAACAGCTGCTTCGCCAAGTAGACGTTGTCGACGCATTCGCTCGCAACCGTATATGCGTATACGTAGTCCCAAACCGTAGACGTCCTCTGTAGGTGACAAACATAAATTGGGTTTAATCATAACATCATAGCAACAACTAATGTGCTGAAATGATTGCCATTTTGAGGGTATCGTAGGAACCAGCTAAGCACAATCGTATCTCTGTAAGCTTGGTACAAAGTGCTATACCATCAGTCTGACTACAGTGGTCTTGGCAGGATTCCCTTCATCATTAAAAGAGGTCTTTTTCTCCAATAGGATCTTAAAGAAAGACAACCAATTGCCACTGATTATAATAAAATTATTACATTGAGGTACGTAGTACATATTTTGTCAATGGATTTTTATCTACTTTAGTTGCAGATAAACGGTGCTTGTTTCAACACAATGGATCTCCCAGTATCTTTCTTCTCTCGCGTAAATTTCTCCGTAGTAGCAGATTCTTCATCATTATTTAACTGCCTCGTTGGCGTGACAATCGGTAATTCTTAATTTTTTAACTTACCAGGATTTATCTTGTGGAATACAAAGCTCTCCATGTATTGAGGATTCTCACTGTTTCGTATCTTAGATTTGTATTTTTGTCTCTTCATTGGCAGCAAAACAACACGAACCTGTTGTAATAAAAAAATGTTATGATATTTTTTTAAACTATACACACAGCAAGGTACAACTTCGTCTCCCGTACTAACAATTTTCTAAAATACATTTCTAACATACTTTCACTTGACCGCACTTCTCTGATCACACCGTAATTATTCACTGATCAATAGTTAGGCTCTACAAAAAAAAAAAAAAGGTTGTAGTTGGATTATAGGTTCCTCTCTTTCTCCTATAAACTGGGAGAGCGGCCACTACATAACTTCCCACCCCACAGAATATGGCCCGTAGCTACAGGCCTCAGAAAATGTTGAAATGAAATTAATGAAATGTTTTATTTGCTAGAACATGGTCTTATAGATGTTATCACTGGTAAAGTAGTACAACATATTCTGTTATTATATATGGCGTGCAAATAATAATGTACCTATACATGTTACAAAGAATGGGGCCCTTCCATAGTAGAGACAAATAAAAAAAACAGGAAAGAAATAGAAACGAAGAAAGTTAACCAACCTGACTCTGCAGCATTTGTCCTGGAGTTCGTTGAGGAAGCGTTCGAGCTTGCAAGATGTGTACAGTCATGTTCCTTACAGGGGCATCATACAGAAACGTTAGTTCTACTGAACCACACTCTTGAGGGCTGCTACTTGCACTTTCGGCGCAAAGAAGGGATGTATCCTGCGGGAATAGGAAACACTGTTAAAAATGTCTAATAAAATTTAAGTAATTTAGTATATAAGCTAGGTACATAATAACAGTCGCGTTGTAGGAACAGGTTCTTGCAACTATGAAAAATTCGTTTACTTTAGTATAGCTACTTAAGCAAATGTATCTGTATGTTTAAGACTCAATCAAGTTTAGAACATAGATCAGATTGTCACGAATCTTATAAAAGATTGATTAGAATTTGGTAAAGCAAGGAAAATAATCTACCATGAACAATGAGAAAGTCTATTCTCGAAAAAAACCTGCTTTGGTGCGGAAAATTCAGCCAGGTGACCGATGACCTTAAACGCTCAGGGTTAAACTAAATGACAGGCTATGTACTTAAGTAATTGGTCGTATCTAGGCAACGAGTGTCCTTTACGAGCTTCTTACTCCCACGCGGCATTTATGACGTTGTAAAACACGCTTCAAGATCGATCCTACAGTAGAAAAAATACCGATAAACGACATAGGTGGTCCCTAATTCCCTACATACAATTATCTTGAGGCGATCACGGCCAGTTGCAATTATACACGATAGCCCTGGTTAAGCAGGGTCGGCTAGGTCATTCCTTAGATGGGTGTACGCTTGGAGGCATTTTATCCCAGCTTTTTAGTGCTACAGAGGGCACGTAAAAAGTCGACATCGACTGTCGTTGTAACCACACAGTCGTCAAGCCACGTAAGGCCTATATGCGTCTTGTACAAACCTAGGCACCAGCTTGGCCACTAACTAAAGGAGAAAGAAGAATCTAGATATAACCAACAGTTATACCTACAGACAAGGCAACTCAAAAGTCACAAGCACAATAATGGAATTTTTAAACTGTCTTTTGTTTTTGCTTGGATCACTAGTTGTTAAAAAAAAAAAAAGTCCAACAAATCTAATAGGTACGGTATGACAGTTCTGACAAATTGAATAATAAGGTTGGGATAAAAAAATCGATAACTATAATATCCGAAATTTAAGAGATCGATTACGATAATATCCGATTTTTAAGACACTTTAATAATTAATCTTATTATTAGTAAAGGGTAGAACCTTTTGTAAAAAAACACCACATATTGCAAATTCTCTAATCTGCGAATTAAAAAAAATTCCAAACATTACCTTTATTTTAATTATAATTAATTAAATAAAAGTAATGTTTAGGATTTTTTCATTCACTACTAAGACCTTAATAAGTTGCCTCCCGTCACCTTCGACCACGTCGAGTAATAGTTAGTTACGTGTCTAACGATAATAACGATTTTTCGTATATGTAAACGATTTTTTTGCATACAAGTGTATCCGAAGAGTCGCAACACTACGAGCAGTAACCTAACTACGTGACTTTGCAATGAGGTCAAGAATAGAACTATTAGATATTATTTACTATGTAAATAATGTGTTATTTTGCTTTGTTTGAAAGTTTTCAATTAAATTTATATATTAAGAATTGTACATTTTTAGATACAATAATAAAAGCTTTCTAAATTCATGGTTTTACGAAAAAGGTTTTCGAAACTGAATAATGTACGCATGAACAAAGTTGTTTCAGTTTGAAAAATATGAAACGTCATACTGTATCTTTTAGATTTGTTGAACTGTAAACGTGAAAAGAAAATAATTTCATGTACCTGTCAAAATATTTAGTCAAAATGAAAAAAAGTCATGTAGCTTTTGTCTATTTCTACAATTTATTAAAATTTTAAATTAATGATTTATTAAAAAGGGAAAAAACTTTTAACAAGTAAAATATGGTATCCCAAAATATTCCTAGAATTAGCAAACTCGAACAGGATAAATAAGGTACCTGCGGGTAACAAGAGCCGGTGGGTATCAAGAGCCGTTGCTTGAAAATGACACTTTTAATGATCACAGCACCCTACATTTACACATGCTTAAAAATAACCAATAGGAAAGCTAAGATCCGAGCTCGCGTCGTCGCACGATCATCAATCTTACCAGTAGCCACGAGTCAGTTGAGAGTGATAGACAATGCAGCTCCACTATAATTTTATCTTGCCAAAACAATTTTTTTTTTACCTAAAATACAGCCGTTTGTTCAAATCTTGTTAATTAATTGTGAATGTTATACAAATAGTGTGGGCTAGTTGAGATAAGTTATAAATTTTTGTTAATAAATACAATACTTTTTACCGTTTTCAATTATGCTATTATTAGGGGCTAATACGGGCCACGCTCGAGGCGGGTACATAGGCCGGCCCTTATTATACATATAGAATGTAAATTAATTTTAACAAATTTCAATAGACTTCGTTATTTTAATACCTACCATAGGTATTATTATTAAGCATGTATTTGTTATTATTTTTGTATCATAAATCATCCCTAATATCTTTAATTAACTTAAAAGTGTCCAAGTTGTTGATCTCGATAACAATAGATTTTATGGTAAGGATAAGACGGGCCACGTACATGGCCTGTCTTATACCGTACTACTTATTTATATAAAAAAATGTTTTAGTTTTGTAATTTCCATAGATAATATTTAAAAAGTTACAAACTCATTGTTAACGTCTGTGCTTATTTTGACGATATGTTATAGATAAAGGTTTTTATGACATGTTTTTGCTATGTTAGTTTATTAAGAGCCATTGCTAGTTTTTCCTTTGATTAAGTAAAGTTAAAAGCGTGATTTAATGCCAAATGATAATTAAAGTCAAATGAAACCGAAAACAATATTTTTTCAATTGATTACTCTTTTAATATTTGAATTAAAATTTGGCCCTTATAAAACTACATATGTTTATTAAGGGCCAAAGAGAGGGTTTTTTAAAATCATGATTACTATGCTTAATTGAGATGAAAATACTTGTAATAGTACTTTCTGATACAGATATTGAAATAAACATTACCATGATATTAAATATTTTATTATATTCCTTTATTTATAGAAATTATTTAGGTTTAGATTAAGGTGGCCCTTATTTACCGCAAGTACCTTACTTGAAAAGCTTACGGTAAATATTTACGAGTGAACTTCAACAATGATGGTTATTTATAAACATGCAACGTGATACTCTGAGCGTTATAATTAAGTAGGTATTTAACCTGTTTAGTGAAATACCTGTGTAAATTCGCAGCTATTTATAAATCACGAGTATTTACTACCCGGGCGGTGCACTAACGTGACGCCTGGTGAGAGAAAACGGATTTTCTCCCTCTACCCCTTGTCACATGTCTGCTAGTAGCGTTACCAAGAAAATTGTGTAAACCATTTATTGATGTGGAAACTCGACTTTTAAAACCTGTTAAGCGTTTCAAACATAAATGATATCATTTTGGCCTTATTGTCATGTCTTTCCTACTTATAAATTGTTCATTTATTCGACAACGTTGATTGAAATTATACATAAGTAATTTGTTTAGTCTCGTAAAACTGGACCATGATAAAAAGCACCGAGCACGAAATTTTGTAAGCTAAAACATATTCCAAGACGAAACTTTTAAGAGTCTGTTAATAAGCAGTACCTAGGTTAGTAATTAATTAAACCAAAAACTTCTCTTCGGACGTTTACAGTTACATAAGTATTACTTAGGTAATTTATTATAGTAACACTTTACCTTATACGAGCCCGAGAATCTTAATCTTATAAAATAAGACTGAATTATTCACATTTTATAATAAAAATATTTGGTTGTTGTGCAAATCTGCACGTGTACCTACATATTATTCTTTATCTTTACCGTGTGTGAGAAAAGTAGCGAGTCACATATTTTTGCTTTGTAGCCTGTCAGAAATACGAGTACCTATATGTAGCCAATAAGTGATCAGATGTTTTTGCTGCGTTCGTGCAGAGAGATATTGTTGAACTCATTGAAATGTCAGATGTTATTGCCAACTTGCCCATAGTAATATATTTATGCTCGTGACTGTACTTACAGTATGAGGTATGCCATCACTGTCGATGCTGCTCTGCGCTTCCAGCGTGTGTATGTACTCGGCCCTCTGTGGCAGCACCTCGTCGATCCTGGTCTCCCGGAGCGTGGTCTCCCGAAGTGCCGTCTCCACTAACTCCACGTCCAACTTCAATGGACAAGCGTTCTCGTTCTTCTCCTCGTAGTGGCATTCCACTTCTTCTTTATCCTGTGGGTTTCACTTTATAGTCGTCTTTCATAGATGGAAAACTTTTAGGTGATGAATAATAGATGGCGCTTTTTGCATAGTAGTGATGAGAAAGATTAGAATGGATTGATTGTAGATGTGATTCTTAAGAAGTCGAATGCGAATATCAATAAATAGAAGAATGAAAATCATGCTTTTAATAAATATAACTAACGCAAATAGATATATACCTACTCGTATGTACTAAGATGGTAAAAACTAAATTTGCTACATTTTTTATATAGTGATATTATGAGATTTATCTACAGTTTTTAAATGTGATATATTCTAATATCTACAATATACTTTTAAACTACATACATATGTGTTGGTTTCTTTCTCTTGTAATTAGATATGTATCAATGGGAAGTTATTTCAAGAAAGGACATTTCGTACTTAGTCAGTCAGAAATTTGATCTCAAAAATTTAAGATTGGTAGAGTCACAGTGTTTATCTACGCAGTTTCTTGATACGTCTAATGCCCTCTCGTTTTATCTCCTTTTTTCATTATTTTTCTTCCCCAGTTCGCGAATTTCTACAGCTACAAATGTCTATGGACAGCGTTAACCACTTACCTTTAAAGGACTTAACCTTATTCTCCATACATTGCTCTATATAAATTACTTATGTGAAAATAAGTTAAAAATTCTTTAGTAAAAAATTCTTAAGTGTGTTTTCTTTATTAATAACTAATTATTCTTAATAAATGGCTATTGTACAATACCAATATTTCTCACATACCTAGTTAGTTTACCAGAGGGTAACTAACAAATGTTATAATGTCATAAATACGGAACACATAACATAAAAGCGTGTGGTAGCCATATCAGCGTTAAAGGATAATAATGTCATTATGTCGAACGTATATCTCTCACCTGTATGCGCAAACGCAGCTCTTCATCCGAGTCGGACGCCTCGAACGTGAATATTCGTTCGGGGTAATGGTTCGGTTTCGACAAAGCATCTATAACAACACAGACGTACGGACAACGTCAATCGGTATACAATATAGCCCTAACTCCAACTAAAGCTACTTAACTAAACAACTCTTACTACAAACTACCATTAAATTTATATAATCTATTTACTAAAGAGGTTCAAACAAACTAGACAAAACATGTTAACTAAATATTGTTTTAATACGAGACCTGCGTGACGGACACAACGCCCTTGACGGTACATTAAACACTAAAAAATGTTACTTCTTTCTACGCTACACAATGACTTTCATACAAATGACTTCGTCCTATGACGAAACCGTAAAGTTAATAATTAATCGCAGATCGATATGAATAGGTATGTTTGTAGAGGCGATGGGTATATAACTACGTCTATATACTCCTATACCTACCTACGCTTTACGAGGGAAACATAAAACATTTTACACTATTGTGTTAGCAACAAAGAAAATTGTTACAACTTTTCTAATGAAATATGATTTCGACATACATTAGCTCAATAACACAAAAGCTAAACAAAGAGTTTGTAGCTTACCAAACTGAGCATCGTCAAGCGTGAGGCAGGGGACAGGCACTCGAGCGTTCACAGTGAGGACGTCATCGCAGCACTTGCGCCCGAAGACTGCGGAGTAGCACCAGCGACGTCCGAGGAACAGCAGCACGACCAGCACGAGGACCGCGAAAGCCACTACCGCGCTGATGTACGTGCCCGCCTCCACTGTATCACAAACACTCTTTAGCACACAGCAACTAAGTCTAACACGACCTTGTATCAAACATGTTTACCATTATTCGAGTTGCTGACGCCTATGTTGGCCACCATCCTGGCTCATTGAGAGCCCATAGCTGCACGCCCCTGCATCACTTCGACAACAATGAAACTCTACACACGAAACAAAACAACGTTTAAAATACTCTATTAATATGCGACAATAAAGTGAACTGAGGGAAATAATTGGGACGTGTTGGCACGGTCGGGCTGTCAAAGCTCCGCGCGTGCGCGGTGCGAGAGGGGCACGACGAGGCGTGTGGAATATTCTGCGCGGCTATAGGACGAAGGACCTCCCACTCAGGTGTACTAGCAACATAAGTCCGTATAGCACACGGGAGCTTGTCGTCAAGGCCGAGGGCGGCACGTGCCCTCGACGACCCTTCGCTAACATCTACTGATTCACTACATAGATATAATACATTATTAATCACGTTGACTTGGCAGGCAGCTTTTTATATAAGAATTAAAATAAATGAAACAGGATGCCTCTGGCAAAGTAAATCAATGACTGAAAACTAACTTAAATACTCGTAGCTGTGGAAAATAATAATGAATGGCTAACGTTGCCAAGTAAAACATAAATTAATATGCATTAAGGAAACTCGTATATTTACACCTACGCGAATGCACCACATTTATGTAGCTATATACACATGTTACCTACAATATATGTAGAGAGAGTCCACAGCATTCCTTTCCATGCACCACACAGAATATATTACGTTAGTATATAGTACAGAAGTGTTGCAATTAGGACATTGGACTCTTGCCAACCTATGGAAACAGCAATAACATACGTTACTCTGGAAAAGCTTTTTAGGAATTTTCCACACACCCGCATAAAACTGCGTAATTGGGTGTCTGTGTTATTTGTTCCAAATGCATAATTTTTACTATAACGCTAGTTTCTAGTAAAGTCTCTCTATGAATATAGTCATCATTCTATCTCATTGCTTGGATGTCGTAAAACCCGACTACGGGAAAAGTATTTACCGATCTCTAAAAAAGGAAAACTTGAAATAACGCCCAATACAAATTCGTCTGACATTGTGATATTACAACATTGAGATATCAATACAGCAAGCTTGTAGTTCCATGGGGACAGCTACGTTTTAGGAATAAAAATATACTCATGTGCTTCTAAACGAGTTTTACCATTTTCTGTAAATAAGTTCCAAGATTATGGTGGATACGTTATTGTTACTTTTGTGACAGTTGCAATTGCACTTTTTGTTTTTTGGTCTGGTACTCCAAGTAGGTAGACATGGATTTTGAAATAAACTTACCGAATATTCACTCTTGGTAAAATTATCGACCGTAATTAGTGTTTTAAATTCGAAAATAGCTCGAGAAAAAGTACAATACATTTTTATATGACTTCATTTCCAGCAAAAATGACACAGGAATCAGCATAAAACCCAACGAAATCTATAATTTTACACGTTTCTTCAATTTGGTACATAATACCTTGATGTTAATAAAATTGGCTTATTAGGTACTTAGTGAAACTTCCATCAGCATAGATTGACAAACTTTAGGCATTGATAGCTAGCTTAATTAATTGAAACAATTAAGGCTCATTATGCTGCCACCTACTAAACCTGTTATGTATTGTAAGTATATTACTTGGTGATTGGTATAAATGTGTCAACACAGCTATTTTCTATTTGACTGGCATTATTTTCTTGTTTGTCTTCAGTACTTTTTTCAATACTACCTATTTAGATAGAGAGAAGTATGATGCCAGTTTCCCTCTCATTACGAGGATGTCTTTAACACTCACCAATTGATTACAACAAAGCAGCAACACCTTATCTAAAAAAACCTTCACGTAAAACCAAATAGGTACCTATCTATCTACCATAGTAAATAGTCATAACTAACTTTTCCTCCAACGCTGAAGGACATAAACAAGAGCTACTGTAATGATATCATAAATTATTCAGGACTTACTCATTTCATAGTCAATTAGATTCGTTGGAGTGTTTTTCTTTGTCCAACTATATTATTATAGATCTTTTGTCCTTACTTACATACTTAATACTAACCTCTTTTCTAATGTTTTCGCCTTTTTCTACTCTTCCTTTTAAATTAAACACTTTTTTATATACCCTTTCAATATCAGGACCGAAATTAGGAATTTACTTAATGTTTGTTTTAAAATGTTTTCTTTAAAAAAAGCTTAAAATTTTATGTTGTAAAAATGGTTTAAATAGTTAGGAAATTTTGTCTATTTAGTGTAGGTTTGAACCGTGAAAATACTTGTTAGTAATCAAACTTTTTGGCAACATTATATTTCGTGTATTTACAAAAAAGGTACTTGTATAGTCAGCTCGTTATAAAAAGTGACATCTAACATATTACAATTTAAAGTAACTCCCAAAGTAATCTATAATAAAAATACAACCAAAGTTCTCTAAATGTGTGAAGCACCCATCACGCGCAAATATATCGAAACAGGAGTTACTTTATATTTGAATATGTTAGATGTCACTCCATATAAGGAGCTGACTGTACCAGCTGCTTAGTTTGGGACTAGATAGTGTAGTGCGAATGTGTGAGGGAAATACTACATATTATATACATTATGTTTATCAATTTACATCCTATTAGTATATTTGCTAGGGAAGGGAGGAGGGGCTTGTGTATATTTAAATTTAATTTACAGTTAAATGATAGGTAATGAAAATGCTCCATAAACGCAAATTATTTATAATAAACATGAAAATTAGATTACCCATAATATAAATTCTATCGTATTATAATGTAAGTAAAACAGATATATTATTACGTGGGAAAATGTGTCTTATTACAAAGGGTTAAAGGTCACAGTGATGTATATATAGAAAATACAAACTTATTTAAACAAATAAAAACAAAAAAGTGAATAAAACAACACGTTAATATTTTGAAAATGTTTTTTTTATTAACACTTACATTTTTACAGCGCTCCTAGCCAACAGAGTAATACTATAAAATGAATCGGTGTAAAGAACTGTCGAACGCAAAACAATGTTAGTTCTACAGTGTACATTAAACAAACCGCTTACAAAGATCAGATCATTACAATAATATCATCAACGACTATTGTCAGAGAGATGTACAATATCCTCATAAAACAAGCACAGAAAGTCACCCTAAATAAACAAACTTCATTTAAATCTATAAACATTTCATATAATTTAGATTTTATTAGTCGCTATTATGTTATATTTTACTTTTGTAACCATTATTATAATGTTATATGTATTCGTTACGAAAAATTGAAATGAATCGCTCCACTTGGTCCTTGCACGCGTGTAGTATACAATACATGTTGTGACGTCAAGAGATGAGTGGCCCGAGCCCGGACCACGTGGGACCGCCGCGCTCAGTGCAAGGGCCAAGTGCCGACTAAAACAAGATGACTCTATCATAACTGTATAATTTTAAAAATTTCTAATTACGCATCCCTACGTTTTGTTATTATCTTTTAATTAAGAAATAAAATCTTACGTAATTACCATGAGCAGCCTATTTTAATAAATTTGACGAAATTCGCTAATAATCTGATTATTTTATAAAAGTAAAGCGTCTGGGTGCCGTGTCCCTGCCGGCCCGCGACGTACAACTCACAATAGTCGGCAGTGTAGTACGCGACGAGTACGAGACGAGTATGAAACGTGTCCGGTACCGACGTAGCGTCGGCAGAGCCTCTAAGCGTTCGCGACTGTGTATGCTTTATTTATCTACTTTTACAATTGAAAATACGGCATCAAAATTTCAACTACCTACCTAACAGTAAGCAGTAGTACACTATAACTCAGGCACTCCACATCGACCTCTCATACACCATGCACCCGATCGAATCGTCAACTAAACATTTTTCACTCGAAAAATTCAACTTAAATCTAATTCACTTAAATTATAATAATAATAATGGCTCTTAACTGTTAATTTTACAACAAATGCGTTTCGTTGGCCGCCGAGCAAGGAGCGCGGCGGGCGTCATACTGTTGCCCACTCGATTCACGAACGATCAACTACCGCTAAACGATAATTTATTACTTATTACATAAGTATGTGAAAAACAATTTATTAGTATTACTTTTACTCTATCTTATAATGTCATCAGTATGTCACTGAGGGCGTACTACTGTAACATGAAGTCCGAGTCGGCGGCCGCTTGCGCGAGTGTCGTGCGAGCGAGCCCGAGCGGGCCGAGCGAGCGAGCGGGGCCCGAGCGAGCGGGCCGAGCGAGCGAGCTGGGCCCGGCCGGCGCGGGGCCCGGCCGGCGCGGGACTCGCGGCACGACGCGGCGGGGCGCGGGGGCGGGACCGAGCCGCGCCACGTCGCAATAAATATCAGACAGAGATTCAACAAATATTCGAAAAGATTCATCAATATGTCGCGCGACAGTCGAGATACACAAGTTACGTTTTAAACGATCTCGATACAAAACTAACATGTTTCACAATTTAAAATAATAAAGTGTATAATATTTTTTTTATATAATCACAAATATCAAACTTCATTCTCCACCGTGCATATATACATACATAGTTCGTCATAAACGATAGGGTGAGTGGGGGGTCGGGCCCGGTGCCGGCCGCATCTCGGTCACGTTACGCAATAAAACGAACATGATACAAATATATAACAGTCGGCAGGTACATACAGAGATGCCCCGCGCGGAGCGATGCGGTAACAAGCGGTGAGAAGCGTACACGACAGCGATTACACATAGCCCCGGAGCGGCACCGCAACCTCTGTCTCTGACGTGGGAACACAAACAAGTAGATGTACGCAGTAACTAACTGGCGCGCAGTGACTGAGTGACGCGCGAGGTGACACGAGTGACGACACTTAGTAGTACGTCTCCTGCTCCAGCCAGCCGCCGGGGTAGCGGCGCAGGTAGAAGCGGCGGATCTCGTCGTAGATGAAGATCGACAACATGAACGGGATCGCGGGCAGCCACCACACGAACCTATACAACATTGCACATTGTCATATCGATACTGGAAATATGATCCTGAGAGTTCTTTAAAAAAGACAACATCAAACTAGGCATCATGCCTTAAATATCTAATGAATACACTTTTACAGAAAAAATATAGGTTCTGGACAAACATTTGTGGATCGCACAACATTGCTTCGTGGGTTTCGATCCCGCAACCTCGGTATTAAACAACGCTATTAAAGTATATTAATACTTTACTTTAAGATAAGATGGGGTAAGTACATTTTGTTATTATATTCATACTATCCCAAAACTGTCCTATTCTATGGATTACCCATCATATATCAAGAGAAACTGAGCCTCAAGATACCGCACTGACCAGTCAGGAAAAGTACCAGGTTGCATTAAGTTTTCCTTCTTATTACATAATGTTATGTTGAACGACTACGGACGACTATCGTTTCGTTTCATTTCGTTTCATTTAAAAAGACAACTCCCGCACTAGGGATCATGCCCTGTGTCGCGGGGACTTTTACAAACATCAATTAACGGACACATAGAACACCCAGACTCAGGACAATAATTTGTGGATCTCACAAATTATTGTCCTGCGTGGGGATCGAACCCACAACCTCATGCGCGGCAGCCGCTGGCTCTACCGGCGCGCCACCGAGGTCGTCAATACTATGTTACCTTTTACGACCCTATCTTCTTACTACGATACAACAAAGATATAAAAACATTGAACAAATTACTCACTTGAGTGGGTACATCCTCAATCCCTTGTCCATTCCAGGGGTGTAGGACAGGAACGCAGCAAGTGCGGTCTCGAACACGATGCCAAAGTTGAGGGCCCAGTTGCGCATGCCCTGGTGTATGACGGAGTTACGACGGGTCTTGCAGATGATCAGATCGGCCCACTGCACCACCACGATGGACACGAAGAAAGCGGTGTGGCAGGTGAACTCCAGCGCCTTTCTGTCGCGGTAAGTCTGGAACGTAGACGAAATATATTAGTGTGTTTTAAACTACCATGTTGTAAAATCTGTTTATTGTATGTCATTTTATCATAACGGTCTATTAATGTTCTACTCCAAATATCTTCAGTTAGGTTTAAAAATATGTTTACGGTGTTTATACTTTTGAATTAGTGACTTGATGATTGAAACATAGTTTTCTGACTTCTGAAAGGTAGCATAGGGAGCGGCCACGCAACTATTTTACTAAACTTAAACAACCATAATACGCACCCATTCCTGTCCATAGGAGTCAGTCAGATCATTGATAGCCTTGGAGTCCCACATCTTCCTGATGCCGAAGAGCTTCATAGGCAGGAAGCCGTTCTCAGCCATAATCACGAAGTACACGAAGAAACCGGCTGCGGCTTGGATCATGCCGATTTGACCGTAAGCCATCGATATAAGCCTGTACACATCCCACATACAAAATTACAAACTATACACACAAAAAAGACTAAATTTTGAAGTTAACTTGAATTTATTTAAGCAAAAACAAATAATAGTTAAGAAGAGGTGCAATTATTTTAATTTATTTTACTTTTAAAACTTTACTTTTACTACTGCAAGGGCCAATTTCATATTATTTTATAGAAAAAATGAACAGTATTGCAACTACTGCTTGTTATTTATGACAAATAAGACTTACCAAAAAAACTTTAAAATTTAATTTACTTCTTTAATAATTAAAGTCAATTTTGTCATAAAACATTATATATAATCAATAAATTAGTGTATACTTTGAAAACCGAAATGTAAGCACATGCATTAATTTAAATAGTTGTAGCTTTTACACTCATTTTACTGATTTAAATTATTTTGGGGGTTAAAATATTCTTGGTTTATTCAATTAACATAATTTACCAGAGGCTTTATACATGATATTGTGAACTATGGTACTTAAATAGGATTACATGCCTTAAGCCCATTAAGTTGCAATGTTATTATTTTGTCTATGAATTTCTTAACAAAAAATACAAAACTACCCTCAGGATTTTATTTAGTATCTACTCAATATAACTTCTGGTAAATAACAAAAATATTTATTATTTCTCTTAAAAAATCCAATATTTAGGTTTTCAAAGCATCTATATTAAACTAAATACTATCACACAAAATGTATCCAGGTAAACACAGCATGCTTCATGTTAGTATTGTTGCGAAGGAAGCACAAGCGATCTTATCTAAACGTGTTCAATAGCTGGTTTTATAAACGAAATGGAATGGCTTAAAAATTTGTACGAAATTATAATTAAATGATAAATAGCTAAACAATGCCTATCCAGTGTGTAGTGAGGGTGAGCAGAAGCTTTTGCAGCGGCGTGATACCTTGCAAGAGCAACGTGCTATCTATATACATAATATACTAAAAAACCAAAAATTTTCAACTTTAATAAAACAAAATGTTTTACAATATAGATGCTCCATGTTGCCTAAGACATTCCTTCAACAAAACCGTTGATTTATATATAAATTAGTAATATGATTGGTCACCACTATTACTACAATGGCTAACACGTAACTGGACATACAATAATCAACACTAGTGCGCTCTAGCACAGACTAAACATTTTTCTAATTTATTCACTAAACGTGCATCTCTTCGACACTGCATTGCATATCTAACTTTAGTCATCAGCTAATATTGAAACATGGAAGAGTGAAGATCATAGAGATAAAAAGACAGTAGGTACTAGCTTTTCTATTTCTAGAGACTTCTATTTTAGCCTCTTTTAATCTATTTATACAAGATAATAGATCTCAATTTAAAAAAGCAAATATTAGGAAGAAATTGTATATTTATTTTGTATCCGGTACTCAAAAAGCGTGGCGTCTATGTCGTTCCTAGTAGGACGGGTTGCGCTAATTATACAATTTTGGTTCGGTAGCCAATTACATAGCGGAAAAGGTAGGGTAGGGGGGGTTTACGGGTCTTCATAATCACTCTTCCACATCCAGTTTCAAATGGTACTGTTCAATCACAATTAGCCGCACCGCTTAAACATTTTATCTCACCAATTAGTAAGTTTGTACATGTGACAGTGGGCTAGTCATGGTGTTAACACCCAAATGAGAATCTAGTAAGCGTCGGCCAGGGCTCGCTGGCGCGTGGAGGTGTGGGCCAACCTTCTATTGACGAGGTTGTCGCGGTAAGGGTCCCGCGGCTGCCGCTTCATGATATCGGACTCGGGCGCCTCGTACGCCAATGATATAGCAGGCACCTTCAGTAACACAAGCAATCAGGACAAACCAACACTCGCGCGACTACCGCCACGCACTTATACATAATAAATATACATACACAGATACCCGTCGCACATCTACATCTAGCTTCATTATTTATTATTAAACAATTATCAATTAAACTAATTTATCATAATTAATTACTTACAAAAATACGCATAAATTAGCTAGTAAAATATAAAAGTGATAAAATAATAAGTTAAAATATTGGCGTGATAATAAATCTTAGCTGTAGAAACTATCATTGAGGAGATATAAAATATAATCTGAAATACTACTCTAGTGATAGAAATATTGTATGTAAAGACCTAGCGGCATGTTAGTTTATATAAAACGTCATCGTTGTATAATACAGTTGTAGCTGTTACCTATTAATAATGTAGTGTTTATATAAATGAGTAATGCGTTGTAATGAAGCCTGTCTGACGCGCTCAATATACCAACAAATAATGATTATAAATGTTCACTGTGATATATACTTGTGTCATGGTGTGCATGGAGATCATGAAAGGTAATAAATGACAAAGTTAAAGTACAATAATAATATAAATAAATAAATAATGTATGTATATATATAATATCCTATGTCAAGATGTGTCATACATGCACGATAAGACAAATGACAGAGACAGGGAGACACCGAACTTACCTTCACACGCAACCACATCGATACATAGCAATAATAATTATTAGTAATAAAACCACAACTCGAAAGATGAAACAATGCGTTAGCACAATACGTCACACGTTGTTCCATTTCCACATCAAGCTAATTAAAAGAAGTAGGAGACGTTAGTATAGAAAAATATATAAAAGACATCGCAAGGCATATAAATTAGGAGCGGTGCGATTATCGCCTTCAATATCCACATACAAAGTCTATAATCGTGTACCTACAGGACATTGTCACACTGCAGGCAACAACCAAACCTCAATATTGAAGACTATTACATGTGGTAGCAAGCAAGTAGCGGATAGAATAATATCTTTGAACGAGTGAAGCGTCACTCGTGATGTTTTACCTCTCGTTAACGAGTTTATCAGTGAAAGGGTTACGCGGCTGTCGCTTCATTATGTCAGATTCGGCCTCCTCGTAAGCCAGGGAAATGGCGGGCACCTACACAAACACTAGCGATGTGAGCGAGCGCCGCGCCGTACATACATACATCTCCGTACTGTGTACCGCGGAGCTCGCCCACGCGCTCGACGGAAGCGTGTGCGTATACGTCACGTGTGTACGAGTACAACATCCAACACATAGCATAGTTGCAAACACACATATAAACATATTAAGTATATATATTTGTTAATAATATAGTTACTTTTTTAATCAATAATAATGTATGCTTGCAACTATAATCACGCTTAAAAACTGTCACAAAAATTAAACAAACAAAATAACACAAAATAAATGTAGATCATGATGAGATGATCACGTCACATGTGGCAGACAGGAACGTTTCATATAAACTTAAAATTATATAAAAAATGACTTGCGATGAATTATGTTTTTTTTGTAAATTCACAATGGTAATGATGAAACGTATATCCATATTGTATGGACGAATGATAATGATAGTGATGAAAATGATGATTGTGGTAACATCAGTGTGTTGTGTCTGTCTTAAATGTTACATTTACTATCTGATATGACGTTTAAACTATATATATATATTCACGTCATGGCCAATGCCAGCGATCTGTTTATCAATAAATAATATTGGGATTTAGTTAGTAAGGACTCAAACATAAAACAAAACTGATTAACTATTTCATATCCTTACACTCAAAAACAAATAGAAATATTAGTGGGTACATAGCCTATTAGTCTGCTTTAGTATCTATTAAAAAATACATGACAATATTTATTACAATATAACACTTATAACCACGTAATTATAAAGTTCAAATTAAATGTATAAGTTCCTGATGGAATATTTAATTTGTGTTGCAGGTAATTATTTGTTAAAGTATAATGAACTTTATGCTTACGTAAATATGATACACTTTATAAAAACAGTCACTCGGTCACGATATTGAGACAACAGCGACGTATTAGCTGCAATTTGAGTTAGAGAGTTATATGGCAACACAGCGTGTAATCACATGATAGAGACCTCTCATTGACAAGTTTGTCGCAAAATGGATTCCTAGGCGGTTGCTTCATAATGTCTGCTTCCGCTTCTTCGTAGGCCAGCGCGATGGCTGGCACCTATGTCATATACTTATTTAATACATAATTAACGCACAACAGCCTCAGTCTTGTAGCTGGAAATATTAAGAAAAATATCTAAATATTATTTACACACCTGTCGTCTTATACTTTGATATAATGATAGCTGTTTAATTATTAAATTTAGCTTTTTAATTGATATAGCTTATATCATTGTATGAACAACAGCTGTGTTGTTTTAATTACGTAAGTATTACTTAATTATACGTTTATATGTAATTAATACATATTAGTACTACAATTTAAGAATAAGTATCTTATTGGGCAGTCGTATCAAGACTAAACCAAGGAATAAAAAAGGATATTTTGGTCTAACAAATGTGGGTTTTTTTGGTAAAATGTAATGGTAGAAAATTTTACTAACCTTCTTAAAGTGTAGCACGTGTCATAGTAATATAAATCGTATGTACTAAGATTTAAAGTCGAACTTACCATGTCAGTTCCAAGATCGATGCAAAGGATGGTAACAGTACCGAGCGGCAGTGGGATATCGCATAGGATGAACGCAAGGAAGGGAGAAATCTCAGGAATGTTGGACGTGAGGGTGTAAGCGATGGATTTCTTCAGATTGTCGAAGATAAGGCGACCTTCTTCTACACCTGTTACTATTGACGCGAAGTTGTCGTCCAGCAGGATCATGTCGGCGGCCTACAAGATCAGAGTAGGTGTCAGAATCTTTATCTTTATGGTACAAAATATTATGAAATCTATTTTTATGATTTTTTTTTTTTAACTCTAAACATTTTTTTTAAAGAATCTGTAAGGTGACGGTGTTTATTTTTAGGAAATCTATACTTTAGTTTCTTTTAAATACGTAACCTTTGCTTAAAAAATGATACTATGTTTTTAAAAGTTGCTTATATAAATTCTCAGTAATGTATAGATAAAAATAATATTCTTTATATAACTGGAAAAGGTATAATATTTTTAAAAGTATATTTTATTTTTTAATATTTAAACTAACCTGTTTAGATACGTCAGATCCAGCAATGCCCATAGCAACACCGATATCAGCCTTCTTAAGAGCAGGCGAGTCGTTGACGCCGTCACCAGTCACAGCCACGATAGCGCCCAGACGTTGACAACCTTCCACAATAATCAACTTCTGTTGGGGCGATGTACGGGCGAACACGATTTCAGTGTGGTACCTGGGTATTACAAAATATGTTAAGTAATAGAGAATTAAGTAACAAAACTTGGTGAACAAATTAATAATTTTATAATTTAATTTTATGATGAAATTGATAAAATAATTTTAATTAAGGACTAAAGACGGTGACCTATTTTTTGTAGGAAAAAAATGTAACGTTCTAATAGCAATTGCAACGCACACAACCTACAAAAAGTCAGTCAGAAATAAAATCTGTCGAAATAATATCTAAATTGATATTTCTTAAAAAGATATATCGGCCTGATTATATCTGTCTTACAGAATGTCTGATGTGAGTGAGCAGCCTTACAAAGTGACACGTAACTAAAAATCCTAAACGTGAAACTAAAAAAAAACCACAGTCGGTCAGTCTGGCACAAAATATATTTTTAATTTTTTATATAATATTCATATACTTTACTTTTTTTGACAACTTTGGCTTATGCCTAAAAATACTTTTACCGGCAATCATATATTTAGACATAGATTGCTGAGATTGATAACGGAAGAACAAGAATAAAAACATATTTTGTAGCTTTGTAATAATGTGATGAATTGACGACCTCTGTGGCGTAGTGGTTAAATAACATGACTGCTACGCAGAGATCTCGGGTTCGATTCCCGCTCAATGCGAATCTTTGTGTGCATGAACATGATTGTTTGCATTTCGTCTGAGTGTTTCAATGTATAATATGTAGGTATTTACAAAAAATAAATATATAAGTATGTTTATCCGTTGTCTAGTACTCATAGTACAAGCTCTGCTTAGTTTGGGACTAGATGACGTTGTGTGAATGTGTGAGAAATAATGTTAACTAGTTCAAGATATGAGCGGTCTTTATGCATGTGTTTCACGATTGCCCTTTGTATGTATGTAGCTAGGTAAATACTTTGAAGCTGTTATCGTAATAGGAAATGTTTGGAAAAGGCCTATGTCCAACAGTATGTTGACCTATATGATCTTACTTTCTTCGCCTATTTTTATATTCAAGACTACGGCTGACATAATTATAACCAAAAATACATACTACTGGAATTAAAAATAGCTCAGACAGATTCACTAAATTATGAAATAACTATATAACGCTTGTCTCATTCGGTAAGTGTAGGTGTAGCCTATTTACATTCTCCTACTGTGTGTTAGCAATATTTGTGTTTTAATGTCAATGAAACATATTTTCATTTTTTTAAGTCCAGAGGTAGATATTTTATTTAATTATTTAATTTTCCGTCTGTTTAAAATCGTTGTGGATTCTAGGACAACTTCTATCTAAAAAATTACTTGGATGATCCACATTGTCTGATCCTGGATGTTTAATGTGCCCGTTCATTTCATGTCTGAAAAATTTTCTCGCGACACAAGTCTGACTGAGCGCAGGAGTTCTTAAATTTTATATATATTTTTTTTATATTAAGTTAATTGCTGTAATAACTTACTTCAGAATTTCATCAAGTTGATCAGAATTGAGCTCCCTAAGTTCAGTGCCGTGGACGACAGCCGCCTTGGCCTCACGCGGGTTCACTTCCGACACAGGAATGTTCAGTCTAGCGGCAATGTCTTCAACCGTCTCGTTACCTTCAGATATAATACCTACGGATTTGGCGATGGCCTTGGCAGTGATGGGGTGGTCACCGGTCACCATGATAACCTGAAACATCACATATGTTGGAGAGGACTTATACCACGCCTAGATGTTAATAAATATGGCAAAACTACTACTACTTTTCACATTTCCAGCTATTACAAGACCTTAGTAGTTTTGACGTAGTAGACATTTTATAAAAGTGGTCAATCTGAAAAAGTCAGTCTGAACCTAAGCCAACATTTTGTAGGTGACTTTAAGAAAAATTACTCTGTATTTTACCTACACTTTGACTTCTAAACTACTAGGTCATCATATCATCATAACAGCCCATTAATGTCCCACTGCAGGGACGGGCCTCCTCCCGTGACGGAGGGATACTTGGCCTACTAATACCACGCTGGCCAGACGGATTGGTATAGGGTTTAATTTCAAGTTTTCCTTCTTTTTACTTCGTAAAGATAATATTCACGGATAGTCCTTTAGTCGGTTTTTACGACACCCATGGGATGAGATGGGGTGGTGACATATTGTATTGTTACTCCGTCACCACACGCAGATAAGAACTACTAGGTCAGTTTCAATATAATTTGGTACAGAGATATAAGGAGCTTGATAGAAATATATTATAATAATATTATTTAAAAAAATGTTAAATTAAATTCAATAACCAGCTTTAGAGTTCAGAGACCTGGGAGTAGTGCCTAAGTAATATTTGATATATTATTCCTACCTTAATACCAGCAGACCGGCACTTAGCAACAGCGTCAGGCACGGCGGCACGGGGAGGATCAATCATGCTCATAAGTCCCACAAAGCGGAGGTTGTCCAAGGGGAAGTTGGGGTCGTCGGAGTTGAACTTGTAGCCGATTGGGTACTTGTCCGAGGGGAGCTGGAGGTCGCAGAACCCGAGCACACGTTCACCGAGACCGCCGAGTTCTAGGTAAGCGTTGTTGAATGCTTCTTTCATTTCTTCGTCCAGTACCTAGGAATGTAACAAAATGGTAATGTATGAAAGTCTCCAACACCAATGCCTAATATTATATTTATTTTTCTGTCTGTTTATTTAGGGTAATCTTCTAAATTACTGGACCAATTTTTATTAGATTTTCACTGCCGAATTTCTAGTTTCAGGTTGCCCGACTTTAGTTTTCAAAAAATAAATGTTTTGCATAAAAAAAACCATGAACATTTCAACAATATGATTGATAGCATAAAATAATAAATATGTAATTTCTTTAACTTTTTCATAATAAAATTTAATACATGATTGACTATTGACCTACATGACTGACTAGCAAAGTAGAATAAGACATTTTAATGATTAAACCTTACCTTTTCCTTTCCACCAATGAAGATAGTGCTGCAACGTTCCAGAATCCTTTCGGGAGCGCCCTTCATCACGAGTAAATGGCGAGGATCACTGGGGTCATCGCTCTCATGGATGGAAACCTGGTACTTATTTGTGGAATTGAACGGAATCTCGCAAGCCTTCTTGTTCCGCTTCCTGATCGACAATACATCGCCAAGAGCTAATTCCATACATTTGAGCAGGGCAGCCTCTGAAGCGTCACCGGCTACTTCCTTCTTCAGGATTGGTACTCCGTCTTGACCTCCCTTGAACTCGGCGCGGTTGCACAGTGTAGCAATCTTGGCTAGAGCCTTGAATCCAGGGCTAGTGCGGTCTGAGGACAAGCCAAATGTTGATTTTCAGAATGATTTTAACATAAAGCTAGCTATAAATTTGTTATTAAACTCGTTGTTTTTATTGTTATTAACTAATATGTTCTTTGTTTGAGTTAAAGTTCATCTAGGCTTTAGAACATGATGGCTTTAATTAAAAAGAGTCGAGTATATGTATTTTAACACAAAAAGGGATTAATGTCTCTAAGTATACACAACGAATACTACTAACTTCTTAAATTTCTGTAAATTTTAGGACTATTGTGAAAAGATCTCGTTTTCTTTCATGTCAAATAAAAGAGATATCCAAATATACTAACCATATTGTACTCCAGATTGGTCCTCAGTAGTGTCAGCCTCAATGATCTGGTTATCAAACCACATGTGAGCGACCGTCATCCTGTTCTGTGTAAGGGTACCAGTTTTGTCCGAACAGATGGTAGAAGTGGAGCCGAGCGTCTCTACAGCCTCCAGATTCTTTACCAGGCAGTTCTTGGAAGCCATTCGCTTGGCAGTGAGCGTCAGACATACTGTTACAGTCGCCAACAGACCTTCGGGTACATTGGCTACAATAATACCTACAACAAAAATTCAGATTCAAAAAAGTTCTTTGAAAGAAACTATCTTTTATTTTCCGAAGAAATTCCTTACCAATTAAGAAAATGACGGCGTCAAGCCAATGGTATCCGAGAATGAAGGCAATGACGAAGAACGTAACTCCAAGAAACACAGCCACGCCGGTGATCAAATGAATGAAATGATGGATTTCCTTGGCAATAGGTGTCTCGCCGGTGTCTAATCCCGAAGCTAAGCCAGCAATACGACCCATCACCTGTTCACACAAACATAAAACAATACTAACTATAATGTTGGCAACGTTTATCAACAATTTCTAGCGTTACATAATCATTTAGCTAATATGTTTAGATTCACGTGATAATTTAGCATGAAAATAAAACTCACGTGGTTTTAAATAAGTGAATAGGACGTACCGTATTATCGCCACAGCAGATTACAATGCCCTTCGCCGTTCCTTCGACTGCGTTGGTGGAGAAGAAAGCCAAGTTCTTTGTTTCCAGAGGATTCTCATTGGTGAAATCAGCTCCACGAGATTGGGGTTCAGATTCGCCGGTTAAACTTGAGTTGTCGACTTTGAATCCTCGCGCTTCGATGATGCGAACATCAGCTGGGATACGGTCACCGAACTTTACCTGCGTAAACACACAACCTTAGTTCCGCTTTGGTTGATAATAGAGATTTGTTACTAACAAAGAATATAAATTACAAAATGGGAACTGCTATTTTGACAAATTAAACGTCGCCCTAAAAATAGAAGAAATTGTTACCTATGAACATCATAGTTTTAGAAGGCACTTACCTCAACAATGTCTCCAAGTACCAGGTCCTCAGCGCGTAGCGTCAATTTTTCACCCTCACGGATGACGGTAGCGAACTGTGGTACCATGTTCTTAAACGATTCCATGATTTTCGATGACTTGCTCTCCTGATAGTATGAGAATATACCCGTCACGATGACGACGGCCGCCAATACAATGCCAAGATACAAGTTATCGTCCGCTGGTTCCTCTACGGTACTCGCCTGGGAATGTTGAAGTCAGAATTAAAAAAATGTTTCACTTACAATTAAGTAAAACTATTATCTAAGTACACAACTACGCTATACTGACCAGAATTCCGTAGGCAATAAAGCATAGAATTGAACCAATCCACAATAATAACGCGAAACCGCCGAACAGATTTTTACAAAACTTCACCCATTCGGGTGTCTGTTTTGGCGGCGTGAGCGCATTTGGACCGTCTCTCTCGAGATTCTCTTTCGCTTTTGCGTGACTAAGGCCCTGAAAATATTACAATGACATTTAGTTAATTGGATCAACTTTGTATTTTTAGACATCTATGAATGGTATTACATTTTCTGGGTGTGTCTGAAATCTTTGGTAGAGTTCTTCCGGTGTAACTTTGTGGAAATCGATATCCAACTCCTGTTTAAGATCATCTAAATCTCCTGCTTTCCGTTTCTTCGCAGGGGGTTTCCGGCGCGTCTGTAAAATACCACAAAGGCATATTAACGTATAATCTTGATGGCTTATAAAGATTTGTTCCAATTAAATCAGTTAAAATTTGCTTAAGATAATTTAAATTACACGGTATAATAAACTTGTAAAAAAATTAATAAGGTATCAAAACACAAATGCAAAATAAGATGCATTAAGGATGCGTAAAAACATGCAATAATATGGAACGTAGACAGCTGCTGGTCTTGTGACTTCTGCATCAGTGGTCACTTAGCAAGATTAAATGAAAGATGGTAAAATAAATAAAAACCTTGTACTGTCCGTCAGCGGTTCTATTATCGTCCTTTATGGGGCCGATGGTGGCGACGCGGTATGAGTCCGTACGGCCATGCTGCAAACACAACTAGGGGCTAGACACATTCTACAAGGCGGCCCTATGGGCCATGCACTTATGAATGAATAGGTGACAATAGCTAGCCACAATATCACATGTCATTCATCTATACACTGATTGAAACATTCACTATTTGATAAACCAAACCATGTGATATTCTCGCTCAGGAACAAATTGTATTAATAAACAAAGAGGCTGGATACATAACTTGAGATTGATACGTAACAAATCTGCTGGATACATAACTGATCCAGACCCTTTATTTATTAAAAAAAAAACAGAATATGGATAATGTTGGATGTCAAACATGTATACTGGAAGGTAGGTAGGTATATATAGCTCTACGATTCCTATGTAATAATGATTGTGCTAATAAATGAACTGCAATTTATAAGGGTGTGTATGTAATAAATGACTACGTAATCTGTTGTAAAGCATACAATTACAAAGCGTACACGGTAACAACGTGTGGCATAACCTTGCCGAACGAGTGCTCTATAGAGCTAGGGACCAACGGCTCAATGGCGCTCAATTGGTCTGAACTAGTTGCTCGTGCGAACCTGAGAGCTGATATAAGGACAACGCGTACTATGCATGACTACCTCCGCACAAACTACGATTGCTTGACTTTACCTAATCTTATTATATAACTTACGTCCATCGTTTAAATTTTTCAGCTTGATCAATAACTTTTTATCGTATCTGATAGATGAAATTATATATTTTGTACATTCGTAATTAATTTCGAAGAAAAACCTCAAAAGATTCAGATTAACCTCAAATACTCACAAATGGTAATCGTAATATTAAGGTTTTAAGATTAAGTTAAAGATTTAGGCTTACTCTGTCCATTTTATACTATAAAACGGCAAAGAATCTGAAGAGTTTGTAAAAAATATATTACAGACAGACTTTTTCTAAATAAAACACTTTATTAGGGTGCATAATTATAAACACGTTTCTGCACGACACGTGCCAAAGTTCAAACAGTCCTTTGTTGTCAAAATCGAGAAGTACGAGATTCCATCATAAAAATCCCTGACCTGAATAAGGTAATCTTATTTATTTTTATAAAAAAAATAACTACCAATAGTTAAACACTATAAATGATTTCATTTCTAGTTAATCCGGATAAGTCCAAAATATTAATGAGTCACTTTTGAACAAACACAAAAAATAAACACCATTTCACTAGTAAAATCCCAAGTACTTAGTACAACTTAGACCGGCAATTCATTAAAAGGAATTTGTCGATGTCAAAGTCGAGAATTTGGGGAATCTAAAAAGGTTTAGGCTCCTAATTTTAGTGGTCCCTATCCCTCAATTCCTTTCAATGAATTGCCTGTCTAACGTGCGCTATCTACCTGTGACCTTATAATAAATTGGCTAGATATGGAGAACCTTACGTAATATATTGAGGTACGACTATATCTATAATAGTGGTATAGGGGAGTAATGTCACAAGTCTAAATGCGTCCGCGGTGCCGTAAACAAGCCAGCCGTCGCCGTCGATAATTGATGAACGTTTTCATAGCAGGCCTCATTAAACCGCGCCATGAATTCTCCTGAAGGTTATAGCAAGAATAACTGGAACAACAAGCACTGAAACTGGACGTACCGTAATATTCTAGAAGTAATTGGGTTTTAATTAAGGGAAGTTACTTGAGACATTGTGCTTTACGTCTGTAAGGTACTTATGCCGAAGATATTAAAATTAATGGTGGGAATAACGATTTTCTAAATGTATATTCAATTGTGGAAACTACTTGTCCTGCATATATGCATGGGAAGAGGTACGAAAAAGTGATCGACGATGGTGCGGCGGCGTGTTCGTGTTACATAAGCGGCGCGCACATCAGGCATGCGCACTGCGGACCAACCCCCACTAGCTACCCTCGACATAAATAGATAAAAGACAAGGTTGCCACCCCGGGGCCCCGGCGACCGCATTTATAATCTCTATAAAGGTTAAACCGGAATATCTGATGGAAAATCGAAACTGGTTCTACCGAGAATATATCGTCAACCGTCTGTTCAGGGATGTTTAACCCACTTTGAAAACCATGTGGAATAAGCTTTAAGTCACTACGAGGGATTTTAGATGCATAATGTGACATAACACATTGTGGGAATCATTATCAGCCTTTTCTTTATCATTAGCTGTAAAGTGTAAATTATGAATACATCCGGTTAGTCTAGTTACGTCCTTGAAAGGGCGATACAAAATAGCGTTTGTTGCAAAATACAAAAACAAATGAGTACCATATTGTCAACAGAAAAATGTCATGTGTCAACTGTCACCGACAGATTCATTGCCACGGTCACAAAACTGCTTTGCACCGAAAATTTGTGGTTACTATCGTAGTAAATAGATGACGTTTGAATGAGAGAGAAATATTTTTAACCTTAATGAAGCTGGGCACGTGCTACAGCTGTCCTGTGACGGTGATTATAAGATCTTTGCCAAAACACTATTATTATCTGAACCCTCCTTTCCAAAGATCAACATGATTGAGTGTAAGAATACTTGTCTTTAGTTTATAAAGGAACATTTATGAAACATTTTTAGACATTCAAAACAGGATAAGTAGCAATGTACAAAATGTATTTCGTAATCATAATACATATTGTACCTACTTATTTAAGTAGACAATATAATTGCCGAATGTTATTCTGATAAAAGGCGACAAGTTTAATAACCTTTAGTTACATAAATAAAGAATTAAAAACAAAAGCAGTAACAATGACTCATAAGTTTTATCTCAGTCTAATGTCACCGAGTTTTAATAAAAATTTGGTCAAATTAATCAAAGAAACAGGAATTTCTATACACGTTAATAAAGTGATCGTAATTTAATAGCGTCGGACTGTCTGACTACAACAGAGATCTGTATATTTTATTTATTCTGGATTTCTTCATAAGATTTATTATTCTAATATGAAAGTGATACTATTTTAATCAATATTTTATCAATAATATACAGATCATTTTCTTATTAAAAAACCGACGGCAACCGGAGCGGAATAATTATTCCGCTATTTCGTTTTTATGACATTCTATATTTTTTTGGGATTAAAATCAAAATACAGAATTCTATATTTTTTGGGATTAAAATCAAATAGCTATTTGTTTTATTGAAATTGGTTCCGAAGTTAATCAGACGTAGCAACGAAAAAAAAACAATCGAGAACCTCCGCTTTCTGATCTCGTTTTGAAATCTCTTAAAAACTAATTCCTGACACAATTAATAATGGCTAGCGAATAAAGAACAAATAAGAGTGTTTTTTTTTGGAGTTTAGACAATTTTACCGCCAAGACAAATTGCATTCGACAAATAAGTTGCAATCCTATTGCATCATCTCTATCATTTCTACACTCTTATACTCAGCATTATATTTCATGGTAGAGATTCTAAGTCACCTGCTAATAATGTTATCTAAATGTATGTACTTTAATCTCTTACATTATATAATTTTAAATACTTTCCAGAATAGAAATTTACTGCAAATCTCATTATGTGATGTGACAATTTAACAACTAAAGGTTAACTTTACCGAATTTTTAACGATTTTAAGGAACGAGTATTGACATGCTGTTGAAATTTTTAATTTAAGATTTATTTCTTATAACAGCCAATAATGTCCCACTACTGGGACGGGTCTTCTCCAGCTTCATAAACTTGATCTAGTGATACTAAGCTGGCCAGTGAGATTGGTATTGTATATTAGTTTCTTTTTCTTTTTTACTTGGCTTTTACAAAACCTATGGAATGAGAAGAGGTGGTGACACCAATTTTTTTCTCCATCACCACACTTAATATTTTTCATAATTGTCATAATTAATTTAATTGACATTTCTCTTAAGACATTTATTAAATTAGGCCCCGCTGGTAACATTTTTAGAGATGTTTCTAAACCATCTTAAAAAATTCAAGATAAAGTTTAACAACTACATTAATTTTAAATATTCTTTATTCTTAAGAACTTTAGTTACATTAAGAACACCTTCAAGGACTCACTCAAGTATCCTAATTGATGCGTACTGTCGTCATAAAGGATAAAGGAAATACTCCAATAGAGCGACAGTACTCTATGCGATTTAAATGACATAATGACGAGGCAATTTTCTAATAAACCTTCGGTACTCTTATATCTGTCGTGTTGGAAGCACGGTCGGCTCCGCGACAACCTGTTAGCTACTTCCTTCAGAACACCTAGTAAGGAATGTTCTATGCATTGTTCAAGGAACATGTCATCGATACGAACGTTACATCGATCTTATGAAGGACAGTCCTCTATTTCGAGTCAAGAGAATTTATTGAGTTGCAAAAATTTGCTATCGCGTTCAATTTATTAGTCTACTTATCTTTATATGTAACTGAAGTTTACGTCTTTTTGGATTTGTCTTTTTTTTATAATCTGACTATTAAAAGACCATTTATTAAATGAGAAATGTACATTAAATTGTGTAATTAACTATTTTGACTAGATTAATTCAAAATTGCGTTTTAAACGTTAGTTAAAAAACGCCGTGTTCTGGACGGATTAGAACATATAACATACTTTAAGCAGATTTATAATGATATAAATAAAAATTAAACTTATAAAACGGATGATTCTAAAATATTAATAAAAAACTGCATTCTGAAAGTCACCGTATGTATTGAACGATCAGAATACATATTATACTATAATGAAATTACCATATCCAACGATAATTCAAATAAAATTTCAAATATTGCATAGGGACCGTATAAGATCTTCGAAATCTTGACCAAAGTTACCGAAAAAATCAATATAATTTATCGATTACTTTTTTCTCAGATTTACGTAATTTAGTAAAAAAAAAGTCTTTGATTAATCTTAAAAGTAATTGAAATATAGGACAATACGAGGAAGTGGTTCAGAGCTGACATATGAGGGAGCCGAGTGGATGTCCCGCTCTCCCCGCACAGATCGATACGGCACGTTACGCAACCCGACCGGCGCCGTCTCCGATACATTGCTCCCGTTTGCAATTCCGAACTTAGCAATGAAAACTATTCTTATGTACATATTACAGGTGATACACTACACATTTAAACACATCTAGTGCATAGTCATAACTAAAACTAACAAAGAAATCTAAGCGGAATCATACAGTCATTTCAAACAGTTACGCTGCTACGTGCAAATGAAGATGGTTTCTTTTGATCTTGGAAACAGAACAAAGACGAAGGAGCGTGCAAATGATATCCGTGATAAGACTGCACTAAGGGCATGAGACGTGGATCGCAAGCACTTCACAAGCAGAAGAAACTCCGCGGTCGACAGCCGGAGCAGGTGATCTCTTCCATATCTTTCCGCACTCACTGTTTGCGACATGCACTTACACCTTCACGAAAGCACTGTCTCGCCGACTCGGTCACGCTACTGTAAAGGCTAAGGCAAGCACTACTGCAAGCACCGCACTCACCTCGCCCATTTTCGCTAGTCTTTATGTAAAGGCGGATAAAAGGAACAAGCCGCCTCTCGGTCTCGCCTCTTTCCCTCAACGGAGTGGGGTGGGTCGTCGCTAGTTCTGCAACAACGGGACCTTTACGGTTTCCTCGTTCCAACGAAAAAACTTAAAAAGTGTGCGCTTTCACGTAGTCTCGTCGCACGGCACTAAGGCTATGTCATCGTGGTACGAAACTAAAACCCGGTATAAGAGAGTGCGCGGATGGCGGAGGCGCGTAGGGCGCGACGTTCGGCGGCCTGCTTCGGGCGGCGACTGACGGTGGGGCCGGCGCGTATCGAGCCGACGGCGCACTGACGTCACACTGCGTCACGACGCCAGCGCCGCCGCTGCCCGCGACGCGCGCAACCCGCTGCGCATGGCGCCCTCTACCACCGCCCGCCCCGCGCCTTACCTTACACAACCGGTACGTTGACAGCCCTCTCTGATCGACAGGCAAACCCAACCACGCACACCTCCTCTATCTACTACTCTCTTAACTATTATTATCACCGTTTACAAATTAATCTAATTATAACAAGTAGGTTTTATAACGTTACTTCTTTATCAAGCATCTAAATAAAGGGCCTAATAAAGATCCAAACAATTACTTAGGACGGTTAATCAAATTTTATGAGTGTTTGTTCGTAGGGCGGCCTGTTAAGCCGGATGGAAGGCCGTCTCGGCGCACCCTGCTTTAATACTATATTGAGTACTTGTTAACAAACGGTCTGAAGGTCGAGCTCTTATATTAAAACGATTACCATATATAAATTACGTTGTCAGCAAAAGTTTAAACTTGAAAATTTCTCAGATTATTCCATTAATTTTTAGAAAATGCTTGTCAGTATAATTTTGTTGATTCTATGAGTTTTGTATTGAGTGAATACATTTTGCTTACGTTTTATTACATATTTATATAACGGATAACCTTCGCATATAAATAAATTCAGAGCATAAATATTTTATTGCCAACATCTCTCCTAAAACGACTACCCTTCTGGCTAGTCTCTGTTTCTGGAACACTTGCGAAACTTATTATTTGTAATCGCGGACTAAAAACTGTTGTTATGCCCAAAATAGAGAATCAAGGCATCCTTATAAAGGAGTTTTGAAAGTATTTTATTCTGTACTGAAATTTAAATGATGAAATTAATGGTAGATATTGCCTTATCCTATTTCGAAGACGTGAAAGTAGTTGTTCCAAAATTTTCCTGATACATACGAAGGCTAATGCAGTCGTAGAACAGGCGATGCATTTACAAAGCTAATTTTAGATAAATCGATAAAGTAAATTGCTATCGCCCCCCTTGCGGCACATTCGTTTTACTACCGTATGCAAGTAATGATCGATTCAATCTAACTTGGTAACCAGGACGAGCTATGAATAACGTAATACTAACGCTGAACTAGTGCTTGAATAAATGATTGATGTCATAAAATATATATTTATATTAATCACCAGTTGGAGATAGTAAAGGGAATTTGTAAGTTCCAGTTGGAGATTGTAAAGAGAATTTGTAAGTTCTCGTCTATCGCACAAATGAGATGCTTATTTTCTTTAAAAATTGAGCAATATTAATCGGTTTTATTAGTTATTTCCTTTCACGCTTTTTTCATGTAAGTACTCTGTATTTGAAGAAGACTGAAATTCGTTCGGACTGCTGCTTGCGATAGATACGATTGAAAATGATTTTAAAACACTACATTAATTTTTAGAATCCCAGAAAAAGAAGCCAGGTTGCCTTGTTTTTTATACGCTAATCAGAATGATTGGTCAGATAGAATTACGGAATTTCGTCTTGTCAGCACACCAACGTTACTGACCAAAAAAAGGAAGTAATTTTAATTATATTGCATGAATGCATTTTGGAAAGGTTTCATAAATAAAAAGTACGTCATGCGTATTATAATAAAATATTTGTAATTTTTCCGTAATAAAAGGAAGGTTTTCTGCTAAAAGATTACTTTGGCTACAAAAGATTTGGATCGGGAGTTATTTTACCCCTGGGTTTTCTTTTTCAGACATTGCAATATGTGGTTACGTTCCCTCTGAATTTAATGTTCTTCAAGATATATAAAAAAGTAGACATGATATTACAACGTAATGTTTTCATATTTATCTCATTTGTAAAATTTAACGATTTAACTGAAAATGTGTTTATTTTTTTGGATAAAACAGTCAATTGGTTGCCCCGTATACATATCCGGGCTGATGAGGGCGCCACCTGTCAGATATTAATTTCCGGCACAAGACTCCGCTTGCCTTGGAGTAATTACACGTCAGCAAATATAGACATATTGGTTTTTCTCACATTACAGGCCTACAAGCTACAACCCCACTTAACCACATTACAAAACTTTCTAAATGCAAATATGTAACAAGATTATTCAAATCGTAGTCGTTTCATATAGTAAGGCTTTAGAATATAGACGTAGGATTTTCCCATCTTAAATCGAGACTAGCGCATTAAATTTAGTTTCTGCAACTCGCAGTCTGCGCTGAAAAAGTCTCTCGTATATGCGTTGAAGCAATTGTAGGCACATTTTATTCGCAATCTCCTGCAGTCTATGCCTCCTCGGTACAATAAAAGGCAAAGTTGCACTTTTCAATTTCAACGTCCGCTGTGCCCAGACTGTGTGCGTATTTTTCATTTTACTAGTTGTGGACGGTAACGTGAAACAAAAGGACTTTTCAACTCATTGTTCAGTTCATCTGGAATTGTAGGCATTCTGTTGTTCGACACAATTACGTTCATTAATTGAGTACTTCAGTGCACTTAAAAAATACTACTCAGTTCCTAATTTAATTTGGTTTCGGGCTTCATATTTCAGAAGTGGTTATGCTTTCGGTAGAAGTGAAAGACTTGCGGCTGACTAGTTTCTGTGCTATTCTCCTCGTGCTTGACACAAAATCTATAATTAATTTTGACGAATATATAAATTTACAAAAATATTCTCTTAAATTAGCGTTAATAGCAATTAGCTTTTGTTATGAATTTTGAGATCTTATACAGGCTTTAAATATCTTTTTTTTATATATTTGCGAGTTGTTTTCAGGAAAATCGTTATGCAACCTATTTTCATTTCTATTTTTTTTTCTAACATTTTCGACAATAACGGAAGCCGATGATTTTCAGTGTTTTCTATATTTTAACATGCATATTGGCAATTTTCCTTATATTTTTAGATTTTTTGATTCTTCAGAGATAAATGGCGTTTTACGGAAACCCACAACATGATAAGTGATGGTGACATTTTGTATTTTTACTTTGTTACACATAATATTATTTTATTTAAGTATGTATTAGTTTCTAATAAAAATATTAACACATATTCAAGTACTGCATTTAAGTATTGCATAAATTACTGACTTATCAGATGTTTCCAACCCTTGTTTTGAAACGTCAAGTGCCCCGGTATCCAGGTAAACTACACGACATATATATACGATCAATATAATTGCAATATGTCAGCCACGTGAACAATATAGACCGCATGCACCGCCCGGCGTGTAGGGGTGGGACCCCAGGCATAGGTCAGTTACTATGGGCCTTATCGTCAAACTTTAACTAAATTTATACACTTTACAACTATTTTACGTTAAGGAAAATTATCTTTTTGAAATGAGTCTTATTTGTATAAAATCTATTTTTAAGTTTTTAAGTTCGATGTAATTTGTAGTTTCCACTGTGCCATGTTACAGAGAAAAGTTAAGTAGAGTCATTTGTATTAATAAACTATTATGTAACAATATATTATGCAATTTTAATAATTACTTTTTGTAAAGTATATTTAGCATCACAAAAATCTAATTTAGACAAAGGCTTGCAAAATACATTCAAACTGGCTCAGTTGTCAAAATGAAACAGCGTGAAATATTAAATGAATAATTAATAAGGAACTAATCAAAGCATTTCAAAAATTAAGTCATAAATGATTGTATAAAGCTTCAAAGAGCTGCTCAAGGAAGATAATTCATAAGGGTGTTCATCTTGTAGGTATTATGTAAAGCATTAGTATCAAAGTGGAGGCAGCAGGCCATTCCTTAGCCGTGAAGGACCGGCTGATATGAAAATTCGTCGTCGAGCGGCCGACGGGCGAGGGGAGTCGGTAAGAGGTGTACGGTTTGAGGGCGGAGGGTGCACGGAGGCTCTATTTGGGTCACCCCGGGCGTCATTCTCCACGATCAATAGTAGAGACGGCGCGCGCCGTCTGCCGTCTCCCTCGCTCGCCGCCGGTTACCTAACGCGTCTCCCACACTGCCCCACCAACATTAATTATTTTCCAAATCGCCTCTTATATGATAACTATTTAGATAACAATGTATAACCGTGTATTATAGATATCCCAGACCTTGACTACATAACTTGTAAATTTTATAACGAGAATCTAATGCGAGGAAAACGAAACATACAACTTAGTATCCAAGTAGGAATACTGTCTAGATTTTTCCGTCCACGTAATGACTTACGTAACAAGACAAATAAAATAGTATTTTTTACAGACTACTCTTTATTTGAAACAAATTCCATTATATACTGAAATAATAGAAAGAAAAGAGGAAAAAGAAAAGCAATATAGGAATGTACCCATTCTTTTTACCCGTATATTTATTCTGACTACACCTCATTGGTTAATGTTCCGAATTAAAAAGCTCGCTTACTATTCTGGACTCTACTATAACGATTTTGTTCAAAGTAATCAATAGGATAAACAGCTCTAAAACATTCAATTACGTAGTATTTGATAGAGGAGAATTTTGTGTACGTATAATAAAAACTTTTTGATAATTACCGGTTATCAGAAAAGAAAAAATATGAAGAGAAAACTAGAAGTTTAATAAATAATTATAGTTCTCGCTATTTAGATGTAAATGGAAATGTAGAGCTTTCCAAAGCTAAAGATATCAATTGTCGAATAATAAACACATTATAACAAGAAATCACTTGTGATGTGCTCCATATTATCTTTAAATATGAATAGTATAATAAATTACGGACAAGCTCGTATCTAAATCGCATTATAATTTTAAAACTAGATACATTGGAAGCTTATAATGAGATGTTTCGAGTCGAGAGGCGGACTGAAGTGGGCGCATAAATATTACTGTCGGGTTGAGCCGATGAAGTGGCAAATGCTAACAAGTTGGGAGATGTTACGAAGAAAATTCACCCTTTCTAAGAAGAATTATTAAGTAGGTCTTTCGACATCTTGTAAATTAAGTGATAACAATATAAATAGCAGTGTAGATACATAAGATTACTGAGAATTTAATTGTTTTACAGAGATATTAGTTAAGCAAGGTTATGCACATTTTTCTTTTTAGCCATACCATAAAGCGAAATGAAACGCTGATACAGATTGCAGACATAATTTAATTTTGTTGTTAGAATTCACGGGATGATTAACAATGGAATAATAACTGTAACAAACAACCTATAAATTTGAGAAAAATTCATGATTTTATTTAATTTAAAATCTTTTGAAATCAGCGCATGTTCGTTTAGTTTAAGGCCTACAGTTTCATGCCACTTTTTGATAAAGTGATTGTAAGCAAATAAACATTTATAAAGCTCTTTTTAGAAAGCTATGTTGTATAAAGTGCCCAGAACTAAACATCGATTACATAAGTTAAGAGCTAGAAGAACTAAATGAAAGATTCAATTCAGATAATTTGTCTTTTAGTCCAAATGAGTCGTTTTAATCAGAGATCGAAAAAAATATTAGTCTCTCTAGATTGGACATTTGCATTTAGTCTGCATTATTGGATAAACTTTTTACATTAAGGTTCATCGAATGAGATCGTAACTTTTCCGGTTGCGATATTGAATATTTTAATACTTTACGTTATTCCCTTTACGGGCTTCAAATCAATTCGGATGTTGGATTACCCGTAACGAAGTACTCTTCTGTGATATAAGATTTATGTATCTCTTAGTTATATATTTGTAACCACACAGTTGTAAATCACCTTTTGTTAGTCAAAATAACTAGACCGCAATCTGTTCCAGAAATAGCATCGCCTGAAGAATAGGTACAGTTCCAAGATAAGGTAAACATTCGTATTGTGTGACGTATGCTGTATAAATATATTCGTCAGCTAAATATACACATAAAATCTATAAAGTTAGAGTAAGAACACTAAAGGAGTCGAGAATAGATTGTGGTTTAGAGAAGTTGGCTGTGAAAGTTTAAGATACAAGGATCTTGCCGCCACCAATCCGCCGACAGATCGTAAACAACGGTAACAAACTGTTTTCAAAGGATGAAATCATGGTGTAGCAAGAGGGTAGTTAAGTGTTCAGACCTTTTACTATAGATTAATGTTTCCGCAAGCATTTGTTAACTTTCGTAACATAAACAGTTACAACTAAATTCGAGTATTGATTATTTAAGAATAGAAATATTGAAGTCAAATTTGTTATTTGAAATTTATGAAAACCGTAATGTGTTTTAAATTATTTTACCAATATCACCAGAACGTCAATATAACTGAGATACTGCAAGTATTTGCAATATAGGGCATAATAAAGTTGGCTCAAGTATCCACATAAACAGCATAAAACTCAAAACTCTTAACATTTTATGTTATATGACAAGTATAAGAAACTGCAGGGGTTCAAGAAATTCAATAAATAATCTATAACCGCTCGCTTGCTTCTGGTAGCTATAGTTACCAAAACAAAACGCCGAACTTTGCTATAGATTTGTTTGTTATATTATTGTCTATCTAAAACAATAAACAATATTTACGGGGGGCACTTGAAGCGATGGCAAATTAAGTTTTAATGAGAGAAGCCGCGCCGTGTTCATGCGTTAAATTTCGAGAGCAAAGTTCGACGACTTTTTGAAAATCGTAAGCAAGCGAGCGGATAAGTATGAAAATACATAACAGATACACGTACCTACAGCATATTTCCTCACTTCTAAATAACTCCAAAACAGCTAAATTCCCGTTAGACTACTATCGAAATACCACGACCCAAAAGGATAAAGATATTTTATGACCTAATTAGGCGAGTGGTTAGGGTATTCGAGAACGTACTGTCCCTCTTGTAGATTGTCGTAGATGTTCATGACAGTATGGGCGGCTTTATACGCTCTTTGGAACGAAGGGGTGTGGCATTTTTATATATGCGTTTGAAGGGTGGAAATCAAATCGTTAACCTGTAGTATCTTTAAATGTATATGCGTCGTTTCGTCCTTTTTGACGTGCTTAATTTTCTACGTTCTGTACAATGTTTCAGTGTTAAATTGTGCATATTAATACTTATCATTAGTTTTATTAACATTAGTCAACAAGCCATAAAATGACTCATCATCCGAAAAAATATTTACTATAAAATGTTAAATGATGATTATTAAAACATTAACCATTAAATCATTTGGGCATTTTGTCATGACGGACATCTTTATAGCGTATATTTCAGCTGTAATTACTTACGTTTTTTTAATAATAACTCATTTACGAGCACATAATTAACACTATGTTAATTGCTAACACTTGTAGTAATTGCACTAATAAGCACTTGTAAATGAGAACAAACACGCAAATATCAGTTAAATGTAATATTTATACGGTAACTTTCATATTAAGCTGTAAAGTAGATTACTTAAAACTTCAACTGTTAGCATATTGAATTTGTTACTTCGCATATAAAGTTCTGAGGGATAATGCACCACGCTCGGCTGCATGAGATGAAAGTTATAAATCACAAAATTAGGTGCACGTCTAAATTAAGATTCTACGGAGACCTTAAACTGGAGAACTTGAATTTATGTTATGTAAAATATCCATACTCAAAAAGTTTATTAAGGTAACGGTTTTTGGACTGATTTGTTTAAATGCTGAAGGCGTGTGACAATTTTTATATAAATATGCAGTTTTATACATAGAAAGTAGGAGAAGATTGTTATGTTAAAAAAGACAGACTTTGCAATGTCGGTCACCCCAAACAGCTAGAAAGAGGTAGCTGAAATGGTTCGAGGCAGCTAAAAGAAAGAAGGCCTTGGAAAACAGGAATCATTTTTGGTCGATGACCCAACGAAATACGTATTAAAATTAAAGCATGTTTGCGTAAAATAAAATATTCGTCGAGTACAAGTAGACACATTATGATAAATAACGCCCAACTCCATTGCCAAAGCACCACATAAAATCTCATTCAACAGAGAATCGCTGCATCGAAACTGAAGACGCTTCCGCCATGAATCCAGTTAGTTGCTAACTTGCCAACAACAGTTGTTTTTCTTAAATTGAACTTGTTTACTCTTAATAGACAAGTATTTTTCTATACTACTTGGTATGAAAAAGGCATTCACCTCATAATTGAGTTTCTTTTTGGAAAATTAAGAAAACAGCTTATTGTAACTATTGTAACAGCCATTTTGTTTATAATAATAACAAAACACTATGTCCGATTGGTAAAGAGGAATTTCGCGTGTTATAACGAGCCAGGTGGATTTCGAAAGAGGTTCTTAGATCTATAGAATATAATCTGCTTATAAAAACATAATAAATCTAGTCGATCTGATTCCAAAAGCACGATATATATAGTTTATTTTCTTTCTTTCTATATAAAAACTTTGACACAAAAACTGATAGCAAACTTCGTTTATACATAAAGGATGACTATCTTTGCCCAACATCTTAAACAGACTTAAACCCACGGTTTTCTCTTTTTAGTCACTAATGCCCGATTTACACATCGACAAGTTCAGTAGCGAGTTAAGTAGTATTTTAAGATTAAGTTGATTTAAATAGAGTTCCATCCTATTTTTTGGGGAGTTGAGTACGAAGTAGCCCCCTCTCTCGCGTCTCGCCAACTTAACTTGCCAAAAAATAGGATGGAGATCTATTTAAATCAACTTTATCTTAAAATACTACTTAACTTGCTACTGTACTTGTCGATGTGTAAATCGGGCATTAGTGACTAAAAAGAGAAAACCGTGGGTTTAAGTCTGTTTAAGATGTTGGGCAAAGATAGTCATCCTTTATGTATAAACGAAGTTTGCTATCAGTTTTTGTGTCAAAGTTTTTATATAGAAAGAAAGAAAATAAACTATATATATCGTGCTTTTGGAATCAGATCGACTAGATTTATTATGTTTCTATAAGCAGATTATATTCTATAGATCTAAGAACCTCTTTCGAAATCCACCTGGCTCGTTATATACATACATAAGGGCCAAAATAACGGTCAAAAAACGAAGTATTACTCGGACCGTCCCAGCGGACGTTACGTTCATAGGCTGCTACGGATAATATTGACGTAGACTGTAGAATTCGTAGCAATTCGAGACGTTCTCCGTACGGTATTGGAGATTTGAAATTTTGATCCAGCTCTACTATAATTATAGGTATATGTACTACTATGGGGTTCAAAAAGCCTGGTACTGATACTGAAAATGTTTTTAGAGTAATCATTATAAATTACCATGTTTCTTGTTCCTGACTGTCTAGCCTTCTGTGTGTTTTATCATCATAACAGCCCATTAATGTCCCACTGCAGGGACGGGCCTCCTCCCGTGAAGGAGGGATACTTGGCCTACTAATACCACGCTGGCCAGACGGATTGGTATAGGGTTTAATTTCAAGTTTTCCTTCTTTTTATTTCGTAAAGATAATATTCACGGATAGTCCCTTAGTCGGTTTCTACGACACCCATGGGATGAGATGGGGTGATGACACACTGTATTCTTACTCCGTCACCACACGGAGTGTTTTATACACACCTTGTACCTAATTGCTGGAATTTAATATACAGGTACAGCTTGATTTGAAGTGTTTTTCTAAACTTAATACCTACCTCCTGCCTGGTTACCACTAAACTTGTAATAACAAGTTTACATCGTCGGTAGGCACCAGACGCTTTCTAAGAAGAAAATTAAAAACACTTTCGTAAAAAAACACCTTACGGAAATTCTTTGAAGGTTAAGATGAAGGGTTCAAATTTTAGCAAATACTTTGTGGTTTTTCAGTTTAAGGAAATCTATTCATTAGCGGTTACGGAAAAAAGGGTTTAATTACAATGAATTGTAGTAAAGTTTCAATAATACTTGGGCTACAAATGCAAATAACAGACATAAAGAAGAATCCAATTAGCCATTTAACGACTGGATTAAAAGCGCACTGAAAAACTTCACTCCGGCTTAAAGCTTTAAACCTATGCCATTGTGCATAGCATTCATACATTGGATGTTATAATTCAACAATGCTCTAGTCTTAAAACGAATTTCGTACTTAATCTTTTGTTTCTGGAAACATTGATTTCGAAATTCTCGAGTTTTGGAACCATATCGGGTTTGGCCAACCGTGCACTGAAAGTGCCAATTATACTATTTTAGCTTCTTATACATGTCTGTGCAAGCGCTTTAGATTTTTACAAATTACGAATATAGCATGTTATACATTCTATTACCGGTTACGGACATGGCTAAGAACAATCATTGCACGTACAATCATTCATAAAAGTGAAAGAATTTATCCTTTAAAGAAATACTAGGATACACCTTATCAGATAAGTAAAACACAGTAAAAGATACCTGTAATCGATAGTCCCTGTATATACCTACATCTAGTATTCTATACAACAACACATACGTAACGCGGTTACTTCAAGTGACATACATTATGTAAATAAGAAAACTTATAAAGAAAATATATCACGTACATATCTACATTTCAGTACCATTATAGACGCAAAGAAAACATTGGTAATACATATTTCTATACGATGTAGATGTGTTGATAGATATTGAGTTATGTCCTATTTATATTTGATGTTTGGTATAAAGTATAAACGTGCCATTAAAGATGAGGTGGGGCTCTTGATGTGCTAACGCAATGAAGTGGGGCATAATAGTTTTACCTCACCTCCAGGCCAGTCAGGACGAGGTCAAAGTGAATAAACCGTCGAGTCGAGTCAATTTCCGATATTAGATTTGCCTACAGCTAGAGTGAGGCGACGGTTCGCGGAGGGAACTCTGCTTTATCTTTAGATAGCACATTACTTCAATGTGTTTTCAATCAAGACTCAACGTCCTGATCGATACTAGCAATGATATAACTATTACTACACACAACTAGACAGTAATAAAACGTAGATGCAATGAAATGCTATAAACTCTCATACAAAATGTGTTTTGCCAGTTTTGATGACGTAATTCAGCGGTGACGTTTACGAAAGTCATATAAAATTCAATAAAATAGCCTGGGTATCAAGTTATCTAGAGAGTAGGCTTCATAAAAATCTCCGAATCCCATATCCAATGACATTAGCTCCGAGCTAGGGCAAAATATACGGAATCATGTTAAAATTTAACGGAATTACGGCGATAGGGGAATTTCGTTCAGAGGCATCCGGACATGTGCGGCCTTGTGTGTGTCAGCTTAAAGAGCAATGTAAATCATGCAACGTTTCAGTATATATAAAATTATAATAGAGTAAACATACGAGCATATGTAAATATTGGACGTCACGGCCGTCTATATAGCCGGCTTTAGCGAAATGAAGGTGAAGGAAGTTTATTGCAATACGTCTAGTACGTAGTAGATACAATTTATAGTTCTCTGTAACCATTTAAAAAATTGCACACGTCTCGCCACAGTTTACTATTTCTGAACTCTTTGTAGTAAGCATATTTATGAAGCATCATAAATTTTAAAACTAACACTCCAAAGTAGATACCATCAGTGTAAATGTATAGAATATGATTATATTTTATAATATTATTATCCCTACACTATAATGTTTATATTACAACAACGTCTTAGAGAGAGTCAAATGAAAAAGGTATAGCCAGAAATTCATTTTAAATGAATGAATCTCAAAATGTGCTAAACTCAAACGTCTAACGTGACTCTGTTGGCCAAATTTTCAGCCGTTACTTGAAAGACATTTTTACGATGTGATTCTCGTACAAATATTTGAATCTTAGAGATCTTTTTCAGAAGAATAAACAAAGGTTTCCTACCCAGTAAGCAATTACTCCTTCGAGCATCTAAAACGCCTAATTAACCAATGAAATAGCTAATTGTCACTATACATTTCTTGCATATCTAGTAACACAATATAATCCACATGAATAACCGATTTCAACGAATGTTGGTATTTGCCTATTCTTATGAAGTCTGATAGATATGGCAAATACTTTCGCATATTATGTGAACAGATCTCTACGTGCTTGATACCAGTGGATAGGTGGCCGTACAATGCTAAATCTTTAAAATGGTATTTTCTAGATAGTCTTTAGTAAGAACTAGCTCGGCAACGAAGTCTCTAGTGCTGCCCTATTAATTTTATAAGCTAAATAAAGCTTAAAGTTTAACTAATATAGATCAACTAACCACGAAGCCTGTAAAATGTTAGTTAAGAGTAGTTAGTAACGTAAAACGTTACATATTGGGTGACAGATAAGTAGTGGAGGGCGAGGGTTACATAACACACAAAAGTTTAGTACAGAGTAAAGCGGATGAAATGCATGGATAACTTTTTTAAATACGGAAAACGTGCACATTTCTACCGTCGAAAATCCAGTATACAAAGTCTGTTATCAGGTAGTCTGTAAACCCCTTAAGGGGAAAGAATTAAGCTGCCCGCGCACTATAATGACTAATAAAGAGATCCAGTAGAAGAATATAAACATTAAAGTTAGTATAAAATATGCGAGCTATAATTATTTACAAAATAAACAAGGCTGTAAATATATAATGGAAAGAATTGGGTCAGCTAGGCATTTACTAATCAGTTATCTAATCAGTAAGAATAAATCGGCGTTATATAACTTATCCGCATAGCATTAATTAGAGTAAGCAGCAATTGGCCTACGGTCGGCTGGTGCTAAATACACCCCAGGGTGTTTCACGTTAGATATATACAGTGTGTATACAGATGAGACTGCCGTTGTTAAGTGCATGTGAGAATCGTCGTGCTCTACATAACTCAATTAGGACACTGACGGTGTTACACAGGCACCGCTTATTAACTTCATATTAGAGTAACCGTCTTACCTTAACAACTACATTGTTCATGTAAAAATCCTAATTAGTGTTGGCTTATTAGTATGTTATATTGTTTGTTTGAAAGAAGAATACAAAATGTCACCTTTTCCCGTAAAAGTCGACTTTTAAGCAAAGAAAGAGAGAGCAAAAGAAGAAAAATTCTGCCAACGTGATAATCAAAACTAAGTGTTTGATCTGAGCAGTGATGAACCCGGGACCTCTTAAGTAGCAGCCAGATAAACTAACTACTACAACATCTGATTAAGCTCGTAAAGACAAAATATACAAAGATTTAAAAAAAAACATTATATAAATCTCTTCAAGTGACTTAACCCATTGATCTTATCACAGGCTATGAATGGCAGACTAAATTATGAGCTGTCCATCAAACGTCCAAAGTGATAACGTAAAAACACTGTTCATTTCATTACCTTTATCAAATTATTTCAATGATCCTGGAGACCATGGATTAATCTAGCTGTGAGATGAAGGCTTTTAGAATACAACTCTCCTCCCTTTCTAGACTTCTAGGGTTCATAATAGGTAAGTGTCTTGAGACCAAAAATGTTAACAGGTACTGGCCTCATTCAGCTATGAAGGGCAACATGGTCTACTAAACCAGGCGCTGGTCAAGTGGAATTACTAATATTGAGACACATTACTTTTGATCTGTATACTGTAGTTGGACTAGACAAATTACGAGGCTATCAGTAACAAAGCTGTAAATCTTATAGCCTTGTAGGTCTAGCTCTCGCTATTATTATCAACGTATAAATCAAATCCAAACACACATATTTAAGCGCTACTGGGTAATGCCGGTGAGATCCGCTTCAAGCAATGTCCACCGGCGGGCTGGACCATCCGTTCCCGCGTGATATCCGCTCGCAGCGACAAACGATTACACGCACATAGGTTCATTGCACCTTATGACAAATCTTGGCTAATCTTCTATGACTACATACGTAAGGCCGCATCTTTTACAGCTAGAAAAAGATCCTATTAAATTTAGGAACACTTTCTCATCATCGTAACATGTCTTTTCAAGTCCCAATGCAGGTACGGGCTTATTCTTTCGTTATCATTAATTCTTTCTGAAACTTGGTCTACTTATACCACACTGGCTAAACCAATGAGTGCGCGATTTTTTGGACACCCAGAACAAGGTGGAGAGGTTCCAAACTTTTTACTTCGTCACCACACGGTGACTGAATAAATAAAGTGGTAAAAAAGTGTGAAACGCCTTTCCGTATGCAAATGAAAATTTATTACAGCTCTTCCATACGATGAGAGTCTGATTCTGAAATTACGAAATGATTGAATTTCATACAAGATTACGTTCGAGTCATTCATTCGTACAGGGACGTGCACAGTATTTTGATTAGATCGGTATGATGAACGAGTAGCTTTTAATGCGTTTGGAGTATTAAAAAAGTCTACACTTGGAATCATATGTTGATTGGCTGATTCAAAACAAAAGATTATTATGGAAGAAATTGCATTGTAATTTATCGGCTCATGGGGTACTGGTATCAAGTAGGTATAGCGAATTAGGTACCAAAATGCCTTTAGTTTGGTTATGATTAATTTGGTACCATTTTTGTGTTGGACTAAGTAATTAGTAACACATAAGCTTTACAACTTTACATTAACGTAATCAAAACCATTTACATCCATCAAAATACAAAATAATAACCGTATTTGTTGCAGTGTAAAATTTTATAGCAATAAACGTCTAACAGAGAAAAATTCAACGCGATCAAATAAACATTACAAAAAGTTACGCTACCGTTGCTTTGCAGAATTAATTTTAGCTAGAGCTTCTCTGCATTCCCAGAGGTTTTTAAACGAGAGAAATGGTTAACGGCTACAGGATTAGTTATGATGATACTTTTGAATGTAAACTCAACCTCGTTTTATATTGCTTTTTAAATGTTATTCATATTTTTCACTATGTGGTGAGAGATTCAGAATTTATAATGTTCCTACCATATTATCCCGTCAATTTAGAAAATAGAATAGAAAAAAAATAAAAAACTTGACAATAAGCCCTGTAGTTTCGGTTCAGTAAAAAGCTGTAGAATAAAACTGAGAGCTATAAAATTTATTCAAGAATAACTTAGTTAATTGTTATGTATGCATATTAGAAATAATTAGAATAACTTGCCATTTTTGCTGTGCAGGCCTAAATATTTTTTAATAATATTTTAATCTCGTTATAACAACCATATTTAATATAAATATGTCTGTTTTTAAGTACATAACAAATAGAAATAGACAAGCAGAAAATATCCAACGATAGAAGGAAAAGATAAAGGTGGCACGTGTTTATTTTCAACTAACTTCATGGAATATTTAACACCCCTTCGAGTCACGCAAACAAGTCATCAGCCATTACGTTAAATAATTAACTAAAATGCCCCTGAAATTCGATATAAGTTTAAATAAATACTGAGATAACCTCCTCGTGAGTATTAAAGATTTAACAAAGGTATTTATTTAAACAACAATGTTATTGTTTTGCTACAAGTAATATTTTTATGTTTTCATAAACGGAAAACATACGGTCCGTACTTTCCATAAGAGGAAAATGTACAAAAAAAACATGAAAATTTATGGTTGAATGTTGCTGTAAAGATTTTTTTTCTATAAAAACATGACCAAATAAATAACTGATATTACTATACGGTATTAACAATTTTCTTACAAAAATGTAATATCGTTATTCTAAAGGAGTTTTTAAGTAACGTCTTTACATATCAATGATAACGTTATTCCAATGGTGACAATACAAAATGTCACTACAGCGGTAGGGTCGTATTTATATGGTAGTTGCCTTAAAAAAATACTAGTCAAGAGAAGGAAAACTCCAATAAACTATGTAGATGTAGGTACAAATCTGTTTGACCCGCATGATATAAGTAGGCCATCTTATATTTGATGAGCGAAGGAGCCCCGGCCATAAAACAGCTTAAGGAGGGAAGGATAAGGGCATGATAATAGATAATAAGTAATATAATAATAATATTCCTTAAATATTGCCGAAATCTAATCTCGAACTAAGCAGAGCTTGTACTATAGGTGCAAGACAACGGATATACTTTTTGTAGTATGTGTGGTGATGATAAATCCCAAGAATTAATTAATTTAGAAGCGGAAAGATATGTAACGTATAAAATAAGTACTACAAGACGCCCACGTTCAATATCTCGTAAATATTGCTTTCCCGGTCGAGTACTTGATACCTAAATCATTCAGTGTGACAGTTAGTTTTTATATGAGACAAAGTGGTATCAAATACTTACGTTTCCTAGACGTGTCTAAGTAAGAAAAATCGTCTTTGTATTATACGTATGGATTTACAAAAAAAATAACTACAGGGTATAACTAAAAAATCATCGAAAAATACCCATTCTTATAGGAGACACAACCTTTTCAATTGTTTTAAACTCTTTACGTCAGAAAACCTATTGGTGTGGAATTAAAGATTACAAAGAATGGAAATGTTTGAGAGAGCCGAAGATCAAGCGGTCCCATTATTCGTTTTATGGAACCAGACAATTCGAATTGCACATTACGTATGTAAACGAAATAGGTTTTATTAAATGGACCGCTATAAAGTATAAATCAGGCATCACCATAAAATCTGTTCAATGGTGCAATATCGAGTACAAAACAAATAAATTTAATCTTTTCATTCCTTGATTTGTTGTATTTAAGGCAGGCAGACTCCACGGGGGGTGATGTAGTAAAAGTAAAGTATACTGGTGCTTCGTAGAAAAGAAAATCTAATTAGCCACCGTGATATAGAAGGTTCTTACATCATTCGAGGAAAATCACCGCTATAGTAGGAGATTCTATTAGGCTATTAATTGTGACATCTATGAGAATACCAAATATTTTGTAATTATACGAGTATGCCAATGCATGCGTAGACTTTTAGTACCTTAAACGAAATTTTTTTTTTTTTTTTTATAAAAGACAACTCCCGCACTAGGGATCATGCCCTGTGTCGCGGGGACTTTTACAAACATCAATTAACGGACACAAAGAACACCCAGACTCAGGACAATAATTTGTGGATCTCACAAATTATTGTCCTGCGTGGGGATCGAACCCACAACCTCATGCGCGGCAGCCGCTGGCTTTACCGGCGCGCCACCGAGGTCGACGTGATATTGATATTATTCCGATTGCGCCAGCAGTTTAACCGCGAAGTAACAAACCTAGCCTTACAAACACATAAAATCTCATCTCCGTCATAAGATATATTTGGCTCAATTTTATTCCTAATTACAAGCAAAATTCTAGGTAGTATAAGCCTCATCCACGACAAAGTAAATTATTAATAAATAAAAAAACCGGCTGCGTTAAAAAGTAATCATAGCTTGTGATAGAAAATGGCAGCTTACTAATATCAATCTTTTAATTTGTTGTTGAAATGGTCAACTCAATGAAAAAATGGTAATTGAAACTTATAGATGACTAGCTGATGCCCGCGGTATTACCCGCTTAATTGTTATTTTACACCATAAACTACCTATATTCCAAATTTCATCAAAATCCATCCTCACAATTTTTTGCATTTATAATATTAGTAGGATAGGATAAGCAAAGGTGTGTCACTTTAGTGCCTAACAAATAAGATGAATATTATCTTCACTAAATAAAAAGAAGGAAAACTTGAAATTAAACCCTATACCAATCCTTCTGCAAGCGTGGTATTAGTAGGCCAAGTATCCCTCCGTCAAGGAAGGAGGCCCGTCCCTGTAGTGGGACATTAATGGGCTGTTATGATGAAATAAGTTGACAACTACGAATTTAAGCTCTCTAGATATATCAGACCCACAGCTTAAAAAACCGGTCAAGTGCGAGTCTGACTCGCGCACCGAGGGTCCTGTACAAACCTATTTATTTTCCCGCCAAATTGTGATAACGTCAGGATTCAGCTGTTTAAATACTATTCACCTCTTCTTACTATTCACCATATTCGTCACGACTTAGCTGTCAAAATATATTTTCCTGCCAAAATTCTGTGACGTCACGACTCATCTGTCAAAAATTCTATGACGTCACGCCTATCTGTCAAAATTGACAGCTGTCAAAAGTGACAGAGGTATCAAATATTTTCCCGCCAAAATAATATGACGTCACAAATCATCTGTCAAAAATTCTGTGACGTCACGACTCATCTGTCAAAAATTAAAAAAAGTCACGGCTCAGCTGTCAAAATATATTTACCCGCCATAGATCTGTGACGTTACGAATCATCTGTCAAAAATTCTGTTACGTCACGACTCATCTGACAAAAATTCTGTTACGTCACGACTCATCTGTCAAAAATTCAATAACGTCACGGCTCAGCTGTCAAAATTTAATTCTGTGACGTCACGACTCAGCGTTCAAAAATTCAATGACGTCACGACTCAACTGTCAAAAAATATTTTTTCCGCCAAAATTCTGTGACGTCACGACTCAACTGTCAAAATTCTATGACGTCACGAGTCACGTGACCAAAATTCTATGACGTCACAGGTCACGTGACACAGCTTTCCCGCCAAAATTCTATAAAATCAAATTATTATATGATTGCTAATAAAAAGTAGCCTATGTTCTTTCTCAGGGTCTAAAGATTGTCTGTACCAAATTTCATCGAAATCCGTTCAGCCGTTTAGGCGTGAAATAGTAACAGACAGACAGACAGACAGAGTTACTTTCGCATTTATAATATTAGTATGGATTTTCAAATACCTATTCAACAATAGCCTATATGATAGTGATGGTAGATTTTAGTTTTTTCGTATTATCAAAATCATCCCACGCGTTTAGTATCTAGAGAGCCACATAGGAACAAACATACTCATAAAGACATACCTATATTACCCTCCTTTGCGTTTTGCAAACGGGTAAAAAGGTACATAGCCAGACACACATTACTCATATAATCAAAGACTGTATGGCGAGCACACAGCAGTTAAAGCTGGATTTCATTTCGGCCTTTGTACTCATCGGTGTAATCTGCGTACCTAGACTGACTCAGAGGAAAAGAACTGTTTAGGTCTGTTAATTTAAATTAGCCAAATTATCTAGCGAGGAAGAGACGCAGACGGGAGCAGAAACGTTTTCTTGTACACATAAAATGTTTCATACTCTATACAGTACGTCAGTAGTTTTCTTACTGCTAATAAATTTAAGAAGTGGACAGTTTTTTTATAAAAGAGTCCCATTATGTTTTCAAGTTAATGATCGCACTTAGAACGTTAGCTCGTTATAGGTACACAACGATAATTAAGATATTGTTTGCCACACGCCCTTTCCGAGGATTCCTATGGGGGAAAACAACGGGCACTTAATGAATTAGTGATAATGTTTAGGGACGAAAATAGTACTACTATTAATTAATAAGAATATAGAGGAACTATAGACGGTTTACCCACACGGTCAATTTCAATTAGTCTTGAAGAAACAGTTTTTGGGAGTTTCTATAGAAGGCCTTTGCGATTACTTATTATTTGAGGTAACATTTTGTAATAAAAAGGACAGTTTTTGATCATCGAAGAGAATTCAGCTACTGCAAAAAATATCTTCTTCATTGTATGTGAAATTCCTCATTTCTGTCCAAGACATTTACAACAACTGATAAAACTTACTGTCTTGTTTCTTCCCGACATATTTATGTAGCAAAGATAGCAAGAACAAAGACTAATTACTAAAAGAAACATCTTCATTATCACAGAAAGAAACGGTATGAAGTTAAAAACTGAATTTAAAGAAGCAATTTATATTCTTTGTTCTTTGAAATTTTCTCAGCAACCATTTTGTTTACCTACTCAAAATACCGATCAGCATTTTTTAAATATAACTTTGTAAGTTTCATGGCTCTTGAAATCGAAGGAAGTGCCCAATATTTGGGGTAATCATCATTACGCAAACTATATTTGAAGTGCTACCTTCAACAAAATGAGAGTCTGGATTGAAGCAAATAAAATCTCTGGCGTAGAAAATATTAAACATTAATTTAGATACATTTAGAATTCCATCTGTTTGAAAGAGTAAAGTAAATCCACTGTGCACATACGATGTTTGTGACATCACAAAAGATTGGTTAAAACGACTCCCAGCAAACATTCATGAGGCTGTCTTTGACATAAACCAAAGCAAACATAATTACGTTCACTGTACAGACTTTTAAGCGCTTAGTGGTGAATTACTCACGGCATACTGACTTTGAATCCAGAGTACTCCTCATTACGCTAAAGTGAACCATAAAACAGTCTTGTTAACGCATCCTTATTTTAAAAATTAATTTAAACGAGCGAAGTATCCTCTTGAGATTTCAGATATAATGTTAAGTGGATTACGGTAACAGCCAGGACTTAATCACTCTACTTTTATAATTTTGTACATTATGATAAATATAATAAATTTAGTGGTTCTACAAGTTTAATGTTAGGTTTTAGTGGTAATAAAAGTTCTGTTTGGCGCGTAGTTAACAATATTTGCCCAAAAAACCATTTATGAATGAGCACTAATCATGATGTTGGAGAAGTAAAAGTTGATTGACAAAAAGAAAGAGAAGTAAGAAGTACAAGTGAGCCAAATTCCTTCAAGAAGGCCGATTCGGGAAGGAATATTAACTTATACAATGACGACTGCACAATTCAGAACTGACTACGATGGTACCTTTAAACCAATAAATGAAATAAGATTACTCTAAACATAAAAATAGATTTCGATTGTGGTATCTGTATTTGCAACTTCGTAAATTGATTTTCGTTACCATCTTTTCATTCGGATGTATTGGCATATATTTGATTTAGTATTATTGCAATGGTGTTGGAGCGAGGCGTGGGTGACACGTCACGTCAACATATCATGTCACACGATTCCGGAACGACACCTCTATAAATGTATGTCAAATACTTTGAAGCACTAATGAAATTTTCAAATCTAATTAAATGCACGTATTTATATAAAACAATTCCATGTATTGAAATGTGATATACATTTGCATATAGGTAGGTACATTTTCCGCTTTACGAATTAGCTTCTTCTAGTTAAGTTAGGAATACCCTTTTATACGTTAGAAAACTCCTTAACCCCCCCTAAACTTAACACCTTTGGCATGTCTTGAAGTCCCAAAAAAACAGTCTTTCGACTAAAACTTAACTACTATCTATCTATTAATTGCCAAGAAGGCTGAGTTACTCGTAACACTGACAGAAGATAACCATTACCATTATTATTGACAAAAAAAAAGTATTTAAGTATGTTTATCCGTTGTCTAGTACCAATAGTACAAGCTCTGCTTAGTTTGAGACTAGATGGCGTTGTGTGAATGCGTGAGCATTATTTATTTATTATTTATTACCGGGGTCACTATATTATTACCACTCTAAACAACCTTATAAATGAGTTTCTACCGATTTTACTCCTGCAAATATAGTTTTTGCTCATGTTATTCCTCTCCTTATAAACCCTTGCGTCAGAATATATTTTCTAACATGAAAATGGTTTAATAAAGTTGAGTGCATCATAGCTGAAGGAGACGTATCTTGCTTATTATAATACTCCACATCATATTGAGTTCATATTATGCGACTAAAGCTTATTTTCTCGGTCATACCTATTTACATACTTTTTATCATATTGACACTGCAATATGACCGTATCGAACCTGATTAAAGGCGCAATTGTATATGAATGAATGAAAGCAAGAGATGTTAGTCATGATAGTTCACACCTCATCATCATTTTGCCAGATTGGCGAAAACCAAAAAAACTGCAGAAGCATTCCTTCGTAATACGATTGAAGGAAAAGGGATTTTTTTCATTTTGAATATTATTCAAATTTAAATGTGACTAAAAGTGTGCACATAGGAATACCACGGTATGATTTTCCGACAATGGTTTCAAAAAGAACATTACTTAATCAAATCTGGTATAAGAAAGTACACTAGCACACTTCGCTTAATCTGACGTCAAGGTTTTATAATAACATTTCTGGTACAAAACTTGGAGCAACTATTTTAAAAGGAGATAAATTGCAGGCTATTAAAACTCTCTAAGTGGATCTCCAGCTTGCAGCAAAGTCTATTCATGAAAGTAGTTTTATAAAGTAACATAATTAATAACGATTTTGTAATATAAGCTTTATACTGTGCCCCTATCAAAAAGTACAGGCGATTAAAAAAGAATCAGTGGAAAGAAAGAATCAGTGGAAAGAAAGAAGAACTGAAAAGAAAATAGACCAGGTATTTGGCACTAAGCGTTTTTAAAAAGATTTTGTTTAGGTGTAAGTCCTTCTTCAATTATCACATTGTAAACAATTTTTCTGTACACATACAGACTTTAGAGTAGAAACACGTTCAGTTTAAAAGACCATTCATTCGATTTTCAGTTATACCTACTTGCACCTAACGTCATGTTAGTCGCAACTAGGTCGTCATGATTTGAAACGGAAAATGCTATTTCATCGCAGCAGAAACTAATTAATCCTAAAATACTGCTCTAGCTTGTTGAATTTGTAGCTAGTTTTATTAAATTTTAAGTCAACAAACGTTACTAGGTTAAACAAAGTAAAATGTTGTATCTTTCTGGTAAATGATTTCGTAAATGAACAGCTCACTTGCCACAAAAGTCGTTAAAAACAAATCAGAAGACACTAAGATTAACTATTAAAATATTTATTTTCGTGCCATTAATCAATATTAAACACATTACAAAAATATATATTGAGTTAGGAATTTATAGATGAAACGAGACGTCTTAAAATTGGATCAAGTTACTGGAATGCGACCAATAAATAAAATAGGACAATGAAATAGAAAGAACTCTGACCATTTAAGGATGTGTACGTGCAGGTATTTGCTGGCAAAGATATAATACTATATAACGTGTATTAAAAGTTGTAAATGCGTAATACTTGTGAGATAAAAATTAAGAAAATTCCAGTGACGGAAAATTAATAAAAACCCATTTATATTTAAGGGAAGCCTGACAGCTAGCTTATTATAATTCAAGCCTACGCGTAAGAAAGAAAATTGATGCTAGGTGCTAAAACGTGAAATTATTAATAAAAACGCAAAACATGAAACGTTAGATACATAGAGTTGAGGTGTTAAGAAACTACTGATTATTTAAAAAGGAATCGTGACAGTGATCGATCAAGGCACAGTTAATGTAAATTATACCCCAACGGGATTAAAACAGCGCTCAAAGTTAAAGTTTTAGATTTATTCCTATTGATTTCGCTATCCACGTCCACGACAGATGGCGAACATCTGACTTACAATACAAATAGTGGCTTCGCTAAATGCAAGGCTACACAACAATATACATCATTTTGTACATAATATAATACAATAGAGCAATAAATGTCCTCGGGTTTAAACATGAATGTTTAACAACTCTGTTTGAAGTGGGTTGAATATATTAGGTACCTATTTGTTTTATTCTGTTTGTAGGACTATTATAATTGTCATCACCTTCATGACAGCGCTTATTTGATATTGCAAAAGGGTTCTCGCTAGTAGAAAGGAATATCATTAACATGGTGTCATTAGAAAATATAATTTTCTCTTATCGGAAACAACCATTTTCAGTCCCACAAATGTTTAGATCGTGGGCTATCCCCACGGGTTTCAAAGAGGTGTGTCGTAGCTGGCAGATAAACTACACCTCAACAAATCTAAAAGATACAGTATGACGTTTCATATTTTTCAAACTGAAATAACTTTGTTCATGCGTACATTATTCAGTTTCGAAAACCTTTTTCGTAAAACCATAAATTTAGAAAGATTTTATTATTGTATCTAAATGTGCGAGATAGACTTTTTCAGTGAATTTGTGTACAAGACAGTTTTAAAATAATAAGTGAATATATCTGTTTTAATTAGTTTTTTGTAAATAATGTCTTTATATAGCAATTGAGCGGGACAGTTTTTTAATTAGTGGATTTTTGTTAAATAGTCTTTAAAGTAGTGTTTTTATAGTTATTTTATAGTTTTTATAGTAATTAAATAATTAATTACAATTATATAGCAATAATACTGTGTAAATACTACTTTAACATAAGTTTTTAGTGGTTTATTAGCATTTAAATAAAGATTTCTCACAGTTTACGCCCGACGGCACTTTTAGAATATTTTAAAATGTTAGATTAAGTTATAAAGTTGTTAAATATTCAAATTATATCATGTTTTTATATTAATAAAGAAAAATAATAGGTTTTTAAATAAAAATGTATAAACTTGCAGTAGGATTTCAACAAGCAAAAAATAAGGTCCCACGTTCCGGTAATACTGCGCGCTACCTAAGCTACAGTAAACGGATTGCTTGCTGAATTCCTATTGGTTAAAAAGTAGTTACCTTAATTGGCCGACTAATGAGACAGCGCCAAAATAATGTAAGAAATTTGTATAAAAGGGGTAGCCGTTTGTTCACGGTACCTCAGTCGGCAAGCAACAGTCAAGGGAACAACAAGTGTAATAAGGAACAAGGAAGAATAAATAGTCCAGTTATATTCAGGAAGAATCAACAGTTCGTTTTATTTCTATTTCCCACCAATCCAGTGATAGTCAACATTTATGGTCCTTCGAGCCGGATACTACGTGGGAAATAGTGAAGATTGTTCCTGAATATTGAAGAATTGTTCCTGATATATATAGAAGCTTGACCTACGATGCCGGTCACCCGTTCAGAGGGTAAAGGGCGCAAGCGACCGACGGAACCGACGCCGACGTCCTCCGAAGCCACAGCCACGACGTCGGCAACTGGCACAACCTCGGCAACTGGTACGAGTGAAGAGACGGGAACCACCGCCACGGAGTGTACCGAAACTACAGCCACCTCCGCGACGACAGAGCCTTCACCCGTCGTCTCCACCGTCATCACGCCGTCCGAGGGCCAGACCGCCGCACCTACGCTACCCATGAAGCCGCCAACACAGGGGGGCAAGGGGGGAAACGCCGCCGTCAAATATCAAGAAACAGAAACTTCGACAATAAAGAAGAAAACCCCACCAGTGCCACCCGGACCGACGCTCTCCCGTCCCCACAGCAAGAAGGGGGGAAGGGGGGGGTCAACACATAGCAAGTCTAAGGCCTACAAATTAGCGAAGGCTAAAGAAGAATTATTGAAGTTACAAGTCGAGTTAGCAGCTGCGCGCCTCGCCTCGCTGGAAGTCGAAGATGAAGACGAAGAAAATGATGAAGTTTCAATAGTATCGAAGACAGAAGTCAATGAACGTGTTGTCAACTGGTTGGAAGAGCAAGCCGATGGACCTACAACAGAGGTAGTCACCGCGCCGCTACGACGTACAGAACAACCAGCTGCCAATACAACAGAAGAGCTTCATCAACAGTCACAGCGCCTTCATTCATCACCGGCGGGAGTGAAAAATGACATTACAGAACTGGCCGCAGCTATCACACAAGCCATCAAAGCCGCTCAGCGACCGAAGTTTATAGAGCTGCCTATCTTCAATGGATCTCATCAAGAGTGGCTGCCTTTCCGTGCCGCATACTTCGAAACAGAAAAAACGTTCTCTTCAGTAGAAAACATCAACAGACTTAGAAGAAATCTCAAAGGAAAAGCAAAGGAGGCAGTCGAAGGTCTACTCATCACAAGTGCACAGCCCGCAGAAATCATGAAGACGTTGGAATCAAGATTTGGAAGACCAGAATCCATTGCTATGATGGAAATGGAAACGCTTCGTGGACTACCTCGCCTCACAGAATCTCCACGGGACATCTGTATATTCTCAACGAAGATCTCCAATGTCGTCGCAACTCTGAAGACACTAAGCTGCGTCAACTATATGTACAATCCAGAAATTTCAAAGGCGCTGGTAGACAAGCTCACACCAACCCTGCGCTACAGATACTACGACTTCGCTGCAGTACAACCCAGAGAAGATGCTGACCTACTGAAGCTCGAAAAATTCCTCAGAAGAGAAGCTGAATTATGCGGACCTTATGCTCTACCAGAACAAATGGCGTCACATACGAGTACAGCACAAAGAAGACCACAGAAGATACACAACGTAACAGAGAAAACTTACGTCGCCAAGTGTCCTGTATGTGAAGAGACAGGACATACCACAACAGCCTGTGAACAATTCAAGAACATGGAAGTGAATGCAAGATGGGACATGGCCAAGTCAAAACGTCTCTGCTTCCGGTGTCTCCGCTATAGAAACAAGACACACACATGTAAAGCGAGGACATGCGGCATGGACAACTGCAAATACTTCCACAACAGAATGCTGCACCACAATAAGGCAACAGAGAAGACACAGGCGAAAGAAGAAACGATGGCAACAGAAGCAATTAACTCTGCCTGGACCCTGAAGAAGAAACAGTCATATTTGAAGATCATTCCAATTCAAATAAAGGGGCCAGCAGGAAAAGCCAACACTTTCGCACTACTGGATGATGGGTCAACAGTCACACTTATAGACAACGACATGGCCAAGCGTGTCGGAGCCACAGGACCTATCGATCCACTGAAGATAGAAAGCATCAACGCCATGAAGACGTCAGAGTTAACATCAAGAAGAGTCACCATTGAAATTAAAGGAGTGAACAATCAAGAGAAACGGATACAAGCGCGCACAGTGAAGAACTTGCAAATCTCATCGCAACAAGTGCCAAAAGAAGTGATTGAAGGCTGCAAACACTTAGAAGATATTCAGCATCATCTCACATACGCCAGCGTGAAACCACAAGTGCTGATAGGACAAGACAACTGGCATCTTCTGCTGACAACTGAAGTAAGAAAAGGAGACAAGAACCAACCAGTGGCTTCCCTTACGCCTCTCGGTTGGGTACTACATGGCAGTCAAACAAGGACCATCGGACACACCGTCGACTATGTGTCACACGTCACAGAAGAAACCACAGATGACTTAGAAACCCTCGTGAAGCAGTACTTCGAAATGGATTCGCTATGCTTGAATAACAGAAGACCGAAGTCAGATCCAGAAGAACAAGCACTACGCATATTGGAAAAGACAACTAAGAAGACAGAAGAAGGAAGATATGAGACAGGACTTCTCTGGCGCAAAGAAGACATTAGCTTCCCAGATAACTACGGGAATACGCTGAACAGACTCCTGAACATAGAAAAGAAGATAGATCGTGACTCTGAATTGAAGAAAAAATATACAGAACAGATGGAAGCTCTTATAACAAAGGGATACAGCGAACCTGCACCTAAACAGAAGACACCAGAAAGGATTTGGTATCTACCACACTTCGCTGTAATCAACCCGATGAAGCCTGACAAAATCAGAGTAGTCCATGACGCTGCAGCCAAGACAAGAGGAATCGCACTCAACGACATGTTACTGAAAGGACCCGATCTTCTTCAATCATTACCCGGAGTGATCATGCGCTTCCGGCAACATGAGATAGCAGTGACTGCAGACATAAAGGAAATGTTTATGCAAGTCAAATTACGAGAAGAAGACCGAGACTCCCTTCGATATCTCTGGCGAGGAAACCGACGAGATGACCAACCTCCAGAAGAATACAGAATGACCTCGTTGATATTTGGTGCATCGAGTTCCCCGTCTACAGCAATATACGTCAAGAACCTGAACGCCAAGCAGCATGAAGATACTCATCCTGAAGCCGTGGCAGCGATCATACAGAAACACTATGTTGACGACTACTTAGACAGCTTTGAAAACATTGAAGACGCCATACGCATCACGAAGAGTGTGCGTGAAGTGCACGCTAAGGCCAAATTTGAATTGAAGCAATGGAAATCCAACTCTCCGCTACTATTAGAAGCTCTTGGGGAAGATGTTCAAAATGACTACGTGGATCTATACAAGCCAGAAGAGAAGACAGAACGAGTCCTTGGTGTTGTCTGGAGTATCAACAGTGACGAGCTTACCTTCAACCTGAATTTGGCTCGTATCCCGCAGACACTTAAAGAAGGAAAGACACCAACGAAGAGGGAAGCGCTGCGCATCGTGATGTCATTATTTGACCCACTTGGCTTGGCATCACCAGTCACCATAAAGGCGAAACAACTTTTACAAGAAGTATGGCGCAGAGGCACTCCATGGGACGACATGATCGACGAAGACCTGGCAGAACATTGGAAGATCTGGATGAATCATCTGGAAAATCTCCGCAACACGACGATCCCACGAAGATATATCAACTACAGCAATGCCGACAATATACAACTACATATTTTCACCGACGCAAGCGAATCAGCCTATTCTGCAGTGTTGTATTGGAGAACAGTGACACCAAGCGGCGAGATCAATTTATCACTCATTATGGCGAAAGCGAAAGTTGCACCATTGAAGTTGACCTCCATACCAAGACTGGAGCTTCAAGCCGCAGTTATGGGGACCAGACTTGCAGAAACAATAGTTGAAGAACACGAAAGGAAACCTGACAGCAAAGTGTTTTGGACTGACAGTAAGACAGTTCTCACATGGATACGTACTGGTTCACGCTCATATAAACCATATGTAGCGCATCGTCTAGCAGCCATAGAAGACAGCACAAAAGTGAACGAGTGGAGATGGATTCCCACAAAAATGAACATAGCAGATGACGCAACACGAGATGTCCCATTGAACTTCAACAAGGATCACCGTTGGTATAGAGGACCTGACTTCTTATGTCAAGTAGAAGAGCTCTGGCCTACAGAAACATCAACAATAGTAACAGAAGAACCTTCTGGTGAAGAAAGAATAAATAACGTGACAAACAGATCGGGACCAAATCTGTCAGAAGGATTACCGGACGCGTCACGATTTTCCAATTGGACAAGACTACGACATACGACAGCAAGGGTTCTACAGTTTATAGAGTTGTGCAGAACACTAAAACAAAGTGTCAACTATAGAAAAACCAAGAAGAATACAGAAAAGGATCCTAGCTGGAACAGAGGGGCTAAACCAACAGAGAAGAAGCCACAATCAGCTGTCAAGAAAACCTCACCGTCACAGGGGAAGAAGTTCATCCCAGTATCCGCGGAGCAGCTCAAACAGGCAGAAAGGCTTCTGATGCAATCGACTCAAGAAGACTCCTTTACAGAAGAAATAGAATTACTGAAAAGACAGAAGCCAATTAACAAAGAGAGTCGACTACGTCAGCTGAGCATCGAGCACATCAACGGAGTCATCAGACTTAGAAGTAGAATCCAAGCAGTACAAGAAGTGACAAATAGCATTAAAAGCCCTATGATACTTGACGGTGAACATAAAGTGGTGAAAATGTGGATTCAAGCAATACATCGCGAACTACATCACGCTGGTGTCGAGGCTACAGTCAACGAGTGCAGACAACAGTATTGGGTATTACGCCTACGACCCATCACGCGTACATTACTTCGTGCATGTCTTTTCTGCCGAATGAAGACACAGACACCGCCGCTTCCCAGGACAGGGGACTTACCTGCATGCCGTCTAGCTCACCATAGACGACCCTTCACCTATACAGGGGTCGACTACTTCGGACCTTTGACTGTGACAGTGGGACGCGCTCGACAGAAGAGATATGTTGCAATATTCACATGTCTCACCACTCGAGCCATACACCTCGAGATCGCCGGTTCACTCACCGCGGACTCTGCAGTGATGGCACTAAGAAGAATGATAGCACGACGCGGGTGCCCAACTGAAATCTGGTCTGACAACGGCACCAACCTGAAGGCAGCGGACAAAGAACTTCGACAAGCCATCGACGAGGCGACAACAGAAGAAGCAGTTAAGAGAACAATCTCTTGGCGCTACATTCCACCTGGAGCACCATTTATGGGAGGTGCATGGGAACGTATGGTTCGCTCAGTTAAGACAGCATTATCAGCGACTCTACACGAACGATATCCGACAGAAGAAGTACTCTCAACGCTGTTAGCAGAAGTGGAGTACACAGTGAACAGCCGACCACTAACACATGTCTCTGTCAGTGCGGAAGACCCTGAAGCCTTAACTCCTAATCACTTCTTATTGGGAGGAAATGGAAGAGTACCACAACCGGGAACATTCGATGAAAAGGACACTATTTCCCGAGGTAGCTGGCGATCTGCGCAACGCCTAGCGGACATCTTTTGGAACCGCTGGGTAAAGGAGTATCTCCCGGAGCTTCAATACCGGCGGGAGCCTCATGGAAAAGGACCAGCTGTGAAGATCAACGACCTCGTGCAAGTAGTCGATGCCAACCTACCCCGCAATGTCTGGATCAGAGGTCGAGTGATAGCGACGTATCCAGGCCCAGATGACATCGTGCGAACAGTGGACATCCAGACCAAAGGAGGAGTGCTGCGGAGACCTGTGAGGAAGCTGGTGATCATGCCCGTGACTACAGACGTCGAGCTCGCACCGAGAGAAGATGCAACATAGTCTGCACGGCGGGAGAAATGTGCGAGATAGACTTTTTCAGTGAATTTGTGTACAAGACAGTTTTAAAATAATAAGTGAATATATCTGTTTTAATTAGTTTTTTGTAAATAATGTCTTTATATAGCAATTGAGCGGGACAGTTTTTTAATTAGTGGATTTTTGTTAAATAGTCTTTAAAGTAGTGTTTTTATAGTTATTTTATAGTTTTTATAGTAATTAAATAATTAATTACAATTATATAGCAATAATACTGTGTAAATACTACTTTAACATAAGTTTTTAGTGGTTTATTAGCATTTAAATAAAGATTTCTCACAGTTTACGCCCGACGGCACTTTTAGAATATTTTAAAATGTTAGATTAAGTTATAAAGTTGTTAAATATTCAAATTATATCATGTTTTTATATTAATAAAGAAAAATAATAGGTTTTTAAATAAAAATGTATAAACTTGCAGTAGGATTTCAACAAGCAAAAAATAAGGTCCCACGTTCCGGTAATACTGCGCGCTACCTAAGCTACAGTAAACGGATTGCTTGCTGAATTCCTATTGGTTAAAAAGTAGTTACCTTAATTGGCCGACTAATGAGACAGCGCCAAAATAATGTAAGAAATTTGTATAAAAGGGGTAGCCGTTTGTTCACGGTACCTCAGTCGGCAAGCAACAGTCAAGGGAACAACAAGTGTAATAAGGAACAAGGAAGAATAAATAGTCCAGTTATATTCAGGAAGAATCAACAGTTCGTTTTATTTCTATTTCCCACCAATCCAGTGATAGTCAACACTAAAAATGTACAATTCTTAATATACAAATTTGATTGAAAATTTTTAAACAAAGCGAAATAACACATATTTACATAGTAAATAATCTCTAATAGTTCTATTTCTCGACCTCATTGCAAAGTCACGTAGTTAGGTCACTGCTCGTAGTGTTGCGACTCTTCTGATACATTTGTATGCAAAAAAATCGTTTACAACGAAAAATCGAATATATTACTTTCAAATTGTCAATTATCGACACGTTACTGCGCGATCGCATAAATCACTTATTACATAGGTACCCCTCAATAAATTAATTTAATATTTTTAAAGTTTTAGAAAAAAAAAAACTAAAAAGTAAAAAAATAACCCTTTATTCTAACTAGGTACACATTTATCATCATCCTAATATATTATTATATCTCTATATTTTTGTTAAAAAAAAATTATGTAAATATTAATCATAATTAAAATAAAATAAATTTTTAGAATATTTTATTATTCACTAGTAGTACTAGATCTAATACTACTAGTAAGAGATCAATTTAAAGTTTCTTAAAATTCGGATATTATCGTAATCGATCTCTTAAAGTTCGGATATTATAGTAAACGATTTTTTTTCCCCAACCCTATTATTCAATTTGTCAGAACTGTCAAACTGTATCTTTTAGATTTGTTGGACTTTAATCATCACAACAACATTTGACCACCAAATATATACAAAAAAACCGTAAGTATCTACATTATGTATTCGTATTTCGTAACCATGAAACCAGCGAGCATGTAATAGCCGTTGTAAATACATCGATAAAAATAATATTAGTAACAATAAAATATCATCGTATGTCAGCAATTTATTACAGCCGCTTAGCCTGCTCTTTTCCCTGCCTGTGAGATAAATGATCCGAAAACATATAAAATATCCAAAACTTATATTGATATTTCTGATGTTATACCTTTTTAATAGGAATAGGAATCATCAAATAAACAGACTTATACAGGAACAATAATATATTTTATCACAATGGGGGTAAACTACCACATTGTAAACTGTAACATGAGCTACATAAAAAATCTCTCGAAAGAGATTAGCACCCTTTGGATGAGATGGCTTGGTCACACCAAAAGACACTGTGAACAGTTGATGAACAGAATAGAAATAAAAGAATATTCATTCTAATATAACCTTTATTCACTTGCCACATTAAAATATTTTAGCCCGTAACGTAACTTGAAACAGGGCAGCGAATAACTTATTAATGGTTAAGTAATCAGTTCTCAACGACGTACGTGGATGAAATTACAGATTGTTGGTTAGCCGTCTAAAAGCGCCATTAGTACCTCTTCAACATAAGTTTGTATAGTTAACAAGAGTGAAGCCTTTTTATATCTTAAGATCAACTCGTATATTACAAAATCGAACAACAAAATAAAACTTAACCAAGCACCCATACAAACTTCAGCGAAACTCACAACGAAAACCAAACTAACTTAATTCAATGTTTTTCATCCTAAAAGAAGACAATACTTCAGCTTTAATGGTCGCTGTGTTTTAAAACTTGGTTTTATCAAGTTTTAAAGAACAGTATAGGTATATTTAATGTAGTCTTGCAGTCACACAGTCTGCGGGCTCGTCGCGTTCAACTTCAACAGTTATGTAACATTCAGCAGTCCTGTCTAATCAATACGACGGCGGGCATTTCATGCTAGCAGGGCCAATGTACGGGGAAAACTCGTCAGATATCTTGGCGCCCATCTTGGCACAAGCTGTATGTCTGACGTTAGCGTAACTCGTTTTGACGTATAAGTTCACGGGATCACTTGGGAATAATAGGTTTCTGATATAAAGTTAATAAATTGACGTTAGGCACGGAAGCATTTTTTTAGATAGACAACAGTAGCGAGAACATGAACGGATTTTAGAATTTTTGGATGTTCGGAAGGTGAATGGAATGTTCGGCTACATTACGGTAAAACTTTATATTCCAAAAAAATTATAATAATGCTATGTTGAAGGCAAGGGTATACTCGTGTACTAGACAACCTTATTGAAATGCTCGCAACGATACATAGCCACGTAAGTTCCTAGTGTGGTACTATGTGGTACGGCTAGGTCTCTGTTTATTCAATTCAGGTCATACCTTTAATAAATGCCGTTTGGTAGCATACAATCATTGATACTTAGTTACATTATAGACCTATTATAATGTAAATACGAATGCTGATTAATGTATGTTATTTAATTACTTCTTAAAATAAGAACATCCTAACTAAGGAAAATAATTTGTGGATGACACAAAGAATTGTCCTGCGTGGGAATCGAATCCCCGACACATCATACTGTCATATTTCTTGATAACGCTAAACCTACCCTCAAAAGTCATCAAGCTTGGCTGCTTAAAAAAATAATCTTCACAACATGAAATCTTAATAAGCAGAGGCCTGAAGGCTATAAGCTTATAATTATAACGCAATAATTGAACGAGTTTCGTGACCGATTTTTCATTTCAAAGTTACAAACGGGCACGTTTGTAATTCGAGTTATTTCTAGGTTTTATAAGGCAGTATTTGTCTACATTTCTTAAGAGGAAAATCACTAAAAACGTAATGGTGCCAGCAACACACGCAATCGTTGCGAAAGGAGGTCTTGAATTTGTTTCAAGGTCTTTTCTTAAGCCACCCTAGTCATAAACACGAAGTCATTCGACCCCGTCACGCAACTACCCTTATAACATCTGACCTTACATAACTTACGAAATAAAATTTTGACAAAAGAATAATAAACAAGGTATATGGTTTTTTGCAATGTAGGTGTTGAAAACCGGACCCCCGTTTTCTAGACAATCAAACGAGAAAATCACAGAAGCATTTGTTAGAGGCTTGCGGTGTAATCAATAGCACTACGAGTTACAACTAAATCGATACCTTAAATAAAAAAACAACCTGAAGCTTAATGACGGGGTTCATTTACATATATATTGACAATTTTCTTGCCAAAAATACTCTGATGGGTTTGTTTTTACACAGGCGCTACGAACTATACGAGTCGTATGTCTGTGATGTTAAAAATCCTTATATACATATTCGAATATAAACGTTTTCAAAATTATCTTTGCTTTAGTGAACATACTGCTTTCCTTCCTATCATAATCACGAGATTTAGCTTTACCATGTTGTATAGAAGTAAATTGACGTATCTTCAATAATTGGATTGGATGCTCTAGTTTCGTATCACACCAGTCTATATTATATACGTCGTAGCCCGTATATATCTTATAGAGATATTGTGTGCGTCATTTCATATATGGAGCGTTATGTGGCTACATCTTTTACGGGCCAGAAGGTAAAAGATATTAGCTATCTTTCATATGAATATTATCAATATATCTTTATATACACAGCTCTAAAATGCTTGAAATGTTGGAACAACAGTTTATTGTTCCAATAAGAGCAACACTTATGATAGGAACACTAGCATTTATGATGCGAAACCACTGAATTTGCAAAGTTTATTAAATGTGAGTCCAACGGGCAAGTATTGGTTATTTCAATGTGCACACAAGCTACTTGCATAATGAAATCGGATCATTTGAATAAGAGCGTCGAATACCTCCACTTCATAGTGGAAACTTTAGATATCCTTTCAAGAACAAAGTTAATTTAGAATATTGAGCTCCTTAGAGGACTTACAAATAAGATTACTGCCACACGAGCACTCACGCTGATCACACTTGAACTTCGCGTAACTTAGACAAAGTTGATTGAGTTCTTTAATCTTACTGGTAAAGAAGTGTCTGGCACACTCCAGGCTTTGTTGCTCGTTTATAACAAGACAAATAAAATGTTTTTTGTCTAAAAGTTTTGTGCAATACTTGTCTTTAACGAAATTAAATAAATAAATAGATTAAAATAGAAGCTCTTCTATTAAAACCACTGTACATGCACACGTAATTCAAGGAATTTACCGTGTAGGTATATGACCTCTAGTCACTTATTTCCTATCTACTAAAAGTAATGCACTTTTGATGTAGTTTATATTCTAAAAAATATCTTTACATTTGGACATAAAATAAATACCCGGAATTCTAGTTTGAAATAAATAAACAAGCACAAAATGAATGTTGTTTGAAATAAACTAATATTTGAAAAATCTAAACGAAAACAGAATACAATTTCATTAATGAAGGTACCGAGCTGAATTATTCGAATGAATAAACCATCGGGCTACATAAAAATAAACAATTTTCAACCTGGCAGTGCAGTCCTCTAGTCAAGATTTTGTGGTTGAAAATAAAGATTTCAAGAACGTCGTTAAATTTAACAATATAAGCTTTCAAATCACTTTGCAAATAACTTGTTTTTAATAGCCTACTTTACTACCACTCCCCAAAAGAAAAATTAATCGGGGAAGTGAACAGGCCCTTTAGGTACGGTTTTAAATGGTTTCATTTCCTCTTTCAATTACGATGCATTTAATTATAGTAAACAAAATAACTGATTATTTTGAAACGGGAATTGTGTATTGGATTTGACCTATCAGAAAACCACAAATACTAAGCATTAAAACTGTTCAATTATTAACTAAAAACATGTTTAGTACTAGATCCTGATATTTTTACTACCGCTCCACCGTGCAAGTGAAGGTAGCAACTATAAACTATTTCTCTGTAATAAAAAAACAATATAAAATAGAGCTAGGAGGATTTATTAGATGCAGACAATAATATAGAACTAGGTCAAAACAACTTAGAAGGCTGACTGTAATAATGACGAATGAAAACTAATCGCTCCAATATACGTTTGATATAATATGCCTTGGAGTTATGAGCAATGCATCCTGTCACGATTGTACAGTATAATAGTTGCAAGTCAAATGATTTAATATTATCTATTTCTATTGAATAATCATTTACAGTACAGTTTTATTCTGATGCTAATAAACAGATACACACTGTTTACCATACAGAATGAGACAGGCAGAAGCAATCAAGGGCGTTAATCAGTTGGTGCAATTGCATAGCCGACGTCAACAGCAACAAGGTCGCCAGGCTGATATAGATACAGATAGGACGGGATACAAGAGTACCTTCCACGAGTAAATTGAAAACTACGAATACACAACATTTATTAGAGCACAAAAAACAGGGGTCAGATATAATTATTACAGAGAGCCTACAAAAAAATATCAGACAAATTGTGTTATAGACGGACGACCTTTCAGAAATTCCTTACCTCGGGGAAAATCTTTACGAGATACGTGCCCGTCAAAATGATATTTGGGACAGTGATGAGGCCTATTGTGCTACATATTTCGTAATATTAACCTGTAAACTTCCATTGTTATATGTTTACCTACGTTATATTACTTTGCTTCCAATCTCGTTTGATTTAAGAAAAGTTAACGTAGGGTGTATGCAATTGGGTCTCTCTTTTACGGAAACCTATAACAGCATAACCTTGTTACGAGTACTATTTGTTCAACACTAAATTTATCAAACCTTGTTGCTAACTATGTATAAGAGGAAATTCTAAGTGTAAGTCCCTAAATCAAGTTAGTGCGTCAGTAAATGTGATCATGTGCTTGTTTCGTAGCTGTGTCTTTGGAACTAAATGAATCTCAACAATTACATTTAATCTCTACTTACAAAACATTAGTATTATGGGTAAAACGAGAATACATCATTCATTCTGCACGAAGCTGGCAACTTTTATCATATTACTTTGTTAAATTTTCACCTGCACATTGTGTACTTGCAAATAGAGAAAGGTGGTCATATTATAAGGGTCTTTGAATATATGTCAAAAGTTTTATCTGATATGTTACATTTGTAGACCGCTTAGGGTAAAGTTATAAGAGCCGTTCGAAGATGGGTTTATTCTCAACCATTCAGCCTCTTTAAACGATCGTTGATCGTGATTCCTTAACATTGTTCCGGTGCGATAGCATCATTTAATTTATTTATAAAACGTCAGACTTTTGTATGTAAGAAAGAAAGAAAGAAAGAAATTTTGTATGTAATTATATTATTAAAGAAATTCCAGACTTAGCAGTCCTAAAATCTCCCAATGCAGAGACATACCTTCAGGCAGCATCAATGGATTTGGGGATGGAATCTTAGCATTACCAAGCTGGCTAGAGTATACTTAAAACCTTCCTTCTCAATTAATGCTTATTGGTTTTTTTTTCTTCAAGACAACCACGTGGCGAGGTGTGATCACAAAATGTACTCCACATGGATATAGAGCAAAAGAAGACACATATTATCGATAAACAATACAAATACACATAAAAATACTTCTTATTGAACCAAACACATTATTTATTAAAGTATTTACGGCTGAACGAAGTTATATAGAAATATAAACTATGTCATGAAGTAAGGATCTCGCACAATCCATCTCATTCGTTTTATTGATCGGGACTTAGACAGGGTGGCTAGCTTTTCTTGAGTAAGAGGCGACCTATTTTAAACAAGTTCCGTCGTGTAGACGATAAATGGAAAAATAATTCGTGTTTCATTTTTTATCGGAAAAAATAGAGGTTTTATTTCATGGCTCGGTTAGAGTATAAAAACTTGACAAGCATTGTGTTTTATGTGTATATAATTTGTTCTTCTTTATGGTGATTATGTAAAATAGACGGTATCGCCACCCCAACTCATCACGTGGTTGTCGCAAAAGGCGGCTAAAGAAAATTTCAAAGAAAAACTACGAAAAAGAGCGAAGATAAACTTACTGCTATAAACAGTCAGTCGAGCGCGGTATAATGAATGTAGTGGGTTTTTATCTGTATTTCTAGGAAAGCACCCTTTCCAAGTGATTTATTATACATTTTAAAATCCAGGAAGTCCGACTGACCATTGATTTTTAGTTATAGCGCAGTCTTTGATACCGCAAGTAACATTGCAAATCAAATGAAACCTCTCTAAAAATCGGTCAAGCCGTTAAGGCTTCAAGGGGTCACAAAGGAACGGGAATACACACCACAAATTCATACCCATACGCGAAAAATATTTTTCTTCTAGATGAAACGGGTGAAGAAAAACTTAAAATCATTTTTGGTAAAAAAGTGAGAATGAAGAAAAGAGGTTAGAATGCATTCTTAAACATGCCAGAGCGAACAAGCTCAATTTGCAGTAAATCAACTAGGTAAGAGGACAGAGCGCTGACATGCATATGGACACAATGTTCTAGAAAACCAAGAGACGCTACTGCAAAGTTTCAGCTTAAAAATCTAAACGTATTTGTTACGTAACCATACAGAAAATGTAGTTATATAACAATATGCCACGCCTTCACGTGGAAACGATTATTGTAACTGATGCAAACACTACTGGAATATAGAACTCCCCAAGCATGGCAACTAGGGTAATAAGAGGTATAGTGAATATTTTTCATCATCGCTTATTTTTGTAGTTCTTCTTTGATAATTAACATCCCATTGCAGGTACGGGCCACCTAAATGTATTCAGGGAAAAATGTGGCTGATAGATACTATAATTACCATAAAGTTACTATTTTTTGATAAATTTACCTACTAATGTAAGTTTACTTTGTCTGATAAGCAATCAGTAGAGTCCATGAAAAGATATTCGCTTTTTACGATATTCTCGTCATGAGATGTGGCATAGACACCTGAATTCTCAGTCTGTCACCATTTAAATATTTTTATTAGGATAATTAATAAGTGTAAAGACCTCTCCAGAGCAAAGGATTCAACTAAATTTATCAAAAACTAGATTTAAAATGACGTGTAAATTAGTACAACGTCATGACTTAATAGCTCAAATCTTGGCCAGAGTTCAAACGTATTTTTTCTACAGTTCAACTAGGTAAAGCGTAAACAGAAATTGGTTACGATTTGGCGCCAGTGCATCTAACTTATGAAACTTGCAAGCGACCTGGCGCGATCGATTGCGACCTCTTTAGCGACCAATGCACCAAGTAACTGCCCGGGAAAACCGTGGCGTACGCTTGGCTACAATACAGAATTATATAGTCCTAGATTTAAACGTGCCTTAAACCACTTTACTACTTTTAAAGTAGTCTTATCTTTAGTAGAAGATTTTAAATGTTAGACTGAAATCAAGTATTAGTACTTAAATGACTCATTGAAATAGGTTTTTAGTGTAAAATTAAAATGTATGTATAAATGTATATTCCTCACACTTTCACACAACGCTATCTAGTCCCAAACTAAGCAGAAAATAGTAATCCCATTAGCCTAAAATATACATATCTGTAGTTTTAGAAAATTTGTACTTAATCGAGCTCTAATCAAAAAACCTTTTTACGTCCTTACATCGTCCTCTACAAGAAAGCAGGTAAAGCCCAAGTACCAAGAACACGAATATAAAGTCGATGGCTAGGTATAAATATCAGATACAGCCTTAATGTTGTTATAATACAGCAGGCATAAGTTACAATTCCATACAAATCAACGCTACATTAATTCAGTTCTCTGTCCAGCCGACTAGTACTAATTTAAGGCTTTGGAAATAATATAAGTATGTTAAAAGGAACTACTCCAATGGCTGGTTAATCTACTGCCTAAACCCCATTAGTACTAATGAGAGCAACATAAATAGTTTTTTTTTATACTAAATGTGTTAGCGTCATCGACTTCAACCAAAGTTGATGATTTGAATTATCTTTACAATCGATGACCAGTGAAATCTCATCCCATGACCTTTTGAATGATACAAATCATATTAATCGAATCGTCTGTGCGTCACTGCACTTACTAAATTGAGTGGAAAGTATAGCATGCATTTCATATCAATATCTATACTGCAGTTTGTCATACATAATTGTAAATCAATAGTCGTTGGAGAGGTACATTAGTAGATAAAAATATAACTTGCAGTACAAATTGCTACATAATATTACATATAAACATAGAAATTGCCTTGGTGTAGTGATATTTAAATAGATTCACTTGCTATGTTAAAATTTATTGGAATTGCTTTTTGAAAGGTCAGCATTTGTTAGTTTAGAAAAGATCCGACAGTGTACCGGAAGCACGTTTCCTACTACTCCATTATACAATCTGGCTTCAACATTTTGAAGCGAACAATCGTGTCCCAGGCTCTATTTCAAAGTCAAGTTAAACATAATTTTCAGAGCAAATATGTACCTGAAAGGTTCCTTTGTTACTTTTACCCTTTAGAAAAAAAAATGCAAACGTATGTAACATGACGTAGGCAGTACCCAAACCACATCCTTAATTGTACAATATAACAAAAGGATCGATACAACCTCTCGGATACGTTAAACGTAAAGCTTTGTCTAAGCAAATTACACGAGCGTTTTTCCTTGAACTTTGTCGTATGAAATAAAATACCTTTTTTGTTATTTTTATAACAACACTTGTCATCTTGAATAAAGATCAGCAAGATGGAAATATATGAAGTTTGGGTCATCATCATCATGACAGACCATTAATGTCCCACTACAGGGACGGGTCTCTTCCCATGACGGAGGGATACTTGGCCTCAAATACTCAACCAATAAGGTTGAGTATTTGAGGCCAAGTATCCCTAGAATATGAAAGATAAATAATATAAATACTGAAAGACTACAATTCAATAAGTATGTCAGATAGGTTAAACACGAGTAAACGTTACAAATATTTATCAGACTAATAAATCTCTATAATGATATTATTTACTATCATTACATAATATTGAATACGTAGATAGTAGATACATAGCGTCATTATCCTCGCTACGTTCTAGAAACATCCGCAAATTACTTCCTTAGCTCATATCTTGCGTTAACAAAAGGTAGGTGCCATTGCAAACTGTGTGAGGAGGCTACACAAAACATTTTTATCTCCGAGCTCTAACAAAGAGGGGCGTTGCGATTTATTACAGGAAAAAATTGTATTATGACCCATGGATAGGCGACGATGACTAACGCAATTTTATTTGATAATCCACAGTACATTGATTTTCTTTACAGTATTTTCATATAAGTAAGATTATTTAATAGCATAACCATAGTTGGTAACCCAATGTTTATCGAAATTAAGTTACGGACCCCACAAGATGTGTCTCAAGGGGGATGCAATGACATTTAAGCAATGCACGCTGCCGTTTTCGGATAAAAATATTTATTTTTCTTAGAAGAGATGAAATATAACTCAAGGTAACATTATATTATGTGAATCATTTTAAATCAGAATAACTTCTAGGTCGTTTAAAATGTCGGGATGAAAAATACTCCAAAAGCCATAAATTTTAATTTATATTATAATTATGATTGATGATCGTTTAAAGGTAGTTTGGTCTACTATAGTTTACGCATGTAGATATCATTCATGTTAGCATTTTGTGTGAAATCAATATTTTTTCCGCAATTTTCTTTTTTTTATTAACAACCTAATAATGTGGTCTACTATACCACACAAACCAGACGGATTGTTATAGAGTTTTCCTTAGTCTATTGGTGGCAGTATCGAGTATTCTTACTTATTCGCCACTTGGAAAAGCAACCTTTTTACGACGAAATTATATCACGCTTCTAAATAGTCTCAGGAATTTGATCCATTAGTAATTGCTATTGAAATTTGACTGCACTACGTATCATATGAAGCCTGCATCATTAAGATGACTTAAATATTTCTTGGAAATACATAAGGAATATGGTTATACAAATATATGTATACATCGTTACAATCCAACTATTTTAGTTGCGAAAGAAGTCTTAAACAGTATAGAGTTTAGTATTTGTTCAGTACTCTCAGTTATAATTCCCAATTCCCTTTCCTACTGAATAGAACACCTCTTTCCTCGCACAAAATGATGAACAATACAGTTACGTCAGACATAGTTAAGAACTTAAGCGGCCTTATTACAAAATACGGTCTAACTATAAAACACGGTTTATTACGTCACAAAACCACTGTTTTTTAAATTTGTTATTACAAAATCAGTTTTAACACTAAACCATGGCGTAATGTCAGGTTTAAAGATAAACCTACTCGACCCCTAGTTTAAACTATAGACCATGGTCTATAGTTTAAACTAGGGGTCGAGTAGGTCATACAGTTCTGTCAAAGTTGTTGTTTTGAGGTTAGCGTTGCTATTGGTAATGTGTTAATATTATAATATTGTTGACTTGTTTCAAAATGGATATCGAAATGGTACATTATGTATTATGTATTATTATTTTATGTATATTGAAGATATTGAACTTTTAGAAAGACGACGACCCAGTAGTGAGCTTGTTCGTGTTGATCCTTTTATAGAATTATCCAAAGATTTTAGAAAAAAATATAGATTTAGAAAACGTATTAAGTACTAAAAATATTTTGGAGTTATTGGTAGATAATATCACACGACCCTCGGGGATGTACTTTGTCCCCTGAAATTCAAGGTTTGCGCATTACAAAGCTGGGCCACAACAACACCTACACAAAACAACTAAAAACCTACTTAGGCCGCGTTTCCACTGACGCGGAGTTAGGCGGAGAGGAGCTTAGCGGTGCACCAATTGACCAATCACCATGCTCGAAATCTCTGCTCCGCTTCAATGGAAACAGCACGAGCGGAGTGGAGCAGAGTTGAGCGGATATTCATATAAAATATACAGCGAGGCAATACAGTGCGGAGCAGAACGAGTATTGAGATACAGAGCGGAGGATAGCGGGGCGGTGCGGTGCGGAAGACAGCGAGGATTATGTAGACGAGCCGAAGAGCAAAGCGGGATGAGGGAGGGAGGGGATCTGCATACGACGGCCGCCGCGCCGCGTGACTCGCGCGCAATGCTTCAGTCATCGTTGTTACGTCATTCTGTGCATACGTATCAAAATGGATGAGAAGAATGAATGGATGACAATGTAATTCATAGAAAAGTTTTCTTGAAATGTTCGAAACTTCATATAGGGTATATGAAGTTTCGAACATTTCATCACCACAGGTCTGAAAATAGGTTGAAAATTCTCCATGCATAGAATGGTACTTTATATGTTGTCGAATCCAGAATCTATGTTTTCTCTTCGAATCCAAAAAAGTCGCAACAGTTAATTCTACTTCATCTGATTCGTTATCTTCGTCTTCAAGTAGAGAAAGATATAAAATTATTGTTTTTTTCTTTTTCAACGACAACATGACGTACGGTCTTTCTGAGAGATTGACTGCAACTGAGTGCAAAAATGCACTATTCCAAAAGTATGCACTATCCGCCCCGCCCCGCTCCGCTCCGCTCCTTTCCAACCCATTTCGCACCGCTTCAGAAACACAAAACTCCTTTTCTCCGCTCCTCTCCGCCCCGCTCCGCGTCAGTGGAAACACTGACCCCTTTTCACCGCTCTTCTCCGCTCCTCTCCGCCCCGCTCCGCGTCAGTGGAAACGCGGCCTTAGTCGGTTGAGAAAAGAGCAAACTTTAAACTACTTAAGACGCTGCTTTGAAAATTTTCGAGTTGAATTCGGCCGTGGCCAGAGGGGCGCGCCCCTCGGCGCGCGAATGAGACGGATATACTCTCGCTCACGCGCCGCCGCGCCGTGTGCGCCGTCGTCGTCCCGCCGGCCCTCAAGGACACGTTATCGCTCTGTGCCATAGTACAAATATATACAGTATTTCAACTTCATAGAAACGGACGAAACGTGAGTTTATACCTACACGCTCACGATCGCGGAGGGAACAGTCGCTACTGTGCCGCAGTAACGAGCGGACTGTGTGTTATAAATTGAAACTAAATATATTATTCATATGTCAATTTCAAACAAACATGGCTGATATAAATACCTACCTTACTAAATGACTTAGGTATTTAATATTATAATATAGTATTTTTTTTATCACGAAAACGGTTTGTTGTACTTAGGTCAATAATAATGAAAATTTAGCCCCCCTTTATGTAATCCCCCATGCGTGTCTTTCACTTTGATCTAGGTAAATTTAAGCAATGACATCGATGTCATTTTTTGAATGGATTGGTCACCCATCCATAAAGTGACCTCGATGCCTTTATTTTGACGTTAGAATAGATCTAATAGACCTGTTTAAAGTTTGGTTTTGGTTATCGATAAATTCAATTTCAAACAAACATGGCCAATATAATAAATACAGTACCCGGCCGTAAATATTACACATCGACTTTTTCTCTGACGCTCTACGAAGCCGAAATTGACCGATTGTATTTTTCTATAGGTTGATATGCAATATAAACGGCCCGGTACTGTACCTACTTTACTGAATGACTTGTTAAGGGCATTGCATTGCTCAATGACCTTGAAGATCTGAGGTTTGTTACAGTTTTCATAGAAAAAGCGCCATCTACTAACAGAGATTAATACTAGGATATAATCAACTAATGATTATTCAAATCACAGACGCGACACAAATTTATCATTGTTTTGACCTAACTTATTTATTCTCTCGGAGACGCCAATTTTATACATACGTATTTTACTGGAAATAACGTTCACCGCGCTCAGAGCAATAACGAATTTATTATTATTACTGTTGCTACTAGACTATGTCTTCTGAAGGTCTGATGATGGCCAGGTAAGTACACAACGGTTCTCAGCGATGGTAACAGCTAGAAGTACTCTGTTTTCATAATTTGCCTATTTGATTAATGATGCTACTACACTATGTCTTCTGAAGGTCTGATGATGACCAGGTAAGTACACAACGGTTCTCAGCGATGGTAACAGCTAGAAGTACTCTGTTTTCATAATTTGCCTATTTGATTAATGATGCTACTACACTATGTCTTCTGAAGGTCTGATGATGACCAGGTAAGTACACAACAGTTCTCAACGATGGTAACAGCTAGAAGTACTCAGTTTTCATAATTTGCCTATTTGATTAATGATGCTACTACACTATGTCTTCTGAAGGTCTGATGATGACCAGGTAAGTACACAACGGTTCTCAGCGATGGTAACAGCTAGAAGTACTCTGTTTTCATAATTTGCCTATTTGATTAATGATGCTACTACACTATGTCTTCTGAAGGTCTGATGATGACCAGGTAAGTACACAACGGTTCTCAGCGATGGTAACAGCTACAAGTACTCAGTTTTCATAATTTGCCTATTTGATTAATGATGCTACTACACTGTGTCTTCTGAAGGTCTGATGATGGCCAGGTAAGTACACAACGGTTCTCAGCGATGGTAACAGCTAGAAGTACTCTGTTTTCATAATTTGCCTATTTGATTAATGATGCTACTACACTATGTCTTCTGAAGGTCTGATGATGACCAGGTAAGTACACAACGGTTCTCAGCGATGGTAACAGCTAGAAGTACTCTGTTTTCATAATTTGCCTATTTGATTAATGATGCTACTACACTATGTCTTCTGAAGGTCTGATGATGACCAGGTAAGTACACAACGGTTCTCAGCGATGGTAACAGCTAGAAGTACTCTGTTTTCATAATTTGCCTATTTGATTAATGATGCTACTACACTATGTCTTCTGAAGGTCTGATGATGACCAGGTAAGTACACAACGGTTCTCAGCGATGGTAACAGCTAGAAGTACTCTGTTTTCATAATTTGCCTATTTGATTAATGATGCTACTACACTATGTCTTCTGAAGGTCTGATGATGACCAGGTAAGTACACAACGGTTCTCAGCGATGGTAACAGCTAGAAGTACTCTGTTTTCATAATTTGCCTATTTGATTAATGATGCTACTACACTATGTCTTCTGAAGGTCTGATGATGACCAGGTAAGTACACAACGGTTCTCAGCGATGGTAACAGCTACAAGTACTCAGTTTTCATAATTTGCCTATTTGATTAATGATGCTACTACACTGTGTCTTCTGAAGGTCTGATGATGGCCAGGTAAGTACACAACGGTTCTCAGCGATGGTAACAGCTAGAAGTACTCTGTTTTCATAATTTGCCTATTTGATTAATGATGCTACTACACTATGTCTTCTGAAGGTCTGATGATGACCAGGTAAGTACACAACAGTTCTCAACGATGGTAACAGCTAGAAGTACTCTGTTTTCATAATTTGCCTATTTGATTAATGATGCTACTACACTATGTCTTCTGAAGGTCTGATGATGGCCAGGTAAGTACACAATGGTTCTCAGCGATGGTAACAGCTAGAAGTACTCTGTTTTCATAATTTAGGTATTTGATTAATGATGCTACTACACTATGTCTTCTGAAGGTCTGATGATGGCCAGGTAAGAACACAACGGTTCTCAGCGATGGGAACACCTAGAAGAACCCAGTTCTCATCATTTCCCTATTTAATTACTCATGCTACTACACTTTGTACTTACCTGATCCTCATCAGACATTCTTCTGAAGGTTGAATTGAACTTAATGATTTTCAGCGATGGAAACAGAAAAAAATTGAAACTAACTGTAAAATGTTATTTTGTAAAATAGGCAAAATGGTTATTAAGAAAACAGCTTTAGTAAGTTTTATATTTTATTTTAATCAAAGAAGATAAGACCTAATCTTAGCATTCCATAGATTCTCCGTGCGGGTGCCGGGTCCATCGCGTGATAGAGGAAGGAACACTTGCATAACAGCGTCTGGGACTTACGACCCAGATGTAGGTTTAAGGAGGCCCCTATTACTCTTCTTCCAGATATATTTTTTGTTTCTTCCTGGGAATGCCCCACTTCTACAGACAAGTTTGGTAGTATTTCTTCTTCAAGCTAGAACAAAATTTTTTATTTAATAAAATAGTCGATGGTACAAATTAATACAAGTATTAATCACAGTACATAACACATTTGTGGCGGTAATGTACTCTAAAACAAGTAGCAGGAGGATTATCAGAAATATGGAAAAAGTTACGAGTTTGCTTTACTAGCAATCATTACTCTATAATATGTAATAATAATAAATAATTCCTGTTTTAATCGGTACTTGTAATTTTGTCGATATCAAAACATTGGAGTAAAAAAAAGATACCTAAGTAAATGTCTCAAAGTCAACTAGGTCAAGACCTAATGAGTAACAACTTGCTGGTTTACGTAGGTACTGCCATCATGACTGAAGTCTACCTACCTTCGGAGTCCACCATAAGTCAGTCCCTCACAGTCACCTAGGTCTCCCTGAGCTCTTTTAAACGAGTACCAACTTGCTGGTTTACGTAGGTACTGCCATCATGACTGAAGTCTACCTACCTTCGGAGTCCACCATAAGTCAGTCCCTCACAGTCACCTAGGTCTCCCTGAGCTCTTTTAAACGAGTACCAACTTGCTGGTTTACGTAGGTACTGCCATCATGACTGAAGTCTACCTACCTTCGGAGTCCACCATAAGTCAGTCCCTCACAGTCACCTAGGTCTCCCTGAGCTCTTTTAAACGAGTACCAACTTGCTGGTTTACGTAGGTACTGCCATCATGACTGAAGTCTACCTACCTTCGGAGTCCACCATAAGTCAGTCCCTCACAGTCACCTAGGTCTCCCTGAGCTCTTTTAAACGAGTACCAACTTGCTGGTTTACGTAGGTACTGCCATCATGACTGAAGTCTACCTACCTTCGTAGTCCACCATAAGTCAGTCCCTCACAGTCACCTAGGTCTCCCTAAACTCTTTTAAACGAGTACCAACTTGCTGGTTTACGTAGGTACTGCCATCATGACTGAAGTCTACCTACCTTCGGAGTCCACCATAATTTAGTCCCTCACAGTCACCTAGGTCTCCCTGAGCTCTTTTAAACGAGTACCAACTTGCTGGTTTACGTAGGTACTGCCATCATGACTGAAGTCTACCTACCTTCGTAGTCCACCATAAGTCAGTCCCTCACAGTCACCTAGGTCTCCCTGAGCTCTTTTAAACGAATACCAACTTGCTGGTTTACGTAGGTACTGCCATCATGACTGAAGTCTACCTACCTTCGGAGTCCACCATAAGTCAGTCCCTCACAGTCACCTAGGTCTCCCTGAGCTCTTTTAAACGAGTACCAACTTGCTGGGTTTACGTAGGTAGTGCCATCATAACTGAAGTCTACCTACCTTCGTAGTCCACCATAAGTCAGTCCCTCACAGTCACCTAGGTCTCCCTGAGCTCTTTTAAACGAGTACCAACTTGCTGGTTTACGTAGGTACTGCCATCATGACTGAAGTCTACCTACCTTCGGAGTCCACCATAAGTCAGTCCCTCAGTCACCTAGGTCTCCCTGAGCTCTTTTAAACGAGTACCAACTTGCTGGTTTACGTAGGTACTGCCATCATGACTGAAGTCTACCTACCTTCGTAGTCCACCATAAGTCAGTCCCTCACAGTCACCTAGGTCTCCCTAAACTCTTTTAAACGAGTACCAACTTGCTGGTTTACGTAGGTACTGCCATCATGACTGAAGTCTACCTACCTTCGTAGTCCACCATAAGTCAGTCCCTCACAGTCACCTAGGTCTCCCTGAGCTCTTTTAAACGAGTACCAACTTGCTGGTTTACGTAGGTACTGCCATCATGACTGAAGTCTACCTACCTTCGTAGTCCACCATAAGTCAGTCCCTCACAGTCACCTTGGTCTCCCTGAGCTCTTTTAAACGAGTACCAACTTGCTGGTTTACGTAGGTACTGCCATCATGACTGAAGTCTACCTACCTTCGTAGTCCACCATAAGTCAGTCCCTCACAGTCACCTAGGTCTCCCTGAGCTCTTTTAAACGAGTAGCAACTTGCTGGTTTACGTAGGTACTACCATCATGGCTGAAGTCTACCTACCTTCGGAGTCCACCTAAAGCCTAGGTACTATCAAGGTACTCAAAATATAAGTTTAATCGAAGCAATGCCGATGTTCTAAAAATGAATCTAAACATCGTACAAATAAAAACGTGTCTAACTAAAGCATACAAAGGTATAAAATAATATAAATGTATAATATTTAGCTTGTAGGTACTTACCAATAATTTTGAAGAGCTCGGCCACGCTTCACATTACGTTTATTTTTATATTTAGGCATAGTCTATGAGTGATTAAAAAACAAAATTTAATTAAAAACTAGGATATATTACACTTATGAACTTAATTACAAGTAGTATTATTAAAAACAATTGTGTACTTTTTATTTACAATATTTTTTCATTCAAAGTTGGTCGGTTTAAAGTTTTATTCGGTAAGAAAATACGGTCGTACAGTCCACCCGTCACAAGAGTCGTAACGACACTGAATGTGCGACTCCCGCCCGAGCAATCGTCACGGCGGTAGCGGGGGTGCAGGCGCGGGGATTTTATGAAAATCTAGTTTTTATCAATTATTTTAAATATAACGAATAATTAAGATAAAGTAATCAATACAGATTATTAGTTAGAATATAGCACATTTTTTGTATAAATTTCGAATAAAATCAATCATCCGTTTAATAGACAATTTGATATTTAGTTATTATAATACCAGATTTCGTGATTTTTTTTTGGAAGTTTTTAAGAAATAATTATCGTTTTTAATCAATACAAAGTTTTTTTGGTAGTATCTAGTTTATTCATGTTTTTTTGTGAAGTAAACGTATGTAAGGATTCGTCAACAAACTTCTCCAAACCGAGCGTGTTTTTGGGGTTTGAGCAATGCAATGCCCTTAAGTACCTTCTTAATATTATAATTTAGTATTTTATTTATATCACAAACATGGTGGATATAAATACAAACATATACATGTTTCTTTAAATTAAATGTATCAATCATAAAACAACACGTTTTTTACAGAACACTTCCTATTTATTTAAATATAAAATAGAAAAATAAAAAGTATTAATATACAATTACAAAACTAAATGGAAACACAAAGTAGATCGCATGTTTACTATTGTTTATGTACCGCGCACCCATTTATAATAAATATTCGGCCCAGTTTGACTACTGGTTATACTGTGACGTCAGTCCGCGGTAGGTAACAGAAAATTCTGTTACAGAAAAACCTATCTACCGGTCTATTATGTTTATACATGTAGCCCCTATTTTTTTTTAATTTACACCCGCGCAAGGTATTATGAAGGCACAAAGCGCATCCAGATTCAGGACAATGATTTGGGGATCACAAAAATAATTTGACCGCCTCGGGGTAGCGGTCGCAGTGCACGAGGTCGCGAGTTTGAATCTCACGCAAAACAATAGAACTTTTAAAAAAATACAATAGCCCCACTATGTATTGTCCTGTGTCGCGGGGTATTTACAAACATTTACTTAGCTGACTCAAAGAACATCCAGACTCAGGACAATAATTAGTGGATGGAACAAATAAAATTGTCTTACGTGAGATTTGAACTCTAGGTGATTTTCCACCAGAGGGGCGAAACGAGGCAAAAATTGAAATCTTTATGTAAAAATGAACCGTATTGCTTAGGAAATAGAGTATATATTAACTTTGTAATAAAAACACTCGCTTGTTGTTTGTTGCTACTTTTTGTTTGTGTAAAAATGAACCGTATTTTTTCTTAAATAGAGTTCAAAATACATTAACAAGAAACACGCATGTCGCGATGTCAATTTTTGGTGGAAAGAGTTCGGTGCGATTTCAATTCTCGTCTCGTCTCGCCCTTGTGGTGGACTCTTCATGCTGACTTACGATTACCGATTACTGCGCCCGCCACTGCCTAAGGCAGACGTACACGACTACAGGCAGAGTTTTTTTGTGTGATCCACAAACAACGGTCCTGAGTCTGGACGTTCTTTGTGTTCGTTTGTTTCATGTTTGTAAACGTTCCCGCAGTGGAGTGCATGAGAGTTCAAATCTCACGTAAGACAATTTTTTTTGTGATCCACAAACAACTGTCCTGAGTCTGGACGTTCTTTGTGTTCGTTTGTTTCATGTTTGTAAACGTTCCCGCGGTGGAATGCATGAGTTCAAATCTCACGTAAGAAAATTTTTTGTGTGATCCACAAACAACTGTCCTGAGTCTGGACGTTCTTTGTGTTCGTTTATTTCATGTTTGTAAACGTTCCCGCGGTGGAGTGCATGAGAGTTCAAATATCACGTAAGAAAATTTTTTGTGTGATCCACAAACAACTGTCCTGAGTCTGGACGTTCTTTGTGTTCGTTTGTTTCATGTTTGTAAACGTTCCCGCGGTGGAGTGCATGAGAGTTCAAATCTCACGTAAGACAATTTTTTTGTGTGATCCACAAACAACTGTCCTGAGTCTGGACGTTCTTTGTGTTCGTTTGTTTCATGTTTGTAAAAGTTTCCGCGAAAGTAAAAAGTATTATTTAGATCTTATCAGTAAGTACCTACCTACCTAAGCTTGCAAATAAAATAGGTGAGTAATATTATTTCTTAGATTTTTTCAGTTTCACACAACTCCTAAGTACTGTCGCGGAGACTTTTACAAAGAACATCCGAACTCAGGACAGTAATTTGTGAATCGCTCAAACAACTTTTTTGGTTGGATTCGAGCCCGCGACCTCGTGCACGCAAGCCACTACCGCGACCGGCCCGCACTGCCCGCGCCACTGAGGCCATTTCAATTACGTGATCTTGACGAAAACGGTTATAAAACTTATTACACTTGAGCATATAGTCTAAAATCGCTTATATAAACAAACGCTTGCATTATCAAAAGGGTCAACAGTAACTAGGTACTTGGTTGAGTTATGGCGAACTTTACCTAAGTTTTATAAAAGACATAACTACAAAAATATTTTACGAACCAATGTTATCGAAATAACTATTATAAAATAATACTATTATTTACTTATAAAAGAGAACAAAGTATTAATAAAAACTTAGGTATATATTTTAAACCTAACCTATATATTTTACCTACGATTAAAAATTACGCGATAAAATTTAGTACGAACGGTGAGTCGACATGCACAGGTCCGGCGTCGAAGAGGGCCATCGCCCGACTGAATCGTCGACCGTACTCATTCTGTATCGATCGTTAACTAATCGGTATAAGGTCTGAAATTGCGATGCGCCCGCAACGATCCGGAGCGCTTAGAAATTGCTAAAATCTTATTTGATTCATTAAAAATTATTGGTTGTAGTTATGTAATGATATTCTACAGTAATACTAATATTGATGTTACGAATGTATTTGAGTAATTCCTAAGCATAATGATAGTGTACTTTCCGTGTAATATGTAAAAAACTGTTTTTGTAGAGGTGTTTTCAAAAATAAATATGATCGAGCCAAAATCAAGCTATCGCGTTTTGGTAATTACAAAAACCTAGTTAAAGGTATCAATTTCTCTATATTAAAATTCTAGATCAATAGGTCTTTTCATAGTCCTGTAGTAGTTGATGAAAGATAGTGCATTTTATCAATGTATCATCTTAAAACGTATTTTTGTTTTACCTACAACGATTACCATATCACATACAAACTATTTTCATATTGTTGACATCTTACTCGTATTTCAAATGATGCCCGAATAGGTACCTAATGATGATAATACCTTCTTTATTTTGTTCCGTTCTACGTCTTATATTTAACATTGCGAGTTAGGAAAATGCTTATTATTTCAGGGCCCTAGAATAATAAATGGTAATCATTAATAACCAATGTTATATATTTATACTAAATATATAAATTATTATCATTTCATTGCTGATATGTAATTAAATTTATCAATTTTTTAGCAATAAGCTTTCCCTCGAGTAGTACGGAACGTTATAATCGAATGATGTAATGAATGATCAAGCAATATTTTGGATAATCTGTGACTGTTTATTTAAGCTAGGGTCTAATTGCTGTTCTATGAAAGCCACGGTTTATTTATGATTTGTAATAAGGTGACATTTAGACTGCAGTTTAAAAATTAAGCCTGTGCTAGCTGAACCTGGTTTAAACTGAGTTTTATTTAGTTTTTTGTAATAAGACGGAAGATCTTTAAAGAATAAAGAGAAGCCTGAGGGCTTTAAAACTATAGTGTAATTGTATAAGAGGCATCTAATGGCCGATGATGGGTGTTGGGGCCATGTGTAGTTTTTCATTTAACCGTATATGTGGACGATTTTTAGCTATAGGAAAAACTAACTCTCGACGTCTTTGCCTACGCTTAACTACTGTTCTAGTACATGGCTGTTAGGAAGATATCTCGAGTTTGGAACCCGCACAATGCAAATCTTTGTGTGCATCCACATCAGTGTTTGCATTGGTCTTGGTATTTAGGTACAAAAAAAAGGAAATCCTATCCTTCTCCTATCCTTTATCCAGAACCTGAGAAATAGGACTGCTTAGTTAGGAATAAGATGGCGTTCTGTAAATGTGTAGAGATAATATACGCTATGGTATAAAGTTAAACTCAAACAAAACGTTTGCATAACAGACTACAGGGTTGATTTGTAGCTTACAACCATCTTTTGCTTACGTGAAGGTTAAAAGGTTATATATTTATAGTAATGACGTAAGGAACCCCTTTAAAATAGCCATCAACTTTAACCGTAAGCCTTGAAACATATCGAACGCGCAGCTAAATGTTACTTACTGATAACTGTCCAACAAAATATAAGACATTAGGAGTAAGAAGTAATAAAAGTATTTTTACGATACAAGTTGGGGCGTATTTTTCCATTTGGCAATCTAACCTGCGTACGTAAAAATGATGTCTACCTTCTTGGTAAGCAATTTTGAATGTTACTAGGCAGGAGATGTAAATACCTATGCTATTCATTTATTACGACTTGATTATAAAGGAAAACAACTATGGCGTCGTGTCAACCACTGACTAAAGACTTTAGTCTTTGACCTTTGAGAAATGTATAGGAATCAAGGACAAAATTCTACAATCTACAAATGTCAAATGGTGAAATTATTTTTTATCTGTCAAATTTAACGTTGGAAAAAATTACATTTGTTTATAATTTAAGAAAGATAGTGGTTAAATCAAAGTTATTTGAGTGTTTTCTATTGCATAAACGTTTAATGCTACTTTCCAGAAATTTTCATCCATATCAAAGTGTGCGATTGATGTAAAAACTAGTGAATTTGCAATATGTGGTGTTTGTTTACAAAGTTAATCAAGTAAGAATCAATACCCTATACCTAGAATATGAAATAATGATTTTTAATATTAAAAACTGTTTTGTAAGCTATCACGTTTTCCTGCAATTTGACTTATAATAGCTTCAGGTAATATGGGTTACTTAAAATCAGGTAATGTTACCCTTGATGAATTATAAATCTTCACGGTATCAATTGTAATATTAGATGAAGTATAGAAGGCAATGTCTTTCGAGGTAAGGGTTAAACCATCTAATAATTTTACAAATTGATATTGTATTGGATATTACCTACTATTAACTACAACAGTCAAATATAATCTTCCAATTCAAAAACCTAAGCATTAATATCGATGATAATAATTTAGTTTACTTGAATCATTTACAGTAATTAATTAACTAATTTCCATGAGACCAAAATCATATTTATTTAGTCAAGTAAATGCTGAGGTAAACACCATTTATAAAAAAAATACAACTGCATATAGCTGAATATTGCGAAAAACCATTTATTATTTTCAGTCTCACAAAGGAGAATTTTCGTTAGTAAAACGAACTACAATCAATACTTATCCACTCTGCCCTTTTTTATAAGTACTTGGCAATGCGCGGTTATTCTGTGCAGATTCATTTAATCGGTAAATACATTAAATACCAAAGTCAGCTAAACACAAAGGAATAAATTCTTAAAGAGAAGCTCTATCCAAATAATCAATAGCTCAGCATAAGCTTCTATAGAAACACCCAGTGCTCTAACACATTGCAGAGTTAATATATCGACTAATTACCAAGGCTTGCTTCACATAAACGAAATTCTAATCAGGTTTAAATGCAACGTAGTCACGAGGGCACAACACTTATCTTTATAGTACTACTAGCCACAAAAACTTAGTAGCAACATGAATTACGTAACTACTGGGGTAAAGCGTGCGATATACATCGGCTTTTCCAGATCTCTATCTATAGTAACGAAGGTAGACAGTCTACCTTTTACCCTATTATGAACTTATTTCCCTAACGCCACCCTCCATATATTTTGCAAAATATTCTTTGTCGTCATGGCACGTCCCTCCACGATTTCGCACGCAACGTATTCTTAAATTCAGTTACTATTGTAGATATAGGTAAGAATAGTAAGACATACAACTTACAAGCTGTTGCCATATCCCTTTTGGCGTATTTTCGTCAATAAAACTTGAAATATCATAAATATGAAATGATACACAACGTAGAGCCAACTGCTTCTAGTAATACATTAATAAAGTATTAATAAATAAAACAACCAGAGCAGATTTTGCGAGAAAAATCCTTTTATATTAGATAACTCTAAAAAAAATCCTTTTATATTTATTTATCAAGATTCTAGAAATATCAGTCTAAAACATAACACCGCCGCAAGAAGGGATCATTATATACCCAGTAACAATGTTCCGACGGTTCTGGGATAGAGATAAATAATTTACGCCTCGCTGCAATTCTGAAATTCGACGAGGCTTCAAATGCTTCTCTGTCGATCTATGAGTGGAAAATAACAAGCTGCTGGGTACTGCATTAATTGGATATTACACCAATTATTTTGATTGCAGTTATAATTATTAATTAAATGTTCTCAATGGCATTAATTGAATATATTTTACGTAATATTCCTATATATTATTAATTGGAATTAATAAATTGCTTAATTACTCAGACCAAATAAATATTTTTTATTTAGTCTGAGCTTAATTAAGAAAATTGCTCAACTTAATCACATATATTAACTGTGACAACGTTTATTAAAGATTCATTAATTTAAACACAAAAATCTCATCCATGTTTACATTTTAATGTATAAGTGATGACTGATAAGTATATTTAACACCACAAAATGATTTAATGTAATTAATGGCATAATCTGTCTGTTGTTTCGTTGGGCACTAACGAGGTGCCCGCCTTCAACGATGTAATTAAACCGCTTCAAAAGGCGCGCGCCGGCTCCCTGCTAACGTTTAGATGCTCCTGAATAATATCCTCATTAGACCGAGGAGTTACACAACGTCTGCGACGATCGCCACCCACGACAGAACAAGAGTTATGAGGACACGCTCTCATTCCCGACATCCTGCGGGAAGTGCGGCTACTTGCGTCAGCAACGCCAAGGACCTTAGCCTCACTTCACTACTCTGCTTGTAGACGACCTCTCAGACGATTGCAAGTAAGATATATGGCCAGTCGTAAATATTCTTCTGGATATTAATTCTCTTTCAAACACTTAAAGTTGCTTGTAACAATATACATGTTACAATTTAATGTGTGGAATATTTTCCAAGCACATTTCGCATTCTCAAATTAACTAGTATGTCTGAATTAATCAAGTTACTTCAAAAAGGGTTTTGATACTTTTGACATACTCTATATTCGCAAGGCTGTTTTCTAATTTCACACTTGAGTGGATATTACAGGCGTTAAGAGAGTTTGTATGTAATATCTGGAGGAAGTTTTACGAATTAGGAGAAACTTATTCCCAAACAGAAATGAGTACAATAGATCAAATACATATACCTACAGCGAAGTTGGTAGAGACTAGTAGGAATAATAATATATCTTACTAGTCACGGATATATTACAAGCAGCAAATGATATGTGGAAAAACTTTTGAATAGGGAAGTACCTTTACTAATGATGCTGAAAAATGAAACGCATGGACTATTCAGACGTACTCATTCAGGTTATAATGCGAGCAGCACAATGTTGGGATGGGCAAGGAAGGTCAACTATTCACGTATTGCCAATTACTTCTGGTTTGCACCCATCAACTCATTCATAATCACGAAGAGGTCACGTCGTAAATTTCGTGAATGGTACAACTCGTAGTATATCATTAGGTAGTATGTATTAGATAATTGCACATAGCTCTAATATTTGTTTCAATTGAATAACGATTCTTCTGAATACGATACTATTCCTAAATTGGAAAAGCTGACGTTAACTGACAGCGTTTTTTGGTTCACAGCCTGACGTATCAATTGTACCAATATTACATGTCAGTAACAGTTGATTGGAAAGGAAATTTCATCTGGCGAAACATTAACAAAATAGGTTAGCTACAATACATTATTGTATAGAAAACTCTGTATCATTTTCGTATCGTAAATATGTGTAGTTGCTATGTGCCTATCGAGTAGTAGGTACATTTATGATCTTGGGAGTACTTTTCCACTATAATAGCGAGAGTACGTGGGTATTCAGTCCAGAGTATTTTGCCTACGGATGTGTTGGTAACCTTGTACAAAGATGATCTCGTCTTGAAGCGCGTGCTGTGTCCTTTGACACAAATGCGGATGCGCTCAATTGGCGCGGCGGCCGTTATCGAACCGCGCTAAACACCACGCAAGGCTGCACTCCCTCGCATTTGCAATGTTTCAGCAAACATTATTGTCAATGAAGAACAATGGTTTTAATTAAATGGGTACCTGAACATGTCAAAAAGTATCTATTTTATATATTTTCTGGTCTTGTTTGACAGAAAAAACTATGGCGATTTGCAAAAAAGCGTTTGCGAAAACAGTGAGATGTTTGCGAATATTTATTAAGAACGGTAATCCATTCTACCAGTTTGCTTAAAGTCAAATAATTTTGTTAATCACAAATCCCCTTAATGGTGATTAATACTATCACCAAAGTGGAATTACAGTTCTATGGGACTGAACACCTTGTGTCCCAAGGTGACATGCACAGTGCATAGATCCTTTGCTCTGCACAATTGTAGTGCTCTGCATCTGATATTGTAAAGCTTGTAGCTTACCATAAAGCAAGTTGTTATTCTCATCATCATGTAAAATAAATATATACTATAACTAAATGAATATAACTAAATGAATAAAGTATATAATATAACTAAATGAATCATTTACACCAAAAAGTTGAATTTAATGAGATTTGAAATTATTTCTTTCCTTTGCAGGTTGTCATTCTCATTTGCCTTACTTCCAAGGGACATAAAGCCATGGAACACACCGGTGATGTCAGCTTTTACTATATTGATAAATAATTTATAAATGGAATTAGAAACAGGCAGCACTCCGGCTGATTAAAATTTCGAGTGTTCATGATTATCAATTTCCGATGATTGTATCTAATAATAATTTAACTACTCATACTAGGTGAATTCATCCTAACAGTGTAATAAGTCAAAAGAGGCTATACATAGTTATGTAGCCACAGTATGATGAACTTTTCTGTAGCAATACATTTATGCAATTATGTAATCACATATATTTTACATAAGACTGCAGAAAACAGTTACAGAAATGTAATAGGCAAAAAGAATAGAATTCAGATAGAACAATATCAAGATAGTGTTTAAGGAGTAAAATGTAATTGTAAAGATAAAGATTTATTTATTGGCTAATAATGTTCATTCTAATAAGAATATTTTGAGTAATGAGAAAATTTTGTATATTTTACCATATCAAGGGTACCTCAAAATATTCTTTATGAATGAACATTGCTAGCCAATAAATAAATCTTTATTAATATGAAATTATATAATTATCTAGTTGTTTTTAACTCATTGTGTATAAGTGCCATCATTACTCTGGCCAACTTATAAATTGCGATAAGAAAAAAGTTTTAATTCATTCCCGATGGTATAATTTATATAAAGAAGATAAATTCATGTCTATACTTAAAAATGTATTTAACTTAACTTTTAAATAGATTCTTAGAACTATATACCTTATGATAGCCAAAGTTACATAATAATATTTCAATGTCTCCGATAAAGGTTTTCTTTGCTTGAAATCAAACTAATAGCTAAACTTGGATGCATTGACATGTAAAATATAAATGCTCTGTGTAAAAATAGTAGAAAGACAATTAATTGACAATTATCTTAATTTACATAAGGTTGGTGCCTTGTAATATCCTGTAGAAGTCACAGATAGACCTATAGCTTTCAGTCTGAAATTATTATGATTAAGGCCTACAAAATTATACAAAAGGTGCCATCTGGGGATAAATAGATAGTTTAAATTCATAATTACCACCCTACCTACCCACTGTAAGATACTTAAGCTTAAAAATTGGCAGTAATCCGTTTTTTACATCAATTATTCTATACCGGCAAAGTTCATAGCGCTCTGAGTCCCGCATTAATTTGATTTCATAATTTCCGTAATTTACGTCATTAATCTCGGTATAAAAACAATTATCACCCTTTTTGTATATGCAGTTCTATAAATTGATTATGTTTTAATTCGTGTTTTAATTCAACATTACTTTAAAAAATTAAAAATAAATCGAAACAGAAACCAACGGCAGGGGCGTGGTCTTCTAAACTTATTTGAACGAAGAAACTCTCATTCCACATGCAACCTATTCAGAGAAAATATTTCCTACTATATATACTGCACGAAGACCATAAGAAAACTATATAAAAAAGGTTTATAACGAAGAAAGCAAATAATACTTACATCCAGAGACTCCTTTGACGCCATTTTTCACACACAAACAAATTAGTTTGACGTTTTACAGAAAATCGATAACAAGATTCTGTCTGTCTTGGGGTTGACATATAAAATTTCGTTCGGATACGAATAAGCTTCAAACATATTATCATGATTCATTGGTTAATTTTATTATTCGTCGTTATAGTGCTTGTAAACATCTATATGCCATCCTATAGAAATAAAACGAGATTATAATTATATTCAGTTATAAGAAATGTATTGGACTAATACATAGTGTACACAAAGTGTTTCAGTGTAAAAAGTACTGTTTTATTTTATTATTTGTGACGGAGCCAGAAGCGGACTGGTCATAAGAAAAAATCATTAGTTCATAGCACGGAACAAAGTTTAATAGCTTAAAATAAAGAATAAATAAATTTTAACTACAAATTCATAAACATTCGCAAGATTTTTGGGTTGTCTTAAGTTCATGTAAGGGCCTAGGTGTATCTTTCAATGAAGTAGAATTAGTTTTCATACACATCAGCTAAACAGTACTGATGCCAATTCAATAAATGAGCAGGTAAATTATCCTAAAGATTCCAGAAAAGTACTTAATTGCCGATGGCATTTGGAATCAAAAAATAACAAGGATTTTGTCAGTTAAGTACAAATGCTGTGAAATGCTCACGGTGAGTATATTGTACCTTGATTGTGGCCCTTCAATAGTGAACTATTCCTTATTTGCCGATCTTTGTCTTTTTTCTGTATTTGATTAGGTTTTGCCGACTTTTTAGCAAACTGTAATAAGAAAAATAATGTTTACGCAATAAGAAAAATATCAAACTTGAGTTGAGATTAATATCTTTGGGATTTGCAACAAATCGCATAACAAAATTATGGAAATATAAAAGAATTCTACAGCACACAGTCTTTTTAGCACTGACAAAAGTCAGGCTATGAACTTAGCCAAATATTTTTTATTTGGTCTGAGGCCTGAGGCTATAAACATTATAAATTTAATTTCCTGAAATGTAAAATAAAGAACTAGGGATTGTTATTTAAGTTACCAGTTGCAAAGAAGGAAAACGTTAATGTATATGTTACGGTAAATGTGATTAATTGAAAATTATTTATAATTACCGGTAATTATTAATAATAACCACATATTTTGGTAAATGTGATTAATCGATCCAAATTTATTACTTTTAGTAGTAATTATTAATAATTCACGACATAAATAAAAACCCAACGTTTTTTGACTAGCAGATATATTTTTTTCATAAATTAAGAATGTGGCGCTCGCATTTCACTGTAAGTATACCTAGTGTAGCAAACCAATGGGGCGCAAAACACTTGACCGATTTTGAAGTTTTATCAAAAGATCATTTGGTTAGGTTATGTTAGAACCGTGACAACCAACGCTCCACATTCTTAGTTTATGAAAAAAAAATATCAGCTGATCAAAAAAACGTTGAAGTTTTATTTATTTTCTCACTTTTACCAATATGTGTCGTGAATTATTAATAATTACTACTAAAAGTAATAAATTTCGATCGATTTATCACATTTACCAAAACATGTGGTTATTATTAATAATAGCCGGTAATTATTAATAATTTTCAATCAATCACATTTACCGTAACTTAAAACATTATTAAATTCGAAACAGTTACTCAGTAATGTTGTGACATTATGACATTATGATAATGACAGAGTTGACGCTTGACATTACAGTCCACTGCGGTGACAGATACTCGACAACATAACAAATTGTTCGACTTCCCTAAAACTAGAATTTGTTACTCGTTAGTCTCTTCAAGTTCCAATTGTTGGAGAATAATATGAACTGTTATGTTTATTTGTAATTTTAACTGATAAGCCATAGAATTCGTTTCGTGTAGTACGAATAAAAAGGTAAAATAACTTACAGTTTAGTGCTATTGCCATACTTTTCTAAACAACATTTTTACCGGAGAAATTGCTTTTGCAAATTCTCTCTGTTGGTTTAAAAGAAATTATGATTAAATGCTATTTGTTTCTTTTCCTTTTTTTTTCTTATTATGTAGGTCACTATTGAGCAAATTTCTTTTTCTCCAGGATTGAATATGAGAATTCGCAGATTGTCGGCGTTGTTTTGGGCTACGTGTATTATTGCATTTATTTTTATACTCTATGTGGTGACTGACTTGAGTTTCAAATTGCCTAGTATTAAACCTGCTGTGGAAGACGTTGATGTAAGTATATTAATTTATCATAAAACAATAGTGTTTAATAGCCAGATATTTTAAATTCTAATTCAAAGTAGTGTACCTACTGTGAAGTAGTCTATTCAATATGGTATAATATTCGTTTAATATCATAAAATTTAATAAGCAAATGTTATTTCTAGTCAAAATGGACAGCATTTGAAGTGAAGCTTCGTAATATAGAAAAAGAACTAAATAAACATCATGATGTGGTCGGTGAAATTAAAATGGCCGTGGATGAGATAGTAGAAAGATCTCAAGAAGAATACCACCCACCACAGAAGAGACCTAAACAAATCATAGAGCATGATGCACCAAAACCTAGAGAGTTCAAGCCTGTTGTTGATGAACCACCAAAGATGCGCATTTCATTCAATATGTCTACTTGCCCTATACAAAAAGAAACAGTTCCTAAAGCTGATATACAGGTATTTATAATAACTAATACTCATATTAAATTCATGTAGTATGTGTTAATTAAGTTTAGTTGTATGAATGAAGTGTATGTATAAGTGTGGTGTGTATGTATGAAGGATAATATTATATTGATTAAATATTAAAGTTTTTATAATTTAATAGTGTTATTTTAATATGTACTTGTTCCATAGTGCTTGTGAAATCAAAATTAGTAATCTGGTAACATTTAATAAGCTAAGCTTAAAGTCTGGAGAGAATAACTAGTGGTGACAAACTTATGAGATAGTTAGGAATGTCTTCCAGAAAATTAAGACATGATAGGCTCCAATCTATCCATCCAATTGCTTGTTCCTTTAATAAATTGTGTAGTAGAGTCTGAATGTGGGCAAGGCTCTGCCTTATTCCTAGCCTAGACTATGACCAAGGAGCTGAAAATACTGCAGTGGCAGCCATAGCGTCTGCAGTGGACACGGGTTTGATTTCCACACAGTACAATTCTTTGTGTGATTAATAAGTTATTGACCTAAGTCTGGATGTTCCTTGTGTCTTTCCAATTGATGTTTGTAAAAATCTTAGCCACACAGGACAAGTTGTGTGAGCAGTAGTCTTTTAAAAAAAAGGATATTTTCGAGCGCAAGTTTTAAATGCCTAATAAATATGGTAGTATTGCAATTACTTTAGCAATAAGTGGAAAAACGGTTGTGTTTGCAACTGCTTTGTCTGACTTTCTGCTTTAGAATCCCTGTACCAATCCGTCTGGCCAGCATGGTATTAGTAGGCCAAGTATCCCTCTGTCATGAGAGGAGGCCCGTCCCTGCAGTGGGACATTAATGGGCTGTTATGATGATCATAATTATTTGTGTGATCCACAATTTATTGCCTTGAGCCTGGATGTTCTTGGTGTTTGTTCCTTTGAAATAAAAGAAGCCGCAACACAGGCTTCTTTAGTGCTGGAGTTGCCTTTGTAATAACTAAAGTTATGAACAACTCACTTCTTAAATGTTTTATTTATAACATATTGCGTACCAGCTAAATATGTAGGTATGTATAACAATGAAAGTTTATTTGCATTATTGCCGTTTTTACGTGTAACACTTACAAACAATAATCTTTATACTCAATTTCAATTTGAAGGTTATCTGTAAACTGTTTACTCTTGAGTTTTATTTTATTGACCAGTTTTGGGATTATGTTTATATTGCAATGGCGAATTCTTTAAATATGAGAGCACTGCAATTCTTTTAAATATGAGAGCAATTAGTATGGTGAAGAAGTAGTAAGAATGCAGAATTTTACGACAAAGCAAACTAGTCATCTCTCCATGTGGTGACGGAGTAAGAATACAATATGTCACCACTCCATCTCATCCCATGGGTGTCGCAAAAACCGACTAAGGGACTATCATCTTAACGAAATAAAAAGAAGGAAAATTTGAAATTAAACCCTGTACCAATCCGTCTGGCCTGCGTCTGGTATTAGTAGGCCAAATATTCCTCCGGCACGGGAGGAGGCCAGTCCCTGCAGTGGGACATTGATGATTGTTATGAAACTAGTCATAAATAATGACGAGTATAACTCCTCTGCGAGAGCATAATTTTAACGCGATATACATATTATGCATACGAATAAGCAGCGTACCTACCTAACACTACCTAGCCAAGTATTCCTCCGTAATTTAACAGTTTTAATGATGATTGAAGGGCGAACTAGGGTTTCTTAGATTTCACACAATATTTACGTTATTAACATAGCGTAATTAAAATAAATCCGTGTACTTTCAATGTAGAAATTATTCAATTTACATCCGGGATTCATCTATTACATTTCGATTTTCAAGAAATGGCTAAAGCTGGATAAGTTATGCTGAGTTTGTCGTATTATTCCTTTTAATAGCAGCGAAAAAACGAGTGACGAGACGAGACAATAATTAGTAGACCTATAAATAATACAAAATGTCAAAGAATTGTGTATTTTATGATAATATGTTATAATATGATATTTGTTTTTTAGATGTTATCAATGTATGAAAGAATAATTTTCGACAATATCGATGGTGGTCCTTGGAAGCAGGGATGGAATATTGCATACAAAGAGGATCAATGGAACCAGAAGAATAAGCTCAAAGTATTTATATTACCACACTCACACAACGATCCAGGTATGTGTAAAACCTAGTAGTAGTATGTAGGTATATACTATTATTTATCATCATCATCATCACCATATCAGCCAATGGACGGCCACTACTGGACATATGCCTCCTCCAATATAAATATCATCATAACAGCCCATTAATGTCCTACTGCAGGGACGGGCCTCCTCCCGCGACTGAGGGATACTTGGCCTACTAATACCATGCTGGCCAAACGGATTGGTATAGGGTTTAATTTCAAGTTTTGCTTCGTTTTATTACGTAAAGATAATTTTCACGGATAGTCCCTTTATCGGTTTTTACGACACCCATGGGATGAGATGGGGTGGTGACACACTGTATTCTTACTCCGTCACCACACGGAGATAAATGTAATAATATATTAATATTAAGAGAATTGACGTATTAGATACATTTTGAACTTTTCATGTAATAAATGATCCATCCATCCAAATTTTGCCACTTTGTACGGTCATGTGCCTCCCTCATTTTATTTTCCGCCGTCCTATCTTATACCTATATATTATTACCTGAGTGTCCTGCTCAGGAGCTTTTGCGAAAGTGAGTTGGTGCTTATGTTGGGGCCAGCTTAGTTGAGCCCTCGGAGTGTCGCTTAGTTGAGGCCTCGGGGTGTCGCTTAGTTGAGGCCTCGGGGTGTCGCTTAGTTGAGCCCTCGAGGTGTCGCTAAGTTGATTAATTGTTAGTGCGAAAACAAAGACATTTTTATTGATAAGAGACGCACAGGTACGACTTCTCTGAAATGACAGTATTCCGCATCCATTGTGACGATATTCTAATCTGTTTTTGATAATAATTATTCTACTGGGTCTTTGTATACCTATTATGCAGGTGTGTATGTAAAGTAATTGCTGATAATAAAAAAAACGTGCTCTCATTTAAATTTTTATGTGATAACATGTCACGTAATTATTGCTTCATTCATAGTTATTTTTGTTTTCTTTGCTTATAAAAACAAAGAACAACTTGTGCACTAGTGATTGAGGCCCTGTCATCGATATGTGGATCATGACAGACAACCAAAAAATAAAAACTTATGCCATTGGTGTGTAGCAAATAATTAATTGTAGTTTTCATGTTACAAACAGACATTTCAACCTTATTTATATGTACTTGTTATGATGAAAATGTATAAGTAGATGTAACACTTCATCTATATTATTAAGGTATATTTGCAGGAACACCGTAACATTTGTATGCTTTATATTAAAAGCCTTGATAGTTTTTCGCTTTCAATACCAAGTCAGAACAATTATTTTGTGCTTGTATAACTATCTTGAGCCTGGATTTATTGTGTCCGTTAAATTGATGTTTATTTAAACTAGATGATGAATTGAAGTGGGGCGAAGGGCGCTCGGAGAGCGTCCAGCCCCGGAAGAGTGGGAGGCCATCCGGCAGGGGGCGAGGAATGCCACCTTCCTTCACTGGACGGAGGACCTTGCCTCCGCCGTGTTCGGCCGATGGACGCTGGACGCTCTCGGACCTGTCCTTCGAGGTGGGCTAGAGCGGCGGCATGGCTTCCTCTCCTTCCGGATGGTGCAGATGATGCCGGGGCACGGGTGCTTCGGCTCATACCTGCACCGGATCGGAAGGGAGGAGGCACCATTGTGCCACAGTTGCGGCGCGGCCGCGGACACGGCGCAGCACACCCTGGAGGTGTGCCCGTTGTGGTCGGGGCCGCGTTTCAACCTGGTGGGGGTAGTTGGGGCGGACCTCTCGCTCCCGAGCTTAGTTAAAGCTATGCTGGGGAGCGAGGAGGCCTGGGGGGTGGTTGCTTCCATCCCATTGCACGACTCACCACCACCATGTGGGTGAGAACGGCTGGAGCACTCACGGCCGTTCTCAAGAAGAGAAGGGCCCGCCTGTAATGGCGGGGATCGCCGGAGGGTGACTGGGCGCAAAGGCTCTGCCGGTTCCCTAGGCCCCTTCCAAGTAAGGCGATGAAGGAGTGCCGCTGGGGACTTTTAGTGGGTGCACTGGGGGGTCACCCCTGGGAGCCCCACATACCCCTCCCCCCCAGAGGGGATGCGTAGGCATTTCACCCCAGCGAAAAAAAAAAGATGAATTGATAATGTTTGTATGATGAATGTAGACTATAAGTCTCCTCGACACAGGTATTCTGGTGAGATTTTCTTTGAAACATGCTAAATAAAGGCCTACCTATTGTTATTTGTAGGTAGGCATTTATTTTAAGACCCAATGAAACTAGTTTGTAACAGTTAATCGAAAACTGGTAGCAATTTAGCAGTTAAATTGTATTTTTCATAAACTTCTTAATTCTTATCTCTTTTAATCTATGGTCTTTTATATCTAAAATTATATATTTAGTCAATTTGTTAATATTATTACGATTAGAAGTTAGATTATAAGGATTTACTTATCAAAATAATTTATGTTAAGAGAAATAATATTAATAGGTATTTACTTCCTATTGACTATGTTTACCTATATATGAATATTTTACTGCCTCATGGCAAATCGCTCATGCAAGTGACTGCCGTGCAAAAGGTCACAAGTTCAAATCCCATTCTTAAAATTTATGATTGTATAAAAAAAAAAAGATTTGTGGCAACAGGAGTGAAAAGACTGTAACAGGGTGTGAAATTTAGCAGTTTTTAAAAAATGCCTATATCTTAAAAACCATGCAACTTAGATTTTATTCTATATTTTACTGATAACCAGCGTGACTTGCCTTATCACCCGGTTTCGGGTTGGCGTCGGGTTTTGGGACACCCTGAGAAGTTATTCATTTTAATTACAGGATGGTTGAAAACATTTGAGAACTACTACAAGACTCAAACACGTGCTATCTTCACAAATATGGTAGAAAAGTTGAACGAGGGTGTTGGTAGAAAGTTCATATGGGCGGAGATAAGTTTCCTCTCGTTATGGTGGGCCGGGGACGCGAGCGAACATGAAAAGACTTCTTTCTTGAAGTAAGTATAACATGTTTTTATTAGGTAAGGCATTGTTATTCGGTAAAGGTGCTGTTTTTGCGTGATTATTAAGCGTGTTCGATTCCCGCTCTATGAAAATCTTATTGTGCAAGAATACGATTGTTTGGATTGGGCTAGGAGTTTTGTATGTATCATAACAGCCTATTAATGTCCCACTGTAGGAATGGGCCTCCTCCCGTGACGGAGGGATACTTGGCCTACTAATACCACGCTGGCCAGAGGGATTGGTATAGGGTTTAATTTCAAGTTTTCCTTCTTTTTATTTCGTAAAGATAATATTCACGAATAGTCCCTCAGTCGGTTTTTACTATTATTCACGAATAGTCCCTCAGTCGGTTTTTACGTCACCACACGGATTGTATGTATAATATGCGTGTATTTAAAAAAAAATTAAAAAGATGTCCAGAAGTATTATTTGCTGTTGTCATGTAGGTATTCATAGTTCCTTAGTTTGTGACTTAGCTTCGCATGAAAGAGTGAAGAATATTATTTCTACAATTTGTGTAACATAAAATTATTTATATTTTTCAGCCACGTCAAAAACGGCAAGATCGAAATAGTATCAGGTGGCTGGGTAATGAATGATGAGGCCAATTCTCATTGGCTATCAACCATCCAACAGCTGACGACTGGCCATCAATGGTGCATAGACAACTTGGGCATTGTACCCAAGAACGCCTGGTCAATCGACCCCTTCGGTTATTCTAGCACTCAGCAGTATATACATAAGTTGGCTGGTATAGAGAATGCGGTCATACAGCGAGTGCATTACAGAGTGAAGAAGGAATTGGCCTCTAATAGACAGTTGGAGTTTAAGTGGAGACAGCTTTGGGGTAATTGATATAATTATTTATTTTCACAGATTATATCCTTCTTATTAAAGTGTTACTAATTCAAATGGTATATTTTCAGATGGTGTTGGTAAAACTGATATGTTCACACATCTGTTTCCATTTTACTCTTACGATGTGCCACACTCTTGCGGTCCTGATCCTAAGGTAAGTGTTTCATCATCATCATTCACAGCAGTACTGCTTTCTGCATCAGACCTATGATCCAACTGCCAAGCGCGAGTCTCCTTAGATCTTGAAAGAGACTCTCTGGACTAAGTCAATTATCGGAACAATGATCGCCGAATCAACATGTCGACAACCTCGTGAGCCAAGTCAAAATATTTTGTTTGTTTGTCTTTTTCGGCTTTCACAAGATTCTCGTCATGAGGAATGGACGTGATATCGAATAATATCAACTATCATTGCACGGCGCTCTGACCGATCTATCACCACAATATCTGGCTTATGGGCATTAATAGTCCGATCAGTGATGATAGATCGGCTCCAAAATAACGTAACACTACTATTTTCGAGAACTGGGTCGGGTACATACTTATAATACGGTACTTCTGCATCGACAAGATTATATTTAAGAGCAAGTTGTTGGTGGACAATACTGGCTACTTAGTTGTGTCTATGCAAGTATTCATCATTCGCAAGACGAGAACAACATTTACTATTATTATGATTTCTGTAAAATCGATTTGTCTTGTCTAAATTAAACCTAGGTTTTATTTGTTTCATGTTTGTCAAATCCCCGTGACTCAGGGCTTGATTGTAGTACGAGAGTCCTCTTTATAAAAATATAGTGGTCTGTAATTTTTATTAATAGTATAGTGTCAGTTTTTTTTACATTTATAATTTACTTGTTTACAGATATGCTGTCAGTTTGATTTCAAGCGGTTGCCTGGTAATGGCGTATCTTGTCCATGGGGTACGGCGCCGCAGAAAATTACACAAAAGAATATCATGGAGAGGTTAGTACTTCATTATTGGAAGAGAAAAGCCTTAATTGTACTTTATTAACAACTATTTGGAGTCACTTATTTATATGACATGCGATACAGTTTCTTTAGGAATTGATAGTGATTTATTATTTATTTAAATTAAATTTCACGGCATGACAGAGCCGAGGCGCCAATGCGCCGTGAAACAATATAGTTTATTGTACGCGCAGGTACAAACGTGTACTTAAAATAAAGCGAAGTGATGATCCTTAAGACGTATTTAATATTAGACTACTAACTGCTTCGGTGGCAAAGCGGTCGTACATGGTACTGTGCACGATGTCGTGGTTTCGAATCATTCCCCCGCCCTTATCCCAATTTTATTTGGGGTCGGCGCAGCATGTCTTCTTCTTCCATACTTTCCTATCGGACGTCATCTCACAAGTAACACTCTTCGCAGCCATATCGTCTTTCACACAATCCATCCTTCGTTTCTTTGGTCGTCCTCTTCCCCTATATCCATCCACATACTTGTTCAATACCTTCCTCACCACATGATTTTCATCGTAGTGGGTTTGAAACCCACAAATTATTGTCATGACATTTAATGTTTTTTGTATACGTTCATTTGATGTCTCTTAAAGTCCCCGCGACAAGGACTCAATCCCTAGTACAGATATGAAATAAAAATAAAACTACAATATTACTTTTTTTAAATATTTCAGGGCTACTATGATCTTAGATCAATGGAGGAAGAAGGCTCAACTGTACAGAACCAATGTTGTACTATTTCCTTTGGGAGACGACTTTAGATACGACAGAGCGAACGAGTGGGACAATCAGTATCAAAACTATGAGCTGCTAATTGATTATATCAATAATAGCGACAATTGGAATGCTGAGGTAAGGGTTTGACATTCGTTTTGGCTTTAGTAATAAGTCTAGGGAATTTGTAATAATGAATTGAAAGAATACCAAGGTAGATGGGTACTTTAAATCAAAATGGACGTGGATATCGGTGGCAAATATTTAACGTTAATCTGTGTACCTTACTATGTGAATCAGACAAAGAATCGAATTTCGGAGAATCACTCTTACATTTTTATAAAAGAGTCGCATATTGGTCGCCACAACAAACTGTACAGTTTGGCGAATATATTGTAAAAGTATCATGTATGTATATGTCTGAATAAATGATTAATAAAAAAAATGTGTCCTGCTTCAGAGAGATTCAGAGGGTAAACAAAAGACTACCAAATGTACGAGATGTCATAGAAGCTGACTAATAGATATCGCGATATCAACTCAGTCTTAAAGCTATATCATTTCTCTATATCTATCTTGTTTGCACTTACAGGTCTTCTATTCTTATATTAGCATTCTTAGCATGATTTCTGGTCGGTTGGACTGTAGATACGTGAATCGTTGTGGTGCCATTTCTTACGGAATGGTACAGCGGTGAGTCGCGTCTCTGTGGACCAGTCGACTAGCAAAATTAATTAAATTAGTACATTGTTAATTGACTAAATTAGTAGTTCAGTTTATTATTGTCACACTAACATAGTGTGTAACTTATACTAACAATTTTTAATTAATTATTATTGTATTGTTACATTACTGTATTATGAGTCCTAGTTACTTGATTAAATAAATGACATTGAAAAATTTAAATTATATAATATCTTCTATTTCTTTTTGGAGTACTGACTACGCCTGCTATAGGGGAAGGTTACAAAAAAAAAAAAATCGTCTAGATTATAAGCTTATCTTTTATTTTATTTGTTTATCACTACTTAGACCGCTTTTATATGACTGTATTTTTACTTATCACAGATACAATTTGGCACCTTAGAAGATTATTTCAAGGCAGTACACGCTGAGGTGAAAATGTCAGACTTCCCCGTGTTATCAGGAGACTTCTTTACATATGCAGACAGGGACGAACATTATTGGAGCGGGTATTACACGTCTAGACCGTTCTACAAGAATATGGAACGAGCTGTGCTGGCTTATGTTAAGTAAGTATTTGTATTGTTTTTGTTTTTTAAACTTTATTTCTGTTTTAGAACTATACACGTTCTAGTACAATCAAAACAATCTAATTTAGCACATCATATTGACTTATTATTTTATTGTATCAATACACTTTGATTTGAAATATTGACTATGTTATTGTATTTATTTGTATGTCTAAATGACAAAGCATAGTGCTCGGATCTAATTTTAAGACCATTTTGTAACCTATGTTCGACAAATAAAGAATCTGAATCTGAATCTTACCTGAATAGCAATACAGTGTTATATTATACATGCGATCAATATCGAAGGTCTCTAGGTTAAGCCTTACGAGTACCTGGAGCCTTTGACACATGCCAACAGGGAAGCACAACGTTTGATTTTAGTTGATTCCAGTCTGACACGCCCATAACCCCTAGTCCTGAAGACTGTTCGGATTTTACACACGTCTAAAAAATTGATTGTTTCTCTCTCTTTAAAAAGCTTGACGTAAAACGTAACGTAAACTTTTTCCCTTCCTACTTACTTTTCTTCCGACCTGGCTATAACCCTTATCCACTTTATTCAGCGTAACTCCATCAAACTATAATCCTTCTCCTCCTAGTTCAATGCATACCTTTCTTACCTTCCTATTCTTTAATAATTTGTAAAAGATTGGTTTTTCTCGTTACAGTTTTTTAATCCGATCGAATTTGACCATTTAGTTCCTGTTTCAGCCACAAAAACTTCAGATCACAATCTAAATTTGTGTTTTGGTTTTTATCACTTCACATTCGGACTTCGGCACTTCGGACTCTGGCAGAATTGTCGACATCGGCATAGGTTGTCATATAAAAGAAAAAAGAAGAACGTAAGATTCCCTCCGTCTCCGTTCCCTCTCAAGTCAAGATGCCTATCCTGTCACTAAGCCATTTATTAAATAAATATGTTACGATATGCAAGTTCTCTTTGTTCTTACAGGGCAGCAGAAATAATAACAGCACAAGCTATAACATCCCGCTCCGTGACGTATATAATGTCACTACAGATGCGAGACCGTGTGGAAGTGTCAAGGCGTCTGTTGTCGCTGTTCCAACATCACGACGGCATCACTGGCACTTCCAGGGATAATGTCAAAGAGGATTATGGGGAAAAGTATGTGTGTTTCGTTATGTTTATTACTGATCGCTTTGGCGTGGTGTCTTCGAAAACCTACTACATATAATAAATTGAAGTATGTGAAAAAAATTCAATTCATTTATTTTAGACATAATGTTTCTTAGTAACTGCTTAAGACCTACAGAATCGATATTTAAATAGAAAAAAGTATAAATTTATTTTTGCAAAACAACCGGGCTCGATTCCCCAGCTGGGTACAGTATCTTTTTCAAATGTATGGATGCAGTTTTTCTTTTTATCAAAATCGGTGACATGGTTCCTAAGAACAAATCTTCGTATGACTTATATTTTAAGACTTTCTCATACTAACCGATTTGAATGAGCCACCCTGTATATAAGTAAGTATGTTTCTCCATTATCTAGTACTCACAGTATAAATTCTACTCAGTGTGCCACAAGATGGTGTAATGTACAGCATCCGTAAGTTAACCATAAACAATAAAGTTAGATACACAAGGGTTTAATAAACAAGTTGGTAGCAAAGGATTTGCATATAGTTTGTGTTTTACTACAAACTTAAGAACTATTTCTATTCTATTTCAGACTACTAACTGCCATCAAATACTGCCAATCAGCGATACAGCAAGCAGCATTCTACCTTCTAAAAGAGCCTTTGATCTTCGACCAAACACAAGACGACATATTTTTTGATGTTGACGACATCTGGCGTCAGTACGACGAACTACCAACGAAGATAACTATAGCTCTCGATGTCGTTTCGCCTTCAAGGAAGATTGTCTTGTACAACTCTTTACCGTTTAAACGATATGAGATATTCACTGTGCTGGTGTCTACGCCTCATGTTGAGGTAAATTGATTTGTTATTTGGCTTATATTATTTTATTGGAATCCTTGCAATGAGGAATGTATTGAAATGTGTATAGGGTATTTATCCTTACTTGGTTATAAAGGTTAATCAAGTAAGGATCAATACCCTATAGTGCAAGAACGCTCTGCCCCTTCTGCGTGTTTCACGGTCCATAAAATGGACAAATTAAAGAAGAAACATGTGTGCCGCAAGATTATTCCACAAATTATAATTGGTAATGACCAAAACAAGAGGAAGTGGCTGTCTTCGCTTGAGCATTTTTTGCTACTTGCAAGCATAATTTCGCAATATCACCTCAGCCTCTGCTACTGGACCAAGGACTCTTCCAAAGTTTACTATACTATCCTTAGGCTTGTGGCTCGATTGCTTGCAAGCCTTCACCTTTCTTTTAATGTCATATTAAAAAAATAATTATATTACAGGTATACGACCCGGAAGGTAATCCAATGATGGCTCAGATTTCCCCGATGGTGAGCGGTGACAAACGTCTAGCATTCGCAGCTAACAAGTACCAGTTGTCGTTTCCGGTTGTGATAGAACCGCTAGCTCTCACTATGTATACTGTGGCGCTCAGGGATACTGCTAGTATTAACAAGTTAGTAAGATTTATCTATATTCTTAGCCAAAATACGTCGACTACTTGATATAGGCGTCCTTCAAATGTCACTGACTACATTTATTAATGTCCCACTGCACGGACAGGCCTATAAATGTAATTGTTTCGATATATTTGCGTATGATGGGTGCCTCACACATTTAGAGGACTTTGGTTGTATTTTTATTATTGATCATTTTGGAGTTACTTTAAATTTAAATATGTTATATAAGGAGCTGACTGTACACACATTCTCTAGAAAAAAAACATAACGAGCGAATATAAATTTTAACATTTCTCATTACAGATACACATCATACTCCCGCGTCCGAGTTTACAACGCTGACTACTGGACGATCGACCTACCGAAGATATTCGCCATAGAACAGCCATCCGCCCGTCTCTCAGACGATATTACGATACAAGCGGGCAATGGCACGAAAGTGGTCGCCACTATGAACGGTTTGATCAAAGCTATCGTGTCGCCTGATGGTAGACTCGTACCTGTACATATGAATTATGTTCAGTAAGTGTTTTGTTGAATTTTTTATAATATGCGTAGGATGTCTATCGGGTACGATTTTCGCTCCATGCTAATATTTGTCTAAATTACCATGAGTGTTTTTATTGGTCTTCTATGGTTTCCGAATTATCGAATTGTCGGTGTACATAATATTATACACCGACAAACCAACGTCAAAACCAACTCGGTGGCAAAACCAAACCAAGGTTTGGTTTCGCCTTCCAAAGGGGTCGACGTCGCGGGTTCGAATCTTACGCAAAATAATTATTTGTGTGATCCATAAATTGTTATCTTGAGCGTGGATGTTGTTGTGTCTGTTAATTTCATATCTTCGACGCGAAATCAACTGCTGAAGTTCTCCTAAAAAAAAGTAATAAAAATACACATGTTATTGTTTTAATATATTTCGAAGGCCTTAACTAAACATCTTTCGTGAATATTACATTAAATTTACACACTTTTTTGTCCCTGCGTTATTATTGTGGTACAGAAACTTAATTTATTCTTATCAGATACGACAGTCAACGCAGTAAGGACAACAACAGCGGCGCATACCTGTTCATACCGTCAGGTCCCGCTAAAGAGTTCCGCCCGGAGCCCTACCCTGAGATAGTAGTCATAGAAGGCATGTACAAGGGGACTATGTATGCGGCGCTTACGTCTCCCAAGGCTGCTGACATTGTGTTGACGGTGAGATTATAGCAATATTCTATTTGTTTGACGGCCTCTGTGGCGTAGTGGTTACATAACTTGGCTGCTACGCAGAAGGCTCGGGTTCGATTCCCGCTCAATACAAATCTTTGTGTATGAACATGATTATTTGGATTGGTCTAAGTGTTTCTATGTATAATATGTATGTATTTACAAAATAAAAGTATATTAAGTATTAATATCCGTTGTTCTGTTAGCCATAACACAAGCAGGTTAAGCCTAGCTTACTTTGGGAACAGATGGCGCTGTGTGGAGATGTCCGTGAATATGTTTACTCACCCTTATTTACATTTACATACATACTAAACGCACAACTTATTCTAATGGGGTAGACATAGACTACCGAGCACCAAGTATTATGATCCTTAAAAACATGCTTTACTTCGTCAACGTTTTTACTCAATTCTTTGATTCTAGCTCAATTCAAATCTTTGTATACATGAACGTTAATGTTTTCTTTTGATTTTGTGTTTTGTATGTAAAAAACAGTATGTTTATCAGTTTTCTAGTTTGGGACTAGATGGCGTTGTGTAAATAAATACTATACTAAAACTTACTTATTTCATTTCCTACAGATTACAGTATACAACAATCCGTACTTACCGGAAAGCGAAGTGGAGATAAGCAACACATTGCTGATCGATCCGGCAGTAGACGATCTGGAACTTGCCATGAGGTTCTCTACTGATATCAAGAATGGAGACACGTTTTACACTGATCAGAATGGAATGCACGTATGTATTGTTAACGTGTAGTAGGTACCTATTTGTTTTTTTTTATAGATAGGTATCTTTATGTCGGTTTTTGGTGCTGTAGTGTCCTTTAAAAGACAACATTTTTTTTTTTGAATAATTCACCAAAGAAGAGTCCTACTGCTGATATTTTTTCAGTTGGTTTAAGTAGAGTTAAAATTAGTCTTCTTCTTATCGTCTGGTCAGTGGCAAACTTGCTGAAGTTGTTCAAGCCTCTGTTGTTGTTCAACGTTTAATGAACCGCCTGGCATGGAGACGCTCAGATGCAATACTACTGAGCGGCCACCCATCTACAGAACGAATTGCCGACGATGCTTGGCCAGCGTTATCATGAATTAGTGGTTTTAACTGACTGTGAACACCTCACTACACAATAGATTATTAATATTCTAAAAAAAGAACATTGTAATATTTGTTCACAGATGATAAGACGCCGTTACTTCGACAAGCTACCTCTACAAGCCAACTTCTATCCGTTATCGGCGGCCACTTACATTGAAGATGATAACACGAGGTTTACTCTCTTAACTTCCACCCCTCTTGGTATGGCAGCGTTGCAGGCTGGGCAAATTGAGGTAAGATTGAAATGATTTAGTGCGATCCTCAAATTATCGTTCTGAATCCAGATTCCGACAAACGAACTGACCTAAAGATCATCTAGATGCTCTAGATTTGAAATCTTTGTTTCCCTGGGACACCGAACATAATCCCTACGGAAGTAATACTTTAATAAATAAAATAGTAAATAGGCATTGTAAGAGGCAGAATATAATAATAAAATTATATTCTGCCTCCATTGATTTACAAAAAACCAAAGATACACACTCCACTTCCCAAAACCGTCCGCAACAAATAGGCTCACAATTTCAAATTGTGAGCTTCTTTTCAATTAGTATCGCGTCGCCCGCGTTAACGTGTACACAAGACAAAAAATTGTAAAAATATCACACCAAGAACGTTAAAAAAGGATGGGATATCGTACTTTGGGTAAGTAAAAGAGTTAATTGATTTGTTTTTGTTGTTTATAGGACTAAATATATTGAGCAACATGTAATTTTGATTTAATTTGTCTTAAGGCCCTTTACGTGGCTCACTAGCGCCGCCAATAGAAAAAAAATCATAATTCGCAAATAAGATAAATAATGTTAAATGTTGATAACAAAGTCTTGAGAAAAGGCAATAAAGTATTTGAATAACACACTCTCAACGTTTGAAATGTTTTTCAATTAAATAAATATTGCATTATAAACAAAAACGGCCGCTTTTTTTTCGAATGCGAAATTTAACTAATTAAAAAACATTTAAAGTGTTAGAGTGTGTTATACAAATACTTTATTGCCTTTTCTCAAGACTTTGTTATCAACATTTAACATTATTTATCTTATTTCCGAATTATGATTTTTTTTCTATTGGCGGCGCTAGTGAGCCCTATAAACGCTCTTAAAAACCTCACTTGACACCATCTTGACACTACCCTACAATCCGGCAAATTACAATGGCCGCTTTTTTAGTGAAAGAACAATGCATAACAACCTCTTTATTTTTCTTCCGAGTTATACTATGACTCTGTGCTTATTTTTAATGGAGTCGACTTTTATTAATTTTTTTTATTGAATTACTTTTATTAAATTTTTATACTCTTTTGTATTTTGTTTTTAAAGAATAGTTATAATTTTACATGTATTTATATAGTTATTTACGGGCGTTTAAAAGAGACGAGGTCATCAATTCGTCAATTTTTTTAAGTGTTTATATTTTGAATACTTAGTTTAGGGCTTCATTGAGTATTTTTTTATTTTCTTTTTAAGAATATAGTCTATATGAACATAATCATGATCTGTTTATTGTTTTTTGGATTTTTTTATTTTTTAGTATATCTTTCTTCTGAAACTTCGGTTGTTAGGCTAGGTATAAATAAAAGAGATTTTGCTATAAACATTGGATTATTTCATTTATCTACCTAATTTTATGACTTATATCACAGTAGCTAATAATTGACTCGGTCGATGCTAGTAATTGGTGATGATAGTGCCAATAATTAGTGTTAGGGTAATTATTTAAATAAATAATTAACATTCATACACATTGTGTATGAATAAAAACATTTCTTTATAATTAAAATCAATTATTTATTTAATAGTGAACCGAGAAAGCATGTTGTTAAAGTCGTTATCTGTATTAACACTGTGATAAACGATATTAAAGTAGGAGTAACTCTTAAAGTGCTGATAATTGGTAGCTTCACCCTACATGTCATGTTATGTTCTGCTAGGTTTTTTTTTCGTATGAGCCAATATTGTTGCTTTTCTACCAATGCTACACCATACAAAAATATAAATAAACTATGTTAAGGTTAATATTGGTTTTGTTAATTTTCTACCTAATAATATATTTACAATAAATATATTTCATATATTTAGAACAAACATTTATAACATTTTGAAAAACTAATTCAATGTATGAAAAATAAAAAAAAAATAAAAACATTAATCGTCTCCACTTCATTCATTGTTCTACCGGCAAACGTCAATCATTAAATTTTTAATTGCTTTTTGTGCATTACTTTGTAAATACAACTTTATGTCATGCGTGTAAGAATGAATTTAAAAAAAAAATATGTTTACGATATTACTATACGTATTTATTGCGTATGTATAATTAGTGACACTTTTGGCTGTTAGTTTTGTTAGAAACTGTGCATCTTGGGTTTTTTGTAAATCAATGTCTGCCTCCTACAATGCCTTCTTATCAGAGATACTTATCAGAGATATCCTACTACTACTCTAATTTAGGCAGTGCACCGTATCACCATATTATTATTTTCGAGACTTCACACCTACCCATTTAGGCAAAAAGCGGGTAGATGGAGTAAAATCTTACTACTAAAAAAAAGAAAAGACATGCTAAATCATGTTAAAGGAATATTGTTATTAAAGAAATTAAACAACTTTTTACCTGTAAGTATAAATATTTGTATTGTTCTTATAACAGGTAATGCAGGATAGAAGATTAAGCAAAGACGACTCAAGAGGTTTAGCTCAAGGAATATTGGACAACGTTAGGACGCGACATACTTTCAAAATTTTGGTTGAACATGCAAATAAACCCTGCACGGTATGTATAAATTGTCTCATCATAACAGCCCATTAATGTCCCACTGCAGGGACGGGCCTCCTGCCGTGATGGAGGGATACTTGGCCTACTAATACCAAGCTGGCCAGACGGATTGGTATAGGGTTTCATTTCAAATTTTCCTTCTTATTACTTCGTAAAGATTATATGCACGTCACCACACGGACCACGGATAAATTGTCTATACGACATTAATACCAAAGAGACTTTTAAAAATGCCAATCTGTTTGTTCCTAGTAAACTCCGGTACGGCTGGATTTTCATGGAATTTTACTTGTAAATTGCTTTAGAGTTCTATAAGTTCAATGCTTTAGCACATCTATGAAATCGAGTTAACGTTGATGCGATAAACAATTGCCTCACTCGAATAACAGATCACTCTAAGTGCAAGTGCCAGGGCATTTGTATGCTATTTTAAAAAGGGCTCGTTGTGCTCATTCTAATTTAATCAAGTGTGACTTGTTGCTACAGATACACAGTACCCAAATATTGATTAATATAGCCTAAGATAAATGATTTTGAGGTCTAAACGTGCAAACGATTTAAGCTTGTTAGAAATATAGTAAAGTTTTGAAACTCACTTTTGTGACCGCTTCAATCTGCGGTTTGCAAGAGAGATTCTTATCAATCACAGTACCTTCAGGTATCTGACCTATGCAAATCGATGTCTTCGCCAAACCATATCTTTCATGACACGATTTTGCGTGGAGGAAAATAATAGCCGTGTCATCTACGAAAGTGAATATTCTAGCATTTTCTACCTTCAGAGAACAGAGGCCGTTCATGTATATCAAGGAAAGCTTAGGTCCGAGAACGTTACCTTGCGATACCCCAAACATTATGTCGCCATAGTCACTAACACATTGTCTTATTCGTATACGCTGTTTCCGATGACACAGGTGTGACTGAAAGCACTCCAAAGGCAATTCCCTAATTTCGACGCCCTGCAGTTTTTTTAGAAGCCAAGGTCGCGAGACAGTATCGCATGCTTTCACTAGGTCGATGAAAATACCAGCACATTTTAGTTCTTTATTTGTTTTCTCTATGACATAATCAGTGAGACTTGTGACGACACGGCATCTTCCGTGGACCTGTTAGTGCGAAATCCAAACTGATTCACGACAAGTTATTTTTTCTTGTTTAAGTATTTAAGAAGTCTGACGTTTATTACTCTTTCCATTACCTTTGATAGGGCACTTATCAACGAGATTGCCTTAAAGTTAGGGATTCACAATCTACGTTAATAAAGTCTTATGTACTACTATTTCTTATTGCTAGTCTCAAAACTACTGAGACTCGAGGAAGTGCTAATAGAGTACATTGAGTTAGGCTGTCCCCACGTTGGGATGCGCGTTCCTTGGGCGTGTGAACGTCGTGAAGCGCTTCATGCGTGGCTGGCGTGTGACGTGTGTAGAACAAGCGCGCGGCGCGTACGCGGCCCATGTGTCGTTTTCGTACCGCTATCCCCGCCGCCCGCTTTTGTGTCGGTCAGTCTCACCATGGTCACTACAAACACTTTACTGACAGTTAATCCGCTTGAGGAACGTTCACGCTTAATGTAGCCGTTGGAACTCGGGTTACTTTACTATTTTTGTCCACCCATTTATGTAATGTGTAATTTGAAACAGATGAAGACAGCACCGGATCACCCAAGCGGACAGTTATCTCTAGCAGCGCACGTGGTGTCTCAACAGTTGGTGGCGCCGCTCGTGAGCATGCAGTACACGGCGCGGGACGACTCCCCGCGCGCCGGCTACTCGCGCGCCACTCTCAACGCGGCGGACGTAGTACTAGCTGCGTACCATGCACACGTCGGTACTAAGGTACGTACAGTTATCTCTAGCAATCATTACTTCTCACATCCATTTCTACTGTCATTTAATGATATCCTTCTAAGGCCGAAGCAAATCTCGTTAACGGTCTACTTATAACCCAATGTTCTTCTACAAGAACATAAATTGTAGTACTCTACAGTGACCTTCAAAAGTCCAGTAGCAATCCTACGAAACTAGCGTGTCAATACTAGCGTTACCTTTGACTTTTTTCTATCGTCACAATTTATTGCAATTAAAAATTTATTTAGTTAAAGGTTTTGACTAACAACGCTTATCAAAACCACTTTTGACTGCGAAAAAATTGGAAGTATACCCATTCGAACAAAAAAAAATTTTTTCAAATTGGTCTAGCCGTTTTTGAGAAATCAGGTAACAAACACAAAAAGAAATAAAACCGAACTGAGAACCTCCTCCTTTTTTTTGAAGTTGGTTAAAAACAGTCAAAAGTGGTTTTAACTAAGGACGTCTGTCAAAACCTGTTGTTGTTTTGACCGTTAGTGAGCTTAGACTGTGACATATACGTTAAAACATGACGCACACATAAATGCGCACTAAACCGGCAAACTAATGTAAATCATTACGATGCTAATGGACTTTTGAACTCCGACTGTACTTATAGCCTAGACAGAAAACCTAAGCAAAATACGCTATATAGTTCTTTTCACGGTTGACGACGAAATGACAGATTATTTATGTATGTTCTTGTACGATAACATTAGGCGTAAGGAGGAATATTAAACTATATAAACGTCAACCTAATTTAAGGTGATATCTCGTTGATCTCCCGTTTACGATTAATATTTAAAATAATAATACAATGTAAAAGTTTAAAGTTATCAATGTTAAACTTATTTAAATTACATCTTAATTTTCAAGATTATTTATAACATTTGTTTTTTTTTTGTTTAGACTAAGGAAGGCACAATTCTTCGAGGCATGGGCATGACTTTCCAGAGAGTGTACCTTGATACGTGTTATGGTAACAAAGAGATCAGCAAGTGGTATCGAGTCGGCGATGGACAAGTAAGTTGCACTTATATTATTTTAACACTCTGTGGTTCATTCACATTGTTTTATTTGTAAACACTATAAGGTTCAAGTTAATACTAAAATATTGGAAATGTAGGTCCTAAATTTGACCCTTGCGGCATACCTAAATAGAAGTATCTTTATTTATGCAGCTCATCTATATTCATGTTATTGAACATGTCCTATTATGACAACTAGAGTGGGTCCAGTTCAATAGGTCACTTTTGACATTTGTCACTTTAAACTTATAGTGAGCTGATCCTAAATAATTAGTTAAAGAGTGATACGATAATCACTCTTTATATGCAGCCCATACACTCACACTTTTTGTTTTCTCTAATCTATAATTATTCTTATTTACAGATTCAACTATCAGAAGTCGACGACGTGCCATTAGACAAAGTGTATGACAGCACAATCACATTTAACAGTATAAAGAAGCCTGTACCGAACGGTATAATAACATTATGTCCACAGGAAATAAGATCGGTCTTCATAAACCATACTCTTAAGAGACATTAAACAGTACAACATTCTTTTAGGAGTTGCACAGTCGACTTGTAGTCCTAACCAAAAACTTTAAGCGTTATAAGCAAAGTTATTTTAACTGATAAATAAATAAAACAAAGATGCAAGTTGTAAGACTTAAATATTATAAAGAAATAAGCTGCTTAAAAGCGGTTAAAACAGCTATTATACAGTTGTTATACTTATAGTAGCTGGCTCCAGGATGATTCTTATACTGAACTATCGCACATACTTAAAACTATCAAGTTATTTTAAGCATCAGTATGCTAGTTAGAAAGTTTATTAAGGAGTACTTGCTTTGCAATGGCAAAGGCACATTTTATATGGGTAATAATGTAAAAATGTGATTAATATTATCTAATAGTAGTTTAAAAATTATCAAATTTCATTTACATTGGTAATCTTTCTTGAGACTTATTACAATCAAGTTTTTTTTTGTAAATTATTTTCTTCTGTTTTAAACTTTTAAATGAATTAGTAATTATACGATGATTATGTATTATTTCTTAAGGTTTCCTTAAGAAATAATACATAATCATCGTTTTGTTTGCTCGAGTAGAGCTCGGCAGCTAGTTTGTTTGACGTATATTATGTACTGTCAAGCATAAACATGTCATGTATAAAAAGTTACCACAATGTTTACTTGGTATTGCCAATATTATATAATATAGAGTTTAAATGTTTAAACGTAATTTCACTAATGTTTGTGAAAATTGACTGTACGACTAATAAAATTAGTAGTCATAGCCTGACTAAAATAATTAACACGTTCCCAGTGCAGTGTACACATGCATTGTTTTACTATTGTGTCTGTTGGCGGCACTGTGAAAGGGTTAATATACAACTCGCGCTATCTTACTTGGCCGGCCTAAAGTTAGCTTTCAGAGACATTCGCGCAGTACCTAAGAAACCATCATTTAGTTCCAAAAAATGACATCTGCGCAGCTATTTGCAATTTCCATTTCGGCCATCTTAGATTTCGCGTAATCTAAGTTGACGTCATTTATATTTTTTGTCATAGCAACACTGTCATGATTTTTTTGTATAGAAACTATTTTTATTGAATAGTCTGTCTTTTATCTTTATTTTATACGTGAAAGTGTCTTATTCTAATTGTCAGGCTATGACAAAGTTAAGAATTGTATTATATATTTGCACTTATATACTTAAATGTCACACGTCCCCTTATGTAAGTTATTTGTATTTTATGTAAATTGATATGTTTTAAACTGGGTACATTTTTGTTATTATTTGCTGTTACATTTTTGTCAGGGTAAAAGTGTCTAGGTATCATGCGAAGTACCCTGACATTGCCGGATTTCGTTAAAATGGCTGACAAAGTCGTGGAAAACTTTATCCATTTTAGGGTTGCTCCTAACGATGTAAAAAATCCTTTTTTTTCTGGGTTATTGTGGAGTTTTTGCAGCATTTGCAATTATTTAAGTTATGTAAATAAATGGTTTATACATATTTTTCTTTATCATAAATTAGATTCTATCGTTTTATCAGTGTCTACCATATTAGCAAGTATCAAGATTATAATGGCAGTAGAAGTACTGTTGAGATAATGAATCCCCTCTTGCATTATTAACTATTAAGAAAACCAGTAGATTAACAGTAAAGTTATGTTTATGATTTCAGAGATTCAAAATACAGTCTCGGGTTAATTATATTGCTTGAAATATATAGGTACATACTACAGGGAGAAATATTTTAATTTTCAATTCCTAGTCAGTGTACTGTTCATCATTATCATAACAGCCCATTTATGTCCCACTGCAGGGAAGCGCCTCCTCTTGTGACGGAGGGATACCTGACCTACTTAATTTTAATTTCAAGTTTTCTTTCTTTTTATTTCGTAAAGATAATATTCACGAATAGACCTTTAGTCGGTTTTTACGACGCCCATGGGATGAGATGAGGTGGTGACATATTGTATTCTTACTCCGTCACCATACGGATAATTATATTTATTTATTTATTTATTTATATATTGCTTGAAATATATACATACAGCAAGGAGAAATATGTAATATTCAATTCCTAGTCAGTGTACTGTTAAACCCTGTAAAATCTTCATCATTCCAATATAGAACCTTGTTATCAAACAACTTGTATAACCTATACGTACCTATTTACGTAAATTTGTTTCAGATCTCAAAGACTGTATTTAGATACCGAATATCACATTTAAATTATTTATTTATAAATGTACTACCTATTTGTAATATATTATTAGTGAGATTTGTATTATAATTATTACTATGTATTATGTTAATGTATTGCTAAATGAATTTGTAAATATAGAAAATCGTGTTATGTAATTTTTTTGTTTTATTTTTTCTCTTTCGTTATTAAGACCTAATCTTAGCATTCCATGGATTCTCCGTGCGGGTGCCGGGTCCATCGCGTGATAGAGGACGGAACACTGGCGTAACAGCGTCTGGGGCTTACGACCCAGATGTAGGTTTAAGGAGGCCCCCTTACAACGCGTTAGCGGTCACCTTCACTGTCTGCTATGTTCCGTCCCCTACCTATCCAAATTTGGTAGGAACCTAACAATGCCGTTTTGGACATTCGTGATAGTAGAGAGCTTACTGAAGTTCTCGGCAGTATTAGTTCTTTTAATAGATTGTATAGGGATTTAGCTGGTGTACCCCTCGCACCTATTTCCACGGCATACAGAGTAACCCTATAGCCATTTCTGGTTATCTCATTTGTCAAGTCAAAGTATTTATTTGTCTTAATTGCGTGGTCTTTAGGGATGTTAGTTTCCCACGGTACCGTGAGCTCAATAAGTACTATACAAGTTTTCAATTTTGAGTAGAGGAATATGTCTAGAAGTTGTCCAAACTGCGTTCGAGAGGATTCTTTATGACTTTCGAGAACAATTTTTTATCCGCCTTCTTAATCCATGATCCGAAAATATTTTAAAAATGGATCTTTTTAAAAACCATTATAAAGCTGCATCTACAGTAGCCATTTTCAATAGGTAAATAAAAGTCTATAAGACCAATCAAAATTTTAATAGTAACGTAAGTATAAATGTTTTTTTTATTTTAATTTATTTGAGATGGGGTGGTGATTGATTGATTGGTGAGAGCAATATTTGGTCCGTATTTGGTGAACGCCACCGGACAAAATCAAATCGCCTGTCACCATTTAAATCCCAACCAAATCGCCTGGCATTATGATATATCGTTTAATTAAACATCAGACTTTAAAATGCTGTAAGATTCAAAGTGCCTCAAGAACATTTTCTGCATGAGATAAATTGCGAATTAAAAAATTCATAGCTCATTAACGCCCCCGCAACCTCCCAGCCAGGTCGGCCATTTCATCATCCACACATTCGCAACTAATCAACAATAATATTTTCAATGTGCCTCAAGGATGTAGGTACTCAAAAATGCCTGTCAGCTCTTGGGGTAATAGTTGTCTGAATGTCTAAAATTCTGCCAGTAAAGTTTTAAGGTTGATAAAGAAGATTGCATGTGTCACCCGCTATATTTTTTACAATGGATTTTATTACACTCGTTAGTGCTAAAAGATCCATTTTTAAAATATTTTCGGATCATGGATTAAAGTGGATATAAGTGTGTGATTTTAAGTGTAAAAAGATCTTAGTGGACATAGGGCTTAAAGTACAGTTCTCACGTCTATGCCAAGCTTGTGGTTTCTACCAACAAAGATATTGGAATTGAAGAGGTTCTCAAGAGCCCTGATCACAGACGATCGATTCTGTCATCCCCTGCATGCCGTACAGTTTCTCTATCTCCAATTGAAACTCAGGTTTGATTATTCTGTCATTCCCAGTCTTAAGCCTGGATAGTTGGCTCTGGTCTAGAAATAGACCTGTTGAGAACACTTTAGATCCCTTCAATGGCTTCTAAAATAAAAACTATAAAGACCCCATAGGATGTGAGTTACTTTGAGATCTGTCTATAACGTATTTTTTTCGCGTACGTACGGTGTCGTTGGCGTACAGGGTCAATTTCTGTTTGTCATCATAGATAACTGTGGCAGCCAAAGCTTAAATAAATAGGAAACGAAAAATTTCCCAGTAAAAATAAAAAACTATATTTTTATTGCTTAACTTTTATTAATTCAAACTTAACTTTTCAAATAACGTAACACAAACAAACATAATTAATACAAGAACAAAGAAAATAATCTATAAATACTGTTACTATACCCTTTCCACTATATTTAACAACATTTGACAGATTGACGTAAGTGATGTTCAGCAGTATCTCGAATGTAATGCCATACGACTGTAAGCGATTACGCGATTTTTCAAATTACTTTACTTTACACATTCGGATCCTTACATCAACTTACATTATCATTTTATTATTGTTTCTTTCTTCTATGTTAAGATAATTAGCCTATAGCTTAAAATGATAAAATTATAGTTAGCTTAGGTATTATTTAAAATACATAATATATCGTGACACATTCGCGGGTTATAGCTAATCTAAAATATCATATTACATTATATAAACGTATTATGAAGAGTTCAGGTTTATTCATAGCATTTATTTCTACTGATTATTTGTAATTTGTTTCATAGTGGTGGTAATCGTTATGAGTGTTCATCACTAAGTAACCATGGTAACTGAAAAAAACATGGGTACGTCCATGAAATACAATATAATTTGTTCGAAAAATAAGCGGAAGTATTACGAAACTTCATGGACGTGAACTGTCAAAAAGCTAAACTTATGCTGGAAGGGGTATAATATATAATACATATAATTTGATAATACATGAAGCTCAAATATAGCGATAATACCATATCCAACGTATTATAGCCATATAGGAGCTTCACTTATTATAGTTGCAGTAATTATTGTTGCGGCTACTTTTTTTAAATATAATACAATTATGACTCTGTCCCTAACTCAATTTGCTGATTTCTTGTTCTATTAATTGGAATAGTTCAAAAAATTATACAGATCTTGCTGATATCATCTCTACTAGTGATAATATCAAACAAAACTGGACGTCTGGCCAGCAATTATCTATCAATTGGGTGTCAGCTAATATTTAGTAACCAAAAAACCAAGAAAGAAATTAAATTATTGTTGTATTGTATACTTACATAAATAAATGTAAAGTCAAATATTTGGAATCATAAACATTCAATTTAAAATGCATATTTACCCGATATTAAAGCCATAGAAGAAATAAGACTCAATTTATATTGGAAAATAAATAAAACAAAATATAATTACTGGAATAAATTGTAACGTCAAACTACACTAAAAATATATTAATCTAAATATTTATTATGACTAAAATAGTATGGAATTGGTATTCAAATTATCACAAATAAATACGAAATTAGTTGTAACTTCAAATTATATCAAGCATACTGCATCCTTCGATGTTCTTAGAGTTTTCGGCAGAATAAAGCTGTTTTATGTTTACAAGGAATCAGTGGTATACAGGGTTACAGGAAAAGTCGTGCTAGATCCGTTAAGGGCGTGGAGTACCCATCATTTCTGACTTATTTTGCTATGAAACACCCTACCCTAAACTTAACCCTTTTCGAGATATTCGGCTTTAAATTTTTTTATGAAAAATTGCCGATTCTTAGGCTACTAAATTATTTTTTTATTTTTTTGTGTATCTTAATATTATTATTATTGCATTTTTACATGGGTAATAAGATGCTTTAGGACGTCAATAATTAAAATAGTGCATAAGTTAATTGAATGGACCGTAGTAGACAAGTTAAGGTTAAAAAAAAACAAGAAAATATAGGAAAGGTTATTTTTCTCTAAGCCATAACTAAAAAAAACATTATGGGAATTGTTCGGCAGATGATTTTCTAAATATCTACGTTTCATCAGCTATCTGACGAGGTATAACAGTCTAGGGTTTGTATCACATTTCATGGAAAAAAAGTCGTTTAGACGCTCCAGGTAGCAGGTCTAACGGTCCCGCGTTTATTGTCCTCCAAGTTGAAACCAGACAAAGTAAAGATTTATGTAGGTGCGAATGAAAGAAAAAATATGGGAATACAACAGGGGGTATTGTTTTGGTTGTGAGTCTGCTTTTGTGCTTCGTACATAGTAGATGTGATATCGTTTTGGTCTTTTTCTCGACTTGGCTGTGATTCTGGACTATTTCTTCTGATTTGTGACTACTGTGCTTGTTAACCGGACTCTGATTTGTACCTGTGATACGGAAGTGTTGAAGATGACGTCCTACACACCTGAGGAATATGCTGATATGCTTATTTGTTACGGATACTGCCATTGTGTGTCTGCGCAAGCTCGCAATGAATACATAACTCGCTACCCTGGTCGTCGAGTACCGGATGTGGCCGTTTTTGACAGAGTTTATCGAGCCGAATCCAGTTTCGTCTGTAGAAGACTTAAGAGAAAGGATTGTGGATGCAGCAAACAAAATAAGGATCACGTTGACCACTAGAGTAGTGAGGACTGGTCTCCGTAGAAGGATGCGACAATGTGTCAGAAATAGAGGCGGCCATGTTGAACATGACCTGTAAACAATAAAAACTTATGAGAAAACCTCAATAAATAACATTTCATGCTCACGTATTGTTTTATTTTACTATTTAGGGCTAAGTAATAATTTTCTTTCTTCTTCTCTGTCGCCTATAAAACTAACTTTTTTTCAATGGAATTGAATAAAACCTTAGACTGTTATACCTCGTCAGATAGCTGATGAAACGTAGATATTTAGAAAAACATCTGCCGAACAATTCCCATAATGTTTTTTTTAGTTATGGCTTAGAGAAAAATAACCTTTCCAATATTTTCTTGTTTTTCTTAACCTTTACTTGTCTACTACGGTCCATTCAATTAACTTATGCACTATTTTAATTATTGACGTCCTAAAGCATCTTATTACCCATGTAAAAATGCAATAATAATAATAATATTAAGATACACAAAAAAATAAAAAAATAATTTAGGTAGTAGCCTAAGAATCGGCAATTTTTCATAAAAAAATTAAAAGTCGAATATCTCGAAAAGGGTTAAGTTTAGGGTAGGGTGTTTCATAGTAAAATAAGTCAGAAATGATGGGTACTCCACGCCCTTAACGGATCTAGCACGACTTTTCCTGTAACCCTGTATATTCAATTTATGTAACATACAAGAACATAAGACAGTATTATTTTAGGTTTTCTCTTTTTATACTTTAAAAAAAAAACGACGGTAGAACCGTTTTTTTTGCCAGCGTATTTCGTCAATTCAAAATATTTATTACATTAATGAAATGCCATATTAAATTGCAGTATAATGTCAAGAATTAAAATAATCACAATTTCGAACATACGAGTTGTACCAAAGGTACACTTATACAAAAAAAATGTTTTATTTTTTACAACATTATTAAATAACTTATTAATTTACTAATACCATTTTAAAATACATAAAGTAAAATAATACCTAGAACCATCACAACCGCTACCAAAGTAGGACTAGCCATTACATATATTAAATTTATATTATTATATCTATTTTGTCACATATAAAAACTAAGCGACATTATTTCATTAAGCAAGCATCGACCAAACAACGGAGCGACATCTATGACTAAATCTTCGTCTTTTTCTATTATTGTATTTAGTGAAACTACCCACTAATTATATTAAACGAAGTCACAAAGCCAAGAAAATTATAATCTTGTAAGTACATTGCATTCCTGTTGCTGTTTGGTTGTATCATCATAATATTAAATTATTTCTGAGGCATTCTCGTTATTATATTAGTTTATAATAGTGTCTCAATATCATGTCATTCAATTTCAAATGACATGTAAAATTTGACATTTTGATAACCAATCAGAGAACGGCAAAGGCTAATCACAGACAGTAGAGTTGTCACTGGGAGCTAACTATTTAGGTTAACATTTACGAGTTTTAGCCTTTTCAATATCAGCATCTTCATCATGGAGTATTTTATTAACACTTAGAATGGCCCTACATACGTCATAAAATATCGACTGTTATTTTATAAGGGTTTTAATTCGAATTACAAAATTGTATAACTTATATAAATGCCTTTACCACGCCATTCAACTTCGTTTATTCTGTTCATGTTTACTATTAAGTGCGTTTAAGCGGCTCACTAGCGCCGCCAATTGAAAAAAAATCAGAATCACTAATGCAAAATGTTTTAAACAAAGTCTTTAGAATAGGCAAAAAAGTATTTATATAACACACTCTCAACACTCTAAACTTTTAAATTAGTTAAATATGGCATTAGAAATTAAAACGGCCGTTTTCAATAGGCGGTGCTATAGTGTATTCACGGAGACGAGTTAGTAGAGCGCTATCTCACTCACACAATTTTTTAATTGCGATTGGTCAGTGATAAACGCTAAGGCGGTGTACACAGTACGAGTACTTTTTAGTCTACTCATACTTCCCGTTCTGTGCAGACGTGCTCATACTTGTGACTGTATGCTCGACTTGTGAACCGGCTGGTCTATTGGATTTTATAATTTATTAATAGACTAACGACTGGCTTGAAAACACCTTCAGGTGTGTATTTTTTTTAATAAATTGTTCATGGTAATTTTTAAGCATCGCAGGTGTGCTAATGACCCGTTTATTGTTCTTTTGTCATAAATGAGCATTACCATAGTAAAATACTATTTCCAAATTTTTGTATATTAAACTGGTGCGCTATATCCATTGTTATTATTATCATTAAGTTATTGTTATATTCTCATTGTTGAAACACGTGTTATATAACATGTTTTATATTCTCGTAACAGGAAAAGGTAAAAGACTAATTATTACTCACATCGGGAGTGAGGATGGATTCGTCGAAGGTGGTCTAAATATGTTTGAGTCGAAGAAACAAGGCGATTATCACAAGGAGATGAATGCCGAAGAATTTGAAAATTGGTTTAGAGAAGTTTTAAATAAGCTAGGTGATAATTCTGTGATAGTCATGGATAACGCTTCTTATCACTCTAGAAAAATAGAGCAAATCCCAACGGCCCAACGTAAAAAACAGGATACTTGTAATTGATTACGAGAAAAAAATATAACGACGACAGTAGTGATAGTACGGAGAGTGATGGTGATGATCCTGATATGTTATAAACTTGTATAAGTAGGTAGATATTATTTATTTATTATATTACGAAACAAACAGTCATATACAAAAAATTATAAATTATAATATTTAATAAAGAAAATTTAATCATTAACTCTCGATTTTATTTCTTTCCTTCATATCCATCAGATATACAAAAAGTAGGTACTTATAAAAAAATCTATCAAATTAATGTCTCTCAATTTATACGACAGACGAAGCCGCAGTAATAAACTAAGCGAACTTTTAAGAAGCGCAGTGTGAACGCACATTTACATTTCTAAGGTTTTGTTAACGCCCACCGACCCTAAAAAAGTATTTTTTGTCCTTGTCATTTGTATGATAATGTGCGATAAAGAAGGCGCTATACTAACTCGTCTCCGTGAATACACTATAGTGAGCCACGTAAAAACAACCCTTTTTCTGTCCCGTTTATATTATATCATACATTCTCATTGTTTAACTGTTGTGTATATTGGCGAGACAGCCTACTGTGAATGTAGATTTTAGCCTTTATGCAATGTTTACCTAATAAAACTAGTATTAATTTACCTGAATATCTTAATACAAAATTTTGATTTAAATACTGAGCCTATAACAAAAAGGTGTAACTTTACAATCTAGATAACGTCTTATGATCTATTATAACAGAGTTGCTGGTACCGAAATCTACTAAAAATTGTGGAACTACTGATCTTATAATACTGCGACATTTATCTATTGTCGATGGGACGACTTCGTAGGATGTTTCTTGAGCTCTGAAACGATTAAAACAATTAATTATAAATGTCTTTTTTTTCTAGTTTTTTAGGCAGCTTCCCTTGATGGTAAGCTTCACGCTTGTCTAGAATTAAAAAACCTCGGGTTCGTCAATAAAAAAAAATGTTTTTGAATACTAATTGCTCCAAGTTTTTGAATACTAATTGTACCAACACAGCAATTAGTATACAAAAACATTTTTCTTGGACGAACGCAAACTAAAGATTAAAAAAAAATGAATTAAAATTAAATGATTTAAATGGTAGTGTTTTCTTTTGAATTTCAACAAATCGTTATGACAAGTTTTATATATTATTCGAAAGGATTTTGTTAATGTCAATCTTAAGACTGGGGTACTAATTGAAATTAGTCCTGCAATATAAGAACATACAATCTTTTTCTGGAACCGTATATAGTAACCAATAAAAAGTAGTTGCATAATTATTTAAATCACTTTTTCACAAATTATTAATTAAAAATAATCGAATAAACTCACTTTTTATGTTTAACAAGAGCACCAGCGGCGACTAGTCCTTGTAAACAGTTAGTTGCAGACTCTAGACTGAGGCAGTATGGGTGACAGTTCGCCGCTTCTACTCTTTGCTGGACGGACTTCAGGGCCAGTTTGTGTTCACAAATTGTACGCTGAAATATATTAATAATAATTGTTTTAGATAATTTTGTTTGGGTTGACATCTTTCCAATATGGAATATGGGTCTCTTTATCTTGTTTAAAAAATAAGACCTTTTCTATGTAAAAGAAAAAGGAGAATGGGCTTTTTTATATGGGGTGTCCCAACCTTTGTAACATGTTGCGACTAGCATAAAGAGGTTTACCTAGGTTTCTTTATTAAGGAGAATATTTATTTTAATTGTTTGCAGTACTGAGCTGTAAATGATAAAATACTTTTTGGACCAAATAAGGCTTTATACTCATACTTTTTACCTTTTTGACACATAAACACATACTTATTCCACTTATAATAACTGTAGAGTATTTACAGTCAGTAATCGTTAGTTTCGACAGTTAATACGAACAGTTAAAAATAAATAAGTGAAAATGGTAAAAGTATCGCTGAATAAATGTCTTATAGATAAACGCGGTCGCTTTTCGAGAACTTTTCTGTCCCATCGTCATTTGTCAGTTCTTCGTATTATGTCGCCACTGAGCTGATTTGAATAGATCTCCATCCTATTTTTTGGCGAATTAAGTACAAAGTAGCCCCCTCTCTCGCGTCTCGCCATCTTAACTCGCCAAAAAATAGGATAAAATCTATTCAAATCAACTTAATCAACAACTTACTACTTAACTCGCTACTGTACTTGGCGATGTGTGAATTGGGCTTTAGAGCATCTTCCAGTGCAGCGGTAAACAGTTTCGGAGATATTAAATCACCTTGTACCTCGCTGCTACTGAATAGTTCTTGATAATCCATCTTTGAGACGGACCAACATAATGGCGTTTTCCCGCTCCTCCTCTTCTCCCGGAACCTTCACCCGGAATTCTCTCAGGAACCCATTCCCGGACTTCTCGGAATTCCTTCAGGATACTATTCCCGCTCTTCCCTCAGGAACCTATTCCCGGTCTTCCCGGTATTCCGTCGGGACTATCTTCCTACGCTTCCCACACGAACCTCGCCCCGCTCGTCCCCCTGGAACCTCTTCCAGGAAATCCATCGGGAACTTCTTCCCGGAAACTCCTCTCTTCCCACGGGAACCTCTTCCAGGAAATCCCTCGGGAACCTTATTCCGGCATTCCTTCGGGAACCTATTCCTGGTCTTCCCTCGGAAACCTATTCCCGGTCTTCGCGCTATTCCCTCGGGAACCTTTTCCCGGAATTTCCTCGGGAACCTCTTCCCGGAATTTCCTCAGGAACCTCTTCCCGGAATGGCTTGGAACACTCCTGGAATTCAATCTAAACTTTATTCCCTTAGGGAAACTCTTTCCGGCCATTCCTCGGTACCTTACCCTCTCACTCTTCCAGATTCGTTCGTCTCCCAGGTGGCCGGGTCCCTGGTCCGTGTTTAGGGGCGTGTTAAGAAGGGCGGGGGGATGTTCCAGGAGGGCATGGGGCGTGACCAGGTTTGCGGGAGGCGGCGTGACCAACAGACGGTAGGCGTGTCCAAGAAGCAGGAGGCGTATTCCCTCAGGAACCTATTCTCGGTCTTTCCTGTCTTCCCACGGGAACCTCTTCCCGGAATGCTCTCGGAAACTCCCTCGGTATCCGCTTACCGGTATCCCCTCGGGAACCTCTTCCCACTCTTCCTACAGGACCCTCTTCTAGGAAATACCTCGGGGCTATCTTCCCGGAATTCCCTCGAGAGCCTATTCCCTGTCTTCCCACGGGACCCTCTTCCAGGAAACACCTCGGGAACCTAACCTCGCGGCTATCTTCCCGGAATTCACTCGGGAGCCTATTCCCTGTTTTTCTGTTGGCAAGGGGCGGGCGTGTCAAGGTGGCCGGGTCCCTGGTCCGTGTTTAGGAGGGTAGGGGCGTGTTAAGGAGGGATGTTCCAGGAGGGCGGGGGGCGTGGCCTGGTGGGCGGGGGCGTGAACAGGTGGGCGGGGGGCGTGACCAGGTGGGCGGGGGGCGTGACCAGGTGGGCGGGGGGCGTGACCAGGTGGGCGGGGGGCGTGAACAGGTGGGCGGGGGGATGTTACAGGAGGGCACGGGGAGTGACCAGGTTTGCGGGAGGCGGCGTGTCCAACGGACGGTAGGCGTGTCCAAGAAGCAGGAGGCGTATTCTCTCAGGAACCTATTCTCGGTCTTCCCACGGGAACCTCTTCCCAGAATTCTCTCGGGAACTCAATCCCGGAATTCCCTCGGTATCCGCTTACCGGTATTCCCTTTGGGAACATCTTACCACTCTTCCCACTGAACCCTCTTCCAGGAAATACCTCGGGAACCTAACCTCGGGGCTATCTTCCCGGAATTCCCTCGGGAAACTATTCCCGGTCTTTCCCTCGGGAACCTCTTCCCGGTCTTCCCTCGGGAACCTCTTCCCGGTCTTCCCTCGGGAAACTATTCCCGTAATTACCTCGGGACACTCTTCCCGCGGGACCCTCCTCCAGGAAATCCCTCGGGAACCTACTCCCGGTCTTCCCTCGGGAACATATTCCCGGACTTTCCTCGGGACCATCTTCCCGGTATTCCCTCGGGAACCAATTCCAGGAATTCCCTCGCGAACCAATTCCAGGAATTCCTCGGGAACCTATTCCCGGAATTACCTCGGGAACATATTCCCGGTATTCCCTCGGGACCATTTTCCTGGAAACCCCTCGGGAGCCTATTCCCTGTCTTCCCACGGGACCCTCTTCCAGGAAACACCTCGGGAACATAACCTCGGGGCTTTCTTTCCGTAATTCATCAATCATGTCATAGAAAATGACATCCAAAAGCAGGAGCAATGGGGTCGGCGGTCAAACATCGAAATTGTCGGATTACCAGAGCGCACAGGTGAAAATCTGCTTAATGTCATATCGCAACTAGCAGCCCGAGCAAATTGTCCTATTAATACGCAGATTGATATCGACTTTGTTACTCGTGTCACACAAAAGAATAATAAAGAAAATAAAAAACACAGGCCAATAATCGTTCGATTCCTTGCAAGACACAAAAAGGACAACTTTCTAGCGCGTTTAAGAAGTATTAAGGATTTTAAAGCAAGTGATATTGGTTTCCCGGAATCTACACGTATCTTCTTTAACGAACATCTGACTATGAATAATAAACTTTTATTAAATAAAACAAAAAAAATCGCTAATGAAAAAAAATATAAATATGTCTGGGTGAAGAATCATGTTATTATGTTACGTAAAAATGACACCAGCGCGGCTATACATATATCTACAGAAAATGATTAAAAAGATTGTATGAGAAACTTTCTAGTTATTGAATTGTATATTATAACTAATACGATGTACTTATTAATTATCCATTGTGTAGTTTGTGTGTTTTTCATTTTATGTTTTAATGTATTGATGACTTACGTTTGGAGAAATGTTATTGTATCTTTTACTCAATTCATAATTCCCGGAGAGAGACTTCCTGAGCACGACACTTATCACACTTTGCACAGTTTGTTTTTGGGTCTATATAACAACGTATTATTGCACAGCACAGTTAATATTTTGTTTTGTTTTATCAACTATTTGCGCGATACTTTTTATAGGTTTATTATATGTTTTGAGACTTTTGTTTTCCAATGGCTTCCAATCTAAGCATCTATTATCAAAACGTGAGAGGGTTGCGTACTAAAACTAATATATTTTTTAGTAATTTGTTGCTATCTTCATACGACGTGATTTGCCTTACGGAAACTTGGTTACTACCCTCAATTTTTAATAATGAACTGTTTGATTTGAGGTACAGTGTATACAGATGCGACCGTGATTATAGCTCAAGGTCGGACGTGATGGGGGGTGGGGTACTTATAGCGGTAAGATCGGACATACCAGTCGATGAAGTAAACACAATGACATGTCACTCTAATGCTTCGCGTTCAGCCGATATACTTTCAATATGTATACGCCTACAAAATGATTCACAGCAATTTCGACTTCGGTTGTATTGCTGTTATTTTCCTCAGTGTAGCTCTCAGCATAATGAAATAGTTGAGTTATTTGATCGCGTATCGCAGTGCATTATTGAGCATCCTAATGATAAATTTGCATTGTTGGGAGACTTTAATATTAGAAATGCTCAATGGACTCAGGTGGGCCTGGGCATGCAGACTACTCCTAGTTTTGCTACAATGGACCTATTAGTTAGTACTTTACTATGTTTTTTGTCTTTTAATAATCTCGGTCAGTACAACGCAATATCGAACAGAAATAATAGGCAACTAGATCTTGTGATTAGTACATGCAGTTGTAACGTAATAAAATGTACGTCTGCCCTAGTACCTGAAGATGATCACCACCCGGCCTTGGATATTTATGTTCTCGACGTCTGCCCGCAATATTTGCTTCCTTCTCGTAGTGCTTATCGTAGTTTTAAATCTGCTAATTATGCTCAGATTAATAATGCCTTATCTCAGGTTAATTGGTTTAGCTTGTTGGAAATGGACATTGACATAAATGAAACAATTTCTTTATTTTATAATACTGTAAATGACATCATTGCCGAGTTTGTACCTTTAAGAACCCACATCTATAACCGAAAGTATCCTGTCTGGTACTCTCCGGCATTGATAAAGATTGTTAAAGAAAAAGAAAAAGCGCATCGTAAATGGAAACATTATAGAAACTATAATGATTACCGTGTTTTTTCTTTGTTAAGAAAAAGACAGAAAAAAGTAACTAAAGAATGTTATGATAGTTACTTGGTCAATGCAGAAAACCTAATTAAGAAAAATAGTAAGTTTTTTTGGACTTATGTCAAGACCAAGAAGTCATCCAATGACCTTCCTCAGAGCTTACATCTTGATCAGGTCACCTCAAGTGACGGTGGTGTGATATGTGAGCTTTTTAATAACCACTTCAATTCCGCCTTTGAGAGGCATGATCAACCTATGACGTCACCCATTGCATCTGGTGAAAACCCTAACAATCTAAATATTAGTAGCTTATATATTCCTTTTGACACTATTGTGAAATATTTGGAAACCCTTGATGCTAGCAAAGGTAGTGGTCCTGACGGCATACCTCCATTATTTTTGATAAATTGCTGCTATAATATTGCAATTCCATTGTACATTCTGTTCAATAGGTCTCTGAAATTAGGTATGATGCCGCAGACATGGAAGCGTTCATATGTGGTACCGATTTTTAAAAGTGGTGACAAACACGACATTAAGAATTACCGTCCCATTTCTAAACTAAGTGTTGTTCCCAAATTATTTGAGAAAATTATTTGTGATATAATCACTCCTATCATCAAGCCTATAATTATACCTGAGCAGCATGGGTTTATTAGTAAAAAGTCTACAGAGACTAATCTTTGTGAATTTCTCGATTTTGTGACTACTGCCATGGATGCTGGTGATCAGGTGGATGTAGTTTATACCGACTATTCTAAAGCTTTTGACAAGATCAGTCATAAAATACTTCTGGACAAACTGGAATTCATCGGTATACACGGTGATCTACTTAGGTGGCTGGCATCATATCTGAGAGATCGTAGTCAGGCTACTACTATTAAGGGATTTTGCTCTTCTTTCATGCCCGTAACATCTGGCGTTCCTCAGGGGAGCCATCTCGGTCCTCTCCTATTTAATATCTATATTAATGATGTCATTAGTGTTTTTGAAAGATCTAACTTTATAATGTATGCTGATGATTGTAAAATATTTAAAATTGTTAAGAGAGCGGAGGACTGTTTAGAGTTGCAACATGACATTAATAATTTGTGTCAATACTGTGTCAGTAACTCATTATTCTTAAATGTAAATAAATGTAAAGTCGTCACATTTTCGAGAAAAAAAAACCTATAAACTTTAGCTATGCGATAAATAGCGAGCTTGTAGCGAGAGTTTCCGAGGTGCGTGACCTTGGTGTGTTACTTGACGCAAAACTCATTTTCGACTCTCACATATCTGCCATTACCGACAAAGCCTATCGTATGTTAGGATTCATTATGCGCATAGGCAGAGATTTTAAAAATATGACAACTTTAATACTACTTTTTAAAACCCTAGTTAGACCTTTACTTGAATATGCTTCAGTGGCATGGAACCCTCAATACAACATTTATATTGAACATCTTCGGGGTATACAAAATAAATTTTCTGGACATCTTACATGGAGATTCAACCTTAACCCTCACTATGATATTGGCCTTCAATCCTTGTTCGAACGTCGTGCGGAGCGTGATCTGGTATTCTTGTACAAGATTATTACAAACCAGTTAGACTCAACCTATCTACTAAACAAAATAAACTTCGTCTGCCCTCGTGTTGGTTCGCGAGGGAAGTCTCTCTTCTATTGTAGTTTCTCACGAACTAATCATTGTAAGAATTTATTTATAAAAAGAACTTGTAGATTGTATAATGATTTAGTTTCATCAAATAATAATATAGATATATTTCTCTTTTCTCTGGAAGAATTTAAGATATGTGTCAGGAATTTAAAATAGCATTTACTTACTTAAAATAGCATTTAATAATGCGTATATCGGTATGTTCATAGTCAAATATGTGTGGTTATGAAGTTTTAAGCCTGAAGTTATTCTTAAGATTTTATTAGTCTTAAGTTATTATTAGTCTTTAGTTATTATTAAGTTTTTTGTATTGTAATTAGTGGAAACTGTTCTATGGATTTAGATTTAACTATGTGTAATAACTATTTATACTGTAAATATCTGTTTGTTTCCCAAATAAAATAAAATAAAAAATAAAAAATAAAATAAAATTCACCCGGGACACTCTTCCCACGGGACCCTCTTCTATAAAATCCCTCAGGAACATCTTCCCGGTCTTCCCTCGGTAACCTCTTCCCTGTCTTCCCACGGGAACCGCCTCCCGGAATTCCCTCGGGAACCTGTTCCCGGAATTCCCTCGGGAACCTCTTCCTGGAATTTCCTCAGGAACCTATTTACGGAATTGCTTGGAACACTCCTGGAACTCGCTCTACACTTTATTCTTAAGGAACCTCTTTCCGGCTATTTGGGCAAAAGCGGGCGCGTCAAGGTGGCCGGGTCCCTGGTCCGTGTTTAGGAGGGTAAGGGCGTGTTAAGGAGGGATGTTCCAGGAGGGCGGGGGGCGTGAACAGGTGGGCGGGGGGCGCGACCAGGTGGGCGCGGGGCGTGACCAGGTGGGCGGGGGGATGTTACAGGAGGGCGGGGGGCGTGACCAGGTGGGCGGGGGGCGTGAACAGGTGGGCGGGGGCGTGAACAGGTGGGCGCGGGGCGTGACCAGGTGGGCGGGGGGATGTTACAGGAGGGCGGGGGGCGTGACCAGGTGGGCGGGGGGCGTGACCAGGTGGGCGGGGGGCGTGAACAGGTGGGCGGGGGGCGTGACCAGGCACCGTATAGAGCGTAAACTGTGTGCGAGTGAAGTGTAACTGCTAGTAGTATTTAAGTACACAGTAGAGTATTTACAGTCAGTAATCGTTAGTTTACACAGTTATTAATAAGAACACTTAAAAAATATATAAGTGAAAATGGTAAAAGTATCGCTGAATAAATCTGTTATGGATATACGCGGTCGCTTTTCGAAAGTTTTCTTTTCGAGTTTTCGTAGACTTAAGTTGCAGTATTTCTAAATAACGTTGGTCAACTTGGCATCGTTGGAGAGACTGCAACACTACATACACTACTACAACGTATGCGCAATCTTATTTGACCGACCTGAAGTTGTTGCAGTTGACGACCTCGGTGGCGCGACGGTAGCGCAAGCGGCTGCCGTGCAAGAGGTTGTGGGTTTGATCCCCACGCAGGACAATAATTTGGAAGATCCACAAATTATTGTCCTGGTCTGGGTGTTCTTTGTGTCCGTTAATTAATGTTTGTAAAATGTCCCCGCGACACAGGGCATGATCCCTAGTGCGGGAGTTGTCTTTTTTAAACTAAGAGAACTGAGAGAAAAATTGGCTGACCAGATATCATTATTGGAACAAAATGGCGGGGAGCGTGGGGAGCGGGTGTTTTTTCTTTGTCCATTTGCGCAAAATTTCTGAAAGCTAACTTCATTCCAGCCTAGTAAGAGTTTGCTTTCCGTAGAAGGACCGCCGGTAATCACTTTTTACATGTCTGCTATCTGTTCAGCGCTACGCTTACAATGGTGGGACGAAACCGCCCATTCTCCTTTCAACTTGACACAAATTTTATTCATTTGTCATGAATTCAAATTAAACACATTTATTATTTATTTCTTGTTCAGTATTTAAAGAATCAAGGATTATTTTTAAGCAACTGCAGCAATAAGGATCATAGTCCTGTGTTATGGAAAATTTACAGATTTACATCCGGTATGGATTGTGCATTTGTGAATTGCACAAAAACAAAAAAAAACTTAAAACAATAAAATATATCACAAACCTCAATCATAACTTCGACACAGTTCAATAATGTAGTAAGCGCCGGCCACACGGACCATTTCAATAAGTACTGTAACTTTACGTCTTCACCTAACGTATACAACTGTCCATTATACGATAATATCTTGTTTTGTACGCAATACTCGAGTGCTCTGTTAAATGTCTGAAAATTAAAAAGAAGTTATATAAATAAATCCGTGCTTTATTCCCATGGGATTGGTATCCGTATTAGGTAGAAACCTTATAAGAATAATTTTCATCATCATCATCATAACAGCCCATTAATGTCCCACTGCAGGGACGGGCCTCCTCCCGTGACGAAGGGATGCTTGGCCTACTAACACCACGCTGGCCAGACGGATTGGTATAGGGTTTATTTTAAATTTTCCTTCTTTTTACTTCGTAAAGAAAATATTTACAGTTATAGTAGGTTTTTATTTACGACACACCCATGGGATGAGATGGGGTGGTGACATATTGTAGTCCTACTCCGTCACAACACGAAGAATAGTATTGTTTGTTTATTTTATAAATACAAATCAGCCCAAATAGAATATCAACATTTATTTATTTATTTTTAGCATCATACTCGGCGTAGAAATTACTTAGGTTTATATTCATCACCATATCAGCCTATGGACGCTGCTGGACATAGACAAACATTTCCACCCTGCGTGGTCTTGTGCCTCCCTCATCTATCGGCTTCCCGCCGTCCTAACTAGATCGTCGGTCCACCGTGTGTGTGATCTCCTCACCCTGCGCCTTCCGCTTTATATTAAAAAATATATACTTAATTAAATACTAAAGTTCTTGATGATTTATTAATACTTACATTTGACTCTTCGGTTTCTATTTGGAAGAATTCATGGCTGAGCAATTTTCTCACAAAGTGATAATCATTTTCTAAGCTAACTGGAAACAAAACAATACTAATATAAGTTACAACAATCCAAATTCTTTATTTCGTCCATTGAAGGGGGAATTTTGGACTACTTATACCCACACTGGCCTGATTAGTATAGTATTAGTATAGTTTTATGTCAAATAACATGACATTTGGTATCCTGTCGTCATCACTTTAATGGAGCAATCCTAAGCATTGTGACAGTTACTTTAATTCTCTTGTTATATTAATTAACTTATAATTATTATGTCACAATTTATTACACAACACAACTGATAATGACTTGTACAATATTGCATTTATAAATAAAATAACTTAAACAGCATTGTTATATCTTTTAGATCATGTAATCTAAATGCTTTGACACAGATGTAAGAAAAATCACTACTTTTTAACCAATTCCAAAAAAAGGAGGATGTTCTCAATTCGGTTGTATTTTTGTACACTGTACACAAATGGCAATTGAGCAAAAACTCAAATTGTTTTGCCCGAGTTTAAACTGATTTTTTTGTTGATAATTACAAAAATAAAATAACGAACAGAAAGAACATCATCATCATCATCAGCCAATCGATTCTACTGCTGGACATAGGCCTCCTCCTAGTATTGCCACCTTGTGCGGTCCTCTGCCTCCCTTATCCATCGGCTTCCAGCCGTCCTAACTAGGTCGTCGGTCCACCGTGTGAGGGGTCTCCCCCCTTTTCTCTTCAGAAAGAACATACAGACTCTAAAATTAAATTATTCGTTTATCACATAAGTTTGACAATAATCTTCCGTGGGATTTGAGGCCGCGACCTAATACAACAGCCGCTTTACCACCGAGGTATTAATATAAATATATTTAACTAGCTGACCCGTGCCCACTTCGTTGGACAGCGAAAAAAACGCGTCCCTTTTTTAAACATTTTTCATTACTGCTCCACTCCTATTAGTCATAGCGTGATACTATATAGCCTATGACACTCCCCTATAAATGGACTATTCGACACAGTAAGAATTTAAAATCGGTTCAGTAGATCCAGAGATTACCCCCTACAACGTCACAAACACACAAACTTTACCTCTTTATAATATTAGTATAGATTATAATTACCTCTATTAACAGCTTGATTATTAACAATGAGGCAGATAAGAGCAGGTGATACGAGGTAGTGTAATATCGGGTTCACGTACAACTGCAGCTGTATTATTGGGATCGCTACCACCATTGTTTGAGCTTGTAGTATGTGACCTGCGGAAGATATTATTACATAATTATTATGGTAGTATCATACATAGACATAATTTATTGTTTGTTGTCTGTCCCGCCAATAGACAAAATAGTAAAACAATGTTATGACGACCTCTGTGGCGTAGTGGTTATACAACATGACTGCTACGCAGAGGTCTCGAGTTCGATTCCCGCTCAATGCTAATATTTGTGTGCATGAACATGATTATTTGCATTGGTCTGAGTGTTTCTATGTATAATATGTATGTATATACAAAAAAAGTTATTTATGTTTGTTTATTCATTGTCTTGTACCCATAGACCAAGCTCCGCTTAGTTTAGGACTAGATGGCGCTGTGTGAATGTGTGAAGAATATTTATTTAATGTGAAGAATGTATAACATTATAATACACTGGACAGAGAAAGGGTCAATATAATAAAACGCAGAGCCTATTCACAATATAAATACAGGTGTGGATAAACGTGAATTTTTGAATTGGTCTCGTTGATTTTATATACGTAAGTAGGTATAATATGTAAGTGTTTGCAATAAAAAGTATGTCAGTAAGTTTATCAGTTGTCTAGTCTCAGAGTAGATGGCATTGTGGAGTCTATTCAACATTCTAACATCAATAAAAGGACAGCTTTTCATAGACATCAAATATACAAAAACCATAAAAATAAAACTACACATACACACACATTACTACAAAAATCCTATACCAATTTCCCGCGTTATTAGGATCCTACGTTTCCCTTCAGCACTGGAGGGGGCCGGTCTTTATAGTGAGACTTTAAAGTCCCCACAATTTATGCTCAATGAATTGCACAGACCAACGACAGTGACCAACCCTAGAATATTTTTATGACAAGGTCTCAAGTTTTATATAAGTACTAAATCTATTATTAACACATAATTTATTTTTTATATTGTATTATATTTATATATTACACAACATAATACATATTTAAATAACAATAAGTAATACTCTTAATATTCTAAAAAGGGAGAGGTTCTCAATTACGTATTTTGATTCCCGCTCAATGCTAAACATGATTGTTTGCTTTGATCCGTGTGTTTTATAAGTTTAATATGTATTTACAAAGAAAAGCATAATCTTTATTAGTTGTCTAGTACTAGTACCCATAGTCCAAGTTCTGTCTAGTACTAGTACCCATAGTCCAAGGTCTCGGGTTCGATTCCTGCTCAATGCAAATCTTTGAGTGCATGAACATGATTGTTTGCATTGGTCTGGGTGATTTCTATTTATAATGTGAATGTTTTTACAAAAAAAAAAGTTTTTATCCGTTGTCTAGTACCCTTAGTTCAAGCTCTGTTTAGATTCGGACTAGATTGTGTTATGACAATGTGTAAGGTGTATTATTAATATTATTTTAATTTATCGTTTGCTTTGTGAAGTCCCTGTTATAAAAGCATTTATATTCTGATAAACACAATAAAAAAATAATGAATTGTAATTTAATTATTATTGTATACATTTGACCTAAAGCTGATATATATTCATCGAATACATAATTATGTATGTAAGTTACATTTATGAAACAATAAAAGAGGTTAAGGTTATAAAAGTAACACTAAACGAACATTACTTTTAAGCATTGGCAACATTTAGTCAAGGAATTTTAAATATCAATTCTTCTTTTTTTTTGGAACAATGACAACGTTATGCTCTATATCCTGTATAAACATATTTTTATATATTTTTTTAATTACACAAACCTAAACAAAAATCATAAAATTAAACGAGGTCAACACCTTGGATGGAATGTATGATCGGGAGTAAAGGATTTCATTTAAGCGGAAACCTAAAGAGAGACTTCTGTGCAGCAGTGATGCATTAGAACCACTACGCCAGACCCCCCACAGTTAACATAATAACATGTAATAATTTAAGTTCTCAAACTACGGCATAAGCGACTACTAAGTAGTTACCAACTAAAAGCACTTTATTACAAAACTAACAAATAATCCAAACAATTACGTAAACACTTTAAATATTGACATATCTACCAAAATGTTGATGACATGTGAAAATCGACCTCGTGTGATAATTGAACCATCGTAATACATGTTTATTTTTTACCTTATAATAAAATAGTTCTCCGTGTGGTGACGGAGTAAAAATAGAGTGTGTCACCTCCCCATTTCATTCCATGGGTGTCGTAAAAATCGACTAAGGGACTATCCGTGAATATTATCTTTACGAAATAAAAAAAGAAGGAAAACTTGAAATTAATATATACCGATCCGTCTGGCCAGCGTGGTATTAGTAGGCCAAGTATCCGTCCGTCACGGGAGAAGGCCCGTCCTTGAAGTGGGACATTAATGGGCTGTTAACATTTACTAATATCCTTGTACAAAAATAAAAATACATACCTTTCATTTTCTTCTTGACATCATTAGACAAGTCCATTAAAACACCAGATATCAATCTCAAGCGCCTTTCCTTATCCAGCCTCATCATTTTACCATGGACCACAAGAATCCTTTCCACACTACTTCTAACATCATTTTCAAATACTGACGCACCCAAATTCTTTAGCACGGTCACCATCCAATCCACTTCTTGAACCACTTCTTCAAATTCTAGTGATTTATTCTTCATAATACTTTGCATTAATACTAAAGACAGTAGATTCGAAATCGTAGCTACAGTACTTTTCTGCTGTAGTGTGATAACATGTTCGGCTAATCCCTGAACTTGTTTAAATTGTTCGGAGTTAAGTTGCTGTATGTCTAAAGGTTTCAGTGTTTCGCTCGAGTATTTCGTGTTTTTGTTTAAGTATTCTTTGACTGAGAACGGTGTTCCTAGGTTTATGTATATGCTGCCGAAGTGGTCGTTTAGACTGTGTAACGCCTTTAGGAAGCCCTGGGAAGAAAATGTTTAAGTTAATATTAATAATAATGAAATACCTTACACACACTACGAGTATAACGAAAAAACACTTATAACAACCCATTAATGTCCCTCTGCAGGGCCGGACCTCCCCCGTGACGGCGGTATACTTGGCCTACTAATACTACGCTGGCCAAACGGATTGATTTAGGGCTTAATTTCAAGTTTCTATTTTTTTATTTCGTAAAGATAACATTCACGGATAGTCCCTTAGTCGGTTTTGGGATGGGACCCATGGGATGAGATGGGGTGACATATTTTATTCTTACTCTGTCACCACACGGAGATATTATATATAGATATTTTTTAGAGACACTGTATATTTTTTTGTAAATAAGTTCATACATGTAAACATTCATGTTCACACGAGGTTTGCATTGAGCTGGATTTCAACCCGAAGCCTATACATTGTATCTATGGACTATAACTATTAACGCCACAGAGGTAATCGAAGTCAATAATTTGTATTTAATTTTTAAATATTTTATTAAAGTAATAACTTGATAGAAGTCAGAGACCAGAATATCTGGGTAAAGAGTCAACTGAATGCTAAATTTTCTTCTATACATGGAGTTCCTTCATATCCTCTGACAAGTTTACAATCTTTTGTTTTCTTTGAGAAAATATCTGGAAGCTCTCGCAGTTTAATCGGCTTTAAGCACATACATCCGTGTGGTCGGAAGAAGATGTCAAAAATCATTTAATCTGTATAGACCACTAAACGGCACTTACAGAACGTCAAAAAATATAAAATACAATATTAGGTTAGCAAATGAACCACCTTTTCGGAAGGCGGCCCTAACCTGAGAAGAATCCGGTAAGAAACTAAGCGGCCTTTTTTGCCTTTAACACCATGTATTCTTGATCCAAGAAAGAACATAATATTCACAATAACAATAATAAGCTACCTACCACATTAACATTCAAATAGTTACATTGTAAACATTACTTAACAGTTCGTTTATTTAACCATACATACACTAATACAAAGTTCGTACAAAGTAAATATTTCTTAGCAAATAAAGATAGATACGTCATGGAAGGATATGGCGTAATGGTAAGAAGTGGGCAAGTAGGAGGAAGTGGGGTTTATGACACGTCTGTTTGATTCGGTTTATGCATTGATTTATAAGGTTTATGTATTTCTCGTCTACACTACATTAATATTAGGTCTTTACCTATGAAATTGCCGTTTTGTATGAAGATTTTATCACAAGTTATATTTTTCTAACGTTTTACAATTATAATTTCAATGTATGAATTACATATGAAAAAAAGCATCTAAATATGTTTATTGTACAAGCTAGACTTTTTACTACTATGTAGTTACTTATTTTTTGTGTCTATTTGTGTGAAATATATGGTTTTTCTTAGTAACGAGATTTCCATAGCATCATGTATTAGTCTAACATTTCGCTTTGTCACAAACAACGTATCCCCGCGCTCTCAGCTAAATTCAGAATAGACTTTAGTCAATTGTTATTTTCATAAAAGACAATCTCTTACTAGGGATCGACCCTGTGTCACGGAGGCTTTTAAAGACATGAAAATGAAACACAAAGTACATCCAGGCTCAGTAAGAAAATTTGAGGACCACACAAATAATTATGCTTAGGATGCGAACCCCCGACCTCCTGTACAGCAGCCACATAATATACCGTAAACACAAAGACAAGAAGATCCTCAATATTATGTGTAGTTATAGCGGTGCGTAGACGACGCATATGCCAATATGCGTCGTCTTTAACTGTTTACAATAAGTCATTATATTGACCCTGAGAAATCAAGTAACAATTGAATCTGACGTTAATGCGTCTTATATGTTTTCAATGACAGGATGATAAATTGCCTAAGTATTTCATATTGTATAGACTATAGAACTTGTTACTTATTGATGAATTGACCTGAGTTTAAGGTAAGAACACACACTAGGTATTAGGTGAAGGGGCCCAAGCAAGTTCTATTTTAGCTGTACTCTTTTGCCCGAGCGAACCCGCGGTATCGGACCTCGAAACCAATGAACAACGAAACCATGACCTTACGTTAGAGAGGCTCCGGCCTGCAGTCTTTTACGGCGGTATACTAACACAAGTGGCTATGGTCTATACCGCACTGCACAATAGCATACCCAAATAACACACTATTTATTCCTCTAGGCAATTTCAAGTAGATTTATACAATAATTATAAATTTTACAAACCCAATTACCTAAGTAACATAAAAATATTTGCATTTTATTATAAACCATATAAATATTTAACGCTAGCGTGGGATTTGTATTCGAACAATACAAAAACATGTACTCTATAGTTTAAAACTCATTTACAGCTGTTTATTATTTATTTATGTATGTATTACATATATATCTTGAACAATATGTATATATGGCAATACAACTCATAAGGACCCAGTGAATTATAAAAATAATAATACTTCTCACAAATTCACGCTGTACACTAGCAATGAGAGGAAACCAAAACCTATGCTTAGCGGCCATGAACTTTAACTACTGGGTACACCATACAGGTCGTCAGATATTAAGCACAAGGTACATCTTTCGTAATACTGCAACCAATGGTGAAACTGTATGTTTACGATTTTCCACAGTTGCCTTTATAGTGGTGAAAAATTCAATAAAAGTTTTTCCATTCATAACGCATCATATCCAAATTCCGAAGTCGGCTAAATTAAAGATCTAGCTAACATACAGGGTGGCTCATTCAAATGGGTCAGTATGGGAAAGTCTTAAACTATAAGTCATACAAAGATTTGTTCTTAGGAACCATGTCACCGATTTTGATAAAAAGAAAAACTGCATTCATACATTTGAAAAAGATACTGCACCCAGTCGGGAATCGAACCCGGTTGTTTTGCAAAAGTAAAACTTATACTTTTTCTATTTAAATATCGATTCTGTAGGTCTTAGGCAGTAAATGTCTCTAAGAAACATTATGTCTAAAATTAATAAAATGCATTGTTTTCATATACTTTAATTTATCATAGTAGGTGTTCGAAGTGGCCACGTTTAGGTAACGATCTTGTTAGGTAAATTGCATTTTGTATTTTCATGTGGTGAGTTTGCGTTAAAATTGACTTTTTGGCTGACCTAAAAGGTCTTCAACGTTATCATAGTTTGTTTTGCACACTTCATCCTTAACGTAACCCAACAAGAAAGTGTCCAGTTCGACCGCGCGGCCATAGCGTTTTTTTTAAACTAGGAAAAATACAACAAAAATTCCTAGGTTTATATTTCAGGAGCTATAAGACTAAAACGATATGGCCACGCCATCGAAACGGTGAATAAAACGTTATTTCGCCTGTATCTCGCTGAAAAAGCATCGCAGAGGTCTGGAGTTTTTTGTAATACCTAAAGTCCAACAAATCTAATAGGTACGGTATGACAGTTCTGACAAATTGAAAAATAAGGTTGGGATAAAAAAATCGATTACTATAATATCCGAAATTTAAGAGATCGATTACGATAATATCCGATTTTTAAGACACTTTTATAATTAATTTCATTATTAGTAAAGGGTAGAACCTTTTGTAAAAAAACACCACATATTGCAAATTCTCTAATCTGCGAATAAAAAAAAATTCCAAACATTACTTTTATTTTAATTATAATTAATTAAATAAAAGTAATGTTTAGGATTTTTTTATTCACTACTAAGACCTTAATAAGTTGCCCCCCGTCACCTTCGACCACGTCGAGTAATAGTTTTAAGTAATAGTTAGTTACGTGTCTAACGATAATAACGATTTTTCGTATATGTAAACGATTTTTTTGCATACAAGTGTATCCGAAGAGTCGCAACACTACGAGCAGTAACCTAACTACGTGACTTTGCAATGAGGTCAAGAATAGAACTTTAAGATATTATTTACTATGTAAATATGTGTTATTTTGCTTTGTTTGAAAGTTTTCAATTTAATTTATATATTAAGAATTGTACATTTTTAGATACAATAATAAAATCTTTCTAAATTCATGGTTTTACGAAAAAGGTTTTCGAAACTGAATAATGTACGCATGAACAAAGTTGTTTCAGTTTGAAAAATATGAAACGTCATACTGTATCTTTTAGATTTGTTGAACTGTAGATTTTAATTTGTCAAAACTAGTAAAAATACAATAAAAATTCTTAAAGTTATATTTCAGAAGCTGTAGAACATTATCAGTATGTGGTGCGATAGGGTGACCATGTCTTATTGTTTACAGAATACTTTCTACTTATTGTTACAGAAATTATAATTCAAGGATTCTAAATAAAATTAAAATGAAACCATAAATATAAAAACAATTATGTTTATTGCTTGAAAAGTCAATAATACAGTTACAGTCCGCGTGGACTTACGAAAAACTAGCCTTAAGATTGGTTTAAATGACGCAACTCCGCCCCTAAGCTATGTGATTGGTAATGCACACTATTGCATCTCACACGCGCCACCCCCGCGCGCCTCCGCAGGTCAGTGCGACGCGTACAGCCGTTAGTACTTATTATTCTGTGGTACAGCGACGTAAGCGTAAGAGTTTCGTTATCAGTGTGTCGTTGTGATGTTAACACGATAAAAAAGTGATCTACTGATTATTAAAATGTTCAGTTCGTGTGTAATTACGATTAAGTATTGTACTGTGGTGTAACGTCAGTTCGGTAAATTATGTAAACAATTCAGCAGAAGTGATTAAGGTATGTTGCATTTAAATATTTTATGATTATGTTAGAGCTCTCTCTCTTTATTTGTATGGATGACCGTGTAGTTAAGATATTTTACTATGAAATATTTACAATCTTATGTATATGAACTTATATGAAATACTAAAAACTATCTAATAACTAACAAAAATAATAATAATATATAATGTTTGCCCTGCAGTGGGACAATAATAGGCTGGATTATTATTATTTAATGTTTTATTAAATCATATAGGTAATTAGAACTTAACTTAGAACATTTGAAATGATTGTAAATCATTTTGATTCCACATTTTTAAATAAGTACAATCATAACTAGTAGGGATGTAGATATTTGTTTTTACTTTAAGCGTAATATTTAGATTTATTTTATAATAAAAAACTAATTCATAATCAGTCTTTTATTTACTTATTTTATCTTAAGTAAACAATCTGTGATTTCTGATTATATCTTGGTGTAAGTAAACAATCTGTGATTTTTGATTATATTTTAGTGTAAGTAAATAATCTGTGATTTTTGATTATATCTTAGTGTAAGTAAAATATCTGTTATTTTTTATTATATTTTAGTGTAAGTAAACAATTTGTGATTTTTGATTATATCTTAGTGTAAGTAAACAATCTGTGATTTTTGAGTTTTTTTTTTTAATTTGTAACATTCTGTGATTTATGTGACTTTTAAACCAATAAACATAATTGTTTTTATATTTATGGTTTCATTTTAATTTTATTTAGAATCCTTGAATTATAATTTCTGTAACAATAAGTAGAAAGTATTCTGTAAACAATAAGACATGGTCACCCTATCGCACCACATACTGATAATGTTCTACAGCTTCTGAAATATAACTTTAAGAATTTTTATTGTATTTTTACTAGTTTTGACAAATTAAAATCTAGGTATTACAAAAAACTCCAGACCTCTGCGATGCTTTTTCAGCGAGATACAGGCGAAATAACGTTTTATTCACCGTTTCGATGGCGTGGCCATATCGTTTTAGTCTTATAGCTCCTGAAATATAAACCTAGGAATTTTTGTTGTATTTTTCCTAGTTTCGACCAATTCAAATCTGGGTAATTACAATAAACTACACACCTCTGCGATTTTTTTTCAGCGAGATACAGGCGATAGCGTTTTCTCCACCGTTTCAATGGCGCGGCCATTCGGTTTTAGTGTTATAGCTCTTAAACTATAAACCTGAGTATTTTTTTTATATTTTTACAAATTTTTTACAAATTAAATCTTGCATTTGCGTAAATTTCAGGTCTCTACAAGGCTTAGTTTTAAAGATCTCAGTGGCCGCGCGGTTCGCCGCGTTTCAATGGCGCGGCCATGTTCAAACCCTTATAACTTTTTAACCGTATTTTTGACAAATTTATGGTTTTGGGAATCAACTTTGACAATTTTTTACAAAAAATTGACATGGTTTTTTTTTAAAAAAAAACGCTATAGCCGCGCGGTCGAACTGGACACACAAGAAATAGTCTAGAGGCGTTAAATGGGGCGACCTCGAACAACGGTGGCCACATCGAACACCTACTATGATTTATTAAAGTATGTGAAAACAATGCATTTTATTCATTTTAGACATGTTTCTTAGAGACATTTACTGCTTAAGACCTACAGAATCGATATTTAAATAGAAAAAGTATAAGTTTTACTTTTGCAAAACAACCGGGTTCGATTCCCGACTGGGTGCAGTATCTTTTTCAAATGTATGAATGCAGTTTTTCTTTTTATCAAAATCGGTATCATGGTTCCTAAGAACAAATCTTCGTATGACTTATAGTTTAAGACTTTCCCATACTGACTAGTGATGTACCGTGCCCGGGCACACTGCCAAGGACTGGAAATATTGCCGGCAGCGCTGCCGGCAATGTTCCCAAAGTGGGAATTTACTGGGAATTTAGGTTAATTTTTCAGAAATTTTATGACATTTGTATTTAATTCGCTTTTATTTATTCATGTCTATAGACTTTTCATAAAAGAATGTCAATAAAACATAAAATTAACGAAAATTCCCAGTTCATTGGCAATATACCCGGCAATATTCCCAGAATATTTTCAGTTTGTTGCCGGCAATGTTCCCAATGGGTAAAGAGTTTTATAATTTCTTCAGATAGATAGTGTTTAAATGAAAACAGTTTTAAATTATTTAGCTTTTTTTATAAGAATTATATATATAACATAATATGCAACTAATTTACTTTTATAAACAACGAAAATCTGTAATTATTATGATACGAATACTACAATCAAGACCATAATCTTCTGATTGAACTATATCTTAGATCATAGGCATAGAATTAAATTAAGAAAAGTAATTTGAGAAGTACTTACTTTTCTTATACATACATCTATCAAATATAGTTAAATAAAATTGAGGTGTCTGTTTGTAACATGATATCCACGGCTTTTACTAATTGCATATCAATGTGTACACGATCCCAATGCCGTGAATTACAATTTTTTGTTTTTTTTCCGTCTGTCTGTCTGTTTGTTTCGGCTAATCTCCGAAGACGCTGGACCGATTTCGATGGGAATTTTTCAATTGGTTTGTAAATTTAGCGGCGCGTCAACTCAAAAAAATCAAAAGGAACTACTTTCGATTTTTATAAACATTTAGGGTTCCGCAGAAATAATTAAAAAGCATAAAAATGTCAATGATACCTATATGATTTTATTCAATGGGCTTTTACGGGAGGTTAAAACGCAGTTTTTTTTTTACAAAACCTTGTTTGTAGGTAGGGGTTTGGCTTTTTAGATGAAGCTTTCGCTGTTTATTTTAAAAAAGTAATTTTAACCAACTTAGGAAACCAAAAAAAATCATTGTTAGGGTTCTGCAAAAAAAAAGGAAATTGTAACATTTTAGGTTTTTTTACAGGGCTTTTACAGGCAGATAGCTGATGTTTTAACAAAGCACAAGGGGTTAAGGTTGCCTACCCGGCAAAAATAATATGATTCTAGTAAGGGCTTTAAATATTGCTCTTTAAATATATTTTACATTAGCATCCTAAATTAGGAGACAGCTCGCTGTCAGCGAGTCTACCGCCGCCATGCTGCTCGGTAGTTAAGGCCTAGCTTACCGATCGTTACAGGTGAGCTGTCGGTGCGGTGTCTGCTCGGTCACTGCTAGCTGTCGGTCGGTCAATATCTATGAACTATCTATGGACAGCTGGCTTTCTACTAACAGTTACTACGTGGACTGCTGGGTGCCTGCTAGCTATCGCCGCGTAGACTATGAGCAGTCATTTTAGTATAGGGACGGTGCTGGGTGGGAGCGATGTTGGAGCAGAGTCGTTAAAGTGTGCTGTGACCTCAAGGGTTCTTTTTCAGGTTTCCGCAGAAAAAAAAAGGTTTTGTTTAAAATGCATTTTCTCTGGCAGCCACTTACAGCCCGTTGCAGTCACAGATTTGAAAGCGAAAAATTTCACCGAGATCATTGCATGGACGGGTGACCACTCAGTGGTATTTTATTTGAACATATCCGTACTTCGGAGGGCACGTAAAACGTGGCTCCTGGCTGTCGTTCTCGTAGTTGTTTAGTCACGTCAAAGGGTTTTTAAATGGTTCCGCAAAACAAAAAATGGTGAATGTGTGGACGAAGGTCGCGGACAACAGCTAGTTATACAATAATATTTAAAGAAAAACTGTCACCAAAGAATGTACATTTAAAAATTGTACGACACGTATTATCCTTGTCTTCTATAAATGTTCGTGTGCTTTTGATTTCTCTCGCATTACAATGAAATATAACGATGCGCCCAGTGCTTTAACAAGATATTATTATGTATTCTCGGCAACAAACACGACAATACTGCGCAAATCAGTGCGCGTGCGGCGCGTGAGTGGTGGAAGAGCGCGGGGGTCGGGGGTAGCTATAGCGAGCGTAAACAGGTACAAGAGATAAAAAATAATCATATTTTACACTTTAAAAGTAACAATCTGTTTAGTGGGCATTTTCGGCAATATTGCCAATGCGCCCGGAAGTTTCCCGGGCACATTGGCAGTGGAAATTTGCCGGCAGTGGCAATATTCCCAAGCGTACATCACTAATACTGACCCATTTGAATGAGCCACCCTGTATATCCAAAATTAATAAAGTAATAAGATTATATCAAACAAAATTATGTAATATGTAGTAACAGATATCTAATTCTAAAAAATGATAACATATCGCATATTTATTTCGGTTCAAAGTACTAAATAATTTCTCCTGTCATTGTAACGCCTAATTTTTATCGATAAATACTTCGTTGGTGTGGACGCGTTGCATGCATTCAAATTTAAAACTTAAAATTATCTCGTAAGGCACAATATTAAGTACACTAAAATGTGAACATGTTAGCTGTAATCAGTAAATGGTGTTTTAATCGTTTGTTTAGATCTGAATGGACTATGACACTTCTGGTTATTCAAAAAGTTGCGTGAATCCCTGCAGTGGGACATGAATGGGCTGTTATGAATGAAAAAAAAAACAATAAAAGATTGCATTATAAAAAATATAACGACATAAATATACCGCCGAATGGCCAACAATATTAGTAGGTATGCTACTATTTGCATTACGTTTATCGTAAGTAGGACATAAGAGTGGTTCTACAAGACAGTTCGCGCAATACAGCATTAGGTACGTATTATGTAATATGGTAAATAAATATTATCCCTCTATACAAGAACTAAGTACGTTTGTTTGAAGTTATGACATACTTACTACTTCACTGTTCAAAGCTATGATCGATTATAGAGTGTGATTTGCCAACTTTGACTTATTAACCAAAATTCAATTGCCTGTTGCGCAGTTTCTATTATAAATTTACTTTAACTTTTTTTTAATGGGGTCCTTAAAACTTAGTGGTGTAATGAAGCATTTTATTAAATCGGCAAAATGATGGCGATGGAGTAAAGTAATTTTTGACAACAGTCCAGACTTTAGCGCTTTCTATCAGGGTCTATACGATCACATTGCCGTGTTTTATAAAAAGAATTGAATATACTTGGCACTGAAGCCTGTACCAACCCGTCAGGTCCGTCTAGTAATTGAAGGAAGCTCAGTGCTGTACTGTAACAAAGACATTAATGTGCAAATACCGTTTAGTAACTCACCCCAGTCGACTCTTTAGGCTTGGGTACACCAAGATGTTCATAAGCGAAGAGTGAATGCTCCATAATGCGGTCGTAGCTGATATTCACAGGAACTATCGTGACGTCAGTGACTTCGTGAGCGAAGAGAGGCATCAGGCTCATTGATAACATACCTGTTGGATTAATAATAATAATTTATTTACAACTGCCACTCTATCGTGTGCCTTTTACAAAGATCAAATTAACGGAGACAAACTTCATTCATGCTGAAGATAATCATTTCTGAAGTCTTCGTTTAGAAGAATTAATTTTGTTGCATGACATCTGATTCTCCGTGTGGTAACGGAGTAAGAATACAGTGTGTCACCACCCCATTTCATTCCATGGGTGTCGTATAAACCGACTAAGGGACTATCCGTGAATATTATCTTTAAAAAATAAAAAGGAGAACTTGAAATTAAACCCGATACCAATCCGTCTGGCCAGCGTGGTATTAGTAGGTCAAGTATCCCTCGGTCACGGGAGGAGGCCCATCCCTGCAGTGGGACATTAATGGGATGTTATGATGATGACAAAGTTTTACTTTGGCATGCAACGAAATTAATTACAAGAAAATGGAGGTTTCGTGATATATAAGAGTAATGTTTAATTAAATTTAACAATAACCCCAACCTTGACATTTTCGAGTGTACAAGATACATTGTCAATGTCTTAATAATTCTCACATTATATAATTATATACTTAATGATCGATGTATTGTTAAATACCTCAAATGTTTTTGGTTTTAATTAGCGCTTAAAAGATATTTTATATTATAACTAAAATGTATGGTAAATTTATTTGTTTTTAAATAAATAATCCCAATGTAAACAATGAGTTTAATCCCTCAAATATTTGCTTAAAGCGGGATCGAGACCAAAACGTAGAAACGGCGTAATATATAAATCTTTTTTTTTTTAAAAGACAACTCACGCACTAGGGATCATGCCCTGTGTCGCGGGGACCTTTTACAAACATCAATCAACGGACACAAATAACACCCAGACCAGGACAATAATTTGTGGATCTCACAAATTATTGTCCTGCGTGGGGATCCAACCCACAACCTCTTGCACGGCAGCCGCTTGCGCTACCGTCGCGCCACCGAGGTCGTCAAAATTGAAAATTTGTCTTGAGCCTCAATGTTCTTCATAAAAAAAACATATTGTTAATATTAAAAGTGTTAATTTCTTATCTGGAGCAGGACTTGTCTATAAATAAAAAAAAATCATATTCCACTTCACTTACCATATTTAGGTGGCATGCTCTTATTGCTCCTACTTCTCGTACCTTCCAGAAAGAACTCTATAGGTGCACAATGTTTAGCTACCACTGTGCGTACATATTGCTTAAGAGTTGCTGCGTACAAAGGATCTCCGATCAGTGTACGACGTATGTAAAAAGCACAAGTTTCACGCATGCGACGACCCATCACAGCCATTGAGTAAAAATCTGCAATGTTACTTTGAGTTTAACCATCATCATGATATAAAATATCCAACAACCAAACCGGTCGGTCGCCCTAGATACCGCTGGAAAGATATGGAAGGAACGATCTGAGGTAACTTCAAGTCAGCAACTGGCAAGAAGTGACCAAGGATCGAGCAGAGTGGCGTTCTCTCGTGTCGGAGGCCAAGACACATTTTAGGTCGTTGAGCCAACGAAGTAAGTAAGTAACAACCAAGGAACGGTGACAGAGAGCTTTTCACATTGTGCTAAAGGCAATTGAGTCTTCTATTCAATAGCTAGATTTTATTTAAACTATTGTATAACATTCATTATGTATATTGGCAATCATTTTGTGGCACTGTCAGCCATGATCGGTTGCCAGTGTTAAATCCATGCGAAAATGAATTTAAGTATTATAACAAGGCTTAGAACATACCCTCTTACTCATAAACCCCTATTTTAATCACTGTTTAACAAGATTTTTATTAGCAAAACCAAATATACCAAACAAAGTCGTAAGAATTTAAGCTAATCAATTGACTAATATTTAAGAGGCGTTTATGAGTAAGGGGGTTAGTACTAGAATGAAGCGGATTCCATTCCCAGTCATTACACAAGGGGGTATATCTTAGAAGAAACAATCATTGGCTGGTATAAAGAGATAATTATTACACTAATTCTTTCAAAGTAGGCATTGTGTAATCAAGGCTCATCTTTCAAAAGCTCATGGAGACCTATAACTGTAGTAATTTTTTTAGTACATACCCATGCCAGCAGCAACTGCAGGGAAGTCAATATCATAATGATAGCACAAATAAGTCATCAAACAAAAGTCTGCATAGCTCCTATGTGTTGGTAGGAATAGTACTGGATTCTTTCCCATTGTAGATTTCAACTAAAACATATTTAACAATTATCATTTTTCATCTAAGTAAGATACATCATTACTATCTTTTCCTAGACTACTACATGTACTAGACCACTAAAGGGTAATGAATATAGTAATTTTTTTCAATCATTATCTATAGTAATATTTTGAAGAGGTAAACTTTGTGAGTTTGTGACGTTGTAGGGGGTAATCTCTGGATCGAATAAATCCAATTTTTCAATTCTTTCTGTTTTAAATAGTCCATTTATCGGGAAGTGTCATATAGTATCACGGTATGACTAATAGGAGTGGAGCAGTAACAAAATATGTTTAAAAAAGAGTCGCGTTTTTTTCGCCGCCCAACAAAGTGGGCACGGGTCAGCTAGTAAGTTATAAATAGATAAAGTGTCAGACCAATGCAAATATTCATGTCTATGCACACAATGAATTGCATAGAGTGGAAAGATTTATGCAAATCTTTGTATGCATATTTACACATAATATTATTATTTATGTGATTCACAATTTGCCTTTCGAGTCTGGATGTATTTTTCAATTAATCAATTTATATTATTCAGGAAAAAAAATGAAATCAAATGCTTTTTCACACTACATTTTGCAGGATTTTTTGTGTTTGTTAATTTATAATTTGTAAAATCTGCATGCCAGTGGGCTTGAATCCTACAGTGGAATTTAAAAAAAAAGACATGAGTAACAGTCAAGTCTAAAAAGATTGTCAAATAATAACTCACATTTAAAACTGCAGCCTCATTTACAAACATCTTTATCTTCATCATAAATGATATCTTCAAAAATATAACACCCATCCACCTTATAACATGAATCTTTTTATCTAAGCCCATCTCTTCTAAAAAGTTTTGTACCTCTTGGTGGTACTTTGCCTTACTCTCCCCATTCCTTGAGCATTCCTAAAACACAATAGCAAATTAGAATAATAACCTAGGACGGTGGGAAGCCAATGGATGAGAGAGGCACAGGACCGCACAAGGTGGCAATATTTGGAGGAGGCCAGCAGTGGACGTCAATTGGCTGAGATGAATGAACCTAGTCACTACCATATCTAAAGCCCAGACTGTTTTACAAAAAACTCCTACTCTAGACAGTAATGAACCTCAACAATGAAAAATTCATGAGATAATGCATGATAACAACTTAGGGTAACACCTACAGAGTTAGTCATAAAGGCAACCAATGTGTGACTCAAGATGAAATATATTAATATTAAGTTATTATGAACATTATATTAAAAATACAAACTACATTGGAATATTAGTACATTAATAATAACAGTCTGAACTAAATATGTAATACAAATTGTCAATAACATTTTGATGTCTGTAAAAGACATCTATTGCAGCATTTCCTATTATATTTTCATAGTTATTGTATAAAAAGATACTTATGAGACTTACTACTTAGTATGTATAAATCTCTGAAATAAGAGAAACAGCTAATTTTTAGGTTCACAAGAAGAAAATGAATTTAACTGCCAAATACGTCATGGGAAACTGATCTGGTTGAATAACAACAACTTATTTAATTAGCCCCTTTGTACAGAAATATTTAAAATATAATGCTAAAAAAGCCATTTATTTTAAACCTTTTTTATTGGCTTGAAACAAGCTAGTGGCCTGACTGATGGTCATTGGTTACAGCCACTGAAGGACATCAGGAATGCCACAGAGATGCAAGACTAAGTAATCCTCTCTTTAGAATTAGTTTAAAGAAGGAGAACTTATATTGTCAGTGATAGTCATTTTCATGTACAGGTAACAAGTATTACAAGACCTGCGCTTTTGCGGGAGTAATTAACAATTAATGTGAATTGTACTGAATGGAAACATTTTCAGGAGGTCTGGATGATCTCTGCCACCCCCTTCGAAGACCCACCCTAGACAGGCTTTGACTTCATACTATGCCACCCTTCTACCCCTAAATATCTGTAAGCTCTACTTACTGACTCAATAATCGCATCCAAATAAACAGACTTAGCTACAATGTCTTTTAGATCTTGCGGCGAATAATATTTGTCCAAATTCTGTGTCCTTTGCGGAATCCAGTTTCGTGACATAAAACTGAATATACCAGATTGCGTTCTTCTTGGCTCCAAGATATCAACAAAATTCACTGGTTCACACATTTTGCTTTTATGAACGTTTCAATAAAAATTATCACTTTAATATTTTATTTCTAAGTTTTACGTTGTCATAGTATTGTATAGGTATTGCAGACTTAAGTATTTCCAGCTTCTATTTAAACGGGTTTGCTTTAATTTTATTATCTTCTACAATTTATTAAATTATATTTTAATTCTACTGAGACAGAAACACAGAACAGACGAAAGCTTCCACTTCCATGAAATTGACTCGACTGACTTGACAGTTGGTTGACACAAGAGAGACAGATAAATATGACAGATAACACTAATCTGCTGTCACTGACATTCTCTACTTACTAAAAATCTGGTGTCGTCAACAGCCATTGCCATACCAAATAACCGTGAAAGTTACTGTGAAGCTCTTCTTCTTTTTATTATATAAAGAACTAGCGGCCAGTCCCGGCTTCGCACGGGCATTATTTTCCCGCTTTTCTGTTTAAATTTTTCCTGAATTTACTTTGCTATAAATCTCACGGAGCCCGAGACCTTTCCAACGAATGCAAAACCGTGGAAATCGGTTTGTGTGTTCTGGAGTTATAGCGTCAGGAAGGAAAACCCGACTTATTTTTATATAGTAGATATTTGACGCCGACAACGTGGTCGGGTTATGTAGGTTTTTAAAGCTCTGTCAGTATTTTAATTATTTCTCTTTAATTACTAAATTTAATTAAATGAAATTTTGCATGTGCGTAGTTGAATTAATACACTGTTTATTGGAATTATATTTTACTATGCAATTCCATATACAACTTTCAGAACATCGTGCTATTTGACTGCTTTGTAAACGGTGGTCTGTTTAAGGTGAATAGTCTTAAAACTTTTTAATTACTAACGGAAAATCACTGATACTTGGCAACATGTTGAAGATACTTACAGGGTTTGTATAAACGTGAAAATCTAGACCCCGAACTGCAAACTTTACGAACTAGGACCTAAAAGGTGTATTTTACGTATAAATTTTTATCTTCTAAAGCCTACGCTTTTTTCTAAATCTGTTTTATGCGCATATGTAAACAAATTCAAAACAACGTATGTAAAAACCTAAACCTAGAGCTCTCTATACAGGGTGTCCAAGAACCTGGCGTCCAACTGGATTCCCACGATGCCCCAAGTTCTAACAGTACTCAGAAAAATATTTAAAAAAATCCACCCCATGTACTTACAGAATTATACTGATTTCAAAAAAAAAAGGGGAAATGCATACACATTCTATTTAGACACAGCAATACCCTAGATTACAAAACCTCCAAGAAATATCGAAATTATCAGCATTAGCAGTCACAGCATTCAAAAGTATGTCACAGGGTGCTCATTTCCCCTTTTTTTTTTGAAATCAGTATAATTCTGTAAGTACATGGGGTGGATTTTTTAAAATATTTTTCTGAGTAGTGTTAGAACTTGGGGCATCGTGGGAATCCAGTTGGACGCCAGGTTCTTGGACACCCTGTATAAGCGCTTTATATGATAACTAGCAAATGGCCAAACGTTCGCGCAGCGGAAACTTGAATTTCTCCGGAGTTTATGCATACACTAATTTTATTCATACGTACACAATTGTACACAAATTCACATGAATTTTTAGACACATTTCTTTTCTTCTAGGTCCACGGATTAAAAAAAATCGGCCAGGACAACGTTGACAACATTCGCCCAGCGGAATCAGGTTTTTGGCGAATTTCTCCACAATGGCTGCTTACCTACACATTTTTTTTTATCATACACAATTACGCTACGTCATACACTAAATATCTACATACTTAAAATCTATAAATTCAACAACATTCCGCTGGGCATACGCACACGATTTTTGTTCCATGGTTTTATTTTAAATCCAATAGTTATTACATGTACCTATTATTAAAATGTTTTTATTTTAAATTTAATATTTATGTCACCGTACCTACTTAACGTATCACATTAACTAACCCCCTTACTTATAAACGCCTCTTAAATTTAATCACTGTTTAGCAGTGGCGAAGGGTGGATTTTTATAAAAGGGAAGCCGAAGATTCCGTGGACTTTTGTTCTACTTTATATTACTATTATTCTGTAGTTCATAGGTATTCGTGAGAAAATGTTTCGATTTTACCTAGTTGTCCCGAACTCATAAACTTAAAATACGAAAATGTTTCTCTGTTTGGAAGACTTCTTTGATCAATTAGATTAATTGTTTATATTGCTATATCCTAAATGATTCTACATACCTACTTACTTACTTTTAGAATCTGAGAATACTGTCTGTAAGCCACTTACTTATACGTATCGAAATGAGATAATTGTATTAAAATGTTTCGTAAATCCACAGCGCCGGCGTTTCTTATATTTATAATTCAATTTCGAGAATGATGTTTTATCGCACATCACATAATAGGATAGTCAATATAATATAACACTATTAACCTGTCCCTTATAACAACAAACTATTAAATTTGCTGAAAACAATACAAACAAGTACTTACAAAAATATTCCATAGGATCCCAACGCACTACGACAAAAATAAAGTCAACCAATGCACAACACATAATACACAATCATAAATAATTAAACATACAAATTTTACTACTTTAAACAAGAAAGCGAATTTTATAACCTATTTGCAGAAAATAAATACAAATATCTGTTTTTTCTTCAAATGGTCCTATCGTTTACCGATGATTCTGCCAAAGTCAAGACGCAAGCCGTATAAAAATATAAAAACAAATAAATATAATTAAAAACTAAAAATTCAGAAGAAAGGCTGATTTCTATCAGATTTAAATAATTGATAAAAACAAAGGAATGTCAATGGCAAATTAAGTACTTAACGTGAAATGAAATGAAACTTCGTTACAATTGGTCGGTCCACTGGTTGCAATAGTGCTTTCTCGCTCTCGCAATGTTGTAGTTGTATCTTTTATCCTTGTCATAAGCCGATGGCCACCGGCTTATATGGTACCTTAGATCGACGAATACAAAGTGTCACGTGACCGTACGATTTCCGTACAGTCTGTTGTACTGGATTCCTAATTTCGCGACCGGCTTACTGCGCTCCGCGCATGCGCGCTTTAAGTACTCTCTGACTGAACCATAACAAGTTGTTAGTTGACAACCTTTAATTACAAGATGGCGTTATGAGTACGTAAATAATTATATTGAAAATTATTATTACTGTAATTATTATTGCGATTTACGTAAGAGAATACTTTTTTGTTTTATATTATTTTGTATTGAGTGGATGTTGCGTCATTGATTTATAATTGATTAATAGACAATGCTAAGCGGTTTTTGCAAAGGTAAGCCGGTAGGAATCGAGTTATATGGACACTTCGCCACTACTGTTTAGTGAGATTTGTTATTACGAAAACCAACCTTATACCAAACAACGTAAGAGCTTAGGCTAATTAATCAATTGACTAAAATTTGAGAATTTATTTATGAGTAAGGGGGTTAGTTATTATCCATGACTGTACATACACGGACTGCAAGCATACCTGGTATGTATATGTAGCAGACAGAGTTGACGCTCTACGAAATTGACCGATTGTCTCTTTCCACAGGTCGATGTACAATATTTACGGTCGTGTACTTTAATAGGGATTTAGTAGGAAACAGAAAACAAACAGCTTATTACGATTGTATAGACATGTATTGTATACATACAATGTTAATTTCCAAAATGTCTCTTGTTTACTTTCTTAGCACCAAGACCAAGTAAACATTACAATACAAAAATCAAATATATTTTCATGTAAGTAATTTTTTCGTGTAATACAAAGATGAATTAACCATATGTAAATATGTTCGTTTACATTATTGTATATAGAAGAGATAGGACAACACAAATAACAAAAATAGTTATAAGAATATCTGTTAATACTAACTTTCATAATTAAACATCACATTTAGTCTTATCTACGCTTATTTACGTAGCTAAATTAACATTAGGAATATACCCTGGAATCATTTGGGCAGTATTTTTTTCATTTCTCTCGCTATCTGCAATTGAATCATATTTTAATCATCAATTGACATCTGTAGCTAGAAATAGAATAGATCCAAAAATTTCCACTTTATCTTTATTTAACCTACATGTCATTCTCGTACCTTAAAATCGTTAAAAATTCGGTTAAGTTAACTTTTAGTTGTCAAATTGTCACACAATAGGTAAAACAATTTGACAATTAAAAATTAACATAATCGAATTTTTAACGATTTTAAGGTACGAGAATTGACTTGCTTATCCAATAACTTTTACTAAGTATAATTTTTATGGCACATTATGAATAACATTTGTGCATACAATAAAAGGACATTGTCATTCCAGGCTCAACCCTCAGTTATACCATCCCTGTACTAAAATCACCTTTTTATAGATCTCAAAGCAGATAGCGATACCGCATACAAACAAATGTTTTACTACAAAAAATATTTATTATAAGAAACAATTTTAATATTATTTTGATTACAAATCTACTTTTTATTTTGACAAATAGTCACTTTCAATGTTTATAATATAGTATCGTCATCATTAATTCTTAAAAACTTTTTAGTATTTAAAATACTTAGTAATTTTAAATGAAATTAAAATTTTGGTTCTTAAAATTGCCTAACACTATATTAAAATGACAAAATGGTATTAATACTATAAATATTTGTAAACAATGTTAACAATTTTTGTGCTATCAATCAGTCGATTTCGTGAGCTATGAATAATGATATTAATAAAGTGTTTAGTTTTAGCAGAACTTTAGATGTTCTATCACTAGGCCTTCAAAAAGAACTTTCACTAAAGTAATCAAATGTCGGAATATATTATTAAACAGATATTTTTTTAAATATTATTTAATAAAAAAATATGATTCCCAATAGATGATAATAAGTTCAAATACGTAGCATCCAAAAGTATTTACTTTACCTCTTTCTATTTATTATAAATAAAAATTAATAAAACTAATATGTACTTTAATTCTGATACTACGTAAATATAGCATGTAATATTATGTAAGTATTGTGTAAATATAGCATACAAAGTTGGTCTTTTAAAAACCATATAATGTTTAAACTTAATTATGACATGTTCTCATAACAGGTCTTTCTGTCCCTGTGAATGTATCATATAATAATAACTTTACCTAAAATTGAAATTGCCGTTTTAATTCTGCGCAGCCTTTAGACGCTATAATTCTTTTAAAACATATATTGTTTAAATAATTTTTGTTATTTAGGAATTATACCAACATTTAACAAAAGATAATAAATGAAAATAATTATTATTTGTATTATTAATAAGCCTGTGAACATGGGTCCAATTTAAAACAGCGGATTTTCCCATTTGTTGTAACTTCTTCCCTGATACTTTTCTTTTTATTTGTTTTAAACAAAATAGTAAAAAATTAAATTAATCTATTTTGTTTGCTAGTTATTGAAAAATCTTAAAAAAACGTTAGTATGTAAAATCTAACTTCTGATAAAATCTTCATACAAAACGGCAATTTCATAGGTAAAGACAATATGATATGCAGGACAGAGAAACGGTTAATATTATAATAATTAAATTTTTTGTAGTAAAACATTGGCTGATGGACGTTATTTTACACTTAGACTAATGATCCATTATAAACGGGTACAACATTTCAGTAAATTCTTAATATAAAACATGATTGTCATTGTAAATCAATAAAATTGTACTTAAAATATATATATAGAAGATTCTTAAAATACTAACTTATAATTAGACAATACATATAAAAACTAATAGTATACTTAACACATTTAAACTACTGACATTCAAAAAGGAATAACACTTTAAAAATAAATCTAATTTTAACAGCTACGAGTTAAAACAACTCTATTTAAATAGCTGTTTTGTATTTTAAAAGGTAAGTAACATTACGTGGTACTATAATACTAGACATCTTATTTAAACATTTATCTTAAAGTACTAGATGCGCTGTAGCTGTCATAATGACCATACAGCCCGCGCAATATTACTCGGCCGGCCTAAAGTCACAAAAATGACAAGTGCAAAGTCATTTGCAACAACTTCAAGCCGGGCGACTTAGATTGCGCGTACTGTACTTACAATAAGGTTATCAAATGAGCTACAAACGCTTTCATAAGACATTTTTGTCATTTCTTCAGTTAGATATCTTGATGTTTTGCAACAAAGACTTCACTTTAGTGAGTATGTCATCGTAGCTTTCTTCATGTTTGACGTCATCGGAGTCAAAACCGAGATATGTTTCCAATTCTCTGCACTTCTGCATGTACATACGCCACTTTATGTCCTTCTCTAAGCAAAGGGGATTGCCTATTATGATCACTTTAGCTTTGGCTCTGGTGATTGCGACATTGAAACGCTGTAACAAATGAAACAAAAGTATTTATTAATTATATTTGTACAAAGGCAAACTTAATGCCTTATGGCAGACTTAAGGCATTATCTAGCAGTCAATCTTAGGATGATGTGAGAGTATATTATGATAAAACAATGTTATGTCTAGACAAATACAAAGATGTGAACTTACATAATAATCGAAATATAATAAAAATGGCCTTAGCAAAAATTTAACTAACATTTGGGTATACATTCCAGATATCTTAAGAAAAAAACTTAAAAACAAAACTCATTGCTAAAAAAGGGACGAGAGGGCGATATATGAGGCCCATTAAATGCACCAACTGCTGCTCAACGTTCGGATAAGGCCTATGTCTAGGAATGGTAATGACCACCATAATATTATTACTACGAGTATACGGTCATAATGGTTTTTGTAATCTTTATATAAGTCATGTCATTGTATTTCTGAAAAGTACTTAAAGCCTGATTCTATTATCTCAATTTCACATTAATTCATCATTCCCTTGCCCTTATCCCAATTTTTTTTGGGCTTGTCTCTGTATGTCCTATTCCACATGCTGCTAAAAGTTTTGGCTATGTTTCCGCCCGGCCGCCTGACTGACGCCAACCCTCCTTGGGTATGCTGTTGTTGGTGATTTAATCCCCACCAGGAAGTTGACCCGAGGTGCTAGGTAGTATGCACCGGATCGTGGTATCCCTTAGTCGCCTCTTACGACACCCACGGGAGGATATGGGGCAGTCCTATTCTAACCGGTAACCGCACGGCAAAATCACATTAATTAATAAAATAATTTCATTATACACATACCTTATCATCAACAAGGAAACCAAGTTGGAACTTAGCATCATGATTCAAAAGATTACAATTAGCGCGCACTGTAGATATTATTATGACTCTCTTCTCTTTACCCTGGAAAGCTTCCACGGTACCAACTTCTATTTTTTCATAATTCAATTCTTTCAACATTTTCTTGACCATGTAAACCTGTAAATAAAAATATTTAGAAATATAGACTTAATGAAATAACTGAAAAGTTATATTAGTAGTTATAGAATGAAACGGATTCGTTTCCAGCTCAATGCAGATTATTGCGTGAATGAATAAGGAAACCGTTTTCAAAAGAAAATAATGTTCTACGGTTGACTTACTAATATTATAAATGCAAAAGTTTGTGTGTACTGTTAGATGTTTGTTACTCAATCACATTTCAACAACTCTTTTTTTTTTTAAGATATTTCGTTTACAAGTAGCTGGTTCTCTGGATTAACAAATAGGCTAAACATTAACACAGGCGGGGGCGTGAGAGAATACTATAGTAAATTTAAAATCTCGCTGCAGAGTCGGTCATAAATCATTCGAGTGATTCGCTCTCTTTCCCACTCACGGGCCTTATGGGCAGGCCACGCCCACACGTAGTCCTGTGCATTACTGCAGTCGATGTGCAGTCCTGTGCATTACTGCAGTCGAAGTGATATCGATAGTTTTATATATTTATTACTACGTACAACTCATATTTATAGAAATAAATACACATTTTTTTTATTTTATTATCAAATTTACTACAAAGCATTTTACATATACAGGGTGTCCCAAAACTCGACGTTACTTCGAAACCGGGTGATAAGGCAAGTCATCCTGGTTATCAGAAAAATATTTAAAAAAATCTATCTCTCATGGTTGTAAAGTTATAGGCATTTGAAAAAAAACGTAAAAATTCCCACTTTGTGACACTCTTTTCCCTCCTGTTGTCACAAATCTTAACTTTTTCCAACTATTTTTTTTGCTGTGTTACCGTGAATAGTGCTTCTTTAAATTCTAATAAATAATTTAAAACCACCTGGTCTAGTTTTTACATCAATAGGACTTATTTCTTAGAATAAAATTGATTAGGAAAAAAATGTACAGTTTGAACTGACTGTAGTGAAAAAAAAATGTACTACGCGAGTTTGGCAAGTTTCGCCAAAAGTTGGCGCATTTAGTAAGGATTTGAAAATGGTATCATACTTGGTAAATTGTTGCCGCTATCATGGACAAAAAAACTCTTTTTTGTAAAATTTAGGAGTCGATTCCAATGCTGAATAAGTTAAACTGCTAAGTAGTTGAGCCAGAGAGAGTCACCATATCAAGTGAAAAGTAGTAGAAACTATGGTATTAGTTGAAAGTGCCAAAAGTACAGCCTATCGCAATTTTAAAAAGCCACGAGTTACACTCATTACATTCATGCAAATTATGCATGTTCATGTTGCTGTCTTTTTTAATGTTAAATCATCAGGCCAAAACTTTTTTTTAAAAAAAAAGAGTCATCTCCGTACCTCTTCAATATTGTCTTGGAAAATTTACTCGATGTTGGAAGTCCCCGGATACTAACGTTTGTACTCGCTGTACTAACGTAGTACGGAAGAAATTCGTGTGTTTTTAAAATACGATGGGCTGTATTTTTGGCATTTTTAACTAATACTACTGTTTCTACTACTTTTCACTTAATATGATGACTTTTTCCGGTTCAACTACTTAGCATTTTAACTTATTCAGCATTGGAATCGGCTCCTAAATTTTACAAAAAAGAATTTTTTTGTCCATGATAGCGGCAACAATTTACCAAGTATGATACTATTTTCAAATCCTTACTAAATGCGCCAACTTTTGGCGAAACTTGCCAAACTCGCGTAGTACATTTTTTTTTCACTACAGTCAGTTCAAACTGTACATTTTTTTCCTAATCAATTTTATTCTAAGAAATAAGTCCTATTGATGTAAAAACTAAACCAGGTGGTTTTAAATTATTTATTAGAATTTAAAGAAGCACTATTCACGGTAACACAGCAAAAAAACTAGTTGGAAAAAGTTAAGATTTGTGACAACAGGAGGGAAAAGAGTGTCACAAAGTGGGAATTTTTGCGTTTTTTTTCAAATGCCTATAACTTTACAACCATGCGACTTAGATTTTTTTAAATATTTTTCTGATAACCAGCATGACTTGCCTTATCACCCGGCTTCGAATTAACGTCGGGTTTTGGGACACCCTGTATAAACAAAAGAACGTATATATAAAATAAAAATAGAAAATTAAAATTCTTCGTCTGAGTCATCGTCATCATCATCCACATGAATGATGAACTCTTCGCATAAATGTGCTTTTCTTAAATATTCATCTTGCAGCAATTCTGCATGTAATTAAGTTTTTATATAATCACCTTCTGTTTATAGAATTGCATACTTAATGAATGCAGTATGTTTACGTGATAACCTTAATGATTCTATTATCGATAATGGCCTTGCGCGCGCGCAACTAGCGCACATCCCTACTCCGATTATGATTTATGACCAAGTCTGCAGCGACATTTTAACTTTACTATAGTATAATATAAAATGTACACTCACCTGTCTGATGTAAGGTGTGACAATACCTATGTCATCTAATTTGACTTTATGATTCTGCACCAAGGCCTGAACATATTGCTTCACTATCTCATGTTCCATGTTATTGAAGTAACTGAAAAGTTTATATATTTCTTTATTAAATTTACTTAAAAAAATAATAACCAATAAGCCCTGTTTGGAGGATGCCTATGTCTAGCTGTGGACGTCAATATGATAAGCCCTCGTTGCCCTTGGTACTACAGGTAGTGTTCCACATATAAGTAGCTCACTTTTGCTAGTATGTGGTACTACTGGTAGTACAACAGGCAAAAGAGGTGAGAAACACATTTACAACTTGTATTCACACTCTTTGTTGTTTTTTACTGGTTAGACAACTTTTTGGTCTAGTGATTATAAACCATGGTTGCTACGCCAAAGTCTCTCGATTTTATTTTTAGCTTAACGCAAATTATAGTACAAGCTCTGCTTCTTTTGGGATTAGATGGCGTTGTGTTAATGTGTGAAGTATATTATTATTACATTAACTCCAACCTTGTTCCCAAGGGGTTAGGTTAGGTATAGTTAACTAGGATCCTTTCAAACTAGCTTTGCTTCATGCTATATAACTATGTCTATTATAAATATAAAGAATATAAGTAATACCTTGGTGATTTGCCAACTTTCTGTTCCTTAGATAAAATGCCATGGAATACTGTAGCATGACTCTTCACTTTTATTCCCAGTATATCCACAGTACTCAAAGCATCTTCTTGGGCGCATGCCTGTAAGAGACAATAAGATATTTGACTAAATGCTGTACAAATTAATATTTCATCATAACAGCCCATTAATGTCCCACTGCAGGGACGGGCCTCCTCCCGTGACGGCGGGATACTTGGCCTACTAATACCACGCTGGCCAGGGGTTTAAATTCAAGTTTTCCTTCTTTTTTATTTCATAAAGAAAATATTCACGTACCTTAGTCGGTTTTTACGACACCCATGGCATGAGATGGGGTAGTGACATATATTGTATTCTTACTCCGTCACCACACGGAATAACTTTCCTTTAGTCGTTTAAGACTGGATTCATACAAGCCCCGTAATCTGTGTTGTCCTGTATCCATCCCAAGAATACTGGCTCTGAATTTACGCAATTATGTCTAACCACATGTCTAGGTCAGCTCACAAAGTATTTTTCGAAAAATGTATTTGGTTACTTACCCTTAATTGACCTTTGTAGAAAAGTTTATCAGGAATATCAATAATTTCCTTGTTAGATCTAAAATTGTTCCGCAGCATGACGACATAGTTGGGGTTGCTTTTCTCATGACTGTACATGGGGAAGTCGGTTTTGAGACGCTCCATTAGAGATTTACCTATAGAAAGAAAAGTTAGTATGGTTAATATTAATTACGTTAGTAGGGGTTTCATTTTGTTATACTGTTTAATATTTTTATCTATACTAATATTATAAAGAGGTAAAGTTTGTGTGTTTGTGACGTTGTAGGGGGTAATCTCTGGATCTAATAAACCGATTTTAAAAATTCCTTCTGTGTTGAATAGCCCATTTATCGGGGAGTGTCATAGGCTATATAGTATCACGCTATGACTAATAGGAGTGGAGTAGTAATGAAATATGTTTAAAAAAGGGACGCGTTTTTCTCGCCGCCCAACGAAGTGGCCACGGATCAGCTAGTTTTTTTAATATAATGATGATATTAATTTATTAATCAGATTTTTTATCTCGTTGCATGATTATAAATGTTAAATTTAAAGGGGAGAGTGGCATGCTATTTACCTGAATGCGTTAGAAGGAGGGTTATGTGCCAGATGGGAACACCACGCAGTACAATTCTTGTACGATCTACAAGCTACTCTCTGAGTCTGGATGTTATTTGTGACAAAAAAGTACTTAAGTACGTTATTCCATTGTCTAGTATCCATAATACGAGCTTTGCTTAGTTTAGGACTAGATGGCGTTATGTGAGAAATATGTATAGATCTATCTTACCAAGTCCCAGCTTGCTAGCATTGAAGGAGATGACGACAGGTCCCAGCTGGTGCGGGTCCCCGGCCAGTACGAGTCGTCCGGCCGGCGCCAGCAGCCCGCCGATAGGTATGAGACAGCACGGCTCGCTCGCCTGCGCCGCCTCGTCGATGAACAAGTGGGTTATGTAACGGTCTTGATTGGTGTTCTTCAGCCGTCTGTAAACAAGTTAATACTACTTAATAGGATACTTTCGGTGGTTAATGAAAAAATATAAAAATCGGTACAAAATGAACTCTATGTAAAAATAAACATAGTTAAACTGATTTTGAGTCATAAAGGAGATGGAAACTTCTGGGCTAAAGCCTGTACATTACTGTACAGAGTAAGGATATGCCCTAAAAATCTTTTCTATTTTTTAATAAAATAATAATAAAATTACTCAATTTTATTAAGATTCGAACTTGAAAAAAATAGAAAAGATTTTTAGGGCATATCCTTACTCTGTACAGTAATGTACAGGCTTAAG